>OY728122.1:1958636286-1961112859 GCA_963277665.1 Viscum album | reverse complement strand
TATATGAACTGCATCTAGGGTGGAGTAAACAACTATTGTACCATGAATCATCTACAGAGCACCGTGTTCATAGGACTCAGCTTCTGGAAGCTGATATCATCCCTGTCCACCTTCTTCCTAAGGTTGGTGATGACCACCATGGGGTGGGGGTGGTAGAACCAACAATAGTCTTCCATCACTTGATGCATGACAAACTCCTCTGCCACAAACTCTTCATTGGGGACCTCCCCGATACTTGTTCAATGTGGTCCATCGACATTGAGCTGATCGTTAGTGTGGTATTTCGGGATGTTGCGAGCCATGTTACCCTTCTCTCTGCATGTGTAGCACTGTCTTCTCATAATCTACCCTCCTGTATTTCATGAGCTTTGAACCTGTGACCCAACATCTTGGGATCATCCACCATATCATCTAGCCCACTTGGACCTATGCGTTATCTACCTATATCTTGCTATAGATTCCTTATCATCCTATTGTATGGTGGTGGCTCTCACCATCTGTGCCTGCTCATCTAAGAAGCACTCCACCAATAGTTCTCACTCTAGCACCCTAGCCTGCGTTAGAATGCTGGGTGATATCATCGATGCTCTGATCTCCCATTAGAGACTCTTCTCAAGGGTCTGGGCCCTGTTTAAAGGGTATCGTACCATGTCAGTGGAGTAGAGAGAGTGGTTAGTGATTATCATAGGGTATTGGGGCACTATCAAGCTACCTTATGTAAGTGCAGTAGCTCTGGAATATGCACAGAGTATTGTGTCACTAGTACGAACTCTGCCCTAAAGTGCCTCTTGAAGTCCAACATGATGAGGGTTTCTTTATCATGCAACTAGAGCGTCAAGATCCACCATCTAACTAAAGTGCCCTGTAAGAGACTAGCTTCTAGAATCAGTGTCTGGTCTTCTAGTGTCTCGAACAAATAGAAAACTTATGCCATAGTCTCCAGCCAATCCTCAAATTCCTACAGATCTGTCTCACCCTGAAACATCAGAGGCCCCTATCTCTATAATTCATGTCATGGACTCATTCAACAAGCAAGATATAATGGTGGGATTGGTGACAACAGCTGCCCTATGGGTGGCGGTGCTGCTCATACACCACCCAAAGGTGTTATCATTGTATGAGGGACCTACCTTGATGCCTCATCCATTGATTGTTCATCATCATGATCTATCACTATAATCATGGATGGTTGTCAATGTGGTGACATCCAATAAAAAAATAGATGTTCCATGGTAAAAATGTTATACACAGTTAGCTTACTCATATGAGAAACTTTTTTTTTTCAAAACACACACAAATAGAATTTTTGTGTGTCGAGTAAAAAATTAGAACTCTGGATTCTGGTGTATGGATACGTCATCCACTACACAAACATTGGACTCCCCTAATTGTAATCTAAACACAAAACAATTAACACTATTACTCCATCAAAAGCATTGACTATTAGTTCAACTGTAGAACATACTCTGTTGATACAAAATTATCATAAACAGCCCCCCTGGGTCCCGTATCGTGACTACCCCATGTATGAATTCTATAGACCAAGGGTTGGTGACTAGAATTGGAAAGTAATATCCTTAAAAAGGAAGTAATTTCCATAAAACATGAAAACACACAATCCAGGTATGCAAAAACAGAAAACCATGTAGTAAAACAGCTTAAAGTAAAATGTGCGAACTCAAGCAGTGTGGTATTATGTACAAACCCAACTAAATAAATGTACATCAGAAATTGAAAAAACACTCCTGAGGTCATCCACCATGGATCCTACATGATGTGTTGATACAACTCATCACTGTGGATCTCCATGCCAACCGGTCACCTCCATACACCATGTAGTCTGAGCTCCCTAATTTTGGTCAAAGATATCCATCATCTACACAAGACACAATTTAGTGCAGGAGAAGCCTAGGTTAGGGTGAGTATATGAATACCCTGTAGGGCCCTAGGACCCCCAATGGTATCTCAGAATTCCAAAATAGAAAAACCATAAAAAATGATATTAGTCCCAAAGAAAAAAGTAAAATATATCTCCCACTAGGTATATAACACAAAGAACAGGAATAATGATGGTTAGTCATAAAGCTAAATCAACTTATTCTGTTGAAAAGTTCCATAGTTAAACCACAAAGAATTCATTATACTGTTGATCCACACATTTTCGTAAGTCACTGATCCAAATAGGGTCATAATTCATCGGTCCACAGATTTTCATAAGTATTTGATCCACATAGGGTCATAAGTCACTGATCCATGATGGGCCACTCTATGTCTGGTCCTCATCAGGTCATGCTACTATGGTTCCACAGAGCGTCGTCTTTCGTCAATCCACACAGGGTTATAAGTCACTGATCTGAAATATAACACTTTATGTCTGGTCCCTGTTGTGTTGTATTTTTTCTGATCCACACAGGGTCATATGTCCTCGATCCACATAGGGTCGTAGTTCACTAATGACGATTCCCAAAGGGTCGCACTTCACATGATATCCATCCATGGGAATCGTGCACTTGGTGTGTATGAGATCCATAGATTCTTCTCCTCATGTCATTTTTCATAACTCAAATAACATGTAGTTCCATGAAGATGTAAACCACATAACCTCCATGTCATAAGGTTTTCAACGCAATAGACTGTACATCAATCGGTCTCCCGGTCTATATGTTATAGGAATATTAGTACCAAGGGCTTGGAAGAATTCAGCTCTGATCCATCCTAGTCATAAATCAACATTCTCTAAAACCCAATTGGAGTATCTCAAAAGGAACTTCTCATTTAAAGGGTACCAATACCCCAGACAGAGCCTAAATTGGGCTCATCTTTTGCGATATACCACTAATTTAGTGTAACAGGACTAGATGGGTTTGGTAGGGGTCCATCCCAGATTGTGGGTCTGGTCTAGCTGTGGGGTCAGGCATAGCCCACATGTCTAGCCTGCATGGAATCCCGACACACATACAAACCAGTTCTCTCATATGGTTATTCCCGCGGGGAAACACTCGATCATCAAAAATGGTTAGCTGGAGCCCGCTTTTTTCTATATATGTGTGGCTAGAGTGGATTGTTAGTCTCTAATCGAACAAACTCAGTCATTTCGGGTCATCATCTAGTAGATCCATGCTCACACTGCCCCTATAGTGGACCTGTCTAGGGGGGACCTGCGAATGCTAGTCAGCCACCTCCGGGCCGGAATCATGGTGCAATGCCTACCACTACCACTCATGACCAGCGTGAGCCTACAATCATCGTTCCAATGGTTTCATGTTGATGGTGCTTCGACGTGACACCAGTGAAGCATTGGGGTTCCGATTTCATTCTCATATGCACCTACTGGTATCCCAAGATGCCGCCTTCACTGCATGACCTTGATTCCACTATTCCACTGTGTTGCTCAACCACACTCGAAGAACGATAAAAAATATCAGTGGAGGGTCCATACCTTGTTTGGATTGGCCTGTACTCTCCGTGTCAGTATTATAAACATGGAGAAAGAATAATAATACTTAATCCCCCATAATAAAAACAATAAATCAACCTTTTTTTAGTAATGAATGAAACCCAGGTCAACTCATTAGTAGATTGTTTTGTGTTTGTTGTATTTTCCAAGAACAAGAAATGTGAAAATATTAATCTCACAAACCCCCTAACAGGATTTGGTGGATTCTATTGCTAAAGAAGAAATGGATTTTGATTGAAATTCATTCATGGATATATGTTCTCAGTTCCCCAATGATCGTCAATCGATCACAATTATTCGTTGGAGGGTGATGTTATCGACATTTCGTCAGAGGTTCCTCTCATGGGTTCACATATCTCATGCCAATGGTTTGACTGAATTAAATAAAATCAACCACCCATGTTGGTGCATTATTAGGATTCATTAATGAATCATAACTAATGAACTTATTAAACCAATAAAATTGTGGTTACACAAGGAGAGGATTAAGTCATTAAATTTATCTTATTTAATGTCTAACGTTTTACTATTGTCCTGCCATCCACTTCTCAATAGTGGGAAGAGAATGAATAAAATAAATTTTAGTTCTTTAAATATTATTTCTTGAATGGAAAAAAATTAACATTTTCATTAGACCCTTACCAATCGATGTTAAGCTTCGCCTATGCGAATCATGGCATATTGAATTCAATGGGTCACTCGAATTTTTAATCAGAGAACTGGTTCAAGAAGGAGAAATTCCTGTATGCACCTTAACATGACATACCTTAAAAAATGTACTATATTATGTTCAGAGCTCTCCGGGCCACAGAATCACATGCCGTTAATTTTTACATTTCGTAATAAATCCATATAATTAAATTATATAGAGTTTCTGGGTCTTTATATTCAACACACCTTAGGAATTTACCTCAACAAAAGGCACATCAAATACTATGAAAACATAAGGGGGTACTAAGCCCGAATCAGATCCTCCTCCCATGTGATATCACAAATTTTCTCATGCTGCCACTAAATAATAATCAGACATATTGACCATCCATGAAGGTCCCAGTCCTGTTGATCCTCTATGTAAACTAGTAACTCAACAAACATCACCGCATAGTCAATTACCATCTCGCCCTAGTCGATGAAGTGTGATGGATCCTGCATGTATCTCCTCAGTTGTGATACATGGAAAATTACATGCACCCTGTGAATCTATAGTGGAAGAGTATGGCTATATGCCAACTTTCCAATTCTGATGAGAATTAGGAAAGGTCTAATAAAACATAGTAATTTCTTTCCACCCAGACCAAATCTCCATAGTCCTTGTTGAGGGTAGACTCGTAGGATGACTTGGACTACCTCCTCAAACTCCAAGGGTCTCCATCTTCTATCAACATATGACATTTTCATTCATACTACAGTTTTCATCCACTCAGGGATATTTTGAACCAGCTAACTGGTATCCCGTACCAACTCTGCCCCCATAATTTGCTGACTCCACAGGTTGTGTCCAACATAGAGGTGATCTGCATGGTCGCCCATATAAGGCCTCAAATAGGGATTTGCTAAATGTGGAGTGATAGTTTTTGTGGAATAAAATCTCCACCAAGTAGATGTTATCCTCCATACTATGTCTAAAATATTGGACTCAAGCACCTAGAATGTCCTCTAGTGTCTATAAGGTCTGCTCTATCTGACCACTTATCTGATGGTGAAAAGCAGTGCTCTAATGTAGCTAAGTCCCAAACGCCTCATGAAATCCCATTTTTTTGTCTAAGAAGAGTACTAAAGAAGTGGGTACATTGATTATCTATACAAATTTTTGTTTAAATGTTTTCTTAATAGGATTCCCCAATTAAAATAAATATTTTATAGTCAATCAATGTTTTATGGTTATAAATGATTTACTATTCAAATAACCTCTCAAAATATTGAGTACTTATCAGAAATATTAGTATGAGATATTTATACTACATTTAAAGGTATCCAAATATGAAAAGAGATTTATAACTTCAGCCCTATATTAACTATCAATATCAAATCTATTTTTGGATGAAATGAACAATAAAAAAGAAAAAACTAAATTAAACAACACAACGGTTTAATCAAATGGTTCAATCAGAAGTCGAGACCTAATCCACTCCACTTAGTGATCATCATCCACCAAGAATTTTTTATTAATAAGAATGATCCTCACAATATATTAGGGTAAACAATAGTTCATATTACTATTCAGTTCACATGACCTCTTCTACTGTTCTTTGTAGGTATAAACTACCAGGAGTTCCAAGGACCTCTCCCACATTTATCTCTGGGAGTAAAAAATGTTAAAAGGTAGGAGCGGATGTATATCCTATATCATTCAGTTTTTTAGGAGACATTGTGTGTTTTAATAATGAAATACACCCACTACTCGAAAGATAAAATAATACACAATATAGAAAAGATGATAAGAAGAGGATATAAGTTCTTGGAGTGTTATTCTATGCATCTCTAGACTTGTTGAATGAAGTATATGAAATTATCAATTCCTATTGTGAAAAAATGTATTATAAGTCTCACTCTCTGGCTACTAGTCAGATCTATCTCATGTTCTTCATATAGATGGTATTGTGATGATGTTTTCTGATATGATCTACAGTAGTCTAGTATTTTAATTCAAGAATTCTTATTGCGTTATACAGATGTTTCTTTATTCATGTATCTGTTCACTTTTTGAAATACTCATGCCTCTACTCATCTCCATATTATAGTTCCACATTTTAATTATTATTTTGGAGTGCACGTTTGGGGCTGACATGATGCATGTATTCTACACTACATAACTTGTGTTGTCATATGAAATGTCTATAATGAAATATTAAATCTGTCAGTGCATTTAAATGAATCAAATAGGACATTTAGATATTAAATTAAAAACCCAAAAAAAATTAAATAAATGTGTCACAGTCTGTTTAGAAACAGTATAAATTCAAAACTTTGTCACTATAAAACACTGTATTTTTCATTGCCTTTGAGTGGTGAGACTGTAATGATGGAATAATTGTATTTAGATCAGGAACTGGTAGCACAGATGTGGTGTTATGATCATGGTTTCTCGTCCTTTCCCAAACATCTAACGATGTATTTGTGATTGTATCACTGAACTTGTATCATAGACATCATGAGATCTGGAACTGGTTATGATGATGGTTCACATTGTTTTGGATACAGTGTCAGGTCATTGTGTATAGGATACTGTGTTTGGTCATAGGGTTTGGGATGCAGTGTCTGGCCAAAATGTCTGTATTCTTTTCCCAAAAACTAGTATCTGTGGAAGACTCATGGTTTCCTATACATAGAAAAATATATGTATAAAGGCATAAGCATTAATTTTCATATAATTAATTAGACTTGATAATTCCAAAAATAAATCCATTATAGAACAAATCAAATATATGTTACATTAATAAAACATGATTTCAAACAAATTAAACCAGATTAATTGGATTTGTGATCATTAAAACATGAGTAGTCCAACAATCTCCCCCTTATGATGACTGAAAATCATATGAATTATATATCTATTTTTAGTGTATTGTCTCAACCTTAGGGAACATCCCACCCCCTTTGGGGATTATCAAAAAATGTATCAGAAGAAGAAAAAATGAATGTAATTACCAGAATAAAATATATCCAACCACATTGCATCAGATGGAAAAAGATGTGTCATTAGAAAAGTGAAAAAATTGAAAAAATCCCTCACAAGATAAAATGTTCACATTTATTTAGAACCAAATTTCTTCTCTTTTCCCTTGTCAACAACATCTGATGGAGCAATAGTAGCAGAAGTAGATGATGAATAGGGGTGAGAACCAACAGTCAAAGAAGGAAGAGGGAGTCCTTCAAAAATAGAACGAAGTCAGTAATAATATCAACACCATAATATATTTGTTTCCTGAAATAATTTTCGATTACCATGAATTTTTAGAATAAAGGAGTTAAATCATTCATATTCTTAACTTGATTCTTGATGGATTGAGTTATAGAAGGTATATTCCAATTTTCTACAACATACTTAATATGATTAGTCATATCATGCATAGAGAAAATCTTATTAAAGTAGGAATCCACATTCATAGTAATTTCATCCTGAGTGTCATATGAAATTATTGATTGAATCATTACCAAATCAAGTACCCTATAACTATTCTTGAAAACTATAGGGAGTTACTTTGTCAAAATCCAGTTTACACAGATTGAAGTTATTCTTTAGTAATATTTCTGAGAAGATCAATGTCAAAGGGTTGGGATGACTATCTAGAGGCACTTGAGGCTGATACAGTAGAAGTGAGGGACATGATCTGATTTATATCTTTTTGTAGACGCCCCTTGTACTCATCAGTCAGTATGTTGAGACCAATAACCATCTCACACATCTCATTAAAACTCTTCTTGTTTTCTCATCTAATTTTCAACTAATTAATTCATCATTAGTTTAATTAAGGTGATATATTCCTGGGGAATCTTACCACTAACATCCTCAACATGATAAGAAACATGAGTTTTCTTGATTGTAATACTTTTTCAAAACCATAGATTGTAGCTCTGAGAGACTTCACTTGATCACCACACTATTTGTTCTCAATTCTAACCTCTAGAATTTCATGAAGCTTTTTTTTTTCTGAATCTTCCACATGATATTCTCTAATAGAAAGGCATCATATATTTCACATAGGTCTATTAAAAGAGGAGATTGTGTGTTCATGATATTTTAATCTCCATTCAGTATTGTTGCTCCAAATGAATTCAAATCATGCTAACTCATGATGGAAGGCAGTTCTTGTGAATGTTTTGGAACAGGCGGTGAGATAGGCTCAGGTTCCATGTCAGAGATTTCTTTTAAAGCAGAGGCTGGTTTCAACAAAAACACTGTAGACATGTCTATTACTATAACTGAGGCTTCTTGGGTATCAAAAACATCATTGTAGGTAGGGAACTTTTACTATGTATCCAAATTATTTTTATTAAAAGGATTAAGAACTTAAAAACAATCTAGACTAGGGTCATTCTCCCCCTCAACATGTGCTTCTCACATAGGAAATAGTTATTCAGTTCCATGATCTGGTTTTAAAAGATCATCTCTAATACCCTCACCCATTTATTTTCTATCTAGCTGGAGGGATTTTTCCATTCTTTCCTCATCAGGTAGGATAAAATTAGGATTAACTTGTTGTTCCAAAAGTTCTTCAACCACAAAAAAATTATCATTAGATAATCCTTCTTCTATAGGCTCATCAAGAACATCCAATTCTCATATATTAAAAATACATTCATTTCCCAAAGCATACTCTTCTTCCAAATCAATAATTATATAAAAAATAGGTGCTTCCTTTCAATATTTTTATTGTGGAACAGATCCATTTTCTTCCTTATCAAAGAAATTTACCTCTAGATGTGGAAAAACTACATCATCTTCCACTTCAACATGATAGTAAAAAATTTCACTTGGTTCAAAACCATGATCATATGCATTAATAGGTATTGAAGGAAGATCAACAAGATTAATCATTTCATATATCCATTTATTATCTTCCACCAACACCATTTCCATTGATTCCAAATAAAAATCATCTTCTTGATGGTTTCCTTTGAGATAAAAAATTCACATTCCTTGAGTACATCTTCATTAAGTCCAACCATCCCTTTGGCATACAACATAGAAGAGACTAACCGTGAGTGTAACATAGAGGATTTATTTTAGGTTTTGTTTATCAACTCACACATGGGTCATATAACATAATTTCATCGATTAATCTTGTTTCCATTCTTCATAAAATGTTTCACAAAATATACTGATACTTGAGGGTAGAAATATCTCTTTCCTAAGACTAATTCAATTTTGAATATACTTAATCAATAATCCTGATTCACCATCTAACTCACCAGCAACAACTCTTCTCTTCTTTTTATTTCCAGTCAAGATTTCCAAGGCATCTTCTAAAACAAAAACATTATTAGGAGGATGAGAACCTCTCTTGTAGAACAAAAAAAATTCCATCATGAGGTATCACTAGGATATAATCCCATAACCTCATGTAAATGGGGCATCCTTGGCCATTAATCCTGCTCCTCATAATAAAACCATCACCAGAATTGAAAGAGAACTAAACAAACTTATAAAAATGGGCAACATGTTTTGGATAAATCATCCTTTTCTCTTTAGTGAACCAGTCCTGCCATCTAGATTATTTTATTACATTAGAAACTAAAAAAATACAAGAATCAACCAGTTATGGAAGATTTCTTTTTTTGATACAAAAATTCTATTAAAACGATTAACGTTCAATGATCCTTTAGGCACTATATTTGGTGCTCTTTAAATTTTCTTCTGAGATATCCACTTCTCAGGAGTTGATAAAGATGGGTGCTTAATCCAGGGCATTCAATGAGTGGTTTTAGAAAGAGATAGATGAAGGATTTAAAGTGGTCTTATTTTTTGAGAGATGATGGATTCAGTATAGATAAATGAAAACATGAGAGATGAAAATAGTCAAAGTTTTTTTTAAGATTTATGGATTTCTAGAGTAACAAATTCCAAAGCGTGGGAGGGATATATTAAAATAATGAACACAGAATTAGTGGTAATAAAATACAAATAAACCAAAATGTGTTATTATAATGAGACAAGAATAGACATTCACTGTGAAACTAGAACAGGTTGTCACGATGAGATCGGAAAATGTTGTCATACTTTCAACATTGCGGTGTGACTCCAAATGATGTCACCAAATCATTTAAAAAAATTAGTTCAAGACACTAATCAAGAGACAGTAACAGTGGTACCCAAAACATGAAACAACAACTTCAAGACAGTGAAATGTGATGCTTTAAACTAAAAATAGTAAGCTGTGAGATTGTAAACATGACAAATTATACTTTCTACGTGAGATTTATCATACCGAATTCATGAATGATGTAAACTAACCTTCATAAACTAATGGTTTGTTGAATGTATCTGCATGATGAAATTGAGTTCCAATGAATTCCATTGTGGTATCCCTATTTTTATAATAGTCTCTCAAAAATTGATGTCGTACATCAATATATTTTGAACTTGTGTGAGAAACATGACATTTGGGATGTAAATAGTAGTTGTATAGTCAAAATTTAATGCTACATGTCTGAATTGATATCCATAATTTAGTAATGTGTGTTTCATCTAAAAAATTTGTCTCCAACAACTACTAGCTACAATATATTAATCATCACTAGTATATAATGCTACAATGTTTTGTTTCTTACTGCACCATGATACTAGAAACTTTCCCAAAAGGTGACATGCTCTAGAGGAGATTTTACTATCTACCATGAAACCACATTTATCATTATCAAAATAACTAACTAACATGAATGATTATCCTCTATGATAGAATTGTCCCATGTCATGCCCCACTGAATCTTTGATGTAGTGGGGAGTGACTATCATAGATTAAAGGTAAGCTGCTCCATCTTTATCATTGATGGATATCTACAATGCGACTAGCTGCCCTGTCGCCTCACATGGAAAATGTAAACCTATCCTCATACATAGTTTGTATGACACCATGTTCCCCTTCACTTGAATGTATACTATATCAATGTAATATTTTTGTTGAAAATCCATCCATCACCATTATTTCAGGTCCATGTATATCTCTATGAAGATTCAACTGAGACTCCTTCGATTAGAGTAGACATTAAACGATCACCAACGTAGTACTTATGCCACATCTTTAAGGGAAAGACAACTTCTATAGGCCATCACTACTCACTCATCCATCAGAAAGCATCCTAATTAGGTCCCTAAGGTGTCGTAGTAGGCTACATTCCCAACACCCTCTCTTGTACTCTCATGATGGGGGCACTCGTCAGTCGCCGCCTCAGCACGTAGAAACTCTACTGGCATCGGTCCATCCATACAAAGGGTTTAACCTCCTTTTTAAATATTGAAATGGGAGCATATACTTTTGAAAAGTCAGTTACAAAACTCAATTAGAACCCAGCTAACCCCTGAAAAATCTGCAACTCGGTCACACTCTTTGCTGCCTTCCAAACAAGGACTTCCTCTATCTTCACTGGATCCACTACATCTTTAGCCTATAAGATAACATGTACCAGTATGTGGATCTCCTAGATCTATAACTATCACTTCGATAGATTACCATAAATCTGGTGCACTCTGAGTGTATCCAGAACTATCTGCAGATGAGTGGTGTGCTCCTCCTCCAAAGCTGAGTAAACCAAGCTGTCGTCAATGAAGGACACCAAGAAGCGATCAGGGTAAGGAATGAAGGTGATGTCCATGAGTCCAGTGAACCTTACTAGGGAGTTTTTCAGTCTAAAAGGAATCATCATGAATTCATGGTTGCCATACTGGAATCTGAGGGCCTACTTCTGCATATCCTCTTCTCATAACCTGATCTAATGATAACATGATATATGGTATATCTTATAAAACCACTGATCACCCTTCAACAAATATAAGTGTTCATCAATCTTCAGAAGTGGATACTTGTTTTTCACTATAACTTAGTTATGGCACAGTTGTTCTAAGAAAATTTTCAAATATTCGTCTGCATTCCTAATAAACAAAATTGGGGTAGCTGTCCAGAAACAATGGGCTATATGAACCCCTTCAACTTCAAGTCCTATAGTTATACCCTGAAATTATTATAATCTATATGAGCAATCTGATAGGCTGTTGTAGATATCATTTTTGTCCTAGGTTATCAGTTGTTTAAAAAGTCTACCTCTCTAGAGGATGTAGTCTTAGAACATCCTCAATAAAGACATCAACATACTGGTCCACCACTACAGGATATCTTATATTCCTCTTGTCAACTGTTCCGAGGGTATGTATATCCAAAAAGTGATTGAGCATCTACACCATCCATCGAGAAAGTACATCCTGAACTAAAAATTTCCCTTATCGTCCATCCTCACGGACACACAACACATAGCACCCAAAACAGTCAATCTATTCAAGGACAGTGGATAACCAGTCCATACCCAAGATGAAATCATATGGTATCAACATAGCTACATAGAAATCCAAACAAAAGACCTCACTTCCTAGAGTATGGTCACACTATAGACACCATTGAGTAATCATTGAAATCCCTCCTGTAGGTGTCTCTAATCATAATGATCGAGCCAATGGATCCATCCAAATCTAGGACCTCTGAAGAAGAGCCAAGGAAATTAAAGAGTGACTGGTACATGTTTCTATAAGAACTGTATCAAGGGTGGAGTAAACAATGATTGTACCATGAATCATCTATAGAGCACCGTGGTCATATGACTCAGCTACTGAAAGATGATATCATCCATTTCCACCTGATCCTTAAGGTCGGGGTTGACCACTATGGGGTGGGGTGGTAGTACCTCTAATAGTCACCCATCGCGTGATGAAAGACCAACTCCTCAGCCACAAACTCTTTATTGCAGACCTCAATGCTCGAATCTCTACCTCTGATATGCAGTTCATCGACCGTCAGCTGATATTTAGTGTGGTGGTTTGGGAAAGTGTGAGCCATGTGACCCTGTCAGCCGCACATGCAGCACAGTCTACTCATCATCCACCCTCCTCTATCTCGTGATCTTCAAACCTATAACCCTATATCCTGGGGTCATCCACCAGATCATCTAGGCCACTTGGACCTCTTTTTCATCTACCTACTACCACAAACATAGGCCTTGTTGACCTATTGTTTCGGTGGTGGCTCTCACCATCTATGCCTGCTCATGTAGGAATCTCTCCACCAAAAGTTCTCACTCTAGCACCCCAACATGCGTTAGAATGTAGGGTGATATCATCGATGATCTGATCTCCCATAGGAGACCCTTATAAAGGGTCTAGGCCCTGATGAAATGGTGTCGTACCATGTCGGTGGACTATAGAGAGTGGTTAGTGATTCTCACAAGGTATTGGGCCATTATCAGGCTGCCTGCTGTAAGTGTAGTAGCTCCAGAATATGCACAGAGCACAATGTCTCTACTATGAACTACAACCTTAAGTTCCTCTTAATGTCCAACTTGATGAGGGTCGCCTCATCAAGCAACTGGATCATCAGGCTCCACCATCTCCATGTTGTGCACTGGATGAGACTAGCTACTAGGATCACTATCTTGTCTAATAGTGTCTCGACCAAAAGGAAAACTCATGCCATAGTCTCCATCCAATCCTCAGAAGCCTACATATTTGTATCTCCCTGAAACCTCGGAGGCCCATGTCTCTATAATGCTTGTAATGTGATCATTCGACGTGAATTATATGTTGGTGGGACTGGTGACAATAGCATCCTTATGGGTGGTGGTGCTGCTAGTACACCACCCGAAGGTGTTATCATTGTATGAGGGCCCTAAACCAATGCCTCATCCATCAGTTGGTCATCATCATGATATCTCACTATAATCATGTATGGTTGTCAATGTGGAGACATCCACTAAAAAAATAGATGTTCCATGGTGAATAAGTTATACATATTAATCATACTCTAATGAGATAATTATTTTCTCAAAACACACACAAATAGTGTTTTTCTGTGATGAGTGAAAAATTAGATATATGGATCCTGATGTATGGATATGTTGACTACTGCACTAACATTAGACTCCCCTAACTGCAATCTTAACACAAAACCATTAACACTATTAATCCATCGATAACATTGACTCTTAGTTCATCTGTAATATGGATTTTGTTGATTAAACATTATCACAAACCATCCCCTAGGGCCCATATCATGACTACCCCATGTACATATTCTGTAGGCTAGGGGTTGGAGACTAGCACTGAAAATGAATATCACTAAAAAGGGAAGGAATTTCCATTATACCAGAAAACACACAATCTAGGTATGCAAAAATAGCAAACCGTGAAGTAAAAAAGAAAAAAGTAAAAAGTGGGAACTGAAGCAGTGTGGGTTTGTGTAAAAACCCAGCTAAATCGAAGTAAATCATAAATGGAAAAAATGCCCCTGAGGTCATCCACGAAGGATCCTACATGAAGTGTTGGTACAACTCATCACTGTGGATCTCCATGCCAACCGGTCACCTCCGTACACCAACTTGTCTGAGCTCCCAAATCTCGTTCAAAGATATCCATCATCTGCACAAGACTGAACATAGTTCAGGATAATCCCATGTAGGGGTGAGTATATCAATAACTAGTAGGGCCCTGGGACCCCCAATGGTATCCCAGAATTCCACAATGGAAAAAACAAAAAACATGATCTTAGTCATAAAGCACAAAGTAAAAGGTAACTCCAACTAGGTATACAACATAAAGAACATGAATAATGATTATTAGTCATAAATCAAAATCAACATATTCTGTTGAAAGGATCCATTGTTGAACCCTGAATAATTTATTATAGTGTTGATCCACACAAGGTCGTAAGTCGCAGATCCAAATAGGGTCATAATTCATCGATCCACAGAGGGTCATAAATATTTGATCCACACAGGGTCATATATCATTGATCCACGACGATCCACTCAATGTCTGGACCTCATCAGGTCATGCTACATTGGGTACACATAGTGTTGTATGTCGTCAATCCATATAGGGTTGTAAGTCATTGATCCAGGATAAGATGCTTTATGGCTAGTCCTTATTGGGTCTCATTTTTGATGATCCACATAAGGTCGTACATCATCGATCAACATATGGTCGTAGGTCATTGATACCGATCCACAAAGGGTCACCCTTCACATGATAGCTAGCCATGGGATTCATGTACATGGTGTGCGTGAGATCCATAGATTCTTCTATTCAATTTTTTCAGTCATAACTCAAATACCATGTATTTCCTTGATGATGTAACCCAAATAAACTCCATGTTATAAGGTTTTCAATGCAATAGATGGTGCATCAATCAACCACCCAGTCTGTATGATATAGGCATTTTATTACCAAGGGCCTGGTAGAATTCGGCATTGATCCAACCTAGTCATACCCCAACATTCTCCAAAACCTAGTTGGATTATCTCACAGGGCATTCACATCCAAAGGGTACCAATGCACTAGACGGAGCATTAATTGGACTCATGTTTTTCGAGATACAACTGATTTAGTGTAATGAGACAAGTTGGGTTTGGTAGGGGTCCAACCTAGATTGTGGGTATGGCCGAGCTGGAAGGTCATACATAGCCCACGGGTCTAGCCTGCATGGAAACCTGACCTGCATATGGGATAGTTCTCTTAGATGGTTATGCTAGCAGGGCAACAATCGATCTTCTAAAATGGTTAGCTGGAGCTGCCTTTTTTTTCTCTAGATGTGTTGTGAGTGTGGGATGCACATCTCCACCCGAAGACACTCTTTCTGTTCAGGTAATCATCTGGTAGATCCATGATCATGCCGCCCCTTTAGAGGAACTTTCTAGAGCGAGACCTTTGGATGCTATTCAACCACCGGTAGGCTGGAGTCTTGGCAAACTGCCAACCCCTGCCACTCACGACAAGGGAGAGTCGGCCACCATCGAACCTATGGTTCTGTGTCGGTGGTGATTCCACGAGACACTAGTGATGCATTGGTGTTCCGATATCTTTCTCGTATGCACCTACTGGTATCCCTAGACGCTACCTTCACTGCATTCCCCCCATTCCACCTTTCCACCGTGTAGCTCAACTACCCTCAAAGAATGAAAAAGAGATCTGTGGAGGGTCCATACCTTTTTTGGATTGGCCTACGCTCTCCATGTCAGCATTATCAACCCAAAGGAAGAATAATAATCATTAAAACCCCATAATCAAAACCCCATGTCAGCCTTCCTCAATGATTAATGAAACAAAACTCAACATATTATTTGGTTGTTCTGTGTTCATTGTATTTTTCAAGAACAAGTAATGAGAAAAATGTTAATCTCATAAACCCCCTTCCTATATTCGGTGGATTCTATTGCTGAAGAAGAACGTTATTATTATTCGATGCCATTCATTGATGTTCATTCCGAGTTCTCCAATGGCCATCGATCAATCACCATTCTTCATTGGAGGGTGATGTTATCGGCATTTTGTCAGAGGTTCCTTTCATGTGTTCACAAATCTCATGCCAATGGTTTGATATAATAAAATAAAATGAACCCCCCTTATTGGTTCATTATTAGGATTCATTAATGAATCATAATTAATGAACTTATTAATCAATTAGCATTGTTGTTACACAATGAGAGTATTATGTCATTAAATTTATCTTATTTAATGTCCGATGATACACTATTTTCCCACTATCATGATTCACCATCTAACTCAGCATCAATAGATCTTCTCTTCTATTTTATTTCCAGTCAATATTTGTAAGGCCTTTTCTGAAACAAAAACATTACTAGGAGGATGAGGACCTCCCTCATAGTCCTAAAAAATTCCCTCATGATGTATCACTAGGACAGAAGCCCATAACCTCGAGGAAAAGGGGAATATTTGGCCATTAATCCTACTCCTCAGAACAAAACCATCATCAACATTGAAAGAAAACTAAAAAAACATATAAAACTGTGCAATATGTTTTGGATAAATCATCCTTTTCTCTTTTTTGAACCAGTCCTTCCATCCATGTAATTTCATTACATTAAAAACTAAAAACATACTAGAATCAACCATTTATGCCATATTTCTTTTTTCTAGTACCACTATTCTATCAACAAGAATCACATTCAGTGATCCTTCAAGTGCAACATTCAGTGCTCTTTAATTTTTCTTCTTAGATCTGTGATTCTCAGGAGTTGATGATTATGGGATCTTAATCCAGGGAATTCAATGAAAGGTTTTATAAATAGAAAGATGATGGATTTAAAGAGGTCTTATTTTTTGAGAGGGAAGGGATTCGGGATAGAGAAAAGAAAAATTGAGTGAAGAAAATACTCAAAGAATTTTTTTTAATCATTTATGGATTTCTACAGTGAAAACTTCAAAAGAGTGGGAGGGATATATTAATATAATTAACATAGAATTAGGGGTAATAAAACACAAAAAAAAAAAGAATAGTGTTATTACGATGATACTGAAAGATACATTCACGCGGAAACCAGAATAAGTTGTCACAGTGAGATAGGAAAAGGTTGTCACAATGTCAACCTTGATGTGTGACTCCAAATGATGTAACTATGTCATTTAAAATAGTTAGTGAAAACCCGTAATCGAGATACAGTAACTTCGTTACCCTAAAAATGAAACAACAACTTTAATACGGTGACACGTGACACTGTAAACTATAAAACAGTAAGTTGTGAGATAGTAAACATGAAAAATTATTCATTATACTTGAGATTTATCATACCCAATTCATGTATGATGTAAATTATCCATCAAAAATTATTGGTTTGTTGAATATATCATCAAAATGAAATTGAGTTCCAATGAATTTCAATGTGATATCATTGTTTTGATAATAGTCTCTCAAAATGTGATGTCTTACATCAAAATATTTTGTTCTAGTGTGTGAAACATGATTTTTGAGATGTAAATAATAGTTGTATAGTCAAAATTTAAAGGTACATGTCTGAATTGATATCCATAATCTAGTAATGTGTTTCATCGACAAAATATGTCCCCAACAACTACCTGCTTCTATTTATTAAACATTTCCTGTAGATAATGCTACAATGTTTTATTTCTTACTGCACCCTGATGCTAGAGAATTGCCTAAAATGTGACATGTTCCAGAGGTGATTTTACTATCTACCATGAAACCACATAAATTAGTATCAGAATAACTAACTAACATGAATGATTATCCTCTAGGATATAATTTTCCCAGATTGGGTTTATGTTTGAGGAATTTTAAAATCTATTAACAACATTTAAATGATATTCCAGATGGTTTTTCTATAAATGATCCAACATAAATACACTATACATAATGTTATGTCTGCTAGGAGTTTAGTAGAGTAAGCTTCTAATCATGACTCTATAAGTAGTTTGATCAACAGATTTTCCATCTTCACCAAGATCCAACATTCAATTAGTGATAATTGGAGTATCACAACTTTTAGTGCTATCTAAGACAAAACATTTTAGAAGATATTTAGTATATTTTAATTGATTTAAAATAATACCACAATTATTTTTAAATATTTTAAATCAATTAAATAATTTTAGTTCAACAAATAAATTTGTTTCGTAGTCATTTTTCATCAGTTTAGAAAATTAAATACATATAGAATTTCTGGAAGATCCAAAATTAATATCATCTACATAAATTTGAACTACTAAATCATCATTGGAAATTTATTATATAAAAAGGATAGGATCATCTATTCCTTTTTTAAATCTTTTGGATATTTGAAAATACATTATCTATCATGCCATTCTCTTGTATATTAGTTTGAGCCATATAATGATTATGATAATTTGAAAACATGATTTGGAATGTCAGGGTTTGTGAAACCAGGGTGTTTCTCACCCAAATACATACTTAGCCATGTACCCATTTAGGAACTCACTCTTGACATACATTTGATATAGTTTTAAATTCAGATGTGCATCATAAGAAAATAGAATTCTGATGGCTTCATGTCTACATACTGGTGCAAAGGTCTCCCATAGTCAATTCATATTTTTGACTATATCCTTGTTCCACCAATATATCCTTGTATCTACATATATTACAAGCTTCATATTCCTTTTTTCTAAAAACCCACTTAGTTCCTATCGTAAATGTATCTTTCGTTCAATCTACATGTTTCCAAACTTTTTTAATTTCAAAGAAATAAAATTTTTCTGGTATAGACATCACCCAAAATTCATAATTGATTGCATCATTAATGTTTTTAGGTTCATGTTGTGTCATGAAAACATTATGTTCAACATGATTACTATAAGAAGATCCAGTTTGAGTTACTTTATCTAAATCTCATACAAAAACATCTAAAGGATTGTTCTTAAGAGTTCTAATAACACTAGAAGATGATGGTATAGTGATTTTAGATTCCTCAATAGGATTGGGGTCATTATGGCTTGAATCTTGAGAACTTCCAAAAACTATAAGTTTTCACTTATTCATTTACTAAATTGTTAGAGGATTTAGTATTGATATCCATATTTGACATATCATCCTCTATGTTTACTAGAGTTGGATTAGGTTCATGTGGATATGTCTCATAAAACATGACATGGACAGATTCATCCACACATTTTTTATTTTATTAAAAACTCTAGAGGCTTTAATTTAGATTGAATATCCTAGGAATTTTCCTTCATCACTTTTGGGCGCAATCATGTAATGATTTTATTTTGTATTATGGATAAATACTTTGCAACAACAATCATTGAGGTAACTTACATTAGATTTTCTATTGTTCCATAAATCATATGGAGTTATTTTTTTAAAGGGTCTATTCAACACTCTATTAATTATATAGCATATTGTATTTATACATTCAGCCCAAAAATATATGGCTAACCCATATTCACTAATCAGGGTCCAAGAAATATCTTACGAGGTCCTATTTCTTATTTCAACAAAATAATTTTGTGGAGGGGTTCTAGGGGCATATAAATTATTACTATAGCCATTCAGTGATAAAAAGGATTCAAAATCTCGATTTTCAAACTCATAGCCATTATCACATCTTAGGAATTTAATTATAAGTCAATTAATATTTTATATAGTTTTTTTCATATTTGGTGAAATGATAGAATGATTCGCTTTTGTGAGTTAGAAATAAAGTACAAGTATATCTAGATATGTCAGATACAAGAACATAAACATATTTATTACCATTCAAACTAGAAACCCAAGATTGTCTAAACAAATCCATGTGAACCAATTCATGAGTTTGAGAAGTTGAATCTTATTTATTTGGTTTGAATGTTGTTTTGTGTTGTTTTACCTTTTTACCAAGATTAAACACATTATCCTTTGGAAACACGTGTTTGGGTAGGGTTTTGACAAAATTTTTCATACATAAATTTCAAAAGGAGGGAATATTGCAATGTCCTAGCCTTCTAGGCCAAGGACAAGAATATTGGTGAAATACACATAAACACGAAGCATTTTGAGAAACTAAAGAATCTATTTTAATAGAGTATACATGTAAATTTCATGATGTAGAAAATAATAATTCATTTTTATAATAAAAATAATTCTGATATTCATTTTCAAATTTTAAATGAAATGAATCATCACATAGTTGTGAAATACTAAGCATATCATATTTTAGTCCATCAAAAAAAAAGTACATTGGAAATTATACTTGAGTCAGAGTTACCGATTTTTCCAAGGCCAATGATTTTTCATTTGGCATTTTCACCAATGGTGACATGTCCTCCATTTGTTATTATGAATATCTTAAAGCATGAAAAGCCCCCTATCATGGGTCTTTAACACCCACATTACATTTACCATGAGCTTTTATAGGGGCTCTTTAAAAAAACATCCATCATAATAGTTCAATAAAAATATACTATGGTAACCTTATTTGTTTGGGTCTAGTAATATTAGTAACTAGTGATTTGGATACCACAACTACTTCATAGGCTTCAAATAAGAATTTATTAATGTATTGGAAAAATATACTCTATATGCTCTTGAAAAGGTTGAAACAATATAGAGTGTATTATAATTTGAACTAGAAAAGTGTTTTCCTGAACTAGGTGTAATGATTTATGTTCTAGATTTAGAAACAAACATAGGTTTTCTAAACAAAATTCTAGTTTGATAGACAGTACTAGTATTGTATTTATTTGAAATATTTTTACATTTAATTTATACGAACGTATATTTACCAATAGTATTCCATTGATTGTCCTTTTGCAATTTCTCATAAGCTATATTTTGTTCATTGTTTTCTTTGATTAATTGAACATTTCTCTCTCTCTTTCTATAGTATGTTCAGATTTAATAGTTGAGGTAAGAGAATTTTGTTTCTTTAAAGACTTGTATCTATCATTTAGTTCATTACATATCTCTTAAATCATACTTCAGTACTCAATCATTTCTACTTTTTATATATTATTTTAATCATTTATATCATTATAATATTAGGAATTTTGTACAGTATATTCCAGTGTTGCCTCTGATGACTTTTTCATAAAACACATATTCACTTTGTCAGCCAATACATCATGTGAGGATTTTAAGTCAATTGATTTGTCCTCATTAGCACTCCACATTTCATTCATTTACATTTTATACATTCTATCTTTGTCTTCATATATCATTATATACCTGAGCTTGGGATAGTCAAACATTACATGTCCCTTTGGCTTACATCCATGACATACTACACCATTGGACTTTTTATTTCTTTTCTAATCATTCATCTATCTTCCATTTTGATCATATTTTCTCTTTAAGTTAAGATTTCTGAAATAATTATTCATTTTTTAATTTTTTTAACCTTATATCTAATTGAATTATCCACTCATCATAGTATGTTGATGATTTTCACTGCTAGAAAATTCTAATGATACTTTTAGTTTCACTTTTTCCTTGTGTTTGGAGGTGGTAGTCAAGAATGCAACATATTTTTTATTGGGTTCTTCCTCCTCTTACTTGATGACTTTTTTCTCCACTTCATACATAATTAGATTCCTAATGAGTTATAATATAGTAAATTTGATTATGTTAGAATACACTTTAATTAAGAGAGAGTTTCCTCTCCATATATCAGTTAGGTATTTTAGAATTCTCATTATATGTTCTTTAGCAGTGACTTATCGTCCAATAGAAATCATTATGTTGAAAATTTCGTTGAACATGAGATTCATATCAGAAATAGGCTCAGCAGGATTCATTTTAATTTTATAGTATTCAAAAGTAAATTATTGATTCTCATTTCATTTCAACTAGATGTTCTTTCATGTTAAAAAGACATGGTATCCCAAATTTCATTGGCAGTTTTACATACAGATGTTCTATTAAATTCATCATCTCCTAAAGTGAAATATAAGGAATTCATGGATTTTCAATTGTTATTGTAATATGACATGGTTGGGTCATCCCAAATAATTCTGTTAGTGGAAAGAATCTTATACTCATCTATAATTGAATTCCAAATTTCAAATCCCATACTATATAAATGTATTTCAATTTTAATTTTTTATTGGGTATGATAGATTCACTAGTGAATGCATTTATGATTGTTGTAGCCCCTTCTAGTATTTCATCCATAAAAAATAAATATGTTAAAAGAGATAGAAATTTAGAATTAATAGAAATTTACATATCATTAAAGTACAACTAAAATCACGGCTGAATAGTTTTAAAAACAAAGTCGTAACATGAATAAAAACTCCATTGATACCAAGTCTTGGTCTTAGAAGAATACTCAAGGAGTTAGTGAATTTATTATCTATACAAATTTAGGTTCGAATGTTTTAGAAAATGTATTCCCCAATAAGAATTAATACAGCCTAGTCGATCAAGGTAATATAGTTACAGATGTTTGACTACTCAAAAAACCTCTCATTAGATTGATTAAATTTCAGTAAAATCAATATGATTTATTGATACATATTTTAAATATATCTTAATAAGGAATGAAAATTATTACATATATGTAATAATTACTAGCAAATTCTAATCTAGTCATTTCTAAAATATACAGTAAAACAATGAAAAACTAAATTAAACAACACAGCGGATAAACCAATTGGTTCAATCTAAAACCAAGACCTAATCCGCTGCACTTATTGATCCCCTACCACAAAGAAGTTTATAGTAATAATCATTATATACACCATAGATCGAAGATAACAACAGTGCACAGGACTGTCCAGGCCACACAACCTCTTCCACTATTATTTGGGGGTATAAACTTCCATGTCACACAAGAACCCATTCCACATTTATCTGTGGGAGTAAAAAAATGTAAAAAGGTAAGAGAGGAAATTTATCTTGTTTCCTTTAGTTAAGTGAAGGAGATAATGTGTGCTTTAATAATGGCATACACAAAATTCCCAAAAGCTAAAACATTACCCAATATGGAAATGATGATGAGAAATTTTTATAAGTTCTCTGATTGTTATTCCATGTTTCTCTGGAATTTTTGGATGAAGCAGATGCAAGTATCAAGTCCTTATGTGAAAAACAGAGTATCATATGTCCGGTTTTCTGGAATCCAGTTAGATCTAGATCGTGTTCTTTATAGAAATTGTTATACGATTATATTTTTGACTCTGATCTATGGTAGTCTAGCTTTTGGATTTGATAATGATATTTGTGTTCTTCATATGTATCTTACTGCATGTATAATTTCTCTTTTCAAAATGCTTTCAAATCAACTCATCTCCCTATTCTAGTATCACATTTTATATTTTATTTCCAATTTCCCATGTTGGGGCCAACATGATTCATGTATTCTTCACACCGTACCTCTTAATGTCAGGTGAAATGTATATAATGAAATATTGCGACTTTCATGATGGAATACTTGTGTTGTGATTAGGAACTAGTAGCATAGCTATGATGCTAGGATCACAGTGTCTAGTCCTCTTCCAAAAATTGAATGCTGTCTAACCAATGGTAGAAAGGAACCGGTGTCCCAAAATTCATGATATCTGAAACTAGTATCAGTGTCTGGTAACGGGGTCTGGGTTATGGTATCTGGTCTCGGTGTCTTGGTTACAGTTTATGGTCATAGTGTCTAGGTTATGGAGTCCGGTCACGGTGTCTGGGTTACCATGTCTAGTTATGGTGTCCAGGTTACAGTGTCTGGCCACAGTGTTTTGGTTCTTTTCCAAGAAACCAGAACTAGTGGCAATCTTAGGTTACTCAGAAATAACCAAATATCTTTATAGATACTAAAGCAATAATATTCACAGAATGAATTAGACTTAATCGTTTATAAAATAAATTCATTATTGAACAAATTAATGATATTTTATAATAATCAAACATGATTTCAGATATATTAAAGAGGGCTAACAAGACCTGTTATCATTAAAACATGATTAAAGCATGACGATTCCCACACCTTCCACAACTTGGATGTAAAATGAGTGTCACAATCTGAGATGATCATTGATGGCTCCCAGGGAAGTCATATTATCTCTTATACGTATAGGCCCTCGATAACCTCTACTGATCCATACTCCTACATGTAAGGAAGTGGTAAAACATGGGGAGTCGGTCAATGTTCACCCAAATAGAATCATGGACCCTGAACGTATGTGGTAGTCCAATGACTATGTCCATGGAGATTCCATCCAACATCCTTTATAGAACCTCATTGGTATTTCTAAGCCTACTGTAACCTGATGTTCATTCTACACTTGCTGACAAGTGAGGTAATGTGGAAATAACACTACCACTACATTCTTCAACCTTGGCCTCCTGTACTTATACCATAGGTCCAAGTATATCTTCACTAAAAAGGATGTACCACCAATGGGGATGTGTGGAACTCTATCATCACCACTTTTAATTGAATCATAGGAACCATGGTGTGTCCTCTAAAAATGATGACATGCTCCCCACCATCAGAAAATCATTTAGGAACCTGTATTGAGGATATATGTGCATGTTGGGTCTCACAGTATGCATCCCCATGTTGTTCCCCCTGACTTACTGATGAAGTGGGGATGTGACTGTCATAGATTGGAGTTAGATACTCCATCACTATCCATGAAGGATATCTGAATGTCGACCAACTACTCTGTCGCCTAACTCAACAAATATAAACTAGGCCTCTTGTAGAGTTTGTTTGCCACCATGTACCCTATCCCAGAAGTGTAGACTATATCAATGTCAAAGTCCAAGAGAATCTCTAGCCATTACCGATGTCTCATGTTCAGGTCCTTCTGTGATATGATATACCTGAGACTCTTGTGATCAAAATAGATATTAAATTGTTCACCCATCAATTAGTACTGCCAAATCATAATTCCAATGATCATTGCATCTTACTCCGGGTCATGGGATGCATAGTTTAGCTCATGCTATCTCAATAGATGTGAGCCTTAGGTGATCACCGATCACAACTGCATTAGGACACATCTTAGTCTAGTCCAAAATGCGTATAATTAGAATAAATACCCAACACCATCTTGTAGTACTCTAAATATGGGGGCACCTGCCAGTGTCCACCTTCGCATATGGATACACTACAGGCTGCTCTTCAACCATATGAAGGGTTCCCCCTACATTTTCAAAACTAATATGGGTTCTAAAACTTTGGAATAGTCATGTAAAAATATCCAGTAGTACCCATCCATTCCTATAAAACTCCACATACCATTCACACTCATAAGTGTCTCCCAAGAATGCACTGTCGCTATCTTTGTCTGATCCACTATAACTCCAGCCTCTATGATAACATGTCCCATAAATTTGACCTCAAGTATCCTGAAATGTCACTTCGAGATAATATCCTAATGGTAGTTCTCTTGGAGTTTCTCTATAACTATTTGTAGGTGAGTGGTGTGCTCCCCATCCGATTCTGAGTACACTAAGATTTCCTCAATGAAGACCACCATGAAGCGATCGAGATATGGCAGGAAGATCCTATTCATCAGTCCTATGATCACTGATGGGGAATTGTTCGCACTGAAAGGCATCACCATGAAATCATAGTGTCCATACCGGCATATTAAGGATGTCAAATGTACATCCTCATCTTGTAACCTAAGATGATGATATCGGAATCCGTGGTCTATCATAAAAACAAACAATATCACTTCAGCTGATCCAAGAGATCATCAATCCTCAAGAAAAGATATGTGTTCTTCATGGTCAACTAGTTCAGGCATCGATAGACTAAAAAAATCCTTAGAGTTCATTTAGCCTTCATGGAAAACAAAATCGGGGCTTCTCATGGTGAAACACTAGGCCTTATGAACCCCTTCCTCAGCAAGTCCTCTAACTATACCCTTAACTCAAGAAGCTCAACTCGAGCAATCTGATTTTCTAGTTTATATATTAGTGTCATATCAAGGTAAATGTTGATTTAGAAGTCAACCTCATTAATAGAAGATGGTAAAAAAAATCCCCAAGAAAGACATTAATATGACTGTCCCCCACTATAGGATAGCTCAGACTCCTCTCACCAACTACATCATGGGTAAGGCTGGACAACTGTTGAGTGATCTTCTGCCCCTCTTCGATGAAATTAAATCCTTAGCTTTTATGGTTCCCTTCTTGCCAGTAAAATAAAAATGGTCCCCTCCTCGCAGACAAACCACAGTTTGGCCTAAAACTATCGATCTGTGTAGGGATCTTGGATAACCCATCCATACACAAGATTATATCGCAGGTCCACGACACTTCTACTAGGAGAAAATAGCTGAAGCCCTATACTCCTAGATTAAGATCACACTACATAAACTAGTGTGTAATCATAAAACACTCTCCTATAGTGGTATCTAATTGTATTGATTGATCTACAGGATCCATCAGAATCTCCGAGCTCCAAACAAGAGCAGTGGAAATAAAAGAGTGACTAGAACATGTGTCTATATAAAATAAAATTAGGCGGGAGTAGACGTAGATCTTATCTAGAATCATCTCTAGAGTTCCATGGTCATTTTACTAATCTTATAGAAGTTGATCTAGTCCTTGTACCCCTAATACCTGAGGTTGGGTGGACCACCAAGGGGTGGTCGTGGTAGTACCTCAAATCGCCATCCACCTCCTCTTTCGCGAACAACTCCTCTGCCATGCCCACCTCCCTATAGACCTCCCTATTCGATTCTATGCCTCAACCTCAGTGGTCCCATGAATACTTGATGATCATCAATGCTGAGGGTCAGGTAGTCACAAGCCATGTGACATTTACCTCTGCACGAGCAGCACAATCTTCTCTTCTGGTGAGCTTTGATATCCCATAAGCTCCATACCACCGACCCCACATCCTGGGGTCTTCCACTAGAATGTCAGGCACACATGGACCACTGATTTAGCTACTTTGTGCCTACTATTAATGTTTAAAACACCTGTTGACTGGTTGTGGCTCTCACCTTCAATGCCTTATCATGTAGGAAACTCTCCACCAATACTGATATCTCTTTCCCTCAATCCTACATCGAGTTGTTGAGTGATGTCATCGATGCTCTAATCTCCCATAGAAAACCCAGATCAAAGGTTGGGGCCCTAAATAAAGTTTCATATACAATTTATGTGGGGTATCGAGAGAGGTCAGTGAATCTCACGGAGTACTACGCTACTGTCTGGCTACCCTACAGTAAATGCATTAGTTCCTAAATACTCATATAGCATAGTGTCTCTGGTATGAACTCCACCCTGAAGAGTCTCCTAATTTCCAAGTAGGTGAGGGTCACCTCATTGTTAAACTAGAGTGTTAGGCTCCACCATTTCTCTATTATTCCCTTGAAGAGACTAACAACTGGGATTCCCATCTGGTCTGCTGGTGTTTCCACCAAATGGAAAACTCCTGACACAGACTCCGGCCAATCCTCTACTACCCACAAATCAATCCTAAACTGAAACATCGTAGGACTATGTCTATTGAATTCATGAAAAGTGCTCAGTAAACATGCACGGTCTACTGGAGGGACTAGTGACAACTAGTTCCCTAAGGGTGGTGGTGCAGCTAGTACACAACCTAATGGTGGTATTGTTTTAAGCGCTACCTTCACCGATGACTCATCTCTCGGTTGGTTGTCATTGTAATCTCTCGCTGGAATCATGGTTGGATTTCTACACGGCGATATATTTTAATGAAATACATGTTCCACTATCAATATTTTATACCTAGTGAGTGGACTCAAAAGAGATCAAAACATTTTCAAAACACACCAAAACAGTTTTTTCATGTATCGAGTCAGAAATCAGATGTCAGGGTCCTAGTGTATGGATATGTCAGCCGACGCGCAAACACTTGACTAATAGAACTATAATCCAAACACAAGAAAAATAACACTAATGATTTATCGAAAATAGAAACTCTTTGTTCTTTCGTAGAACTGACACCATTGATACCACATTGTCAAGAAAAATCCACCAGGGCTCGTCCCATGACTGCCCCAATCCTTCCTTCCATAGGCCTAGTTTCGGTGACTAGAACTAGAATGGAATATCCCTAAAAAGAGAAATTATTTACATTATACATAAAAAATTAATGACCACATTCACAATAAGATCAAACCATGTAGTAAAATAATAGAAATTAAAAAGTGTTAACTGAAAAAACGGTCTAGTTTACAAACCCAACTAAAATAAATTACAATAGAAATAGAAAAACATCATCTGAGGTTATCCGCCAAGAATCCTACCTAAATGGTATGTACTGATCATCCATATGACTCTTCATGAAAACCGATCACCTCTATACACCATATTGTCCTCACTCCCAAATCTCAGTCAAAGCTGGCCATCTTCTTCACAATACACAACAAGGTGCAGGCGAATCCTGTGCATTGGTGATTATATCAATACCTTGTAGGGGCCCTAAGACCCTCGAAGGTCTCCCAGAATTCCACAAAGGAAATACCAGAAAGAATGATCTCAGTCAGAATGCACAAATTAAATGAAAAATCACACAAGGTATATAACATAATGTACTTGAATAACGACGAATAGTCAGAAAGATAAATAATTTTATTCATTTGAGAAGATCCACTACAAAACCATGAAAAAGTTGATCTAATGCCAATACACATAGGGACATAAGTCGTCAATCCGCTTTGGGTTTTATGTTATCCATAAATAATGTTTCAGAAGACACTAACCCACTATGATCCATGACAAGGTAGTTCATTGTCGGGTTGCGCAACTACTGACCCACAAATGGTCATAATTCGTCTATCCACATAGGGTCGTATATCGCTGATCCTCGATGGGCCACTCTACGGATGGTTCTTATCAGGTGATGCTATGGCAGATCCATACAGGGACGTTTGTCATCTATCCACACAGGGTCATATGTCACTGATGCCGATCCACAAAGGGTCTCTCTTCACATGAATGTCTGCCACAAGATTCCCTCACATTTTTCACTTGATTTACATAGATTCTAATACTCAAGAAATCATTCATTCCTTAACCCCCATGATGTGCCAAGAATATGAATCCCAATGAACCTCCATGTCATAAGGGATCCAACAAAACAGAGGGTGTGTTAATCGAATTCTGAGTTTGGAAATTAATGGCTTTTTAGTATCGAGGTCCAGGTTGGATACATGATCGATCCAATCGGGTCATACTTTAACATTTTCCAAAACCGATGTGGAATATTTCAAACAAAATATATCATCCCAAGGATCCCAACCTGGCTAACGGCGTGTCAATTGGACACCCAATTTCCGAGATATGCCTAATTCAGTGTAACGGGACTGGTTGGGTCCGGTGGGGGTCCAGACTAACTGGCACGTTTAGCCTGAAGGTCCGGGTCTGACATGGTTAGAATTACTGGACTAACTGGCGTATGTGGAAAAGACCGTATTTTCGGCCCAGCAGAAGGGTCTGTCCTACCTTGAAACACGACCTGCTAGCGGGGCAGTTCTCTTGAATTGTGGTGCCAGTGGGGTGGTTCACGATCATCTGAAACCACTTTCTGGTGCCTGCTATTTTTCTCAATCCATGAGGGACAAATATGATTCTTATCTCCCCCTACCATCAAATGAACTCAATTTATTCATGTATTCAAAAGGCAGTGCCAGGCTAGTGTCGCTCCTCCTACTGACTGGTCAAGGGCGAGACCCATGGAAGCAGGTATGCCACCGCCATTATTGGAGAAGCATTGCTTCCTTCGCAGTGTGCCAGCTATGCCAGGTCTGTTGTGGTGCATGTTGTTTCCACTACCCTCTCGCAGCTGGTGAGAAGCGGACGCTGACCACCGATAGTGCTTCTGTGCGCCAGCAGTGAAGCTCAGGTGGTCTGATTTCCATCTTGTTACACCTATGGGACTCTAGGGACCCCACCTATACTGCATGTCCCACAATTTCTCCTTGCTGTCATGTTGCCGGATCACCCAAAAATAACACCACAGAACCAAGATCATCAGAGGATCTGAGCCTTTTTTCAGATCGGCAAGCACCCTCCGTGTTAGCCTTTTAAACATGGGATAATAATAATAATAAATAAAACCCCCTAATGAAAACCCGACATCAACCTCTAGGAATAAAAAACTATATGAGGATCAACCTCTTATTCAGTAGATCCATGTTCGTTGAATTTTCCATAAATAAGAAATGATAAAAAGTTAATCTTAATCCCCCCTATATGGATTTAGTGGATTCGGTTGCAGATGAAGAAATGGATATCCCATCTATGTCTATTGTCGATGTCCATTCAAAGTTCTCCAATGGTCGTAGGTCGAGCGTCGTTATTTATTGAAGGGTGACATCGGCGGTGTTTCATCTGAGGTTCCTCTCATGGGTTACCAATTCCCATGTCAATGGTTTGATTCAATAGTAGAAAATTAACTGCCACGTTGGATCAATATTTGGAATAATTAATGAATCATAATTAATTAACTTATTAAACCACGAGTGCTGTTGTTACTCAAGGCAATGATTAATTCATTAAATTTTTCTTATATTATGCCTCATGGTACACTTCGGTCACACCATCCTCTATTCAATAGTGGGAAGATAAAAAGGAAAATAATTTTTTGGAATTTTAATATAATTTTCCTGAATGTCAAAAAAATAAATTTTTCGTTCGACCCTTGTCGGCCGATGTTATGATTATCCTAATCGAATCACGACCTAGTTAATTTAACGATGCTCTTAGATTTTTATTCTATGAACCAGTTCATATGAAATAAATTCCCACCTACAAATTTAGTGAATTTTCGAAAGAAAAAAGATTAAAATTCCATTCTGTGCTCTCCAGGCCTATGAATCACATGCCGTCAATTTCCACTGTCTCGACATAACTCAATATAAATAAATAACTAGAAGGAATATCTGGATATTTACAAACTAAATCCATTTTGTGATCCTTTCAATGCATGTAATATCTCCTATTATTGTCTCTAGAAGTTCCAACCAATCATTGATCAGTGAGTTTGTCATCATCTAATGTTATTATTTCTTTACTACATGGTTCCCACTACCAGAACTGGGTTTCTACAACAATACCTCTATTATTTTTTTCCATCAACAATGCTTTAAAAATTGCATCATCATATATGAAAAACAAAATAGATACAACTTATCCTACAAAATGTTTAGTCATTTGAGATGGAAAATTTGAGAATGAAAAATTCCAAGTAGTCAATAGACATTGAGTATGGACAATTTTGGATTATTGTAATATTCCATCGCAAATTATACTTATATTTTATGGAATATATCCTTTGTTTTAAATATATTTTTTGGGATTTCCAACCACCCCGGGGGAAAAATATTCATGAAGTTTATTTTTTGACCAATTTAGATGTCTAGTGAAACTACCCATCCAAAAGGGATTATTTTTATTTTCAATCAATACTCATCACAAATACTATTGTTCAAAAATCCTTTTGCAACATAAATAATTCTTTCTTAATTTCTCTATTTCAAAATTTAAATTGATTTAATAGTGGAAACTGCTCTTTCTAATCCCACTCCTTTCGTCTTCCCCTGGTTGAACCTCCAAGGCATAAACATCATGACCGTTCCACTATGTGCGGCTCCAAAAATGCCAGATCTCCCCAATTATTTATTGATTTTGACTTTGATAATCTAAATATGGACTTGACTTCAATCCATCCTTTTATAGTATTTTGGTTAAATGTCTAAATAATTATTTTAAAAACCTGGGTTTATAATTTAGCTCGATTAATATAATTTATTTAAGATTTAGGGTAAATCTAAATTTCTTATTCACTATTTCAGTATCCTGATTCCACATGAGTTGATTTAATTTGATTGAATATTTTCTCTCATTGATCTGTATTTTAATTTTGTACATTAATATTTTTGTTGATTTGGGTTTCTGGAAGTCTATAATTTTATATTAATATTTTATGTATGATGATTATTGAAATATAATGAAAGTTTTAAATCATTTGGACATACGCTGGTAAAGTCCAAAGAATGTTTTTTTTTCATTTTTTGGTGTTTAAATTTATAATACATGGTAATAAATTCACACAATTTTTTCTCACTTTTTTTGAATTTTGTAAACATTTTTTGGTACTGGATCCCAATTTTTGTGAAAATACATGCACGTTTATGTATGAATATAGGTTTGATAAGTAAATTTATTAAAAAAACATAAAATAATAAATTTGATATAATTAGATTTGACTCAAAAATAATGTAATATACATACATACATACATACATATATATATATGAAATAAAAAGTTAGTATTTGTTTTTAATAAGGATGGTAAAATTAGTTTAAAGATAATATTTAAAAAAATTATAATAATTTTTTATAAAAATGTGTTCAAAAATTTAATTACATAAAAAACTGTTTAAAATATATAATATTTAATAAATACATAGTTAATAATAATTATAAGTCAATTTAATACTTTTTTAGAATAATAAAAAAATTACAAAAAATTATTAAAAATTCGGAAAAAATATTAATTACTAAAAATGTTGTATTAATTTAAATAATTTATAATTTTTATTAAATAATTTATAATATTTAATAATTAATGTGTCATTATTATTTTTAATTTCAATATACTAAATAATATTAACAAACAATAATATTAATTTTAAATAAAATATAAAAAAATTTAAAAACTATTAGAAATTAATATTAATTCATATAAATTTTGTTTTAATTAGAATTATTACTATTAATAATTTGTACCAATTTTTTAAAAGACCCAATTCAGAAAACTACATAATGAATCTAGGCTCAAAATTATTAATTAAAAAATAATTACTTCAAAATAAATATCAATTCCAAATAATTATGAATTTAATATTATGAACTCAAAATTATTTATAAATTATTTTTATAAATTATCAATTCCATATTATCATATTTATTTATTATAAAATTATGTAATACCAATTATTTATAAATTAGATATATTTATATATTTATATATTTATATGTGTTTAAACAGATTGTATGTTTGTATATTTGTTTAAAAATGAGTTAGAATATATTCGATGTATTTGTATTAATAAAGAAATTATTGTATATTTATAATAATTATTGAAATAGAAATAAAAAGTTAAAGAAATAATAATAATAATTACATAATGTATAATAATTTATAATTAATTTTTCAATATTATTAAGAAATACTAAATATTAGTGTTCATTTAAAATTATTATCAATATTTTAAAAATTTGAAGCATTTACGTATATATGTCAATATTTGTAAAATGGAAAATATGGGTAATTTTTAAATGTTATAAATATTAATTATATATTATAATATAAATAATAATAATTAGTATTACTTAACCAATGATTATAGAAACTAGTAAAAATAAAAATAATTATTTTTAGTAAAATACTAAATTTTTTATTAGAAATTAGAAAAAAATATTAAAAATAATTATTGGCAAAAAATCACAATATTTATTATAAAATTTTAATTAACTAAAATAATTTTTAATAATAATGTTTCGAAAAATTTTATTATATATATTATTAATAAAAGATTAAAAATGATACCCTTACGTACGATATCACTATTCTCATGATTCTAAGAAATATAATTTCTTACCTAGGGTAAAAACCAAATTACAGACTCAATTCGGGTATCAGATATTCAATATTATAAATAGTTTAAAAGATATGTTAAATTTAAATAATAAATAGGAATTAAAGTATTAAATGAATTAACCTCATTTGCCATGTAACAAAACAACTGGGACTCACAAGTATTATGTTTCCCCTTGGGCAAACCAAAAATCCCATACCCTAGAGTGTCCATTGATATTTTATACAATACATTGTATGAACGATACATTAAATTTAAAAATGAAATTATAAAAAAATATTAAATGAATCCACCTCATTTGCAATGTATCTAAACACCCAACACTCACAAATATTATATTGCGCCAAGTGTAATCCCCACATCATGTACCCAATGTTGGAATCCAATTATTCATACAACAGACAATTTGAATGATACATTAAATTTTAATAAGAAAGTATAATAAATTTTTTAAATAAATTTCCCATCTGAGAAATGGTAATAAACAACTGACGCTCAAATAAGTTATGTCGCCTCTAATTTAAACCCTGCGTCCTAGATCCAATGGTGGTCTCTGATTTCTCATATGAGACACCACTCATGAGATATTATATTATTTTATAAAAACTAACTATTTCTTATTTAATATTTATAATATATTTATTTTATTTGTGAAATGACACTACGGGTCCTGTAATGTTGTAGTAACCCAACACCTCACTCGGATCATATTCTCTATAATATTCCAAGGTGTAAAAATATAATAATATTATGAAACAAGTTAAAGTTATTAATAATTATTATTATTTTTTAATGTTTTTTGATAAAAAAGACACATGAAGTAGACACTCGTTTCTATTACATGATCATGATTAGATAAATCATCACAAAAATCAAATCAAATGTGGTATAAATACTATCTATATTGAAGGTGTGGGGACATTTTTCCCTTTCCATCATTGATTTTTTTATAAAGATCAATTAAATATCCATGTTTGATATGTGATATAACATGATTAAAAATTCATTAAAATGTAGGAATTCATCTTTTTTCATTCCGTGTTTCCAAAACACTATATTTTTTGGTATCAACATGTTCAAATGAATTTAGTAGAAAATACTTTTTTTTGGATTCTGGCCCCATCATTTTTTAATATAGTATATGAAGCTACACGACCATTTATTCCTTAAACAATAACTCTGAGTGATATTTAAAATCCCCAATCTGAAACTATTAGTTTTTCAACTTGTTGAAATGTGATTTGAAGGTCCATATTCGAGATGCGGGATGAGAAAACATGAATAAATTACAAAATTTATGGATATTAAATCTGATTTTGGAATATCAAATAGTTATTTTTATTTAATTTTATAATTGTTTATATTGTTGGTTCCTGACCTAAATACATTACCTATACAATTCATTCAATGTAAGAGGTTGGTTCCTAATTTTAGTGTTAATTATCTACAAAACTATTCCTGTTTAAATAATTACATATTATATGATAATGATTATGAATCCTTGGATAATTGTACAAAATTTGAGAATCATGGTATAATGGGGTAAAATTATGATCTTCTAGAGCTCTGGTGAAACAATTGAGGTATTTTCTAGTTACACATTTTATTCAGTATTAATTTATTTCTTGTAACATAGTTTTATTGATGACAAGAAATAAATCAAATTTTTTCATTAGAAAATTTAAAATCATCCATGCGATGGTGATTTATCAAGAAAATTAAATCATATTCCTCTTTATTTTCCTTCCGCCCCACAAAAAATATGGTTGTGATTTTATACTGATGGTTTTTATCTCTTTGGTTCTTATGATAGTCAATATTTTTTTAGCATATTTTCATTACTTCATAAAACATACCTCATTTGATGATGATAAAGAAACTATATATATATATATATATATATATTTGATTTTATTAATTATAGGTCATTCATCGAATAAAATTTATGATTATTATAAGTCACTAACTGATGAGTTAATTTCATTATAGAACAATGGTGTGACTATAATTAATAGAGATGAAAATCATAATTTTATAGTGATGGCTTCAATATTATGGTTGATCAGTGACTTTTCAGCATACTAAATTATATCTGGATTGAGCACACATGACCTAAAATAATGTATTTAATACATGGATGAGAAAAATGTATTCATTCTTATTAATGGAATAAATATTATTTATTTTAATTATCATTAGAGATTTATTCATTTGGATCACCCATTTCATATAAAATCAATTTTTTTTAAATGTAGAATGGAATTATACAAATATCTTGTAGTAATCTTTGGTAACAAGATAAAATATATTTTCTATACATCACTTCATGTTACATTTAGAAAAACCATTAACAAGAAAAAAATAAATGGTTTTGGGAGAGATAAAAATTTGACAAAGTGGAATGATTTTGTGGATACTTAATAATGGTATGATTTGTTGTTTTGTCACATTATAGATGTAATTCAAATGGAGAATAATTTTTTTGACAAAAAAATTATACTATGTTACAAACACCTAGTAAGACCAATGATAATCTAAAGGAACATTTTAATATTACCCAACTTTGAAGACATACTAAACATCACTGATTTGAAGATGAAATATGACAAAAATTAATGAATCTAAAATAAGCTTACACACTTACTATTTAATTTTTTTTTATCATTATATGAATGTATTATTGATTTGAGAATACAAGATGGTTATACATTTAATTTGTCCCATAGTATCTGAAATGGACATATGAATATGTTAAAAAATCATGATTGTCATGTCATAATCAAATGGTTATTACCTTTTTGTCATAGAGGGATGTTTAATTCTTCATTTTGGTATGTTTTGAATAAAATATCATATTATTCCACGATATTTTTATGAAAAAATATATTATTATTCATTGAGTTTTCTGGGAAGGATATTATTTTAATTTTATCTAATTTAAAGAAAATATTCTCATTAGGATTGATTGATTCTATGGAACATTTAATATTATATTTGTCATGTAAATCCAATTGTGGAGGGCCAACTAAATTCAAGATGATGTATTCTATTTAAAGATGAATGAAAAATTTAAAGATGCAATATTATAACTAATCATCTATTGAAGGGACAATAGTAGAATCATAATTACATAAAAAATGATTTAAATTTTAAAAAATATTATTTTTGATTAGAATAGTATTCAAAAAAAATCATGGGTCAAAATTAGTAAAATGTAGTTGATGTCACAAAACATTGGTTTTGAATTTTTTTTATTTAGAGCGTGGGTTTTATGGATATAATTAATGGTGGCTTATAGATGGTGAATTGCACAGATCTCCTATATATGTTACCAGTAATTGTGAATAAATGAAATAATTTGTGCATTATGTACTATATTTTTAATATTTTTTAAATATTAATGTGATATACCCATATTTAAATTATATTTTTATGTAAATTATATGATATATATATCAAAAAAATTATACATATTACACCTACTACTACTGTATAATACCATCAGTATAATTTTGCCAATCTGTTTCAAAGATAGGTAGGATCTATTTCATTCTAATGATTAATAAATCAAATTTTCAATGATATCAAACATTAATAATTTCTATTTTTTATAGACAATGCAATATGAAAATATTGTTGAGAGCTGATTACGTGTGCTTTGAAACCCTCCATTGAAATTGGAAATATCATATAATGGGCTTGTAGTTATTGGATTTTAAATCACAAATGCATATTTGGACAATCAAAGAAATCAATGAATAATTGTGTTTATTTGAAAGGGTAAAATAATAAAGAATATGATGTTGACTTTTTTGGTATGATTAAAGAAATAACTGAGTTATGTTATTTGGGACCAAATTATGTATCAATGTTTAAATGGAATTAGTTTGATACAAATTGGGGGGTTTGAGTTCATCAATGACATAGTGTCATTGTTACTAAATATAACTATCTTATAACAATAAATGAACCATTTATGACTTCACATCATAGAAATCAATTTTATTATAAAAATTACGCTGATCATTTGAGATATTTACAGGAATTATGGATTGAGAAAAAAAATTAAATCTGGTGAAAATCATATAAATGAAAAGAAAAATGGTTTAGTGGAAATGAAACATATTTAAATATTTCTATAAACATCCCAAAAAATATCTCATACCTAATGAGAGATAAATATTGATTAGGAAACACCATAGTTATTTGTCTATGATATAGATAATGTTTATGATGTAATATGGGATGTTGAAAGTTAATGTAATATGGATGTTTATGATTAAGATGAGGATAAAGACATTGATCACATTGAATATGATAAAGAATATAACCATTGATCTATTATATTTAGGTTTTTAGTTATTGGTAATTATTATATTAGGATGTTTTTAATATTTGATATTTGTATTAACAATTTGTTACATGCAATATTATAATTTTTTGTTATTTATTCACTTTTTAGTTTGGATATTGGTATTAATAATTTCATATAGGTAATAATATTTATTCTAGATGGTTATAGATGATCTTGATGATCTATTATGTTCTCTCACTGATGTTTTACATACTTCGAATGATCTCAATTTTTCTGATCCTCAACCTGCTTCGCATATTAGGTGGGGGCGTGATCTAGGATTACAGACAATTTTAGATCCTGATCTGGAGATTAGACCATCTATTCATTTTGATCCTCACTTATGGATGTATTTTAAAATTTATAGATATTTATTTTATATTATCTTTGAGTTTTAATTTTAGTAACAATTTATTGTTTATTTTATTTATTTTCTCAAATTCACACATTTAGCTATTGGGAAGGCTAGTTTGGTTCAATGAATTTATTTTTTTGAGCCATGGGTTTTATGGGATCTAGTTCCCATCATCGTGTGTCACTAGATGTTGTCAAAATCAATTATACATTGTTAAATAATATATATTTTTTTATTTTATTAATTTACAGAAATTTATTTAATTATATTATAGATTTTCTTCTCTTATTTTTGATAGATTGATAGGTCATATATTTGTGGAATGAGATATTTATATATGTGAGAACGTTCATTACTTTCAACACAACCTTAGAATGCGTGGTATGGGTAAAGATAATGCCACTATTTTTACCAATCTCGTATCTCCCATTATCACAACTTTATAGTAGATCAAGTATGAGATGGATTGTGCTCCTTCTATATAGGAGAGACTTTTTTGTGGATTTCATCAATAGGGAATCATAGATGAGGGAGGAATGTGGGAAAAAATAGGGTGTAATGTTTTAAATTAACAGTATATAATTGAAATTTTCTAAGTGATATTATGTATTAATGTATATATTATTCAAATATAACATGTTTTTTTATATAATACATTCCTCTACTGGCCTGTATATTATGGTAGTTATCAATTATAAGAAGATTAATCCGGATCCTTACACATTAGAAGTTGTAGGTGGCCAATATATCCATATTGTGGATAATTTTTTTTAAAAAATTAAATCTTTATTAATTTAATTATTTTACTAATTTTTTATTATATTTTATGGAATCATATGAGGATATGTATAATCATTCATGAAAGAATCGTGAATATAGAGAAGGAGATTTCATAGGTGACTCATGATTCGATGAGGGGGCCTTGAAAAATGTGACATCGAAGGTTGTTGATAAGGTTGGGTGATTGATAATGGTTCTTGATTGATACCTATGAGTTGTTATGAAACATCTACAATGGAATCAGTGACCAAGGATGGAGATTGGGGAAAGACCTCATTGATGTCATCATTCAATAAACAGTGTGAGGAGTGGTTGAGCCCTCAAGAAGAGATGAAAAAGGAAATACATAAAGAGAGGGAGGAGGACTATGAGCATCAACATCTGATAGACAAGCATGTGATGAAGTATATACAGAAAATTTCATGTGGCATCAAAATGAAGTTTCCCCCCTTTCTCTTTGAGTGACCATCCTCCAACTAAAGATAATTTATGATTTATAATCTTTTATGACTATTTTATAATTTGGTTTCACAAACATATTACGATTGAAATGATGTATTACATTTATATTCATGTTTTTTAAAAATTAATTATTTTTAAATATTTGTAAATTTTATAATTATTTAAAAATATTTTTAATGAATTATATATTTTTAATTAATTATAATTCTAAAAAATAAATTTAAAAATACACAATTTTTATTTTATAATTTGTTTAAAAATATATTTGACATAGTAATTCTTATAATTATTCTTATTTTTTAATAAAATTTAATTTTTAAAAAGATATTTATTATTTTGAAGTAAATTAATTAAAAAAAATTATTTAAATTTTAATTATTTTAGTATTTATATTATTTTTAAATATATTATTTCTATTTTTTAATTAATTGTATATCATTTTGGTTTTTCTAATGTTTGTATTTATTTTTATTTATTTTAAATATTGACATTGCTTAAAAAACAATTATTGGTGAAGGGTTGATCGTATTTCATAATTGATTATTTAAAACAATTATGACAACTATTTGAGATAGATGAATACATCATTTGAATTTGTGTCTATTTTCAACGGTCCATCACAAATAATAACAATTGGGATGCCATTTTTTTCATAGTGACTTAGAAATGGTCTCTCATCACAGATGACTTTTGGCAACGGGAATCCATCACTGACAGTCTTTTGTAAATAAATGAAACATTAGTAGTGATCATATTAGATATCCTTGTTTGGGACATTCTCAAAGGATTGTGGTAAAATGTATGTAAGACAAAACATATCCATGGAGTATGATGAGATGACATGGAACCTTGATACATACCCTGCAACATTCATTCAAACCATATAGATCTAAATATGACACATAATGTGTATGAATAGAAACATTACTTAGTATAACTGCTTTTTATTGAGATTAAATAACATAGAACCTGGGAGAGTCTCCTAATTGTTCGTCTAATCCATAGACCCTCCAATCACACTATGGTTCTGTGCGTAAAAATTTCATACGTTAACACCATAGGATCCTAATGGGTCGATAAAGGATCTAATCTCACCCAATTTCTACTATCCAGTGTTATACATCCAAGGGTTATGACTCTCCCTGAAACTAGAGGGGTTCCAATCTATGAAACAAAAAACATGAACATATCATGTTCTCATAATGTTCAAGTTGCTTTGGGATAACCTTCAGCTCAAATGGTGGAGGTACTGTCCGTAAAAATCCCATAAGAACCACATCATTTATAAGAACATGTACTAATTCGTTTTCACTATGTAGATCATTCATTTGATCCACATATCATATTTTAGTTTTCTATAATTGTGGTACCATCCTGAAATGAAATGATACACGATAGTCAATGTGTATATCTATGGAGAGAAATCCAAATGGATTAAAAAACACAAAAACATTCCTATATGATTCTTGTACATATATATTACATTCAAAATCTCATATATAAAATTTATTAACAAGTATTTTATAGGTGTCATGATGAATATATATGTCAGCTACCAAACTAATAGTGGGTTATATGGGTATGAATCTAAACTCAAGACACTTTAATATTGTTTCTATTATTACCATTACAATCCCCACATCTCAAAATTCACAACAAAAGTGTCATAAAGGAATATCACACACATGGAAGATTTTATTCTAATTTATTTTTAAACACAAACACATAGTTCAAAACACTATAAAAATTATTGAAAAAAAACTAATGATTTTTTTTTCCATACACTAAATCCCATATCAGAGACTGACACTATTAGAATAATGTAAATGTGCAAAAAACAAGCCCAAAAATTATATAAAGTTATCAAACCAAAACAAATTGAACGAACCCCTATAAAATTAAATTGATTTATACGAATGTGGTCCAAATAACTCAACTATATACAAACCGATTATTGTTCAACCTAGTAATCTGTCATAAGTCATGTCATCCACACAAGAAAATACATGCGTAAGAAGAAACCATGTACCTATGAGTAGAAAATATTGGGTAAGACATCATAAAATTACCAAAAATAGATAATCAATGGGAGACATCACATAATAATGATAACATCAATAACTTCTATAAAAATATAATTATTACCTTTTCCCAATGATAAGAAACAATAATACTAACTGCATTGGATTCCTATCAAGGATTTAATTTAAAGTTATTAAAGGAGATTTATCACCATGATTCATTCCAAAACTAATGGAACACATTCGAGAGGTGATGTCCATACGGTCTCACAACTATGATGTAAACACTAGAACTTAGAAGATTATGATAAAAAGATAATTGATCCCCCTTAAGTCATATACGGGATTTCTATCTCTCTATAGAGTATTCCACTATGATGAAAATAAGACACCATGATTGTTGGGAACATGATACCTAACCCTACCCAGCTAAGAATGATGAACGATCACACCACTGACCCCACACAATTATACCTGAATTTATTGTAAACTGATAACTATATGGGATCACACATGATTTTCATTTTATTGAATACATCAAAATATATTCATAGGGATGGAAAAGTGGAATATTACCTTCTTATACTCAATTATACTATGTAGAATGAGTTACACAACCTAAATGATGAAAATTGAATGGAGTATTAAGATATACAAGGTGGTTCCTACCTAGCTCAAGTATTATAATATCTTCCACCACATGAAAATGTATGGAGGTCCATGCATGTGTACTATTGTGGTCCCCTTGTACATTAGTTTTTTTCTATGCACATTAGTCATGTATTTATAATGTTGTATTGTCTGTGTACCTATTCGTGCTCATGTATGTGTACCTTGGTCATGCTTGTGTATGTAGTCTTATCAATTCACATGTACCCATAGGTATAAATCATGTCAAAAACATTGATTCAAAAGGATTTTTGATTGACTATATGCTGTATGATATTTAAATCAATGAGAAACCAATGATTTAATTGGAATGGATAAATAAAGTATGTGATTATCCTATTTATGATCTGTAACTCATATTTAACTTAATCCCAGAAAATATCATGCTTATTCACCCATACAGTTTCCACCAATGTGTTTTAAATTAAATATGATAAATAACATATCATATATTATGTAAACTAGCTATTACAAAGGAGTCCATATTCCCACAATACAACCATCTTGGCAAATAATTTGTCTCACACCGTATTATCTCATCCCAATACCACAAATAAAATCAATTGATTTGGTCTTTAATACTTGAAAGATATTGTGTCTCATAATATCCTTCATTCAAAATTTTCATGAACCCAAATTGAACCCCCATTATATATAAATTACAATATAGATAAATTGAAAAATACACTTTATGGGTATTTTTGATTCACTAGTAAAAAACAACAACTATTAATGCGTGTAAAACAAGGATTAAAAATCAGGAAACACTTGAGTGAGAAAACATGTGATTACCATTGATAGAGTCACCATCAATTATTTTTAGAGAATTAATAACATATATAAAATTGGTAAAAATCAATTCGAAATCCATGGAAGAAAAATTAAATCCCATAAATCCAAAAATTAATACCTCAACTGCTAGAAATAATTTTATAGTATTATTTATTCTTGGTAGTTATGGGATAATAATACTGGGTATTGAATTCAAAAATACAAAACAAAAATTGTGGCTATATATTGGATCAATCACTAAGGAAGAATGAATATTTCCTCATTATCTTTAGTGAGATCTATGAACTCCTTTTTTGAAGACAAAATCCATGAAATTTGATTTCTAACCGATGATTTTTTGTCGTGTAATTGATTTTTAATTCCATGACCCTATCAAATTCATAGGGTAATTAAGTCTAAACCTATGTTTTTTTTAAATGTGGTTTTTTATTTGGTTAGGGTATGCTATATGAAATTAAACACACAATAAACTGAAAATAAATTTTATTATGTTTTAATCCTCCATTGACTACACCTATGATAATCCCTAGGTGTGCATACTTTTTAGGGCATTCCTAAGGTAAAAACTGCATTCAAAATTTAATGGTGGCCTTATATTTTCTATATTAATACCATATAATTTGTTATAAATTCTATAAGAAAACATTATACCCATGGGAAAAAATATATTTAATATTCTTATGGAAAAAATATTGATGATATTTATGCCTCGTAACCACATGATGAATCTATGAAATTCACAAAAAATATTCTTTAAAATATTACAACATTTCTAATGGAATAAAAATTATTATTACAATTTTTTCCAATTTCCCTTGATGGAGATTCAAAAGATTAAATAAATAATACACAATAATATGACAAATAAAAATCATGTTCAATAAATATAAATGAATAGATTACATGAATGAAAACATGGAACATAATGAGGGTTTTTTTCAATTAAATTGATAATTAATTTAATAAAATTATATAGCTATGTTTTATAATTAAATTAATTGATATAATGTCGATCATATGATCCGTTTTTCAGGAGTACATTGTATTCAATATAGATTTCTCATAATTATTATCAATGTGTGGTCTTTCATCTCAAAAAATAATCAATGGATCATTGGGTGATACCATGTTTTAATTGACTTCCTTATATTGTCCATGTTTATCATAATAATTGATCATTCGATATCATTGGTTTTTTTTCTTGTTCTATTATTTTTGAGAGGAGGATAAGTAGGGTTTTTCACAGTTCAAAGAGAAACTGAGTAGATAACCATCATTGATAGATAATAATCTTGTAGGTATTCATTAGCAAAAATGGTTTAAATTGATAAATAAGGGAAAATGTATAACTATTTATATATAGTGATCGATTATATAATAAATATTTAAATATTATGTCATTATGATTCTCTCAAACATTATTGAACACCCTGTTTGACTACAATGTATACTAGTGGCGTGATGAAGGCATGGAAAAACTAATTGAGGAATCAATCATTATTGTTTTAAGGAATTACAGATCTTTATTGTTTCATGTTTTATTCATGTCTAATGTGATTATAGAACTTGTCCGGAAGAGATCAGTGTTCTTCTGATGAATTCCATCTCAATATTTATGGTATATTTTCATCAGTGGTTAGACTTATGGTGGGTATGGATCTCTAGTGGAGATGATTGGGGCTAAAGATTGAGGATAAAAGAGAATATGTTGGTGATCCACTACATTAGGGAGACCTATCATAGATAAATATAATGGTGCAATAAGCGTAACCAGGGGAGAAGAATGCAGTCTCCGAATCTAGTGAATATGATGATAACCAAAGGCATAATGTTGATGAAATTACCAATGATTAGAAAAAATATGATCATGTAGGGCATAAAGATCTATTTCAATATTCGTCAAAACCATGTTTTATGAACGATGACTCTAATCACAATGGAGCCCCATGGAAGAACATAACATTTGTTTTGAAATCATATGGCTATCTCTTCTTTACTAATTCTGATATAAAAATGACTCGATGTGTGACAAAAAAGGGGTTATTTTCACTTGTTTCATCTGATTAGGACGCATGGATGAATGGTTAAGGCTATGAAAAATATACATCAATAACGATTTTTTGTGTTGAAGGGTGAAAAGATATAAAAATATCAGTATCCCACATGATGGATTTCCAATGTATTGGTATTTGATGATTAGAAAATGATAGCCATGCGCCATTGGTATTTCCAAGTGATTTTCCCATCTAATGATTGCAAGAGAATATCTTGTAGCATGAGATAAATGTACTAAAATGGTGGATTTTTTTAGAATTTAGCAATATGACTATAAAAAATACCCAGATAATATTAGGTATTTAATTTCCCATATTTGGATCAAAATTGATAAGAATAATTGGAATTACATGAACCAAATGATTCTATGGGATATATAATCCTATGTTTTGAATCATATCATTATGTACAAGAAAAATTAAATCAGGAGTTTGGTAATTATGCTTGTATTTTATTATAGGTTGATATGTCAAAATCCATGGAAGAGGAGGTAGTTCTCACCAAAAGGGATGACATCACTAATCATGATATCCAATATGAATAGGAAAAAAAATTCAATAGTAGATTTTTTTTAGGAATATGAATTTGGAATGGAAAAGTTTGATTGATTGTGAATTTTTAATGCTCAAGGGACATGATACATATAAAAACAGGAAGTGGAAAGGGAAGAAACCATTGCATACTGTTCTTTCATCATCCCTTGATTCACATAACTAGAATTCTACTATCAATATGGGAACTACTAGTGATCATGGACCACTACCAAATTCCTTTAATTTGAGATATTCCTTGAAGAACCCTAGAGTTTCTCATGTTGGTCCTATTGATGAACAGAATTACAAGATTTCATCTTAGTGTAATGTCCAACCTCTAGAGGCTCCACTCTAGGGAAATATATTGTATAAGGATATTTCATACTTATATAAAAGTTATATGACAACCAATTGAAACATATAATTTGAATGGAATGTATATATCCGTGTACATTTCCCAAAATTTATGTGAGGATATGAGGTGGAGAAGGTAACAGTCTCCATGTGGAAGAACCCAAAGGAGATCATCATAGATTAGGAATAAGGGAAACAACCAAATGAGTGCCTCCATCCATGTGAAATAGGATCTCATGAAGATGCTACGATTGAAAAAATAGATGTTGGAATGTCTACAAATATGTCATTCTTTCTATTTTTCTACATCCTTCTCAAATGAATCTCATGGTCTTAAGGAGGTTAAAAATGAGAAGAGGTATCCATAGGTTCCTACGACTCATAAATCAATGGTGAAAATGTTGTGAACACTCTATATCTATTCCAGACACAAATGAGAAGGAGAATTCATCAGATGAAACCACACCAGTGTCCCCAGATGAGGGTACACCCAAGGCATAAGAAAATTAATCCACTAAAATTCTATCCCACTGAAAAAATTTTCTTGAAGAGGGATTCTCACATGTACCTGCCTCTAAGATTTCTAAGAATAAGGTACCTAGAGATTCATACACTCATCATGGATATTATATAAATAAATTCACACCATGGAATGGTTTGTTCTTTTCTGATTATATTGAAGACTTAATAATCAGTGAGTAAGTTTTAATAAACTAATTTCATGGAAAATAATAGTAATATCCCGTAGATGAATACAAAAAGGATTCAGGCATCAGTAAAAACTAAAAAGGATAGAAAAAACCTAAAGGTAGGAATCATATGGCTGGAGTGAGAATAGAAATGTAATGAGGCCCCAAACTAGGGGTAAAACAAATTGTGAATAAGGATAATATAATGGAGAAACCAACATCTAGGAAACCCCCTAATGTCCAAATCCCTTAATCAGATTATTTTACCCAATAATCACTTGATTATTGGAATTTACGAACCAATGATCCTATTTTTAAACTGTAATTAATTTATGTGGGACAGTCTTGGATAATAATTCATTTACAAGAACACTCATGATTCCAATATTGGTCATCTATGAGTCCTAATGAATGAAGCCATCCACATCAACTTTTAAATGAAGGAACATTTGAGAATTTCAGTTTCTTGAAACATATATGGTATTTATCTATCATTATAGTTTGTGTGTGCTTCAATATCCTACATCAGAAGAAGTGGGTTATTGGGAGTAAAAAATGTTATTTCTGATGTTTTGACAAAAAATAGGTGGAACTGGGAGAAATTAATATTGTTCTGATGAATGATGAGAAAATTGGAGATACTTTTAATGATACTCTATCATTATAATTATCTACTTGTATTGTTCACTATAATTTTTTATGAGGTCCAATTTAAAGGGGATGACTTCACATGGAGAAGATACACAATTAATTTTAATCAAGAGGGAAATCTTGAAGGATTATTTTTTCATAAGGTTGATCAATGTGATTCTCTGTGTTTCAGGAATTACACTTTCAAAACATCATCATAACAACAGTCATATTATTTTGGATGTAAATACACTAATGACATGGTCTTCTCAAATTCCATTTCATTTTATCAATGAGTGTATTAAAACTCCATGGTCCAGGGAACTAATTTTAAAGCATTAAAATTAATTGTTATTCATTTACAGAGTCAAGTTGAGAAATTGCAAAAAACTAAGGAGCTACTTAAAATTTTGAGAAGTAATTTATTTTCATTGACAGATTTGGATATTAGAGCCTCTATAGAACATCTTGTGTGCATCCTTATCATGAATAAACATCATTGTACTACATATTGGGAAGGGATTTGTGATCATAACAAGCTATATGAACAATTAATGGATAAAAGAGGTTCATTAAAAAATCAGAATGATAGGTGTCTAAAATATAGGGAAATGAACACAATTTTCTCCCATATATTGTATAATGAGAAGAGGGACAAAGTTGGTCATAAATAAATCAGTATAAATGTACAACATTATATTTCAAAAAATGTGATCTCTCATGTTTTGTTAGAAAAATTGATGGGGTTTCACTCTGATGACGTGTTGATACACAAACCAAAAATGGTTGGGAATATCAATTTGTTCAGGGAAGAGTATCAGAATCATAATCGTATCATGACTCCACTAAAAACGAAATTAAAGAGGATATATTCACTATTGACAGAGACAGTTCCCCTGGCCCTAATGGTTTTACTAAAATATTTTAATGTTTTTTTGTATATCTTAGAGGATGACATTGCACCTAAAATCATGTAATACATCATTATCATATCTATGCCATATGGGAGTAACCCATGATTTATTTCCTTGATACCCAATAATTAAAATGGAGAAGATATCAAATAATATAGGTTCATGGCTCATTGGAACCCTGTTAATAAAAAAATTTGTAAGATCATCATGAATGGAATGGGAGAGTGGTACAGTTCTTTATCACCCAAAATCATTTTTTTTTGAGAAAGTGAATTATTCATAATTGTCTCTTCACAACATTAGATAGTATAATATTAATGAACAGGAGATCAAACCAAGGGATATTTGCAATCAAAATTGACATTTACAAGTTATTTGATATAGTACAATGGCACACTCTTTATGTAATCAGATGATACTGATCATTACAATAGTTCAATAAGATTTAAATTTATTAATCAGATCATCAAGGCTATCCATTCTCATAAATGGGGTTCCCATATGTTTTTTAAACATCTCAAGCTATGATAGACAAGGTGATCCACACATGGGACATTTTTTCCATAGCAGAATAATACCATGGAATATGTGTCAATGAGAACCCACAATTTAAATATTACATGAAAATCAATGCTAAGAAGAATGAATTTTTCCATTACACCTTTATTCTGATGATATTTAATTTCATGGACAAGACTTGAAAAATACCGTCATCTTTATCAAAGTTATCTTTTCACATTACGATGTTTTTTTGGGACATGCCTTAAGTGGGGACTTATCCTTCATGGTATTTTGTGAAGTTATATTAGTTGGAAAGAAAATTTGGGTTACGAAATGACTCAAGGTGGGGAGGGGATTTCACCCATCAAACTACTGTGGTGTCCCCGTATTTTAGGGTAAGATGAAGAGGGAATATTTGAATGGAATATAATAAAAATCTATTAATCAAATGGGATTGAGGAATGGAAATATAATTTAATAGGATGGATGAGTTTGTTTTGTTAACTCTATAATCACATCCATGTTTTTTATTCCTTCTCAATCTACAGATGGACCTTGGGAATTATCAAAGAGAATAAAAGTACTATTAGTTACATTATATGCACTAAGAAGTCTACGAAAATAATTTGATTAATATTTAATGGATGGATTTTATTAAACCAGTGGAATTTGGGGGCCTGTGGTTCCAAAACATTTGAATTTTTAATGATGGTATTATCCCAGAATACACATGGAACATGATTTCAAATGAAGCACCTCATGACTTCCTTGATAGAATGTTTAAAGGGTGACTGTTAAATGGTTATAAATATTATATTGCCTCATCTGTTTGGAATTCCATCAGTAATTTCATTAATAGGATTTTTCACAATATTAAATGGATAGTATGTTGGGGCTCCATAAATAATTTTTTGACCAATGAATGGATTCATCACTCAATATAGGACATCATCTGTATTCAACATGATGATAGACCCATGCAGATTGATGATTATTTATTATAACATCACATATTTGGAAACATGATCCTACCTAATGTTTATACGGCTATTCAAGACAATACATTAATGGATTCTGATACCCTTGTATAGAAACCAAACGACGTTTGAAATTTCCACATCAAGGGTTTTTAAAATATGGAATGTGGGGACCCAATTGAATCAGTGTCCTAGATAATGGAATATAATACTCATTTTAGCTGACCATCATAGTGCATTATTCTCTAGAGAGTCTCAAAAACTTAACATCCCAGCATAGATAAACAAAAAATCAATGGTTTTCCAATTTTATCTACCAATCTCATATCCATGATTGAAGAAGATAGTGCACAAAATTTTTTTATCATGATTTTATTTAAAAAACATATTTTAGTATATTGGATTCTTTTATTGGATGAATTTTGATTAAATATTCAACTACTTGTATTCATGGTAAGGATTTAGACAACTGATTGTAGTGTGTCGGTCCATAACCAACTGTTGGTGATAACATCTGGAACTTAATCGGCTATATGTAGGCCCCAGAATGACATGTTGTTGAAGGTGAGGCAATCCCCTGCACAATTGATCATCATATCCATTCATATCAGGTTTTCTATAGTATCTACGGTATAAACTGTAATCATGTATAATAGATGGACAAACTAGAATATATATAGATTTCTAGGTCTATCAGGCCATCCTAGAAGACAAAAAATGGTCATGTATATTCCATGGATACCTCCAATCAACACATGGATATTTTTGAATGTTTATGAGTTAGTTGAGTCACATCATGGTACTTGGATTGTGGATATTACTTCTGAACACATCGTGACAATTTCAATGAGTTCTTAAGTCACTATATTAAAGATGGGGTTGTGTAACGTCCTAACCCAACTCACCCCAAAGATGGTGGTTAGACCGGTCTCCAGAAGACCTCAAATGAATCTCCCCGTACACTAGAGGCAAATGGCTTGTAGTGAGGGTTTAAGGATAGATAGTGGGGAGACTACACCCTCTTATTAATGTTGCGCAGTGGTATTACAGTGTAAATGAAAAATTACAACAGAAGCAGTAATACATATTTGAAGAAACAGTGGAAAATAGATTTAATATGACTATGAAATAGTGGTGAATGCCAGTTTATACAATAGATGAATGCCTTACATGATATTTATAAATGAAGGAAACCACTAAAACTTGAAACAAACATTTCAAAATAGTACAAATTAAGGAATGGACAACAAATCCCTATGGGAATTCTCCATGAGCATACTGTGCTCTAGTTTGGTCCTCTAATACTACTCTAGGTACAATCAATACATCAACAAACTATTTCCAAGGCCCTGTTAACAAGAAAGGTCTTCTCGGGTTCCCCAATGCAATGGCAGCCTATGAAAGGTGTTAGATATAAATCTCACTAGGCTGGAACAACAAGTGTTTATCCCAATCATGACAATATAATTTAAATTAAACAGCTTTCAAGCATGCATAAATAATATATACAGTATAATGTACCTAAATACCCAAGTACTTGCTACAGCATTCAGTTGGTTTCTGACCATGTAACTAGTTCATTATTTGAGTTTTACCATGGTATTTATTGGTCACATGTGAGTAAGTTGCCTACCAAGTCCAATGAGTTTCCTCTTATGTAACTGAGGCTTAACAATGACCTGGCCTGATGGGATTTAACCATGGCATGTACTTGTCAATGCAGGACCAATGGAGTTTATCGCAGGCATCCTGTCATATTATAAATTGTGAAGGTTCCATTATATAACATGGAATCCTAGAATATATATCTTATGAGGGAGTTCCTGCGTAAAAAACAAGGTAACATAAACTCACATAAAGCTAACTCAGTAGTATCTGAGTCTAGCTAATGTGTAAGAGTGATATACAAGGAGCGTAATCCAATGCATTTAAAAATAACATTCCTGTCGAGTCTAAGGTGATTGACCAAGGTAAAACAGGGCTAAGAAATGATATGGCTTGACGGGTGTTAACCCTAGAACCTACTAGTCAATTCTGTATCGTAGGAGTGCAGATGAGTTATCCTGTAAAATGAAGGTACCCATCATTAGTATACTAGGCATCCATTGAATAGAGAAGAACCATATTCTTGGTGTGTATCAACCTAAAAAAAAGTATCATTGATTTGGAATAGGGTTCTTGAAAATCAAGGTATTCTCCTATCAGAATACAAGGCATTCTCAACTCAGTCCATTCAAATATGATAAAGATGTAATGTAATGATTCATCTCGTTCATGTCTTGCCTTCCATTAGTGTGGAAAGGTCATGTATAGTTGAAACCATTATTTATTATTTTAATCCTTTACATCTATTAGTTTTTATAGGACAAGTATCATTGAAACCATTTAGTAAAAATCATTAAGGGATTTTCAAATGGAATATTCCACACCGCTACCTACCCTTAGCATGGTATGGGTTTCCACAGACATGGAACCAATCATTATCGCATGAACTCAGGTCTGTCCATGGATTTCCTACATGAGAATCCATGTATTTCCCAAGGTATGAGTACTAAGACCCATTGAGTCCAACATGCCATTCATACATGGAAACATTGGTGTCACCCAAGGTTTTATTAGTATTCAAAACATTTGAAAAATAATTTCGATGTTTGTTTTGAGGGTCAATAAATAAGTGTTAACTGTTGATTTGAATAAACTCATTCCATTTTCCTAAACATGTCAATATTATTTAAAGGGCTCCATGTATCCATACGAAGGTAAATTTCTTATATGGGTAATTCCAATCCAAATCTGGACCAAACACAGAGACGGTTCATTGAACCTTTAATGATTTAATATTAAGAAACTCAATGTTTCTTATATCATTAATTCCATGTCCAAAGAATTCCATATTTCAACACAACATCAAGGCATAAAAAATATAAAATACAAAAAGTCAAGAATAAAAGGTCTAACCACTAATATTCATCTTGATGGCCTCATTCTTCTGTTTGAGGGTTTTATTATAAAATCATGATATTGTTAATCCAACAAATCATTTCTTACGCATAGAATTCAAATCACGGACATGCTAAATTTCAAATTTCACAATAATGGACATAATAAATCATTTCATGAATTTATTTTAAAAAAATTGTTGTAAGAAATTTAATTAATGTATTTAAAAATATTGAGGGCCTGGAAAGGGACCCTACCTCAGGGTAGAACAAAGAAGTCCACTCCGGCAAGGATCCAAAATAAAGTGAAATGACACGACGAACCTTAGTGCACAACTAGATAAATTTTGGGAACTCATGAACCTCAAAATCCAAAAATAATATCAATGAAACTAGGAGATAAATGCCCCTAGGCCAAATCAGCGAACCATGCAGATCTGAACTGCCACCACTTCGGTAACTATTGCCGAAACACACACCCATGGGTTCTAGGAGACCTTCTGCAATGATCTTGACCAAAGGAAACCACAAATTAAGACACCCCAAACCCTAGGGTATTTAGCTGAAAAACAAAATGGAAAAGGGATGCTGAAAATCAGCCAAGGAATGTAAGATAGGATATGAGGGAGCATACCATGATGATTAAAATATGATTTTTGATGAAGAATGACCAGAATTGAAGGATGAAGAGGAGGATGAGGAGGGGGTCATGCGCACAACTCAAAGGGGAGCCCCCATGGTGAGTTGCATTTGAGATAGTGTGAGAATGAGAGTTTTGATTAATTTTTTTTTATTTTAATTTAATTCATTTAAATTAAATCAAATCATAATATAAAAACTGGGCATCACACATGGTTTGACCCGCACAGTTTTCCATTCTATGTGCAAACCATGTAGAGTTTTCTGCATCCAAGATGCACCTCAGAATCGTTAGGTGCATGGTTTTGGAATCTGTGTTCATCCCATGCTCTATGGAACTACCCCGAATTAAATAAGGTCACAAAGTTACTATTTTGGACCACAATGTTTTGTAGACCATGCGCAAACCGTGTGCCCTATGTGTCATAAAAAACATGATGTTTCTCAGGTAAAGTACTCCCAAAACATCTCAAGTCACTCAAGAAACATCTTGGGCCTTCTCCCATTCCCATAAAAATCAATTAGTAATTATAAAAATCTCATAATTATTTACCAATTCTTTTTTTAAATGATCAGTTTAGTAAATGAAGCATTTCAAATCCTTCTATAATTTATTCTACTTCAAAATAAGGTATTCTACAATTTACCTAACATAAAACTCTCCTTCCCCAAAAGGCATTTCAGAAAACGTAGACACCACCTAACTAAATATGGTCATGATGTTTCATTCAAAATTGTTTCATTACATTACCAATTACTAATGAATCCAAATTATTTCTTACGCACTATGCCCTTCAACCATCATTACCTTAGCCAACGCTCAATTTTCTACCTAGAAACAGAAAAAATCTTACATGAACCTGTTTAGATAGAGAAACAAACTTGTCAAAGTCTCTATAACAGTTGATTGATCATCCTTCCTACTATAGTCCTTAACCTAAGAATGAGGGAAATTCCATGTGACGATACCTCAACCAATATAATTTTTGTACAAGGCACAACACTGAGTGTTCTTATAATACTCTTGGAATTAATTCTTTTAATGGAACTGTCAAATCCTGATCAACATAACAAAAATAGGTCGAGAAATATCTCTTAGAAGACAATGACGACCATGATACCACAATTTACATCACCTAGAAAAGTTCTTTAAAATGGACCCATACAACCATAAACATTGAAAAAGAGGATGATATAATGATTCAAGAAATTTGGATGACGTATATTATAGAAGTCGCACTTAAATGTATAGGGAAATTTAAATGAAATGGCTAGAGTCCATGAGTAAAAACAAGGCATTACAACATTGGAACCTATGAATCACTCAGGACATAGGAATCCTCAATGAGATCCACAATTGAAAGTGTACCACTAAAAAATTTCATCCAACAAGCCCAACATCTTTTTAGATTCATCACATTGTAGGAATGATGCTCTCTTAGTGCGTCATGGACTATGCCATGATAGGTGACATTCCGCTCTCATAAAAAGACTAGACTAAGAAGATTTAATATGGGGTTTCCAATTACACACTATGTGAAACTGGAAGATAAAATAGTTTTCCAAAACGAAGTTGTACTTCCATGAAAGCACTGACTCTATTTTCAACTTGCAAGCCTCAAGGACAAACTAACAATAAACAACCCTTTCCAATGGATTATGTAGGTTGTTCTCCTTCTACTTAGAAGGACACATAAATAATATTGACAAGTCACTACCCACCATAAGAGTGTACTAGTTAGAAGGGATGAAAACAAGATGTTCCTAAGTGCACTAGATAATTATAACGAGACTATAATGTCAAAACAACATAGACTTTTGAAAACAAAACCATGTATTTGAATAGAACTAAATCATTAATGCTCATGTCACTCTACATGAAAATGAACCAAGACCGTACTAAACAATACATGAAGATTTATTATAGAGTCGCATAGCCTCATAAAATAATTTTACTGGATGACTTCACAACCATTCGTCCACTACTTTTAAGAAGAAAGTGTCAAATTATCTTTGAAACAACTGACCATTCCCGAGGAACATCTATCTAGCAGGAAAAAAGACAACATGATTCTCAATCCCATAATAAGGTCAAGAATTCATGAAAAACCATCCCAATAATGAAGTAACATTAAAACTGAATGTCCAAATTGGGACAACGACACCAAAAAACACCAAGTGTGAGAACATTCACTAGAATAGCAATGAATTTATGTTATGTGGGTGCTAAAAATAATGTATTACCCCTTTATGAATAAAATATTTCATCCCAAACACCAGGTCACATAAAAAATGTCACTATGCTCAAAAGTCGATCATAACACCATTGATATGGAAAGGAACACCAATAGAAATTACTCATTATTCCATTTCAAGGAAACTCAATGAGAAATCTGAACCACCCATACAGAAGGATTTTAAAAAATGGACACCACTATAGGATTCATTTTCATAACTCTTATATTTAATCAGATATAATAATTAGTGATAAAAATATATAATCAAAACATCAAGAAACCATTTTGAAAATAAATCCCAAGGTACTTGATTTTACCTAATTCCCAAAAAGAGAAACTTATTTTTTAAAAAACATCCTTTTAAAAAATTTCATATTATTTGAAATCATGTCCTTTTCAGGAATGTTATCAGAATAATTTTTTCTGCAGATAATGGGACCTAAGAGGTTCCAATTTTAACCAACCAGTGCTATCTATAAATAATCCCAATAGAAAACCCACAAAATACAATAAATTTAAACTCCCAAATAGTTCATCTCATAAAAATACTCCCAAATTGACCTATTTGGGTTTAGTTTCCTTTTAAAAGATAACCATCTGATTTCAGATCAACCCTAATAGTCATTCACATTTATAAGCATTTCACAAAGAATTATTCCATTTGATTTTGTATGTTGTAACATCACGTTATGTTTTAAGGTAATTTTGATGTTTCTATGTACATTTTTTGTAGTAGTTACTTGGTAGAGTCTGGAGAACTTTAAACGATGTTTTGATGCAATGGGGAAGTCACACAGGCGGCACACCCATTGTCTAAACCGTGTGGCCAAACCGTGCGTAGTTGGTCTAAGAGGTAGTAGTGTCCGCATGGGCGGCACACAGTTTTTCTAACCATGTGGAAAAACCATGCATGGAGTGTCTGCCGAGGTAGTGGCTTACACATGTTTAGCGGATGGTTTTTCTAACTGTGTGGGAAAACCAAGCGACCACATAAACGAGATCCTATAATAGTGGATGTCACTCGTTTTTTCTTATAAGTGCATCGTTTTTTCTATTAAGTGGCCCTAACACGGGATTTTTCTTCTCCTAAGGTCATATAAGGTTCTCCCATCATTCTAGAGGTTATCCAAAGGCTTCTCTTGGTGAATCATAGCTAGATTCATGAGGTATATGATCGTTCTTCATCGTCCTTGATCAGTTTCTTAGATCTACTTACATCTACTTATCCTCTTCTCTCGGTTTCATAGATCTATGCCCATGATGGGTAGATCTATGTTTATGGATGCCAAATATGATGATATTTGGTCTTGATCATTCTAGGAGAAGAAATCTATGGCGGGTTTTTTTAGAATCGACCCGGGTTTCTTGAGCGTTCTTCGACTGATGGGGTTTTCATCAAAACCATTGAGGTAGGTGGTTCTGTCCCAACTTTCCAAATTGATTATCATTATATTTGCATGATTTATTTCAATTGTTGATTTAAATTAAATAGCAAAATTTTTATTTTAATTAAATTTATAAAAACACAATTCTAGTGAATTGAGATATTTGAAATGGTTTTGGCATAGAAATTTCAGAAAAACCCAATTCTGTTGAATTTGGTGTGTTTATGGAAATTAGACGATTTTAATTGATCATTTTAAATTTTTGATTCAATGGAAGTGATTTCAATTAAAATTTTGAATTTTTTTGGAAAAATAAATTTTGTAATGATGGAATTGGTTTTGAATGGATTTCAAACTCATGGAAATTACTTAAAATGATTTGATATAAACCCATTGGTTTTATCTTGTGAAAAAACATGTTTTGAATAAAATCTGTTTTGGTTTTAAATTGAATGAAATTGGAACTTTTGAAATGGAAGAATGGGAATGATCTTATTTTAAGCATTTTTAAAATAGTTCTCCCATCATGTAAGATTGAATGCAAGACTTTGGTAGTTAGTGAGTTATTTGGATACACTCAATGCTACAACAATGTTCTAAAACATACTTGCGATGGGTCACATCCCCGATGGGATGGTTACAAGTCTCTTTTGGCCAGTGTCATAGGGACATGTGTATTCAAATTTTTCTATGTTCACATAGAGAGTATGGAATCCTATAACTGGTTAATACTTTTGTACCTTTTGGAAGATGACCATGTTGCTCTCTTGTTTATTTATATTTGAGATATAAATGTATGCCAATTATTTTGAACTGCTTTACATGCCTACTAAATTTATATAAATTGTTTTATTTAAAAGTTTTACTTAAGAAATTATTTTAGACATATTACATCATTTGTGAAGGCTTTTCTTAAAATATTTTTTTCCATCATTTGAAAATGTATAGCATGGTTTGTTAGATATATTCTTTTTAATTTCCAAATATGTTAATTTGAAAATTAAAATTTTTCCTTTGGATAATCTATATTTGGTATCTGTTATAGAATCTTTGGTGGTATCCTACTCGGCTTAGTCTCACATCTATCGTTTTCCTTCGGGTTTTTGTAAACTTTCTTCATACAGGTTCGAGCTAAGGGAAGGGATCTCATTGAGGTGGATCCAGTTGTTGATCTCTGGTCTTGGTGAGTTGTGTCCATTGGGACCTTGGGGATGTTTTCCAGTTTTTTTAGTACTTGGGATGTAGTAATTTGGGCTTTGAATGCCCCATTGTATTCTAGTACATTACTCCCAGTATAGTTTCTTTTTTAATGCGTACTGTTTTGTTTTATGTAGCTTCCACATTCTTTTGGAAAAAATCATTCCCACTTGCATGTTGTATGATATTAGGTGCTAGTCATCGACCCATGGGGATTAGGAACACCCTTCGGGTAATGTCATGGATGGATAAGTTATCGGGTTACCAGGGTACTCGGGCTGGTTCTTGATAAAATGGAATCAGAAGATTGGTTATGAATCTTACCTTCAGGACAGTATGCATTTGAGTATTCTTTTTGGGACTTTGGAGGAAGTTGTGGTTGATTTCTGGGCTAGATCTCACCGCAATGAACCTTATGTCACCAGGGTTGGTTAGGGAAATATGACTTGTGGATTAATTCTAGTATTTTTTCATGTTTTGATTTGGATAGAGTGGAATCCAAATCTTGATAATCCCTTCTATTAAGATAGTTTCCCTTCTTACTCTTTTTGAGTTTTAATATTATGTATTTTTATTTTCTGATGATGTGTTGCATCATGCCTCTGAGAAGACGAGGGAATCAGATCCAAAAAGAGGTTGGAGATGAATCTCAGCAAGTCAGTCCTATTGTGGATCAGAGTCTGGTTGATGTGATTATTCGCACTGTCCTAGCTCTGAGACATGCACCACCTCTAGTTCCTTTTCAGTCTCCAGCTGTATATCCTCACAGTGATATTCTCCGAAATCATTATCAAGAGTTTCTACGCCAGAATTCAACAATTTTCAAAGGCTCCACTGACCCTCAACATGCTGAGGAATGGATGAGTAAAATTGAACATATGTTTGGGTTCTTTGAGACACTTGATTTGATCAAGGTGAAGTGTTCCACATTCGTGCTGGAGGGACCAAGAAGGATATGGTGGGACATGATGGTGACAACTGGGAAACATGAGGGTTTGGAGTGGAAAAACATTATGGTTCCTTTCACTAAATATTTCTATCTAGAACCAATGTTTTTGGCTAAGGATGTGGAGTTTTTCAAGCCTGAGCAGGCCATCAAAACCATGATTGAGTACTCAAATCGATTTTCTGAGTTGGTACAGTTTTCTCCTGAGATTGTATCTCGTGTGAAGATGAAGGCAAGATGATTTGAGTTGGGAATTAGATCAAATATATTTTCTCATATTTTCTTACTGAAGCTACCCACTTATGTTGATGTGCTGGATAGGGCCATGATGGTTGAGTTGGACCTGGCAAGAATGTCAGGGTTGATGTAGGTTCTTTTCCCTCCTAGTGGCAGTGTTGTTTCCTTCAATGAAAAATGGAAGAGCAACGTTTCTCATGGTATTTCTCGACAATAGAGTCATTACAGAACTTCGGTAGCACCAGGAGGGGATTCATCGACTTTCTATCCGTGTGGAATTCCAGTACATTATAAGAGGGTTCACACAGAGGCACCCAAGAACTGTAGCTCCAGTGGTCATTTAAGGCATTTACAGAGATTCTTCCTTCAGTTCTCTACTCCACGTAATAAAACAGTATCATCAGTACCTCATAAAACATGGGGGAAATGAAATGATTCATGTACAAAAGGGTTCCATCCACAGGAATCTGGAACGAAGCTTCTTCACACAGTGGAAGAGTCTCTAGAGATAGTTGATATATGTCCTACAACTGTTAGAGTTACCATTACTATAACTTCATATTTAGTGACATCTATTTTTGATACTGGTGCATCTCACTCATATATTTCAACCCATATTTTTAATCTGCTTAATCTACTTATAGGGATTTTATATTGTGCGATGGATATTACTACACCCATTGGTACAATGAGAGAGAAGGGTCTCTGTAGTCCTTTTTGTGTCTTATCTCTATCATATGTTGATCTTGCTTGATGCATCTTGGTTCTCAATATCAAATCTTCTGACATCATTTTTGGTATGGATTGTCTCATTTCCAATAAATCCCAGATCGATTGTTATCTTCGACGGGTCTACATTACTTCACCTAGTGGTGTACCTCTTGTTTTTCAAGGAGAATGGGACACAAGGTCAACTATAGTTGGACCATCTTATCTAGAGTTTGGGAATATTATATTAATGTTTTCTTGTGATCTAGAGAGAGATTCCATGTGGGGTGATCTTCCTCCAGTTTTCGCTAAGTTTACCGATGTGTTTCCTTCTGACATCTCTGGTTTACCACCAGTAAGGGAGGTTGATTTACTTGTTGACTTAATGCCCAGTACTCAACTGGCATTTATTCCCTCTTACTGAATAGATCTGACTGAATTAAAAGAACTGAAGTTTCAATTAGATGATCTTCTTGAGAATGGATTTATATGCTTGAGTGTGCCACCTTCGGCAGCACCAGTTCTGTTTTCTAGGAAGGCTGAAGGTTCTCTTCTATTATGAGCTGATTATCGAAAGTTCAATTGAGTCATGGTAAAGAACAAATATATATTACCAAGAATTTATGATTTGTTTGATCAATTGAAAGGGGAGAAATGATTTTCAAAAATTGATCATCGATCAAGATACCATGAGTAGATGATAAATGAATCTGACATTCAAAAAATTGATTTTCTGAGAAGGTATGGCCATTATGATTGCCTTTTTATTCCCTTAGGCCAATCAAATGCTTCTGGAATTTTCATGGATTTGATGAAGAAGGCTTTTCATGAGTATCTAGAAACTATTGTGGTAGTCTTTGTGGATGAAATTCCTGTCTACTCCAAGTCTAAGGAGGATCATGTACATCATTTGAGAACAGTTTTGAGTCTTCTAAGGAATCACGAACTTTATCCCAAGCTTTTAATGTGTTATTTCTAAATTCGGGAAGTGAAATTATTGGGAAATGTGGTTTCAGAACAAGGAATATCAGTTCATCCTGAGATGGTGAGGGAAGATATGACTTGGGAACAACCCCAAAATGTTATCATGATTCGAAGCTTCTTGGGTTTTGTAGGATATTATCACCAGTTTGTTAAATACTTCTCAATTTTAGCTTCTCCAATGACTGCTTTTACTCTAAAGGGATTGATGTTTTCATGGAATGTCAAATTTCAGAGTTATTTTGTTGAGCTAAAGTGTTTTTTGACTTTTACATCAGTTTTAACTCTTCCTAAAGCTGTGATAGGATATGTGGTATTCTGTGATACATGGGATTCAGGTTTGGGATGTGTCCCCATGCAGGGTAATCATGTTCTTGCCTATGGGTCTCATCATCTTAAGCTTCATGAGAAGAAATATCCTACCCCTGACCCTGAACATGCATCTGTAATGCACACACTTAAGTGTTGGAGACATTAACTTCATGGAGAATGGTTTAATGTGTATTCAGAACACAAGATCTTGAGTTATATCTTCTCTCAAAAAAATTTGAATCTCCGCCAAAGGCATTGGGTGGAGTACCTGCAATCTTTCAACATTGAAATTACCAATACCCCGGGGAAAGGGAATGTAGTTGCAGATGATTTAAGTGGGAAATGTCCATCATAGGCTGTGGAAGAATCATCAAAATAGTGGAGTTTCATGGCTCTTTTATCGCAGTTTCATATTGGAGTTTAGTGGAAGGGAAATGAAATTTATTTTTCCAGTGTTCAGTTGAAATCTACACTCCTCGAGTTAATTATTCATGAAAAACAAATGGATGTTGAATTCTATAGAATTAGGGACTCTCTTTATGTTGGGGAGACCAACACCCATTGGTTGTTCTCCAAAGAGGGTGTTCTGTGTTATCGAAACTCTTATGTTGTGTTGTTATCATAAAGGAAGGATGTGATGGGGGTTTTCCAAAACTCATAGTGGGATGTACACCTAGGAACCACAAATATGTTTTATGACATGAGGCGAAACTTTTGGTGGCTAGGTATGAGATGATACATTGCTGAGTTTTCATCTTGTTGCTATACATTCTAGCAGGTGAAAGTCGAGCACTAAAAACCTTCAGGTTTTCTTTAAACACTTCCATTCCCTACATGGACGTGGGATGAAATATCTATGGAATTTGTAGTTGGGATACATCAAACCCAGAGGAAGAAGAATGCGATATAGGTTTTGATTGACAGGCTTACCATGATGTCTCACTTTATACCTATTTGGGATACAACCAAAGTTGAGGAGTTGGGAAATATCTATGTGAAATAAATTGTTTTTTTGCACGGAGTTCTGTCTGCAACAGTCTCTTATAGGGATCCTCGGTTTTCTTCTCACTTTAGAGAGGCCTTCAAGAGGCACTAGGATCTCAGATCCGTTTAAGCATGGCATGCCATCCACAGTTAGATGGACAGACAGAGAGAGCTATTAATGTCCTTGAAGATATGCTCCACCCATGTGTTCTCGACCTTGGAGGTTTTGGGATGATCATCTAGGGCTAGTTGGGTTTTCTTATAACAACAGTTACCAGTCTGTGATTGAAATGGCTCCTTTTTAGGCTTTGTATGGTCTTCCTTGTAAATCTCTTTTATGTTGGTCTGAGATTGGTGAAAGTTCCTTGGTAGGACCGAGTTTGGTCCAAGAGACAATAACTAAGATCTAGTTGATTCGTCAGAGAATGTTTATAGCACAGTGTCGGTACAAGTCTTATGATGATCGTCGCTATAAACCTTTAGAGTTCTTAGTTGGTGACCAAGTGTTGTTGAATGTTTCTCCCTGATTAGGTCATCGACGGCTTGGGAGGCAAGGGAAGCTTGCTCCTCATTTTGTGGGACCATTCGAGGTTGTTGGTATTGTAGGGAAAGTTTCTTACCATCTTACTCTACCACCAAAGCTGATGTTGATACATAACGTGTTCCATGTATCACAGCTACAAAATTATCTCTCTGATCCATCTCATGTTTTGAGCTGGAATGATCTTGAGATTGAACCAGATTTATCTGTGACTGAATGACCAGTCAGGGTTGTTGATTCTGACACCAAGGTACATCGTGGGAGAACGATACCTCTAGTCCATGTACTATTGAATCATTTTTTATATTCTCAGGAGACTTGGGAAGGTGAGACACTAATGATAGAACAGTGGCCTCATCTTTTTGATGTGGAGATTTCGTCAAAGGATTTCTGTGGACACAAAGATCTTATGGTGGGGAGGATGTAACATAACGTTACGTTTTAAGGTACTTTTGATGTTTCTGAGTACCACTATTTTGGAGTACTGTAATGGGAGAGTCGGGAGATCAATAAAAGATGTTTTGAGGAAAAAGGGGAAGTCACACGGGCAGCGCACGGGTTGTCTAAACCGTGCGGCCAAACCATGTGTAGTTGGTCTTGGAGGCAGTATCATCCGCACAGGTGGCACATGGATTGTCTAATCATGTAGACAAACCATGCATGGAGTGTCTACCGAGGCAGTGTCTAACGCACGGTTAGTGCACGGTTTGTCTTACCATGCGGGATAACCGTGCGACCACTTAAACTAGATCCTATAAAATTGGATCTCCCTCGTTTTTGCCTCTAACTGCCTAGTTTTTCCTCCTAAGAATCCCTAACTCGAGATTTTTCTTCTATTAAAGTCATATAAGGTTCTCCCATCATTCCATAGACAATCCAAAGGCTTCTATTGGTGAATCGAAGATGGATTCTTGAGGTATGTGATCGTTCTTCATCATTATTGATCAGTTTCATAGATCTAATTAGATCTACTTATCCTCTTCTATTGGTTTCATAGATATACGTCTGATATGGGTAGATATATGTTTTTGGATGCCAAATATGATGATATTTGGTCTTGATCTTTCTATGAGAAGAGATCTAAGGCAGGTTTTTTGAGAATCAAACCGGGTTTCTTAAGAGTTCTTCGACAATTGTGGTTTTCGTCAAAACCTTTGAGGTAGGTGGTTCCGTCCAAACATGCCAAATTGATTATCATTGTATTTTGTAGATTTAAATTTTATTGTTCCAATATTATTTCAATTAAATTTATAAAAACTCGGATCCAGTTAATTGAGATATTTGAAATGGTTTTGTCATAGAAATTTTGAAAAACACCATTTCTGTTGAATTGGGTGTGTTTAAGGAAATTGCCCGACATAAATTGTTAAATTTAAATTGTAGATTATGTGGAAATGATTTAAATTAAATTGTGAAAATCAATTTTGTAATGATGGAATTATTTTAGAATGGATATCAATCTCATGAAAATGGAATAAAATGATTTACTAGAAACATTGTTTTATCTTGTGAAAAAGGCATGTTTTGAATAAAACATGATTTGGTTTTAAGTGGAATGAAATTGGAACTTTTGAAATGGAAGAATGGAAATGATCATATTTTAAGCATTCTAAAAATAGTTCACCCATCATGTATGAGTATATGAAAGACTTAGGTAGTTAGTGAGTTATTTTGATACACTCTACACTACTACAACATTCTAAAACATTATTGCGGTGGGTTACATTCTCGATAGGTTGGTGATGAGTCTCCTTTGGCTAGTGTCATAGGGACATGTGTATACACATTTTGCTGATTTCACATAGTGCGTGGAATCATCTAACTAGTTAATACTTTCTTACCTTTTGGCCGATGACCATGGTACTCGCTTGTTTATTTATATTTGAGATATTAATGTATGCCAGTGCTTTTAAACTAATTTACATGCCAGTTGAATTTATATAAACTATTTTATATAAATGTTTTACTCAAGAAATTGTTTTTGAAATATTCCATCATTTGTAAAGCTTTTGCATAAAATATTTATTTCCATAATTTGAAAATGATTTGCGTGTTCTGTCAGAAATATGGTTTTGAATTTCCAAACCTGTTTATTTCAAAATTGAAAGCTTTACATTGGATAATATATATTTGGCATCTATTACAAAATCTTTGGTGGTATCCTACTGTTCTTAGGCTCACACCATACTTTTTCCTTTGGGTGTTTGTCGATATTATTCTTCCAGGATCAAGCAAAGGGAAAGGATCTCTTTGAGGTGGATATAGTTGTCGATCTATGGACTTGGTGAGTTCTGTCCTTAGTTATCTTGGGGTTATTTTACCATTTTTTTACTACTTGGGTTATAGTACTTTGGTCTTTTTATGACTCATTGTATTTTGGTACATTAATCCTAGTGGAATTTCTTTTGTAATGCATATTGTTTTGTTTTTTGTTGCTTCCACATTCTTGTAGAAAAAATCATTCCCCCTTGTATATTGTACGATGCCAGGTTCTAGTCACCGACCCATGGGAATTGGGAACTCCCTTTAGGCTATTTCAGGACCAACTCTTTTATTGGGTTACCAAGGTACCCGAGATGGTTTGAGACATACATGATTCAATTTCCCAATTAATTATGCAAGTACACACATCATAGATTCAAAATTGGATCCCATTAATAGATAAAAATTCCAATAAAAAATTTATCATGAACAAAAATAATATTCCAAATTGTATGGGTGCCAATCTACCAACCCTCAAAGAACCCATTTACATTATTATTTTTCATTTGGATCCCTCCAGTCAAAACAAACTTCAATTAGTAATAGAAATTAGAAACATTTTCATAGTAGTTCAATTACATGGGTTACCTTTTCCCATATATATGGAACCCATGCCCATTACAACTATTAAATAGCTCTTTTCATAATTGTAACCAATAACGTATCCCATGAAACCATTTAGATAGATAGAAGTAAGCTAGCATGCCACTACAAGAAACTAACATAGAGCAACAAGCTAAAATCACATAAGCACAATAATTTAATGAGAAGAGCATGAAATCATTAAGAGTATGAATAGATTGAATGATGTTGTATTACAAAAACATGTATAAATCTATTCATGTAATATTGATAAGGCACTGAATCATACTTATTAGGAAACCTACTAATGCAACTACATGGAATGTCATATATGCATGGTTTGTGAATTTATATGTGGCTTATATGATGCATGTAATGAAACTTCCTTACCCTATCAATCCATGGAATGTTTCCAAAGATCATAAAGTTATATTAAATAGAATGTAAACCAGTCACTATAGGTGAAATCATATTAATTTTAATAGAGAACAACATAAATAGTAATCCCAGCCCTGGCCACATGGTCATTTTCCATACATGGGGTGATCAGTACTAAGAAAAACCATTATCCAAGCATTGAAACACTCCAAGTCTCCAATATACCAACCCAAAATAGTAATAAAAAAAGAAAAATCAACTTTTATACCACTTTTTAACATTCTTACCCATCTCACCAATTAGATGATGGCTGGATCGGTAACCACATGACCTCAAGTGTGCTACCCCCAATGCCTGGGGCTATCGACTAAAAAAGAGTGTTTATGGATAGTTAGCGAGGAGACTATAGCCTCTAATCAGAGTTGTGAAGCATTATTGATGATTAAATGACAATCAACAATGGAAGGAACAATACAAAGTTGAGAAAGAAGCTGAAAATAGATTTCATATGACAGAACAAAAGTGTCCAACACTTGTTTATATAATAGATGAATGAATGACATGATATTTATACATGACAGATATCAGTAAGTAGTGAAACATGATTTTAAATATAGTAAAAAATATGTAAATAAATAAATGATCCATAGGAAATATCATTGATCATGTCAAACTCTAGCTCGATTCTTTTCTCCAACTCTATGTATATGTTATTCAGCAAAAAACATGGTCCAAGACCCAACAAACAAGAAAGTTCTACTCGGGTAACCAATTACAATTGCGTCCTGAGTAGGGTTTGAGATAAAAATCTCAGTTGGCCGGCACCACCATTGTCTAAGCCAATCCAGATAGTATAATAAAAATTAAATAGTGTGAAATCATGCATAAATAAAGTAAGCAGTTCAATGTAACTAAATACCCATGTTTCTAATTCATCCCTCACCTAGTGTATAACATGTAACCAGTTAATTAATTGAGTTTTACTATTGTATATATATGTCACCTATGAGTATGTCTCCTATTGAGTCCAATGAGTTTCCTCCAAGGTAAAATGGGGCATAGAAATGACTGGTCCTGATGGGATTTAATAGTGGAACGTACTTGACAATGATGGACCCAATGAGTGTATCCATGGAATCCTATGATAGTATAAATAGTGAAGTTCCATGATGTGACATAGAAATATGGAAAAGATATACAGTGAGGGTGTTCCAGGGTAAAAACCTTATTAATGAAAACTCACAGAAAGAAAACACAATAGTATCTTAGTCTAACTATGGGGTAATACTTTAATACAAGGAGAGTAATCCAAGGAATTCCACAATATGTTGCCTACCGTGTCAAAGGTGTTTGACCAAGGAAATATGGGGATAAAAACTTATAGGGATCGATGGGATTTAACCATGGAACCTATTAGTCTATGCTGGATCCAAGTAGTGTATCTAAGGAATCGTATCAGAAGATGGGACCCAATGGTAGTATACTGGGGATCCATGGAATAGACATGAACCAAAGTCTATGTGGGTATCAACATATGAAAACTATATCCTTGAATTGGAATGGGGTTTCCAAGACCCAAGGTATTCTCATCTTAGAATCCTAATTGAGCTTGAGTGAGTTGAATCCTATTTGATAAAATATCCATGTAAGCATTTATTTGGTTCATGTATTGAAATCCATTAGTGTGGATATACCATGTAGAGTTGAATCCATTATTTATTGGTTAATTTCTTTCCCTCCATTAGATTGGAAAGGTCACATAGCTTTGAAAATTTTTTGTGAAAACCATTATGGAATTTTCAAGGGGAAAGGTCCACCACACTACCTTAACATAGCATCGTAAGGGTTGACCTGGACTTGGAACCCATCTTTGTCTCATGAACTCGGGTGCAACCATTGAGTTCCAATATAGGAATCCATGTATCTTCCCAGGTAAGAGTATGAAAACCGATTGAGTACATCAAGGAATTACAACATGGAATCCCACGTTTCAAAAAACTTTTTATTAGTGTTCAAATCATTTGAAAAACTATTTAGTAACTTTTTTTGAGGGTCAATCATTATGAATTAACTATTGATTTGAATAAACACATTCCCTTTTACAAATGAATTCAATTTCACTTAAAGGGATCCAAGTATCCACAAAAAGGGAAATTAACTTCATGGTTATTCCAATCCATAATTGGACCAAGCACTTGGATGGTTATTTGAACCATTAATATTTTTAAATAATGGAACTCAGTGTTTCTAATGTCATAAACTCCATGTCCAAATCATTCCATAATTCAACACATCATCAGGGCATAATAATTATATATACAAAAATTCATGAAAAATGGTCAAACCAATAAAATTTAGCTTGAAGGCAGAGCTCCGCCATTGGAAGAATTTCATTATAAAAACGTGATATTGTTATACAAAAAATCATTTAAAAATTTAAGCATTCAAATCATGATCATTCTAAAATTCACATTTCACAAGAATTAGAAATAATACTTCATTTCATGATTTTATTTATAAAAAATGTGCAGTTATCGACATAATTAAGGTATTTATTATGATTGAGGACATGGAAAGGGACCCTACCTAAAGGTGGAACCAAGACGTCACTCCAGCAACGAACCAAAATGAAGTGAAACTACCCTACGAACCTAACTGTATATTTAGAAACATGTTGGGGACTCACAAACATCAAAATCCCCCAAAAAATAACTAGAAAACAAGCAGAAAACCTACCCTAATGCAAAACTGGTGAACCGAAACAATTCTAACTACCTAAACAAAGGCGAAGGTATCCGGAATACACACCCTCAGGTCCCAAGAGACCTTATAAAACAATCAAGTTTAAAAGAAAACTGAAATTTATTGCATCCCTAAACTATGGGTGTTTGGATGAATGAAAAAAGGGAAAAGGGAGGACAAAAAACGTCATGGAAGGTAGGAGAGGAGAGGAGGGAGCATACAACTTTGATTTAAATGATATTTTTGAATAAGAACTTTATGAATTGAAAGAGGAAAAGGATACTGAGGAGGGGAGAGGGGGTCATGCGCGTGGCTCGAATGGGAGCCCCACTGGTGAGTCACGTCTGACGGAGTGTGAGAATAAGTGTTTATTTTTACTTTATTTTTCTTTTAATTTAATTAATTTATTTTAATTCTAATCAAAATCTATAAACTAGGTGTCGGGAATGGTTTTGTCCACATAGTTTGCAAAAATGTATACAAACATTGTAGAGTCTCCTGCTTCCATGATGCAAACTTCTTGAGCTAAGAACAAGGTTTATGAATCCTTGTATAATCTGTGCACTAAGTGACTTCGTTTAATTAAAAATGGTAGCATGGTTATAGGTGTTAGCTACACGGTTTTGCAGACTGTGTAAAAACTATGCGACCACTACTGTCATTTAAAACATGATGTTTTTCTAGTCCAGTACCCAAAATTTCCCAAGACACTTTTGAAACATCTCAGGCCTCTTCTTATGCCAAAAAACTTCACTTAGGAGTGATACAACACTCAGAAATATGTGTTGATGCTCAGGCTAAAAATGACTAGTTTAGTTATTGAAAATGTTTAAAAATATCCATATTTTTGTCTGGTTCAAAACCTGAGATTTTACAGGTAGATTATTATGTTGAGTTGTGGGTGATGATATATATAGTTGGATATGATATCCAACAAAAATGGAACCTATTCTAGATTTAATATTATTCTAAAATTCGTATGCTAGAATTTGGAAAAAGAACACATAATATTCCTGGGACTATTCTACAACATTGTGATGAATGTCCCAATAAGATCACTCTACTCAACATGGTAGTCTCACATGCTGAAAATGTGGAGATTCATGTAACAGTTTTTTTGTAAAAAAAAAATACTTTATGGATATTACAATGATGTGATCATTCACAACCCTAGAATAGTGTCCTTCTATATTAGAGAGTTATATCCATATAAAAATTTAAAATCAATTTTGTAATAACCAGTTGTAAAACATAAATAATACTAATTTTTATATATAATTCATTGGAATGATTACCACCATATACTATAAATTCAGGATTGGGTGACCAAATATAATGTTAAGAGGATTAATGGTGAATTTTTAGGATGGCCTCATTTTTTGGTCTCACGACCTCCGAACTACAAGTATGTGGTTGTGGTTGGGAGCACGTCAATGGGGGTAGGTGGATAAAATTAGTGATAAATGTGAGGATATGATGGGGAAACCTTGTGATCTAGGGTGTTGGTGAGGAAATTGTTTGTTGATTCATGGATATAATTGCTAGACTAGGTTGCAAGAAAATTAAGCGGTAGGCTCATTGCTTAGTGGAGATATTAGTTGCGACTAATCAAATTCGCGATGATCTATGGAATTGAAGGCAATTACACGAGGATGATGCGATAACATATTATTGGAATATTTGATGTTTATGTTTTTAGAACATGGGTACACATCTAGGATATCTTTTACCACAATGGGTGATATGTTGGTTATGTTTTAAGTTGTAGGGTTATATCACTACAAGCGGTGTATATATTGTATAATGTTAGACCAAGATGGAGGCTGATGAATCATTATATGATTATCATTATCAAATAAACTATTATCTTTGGGCCTTCAATGAGATTTTTTAACTTTATCCCATTCTATAATGGGGTTTGTGACTATGTATTTAAAATCGTGTCCACTAGAAATGTTTTGGGACTCTTTAGTAGCTAACAATAGTATGGGTTTTAGGAAACATTGTGACTATTAGAAGTAGAATACACTAATTAGAGTGATGGAATCAAGGTAGTAGATATTGGTAATATGAGACACAAATAGGTTTGTAGAATATTTTATATGATAATGACAGGGTACAAAAACAATATATGGGTGGTGATCCAGATGACACAATGATGTCCTCATGGTGGAGTTTGACGGATACCAAAATAAAGACATAATGGCTATATATTAAGTGTGAAATTCATGAGATATTTGATTTTGGTGTCTACATAATATCATATAATGGGGATATATCATAAATTTAATGTTGGTGTAGGGGACATGTTCAAGGGCTAATGGGACATACAATAATATGGGTATTTTTGTATCAAATATTTGTTGTAAATTGGTATTCACCTTCATTTTTTTGAGGAAATTCAATACCACATGTTTTTCCTCAATGTTTTCACTATATTTTTTTTCAAAAATATATTTTATGATATAACATGCTCATCTATTAAATTGTATTTGTATTTATTATTATGTGTTTCATATGGTTGATATGAACTCCTTCAAGGATCAATGTGTATATATATTTCTAATTTTAGTAATAATAAAATATTGGGATCTCTATTACTGATGCTAATTTTCTCCAGGAAAATTATAATGATTAAAATGGATATTCTTAATTATAAAATCGAAAATTACATCTCTGTGTCTACCCTTAAACATTAGTGGTACTTTATAATGAATTTGGGGGATGAAAATCAATACATAGGGGGAGTTTGTTATTATAAATTTATTACACGAGTTGTTAATGAATTCTAAAACACCATATTTAAAAAAAGAATATTTATTCATGAAATATTTTCATGTGATGATTCAAGAATGAAAATTATGAAAACCGAAAAAGTTGAATAATGGTTTGGGAAAAGAACCCCTAAGATCTTTTTTCTGATCCACCAAATGGTTTATGGATGTTATGTTGATACTAAAAATGTTTATTTTATCAATTATTAACTTGTATAAAATATTATGTTTATTAGTATATTATAAATATAATGATATACATAGGGATCAGTGTGTTATCTTTTGAATAAATTTTATAATTGAGTCATTTTTAATAATTTTGATATATAACATTACGAATACATGTTCATCATTCAACTTTTATTTAATGTGATTTGTGTGGGATATTTTATACCATTTGGCAGTATAAATCATATTCATCCAGATAATGTATTCAATTTCATAAATGGAAATTTTATATCATGGTTTATATGATATCATACTGATGTCTTCAAATATATCAATTTAAATTCCATGTGTTTCAATTAATTTTTCAGATGAATTCATCTAGGAAAGTTATTTTTTATTTTAAAAGAACTTATGATAATTTGTATAATATTACATATTTGAATGATTTGATTATTGTAAAATAAATACTCAAGAATTATTTTTTTACCTATAGGTTATCATTCCATAATTGTTCTAAATTATATTTTTTTATGTTAATAAGATTTGAGAATTGAATAGAAGGCTCTGATATGGGTTTTATATGTTTTTGTATGAATAAAAATATATATCATAAATATTTAGATATTATTAATGATTTTTGTAGTAAGATTGGATTTTTCAGGTATGTTAGTTATGTGGCCCCAAAAGGATCATATGACATAATGTGAAAGAGACATAATAATATAACTATCACGGTATGACATATGTAATAAGGTGGTACAATTAATCAAAAATACTATGTGATTTCATTAGTGTCTCACAGTTCAATAATTTTTTAGGAATTACTCCATGATGGGGTTTATATTATAATTAGTTTTCATTTTTAAACTTTTAAAAAGTCAACAAATGAGATATTTTAATCATGGGTGTAATGGATATGTATATATTGTTGGTGGGAGATGTTTGATATTTATAAAATAGTGTAATTATTTTTATGATCCATGTATTAAAATAATTATCATGGGACCAAGAGACAATGTTATGTATATAAACTTATTAAAAAACTACCATTAGTTAGGTGGAAGGGATTATAATTTGGTAGAGGGAGAGTCTGACTTGTGATCATGTGTTTTATTTCCTTCATGGTATATAGGCATTAATAAATTGTGTTCATGGGTGATGAAGATTAAATATGGAATATAAGGTCACCACATCCATGACACATGGATCTTATGAAATTTTATATCCATGGTGTCATGTTTTTATATTTTCTGCTAAGTGAGTTCACTATAAACAAGAGGATTAAAATATTTTTTCAATATTATACATTTATTTTGTTTTTTAGGGTCTACCAAATCATCCTAAAATAGATATTTCATAGTTTCATGGTTTCATTTTTCAATCTAAATTTTCTCTAATATTATCATTCATTATGTTTTCAACAATGTAAATTTTATTCATCATATAATGCCATAAAATAAAAATACAATTTATCTTCAATATGGATTTCAAATGTCTTATTGATTCTTGGAGAAAAATTCAATAATAGACATCATATATTCATATATATTTCATATTTCATGTTGTAAATGTCATGTTCAATGTAATTTTTTTATAACTATTGAGATGGAATTTTCAAATCATTTTTGTTCATATTATATATTTCAGATTATTTTTTATTAGTTTTAATTTTTTGGTGAATATTGTCAGTAATATGATTATTATCATTCCAAAGGATGTAATAATATATGAATCTATTAATATGAATTATTTCTTTCTGTATATATCTTCAATTATATTTACTGAATTTTTTTAGTTAGTTTCTTCATTACATTAAAACATCTCCATTAATTTTGAAGACCAATAAATTTTTATATATTTCATTAAAATAGAATCCCTTGACATTATCTTTGATACTTGGTTTATAATATTTCTATTTATTATTATGATATCAAGGTATAATCCCTACCTAATTGTGGAATTCAAAATACCAGGGAGTATACATGGGGGTATGATATAATTATGGATTAGGTAAATATTTCATCACATTTCTAGAAAATTATAATGATAAAGCATTTGTATCTAAATAAAATAAAATATATATTTCATGATTGAAATATACATTTTATTTTGAAATCAATATCATTTTTTAAATTTAATATATTTACTTATTTAATTGAAGAGATTAAATGGTTTGTTTCATTATAAATTATTTAAATGATCAATTATTTTATAATTTTAGTTTTGATACATTCCATTATGTGTAAAGATTGTTAATTATAGGTTCTTTCATGGACTATGAGTGATAAAATTGTTTTTGTATTTTTTATAATATTTATCCTAAATTAATGATAAATTAAATAAATGTAAAATCATTTCTAACTAAAATTTTATATAAATTTGTTATTTAGTGTTATAAATGTTCTAAATTATTATTTTATCACTAAAACCAAATATGTAATAAATAATAAGACTCTCATTCATTTTCTTTAAATTTATATATTTTATCACTCTAACCCATCCATAATTCATCCACCTTCTTCCACACATTTTATGTTATTGTAGGGAATACTCTAAAATAAAAAACTACATTTCTAATTTAAAATCATCATGTCAAATATTCTGTTGTAAAATGGTCACCTACGTTATATTATACCTATGGACTATATTCAACCTTGTAAGTAATAAATTACATCTTTATTTTTGATAATTATGGGCTTTTGATGATATAACTAAAAATTATAAATAAGGTTAAATATATTAACTATCGGGTGTGACAAACCACAGTCACAAAATATTCCCTAAATACTAATGAATAAATTGATACATCAATCTTACAATTTATAATATTATTATAGTAGATGGTTCCATTGAATGACATAATTAAATGAAAATTTTAATTAATTTATTAATGGTATTAAAAATAAATTAAATATTTTATAGTAGAATGGGATGGAATAATTATAATTTTCCTATTCTATTTTATTCAATAATGAAACATTATCAAATTTCAATAAATAAATAATTTATTCTGTAATTCATGTTTTTAATGATAATTCCTTAATTTATATTCTACCATGAGTTATTACAAAGATATTTAATTAATTCAAGTTACTAATTAACTTAAATCCACATATATATGAATTTATGTGATTATTGACACTAGTTATAGTTATGATTTATTTAATGAATTATGATGTATGAATGGAAAATTAATTTTATTTCAATTTATTAATAGAGTGAAAAAGAATTCTTAATATTATTTATTTGGAGAAAAATCCCACAGAACACACTATTCCATTACATTACAAATAATTTTTCTCATTCAAGGTTTGTTTTTTATTATAATGTTATTTTTATATGATAATTTAAACTAATAAATGATGAGCATATTCATTTAAAAAGAAAAAATTCCATCAAATGATTTTTTATACTTCTCATCCAATAATGGGATATAATATTCGATATTAATGCATTAAATAATTATTTATTATTTTTGGCCTGAATAATATGTATATGTATATATTTCTTCATTCTTGATATGGGATACCAGAAATTATCTACCATAAGGTCCTTGTATATAATATAACATTTGTGGGATATTGATTTTTATTCAATGAATCATTGAGTTTTGGTTTTTTCTTACTTATACAACTATATTTTACATATTTATGTTTTTAATATTTTTAAAGAAAGAAACACAAATATATATATATAGATATATATATATTTGAAATTAATTGACTGTCATGATATAATGTATCTTCCTCTGTCTATAGATTCAATTACTTACATTTCACTATTACTAAATCTTTTATCAATTATAAAAAAATTACATTGATGTACAACTCAATAGTAAGGTCATAGACTATAATATATTAAAAAATTAATCTTCACTTGATTCATGTTTACATATTTAAATTAAATATTGTAATGTTGGAAAGGGAATGTCAAATACAATAGAAAATGAATTCCTGTAAAACAGTGGATTTGTTAATGGTTTAAATTTGTTTTAAATCATAGTTGATAATTTATTAATGGTGTTGAGGAGTTATTTGAAATCCTGTTATGTTGTTTGGATATCATATTAGTTTAGAAAAAAAGTCCACAATATCTTAGTTATAATTAATCTATTTTTTGAACCCAAAATATTAGAGTTTTCCCTATACATGAACCTATTCATCTATGTTAAAATATTCATAAGAAAAAATGATATTGACTAATTATGACTATGTAAAATCCCATGTAAATGAATTACTCTAGGTAATATAATTATATTTATGAAAAATCCTTTAATAATATGATTTCAAACAACTTATTTGAATTCCTCTAGGTATGAAATGTATGAAGCTACAAATGCTTCATAATATCTATGTTCAGAAGAGAAATTTACATTCCCATATGTGTCCCTTGCATATGCAATCACTTATTACACCACATATAATATTATAATAGATTAAAATATTTGTATGAGAATTTTTATCACTTGGACACATATATATATTAGTCTACACATAAAATGAGTTTTCTAGAAACCATTTTTTCATTTGGAATAACAAATGATAATGATTGAACCAATATTCAATGTTTAGAACACAAAATCTAAATTTAATTGGGATAAATCATGGCAGATTTTGGAGATTGTTACTAAGTATCATATCTATCATGTTTTTAATTGAAATTATCATGTTTTAATGTTTTTATACTCAAATATGATTTTGTAGTTGTTGAAATAATTGATATAAATTAGGGAATTTTATTTTAAAAATGATATGTAGTTTATTATTTCCAATATAATATAAAAATCATTAAATAATGTGACATGAATTTATTTTATCATTGTAGTATTTTTATGAATCATTTTTCAATGATATTAGTTTTTGTTTGAGATCTATATCCTTACTTGAGAATGTAATATAATTCAAAATATTGAGGATTATAAATTTTATCATATATAATTGTACATCGAAGAAGAAAATGATATTTTTAATCTAAATGTATTGTTATAATGTATTTCTTCATCATTTCAAATGATTCATGAATGAAATTTCCACATGGTATATATTATTTATTCAAGAATTTAAAATCGCAAGAATCAAAAAATAGGAATAGAATAATAATAGTTTTTGTTGGAATCCATAATTCTTCCCAATATCAAATTTCTGGAATCTATTTTGAAATGGGTTATTTAATGTTTTTCAATGGATCTAATGAATTTTTCCAATATAGAAGGATATACAAAGGAATATATGTAAAATAAATTTTTTTCTAAAAAGTATTTCCAAAGAGACGAGATTGTGGAGAAAATATCCTAGATTTGGTGATAATATGTGAGTGAAATTAGAGAATATGATGCAAGATGTTGTGTATTTATTATAAATGCTAATCTGAGTGTTAAGTATCCTTATCAAATATAACTCATATTATCATTTAAAATGTAATACATTGACAATTAGTTTTATAACAGATCTTCATAATATGTTCAGATTTTATTTAATATATCAAAATATATAACGAGGGAGGTCTAGAAATTATATTGAATATGAATTCATGCACTTGAGAAGATATCAATTCTCTAAAATACATATTTATTATATAATAAGTTGTATATTTTATATATCATAGTGGCCATAGATATACATAGTATTCCTCTATGTCAATACTATATGAATGTAATTTTTTATTACTTATTATGTAGAAATATGGTTGGGGAGACTAACAATCAACGATATAGAGTACATTACCTAGGAAGGTAAAAAACATTTTTAAAAAATATTCTAGTTTAATTATTAATTTCTTTTAAGCATTAATTTTTTATATTTAGACTCTTTACCTTATAGAATCTAGATTCAATAGGGACCAATATTTAATTTAATTAAGTGATGAAATTTTCAAAATGCTTATCTAGTTATCCACCCCCACAATCTCAATGATATATCATGATACTAATTAATTAAATATGTATAATAGAGAAGGAAAATATAATTGATTCTCTAAAGAGTTAAAAATAGATAATCAGAATACAATGAGTTTTAATTGTGTATATATATTTTATGGAAAAATAATAAAATTTTAAAAACCAAATGATTCTATAGGACATATTCCATGGAATGGAGGATAGAGATGCTATTTTATTTGGTATTCCAACCACTGATATAAATTATATAATGATTCTAGTGGAAAAAAATCATATAAAAAATTATGGTAAAGGTAAAAAATTATTTTCTTATGTCCTTTTCTGAAATGGTATTTTCTTAAATTCATGATATTTCAAACAATTAGAGTTAATTTTTCTAAATAAATAATGTATCTATGATAGAAATGTGAATTTAATGTTTAATAAATAAAAATCCCATAGAATAATGCTTGAAGAAAACTAGATGGACATTGTAGAAAATATTGATAATTATTTACATTAATTAAATGGTGTCATTATTAATATATGAGAGTTTAGAAAATCACATAATGACTATACAATTGTTAAGATGATTATGTTTTTTTTCAGACCTGATTGATCATAATATCTAATTTCATGGAGATAAAGATGGCCATTCAATTGATTAATTTCATATCACTATCATAACTTTTGAAATGGGAAATATATTGAGAAAAAATAAAAAAGTATAAGATGAAATTAATTTAATATTCATGAGAAAGTTGAAAATCATATAACTGATTGAGGATGAATATTCATGTAATTCTGAAATTGATAATTATTGAAACATTCAACGAATCGATTTTAGTTTAATTAAAAATATTAAATAATGCTATGATAAATGGGAATGGAAAGCATCACATTTGAATATAATTGTGTAATATAATATGGTATATTTTCATGAACTAATATATATTTAAGGAACTTGATTTTGAATCTGATGATGCATTGTTGCATTAAAAAACATACCCCAAAATTGTTTCAAATGATTCATCCTAAACAAGAAGGAATACAAAAAGTTTCTATATATATATTCTACGAAATAGTATAAAAAAGTTTATGATGTTATCCGGTCATGAAATATTAAAATTTAATGTAAATATGTTTCAAAATTAACTAATTTTATTAAAAATGTAGAATAGTTTTTTGAAATATCAATTATTGATACTGATGGATATATTGAAATTGAGTTCAATATTTTATTGAAATTTATTCTTTCAAATTATATTTAGAAACATAAACTGATCAATAATGAAAATAATATGATTGTGAAATAAGACTATTTTATTATTAAAGAAAATATTGTGTTTTTATATAATGAATCATCTTATCATTATTTGAAAAATAATTCAATCTGAAAGAAGATGTACTTGAGAAGATAATTAAATTTAATGGTGGCTGTATCCATTTTATAAATAGATATTTATTTAAGACACATTTTAAGCCTCTTGAAGATGATAATTAACAAATTTTATCAAATAAGATCTACAAAAACATGATTAATGCAAAATATGAATCATTAGAATCATAATAGATAAATACTATGAAATATCTGAATAAATACTTCCATGAAAATACTATTTCAAATTCCATTAATATCAATCAATAACCATTCTAAATCATATTCTTGTAAATTATTATAAACAATATATGGTAATACTTATTCTATCACATTATTACCGAGATTGTGGTTCATTGTAACATGTTATATTTTAAAATATAATAAAAAAGAGTCTCAAAATTTATAGTATCAACAAAATTATAGACAACAATATTGGAAGAAACATAATTAAACATGATGATTTAGTATTCATGGTAATGTCAACTGATGTGGATATTTTGGATCAAAAAACACAAATCTAGTCACAAAATTTTACTGGTTGGGATAATAGTTGAAGTCAATAAATGATATATAGATGAGAGGATATCAAATTTTCAATGAATATAAGATTAAAAATAAAATGTTTTAGGTGGACTTATGATACTAATGACATCTTCGAGAATTGTTTTTTATGTGTATATAATAGTTCCATTATGTAAAAAATTTAATGAAGATATATTTTGAATATACTAATATATATAATTGTTTGTTAATTATAAAAAGGATTTGATTTCATTTTGTGCTGAAATTTCATGAATATCCTAAAGTAACACATGATAATTATCTAATCATAGTTTTTTATTCTCTAACATGATTGTTAAAAAGACAATTTTTCTGAATATTTAAAACAAAAAAGTATGATTAGTTACACATTTTATTGATTTATATTAAAAATAATGTCTTTTAACATAACTGAGTTTGAGTAGCAAAACATGAAATAAAATGACCATTTATATGTGGATTATATAAAGAATAAAATCTTATGTGTAATTGAAAAATTAATATTATTATAATTTGGTTACCATATTTAAGGACTCTTGTGTCATTAAATTCTTCGATGATAGGAGAATCATTTTTTTAAAATTAATAAATTGATATTTATAATATGTGGCCCTACAAAATCATATTATCCAACATATATATATTTTTTAGAATTGAAAAATTATTTTCTCTTTTCAATGAAGGATTTTGAGTAAAAATTTAAATCATTATGTTATTAAGGATTAATATACGATTAATAGTTAATAGGAAATTGTTTGTTGAACTAGGAAAAAGAAAAATATTACTCAAAAAATAAAAAAATAGAAAAATATTATATTTAAGGAAACAATGACTAATATAGAATGATATTTGTGGACATATTATTCAATATTCACCAAGTTTTAATTTATTTTTTAAAACATTTGTTGTTTATTTCACCTTACAAAATGTTATCTTATATATATATATATATGTATTAGTTATGTTTGATATGTTCATGGTTATGATAATACATGATTAAAATGAATACTGACTTCACCATATGAATGTGAGATCATATCATTAAAATAAATATATTGGTGATGTACTTATAAGATAAATAAAAATACATATCATTAGATATAATTTTTTTAATCCATATACTCCAAAAAAATTGTGTTGTGAAATAAATGAATATGATTAATGTAATGATTGTTATGATAATGATTCCAGATAATAAAACCTCTATGTATTCATAGGGATAGGTTATGTGTGGTAATATATATACATATGAATAGATGTTTTTAATACTATATATTCATTTTAATCCATGTTAAATGTTCTAGAAAGGAAATCCATTATTAAAGACATTAATTTGTTTATAAACTCATGTGGTATAATGATAAAAAATAAAAATCAAAAAAAAATTATGATAAAGATGGTGAATTTATATTTATTCAATTCCATTTTGATGGATGTATATAAAAATTATTTTACAGATGTTTTAAAAACCTTATATTCAAATTAGTGGAATAGATTTTTGAAAAATAGAAAATATCATATATATCTCCTAAAGAAGAATTGTATATTTTAGATGAACTCAGATATCCTATTTCAAGATAGAATATAGTAAAATGATCTATAATTAGAATGATATTTTATGAGGCTCATTTAGATCTTATAGGGGGTGGATAAGATGTTGTATGAATTTTCAGAAATATTTAATAGAGTATAGAATAGAATTTTTATAGTTAGAACATAATTATAGAATGTTGGTTTCTTTTATAGAAAAGTAGACGGATCATTTAGGGAAATCATTGATCGTTAATATCATATACTAATACCCAAAAAATGTGAAAATATATTTATTGTTTTTAATTGATAGAATATAGGAATGACTAGATGGTTTATATTGTGAATACAATTAAAATTTGGATCTTATCCAAATAAAAAATATAATAATTTCACTACAATCAACTGATTTTCAATTACACAATGATTGATTAAAGAGTAATGAAATGGTAGAAAGATATACTGGTGTGTGAAGGATACCCTCAAATAGAATGAATAAACATGGATGATAAATTTTATCAATAATAATGTCATTATATAGTCATAATGTTACCATTTGTGGATGCACTGATGAACTTCAATGTGAAAAAAATGAATGTGAAATCATATTTTTAAAATGGATCTCTAGCGTAAAAATTATTTATTTATCCATGTGTGGGGTTTATTAATTATTTTTATGATATCATGTTGTGAAAAATGAGAACGACATGATATTGTATAAAATAGGATCCTTGATAACTGTACAGAAAACTATATTGAAACAGAATAAGAAATGGATTTCACTATAAGAATAATAATGAAAATATTTATGTGAGAGATTTTCCCTTTTGTGAAGTTATTTTAATAGTGTATTTTTGAGGATTTATTTTTCCTCTAGTTACCAATGGAAAACATGTGGGGATATTCTTGGGATAATTTAAAACCAATTAGAAATGGCTATAAAGGGGGAGAATGAATACATTATTTAGTTACATATTGTATTGATTTATGTTGAAATATTTATAACCTATGAATTTTTTTCATTAAAACTATTCAAAAAAAAAATTTATGGTGGAATCCAATGAGGATTAAGCCAAAATTTACATTGGAACATAATTGTGTAAGGATGATATTTACCAAAACATTCATCCCAAATGAATTTGAAAATAATTATAAGTATAACTATTTTCTATGCATGCAGACTATAAATAAAATTTACTGTAACTATGTTGTTTTATTTTATAATAATCGTTGGGAGTATCACATAAAAGATATAAAAATGGATATTAAGATTTGTGAATGGAGTGTTTTGTTATTTCATTATAAATGAAATCCAAAAAAATATTAAAAATTATTCTCTACAAAATACGAATAATTAGATTAATGTAATTTTTAAATCCACATCAGGTCAAATGTTATTTATTAGTTAGGGTTGTTGGATTTTGTATAGTAAAAAAGACAAATATGTGTTTGTAATCAATGTTGTGAAAAATTTATTAAAAACAATTATTCATTACCATGATTTTTATTGATAGTTGTAAAAAAATTCAAAACTGAATATGAGGAGGAATTTTTTATTTTACGTGATAACGATAGCTCTATAACGAATTCCAATAAACATATAAAGAACTCCGGTAACAAACCTATAAATATTCATAATCATTTCATTACGTAATGGGTGAGAAATGTAGATATTAATATTGACTAAATTTATAATACAATAAATTTTGTATATATTATATTTAAAAATCCTAGTAACGATATAAATTCAATGAGTTATGGATAAAACTAAATGGTCAGCCCTATCCTATCACATAATTTAATATGGAATCCAAAAACCTCAACAAAGTGTATTTTAATTGTGTTGAGAATGGTGGATACATAGTTTCAAAAAAATATAGAAAATGTAAATATAGGTAAATAAAATCATTCGATAAAGAAATATCAATATAACTGAATTTATATAATGATATTGACATTATTGAATGAAAGTGTCTTTTGTATATTATTAATGAATCTTTAATTTTGTCCGAGTTCACCAATAACACGTCACTGAATTTTAAAAACATTACAGGATTAAATTCAATAAAAATATAATTTTATCTAATGTCACAAACTACTAATATGTATTATGTTGGGATGTGATTATTCTAATTGAGCATGTGGAATTATTCTCATGAAAATGTTTAATTGGATGAAATTAATGGAGATTCTAAATTATTTAAATGGATGAGGTTGAAGTACCCTTAATGTTTATTATTATTTTAAATTAACTAAGAATCCTTTTATAGAATAATTTCATTTTTATGAGGTATTGAATTTTTTTATGTGTGGAAAAGATCATGTTGGAGTTTTAAAAAACTATTCTAAAGCTGATGGAACCCGATTTTATTTTTATTTAGATAATCATTTTTCATTATGGACAAAAAATTTAATATATATGAGTACTTTCATATAAAAACATAGATAATGTAATTTTGTGTAATGTAAATCCCAAAATACATAAATACCATTATATTGTAATAATTTCCATAGTCAACTTGGTTAGTGTCTATAATTTATGACCACATATATGAATAAATTACTATATGATAATTCTGCAGATAAAAATTCCTTAATATATTTGAATTTTGTTCATTTATATGTTTTCACCTAGGAGTTTTCCCTCTATATTGTTTTTTTTTCTATCAGAGTCAATTATCTCAGCGATAAATATCTATGTATGTTAATTTTTCATAGTCAACCACATAGGAATATTTAGATATGAAAAACTGAGCTTTCAAAAAAACGAATTGTTTTTATCTAATGAAATTAATCCATGGTATAATTGATCTTCTTTGCAACAAACATGATGTAAAATTTTTTATTCCAGTTTAATTTTGAGACACTTCAAAAAATATTACCATATTTTGTTTGTGAAAATTTTCGTTGTTTTATAAATAAAAAATATCAAGTGGTTTGTATTTTAAAAGAATAATATCTATATATAAATTTAGTAATTTTATTTGGAATATGCAATACAATTTATTATATATATATATAATCTAATAAAAATGTAATCATATGTACTAAGTTTATTTTTAATATATTTAATTAGATTGATGTTGAGTTTATAAAAAATGTTGGGTTGTGATATCTATATCATACCATGATTAAGTACAATAAAATGAAATAGAGTGGTTCAAGCATATGTTTTTCTTCTTATTTTGTTATGTCTACAGTAGGATAGTTATTCAATTTCATTAAATGACATCATGGAAGGTAATTTTAGTTATATTAATTGTAGTATCATATAATACTTTTTCATGTGGGTTACATTATTGATTCACAAAATTAAAATAATGGGACCCAAAATATCATAATTTTATGAATTGTTTTGAGAGATTCCATAAGATATTCAATCTCTCCTATTAATTGTAACATATTTTGAGGGATAAATTAATTCCATTTAGATTATATTTTTAAAATATATACGTAGTTATGTTTGAGTGCATTTCTTAAAAAATATGATTTTTTAGAAAGAAAGACAGCTTGAGGTGGGATTATGGAGAAAACAATTGAGAAGTGAGTATGAAGATGTGTCTGAAAATATTTAATATCTTCTATTTTATAGTAATGTAATTCTAAATATGACTCCCAATACTTATTATTCCAAAATAGTGGATCTCATCATTATAGACCTAATTTTTATGATTTAAATGATGTTTTCTAATAGTTGTGTATGAATTGAGTTGCTATTCTTGAATATATTGGAATAAATGATGAGTAAGGTATATATTAGGTATTGCAAATGATTCCATTCTCTCAAGAAGATATATCTCATATCAAGTATATAACAATTAAAAAGATTGTGAGAAATATATTTTCTAGTGTGATTATATACCAAAATTAGTTTAACTATATTATAATATTATAAGTATATAAATTTTTTTATTTTTAAGTTGAATAATATATTGTTGGGGAGAATGAAATTCCATAATAAAGAGTTACCAACCCTGTATGTGTCCAAACAATGTAAAATTCCATTTTTTTATTATTCTTTAATGTACGCCAATGTAAATGTGATATCCATGGAGTACATTAATTTTTATAGGTTTACTAAATTTTGAAAATTATAACATGAAAAAACAAAATCACTGAACTAAAGGGTAGTATAGGAATCGATAGTCGGTGGTCAAACCAATAATGAAATGGTTGGAAGAAATGATAATTTGTCAAAATGAACATAAACTATTTGAGATTTTTTGAAATTTAACATAAACTACTGAGCTAACAAGTGAAGAATTAGGGAGAGAAAACATAAATATAGTATTAAAAATAATAATTCAATGTTCATGGGAAATAATGGTTTTAAATAAAAAATAAAAAATCATATAATCATTGTAATAAGGTCTTATAGAGTCCAATGGTCATGGTAAATTATCTCTATTCAAACTCACCGTTTCCCAAGATCAGGTACATCGGATCACAATAGATGAGTAATTGAAACCTTAATTAATCATAGAAAATAATCAAACCCAATGGTCATGGAGGATGTCAAAACACTAGACCAAAAATTAATCAATTTCTTTCAATCAATTCAAGATATGATGATGCTCAAATAATTAATAAAATTAAACCCACTCCCCCCCCTTGTCATTAAGGTAAAACCAAAAGAAACAAAGGAAAGGATAAAATCGAATAAAATTTTCAAAACCATATAAGAATTGTTATAAAACACATAATACCTTATAAATTAATCATTGTTCATAATTCACACCACAAAACAAATAAATCACCACATCATTCTACACATGGGAGGGTGTGGAAAAGAATAATGAGTCTCTTATATAATGGTGGCCACATGGCTTCACAACGGGTGCTCCTTGGGTCAGTGTAGTCCATCATTGAGCCTCCAATCTAGAACCCCAATACATTAGGAAATATTTATATTTTTTATAAGGATATATCTTAATCAAATGGCCTTCACATCTTTAATATTATTTTTTCCAAAAACATGCATGATTTGTAGTGATTACACAACATGTAATATTTTAATTTTATCTTTGTGACAGTGAATATATAATTTTAGTGTTTATCTTGAAAATAAAAATCACACAATAAAATAACCACACATTATGATTACATGACATGTAAATATTCTTCTCAAGTTCCACATCTCTATGCCATCATAAAAAATCTGGTGTATTTCCATGATTTTAGGACTTATTTTCATCCCATTTTTATACATTTCCAAAATCAATTGTATACGTCCATTAAACAAATAAAAGGTTAATCATTTAATTTTTTTTAAAATAATAAGAAATTAAATCTATAAATAAAATAAAATATAACACTCTAAATGAGTGTGTAAAATTAAATCATTAGCATTAGGCACTCTACCTGATAAAATTGAATGGTAACTAGTTCCATGGTTTATTAAATATATTTTATAATTTTAAATATTGGGTCACAACAAATTCATGCCAACTTATAAATTGTGACACCTGATCCTATGAACTATATGTACTTATATGTAAATTGATTAATCAATATTAAGGTATATAAATTTATGTAAAACCATAATTTTTCAAAATTGAGTGACTTTTACAATAGATACATTATAATTTTGAAATGAATATGTGAAAATTTATATTAAATTTAGGATGACTGTTTTATTTATTAATTATATGCTTATATTTTATGTATATGAAACGATTGAGTTATATATATATATATTATATGAAAAATTTTATTTTATTATAGGATATTATATTTGGCAATATAATATCAATTTAATATATAGATACAAAATTTTAAATAATATTAATTTTTTAATCAAGATATAATTCTTTTTTTTGTTCAAGAATAATTTATTTTATTGAATATATAATTACATATAAAATTCAATAACAATAATTTTTGATTATGTGAATTTATAGTATCCTTGTGGATAATCCTTTTCAGTATATGAGATATTATACGGTGGACTCATTTGATATTGATATGGACTATGAAATAGTAATTATCACATTATTGTTTTATAAATGTGATTATGTAATAATTTTTCTCGATAAAAATAATTTCTGAAATAATTTGTTTCTTACTAAATAAATAATGATTAATTATTGAAAGATAACATATTAATAAATTTCTATAAATGTAATTATTCATATCTATGAATAAATAATAAACTCACATATGATTCTAAAAAATAATAATAATTATTAATTTGATATAAATTATAAAATAATATTAATACATTAATTCCGACATAAATTTTATATTTTTTCATGAGTAATAAAATTGAAACTCTTATCCAAATATACCTCAAATTTATATTATTTAAATTATCTCATTTTTAATCATATATTATATAAGAACATTTTTTAACTGTAAAAAAACCCAATTATAAATTCTTAAAAAATATTTTTGTAAATTTTTGGATCAAATACAAACATAAACATAAATTTATATATGTATTTTAACATAATAGATAATATATGAATGATTTATTTTATAGTAATTTATTTTATTCACTAATGAATAGAGTTTATTTGTATTCATAATATAAAAGGATGATAAATATGAATCCTTATAAAAGTTACCTATATAAAAAATAATTTTTGAACTATATTTGAATATAATAAAAATTATATATAATAAAATCAATATATTAGAAATCAATGTCAATAAATATGAGGATAAATGATGTGGTATTCAATGAAATATTATATCACCATCAATAACATTATTGAATAATTTGTTTGATAGAAGGAATTATAAATTCTATAAAATGATAAATTTAATTATGAATCATATGAATTTTGACATTGTAATTTTTCCATCCATTTATATATATTTATATTTATAATTACATAATATTTTTCACCACCCCAAACCACCAATGATACCTCAATAAGGAGAGAGATATAATGAACCCCTAGTCTCACCTCCAGTAGGCCACTGGATAGCGACTAGAATATATAGTATAAAAAATAATTAAATTTGTGGAAATACCATCTATTAAAATATTGGATAGTTAGATAAGACGATTCATCTAAAATAAAGTACAAGAAATAAAAATAAAAAAAAAACACCCCAAAATGAATAGATAAATAAAAAAACATATTGATAATATAATACAATGGTAAATAATCAAATAAAAAGTTAAAGCATAAACAGAATAACAATCCATACAAGAGAGTACCTTCCATAAATATACACATAAACCTAGTAGAAAACAAAAAAAAGTTTATATATATAGGATATAAAAAAACATATACTCAATATTAAATACATTGTACCTTATTAACATGTGAAATAATAACACCAATTCACCAATGAAAATTTGATGAACCAACAACAACATCACATGTCAACTTTTTATCCCAGCCTCACTAAGTCATGGAAAAAAGATAACTCGATCCATATATAAAAATTATAACATGAATGTCATTGATAATGGTAACACTTCTCTAATTTCCTACTTATTTTCCCCTTCGACTTACCAACATTGTATGACCTTGTTCCCCATTACGTTCCATATAACATATACCACCTCCCCATCAAAAAATAATAAAACATCATTCCCTAAGACATCTAGGACATCATCTCACAGAAAGGTCAAATATCATCTGTCCCAAAGACAGTATGTCCACTACATCATGTAAATTGCCATAACAATATTGAGTCCTAAATATGAAGGACATCATCAAAATTCCCTCCAGCTTCTATTCACTCCCTCACCATATTGTTCCCCACTATACGATCATATCACTTCACTCTCAAAGTCACAGAGGCCATCTTCCCGCAACACTGTCACATCACATCCCACCTAATGTAATTTTGGAAACACCTATTACACTAGAATACCAATGTTAATAATTTATTATGCATATTTAATCACCTATAAGTGATATAAGGATTGATCATGCATCCAACTATCCATCCACATCACCTAGATGTTGAAAAAAACACACTCAATGAGAAAACACTGGTTTCAACACATAGTTCATAAGAATGGTGGGGTTTGTATAGAAATAATTTGTAATATACAATTATAATAATAAAACCATGCTCAAAACTAGTATTATGGTTCGAAAAAAACACTCACAAACTCACAACATGCCCATTTTTTCTGCCACTAATAAATGCAGAACACCACAAAAACCAAAATCCATTTCAGTAACAACCATCCATTCCCATTATCAATCCTCCTCATTTCATTATTTACCAATGAAAATATTTATCTACACATCCCACCATTTATTAGTTCAGTGTTCATTTAAATCCTATAATCTCGACCAAAACCAATGCATTCTAATCATTATTAAATAATTATCCCATTTTTATTGGGGTTCTTTCATTATATAACCATATATCACTTGAATATAATCATTATCATTAATTAATCACCAAACAACCAAAAATAATAAGAAAAAAACCCTAAACTCAGCTCCTAAAGAAAATGTCTAAACAAAACATCACCCCACCTTCCAAAATGTTTGGCCAGACATCATTAAACTCGAAACCCTAAAATCCCTACCAATTTATCATCACATGACATACACAAAAAATTGATGAAAAATAATTTCAGCCCTCACTACATCACAATCAGACAACATAGTACATAATATTACATTTTAAATATTATAAAAAATGTATTTTATTATATTTCACTTCATTTTAGTCGTTTCATCACAAAATCAATATATCCAAGGGAAATTATTTTTAAAATAATATAATTGGTTATCTATTTTCATCTTTTTTTCATATCAGAAAAACAATATAAAAGTATTCTATATCACTAAAAATATTGTTCAAGAAAAGGCTACCTAAAACCATGATTTTATTGGGATTATTAGCTAATATAGTCATAACATCACATTAATATCAACCTACCATATTATGTGAATAATTCTACTTCCCACAGTAATATCAGTTAACCTATTAAATTCTATTTATTAATCTAGAAAAAGAATCCCACATAGATAAATAATAATAAACCCATCCCATATGAAACAAAAAATCCATGAACCTATGATTTACAACCTCAAAATTTCTTTTCAAAGTTGCGGTGCACCGCAAGGAGATGAAAATATTCCTATAAACCACAAAATCATTCAAAACCCATGGATCATCCTACACCACATTAGATGTTATAAAAAAACCTCTCATCTCAAATAAAAATACAAAATAACACCATAATAATGGATTTATTATGAAGAATGAATGAATTATCATTTAAGATATGTGATAAATCACCACCAATCGATAAATGTTAGGAATTAGAACTAACAGATCAATATTAGGGAATGAGGGATTAAGGGAACTCTAAAATTCACGTAGGGTTAACCTAGAAATAATAAAAGGAGTTGTATGTCTAAATGAAAAAGATATCGAAAAGGATTTAAAACCATGGGTATTGAAACATGAACGTCGCATAACAACATTATGAAAAGATATCAACCAGGTATTCCAAAAATTTCTATATCTGATGAAATTCATATCACTATAGTGTTTATTAAATTTCTAATCATTATGTAATTTCATGAAATGAATATATCTCTTATTTTTTCCCACAACCACATAAAATCATTGAAACTGGTAAACTACAGAAGATGATAAACACCAATTAAAACCATGTAATGAATTTTATATATTGTTATCATGAAACAACATTGATGCACCTCAAGACCTCCTCAAGCCTCATATAAATGACATCAAACATCATAAACTGTAAATTTAGTCATATTTAAATGCATGTTCCATTTAAAAAGATACCTATCAAATGATTCTCATATTTTTTAATCCCAAATATAAGCGTAGAATAAATTTTTTCTGAACAGCCACCCCATACGATGCCTCTCAAGGATCTCCATACTCTTAAACAACCCCACCACCCAAACATTACACACCAAAAATTTAGTAATCATTTCTCCATGAGTCATAATAATAAATCAACCTCACCACCACTATATAAAATCTAAATTACAGTAACCATAAACCACTAAAAAAATTAAACTAAAATATCTTTATTATTGGAATTATGATGTTCTATCCCCCATGTCAATATACTTTCTACAATGTGCAGTAATTAATCACCCACAACGTTTTAATAACATATTATAATAATAACACTATATTAGGAATAATGTCCTATAAATTAAATATGATTAAACATCAGCAAAATTAAAACATTATAAATTAATTAAAAAATCTAATTATAAAAAACAATAAGGTATAAACCATTACACTAATAAGGAAATTAAATAAAAAGAACTCAATAAAATCTCATAGTATTGGGCACACATTTATGTCTCTTAATGACAGGTACTCTCCTCCAAGCTATCATCCCCCCCAACACATGATCCATTGAAATGATTTATCTATAAAACCTATTCTATTTATTATCATGGATCACTACTTAATGATTTGTGAATGTTGTGTTATCCTGATTAACAAACTAACCAGTCAAGAAAATGGGATTAATAATAATTATAATGATGAAGGTGAGATATTTGGATGCAATTTGGACCATCTACACTGACGGTTTCAATGAAAAATTATACGCCTCCTCACCAATATGATCCAACACATTAATGGTTCTAAATTACTAGTGAGAAAGATTACTCACCCTAAAAAATCTCAGTTTTCCATGTCAAGGGGATCCCTTATAAAAAACATCGTATCCAACCTTGAACTCAAATGGACAACTATTATAATAATTATAATAATTATATCTTCCCCACACAACATTAAATATATCATCGAAAATATGGACATTATATATTTTTTCCTACACTGCATCATATTGAATAACTATCCCCCCCACAATTTCAATCATTCACAATGAAGAATGAAACTATTTCCAAGACAATGTCTCAAATGTGTCCATATAGATGGATGAGTGAAATATGTTTTTATATGGAATATCATACTAGGGATAATACTATGTCCCTTGAACCATTGAAGTATATGATGCATTTTAGTATCATATTATCCAAACATGGTACAGTCAGATTCATTTTCTCATCATTGGTTGGGTGGAAAGGTGGGATTTTGCATACCTGAGTTTTAAAAACATGTTGCAATCACCTACAAAATAGGGAGGTAAAATTTATTTTCTTGACTTATGAAAATTGAAAATTAAACTCCATGAAATGTAATATACTCATCTACATACCTCTTATATAAATAATAAAATATACCTAACTTACTTATCAATATGACGTGAGATTACTTTACAAACGGATCCCCAACCACCCAGACTACATCACATCATCCATGAGATCTTGGTATCCCTATGATGAAATATATAGAGGAGTAATTTCATTTTTATATTTGGGAAATCCATAATCCTCAAAAATATCCATGAACTTGACCCTCATCTGTTTCCTGTTGGCATGACAAAAACCACTACAGAAACTCATCCACCACCCACATTATCCTGATCTACCAAAAATCCATCCTCAATCCCTGATATATATTAAATACTCAAGTGTATTTCATACAAGGTGATCTATGAAAATATATAGGTCCATCCTAATGAATTACTATTATAAAAAAAATCCTCTAAAAATAGAATTTGGATCCCACCAACATCTAACCATCCCTATAAAGAATAACCTTGGTCAACATGTTCTTTCCTAACCTCTACCACTGAGACTCCACACTAAGAATCATCCTCCATCCAAACCAGAGAAGGTTTAACAAACATCTCTATAAAATAACATCTACTGTAATTCAAAATTTTATCTAAATTATTATACTCCAAATAATCTATTCATCTCCAGGGATCCCCAGATTCATTAATCACATCCATCAATAAATACTTACAAAAACTATCAATAAGAACATTCCATTTTTTGAAGTGTATAAGACCTCAAAATCATATTCTTGAAGAAACTATATCCACATCAACTAATAAAAATTAAAATAAAACTATGAAATGATATAACTCAATATCATATGATTTATTATGACAAAAAAACCCAAATAATATTTAATCCTATGACAACATCAACAAAATCAAAACCTTTTCTAGCTCTAGATCATGGGTTTCATAGTTGTAATCTTTGTAATGTAACTTCCTCGACCCATAAGGGATCAATTACCAGAATTATATCAAAAAAAATCCCAATATATGAATGAAACTATCAAATGAATTCAATCCTCACACCCTCCTTATGAAACATTAGAACTTGAACACTGAGAAAATAAAATTTAGGTAACCAGGGACTATATGGAATTGATCAGTCAAAAAAAACTGTAGTCTATCATGACCTAAACATAAAACTAGTTTGGAATAGAAGATAAATAATTTACACACCACCATTAGTATCAGTCATCACAAAGAATAATGAAAACATATTCCACATACATTGATGAATTTAATTAAACAACTAATTATACATATGTTTGTTCCACTTATTCACCATAATGGGACACCAAATTCCTGATGAAATTCACTCATCATGTCGAAAATAAAGACTCAGATATATTTCCATATGTCTAATGGAATCAATGAACATAGAAGGAATCTATGACATGGTCATCATGATCCACTTATGAATCTGAGTTTCAGAATATTTCATTGATGAATATGATATAAAAATAGTCTAATAACTAACCAAATATGAATTTCAATATCCTCAGGAATAGAAATGGTGCATTCGTAAAAATAAATTACATGGAAATAAATTCAATGTTTCTAAAAATGTATTCTAAGGTAGTAATAATGATATTTACCTCCTTCACCATTAAAGTTTTATATCCAAACCATATAGAAAACATATAAAAACTTACCCACATCAATAAGCTAAAGAGATCATATGTATTTTGAAGCAGGTAATGGTTGTTGACCATTACATGATTCACTATCTAGTATTATATAAAAAACATCAGAATAACACTCTCTTTCCTGGAGAAAAAACTAGATCACCCAATGGTGACATATTAGTCCAATTAAAACCCTTTAACAATATATCATCTAGATAAATCATCAACTACAACAAATCACAATCTTTAATCTGATAAAAAGGTATCAAAATCAGAGAAACTCTATGATAAACATCTATCATAAAATAAACATTATGTAATCAGGGTCCATTCATGAAAAACATATCAATATAACCATTAAATCCCCATCACGTATATAAATCAACATCATCCTATCATCTACTTACTCTGCAAACAACAAAGCAATCAAAGAGAGAAGATGATACATACACTGACTACTCACATAGAAAACTAGCTCACCCATAGAAACCACACACAGTCCATCCAAATTTTACAACACTATAATTTTCTAAAACAAAATAATAATATCACATTAGGAATAAAATTAATCGATGCCTTGGATGAATTTGTATTAATGTAGTAGAATCATGTAAATATATTCATAGGACTTATGTGGAACCATCAGCAGCCTATACACCCATCACACATGAATTATGTAATTATATCAACATAGATTCTTCAATACTAATGGAACATAAAGCCTCTATATGTTTAGTCTTATTTAATTTACTATATTATGTTAACCAAATGAGTGTGAAGATCCCAAATATAAAAAAACAATGATTGATGAAAATTGAGTGTACCTCAAATGATCTAAATCCCCTATAGTTTTATTGCCTCCAATACATAAAAATGACCACACCCAACTCCTATACAATTCATATGACAACCACCTCCATGACCATGATCTTTTCAAAGAAATTTTAATCAATGAATAAAATTTAGGATTCAATATAACTCTTCTATATCCCTGTGGTGGTGTATAATGATAATTATCCTAGTTTTGATATTGTCTCAGGGGAAAAAGAAGTTGTGGCCAGTAATGAATTGGTATGACTCCACCAAACTTATATTGAATGAAAACTAGGAATTGATTCTATTGATGACCATAAATCCCATAAAAATCACATTATGTCTCATGGAAAATCATGGAAACGGCTGGCACCAACATTCGAAAAAAGAAGTTATAGAAATTGAATCCCCACTAATCAAAACCAAGAAATTCATGGTTCTCGATACCTTCCATTGAAATACCTGATCTTCAAGGATAATATTTGATTACCATTTGGTAGAAATCTTTCTTGATCGTCCATATTCTCAATCACCTACACCATTTATTGAAACTCCAAATATATTGTAAACATAAAAAGATGTAGCTTCTTACTTTATAGAAGGAAAAAGTGCCTCCTCGAGACATATTGCACAAGAATCATTATCTATATGATGTACCAGTTAAAAGCATATATGTTCATCAAACATGGTTTTCCACATGAACATTGACCCAAATCATTATTAAACTAAAATAACTTCACATCATTTCAATTCATTCATATTTCACTAAAGTAAGTATTCTTAGAACACATGATGACCATCAAACCATTACCAATATATCACCTTCTTCTAACCCAGATACATCATCATCCATTGATGTTTTTTAGACCTCATGTAACTCAATTCTAATGAGACCTATTATAGACTTATTCCACTGTAAAACTAAAAATGTTCTCATGCTCATCCATTAATCTCTCTCCAGTGACATATGAAACACTAATATTGTATATCCCTTTATTCTACCATCAGAAGTCATGATAATACCCCTTCCATGTCTCTTAATTATATGCCAACTCAGCCTAACCATGATGAACCTAAACATATTTCTAAATATCAACATCTGTTGACACACATAGATGATGTCGATGGTCCAAAAATCGAACAAAAATTATAATTTCTGAATATTGTTAGTATGTAATATTATTTATATTAATTTTGATTCACATTTATCATTTTTTGAGTAACAATAAAATGAAAATAAAATATCAACACATTATTTATATTGCAGACACCACTCCTAGTTCTATAACCTAAAAATTAGTTTCCATCATGTGGTCATTGAATATAAAATGAGTGCGGGAACTGTATGAAGAGGGGGGGACTAGAATCTAGTCTCATGGCCTATCACCCTGAACTATGTCATGCAGCAATGTAAAATAGAACAGTTCCCATACCAAACAAAGAAAATTATCCCTATTCCATACTGTAAACATTATAATATCTCTCAACCATCACCTTGGATTTCACTCTATGTTGACCCTCTCTCCCTAATTGTAAAATAATTATTGGACAAATATAATGACCCATATGTCCTACGTTTATTTATTGGGCCCAGAGATGGTGTCTAGAACTGAGTTTACAACAATATCATGAAATTGTAGACATTAACCTCTGTAATATTATATGATATTGTGATATTATTAATACTACACAAGATACTTCATGACGTAATAAAAAAGAATCCAAAACAACAAACAATTCTTGAATAAATAAAATTTGAATCTATAAATGTCTCATGAAGTAAATATACACATGAAAAGATAAAGATAAAAAAAACAACTATCCAAATGGTATGAGCTTGTAATTTCAAGTAAAATATTTAAAATACCCCTAGAAACATGATAATGAATATATATATATATATAGCTTGAGATTACAATTACACTCAGTTGGAAGACAAAAGTATCTTCTTCACCATTGAATGAACCAAAATAATGCACAAGTGAGAAAAAATCCAAACAAACAACACCTAAAAAGGCCATATATACATCCCAACCTCACCAAGGAAAAGTCAACAATAATGAAATACCAATATAATAACATAATAAGAATCATTTATATAACGAGTTTCAAGTACGAATTTCTCAATAGTTTTCTACTCTCACTCCCCAACACCTTATGCCCAGGAAATACAATTTCATATTTAAAATATATGAAATTTACCTCCACCATGTTCACATCAGATCATGCCCACAAAAACCTCCACCACCTCTGCAAAACATATTCAAAACTAATCACTCTCAAATACTATATAGACAAAACATCACTACCATATGTAGTGTATTATGTTATCATGAACATAGAGGAATCAACCTCTTTCCCTACTCATACCATACACGACCCCCATCATAGGCAACCCAATATCATGGGCACACCACATATCACCCAACAAAACCGAGGACATCACCCCACTATATGATATAATCAAAAACCTCTTATATACACTTGGGACATCACCTATTGTCTTATCATATCTCAGGACACCACATCCTATGTAGATCTACTAGTGTATAAGAGATTGTAAGAATGAGTTGGTTTCCATTAAACCATCCTCATCATTATGATGTGGGAAAACCCCCATGTGAAAATATAGGTGTTATTAGAATTTTTTGGATGTGGGTGGGATTCATATAGAAATAATATGTATTATACATGTATATACATAAATCAACACACAAGACTAACCTATGGATTTATATCAAAACACTAAAAAAATCAAAACATCCCCATATTCATTTCAACCTCTAAATTCATAACACAACTCAAACAAAAAGACAATTATAAATGAATCTGGAATTACCATTATCTTTCCCATTCAATTAATTACTTACCATTAACCTCATTTAACAAAACATTCAATCATTTATTTATCCATTATTATTTTTCATACCAATAACCAAATATTACCCATGAATATGAATAATTATTAAATAATTATTATAACTATAATAGATATTCTAGAAAAACGAAAACATAAATCACAAGATGTTAGAAATTCTTATAGACCAATCACCCTACCTCCCCAAAATCTTGTCCAAACAATCCATAAACATGACACCTTAAAACCATGTAAAAAGTCCATCAACTAGCTACCCCATAAGAAAGGCCAAATAACTATCACCAATCATACGAAAAGGACCTTCCGAAAACCATAAACATGCCGCTCTAATATTATTTCCAAATAAACATCACATCACCACACACTACATCATAACAACATATAACATCACATCAATTTATATTGATTTATCAATATTTATATTATCATCATCCACTTCATTTTTGGGATGTTATCACATAGTACATAAATAAAAAAGAATCCATTTTAATAACTTAATAATTTTTTTTTATAATTTACATTTTTATTGATATAAAGTAAACTTAAAACATGGTTTCAATATATCTATAACTACATTGGATGCTATGGCTCCCAACAACAATGATTTTTACAGGGAAATTTTACCCATAAAACAATACATCACAACAATATCGTGATGTAAGAAAAAATGTGAATCATTCCCCTACCCCATCAATTTTGATTATCTAATTAACTTATCATGGTTAAGACACACAAAAATACCATATTGTTAATAAATATACCACAATCAATATTAAGAAAGTGAGAAACATGGTATATCAAATAAAATATAATTGTTTACTAATTTTCTCATATCATTTGGTGATGATGAATCTCTTAAAAGATATACCTTCATAAAAAATTGGGGATGAACCTAAAATACATCATGTTTTATTAAAAATAGACTATAATATAATATAAACAACCAATTATGAAATATAGTGGTTCTCCAATGAGGAATGTAAGGGAAATCCGAGGGAACATTGAAGAAATATCTATAGATTTCCCAAGAGCATCAAAATTATCCAATATATAAAATAAAGGGGTGTAAGGATGAAATATACTCTAAAATAACCTAGCGATACTATATAAAAAGGAGAGATAGATACTTTTATCGTATAATGAGTGAAAAATATGCCTAACAAAAGGGTTCAAAACTGATAGTTCCAATAATTTTATGACATGTAACACATTCACGAAATAAAATCCAAAAGTTTTCTAATGAATTAGATGCCCATAAAAATTAAAATTTCCCCATTATTTATTTAATTACACAATATGAAATTATTTTTCTATGTGTATCCATCTAATTTATTTCTCTTTAGTGGCATAAAATCACTGAAAATATTCAACTACACAAGCTGTGAACTACAATATTCACATCATCTAAACCATTCATGAAATGAATATGCCACTGAAACTCAAATACACCTCAGAAACCTTTTAAAGTATCCTCTAATACACCCCTAAATAAAAAAACGTCAATTTAACATCCATGGGAGGCTTTATCTAATATAATTTTCATCAAACATGATATGAAATACTGCTGATGAGGTATGAGGTTTTAGGTTCCCTAGTTTTTCATTTATGTAAAATTATTGGTTTCTATAGTATTTATAATTAACATAATTTTAAAAACCTCGATATAAATATGAAAATATAATATATTATGAAATATGTATAGAATATAATGATTATTCTTTTTTACTAATTCCTTGTAAAAATTTCAGACAACATTTAATAATGCAAACATTAAATTATAAATTTTCCAAAGAAAAAATTGGTGGAATCACTATATTAATATATTAAAATAAAACCAAAAGGGTTATAACATAAATAAATAGTTTTGTATCCAAGGATATATAATATCATAATTGATTTATTACTAATTTAAATAATTAATTTATAGAATAGTATATCCTGAAGATGAGATATATCAAATTCTTATTGGATTTTAAGATAAATTAGGATTCAGAAAATATAATGAAAATATATATTTTTAATTATATTCAAGAAAATTATTAAAATTTGAGAAATATAAGAATCATTACACATTTCATTGAAATTTAAAAAATATTAATCCTTCATTTAATGTTTAAACTATACTTTACCTTGTTGTTTTTAGAAATAATACTAACAAAAATGGTATACTATCTATATGAAATGAATGATAGATATAATATGGTTTCAACCATGTTTATGTAATTGATTGTTATATGTATATTGAAAATATATATGATCAAATAATATAAAATTTTACAAAAAAAGTTGGTATAAATTTATGTATGTGAGGTATAATAAATAGATAAAAATTATTCCATTTAGTGGGAATTTATTACAGTATATTTCATGATTAAACATAATGGTTCTGAGAATCAAAAAAATTAAAATATTGAATTAATTTTTCATATTCTAGAGTCCTTTTATTAGATTATTATTTTCTCTATAATCTCACAAATGATTTTTAACAATAATAATGATGACAAACTTTGGGATCAAAAGAGATATTATTGGCCATTTGTTCATTTTTCAGGTAGATTTTGTTTAATGTAATAGTTATTAAGTTGTTAATATTTTTATATTAAAGATCATTAGTAAATTAATTGAATATTTATCGCATTTTGTAGCATTGATGTAATGGATAATATGTTAGGTTTTCATATAGAGTACTTGGATGAAAGGGAAAAAATGGAAAACCATTTAATAGACTATATATATCTTACAACGTAAGTAAATTTTTCTCTTATTTAAAGACAAATAATAATTCCCAACGAAATAAATAATATATTATCTACATATTAACTGTATAATTATATCAATAAATTGAATTATATATATTACCTACCTTATTCTCTTATGTGGATGTATAACTAAAATCATGAATCTTAAGTAGGGTATAATGGTAATATAAGTAGAGTACATATCTTGTAACTCAAACCCATTGACCAATGCCATGTGCATTTCAATGAGTATAGAGTATTTTTGTAAAACAAAACTACCTAGTGATTATGAAATTATTGGTTTACTACATTTATGCAATTCATGTAATTTCAAATAAATTTAAAATATTTATTTGTAATCAAAAAAATTAAAAGGGGTCATGAGAGGCATTGATTGAATGTACTATTTTCAATGTTTGAATTTTTATTAATTTATAATTAACCCATTTAATATTTCATTATACTAATTGTTTCTTTTATTTTTCTATCGAATTGAAACTTTTAGTTCAAACTCGAATAAACTTCTAATCTCATAACTGTATAAGAATAACCAGACTTAGTTGGGGGTTAATATTAATTGTTGAATTTTATATCTTTTATTATCATATAAATTATATTTTTCAATATTAAACTATATTATTTGTATTGTTTAATTTATCATCATTTTGATTCACTATATTGGTATTTATTGTTTTTAAAAATTTAATGGAAATAAATAGAATGTAATTATTATCATTAAATTAATTATTAATAAATATTTTATGATAAGTTAAAAATAATTTATTTTATTAATGTGGAATCATTAATAATCACCATTTCCCTCTGATATTCCAATGAAAAATTAGGTTACCAATGAATAGCGTATATAATTAGCCTTCTGTAAAATAATAATCATTATTCACTATAAATGAAATTACTTTAATCATAATTATTATATAGGTAAAACAAAAGCTATATAATATCACTGAACATATCATTTGGTTGTTTTCATAAAACATTACCCTAAAAAACCATTACAAAATAATCTATAATGCAAAAAATTCATAATATATATAGTTTGTATAATATTAGTTACACACAATCCCCATTTTCATTAACACATATACCATAGATCCACACCATGTTATGGGAAAGGGATCAAATTTTGGTTATTCTTATATGAACATATTTTATAAATCTCCGAATACTAATGATTTCATTAGTGTTTATCATCCAATACCTAATATGGTAGACATAATGTAGTCTTTTAATCATAATAATTAGTATTATTTTATATATTATATAAAAACTAAAATGAAATCCAAATAGAATCTCATTATAGTAAACATGATTCTCAATATAATATATAGATCAAATAATTTCATTATATGGATGGATGATATAAAAATATAGATCAAAGAAAAATTATTAATTCATTTTAAAAATATATAATTTTAAATGTTTCATTATTCTATCATAAAAATTTATAATTATGCATTTAAATAATTATATTACTACAAAATATCAATTATTATAAAATTTCTAAAAATATATTTATAGATCTGAAAAATGATTTACAGAAATAATGTTTAGGTAATGTGATCTATCATTTAAGAAATTTTTTTAATTTAATATGGAAAAATATTTTCAATATTCATAAAATTATATTACTAATTAAATATTTTTATTTTTCAAAAGATTATGTGAAAATACAAAAACAAAATCAAGAGCTGTGGATGATATAATTATTATTGGAAGTGAAGTGAACTAATAATTTTTTAAATATAATAATGTAAAATTAATAAACATAATTTAAATGGTTTTAGTTTCTTAACAATGAATTTTATATGTTAATGAGGAAATTTTTTTATGAACTGAAACATTGTATCATGAAGTTGTGTCTTACATTATTAAATTGGAATATTATATATGAAGTCACATTCTAAAGGACTGAATAGTTTCTGAAGTCTTGTCAAACAATATTTATATATGATTCCTATATTACACTTGTAAAAAAAATTATAACAATTTTTTTATAGAATATGATTATTCACTATAAAATATATATATTTACAATGTAGTATACTTTATTGATTCCTGAGAAAGATATAAAATAAGTGTGATCTTAAATGATATTTCATGGATATATACAATATAATATATCTAGAATAAATAATCAAAATCAACAAGGAATGATAAGTAATTGAACACACATGTAATTTAATAAATGAAATTATTATCATGATTAGGTAAGAATATTTAATAAATAAAAATCTATATAACAGAATTGTAATCCAATTTAAATAAAATGGATATCTTTAATATATAACTCCAAACCAATAAGGAAAGGAAAATAACTAAACTGATTTAATTTAATAAATATGATTTGAAGGAAAATACAACCTAAATAATGTCATTATGAATATATCATGGATTATAATATTTTAAATGTTAATTATGTAAAATAATAATTATAACATTCCATGTTCTTAGGCTTCATGATACATCAACCATAGGGAATATGCATATAATAATTGAAAAATATATGCAGAATCCCATTAAATGATAGAATACTAATTTTCCACTTTAGGCCGACCAATACATTGATGGGATATTTAATTCTATGCCACACCCATCACTACAGGTCCAAATTATTCCCCATATATTTAATGATATATTTAATTCATCATCCAATATTCTTTACAATTATATAACACTTTTGAAGAATCAATATAGATTTTCAATATGTATATATTATGTAGAATATAATTAAAATAATAAATGTTTTTAAAAATGTGTTACATTTTAAGAAATAATAACATACATGGTAAATAATATTTATATTTAAGTGATATATTATGTCTAATAATGATAAGAAATTGAATATTTCAAGGGAATGATAAAGGAAAGAAAATTACCCACAGGATAGAATATCATGTATTTAGGTGGTCAAAATGACCATAATCAATCCATTGGATGTTTAAGGATGTTACAAAAATCAAATATCTTGTGTGAAATATATTTAAAATAAATTAATTATTTCATTGATGAATATAAATAACAAAAAAAATCATTACAAATTATGGAGTAAAATAACCATTTCAATATTAACATTTGTCTTTAGAAATAAATGTTAACAAGATATTTTGATGGTAATCATATTTGAAAATACTTTTTATGAATTATAGAAAATTATTAAAAATATTTCTTCTTCATGATATGTATAAATTTTATTCTTATTGTATATGATCAAAAAATATTCCATCACGATTTTTGGTAAAAGAAAAACAAGCCTTACACTGTTAACTACGTGTAGATAATTATTTCAAAAAGAAAACATTAAATTGAGTAAATATTAAATTAATAATTCAATTTTTAAATGGTTAAAAAAAATTAATATTTATTAGATAAATTGTTTTTTGAAGAAATTATATTATCGAACTAATTGATAAATGAAGTTCGATTTTATTAAAAAGAAAGATTCCTTATATATTAATGTACCAAAGAGTGTAATATTAGAAATATTACACGAAAAAATAATGAATTATTATATAAATAAACACGAGGGACAATTATTTTATTAATATCATATATATAATTTTTTTCTATCACCATACACAACCGTGAGATGTGGAAATGGGAAAATTAACGACAAAGGTTCGCTAGGTTGTAGTCCATTGTAAACAGAAATGATGATTTCATAGCCCATTTGATTGTTTTGGAGATTTATGTCGTCATGAATTTATCATAATAAAATTTATGCATATGAAATAAAATGAGTTTTTTATATTTTCCTTGTTTAATAATTATTGATATAGGTCTATGAATAAATAAAATTAAGATGTTTGTTGAAGTACGTTACCTCTTCTCTAGGTAACATCATTTGGTGTACTCCAAAAGAAATCCTAGGTTTGATTTATTCCCTCAATAATGAATGTAGGATAACATGAGGGAATTTAGGATGTTTTTTTTGAAGTGTTCTACCAAACCAATAGGGCTTAAGATATGCTGAATAGAGGAGGGTGATTGGAATTTTATTAGAGAGGTATGTGGAACACATGTAATGTTTTACCATATAAATTTTCCAAATGTTTTCCTGTGAAAAAAAATGATAAAAATTAAAACATAATTGAGATATAGACATGATACTAATGACATTTATCAATAATATTATTTTATATAGTTATTATGTTAATTTTTACCATTATCTATTTAGTTTATTCCTATAGTAAATCAATTTTTATATTAATCACAACAAATAATTATTATTTTTTTCACAATTTAATTTTAAAAAAATTAAATTGACACTATTGGATAATATAAATTATTATTAATCTATATATGAAGGCAAATTTTCCAAATTGCATAATCTTATTATGAAAATCATAATATAATATTAATCTCACAATCAAAATGAGAACACATGTTTTCAAATTGAGTATGTTCAAAAGATTAAAATTTATTCATTTGAAAATAATATATGAAATAGATTACAAAGATAGAATTTTGATTAATTGATATATAACATCACAAATTCTACTTTAAAATAAATTTCAAATATAATATATTTTTATAAATAAATCAATTTAATATGAAATTTTCAATTAAAATTAAATATTTTATAGAATTCATTAAAAAAATTATTCATTTGAAAATAATACAAAAAATTTTTATGATAATTTTGATATTATTATTTCAAAAAGTAATTTAAAATTATGAATGAAAAAGCAGTAATATGTATTTTTATATTATGTGAAATTTTATGTGCCTTCTCAGACCATTAAATTTCCAGTTTAGTTAATGGAAGTTAATGGAGGAATTATAGATGGAGTTATAAAAGTTCAGTTGTTAAAAGATATATGTAGTGAAGTTACACATCAAGTAACATTATTTCATGGCATGACATTTGGTTTTCATCAAGTCCTAGAAAGCATCATGATGTGAAGAATATTACACATCATGAAATATGTTTTCATGATGTGTAATATTTTGGGGTTTGAAAAATAATATAAACTAATAGGGGATGGGATTATTGGTGGAAGTGGAACATGAAGGATTTCATGAAATGAAAGGGTATTAACTATCGTGAAATCCACTGATGATTAAATGTTTCAAAAAATTATATATTCTTTGTTATTCACAAATCCTATAGCTACATAAGTTTTTATTGTTCAATAAAAACCATCGGTGCCCTAAGAATGTATCCAAACCCTCTTCCTCCATCTTCGATATATTGATCTCATTTATCATCTGTTTTGATACCCGTAGTGAACCAATGCATATTATCCCTTTATTATCTTATAGCTTCCCTAGTTTGGGTCACATTTTCCACCATTTCGCGTAACTAGTCTATTAAATGTGATTATATAAGATTCAAAATTGTGTCTATATCAGTTTTTTTTATGTAGTTATTCGAAGAAGTCCTCTAATATATGAAAATCGTGCAAGATATCAGATCAACGGACTGTCATGTGATCTATTCTCATGAAAATAAAATTGAAAACCCCTAGAGGTAGGGATTATCTGAAATCTATTTGTTTGTGCATCATACTAGAGGGGGTTTTCATTTATTACCACCTGATTATGGTTGATCTTGATTAACCAATGATAAAGAATTAGATAAATGAATAGAAAGGGAAGATGGGTTTATTTCATGCCTATCACTACTTTGAATATTGTTTGAGATATTGTTATTATATATGATAAATGGATTTCGTAAAATAGTTGTTTTGGTGGGTATGTTTTCACTTGTTATATCTATTATGTTGACTCATTCACTGTGATTTTTATCATATCACCCAAAACAGAAACTGGTAAATCACGTACACCCAGTTAATGAACTGATTCACAAAGATTTCATAGATTTCAGGACAACCAATGAATTTATAAGTATAAATAAATAGGGGATTACTTATTAAATCTATAAATTATATTTAGTTTTGATTTTTTGCTGATTTAGGTGCAAGAATTGTTTTTATAGTGAGTGGGTTTGTTGTTTTGTATAGTGGGATGGTTCAAATGATTTTATGGAATCTCAAGTTGATAGATTGATTTATTTCTAAATTGAGGAGTAGTGTTGTGTAACATGGATGCAATATTTTTGTTCTTAGGTTGTGTGACTAGATGTGGTTAAGAGTTGGGAACTTTTTTTGGTAGGTATGGTTAATTCAATATGAGTGTTTTCATGTTTTTCCTTGGTTTTGTTTCTTGTTATGTATTGTGCTTAGTATTTTCCCATATAGTAATGGAATAAATGAACTAATAAATAATTTATAATTTTTTTGACTGGATTGAGTTGGTTTGGTTAACGTAATGAATAAATATATGGTTAACGAAGAATGGTAATTATTTAAAAAAGTTGGTCGAAAATTGGGAAGAAGACATGACTTGTTGTGTTTTTATTGAATTTAGATGTAACAGTGATGTTGGAAGTATTATGATAATGTTTTTATTTGAGAACCCATAGGTTGGATAGGAGAGAATAGTACAATATCATTATATACATTTATTTTAGTTTGTGATTTCCATATTCACCCCACCATTGTTGAGAATTATGTGATGAACACCCCCATCATCATGGGGGTGGGTGTCATTCCCAAACATACCTACGGGAGGATAAATACATGGCCACTTGCTCTTCCCTACTCCTTATTCCAATAGGCGGTAGCCTAAAATTCATCAGTCATGTGTTTGTTTGTTTGGATCGGTTCTGTACTTGTGAATTATGTTTTCCAGTGTGTCTTTTTCACGAGTGGTGTTGTGATTTCCCAAATGAATTTAGGATGAGATGTGTAATTTATCCCAGGTGTATTCGAGATGAGATGTCTTGTGAATTCCTTGTTATTTGTAGACAATATGTGACATGGTATTTGTCCTAGGTTTCTGTATGTTGGATGTGACATGTAATGTGGCCCATGTGTCAGCGGGTGGGATGTGATGTGATATGTGGACCATGTGTTGGAAAACGAGATGTGGTTGTGAGTCCCAATTGTTTGTGGGTGGTTCAGAAGAGGTGTAAGTTCTAGGAAATGATCCACATGGGTGTGAGAGTGGTTCGTCAGTGTGAAAGCTGTGCAGGGTAGCCAATTATTGATGTGCGTTATATTACATTACATTTGATTTTTTATTTGTGGACTATGACTTGGTGAGGATTGGGTGGTTAGTACTTTAGATTAGGATCTATTTGGTTATGTTATTTTCTCATAGGAGTATTAGTATTCATCATTAACATGTGCATGAAAGACATCAGTTTTCCTACTCTGTATACATGTATGATAACCTTAGAAATATAAAACTATTTACATGTTTTGTGGAGGAAATAATGGCATGTTTTGGACATTACATGATCAGATCTTGATAGTTTTTCTATCGATACCTATCTATACATTTGATACATACTTTGGAGACATTTTTTATATCAGCTCTATTTTAAAAAGCTTCTGGGATAAATTAGTATTTATTATATATATATATATCATATTTGTTTTCAGTTGAAACAGTTTATCACTTGATTTTGGTTCATTAAATATGTATATACCTCCCATTTTGTGATACTTATATACCCATGGTTCTAATCTCTACTCCAAGGCCAACTATATTGAGGACCTTGGGGTCATTATATCTATTACATCATTACCATCCCCTGAGCGAATATTTAGAGGGAGGGTCATGAGAGAATGGTATGAGATGATGATTTTTGAGATATATCATTATGTTTGGAGTTTTTCATAATAAGGATTTCATGGGCTCATAGGGAAACAATATCAGGTGATCTTGGTTTATGACATAATCTAAATACAACTAGCTTGGACATTAGATTCTAATAACCCACCCCTCCCCCCATGATCCATATCAAGGACTCTAATCATACCTATCATCCATGTGATGCTACTCCATTAGTAGGGTACAGACCTATGGACAGTATATGAATCAAAATTGATTTTTTTCTTATTTGATTAGGGTTTATTTGGGAATGTAAAAATGGATTGGCCGAATATAATGAATCAAAATGAAGCCTAATAAAAATTCCATACTACTATGTATTCAAAATTCATTGTTTATATTTTTTGTATAGAAATCGGACTTCATCCGCATGTGGCTTAGGTAGTTGAGGCTTAGCAGGCAAATCCAGGTGATTAGAGGAGGGTTTATCTAGTGTTGGAAGAAATCCAGTGGAAGAGAACATTACGTTCAATACAATGAAAGTCCTTGAGAATATATGTGGAAAGTATTCCAGAAATTTATTAGTAGATATGGATCAAGGATCATGAGGACACCATTAGATATATCTGAGCTCTGACAGAGCATTGGGTTCCTTTGGCAGTTAGTCAGATGTGGGAGTTGCACCTTAGTGGTGTATGCTTTATATGGGGGAGAAGAAGGAGGCAAAAATGTTGTGGGTTAACTTTATGAAGAAATTCTAGGTGATGTTAAATTCATCGAAAATTATTTTTTATAAAAGGAAAGAGACACTAATCATTTAGTAAGGGGGTATATCAGTTCTTGTTCTTGGGAACTAGTTCAGAGTTATTTTTCGCTTCACCCAATATCTCCTTCCTGATGAGTAGTCTCATGTGAGACATCTTGAGGTTGACCTGCACCATTTTACCCAGTACACTCTTACTCCTTTACCATTGCTAATGAATTTTGTGGTCCAGAATAATGAATGGTTTATTGAGATGATTCACTCTATATGTAGTCTACTATGAGAGGGAAGATTTTTTGGGTTTTATAAGAGGTAGGGATGTTAGTGGATGATCTATAGAATCAAGACCATATTAGTTTCAACTGACAGGGAGGCGACCTTAGCAGTTTTATTTTCGGTGATCTAGAACATGTGATTCCTATGCACATTTTGTTACTAGGTTTGAGGTGATTCATATATGGGGCCACAACCATCTTTAGAGTCAATTTCCAACTATGATTATTGCTCAGTATTGTGCCTATCGATAGGTTCAGTGCTAGTCTCAACAGTAGTTTCTAGTTTGGCCATTTCAGCAGCAAGGACTGTAGGTTAATGCCACACCAATGGGAGATGGATCATGTAATGGATTTCCTAATGGTTTTCCTTATTGACCTCAACATGGCATGGTCCTGTTGGCAATCATCAGTAGAGGGAGAGAAAATATTGATGTGTTCAATTTCACACAGTAGTGGTACCATTTTAGGAAGGACCATAGATAGTCATAGATACAATCAGTTTGTTAGTAACCATTCGTGAGGTTTTATTTATTAATGATATTTTCACTCATTGTTTTCACCAACTGTATCCCATGTTAGGGGACTACATGTAGAGAGTATTAATGTTCCCAAGGGGTTTAGTATTCTACTAAGAGTTCATATGATTATTTTTCGATGTCTGTTAAGGATGTTGATAGATGATGACATTTCATCAGTACAATATTGATATAATCTTGGTATAGATTCAACCATATGATGTCATTATCAGCCTTGAATGGTTGTATTACATGCATTCTATTATTGAAATCTTCTGGAAAAGATATGTGTTTTCATACATGGAAGGATGGTGTCTGGTTTTTGGTTGTGAATGGAGCGATCAGGTGGCCAGTCGGTATATATAGATACTGTAATCCTTTATGGATGATCTATTAGTTGAATTAATTTATGTTGGGATGGTGGAGGATACTAATATATTTTGGTAGTTCATGGGTCTTTTTTAAGGAGGTTTTGACTCTACCCACTTGACGTGGAGTTGAGTTCAGTATTAACATGATGTCTGGTGCTTCTCTGATTTTTTTGGCTCATAATAGGATGAAACCTTTTGATTTATGGGTGTTGAGGATTCAGATAGATGATTTGATAAAGAAGGGATTTATTCACCCTATTGTGTCACTATTGGGATCACTAGTTATGTTCACAATGAAAGAAGATGGTACAATAAAGCTGTGAATAGACTAATAGAGTTTGAATCAAAGGAAAATCATAAACCATTTTCATATTAGAATGATATAATCTCATTTAAACCATATGAAAGTGGAACATTGGTTTCTATGATTGATTTGTGTTCTTGATATCACTAGTTTATGATGAAGGGGGTGATATGTAATATATTGATTTCAGGTGCAGGTATAGGCACTTTGAGTTAAAAATACCTTACACTAAATGTTATGATCGCACTAGTCATTATCATAAGGCTCAGGTAGTTTATATTTTGTGATCTTCCAAACCATTTTCTCTTCATAATCATCAGTGATATATTAATATATTCAATGATAGTGGAGAGGCACACTATGATTATCAGAACTGTTTTGAAGGTTCTTCCACACCATCCGCTCAACAAAAACATTTCCAAGGTTTTGTTCTAGACACGAGTGGTGTGTTTCATTGGACAAGTGGTGTCCTAGGAGGGTGTGTAACTTTACCTCTCTGAGGTTTATGATGTTTTTTCTTTAGAGGAACCAATGAATGTGGATATATTTTTAGATTTCTTTGTCTCTTGGGATATTATTTGTGTTCAGTAACAAATTTCTCATATGTTTCATCTCCATTGATTTATCTTACTAGAAAGTAACACGGTTTTTTGTGGAGTGAGAAGTGTTAGATGACATTCAGTTACCTAACTGGAAAGTTAGTTAGTGTTCTAGTGCTCATTTATCTAAAAAAAGGGTGATGTTTGATGTGTTTTTAACTCTTCCTGTCTAGGTTTGAGACAAATCTTTATGTAGAAGCATGTCACGATCCTCTATGGATGTAGGCAGTTACACCCCCACAATTTTAACAATTCAACCCATGATTTAGAGTGTGAATTAATCATGTTTTCTATGAATTATTGGGGACATTACAACATTGGGGAGTTATTTTTATTCCTTATATATCACAAGAGTTTGATGTATATCATTTCCCATTGTTATCAGAACATGTGTATTCGGAGATGGAGAGAGTTTCATCTAGACTATGACTTTGATATTTGGTACACCTCTGTAAAAGGGAATGTCATGGAAGATTCTTTGAGTAGAAATTCATAGAATGAATATGTTTGGGGAACGTCATATTCTTAAAAATCGATGGAGGAGTTAGAATGCATAAACATAGATACATGAATGGATGGTGGTATGGGATTTTTGTTCTATATGATAGTGATTTATGACCTGATCCAGTATGTGGAAGAGTAATTGTCGGGCGACTCAGAGGCATAGGTGGTGCGTGCCCATTTTGGACATGGTGATGACCTAGATGGATGGTCATAGGATGGTTAGAAAATGATCTATTTCAATAAGAGGTTTTTTCTTGAAGTAGTAATGTTAGAGTAAGTTCTTCACGAGTTTCATAGCTCACCTATTGTGGTAATACCAAGTATTTAAAAAAAAATCATTGCTTGAAGATTATTTTTTGTGTCCAGAGATGAAACTAAAGGAGTGTTTGTTCCATGATTCTAGGTCTTCTAGTAGGTAAAGGAAGTGAACTATGTTTTTAGTGGTTTTTGGAGCTCATGGATGTCCTCTAGTTGATATGGGAATATATCATGATATAGTTTTTCATAGGGTTATGTGATGTTCAGATACGATATGATGCTATCTAGGTGGTTGCAGATCAGCTGAACTTTTTTTCACATCATAGCGATCAAGGAGTTGGGTGTAGTGGATGTATAAAGTAGGAGTTTTGTGGATGAAGTGGTGTGGTTTCAAGGAGATCATAGATCTAGTTCCTAAGAAAATGATGCATGGTTTACCTCACTAGTCTATAGGGGATTAGATCATGCTATTTGTCACCTAGATATGCCTCAACACTACATTCAACCCTTGGACAATTGAGAAGATAGAGAAGAAAATCATGACACTGGAGGATTTATTTTGGGAGTTCCTCATAGACATTGGCAGATTTTGGGCACATCACCTACCCATATTTGGGTACTCTAATAATTGTATATATCACTATTACATTATCATTTCTCCATTTGAGGAATTTTATGGGAGACTATTTCACTCTCCACTGTGTTCGACAGAGGTTGGAGAGAAAGCTTATCTTAGTTCAGACATGGTGTAGTGAATGAAAAAAACAGATATATTTTTTCATTAGATAATTAAAGTTGTGCATGACCAGAAGAAGTAATATGCTGATCAAATGAGGTAGCCCTTGGATTTCAATGTTAGGGACCACATGATCTTGATGTATTCCGATATATGTAATATGTAAAGGTATGGAATAGGTAGAAATCATTCTCCTATATTTTCTGGAACCTTTGTGGTGTTGAGATGTGTTAGCGATTAGGCATAATATTGGGCACTATAACGGATGTTCTAGAGGGTCCTTAATGTCTTTCACATCTCTTAGCTTTATCACTATCGACACGATGACCCCACATCATTGACTAGGGAACGATGGATATTAGGGATGACATGATGTTTGTATGCCAACCAATGTATTTCTAGTATTTTCATGGGAAGAAGCTGAGTTGATGTAAAATTACTTTGATTCGTGTGTTATGGAGACATCATGGTCAGATGGGGAGTACTTGGGAGTGGGAAAAATATATTCAGGTATAGTACCCCTAGTTTATCATCGTTTTTACTTGTCTTTTGTTATTAATTTTAATTTCAGAACCTTGTTTTGTGAAATGATTTGTTCTTCCCTTAGTGGTTCTATGTGTGTTGTAATGTGTTATAATGTCCTGGTGCATTGAAATGGATGATCTATTTTCTAATTAAGGCACATTAGCTGATATGTGATTTAACCCCTGAAAGAGATATAGTTCTACCTAGAGTGGATGGAATCTTGATATAAAGGATGAATTTCACTTTTTTGTGTGTTTAGATATTTTGGTTGTTGTTATTATGTGGTGTGTCTTGTGTCTATTTTGGTTGAAATTAAAGTTACTAGTTATATATATTAGAGGACGTGTTCTTAGATGTGGGGGGTTTCACAAAATCATTTGAGAGACACAGGGTGGGTTATCATTGAACTTTTATGTCTTTAGTTGTTAGTCGTGATTCAAGTGTTGCGAGATACATGAAAGCTATATAATGGGGTGGTTGTTAAATCCTCTTTTAATTCATGGCTTGGTTTTGGATTCCCAAGGAAAAGAATAATTTTGCGAGGTATGTAATATGACAATATACTCCTTCATGGTTTGTAACATTTCTAGTTTGGTCATTAAATGTCGATGGGGGAGTCTCGGAAGGATTTTGGGGATTTTCATGTTATAAGAGGGAAGTAGTGAAGATTCACATTGGGTAACATTATTTCATGACGTGAATTATTGTTTCGAGTCATGTCTTAGAAAGCAGCACGATGTATAAAAATTTACACTACATGAATGATGGATTCATAATTTGTAATATTACAGTGGTTGAATATTAAAATAAAATGAGAGTTTTTGTGCTTTTTTGGAAGATTGTAGACCTCGAGAGATTTTAAAAGATGAAAGTGTATTACTTGTCGTGTAATAACACAATGTTGTAATCTTTTAAAACATTATAGCCTCTAGTAATTTCAACAATACAATAGCTACAACAATAACTATAATTCTAGGTCAACCCTAGGAACCATGAAGAGTTCATCGATCCCTCATCCTCTTTATTTGACCTGTTGATATCAATGATCATTCATTGCAGATACGTAAAGATCAATGTTACATTCTCCCTTCATTTTCAAGAAGTTTTCCTCTATTATTACTCATCACATTCAATATCTTCTCATCTTTCCATAGTGTGGGCTCATCCATGATTCATAGTGTGATCTCTCATGGTATTGTTGTTGCAGTGGTGCCAATACATCCTCATTTGGATATAGATCTTGTGGGATATGTAATATGAGGAATGTTAAGTGATCTGAACATATGCAATGAGTGACAACATCAACTTGAGGTATGTATGACCATTACTCAATTTTTTTCATCATGCATGTGAGGATTTTATTTTGTCACACTTGGAATATTGTTGTGCCTTATTAATCATTAATATAGATTTGGATGATAGAATTGAAAGGGTAGAGTGGTTTATTTCATTATTTTCATTGCATTTATTAATATTTATTATTTTTTAATAATATGGGATGAACACCCCACTTATAATTATGTACATTGTGGTATTTGTTTTCACTGAATAAATCAATTACGTGTGCTAATTTGGTTGGGGTTATTTTTGTATCACCTTAAATGGAAACCGATAAATCATGTACTCCTAGAGATTGAACAAATTTTTTAGGAGGGTAAAAATTATATGATAAACCCTTAATTAATAAGAGGAAATAAATACGAAATTCAAATTTGAATCTATATTTTATATTTTGTCATGTTTGTGTGGTGATACGGTTGTATGACATGTTTTGTATTGTGTGTGGGTTTCTTTGTTATATACAGTGGTATGGTTCATAAGTTGTGATGTAATATTAGGTTGAGTTATTGATTTATTGTGAATTTAATTTCTAGTTGTTTTCACTAAAAAATCAATCGATTTGTGATTTTGTGTTGTTACTAAATATGGTTGAGAGTTGGGTACTTGTTTTGGTTGGTATGGGTAATTCACACTGAGATTCTCCTTGGGTTTCCTTGGTTTTATTGCTTGTTATGTAATGTTCATCGTAGTTTCACAGATAGTAATGGAACAGATGAATAAATAAATATTTAGTAATTTTTGGTATTATATATGGTTTTTTAAATGGAATTAATAAATCATTTTTGAATGAAAAATGGTAATGGATTAACAAAATTGGTGCTTAATTTGGAGGAAGTTGTGTCTTGTTGTGTGGTGAATTTATTTGGAGGTAGCCCTGATGTTGACAGTTTCATAAGCTGGTTGTTTGTTTGAAAACCCAAAGGATATATAAGAATGTATGGTCTTATATCAATATATACATTTATTTTTCTTTTTAATTGCTAAAAACACACAACCCCAGTTGAGTACTCTTTTCCAAACACCCCCTTCATCTCTGGGGATGGCGTCATTACCAAACATTCCATTTGGAGGATAGATGGCTTGAAACTAAATCATTCCTACTCCCTCTTCAAGGTAGTTGTAGCCCATGATTATTCATGTAGGATGTGGTGAGTGGGGACCTGGTGTGTATGGGAGAATTGTGTTTTCCCATGTTTCATTGAGATGAGATGTTATGTATTTTCCCAGGTGTCTCCAGGATGAGATTTATTGTGTTTTCCTAGGTTTCATTGAAATTAGATGTGTTCTCCTTTCCAATGAATTTGAATGTGGGATGTGATATGGTATGTGGGACTTTTGTCTATAGGTAGGATGTAATGTTTTGTGTGGCCTATGTTTTTGTGGGTGGGATGTGGTTGTGAGGCCCAGGTGTGTGTAAGAATGTAATGATATCGATGGTTCAGAAGATGTTGGGGTGTTAGAATATTTTCTATTAGGGTGTGATAGAGGATAATCAGTATTAATATTGTGCGAGGTACCATATTATCAATTTTCAATATATTAATTTACATGGGTTTTGTTATTTAGTGATTGTGCATTTGTGACATTGGGATTGTTAGAATACCATCTAAGGAGATTTTTGGGTTACATTGTTTTCTCACAGTAGTATTAGTAGGCTTATTTCACATTATCATGAGAGACTTTTGTTTTCTAACTAAGTATTCATATATTCTAACTAAACATATATAAAACAATTTTCAGGTTTCCAATAGGACGTATTGGTTCGTTATGTACTTTACTAGCTATGATCATCACAGTTCTTGTGTCGCTGCCAAGATATACATTTGGTATATACATTGGATACATTGTTTTTGTATTAGTTCTATATTAAATATGCATATGTGATAGATTTTTCATATATATATATATACATATCTCTCGTATTTTTTTGGATGAAACATATAATCTCCCAACATTGATTCAAAAAAATTTGAAATGCTTCTCAATTTTGGAAAATTGCCTACCCTTCGTGCTAGTAACCACCCCATGGCTTACTAGAGGTGGGCCTTGGGGGGGGGGAATTGTCTCACTTTTTTATTTTTAGACCTATAGGGTCATATTTGGAGGTAGGGGGTCATGAAATTATGTGCGAAAAGTTTGAAAACATTGTATTTGATTCAAGATAGAGTTTCGTTGAAATAATGTTTTTATGAAATTATTGTTATTTCATTCCTAATAAATATAGTACTAATGCATTATTTTACAAGTTTAATATATATAAATTTAAAAATTTATTTTACACTATTCAACCCTTCCAATTTAGTGGTTATGTTGTGATGATATAGAAAATTACATTTCATTTATAAACGAGGTTGTGTTTTCCACAAGAAATCATAGAGAAAAAAAGTAAATATATTTTGTTAGTTGATTATTCATTGTGATTCATTCTTTATAAAATGTCATATATAATCTTATTATTTAATTATTTTTTTGGGTTACATTCTCACTGCATTTAATTTATTATGTCAACACAATTAAATATATATCTTCATAATCAACAGTTTCACTTTTGGAAATAACATTTTTGAAATACTCACTTCATGAAAAATGTTAATAAAATATCATCTTAATAAGAGAGAAATTGAATAATAATAAATAAATGGAATAAAACATTATTAGGATTTTATTTAGGAGAACATTGGTTTAAACTGAATATGTGGACATAGAATAAAATAATAAATAAATATAGGTAACAATTGAGATCATTAATGAAAAGAAACTAAATGACCAATTGAATGTTAAGGAGCAGAAAGGAATAATACTATAATTATTTAACGACCATATGATTCATCAGATATGATAGTAGTAGGAAAAAATATAATTTGGACATACTTTTAAAAAAATTATATTTATTTTATATCAAATAATATTAGGGAATATAATTATTTGTTAATATTCTATTTCATAAGCACAATTTCATCATTTTTTCTCCAACCAAATTCCATTTCCACTACAATTCCCTAAATGAATATCCATAAATGTTTATTAACTATGAATCACAAAAAATTAATTTTCAATAGAGCATATGTTTTATAATATATTGATTTGTTTTTCCATGTGTCTCTAACTACTTTCCAAAACCAATGTTGTTATGAAAACATATTAAATATAATATGATAATATTTAATCCACAATTGTAACTCAATAGATTTAACAATAATATTCATATATAAAATCATTTTTCTAAAAGGGGTTTTATATTAAACAACTTATCTTGTACACTAGTGGTTAACATTAAACGATTATCATCCTTTGGTTTCGTGTTCAATCATTATGGTTATACCATACATGATACATTGTAACCAAACACGTGGAAAATAATTTTTTTGAACATATATTAAAAAAATTCTTAGATTATTCCATAAGAATTAATAAAATTTATGGAAATCCTATAAATAAATCTAATCATGAAATAAATATTTTATGAATGTTTTAAATATAGCATTATTTTACAAAAAATTATAATACTATTTTCTCACTATTATTACTATGTAATTTATGATCATATTATGCATAGTGACTTTCAAAATTTCTAAATTGATTCTTATGAAAATTAAAGGCTGTAGTCATCAAATAACCTTTTTAAATTTTTTTTTTACTAAACTATGTGTTCAAATTGATATTTTTTTTAAAAAATATCAATATTCGTGTTATATTCCAATTACAGAAAATAATAATAGGATATTAAGTCAATGAAAATATGATCTATATTATACTCATAAACCCATGATGGTATCCCAAAATATTTAATTAATAATACCATATATTCTTATTTAATATCCCATAATACATAGAAGTTTCAAGATTGTTATATCCCAAATATCTTTGGTAAAATACTTCTTCAATTTTATTCTTAAATCATGATATGTAAATAATTCACCCATTTTATTTCAACATGTATACATCCTTGTTAACGTGGATAGACTTTAGTAGAGTTCATCGACTCAGATAACTCTCAGGTTCTCTATATTTACGAAAATGAATTATAAATAGACCCCATGGATGATATTTATATCCTTATATCATATTTTTGTTTTTTTCGGTGGGATTTCTTTCCATTAGGAACATATTTTATATTCATAAAGAATTATACCATTCCATTGTGAAAATTTCATGGGGATAACTTTACACTTTATTGAAAGGAATGAAATCAGTGTATATTTCCTTCAAGGTATTCACTATGTGAGGTCTTGGAAAGCTCCAACATTATCTTCGTAGTAAGTTTGAGAATTACTTATGGTAATGTTTTCCAATAATATTTCTGGATAAATGATTATATATAATCATGATATTTTTTAATCTTGTCACTGAATCTGTTGGGTTCTCATTGTTACCCTTTTTTCTACCATGTTAAATTTAAACATGATTCTATTGGGTTCCATCCATTTAATAAAATAAAAAATTATACTTTGAGGAACAATTTTCAGAGTGGTAAAATAATACAATCTTATATAGGATTTCTAAATCATAAAATTTATCTTACGTTACTTGACACCATATATTTAACATAGGTTGTTCTTTTTCATCATATATTTCGATAATTCATAATGCCTTGTAATGAAAATAAAAATTATCCAATGAATATACCTTTTTTGAGAGTCAATAGAGTTTCACATTATGGAATAATCTCAAGAACTAGGAGAAAATCCTATCAAGAATAGTGCACCTTGTTCATGTTTTATTACTCTTATATAGAACTGGGACAAAACCATATCCATTTTTAGTGTCCATTATGGGATTTATTTCAGGGAAAAAATAAATAATTGGTTCCAAAAAAAATATTTTCTATGTTCTTATATAAATATCATCATAGACCGTCTTATGTTAATGTTCCATAATTTATGTTATAATTATTCAAATTACAATGGTTTATACAAAAAATGTTTTGATTCTTACTTTAATTAACCCAACCCCGATATCTCGGATTATATTTTTTATTTATTAAATTTAGATTGAATAAAGGGATTATCATCTTGTTGGAATTAATAGGTTAGTAGCCCTGGTAAACTATCTACATACATGATTCCCATATTACATTGGAAAAAACATAATTTTTATAGAATAATATTAATCACTCTACCATATCATTGGATATTAAATATTACACTCATAATGGAATCTTATGAAAGAAAAATAATAAGGTTGAATTCAAATTCTCATAAAGGTATATTTATAGTTGAATAAATCATAAATAAGTAAAAAATATATATGGAAATTTAAATAATGGAGCAAAAATTACATTTTATAAATAACCCGACTATCTTAATTAGATAAGGAAAAATAAATATGGATAAGTAAATAACTAAAATATAAATTTAAATAACATGACTGACAGGAATAGATGAGGAATAATCATTATGGCATGTTAAAATCTTTCCACATTCCATTTAATAAGTAAAATATGAATGCATTTCATACAGAAAAATATGATCGTGAATATATAATTGATAATAATGTAAGAATTATTAATGATGGGAATTCTTAATTACCGAACTCTATGACCTCATGCATGATTATACCACTACCATAACGACCATTCATATGAATGTTTTAAACTATATTTATAAAATAATTTAATTCTTACAAGATAATTTTTATCATGACACCTACTAATGCATTGAGGCGATATATTATATTTGGACACACATGTCAATATAGGTCAAATAATTCCTCATATATCGAATTTTGATTTAATTCATGAAGAAATATTCCTTATCATAAAATAATAGTATAGAATAAGGAATATAGATTACCAACATTTCCCTATTTAAAAAATAACATCCAATTTAAAACATTATATGTAATATTTATATAATGTTAAAGTAGTAAAAATATCAATGATAAATAATAATGATATTTAGTGTAAATTCAATGTCCAATGATTTGAATAGAATGAATAATTCAAACTAATGTTAATGTCAATAGAAATGAATGAAGGAAGGGAATTTCAATACTTTATTTGGTCAAAATGATATTTAATATTCTTGAATTATAATAAAGATGGTATTGAAATAATATATCTACAGATGCTTGTATGTAAAATAATGTTTTTTCATTAATGAATTCAAATACATGAACGTATAATTGATAAAATTATTTAGGAATATAAATATTTCATTTTAAAAATCCCTTGTTAAAATATAAATCTAAAAAAATTGAAAATAAATTTTAAGGAAAATAATTTTTGATACGTATATCATAAGGTTTATAACATTTCATTATTGATGATTGATGGAAGTTATATTCATGTTGTAAAGATATATATAATAATTCATTTATCATTTCTATAAAATATAATCATTCCTTGTATAGAAAACATTTATAGAAATAATGGTTTAAATTAAATCTGATTTCCGAACGAAAGGAGAATGATTTCAATATTTCATAAAAATTCATAATAATTTAAGGTATAATAGACTATAAAATGGTACTATTACAAGATAAAATTTATGATAAAACACGGGAGAATAAAATCGATGGTTTTATCAGAGATTTATCAGCTAATTTCCTTCATTGTAAACTCAAGTATAGACATTTAAAATTAAATTTAGGTAATAATGTAAAACATTATAATTATCATAAAATTGAATTTATAATTAACCAATCAATTTAATATATTTCTCAAATATAAATCCACAATGAATATATAAATATAAAACTATATTGATAAAATTCATTACCAAATTATCTAGAAATATAATAGACAATAATGGTGTATTGATAATTATTTTAATGAAATGGAGTTATGAAATTATTTTCCAATTGGAAAATCTTATTATATAACCCACATTGAGGAAATATTTCTAATTGACACATATAATTACATGAATTATTTAATAATCATTACATTACTTTTGAAAGGGGTGAAAATTAACCCTATATAAGAAAATTTGTTCACAATTATAAAACATTCCTTCAATAAGGAAAATGGATACAATCTCCCCTAAAACATGGTAATATTCATTAAAATGACATTTATGAAATAATTAATAATGAAATATAAAATGCGATTACTTATTAAGAATTAATGATATTACATGGGAATGGTTTTGTTTATACACCATATAAAAAAATCGGTGCAAAACATTCAAATGTTCTTCAATTAAAGTATATTGATATAGAATCCCTTACGTCATAATTTCTGTTGGATGAAAATAAATTAACATGTTGTATAGTTGATTAAAAAAATTATTTAATTATACTAGAACAATTTTCATATATATAATATCATATGGAACTGATTAATAATATTATAACATCAGTTTCTCAATAATCATTTAATATTTTAATTGGTTCGAGTGTTTATTTCATTATTTTCCAAATCCTATTTTTTGTAATGATTCCATTCATGTTCATATTATAAATATTAATCATATAAAAAATAAAATTGAATTATTTGTCATGATTATGTATCATTATTAATTTTACATTGTATTATGAATGATGGTTTTGAGAAAAGATGTATTTTCTGATCATGGATATGCTAGGTTATACACTCAAAGGGGTAACATTTCCATTATTCAAAAATAATTTTGGAAAATAGGTATGAAATATTTTACTTTTAAATATTAATAACAATAGGATATTCTATATTAAATTAAACTTATACATTTCAACCATGTTTTTAGTGATTAAAACAGAGTCGCATTGCTTCAGGATGTTTGTAGTTCACACAAAAATGAACGATGTAATCATTTTTCAATGTAAGATGGAAAATTAAATATTATAATTTAATAATTAGTATTATTTATTTAATATAATAACTATGTAATTTATATAACATATAATAATTAACATTTTCCTTACTAGCATACATCTAATGCTTTATTGAAATAAAAATCGTGTCACTTTTCATCGTGGAAGTCTAATTTACAGATGAGAAACATTGTATAATACCCTATGAAATTTTTTGTAAAAAAATATAAATGATATAATATAAAAATATTTATATTTTTTTTAAAATATCATATATATACTTTGGATTCATCATCATACACAACTTTGATAAGTGGTATTGAAAGACCCTATGACATCAGTTTAAGATGATGTAGTCCGTCATACACATGAATGTGGACTTAAAAACCAATTTGATGGAAGTGGAGACTTTTTTGGGCAATTTACTTCTAATAAAAAAATAAATATATAAAATAAATAGGAAATTATATCATTTTGGTTTACTACTAATTTAATAATTTGGATTAATAAATTAAAGAATTATTTTGATTGAAGAATGTGACCACTTCTTTGGTTATCATCTAAAGGATTTCGACATAATCCTTACTAAGATGGATTTATTAAAAAATGAGTCATATTTTATTGGAGTAAGGGTTTTATGATTTTATTAGGGTAGAGAATTACTAAAATAAATTTTATTAAATTCCATATATGATAAGAGAGTGGGTGGCCATTTACAAGGGAGGTGAGTGGCACACTAGTAATTTTTGAAGAGAAATGGACGAACACATGTTTTTACATTACAAACCAGTAAAAAATGTGTAATTATAAAATCATATAAATTATATTTTTAATATATATACATCCAATAAATTTTATTCAATTTTACGATAAATTTTAACACATAAAAATTTAGTTATTGCCAGGTAATTTCATATTTACCTTATCTTCTGTAAATGCTTTTTACTATTTTCATAATTAATTTTCATACACATTTAATTTTAATATATTAAATGATATAAATTATTCTTATTAAAAATATATAATCAAATTTTAAATATTAAATTCATACAAATATATATTTCTAATATAATATAAATTTCATAGACATTATGAGAAAGCAGGCTTATAATGATAAAATATTTAGATGATTACAAATCATTTTTATTAAAATTCAATTTGAAATTTGATCCAATGAATGAAATTTGATTAATAGTTCTATAATTTAACTATTTAAAAATTAAATAAAATTTAAATTTAAATTAAAATTTATAAATAATTTAAGAGAAATGAATGGTTTCAATTAGCAATCATTATTTTTCAATTATTGAAGAAAAACGAAAGAATTCAAAATTATCAAAAAATTCACCCAAATATAAATTTCACATTCTAATTTCAAAAATTATGTAAAATTTATAAAATAAATTTTTTTAAAGTTGGTAAAAAAATTAATTGATTTCAATAATTATTTACTACATAATCATTTTCTAAAAAATATTTTTCTGGATAACATTACTTTTTATTGCAAGAAACATTTATTTAATTCATAATTAATAGTTAAAAATAGATTTATTTTTGACATTTTTATACCACATATATTTTATAAATAATTTAGTATTATTAATAAAATTCATTATAACATCTTGTTTTTAACGGTATACCATAGTATTGTTCATTTAGACTCAAGGTTGCATGTTCTGCAGGCTATCGATGATATAAAGTTTTACGAAATATATTTCTTTGGTTATTTAAGAATGGTGTTATGTGTATCACAATATATTGAGTTAAAATTCCATATTATTTATGTTTATTTCATTAAATTATCATATTGAATTTAAATAATAATTAATTAATTTTTTTGTGGAAGTAAATAAGAATAATCAAGTAGTTAGTGTATATATTTTAGAAACATTATGGTATGAATGTTTCAAATAAATTGGTCGTACATAAAGAATATGTTAAAGGATTAATAGGTACACATTGAGGCTCATTTTTCATATGTAAATTTTTTTGCAAAAACTTTCATGTTATTATTAAAGCATTATATAAAATGAGAAAAAACTGTTTAACGATATTGTAAATTCCACCAAATTTATTCCTCCATTTATAATTTCATTCAATATTTCCTGATATATATATATATATATATATATTATATTATATTATTGATTTCATATTGTGAATATATTTAGGAAACCCTCATTGTATCCCATAGAATTATAATTTTTAGAATATCCAATTTTTTATTTAAATTGAATCATTATGCTGGTTTATATATTAATAATCAATGAATAACTCTGTTAATTATTTTCATTATTTCTATTAATCAATGATTTTTATTTTTCATGTATTTTCCATTGAATTTTTTTATTATAAATTATTTTTAATGAATTCATAAGATTAAAATAATTTCCACTTTTTCATAAGTAACAATGTTTTAGAAGATCTTTTTCGCTTCATGAGGGTTTTAGAATGATTATCCATTATCCAAATCAATATTCACTCTCACTACATGACATAAACTATTAATTATAAAATACTATCAACCTATTTATCTTGATATATATCCCCTATTATTGATTTTTTTCTAAACTAAATCAACCAATTTTTCTTCTAGATATGAATGAGCATCCATAATTTCCCAAATATAAATAAAATTTAATTTTTAGCTTGTATAATTATAACATGGGTTTTGTCTTTTAAATTTTTTTCAAATCATTATAATCACCAATTTGTAATATTGAAAAGAAATATAATACATTCATTCCAATGTATTACAAGAAACTATATCTATTATCAATAACATATAATTTGTGATGATAAGAGATTTTAGATCGTTTAATATAAATTGTTTTGTTATTATTTTTACAAAATAAACCAAATTTAGACAAAAATATTATTACAAAGAAATTATTAATAAATATATAATAAATACTATGATGAAACACCATTAAAATTTAATATGACTATAAGGTAAAAATACTAATAATGAAATCTTTATTTCTAATAAATATATTTTTAATTAAATATAAAAAATTAACAATTTAAATTTCATAATATATAATCTATTATTGAATTATTCAAAAAAATTAACCTACGATGTATTTTTGATATTATTCTAAAATATTTGGTATTTAGGTGAATAAAGAATATACATTTTTATAGTTATATTGAATTCATATGAAGTATGCATTTTTTAAAAAATTTAATAATATATTATATATTATAATGCAAAATAAATAATTCTAAAATACCATATGTAATTTAGAATAAATTTGGAAATATAATATATATTTATATATTATTTTTTAGGAAATGTATTTTTTGTTGGTTTTGTATAATTAATTATAAAATTATAAAAATATATTTTTCATAAATACATTTTTTAAATAAATAATAATTTAAAAATACTAATTAATTTTTTTTATCAAATTTAAATGATTTTTTAATTATAATATAATCGTAAATATATTTCCCTAAAAATATTAATTTTCATTTAAACGTCATCTATGAGATACTTGCACAAGGGTTTATATTACACTACCATAAAAAATGTATAATTTATAAAAATTCTTGTTATATATTAGATAATTATTTAAATTATATTTCATCAATATAATTTTATTTATAAGAGTAAAATTTTAATTATAATGATTATTACTAATTTCAATGTTAACACTGGTATAATTATTTTAAAATCATTGTTTTAAAAGTATTTTAGAATTTCACATAATTTAACAAAGAAAAAATTCTAAAATCAGTCAAATAAAATTTCTAAACAAATTAATTAATATTTATCACACATTCAATTTATAAACAATTTATATTATACTAACAACCCATAATGGTAAAAAAAATCAATTTTAAACTAAAATAATTTTTCTTCCATTGTCTATTTTAAAATTGTTTTCCTCAAAATGTGTGTTCTGGGTACTATTCACCATTTCTTAATGGTATCCAATGGATTTTTTAGTTTAACTGGAAACACAAAAAATTTCTATATCAAAACATACCTATATTACAATGATAGGCATTCTTTAGGTTTTTTTACATATGACTCTTAAGAACTCACTTTGGCTAAATGGATGGATGGTATTGATCATCACACACATTTGGGGGAATTATGGAATACTAAAGAAATCTATTAAATATATATGATTTGTTGAAGAAACAATTATTGATTCCCAAGAATGATATAGTTTATCACATTATTAGAAATCAATTAATATCATTAGGGGATTTCAAGAATCATCCATATGTATTTTTGTTTATTTATAAATAGTGATATATCTGTGTATCTGGGGATCCTTATTGATAGTATCCTCCGATATATTACATTGATATTATATGGTCATTATAATGACAATGCTAGTTTTTAAGCCACTTAGTGGGGAAATCTAGAGTTTATGAGCATCTGAGTATATGAATATCACTATGGAATTTATTATCATCTAGAGAGACTGATGTTTGTTATGGAGTTGATTTTATTATAGGTAAAAACTGGATAATATGGATTTTATCATCTTATAGAGAGACCAATTTCTTTTTGATATTAGATCAAACACATAGATGGGATACCTTTATATTCTCTTGAATGGAATTAGAACCAATGTAGTTTTGTGCAATTTAATGGGACATATCATACCTTTTAAGGTCATGTGATGAAGACCCTACTATACAGTTTTATATCATGTGGAATGGAAATTTATGTTGAGGTTTTCTAGTACAAGCATAGTGAGGGACATATGCCTAAGCATCTTGAGGAACCTATAAGGAGTATGAGCTTCCATGTTGATTTATACCATACTATAGATATGGCCTAGAGAACACATAGATGGTTATAAATGATCAGTTTGAATGTTAGGGAAGAATCCTACATACCCCATTGGAAGGGAATCATATCCCACTTAATTCGTATAGGTTTAGGGATTAAACATAGGATGAGGCCATGTTTAGATGATTATAGTATTACATTTCAATAAATTTTATTATATGGATATCAGGCCTTGAAATATTTTTCCTGCATATCCTAACTATGGTGGGAATAAGTGTTCTCTTAGTTCATTCCATCATGTGGATTGTGGGGATGTTGTGATCATTACAAACCACTAAGACCACGTGATTATTGATCAGTTTGAGAAACAAGATGATTTGAAGGATTCAAGAAACCAATCAAACTTTTCATCCAATACTGGTGGAAGGGGATAGGTCTATGACAGAAGAGGTCATGGCTACGATGGAAGAAATAGTGGCTACAACCCTTCCCTCTATTAAATTTACATTACACATGGGTCAAATGAATGGATGGAATGAAGCCAAAGGTTTATAGAAGATTGAGACTAAAACATCCTACAATAATCAATAAGGGATTACACTAAGTTGGTTTCACATTGATTGGTCGAGGAGGAGGAGGGTGACATATCCATTGTCAATGGGAAAATAATTTTTGATCATCATCCTCCATACTAGGAAGAGAAGGATCTAGGTGTTAGAGTTTAGAATGGGAGGATAGAGTCATATACATTGAATCCAAGACTGAGAACATCAAAACACTATCCCTATGTATTGATCCATATAACCATAGATATTGAAATATAGAGACTATCCAAGGATCCTCACCCTTTGTTAGGGCATGTCTAAAAAAACTATAACATTAGATTTACATATACAATTGAGAGACATTCTATGTTCCATTATCTATGGCATTGTAAATCAATGGGTCTTGGGGTAGGTTTCAACATGGTCCCTTTTTGGAAAATGATCTAGTGATAGAGAATCCATTTCATGAGTAGCACTGAATGAAGATTCATGAAAGGATTTCATTGTTTAAATGGATTAGGTGAAACATTGGGGACTATGGAAGTGGGGAATTGATCAAGGGGTCACTATTAAATAAGGCTTTGGAGAATTGAGTTCACCTAGTGTGAGGAACATCCTAGATTATTTAATATGGTTGATACATGGCTCATGCCATTATGGATCCTTATAGGTATTTCTCGAAGTCATAACAACAAGTTCTTATTTGATGAAAGGAACTCATGCTAGTCCTCTTATATCAGAGGGGTTAGGTGAATGATACATGCATGTGTTATTTATTTTTAACACTTAATTGAAATATTTCTCATTATCCCCCATTAATTCCATCATTTTTGGTGTTTTGAAAATATGTTGGAGGTTTTAAAGGACTTGAGTAAAGCACAAGTTTGACTAGAGGGGAAATCGGACTTTATGGTATATCACCCCTAAAATTTATGACCTTGATAGTCTATTTACTAATAAATATGTTACCCTGATCAACGGTAGTTTTTATTACATGTACGGTGTTGCACAGGTACATGCATGTTGACGATGATTTCAAATTACTTGGAAAAACTACATTTGCAACTTTAAAAATCATTACATTTTTCATCTATTTTATCCCACATTTTCAAGGAAATTCCCTTTATCAAATTATCATCCATATAAAAAATTGTAGTGTAAAACCCCCCCCCCCATTATGATTAGATCTAAAATGAAAATGAGGATCTTATCCTAAGGTAATTATTGATTGAAAAAAATAATATTTTTCACGCATTTTTTAGGCTATTTTCTCTAGTTACTATCACACAGATCTACTTCCTCATCTATTAATTGGGAATTAAATTTTTTGAAACTCATTATTGATTGAAAAAATAAGATTGTACATGAATTTTTTTGGCTATTTTCTCTAGTTACTATCACACAGATCTACTTCCTCATTTATTAATAGGGCATTCAACTTTTTGAAACTCTCTTAGTTTAGATAATTGATCCCTCATAATAAAATTATTTCATGTATATGAATTTCTTTTTTTATTCCCATGAAAATAGCTCATATTTTAGTGATTCTATTAAATACCTATTGATTAAGATAGACACATTCATACCGAACCTTCAATGGTGTGCCTTATTGTATTTTTAAAAAAATTATTTACTTAAATATTTTTTTCCTAATTGAACCAATTATAAACTAAATTTTATACTTATTTGTAGGTTGAATGGATACCAAGAAGATCTCAACTACTGATGAATTGGATTGAACAATAAATGAGGATATTATGATGTTCATATGGAATTTTTATTTTGATATCTCAGATAACACCCTTTGTGATCTACTAGGGTATCTGAAGAAGTATCACCATGATTTTCTGAATATCTTTTATCAGCCACTTTACATTGACAACCATATTCATGATATCTTCACGATGTAATTAATTAATTATCTCCCGACCTCTTAGTTTCAAGGCTCCAATAACATTTCATCTGCAAAATTTATACTGTGGGAACAAATATTAATACTAAGACAGAAGTCATATCCTATGTTATGCCGCATATACCATGGGAATATTATCAAAACCATAATACAATCAATCTAAAACCACAATATTGCTCATTAATTTTATGATAATCGAAAACAGAACAATTGAAGAGTTGGAAGATAAGTTGGGACATTCATCTCGGAGGGGGTGTTATGTACACATATTTGTTGGTGTACTAGTTATAAAAAACAAATGTAGAGTTCAATTAAAATCTATAATGTGTGAAAATCATGGAGGTTGTATGGGTAGGGAAAACCCACTTGTTTAGGAATGATGATTTTGGGCTAGAACATTTATGAAGATATAGTCCACGTTAAAATTGAGTCCATTTTATGAACGGATATGTGGGTACCTATTTTTGGAAAATACCTAAGATCATCAGGGATCCAATCCTTAGTGATATGTATGATGAATTCATTACTCCAATGAAGATGTGGAATGATACCAATAAATCACTATCTTTGTCATGTGATCTACTGAATATATATAACAAAATCATGAAGAAGAATCCACTAGAAAAGGGGGATATTCATATGAATATGAGGAAGTGATTTTTTTTGAAAAGGAATGGGAAATTCCCTATGTGAGAACAACTAATGAGATGTCCCAAGGCGGTAAAGATAAGCACACATGACACATTCAGGATGATTCTTGAAAAATGAGAGTTCAGTATATAGGGAAATGAGATCAACCACAAAATTCCTACCATAGAATGTATCATAGGTTTTATGTTTATGTGGATTAGAATTTATCTGTTTCAAATCCATGAATATTAAGGAGGTATAAGGATATTAATGTTTGATATTGAAGACAAGCTATTTGGAGAAGATAAGGGTGGGATGGTAAACCAATATTATGGAAATGATTTATAAATGATGCTTGCATATTTCTTGAGGAAATTGTCTATTAATAATTGAAGGACCATTCCATGTATTATTGGGATGGGTCATAACTCCTTTTTGAACTTATTCTATTTAGAGTGGGATCCGAGTCCTTGGTATTTCATTTAGAAAATAGATTTAGTATTTCTATGGTATTCTTCCTATATCTTGAACACCTCAGAATATTCAATCAATATTGAGTTTATTCAAGGATTTCAACTTCATTCCACATGAGAATATACACCATGGAAGGTTTGTTGATTTTGGGATGACATGAATATCTTTGATGTCATGTATGCTGTCTTATTGGGATGGTGTACTGGAAACTTGGATTGATGGCCAAATAACATGTGCGGCATGTGATCCTTATAAATATTCATGCCAGTATAAAATCATGAAACAAATTACTCTATCTTCACTTTTTCTTGTCATGTTAGAACAACATATGATGGTGGATTGATAGCTAAGGCTTCTAATAGACATGGAAAAGATCGTGAAAATTATCAATATTCAATTGGATGATGCAGATTGAAGGTTGATTAACTGGTATACCGAAGCATCAGTTACATAAAACCCTTAATGGTTATTAAATAATTATATCCCTAGTGTTGCAGTAAAGAGGTGGCGTAGAATAGAACCATCACTTTTTGAAGATGCTTTATCCTTGTTAGAGAATGAGTCCTCAAATTCAGAGGGAGGGGATAATGAGGCTCCAAGCATACTGATGCATACTTCTACAAGATATAATATATCTACCAAAATAAATAGGGCAACACCATCATCACCAACTGATTCTAGAACTAGGTAGTCTAGTCGCTATCTCCAAGAAGTGAATCAGGTTCTACTTTTTAATTCATCATTTATGACAACATCAATTGGGAAGCCTATCAGATCTGTGAATGCGGGGTCATATTCACATTAGGCTGGAATGTATTATGGATAAATATGACTAGAGGAAGCTCAAATGTTGTAGGGTTGTTCTTTTGATGATGAAATATTATGGGATATTTTATGTGATGGATTGTATATTCCAGGGATTGGATATCATCGAGTCTTGTCTGATATTTTCTATGAGGATACTCCCTCTAAAGTGGGAATTCATATACAGGATATAGTGATTCTTATATTTGGAACCTAGGTTCTAGTCCAGACTAAAAAAATATTGAAGGAAATGATAGAATGTGGAACCTCTAAAGGGAGTGTCAAATCATATTTGGATGAATGGATTGAAATTATTGATCCTGAAGACCAATGTCTATTTATTCTCATAATAAATTATTATTTTATTTCATTTTTTAATTTAAATCAATATTTCTCAGGTAAAATACAATCTTAATTTGTAGTTGGATAAGGGATCCTTAGATGAAAATCTATTTGCACTGTATATACCTTTTGTTACTCTACTCGAGGATGTTGGATCACCCCTTGAATCCAAGGAAACATATTTTGGATGATGGTTCTTTGAGGATAAGATGATAAGGGGCTTACCATCCATAATACCAATTTCATGAGTTGATGATTATTTTCCTCCTATTATGAAAATGAATAAGCAGGCACATTGTACAATAAAATATATGGGTAAACTTTTCATTAGCATTGATAAGTCATCCTGACATCTTAAATTTCGTCTTCATTAATAGAATGCACTTAAAATTATTATAATTATAGGATCCTATTTATTTTCTTCAATCAAAGAAGTTATATATAACCAATCAAGATCTAAGGATGGAAAATTAGAAAATGGGATGATCCCTACCAATTAAATGGCCCCTTTTACAGAAGATGCATCTAGGAAAGATAAAGTGTTATCTCCTCTTGGAACTTCTCCTATTAATGATCCAGGGAGAGAGGAGGTGTCTGGTATTTCAGATGTTCTCTATGAGAAGCTATATATCAGAAACTAACTTCCACTACTGTAATATATTGGGTTCATATCATATATGAGATAATCCTACAATGGCTGATGATTTCCCTGAGTCTATCATTGAGAAGGTTGTTTGAGGTCTGATGTCTTCATTAGAGAATCTTGAACCAACATCTCCATGATCTCACAGAGGCGAGATTATCATGTGTCCTTTAATGTCAATATAATCCATGGTTAATATTAGCATGTCTCTTAATGATATATTAGATCAAAATAATAATCATTATACTCTAGAATAATTAGTGACTCTATATAATTCTAATGGAAATTGTCCTTCATTTTCTATCTAATCAATATTTTAAGGCATGATTTTAAAATCATGATGGTTTGAAATATGTAATCCCATCTAATGAAATCACAATAGATATAGAGCATAGAAAAGGAGTTGAAATAAATCTCTACACAACTATCAAAGAGGAGCCATATTAGGTAAGCCTTGAAATAGGAGTCCTTATAGAAGGTCATCTGAAGGGTCCCTAGCTGAACCTGGGAGGATCCCCTCAATTAGAAATACCAGCACAAAAAAATGAGACTAGGTATGGTGGGGAAGAATCATCTCATATTGTTGATATGCTATTGGGTAAGGGTCACCAACTACATTGATTATTCCCTATTATTTCCATTCCATGAATTTATATATGATTTTAATACATAATTTAGGAATATCATCTTCTTGGCTTGGTATTTGGGGGAAGCTTCTACATCGGACTGACCAACATAAGGAAGAAATAAAACCATTGATTGAGAGGGAATTGAACATGTAACATCATTGGTTATACTGATTTAAGAGTGTATCCCCCCTTATGATATTGATTCTAAATTAGATCTAGAGTTACATAATAATCTTTTCATCACATGTCTCAAATAATGGAGAGATATAAAGTATACTATCTCTGAGACACCCCCAAAGGAACAACCTTTTTAAATCTTAAATCATTCAATATTATTCAGAATGATGGGATTCATGAGTATTGATTACCTTAAAATTTGTACAACAATGAAAGAGATCACTTGATTATGGGAGAAATATCATAAACATCAGCAAGATCTCAACAAGGTAATATTCTCATCAATATTGATTTTTTGAGCTTTATTATCATAATGATAATCCATCCATAATAAAAATATTGTATAATTCAACTGACCAATCAAGGAGAAAGCAATTATAGTGTCACACATTTACGGGTTTGAGTCATGGGAGCATTATGCTTCTTTTTGTGATCAGTTTACGTCATGCATGTTGGAATAAAAATTCTAGTTTTCTAGGTCAAATAAATTAACCATTAATTCCAAAATTTGAAAAATAACAAGGATGCATGGCTTGGAATGTCCTGATATATATACCTATATATTATAATATTAAAGGGGAATCTTGAGTCATTAATTTTATAGTCACGAAATCTAAAATTTGAAATATAATAATAGAGGAGGTATCTTCAAAAAATATTTTTTTGATTTTTTACAAACTCGTTATGGGGGATGTATTATACAAGTCCAATTTTGGATTGTGTGGCATTGTTAATATTTTTCATTGTTAAACTGATAATCTTGTTACATTAGTGACTTATGCAATTCCAAATGGGGAAAGTACTGTATAGTTATCTAAAGGAGTAAATTTGAATATTGATATTCTATTACTTATTGACAAAATTATTTAGGATTTGGAAGCTTTAATACTACAGTGGGTGTATTTTCCATGGAATGCTCTTTAATAATAATAGTGGACTTCTTTGTCAGCATGGGGGATGAATGAGAAAAAACATCTATACAAATGTAGTGTGTGAATGAAGGGACATTTTTCAGTAATGGGATTTCTGATATTATGTTGTGCATCATAATGTCATCACTCATGAAAATTATGTTATTTCTTTCCAATTCATGAAGTTGGAACATAATGCTATGCAGTTTCATGTTATGTAGTTAGGACATTAAGGGAGCTGTGTAGTTTAATGTCACGCAATAAGGATATCAGGGGGGGTTTGATTTAATGTCTATACCTTTGAAAAATGGTTTGATGGTTCTTCAATTCTTTGTTATCACTCTTTAAATATTATACTATAATTATTTATGGAAAGATAAATTACAAATATTTGGTTTGGGGAATCAAGAATATGATTTTTCATTTGGAGACATTGATAAATGGCATCAGAGGTGTTCACTTCCTTAAAAGATGATACTTCTCTAAAAAAAACCTATTATCGGGGATGTATTATCTCTGGATAGGTAGGGAAAATTATGAATGGAAATATCATGGAATAATTTTTATTATAGGCCTGTTATGTGGGAGAAATTATGCAAGGCCAACAGGGGGAATGTAATTCATAGTCAAGTAAAGGACCTCTAAATAATTTTGATATTCTATTGCCAAAAGCTGATTAAAGTTAAAGGATATTCAGATATTCCATAGCATAAATATTCGTTTTTGGAGAAGTGTTTCCTGAATATCTAAGCTGCATTTTATGTCATAATATTTATAGAAATGGTGGAATATGATGTCTATGAAGGTCTAAACAAAGGAAAAGAAGTATAGAGTAAGAAATTTTATGTTATATGAGTATGACAAAAATATTTGGGAAACAACTAATGATATGTGGTCAAGTGTTGAATGTTCATTCCAATATGTATTGATTATTGAGAGGAAGAATTATAAAACATGACCTTCGAGTCATTAAAATCAATAGAAATGATATGATACAAAAATGCAATGTTTTACCACTTTAATCTATGGGTTCCAATATACTATCATCAAAGATTAGAGGGACAAATGAAGCTTATTCCTATAATGGAGTTACCAACATTTGTCAAACACATTATGGGGTATGTATTATCAAAGTCCATATTGGTAAAATTCTTAATATCCAAATAGTGGAATCCTTCGACTAATAGTCCCCTTATGTGAGGAACTATCACAAGGCCAACTAGGGGCACAAACTGTATAGTCAAGAAGAACATCTCCCTAGTATCAGGCATTATAGCACCATAAATTGACTAAATATTTTGAATATTTGAAAATAATCATTAATAGGAGAATTAAATGTGAAAATGGAAATGTCTAACTCATATAGGTTGTATTTAGACCGATATTGGACTTGTGTTTTGGGGACCTTTACATAGATCTGACTCAAATTTATAATTGGGATTTTCATTGTTTCCATGGTGGGATATCTAAGAATTGTCCCCAAAATAAAGGCTCTTACATAGATTTTTTATATGGAAATCTTGTGAAATTTTAATGTTGTGATGCATCTGGGCCCATGGATGTTGATCTAGAAATCATTATGTATCTATGATGGGTGAGAATAAAGCCCAACATAGTTATCAAATAAATGTCACCCAACCCTGTTGAATTCATAAGTGTATGATAATGGGGGATTATTTGAATATAGAGACATATATAAGATGATACTGATATTAAATCTCTTCATGTATATTTGACTCACACATTAGAGGAATGAGAGTTTATTTGCATCATGATGTGATTCATCCCATTATTTAATGTCTGGTTGTCTCATCATATCCTATATGAGTAGGAATCAATCCACACATAGTTCTAACATTTAGTTTTATGCCATTTTCTTTTTCCATACATATGGAGAAGATGAATTATTATTTTTATTGGTATTTGTACCATGATGTAGGATCTGAGAAACACTACATATCATGACAGAGCAATAATCAAGCCACATATAGTTCTTGATATTACAAGAAGTTTAATGCCATGCGGTATATACAAGTATGTAATGATGTGATGTAATGAAAGTATTTTGGTTGGGACAAAGAATAAAATTATTGGAATCAAAACATATATCATTGGGTTGAGAATTAGTTTGACGATGTTCTCGATAGGACACCTATGAATATTTTAATTATGCACGTTATATAATGGGGTTTTTTGGTTAATCGTGACTGGACCAAGGATTTGAGATCATTGTGTCACTTTGTATCTCAACAAGATGAGAGTCAATTCATATAGTTTTTGAAAATTGCATCCTACACCAATCGGATTTGGATGTGGGAAAGGGGAATCTATTTAACATCTAGACTGATGGTTGGACATAATGCATGAACATTTGGTATCATCACAAATCTCATTGAAATATGAATCAAAGAACATATATGTGACTGTTTCCTTTGGTACTTTTGATTCTTGCATAATGAAATGGAATTTGGATTTATTTTTCAAAATCATGGTTGGACCCAATGATATAAATATAGGTAACACAATGCATCTCATTGGAATTATAACCAAGCAACATGATGTTCTTTAAGATAATCTATGTGTAAGTTTGATTCATTAACACATGTGGTGAATGGAATTTTTTAAACATTGTGGCTTGACGCAATATATGATATTTTGGTGTCACTATGTATCATTAAGTGGAAATGAATTAAGAAACATGTAGTTCATGATGAATTTTCCCACAATATTTGAGATTTGATTTGAGGATGGGGACTTCGATAATTTTTAGATATTTTCCAGAATAATTGTTGGGCACAAGATAGAGGATGGTATGAGAATCACGGCATATTTTCTAGAAAGGAACACAGTATATAATTTTTGTATAAATGGGAAAGGGGAAATTTGTTCTACTATTGTCACAACTTGGACTGAGATTGTAGATCTAGGAGTCACTATGTATCTCAATCTAATGACAATAAATCTAATCATAGTTCATGAAAAAACTAGTTAGTTTATCTTCAATCTATATAGATAATGATGAATAGAAATGAATGAGAAATTCTAGGTGGCCCTTAGGATATGACCTATGTATCACAATGTATCCTATAGAAGAATGAATAAATCCACATGTTGTTTGTGTAGAAATTTTCCCTTAGTAGATTATATTCATACACATACAAAATATAAGAGAATTTTTTTAAATGAAGGATGAAATTATGAGTAGTGATATGGGTATCACTACCTATCTCATGTGAATGAGAATCAAGCCACACATAGTTCTTGAATATCATTCCACATGTGGGTGTGATCCAAATCCTAGGTAATAAATGGGTCTCAAATACCACTAATGCAAATCACTGATGTTAGTGATGCTTAGCATTGAAATATAGTAATCTTTAAGGGATCACAAGGAGTTTCAAATCATGGTATTGTTTATAATTCCACAATATCAGACAAAGGAGAAGTTAAATGGAGAGACCCAACACTTGATGTACATGGATATTACATTACATTTGAGGAATATCTAATACATAACAAAAAAAGACACCAAACGACCGTAATAGTTTAGGGTCTTTGGAAACTCAGAACATAATATTCTAATATTGGTGAAAGATCTTCAACATCTCCCATAAGGATCTTCATTTTTTTCTTACCTAAAACCTTTATTTATATCATGGGGAAAAGATAACATAAAATGGGTGGGCTCAAATTCTCAGTTAGGTCAAACCTAGAGAACATAAAACAATCAATAAACATTTGAAAGAAAAAACTTGAACATAAAATTTAAACATCAAAATCTTGAGCAAAGACATAATTCTTGGAAGTACGTAAGGTATGTATCATAATGTAACATCAATCATGAGAAAATATAATGGGAATAAAACATGTAATTGTGGAAACCATTCAGCACATGTTATGATTTCTATAGTAGCCTGGGAATTTCTGCGCAGACCATCATGGTGGAAAAGTCCCTTACTGAATCGAGTTCACTCTTCATTTCAGTCTTGTAACATTGAACCAGATTAACATACCATTCCAGCCATGTATATCTCAAGAGATATAAATCATTACCCAATGCATTGGAGGGAGATATAGGTCCCACCTATCTCATAATGAAATCATTCTTACTTGTTCCACAACATAAACAAAAATCATTCATCATAACCCAAAGAATAAAATGGGTTTCATAAACATCATCCCATCATAACATAATCCATATAAAACAAATGGATATCATTTCATCATAAGAACAGTGAAACCATGTAAATCATAGAGTCATTATACTTGAAACATAAAAATATGAAATCATTCCATCTTAAATGGAAAATGGATTTGATAAAACACTTGACATGAATTCTTGAGGAAAATATCCTTTCTTATTTAAAATCATTTTATTTTCAAAAAATGCCATGAAATTCTAAAAAAAGGATTTTTTTGAAAATAGTCATGAAATCTTGTTGAGTACGCATCATGAAAATAATGTTTTATGAAATCATAAAAATTCTTTCATGCCGTATAAGATAAAACAACATTCTCCTCGTACTTTTCCTGGAAAAGTCAAAAAGTTCCTTGTATGGTAATCAAAATAAAGATTCTATCCATAACACAATTTAAAAGTCAAATAGGGGTAAAAATGACTTTAAAAATACATGGAATAATATTAAACACTTTTTGAAAAACATTTTAATGGGCATGGATAAAAAATATAACCCCACTAAATACTAACAAATAAACAATCTCGAATAAAAATGAGATTGGAAAAGTTATCCCTTAACTTAGGTCAGATATGCTTCATAAGTATCCGAACCTCCTGTATAATGATTCAAATAATGTCATTTACTTATTATAGAACCATATACATTGTTATTATATCATATATGGTTCACTTTTGACTTTATATTACCCGTTCTTTGTAAATTCAATGTTAAAGCACCGTTTTGGGTAAAATCATTTTATTTATTATACTTGTTTGGACTTGTTGTTATTGAAATTATTATTACTTATATCATGATTTATTTTCTTCCAGAATGTAAATCATGATTTTTAAATCATATATATTCAGTATATATATATAATATATAAATGAAATGAAATACAATGTTCATGGAGACAGTAGGTCGTACGTACGCATGAACGTCGTTTTCCATTCCTTATTGACATGAATTGAATTAAGTAAATAACATATAAATAAATCCATTAGCATTATTATGTTATATATACCATTATTATTCAGTATATATACTTTATAATCATTCTGTAATGGTCAACGTGGAGATTGAATCTCATCGTGTTGTGGAGACGGTAATCCGTATATACGCATGAGCGATGATATCATTCCAATAATTTTTTTGAATGGAATTGGAGTGGATGTTATAATATATCATAATCAATATGATGTTATCATATCCATATATAGTTATTATTTATACCATTATACCCATCCATGTAAGGTGGTGGTGGAAAAACAGATTACACCACGACATGGAGACGGTATTCCGTACATACGCGCGCATAGTGATTTCGTTTCCCATAGGATGGATAGAAGGTGAAATGGGGTTGTTTCATATTTATATTAACATATAAGAATATAATTTATACTGATGTTATTACTTTATAATTAAACAAATAAATAAGAAGAAGTTGAAGAAGAAGGAAACTTGAAAGAATTGGTAGATGAGATTACCTCTTCTTCGACGCTCCTCCTTTAAACTTCATCTTAGGGCACTAGAGTTAGTCTTTTGTAAAGACCAGAACCTCTATGATATAACTAGAGAGGTTGAGACGAGTAATTTCCATTGTTTTTTTGAGCTTAAAGGCTCAAAAGGGTGTAAATAGTAGAGGGAAGGGGTGCCCTTTTTATAAGGGAGGAGAGGGGCACCTTGGGAAAACTTAAAATATCATTTTATAATAAAGTCATATTCGGTTATTAATAGCTCCAAATTGATTTATTTTGAAGAATAGGTGGGGATGGGTCGAAATAATCTCAACCAATAGGTTTTAGACAAGTTTAGGTTACTATTTTATCCTTATCATATAGATTTAACTCTAAGTTAAATAATTTAACTTTTACAGTGTCTTTTTGTTTTCTTAAACGATATGGTTAATAAAATTACTATAACAAGACAAACGAACCCCAAGTGGTTCATTATTAATATATATACCTTTATCTATGTCATTTGGCCAAGCCTTTGATTTTTAGGAATAAAATTCAATTAATAATATAATATTTTTTTTAAAAACTATTTTATGTCAATTTTGACACTATTTGGTACTTGATTTTTGTGAAAATCACAACAGCATGATTAGATCTAAAAAGATAATTAAATCAATTCTAAAATGTCATATTAACCTATTAAATTAGTTTAATTCATAATAAGTCTAAAAGTACATTTATTTGGGTATTTATAACATCAATTATGTTAATATTTCGTTAATAAGGTATTAACTACATCATAATTGTGTCATAAATAACATAAAATTATTTAATGTCTAAAAATAATAAATAAAATATCATTATTTAGGGAATATTTTTATCTTTCTAATGATTATTTATAGTCTAATTTATCTTATTTATAACCCTATATTAAAATGTTTTACTTATTAATATTTGATTTTATCTCTTTTAACTCTTCTTTGAATTAAATAATAATAAATGTCATAATGTAATCAAATTGGACCTAAATTGTACAATTTTACTCCTAAGGTTGTTTATGGTCAAATTAAACTTATCCAATAGAAATAGGACGTGTTTTATGGTAATAATAATATCATTTTTACCCTTAATTACCATATTAACTTTTAACCGTGGTAAATAAAAGTAAAAAGTTACTATTCAAAAAAAATTATTTTCATCTCATTGAAACAAATTTTACTTACTGTCATCAACTGTGTCTATTGGATTTTTGAAATTCCACTCACAGAAGTGGTAAAATTAGGTTTTATGTAAATTTGCAAATTCTCCTTGGAGGTGGGTAAAAGACAGTGAAAAATTCAATAAAATTTTTATGTATCTATGATTATTATAAAATTACTCAAATGAATTAAATTGAACATATATAGGTATTATGTATCAATTATGACATAAAATATATTTAAATAAAAAAAATAATTATTTAAATAAAAAGTTGGTTTTCAAATAGTAATCCAAGTGTTTCCACTATTCATAAAAAATTGAATGTTTCCAGAAAAATACAAAAATTCCACCCTAGGAAAACTTCGATATTCCGAATCCAAAAATGAAGTCCATTTTGAAAGATAAAATTTCCAAAATATCAAAAAGTGGGTATTACAATTCATAACGGCTAGTTTATATAATATTTTAATAGCATATCGTTGTTTAGTGAAACTCGGTCTTGTATACAACAGACGCTATCGTGGAAGGTCATGATTGTGTGTAAAGAAATCCAAGTTAGGGTTACGTGTTGTGAAAGATTCCCTTGTTGATTTTTATAATAGAATCCAACCATATTTCATTTATACATTGAATAAATAAACAAATATATATATATATATATATAAACTCAACGTTGCGTAAAATAACATCTATTAAATGAATATGAAATTTTGTGTAACACGATCCAAGAATAGTGTTGAGTATACTTCAATCTAATACAGTGTTGTGTATAGCGCAAGATAATCTTGGTGTAGCATAAAACACAAGACATCAAATAAATTAAAAAGATTACTTCTCATAGAATCTTCGGTTGTTACATTCTACCCCCCTTAAAATGAATTTCACCCCCGACATTCGTCGGGGTTATAAATGGTTTACTACTTGAATGTTTCTTTTAAAGAAACCCACGTCGTAAAAAAATAAATAAAATTAATTTTTAAAATGAAAAGTAAGAAATGTAATGGTTACCCAGATTAACTCATCACTGCGTGGAAATATGGATATGGAAGAAAAATCTAACCATCACGTTATGATGGAGTGTGGTAGAGGACATGGCTATGAAAATGCCAAAAATCACAAAGCCATAAATTTTTAATGATTTAAGGTACCATCTGATTCATTAGATATAAGGAATCTAGGAAAAAAATTTGGTTTTCAAGATCATTTCCCTAAAGTTGAAAATTTTGAATTATAAGAAATACTGACTTTATTTCGGTACAATCTCACCATTGTTCGTGCCTTTAACAATTTCCACTTCATCCCTTAATGAAATGAAGTTGAATTTGTCATTCGTGAAGTGTTAGCAGATCATGTGATAGAATAATGGGTCATTCCATCTGTCTCAAACATAATGTTAGCATAAGTCCATCTATGGTGAGATTAATTCTAAAATGGTCATATAATTCATCTATCATACTGCTTAATAAAATAAAACTAGTTTCTACTAACCAGAGACTTCCTGTAGGGTAGTGGTAGGCGATAAAGGTCTGTGGCACTTCAGTTTTGGGTTCTATTCCCACACCTTTGTCCGACGTGACGGGTTGTCGCCCATTCTGCAGGTTTTCCCTTTTCTTAAACTACACTATTATAACATTTTATCAATAATATCGAAAAAATTTCTAGCCTTAAACAATACTAACATATGTTCAACATAATCAATTCAAATATTTAGTCTTATCCAAAATACTTCTTTCCAAACTCATTGTATAAGGAGAATGATTACTAAAAAGGTCATATACCAAGCACGTGAATACCATCATTTATCCCACATATATCTTGTTGGTCACATTTCAATCATGTGAATACCTTAATAATGTATTCTATTGAACAATGAATACCCATTGAACCTTGGATTAGGGCATTGATTATCATAATTCCCCATTTCCTTGCACTTTAAGCATTGATGTGTTGGTGGAGCATTATCTGTAGTCTTTTCTCTGTTCACATCATTAGCTACCTTTCTCCTATTACTTCAACACTCAATTGCTCGATGACCTTATTTTCCACACTTGAAACATTTTTAGCACCTTTTAGACAATATCCACCATGCTTATTTCCACACTTTGAGCATAAAGTAACATTCATCTTTTTTTTTCACCATTGTTCTGAGATTTTTCCTTGAACTCTATCTTTCGTTTTGTGTCAAAACCATGAGATGGATATGTAACACCAATTTCTAGTTCTACCTTGATAGTACAACGAACAACTTCTTCATAGCTACTGAAGTCTCTTATAGCTTATGCCCTTCGAAGACTTGGTTTTAATCCACAGATGAATCGATCAACATTACTTTCAGGTTGAATGATAAATCCAAATCCCTACTTTGTAAACCTTGTAAAATTCGCCTCATATATACCAAATTATTCATCATCCGTTTTCTTAAGCTCAAGGAACTCCTTTTCCATCTTTGTTCGAAGAATATGAGAGAAGTACTTACTGAAAAACAAGTTCTTGAACTCGTCCAATTCCATGGATTCAATTTCATCTTGGGGCCTTGTATTCTTAATTAGAGTCCACCACTGGTTTGCTTCACCTTCTAAACAGTAAATGACGAAAATGATTTTTTCATGTTCTAAACAGCGAAGTATGGAAAATATCTTTTCAATGGTAATGATCCATTGTTTAGCAACAATTGGATCATAAGACCCATTAAAAGATGGTGGACGATGCCTCATAAAGGACTCAATAGAATATTGTTCCCTTCTCTGGTCATTTGGAAATCCAGAATGATTCATAGCTTGTGTAAGTATAGAAATAAGATTTGGCACTCTATCTCCCGTCACATTTGGTTGATCGAGAGGACAATCATTGCATTGTCCATTAAATTTATCAACATGGTTCCTTCGGGTTCCAGACATCGTCTAAAACCCAAAAAGAATAGTGTGAGAGGGAAAATTATGAAAGGAAAACAACATGATAAAGGAGGAGTACCTTCAATATATAACACCTTGGGATTAATTTTAAGATTGTTACCATAATTCTAGGACTATAACCTATATGTATACATAGACTTAGGGACATCCCTAGATATACCTTAAAATTATCTCTAGGGATTTCACTGAAGTTTTCACATCCTAGATTCCAAAGGATGATTAAACCGAACCTCTGATACCAAATGGACTGTCCCAAAGCTTGACCTACATGTACATTACATTACTTTTGTGGAATATCTAATATATTACAAAAATAGACACCATAGAACTATTGGATCTGAATCTACAGATTATATACAAGATGTGGGGTGATTTGTGTCTTTTTCAATTTTTCAGTAACTCTTTGACTGAACGAGTTTTTTCCTCTATAATTTATCAAAGGAATAAATAAAAACCATAACAGAGAGATGTATAGTGCTTTAGGGAAAAGAAGGCCCCTAGTCCATTCCACCAACGCTCAACTCCACAATCTTGGTGATTTTCACTATCTGGTCCTCTTTTCAACAGACCGGTCCACAACTGAATAAAGGCAGTTGACACTATTGCAATCCAAGTCAAAACAAAGCCTTCTGGTTCAAACACGAACCTACATAGATTAGAATGAGAAGCTGGTTACTCAAGAATAAAAATAATTTAAAAATAATCTTTTTGAGATGATCTCCACAATTGCAACACAATCCAATTGACAGCAGATGGATCGTCATCTCTAGAAATAATGATTTTCAAGTCGAAGTAGTTCTAAGTCGATCCAGTTGAAATAGATATAAATATATAGTTTACAACATTAGTAGTAGTATATCTACAGTAGATATTCGATGCAAAACAAGTGAATCTTCTATCAAGTTCCTTATTCTTCTTAAATTAACAGAGCTTTGACGCTCCATTTTGAATTAGTAGATCAACGTGATTTTTTGCAGTCTCTATTTTACGCCCTTTTTTTGATTGATCACCACTCTCCCATATATATATGGTGTTGTTTTTTTATTATAGATAACACATATAATAAATTTGAGCATATCTCATGCACATTTGATACATAAAAGTCGCCTTCTGATTCGCGATATTAAAAAATTTGAACTTACAGAGTAGTCATAACATCCCTAAATACTCGGCAAAAAAAGCTTCTTTTAATACGATCTTAAATCCAATAATAAAATGGTTTTGAATCAGTCAAAGTCGTACTTTAAAAAATGACTTTAAATCCGGCTTGAAATTCGCCCAATAATCACCTTGTTGACTGTTTCATAAGAAATATCATATTTCAAAACTTTCTGCTACCAAACGTAAGGTTGATGATGTGGCCCCCAAAAGTAGGGTTGATAACATAGTCTTCAAACGTAAGGTTCATAACATAAGGTTGATCATAAAAGTAGGGTTGATCATCTATCATTTTTCTTCAAAACTGAAACGTACGGTAAAATATCCATACTTTTACTTAATCCATATTTTTCCAAGAACTTATGGTTATCCACAAAAGTAAGGTTGATGAACCATAATTTTGAGAAAAAAACGTAACATTTAGTACCTACGTACGGTTCTCCTTTCATACTTTGCTGATAACCAAAACATATGTTTCCTCCCTACCGTAAGCTTCTTCTTCCATACATTGCTGAAAATGTATGGTTTTTAAACCATACTTTTCAATTATCCCAAAAAGTATACACGCTTTTCATCCTTACGCTACGTTTATCCACGTTAGGTATGAACAGTGATTCCAGGACGCACTTAATGTAGATTCCAAATAAGTAATAAATTCTCGTTATTTAAAGAGTAAAATAAATTAATAAAGTCCAACAGAATACTAAATAAAATTATTTGAAAATAATTAAGGGTATTTGTGAGCATCAAAATTATCATAAAGGGACATTGTATTATTTTCAATAATCTTCCCCTTTAAATAACATTATTATGTATTGTTGAAAACAATAATTTTCTCAACAATCTCCCCCTTTTTTATGATCACAAAACCCATAAGATAATAAAACAAATTAAATGAATTTAACTCTCAAAAGAAGACAATATTTTAATTTTATCAAAATAAATAAAAAATTTCAATAAATAAAAATTTCTCCCCCTGGAAAAAAATTTTTTCCGTCGAAATAAAAGTTTTATGTTTTATCTAAATTTATCCCTTTGAATAAAATAGGGTTTTTAAAATAAACTGTTGTGTTTATCCAAAAATCTCCCCCTTTTTGTGATATCAAGAAGAATGATAAATTATGGAGTTGAACACATTTCTTATTGCACTGAACTGTATGTAAATGCTATAATGAACTGTTTAATAGTAAATTTATCTGATATACTAGCATATGTTAACTTAAAACAGTAATAAACAAATAGAAAAATAAACAAAAAAATAATGAAGGAAATTTTCATTCAAAAATAGCAGTATATACGTGATAATGATATACACAGGAATCATGGTTTGAGTAAGATATGTAACAAGTTCTATCTCCTCTCGATTGCAGACTTAATTTCTGTAAACTATTCCCAAAGTCTCTTCATTATTCCATCTCTATGTTTGATAATGATCTCTCTGTTCTCTTGTGTCATATGAATATCCTCAATTAAATTGAATCTAAAAAACTCATGCATCCTTTATTCTTTTTTGATAAACACTAAAATCTTCTCTGACATCTGATTTAACGGATTTATGATTGGTGGCTCACTAGATATCAGTAGATATACTAAAAATTTCAGATTGTCCAGCAACACTGATAATGAATCACTATTACATTGAGTATCTTGCAACCAGTTATTAATGTTGCTCATCGCAGCTGTGATAGCTTGAAACCTTCTGATTAAATTAGGTGAAGTACCTAATCCACTAGAAACACTATTTGCAACTTATGCAAATTGGTTCTCCATAAAAAACTTCAGATCTAACAAATCTGTGTTCATAACCATTTCAGATTTCAAATTTTCAACTGCATTCAGCATATCCTCTTCAAACATTTCAACATCATGCCTTGAACCAGTACACTCCTTCATCTTTTGAAATCCCAATTGTTCAAAGGTTAAGGAATTTCATAGAGTGACATTCTCATATTCTATCAGAGACGCCTTTTTGTACAGTTCTTCAACTTCTTTGTTTCTTGAATTAGAGGCACCCTGTGCTTGATTCACATTCTCAGGCTCTGTATGATGTAGCAGTACTAAAGGGAATTATTTGGCATTCGATTTTTCTTTTTCATTGTCTTGAGTAGTTTGGTCCACAAATTTTCCCTTAGACTATGCAGACTCTCAAATATAAAAATTCTCTTGAATTACTTCTGTGTGAGTTTTAGAAGCATGCTCACCCCAAATATCAACATCTAGGCCTTCCACTAGATTTTCAAGAACAACATTTTCAGGAGTTTCTTGAGGTCGGGCCACTTCCTCACTAGGAACTACCTCCTTATTTTGGTCCTATTGAATTGTAACATCAACATCAGCTATAATCTATTCTTTATTATCCCTTTGAGCTTCTTCTTGAGCTCCTGATTCCTCTACTGGTGTTGTCCTTTCACTAACAGCTTCCATGTTCTTATCAATAATAGCGTCTCTTACAATAGAATAATCAATTAAACTCTTGTTGTTGTTGTAAATGCAGGGGACGTAATTTCCTCGTTAACAACTCTAGTTCTTCGAGATTGAAGTCCCTCCTAACTTCTTTCTTCTTCAGTATCTTCCACTTCAAATCGGATCCTTGTTGCAACATTGCTGACTATTAATTTAGCCTGTCCCTCCTTGGACTTAGCAGGTTGATCCTGAGCAGCCTCTGAATCTTCCTTAGATCCTACTAGAAAGAGTTTTCCTTTAATGGTTCTCCAGAAGTATCCAATATTCCTCAAATTTCCAGCGTTATACATATTAATGTGATGACAATGTACTCTGGTATCCACCAATCTCACCATATCTTTCTTAAGCAACAGTTTAGAAATAAACTGACCGAAAGGATAAAAGTTCATCTGGGCGTCACTTGGACAATAGTAATTGAGGTACCTGACCATGTACCATGGGATGTTTAACTTGATATAAATTAACAAAAGATACATTATGTACATATCAGGGTAAAAAATCTTTTCCATTTCTGCCATTCTGAGAGCTATTCCTATCTGAACAAATTTAACCAGGATCTTCTGATCTGGTTCTAAATCTTCCACCATCATTTTATTAATAGTAGATGTTCCAAACAAAAAAGTCATAATATCCTTGGATTTATGCATATCATCTCCTATATTCTTCAAATAAAAATGAAAAACTCCCTCATGAGGGAAGTTAAGAATCTGACCAATCTCTACTGATGAGATTGATAAATCCTTATCCTCTATCGTAGCCATCATACTGTCCTCGATATCTCCCAGACTAAACTGTATAGATTTGAAGAAATATCTATGTTCTACCTCAAACAGAAATTCAGTATTTTCACTGTTGAACATTTGTTCAAGATTCTGAAATGACAATGCTTGCTTCGACATTAGATTTGTTTGAAATAACCAGTCGAGATCGATTACCTTGCCCTCTAAGATTTTTTTCCTTATGTGCGTTGTCTCATGACATTTCTTGGTTCAGCTTCACTGGCTCATTTAGTCCTTACCATCTCTACATGAATCTCTGAAGGTTTGATATTTAGGGTTGCAAAGATTCGAATATTAGGGTTCATGAGAACAGGTGCGGTCTGCAGATTTGAAAAGGTTTCAATAGAAGTATAACGGTTCAGAAGTCGAAAGGGTTTCTGACAACCTTGTTTCTCATGTAATCACTAATCATTACATATATTTAAAACAAATAAAATTTTCATATGGAAGCAAAAAAAAACTTAAATAGTATTTAAAAAATTACAAAAATAAATAAATTAAATAATAAAATAATTTAAAATTAAATAAACCTAGCTCCCCTTTAATAAAATCAATCCTTGCAGTGGGAAGTGGTTTAGTAAAAAATATATGCAAATTGAATTTTAGTATTTATAAATTCTAAAAATATATCCTTTTTAATAACATGATCTCTTAAAAAGTGATTCCTTATATCAATGTTCTTAGTTCTAGAATGACTAATATAATTTATTGAAATATTAATTGCACTTGTATTATCACATAAAATAGGTGTATTATTAAAATTCAATCCAAAGTCCATAAGAGTGTTTTTCATCCACATCACTTGTGCGTAGAAACAGCCAAGATAAACATATTATGCCTCAGCTGTTGATAGGGCAACTGAATTTTGTTTCTTACTAGACCATGATACTAATGACTTTCATAAAAAGTGACATGTTCCTGATGTACTTTTTCTATCTAATCTACAACTTCCAAAGTCAGCATCTGAATATGAAATCAAATTGAAATCAGAAGTTTTAGTATAAATAAGTGATTGAAAAATAGTTCCTTTAAAATATCTAAATTTTTTTAATAGAAGTTAGATGAGATTCATTAGGATTTGATTGTGATCTAGCACAAAGACATACTGAATACATTATATCTGGCCTGCTAGCCGTAAGATATAATAATCTACCACTCATACCTCTATATAACTTGTTGTCAAATGATTTCACAGATTCATCCAAATAAAGTTTTACAATTTTACACATATTAGGTGTAAATGGATTGCTGTTTTCAAGTACAAATTTCTTAAGTAAATTGGTAATGTATTTGCTTTGATTAAAAACATTTTCAAAATATTTTTGAAATATTTGAAGTCCTAAGAAGAAATTTAGTTCTCCCATCATACTCATTTAAAATTCTTTTTTCATTAACTTTGAAAACTCATGACAAAGGGTTTTATTAGTTGATCTAAAAATTAAATCATTAACATAAATTTGAACTAATAAAACGTTATTTTTTTACAGTTTTCTTAAAGCGTGTTGGGTATGCCATTCCAATAGTAAAATAAATTTTCAAAAGAAAAGAACTTAATCTTTCATACCAAGCTCTTGGTTCTTGTTTAAGGCCATAAATATCTTTAGTAAGTTTAAAAATAGAATCAGGTTTTTGAGATTTTTCAAAACCAGGAGGTTGTTCAACATAAACTTCCTCCATTAAATAACCATTTAAAAAGGCAGATTTAACATCCATCTGAAATAATTTAAAATTCATATAAGATGAATAGGCTAAAAGGATTCTAATGGATTCTAACCTATCTACAGGTGAAAATGTCTCATCATAATATATTCCTTCTTCTTGATTATATCCTTTAGTTACTAATCTTTCTTTATTTCTAGTTATTGTGCCTTGGCCATCTTGTTTATTTATAAAGAGCCATTTGGTCCCTATTACAGGATAATTCTTATGTCTTTCAACTAATTCCCAAACTTCAGTTCTTTTAAACTGGTTTAATTCAACTTGCATTGCTATTACCCAGTATTCATCATCTAAAGATTCTCTTATAGTCTTGGGATCTTGTTGATATATAACGGTAGAGAATTCCATTAGGTTTTCTAAGTTTCTTCTAGTTTTAATTCTTGTATCTATGTCACCTATCACTGTTTTTAAAGGGTGATTATTTAGGGTTATAGACTATCTAGGAAAATCATTTAAAGGTTCTTCAGTATCATGTTCCTCTAAACTAGACTGAATTTATTTTATATAATTTTCAAAATCATTCTTTTTTTATCTCAAGTCTCATGTTATTATTAAAGTCAAGTTCATCCATTTGATCTGTCCTTTTCTCAAAGGGATCAGATTCATCAAATCTCACATGAAATGATTCTTCAACAATTGTTGACTTCTTATTATAGACTCTATAAGCTTTGGAGGTAGCATAATATCCTAAGAAAATACTTCATCAGATTTTGGATCAAACTTACAATGATTATCATTGGTGTTCGATATGTAAACCATGCATCCAAAAACATTAAAGTAATTTACTTTAGGTTTTCTATTATTCCAAAGTTCATAGGGTGTCTTTTTCAAAATAGGTCTAACTAAAAATCTCTTAATTATATAGCAAGCTGTATCCACAGCTTCTGCCCAAAAATATTTAAGTAGGCTATATTCATTTAACATAGTTTTAGCCATTTCTTGAATTTTTCTATTTCTCTTTTCAACAATCCCATTCTATTGTGGTGTTCTTGGTGTACAAAAGGTATGTTTAATACCCATGTTTGAGAAAAAGTAATTAAATTCCTGATTCTAAAATTCTCCACCATGATAACTTCTCAATGAGATTATATTAAAACATTTTTCAATTTGAACAGATTTGTAGAAATTTTCAAATAATGTAAAAGCTTCATTTTTAAATTTCAAAAAGAAAATCCATGTAAATCTAAAATAGTCATCAACTAAAACATATACATATAATTTATCGGCTAAGCTTGCTACTCTTGAGGGTCCAAACAAATCCATATTAATATGTTCTAGATGTTTAGATGTAGCAACTTCATTAATAGATTTGAAGGATGATTTGTGTTTCTTGCCAAGTTGGTCTACATCACAAAATCAGTCACTTTCATATTTGAGACTAAGAAAATCAGAAACTAAATGTTTCTTAGACACTTTATTTAAAACATATATGTTTCAAGGTCTAAGTCTCCTCTGCCATATCCATGATTCACTTACTTTATAATTCAAGTAGTTTACTTGTTGTTTACACAAGGAATTTAAATCCAAAGTATAGACATTTTCATTTCATGGGGCTTTAAATTAAAAAAGTTTATCTTTAAAAACAGTACAACAATTTTCATTAAAATCAACAGTATATCCATCATCACAGAGTTGAGAGATACTTATCAGGTTGTGTTTTAATCCATGTACATAAAGTACTTTGATGATTGAGACTATTTTTGAATCTCCAATTGTTCTAATGCCAACGATTTTTCCTTGGGCATTGTCACCAAATGTGACAAGTCCTCCTTCCTTTTTAGTGACTGAAGAGAAATTCAATGAGTTTCCACTCATATGTATTGAGTAGCCACTATCCATGTACCATATATCTTTTCTTCTCTGGTGGACTGCTACCTCATCATTTTCTGCCATGAAACACATGTTTTCTTTTATATTGAATTCTTCTTTCTCTGAGCTTGATTCAGGAGAGCTACTGGAGTCTTCAGATACACTCAAAGTGGCTTTCATAGATTTCTTGTCTTTCTGTACATATTCCTTTCTCTTGAAGAATTTCTTTTTTTTTTGCATCCTTCAACTGTGGGCAATCTGGTCTGATATGCCCCATCATCTTGCATTCATAACATCTTACTTCCTTATTATCTCCCTTAAAGGATTTTTTGAAGCCTCTTTTCTTACTGTGGAATTTTCTAAATTTATTGGCTAGCTGAGCTGGTTCATCATCTGAGTTAGATGAGTCAGATATTTCTGATATAGCTTTGAATTCTCTATTCTTCATCTTTATATTCTTTTGTTGTGAAGTTAACTTCAATGCAGTATCTTCTCTTTTGATGTAGACCTTATGTTCATTTTCCTCATGTTTCATTTCAGATTCATACATCATCAGTGTACCAATCAGCTCTCTCATGGTTAGATCTTTGATAAGAGTTTATTGTCTGATTTCAGTAGCGATACTATTCTATCGAGTAGGAAGTACCCTTAGAACTTTTAATGCATGATCATCATGCTTGATAAGTTCTCCTAGAGCTGCTATATTATTGACAATTTTTTTCAATCTCCCATTAATTTAGGTAATTCTTTCACCTTCAAAAATTCTGAAAGAATCAAATTTTAATTTGGCAGTTTCATATCTCATTTGTCTCACATTATTTGTTCCTTCATATGCCACGGCTATTGTTTTCCACATCTCATATGTTGTGGGACACTAATATACTCTATTAAATTCAACTGGACCTAGACCGTACATAATTTCATTCATAGCATTTGAATTCATATCATACTCTGCCTCTGTAGTAGCACTCCATGTCTCAGGATTTTCAAGAATTTCATAAGGAGTCAGAATCATTGAATAGAATTTATATCCGAGGTTTTTCAGATATATTATCATGCACAATTTCCAGCAGCCATTGTTGTCACTATTAAAATATGGTGCTCTAACCATTGACATCCCATCTCTTGTATCAGTAATGATGCTCTGTTGTATAATCTTTAAATGCTTCTAGCCTTCTATGTCTCTATCAAAAGCTCCTCCTATGATACCAATTGTTGGATCTGAATCTACATATTATACACAAGAGGGGGGTGAATTGTGTCTTTTGCAATTTTTAGATAACTCATTTATTGAATGAGTTCTGTCCTCTATACTTTATCAACGTAATAAGGGAAAACAAGAACAAAAAGATGTATAGCGGTTCGGGGAACAGAAGGCTCTTAGTCCACTCCACCATTGCTCAACTCCACAAGTTGGTGATTTTCACTATCTGGTCCTCCTTTCAACAGACCGGTCCACAACTGAATACAGGAATTTGGCACCTTTACAATCCAAATAAATACAAACCCTTATGGTTCAAACAAGAACCTACACAACATAGAACGAGAATCTGGTTACTCAAGAATAAAAATAATTTCAGAAAGAATCTTTTCTATAAGATCTCCACAATTACAATAGAATGCAATTGGCAACAGATGGATCATCATCTCTTGAAATATTGATTTTCAAGTTGATGTAGTTCTGAGTCGATCCAATTGCAATAGATATAATGATATAGTTCACAACATCAGCAGTAGTAGATCCACAGTAGATATTTTATGCAGAACAAGTGAATTTCTATCAAGTTTCCTCTTCTTCTTAAATGAACAGAGCTTTGACACTCCTTTTTGAATCAGTAGATCAACGCGATTTTTTTTGCAGTATTTGTTTTCCACATTTTTTTTGTTTCATCACCACTCTCTCGTATAGATATGGTGTTTTTTTATTAGAGAGAACCCATATAATAAGGCTTATCATATCTCCTCCACATTTTGATCAATAAATGTCACCTTCTGATTCACGATATTAAAAAATTTGAACTTACAGAGTAGTTGTAACATCCCTCAATACTCGGCATAAAAATATCCTTTTAATTTGATCATAAATATAATAATAAAATGGATTTTAATCTGTCAAAGTCGTACTTTTAAATATTACTTTAAATCCGGCTTGAAATCCAGCCAATAATCATCTTGCTAACCATTTCATAAAAAATATCGTCTTTCAAAACATTCTGATTCCAATCATAAGGTTGATGGCCTAGCCTCCAAACATAGGGTTGGTAACATAGTCTTAGAAAGTAAGGTTCATAACATAAGGTTGATGATTAATGTATGGTTTATCTTCCATACTTTTTCTTCAAAACTCAAACGTACGGTAAAAGATCCATACTTTTACTTAATCCATATTTTTCCAAGAACGTATGGTTTTTCACAAAAGTAAGGTTGATGAACCATACTTTTGAGATACAAACGTAGCATTTAGTACCTATGTACGGTTCTCCTTTCATACATTGTTGATTACCAAAACATATAGTTCCTTCCTGATATAAGGTTCTTCTTCCATACTTCACTGAAAACGTATGGTTGTTTAACCATACTTTTCTCTTATCTCAAAAAGTATACATGATTTTCATCCTTACGGTACGTTTATCCACGTAGGGTATAAACAATGATTCTAGGATGCGTTTAAAGTAGATTCCAACTATGTAAAGTATGAACAGTGATTCCAGGGCACGCTTAAAGATGATTCTGAATAAGTAATAAATTCTCTTTATTTCAAGAGTAAAATAAATTAATAAAGTCCTACAGAATACTAAATAAAATTATTAGAAAATAATTAAGGGTATATTTGAGCATAAAAATTATCATTAAGAGACAAAGTTTTATTTTCAATAATATCCCCCTTTAAATAACATTATTATGTCTTTTTGAAAACAATAATTTTCTCAACAATGATTGTAATAGTTTAATGTCTTTGGAAACTCAGAACATAATCTTATAAACTTGGTGAATGATCTTCAACATATCACATAAAGATCTTCCTTTTATTCTTACCTAAAACCTTTCTTTATATCCTGGGGAAAAGAAAACATAAAAAGGGTGGGATCAAATTCTCAGTAAGGGAAAACATAGAGAACATAAAACAATCCATAAACATTTGAAATAAAAAACTTGAACATAAAATTTAAACATCAAAATCTTGAGCAAAGACATAAAGCATAGAACTACGTAAGGAATATATCATAATGGAAGATCAATAGTGATAAAATATAATGAGAATAAAACATGTAATTGTGGAAACCATTCAGCACATGTTATGATTTCCATAGTAGCCAAGGCATTGCTGCCAAGAATATCTTGGTGGACAAATTCCCTTTCTGAATCGAGTTCACTCCTCGTTTCAGTCTTGTAACACTGAACCAGATTAACATACCGTTCCAGCCATTCTATCTCATGAGATATAAATCTTTACCCAATGCATTGGAGGGATATATAGGTCCCACACATCTCATAATTAAATCATTCTTACTTGTACCACAACATAAACATAAATCATTCATCATAACAAAAAGAATAAAATGGATTTCTTAAACATCATCCCATCAGAACATAATCCATATAAAAAAATGGATATCATTTCATAATATGAACAAAGAAACCCTGTAAATCATAGAGAAATTATACATGAAACATACACATATGAAATAACGTCATAATAGATGGAAAATGGTTTTGATAAAACATTTGAAATGAATTCTTGAGGAAACTATCCTTTCTTATTCAAAATCATTTTATTTTCACAAAAAGCCACGCAATTTTAAAAGAAAAGGATTTTGTTTAAAATAGTCATGAAATATTGTATAGTAAGAATCATGAAAATAAGGTTTTATGAAACCATAAAAATCATTTCATGCTGTATAAGTTTAAAAAAACATTCACCTCATACTTTTACCGGAAAAGTCAAAAAGTTCATTGTATGGTAAACAAAAGAAAGATTACTTCCATAACACAATTTAAAAGTCCAAGTGGGGTAAAAATGATTTTAAACATACATGGAATAATATTAAACACTTTATGAAAAACATTTTAATGGGTATGGATGAAAAATATAACCCCATTAAAAACATACAAATAAACAATCTCAGATAAAAATGAGGTTGGAAAAGTTATCCCTTACCTTAGGTTTGATATGCTTTATACATATCCGAAACTCCTATATAATGATTTTAATAATGTCATTTACTTATTACAGAATCATATTTGTTGTTATTATATCATATACGGTTCACTTACGACTTTATATTACCCTTCCTTTTGTACATTCCATCTTAAACCAACATTTTGGGTAAAATCATTTTATTTATTGTACTTGTTTGGAATTGTTGTCCTTGATATTATTATTACTTATATAATGATTTAATTACTTAAATAATGAAAATAATGATTTATATATCATATATATTCAGTATATATATAATAGACAAATGAAATGAAATACACCGTTCAAGGGGACGGTAGGCCGTACGTACGCATGAGCGTTGTTTTCCTTTCCTTATTGACTTGAATGGAATTATGTAAATAACATAAAAACAAATACAGTAGAATTATTTTGATATATATACAATTATTATTCATTATATATAATTTATAATCATTCTTTAATGGTTAACATGGAGATTGAATCTCATCGCGTCGTGGAGACGGTAATCCGTACGTACACACGAGCGATGATATCATTCCCATAATTTTTTTGAATGGAATTGGAGTGGATGATATAATATTTACTAACCAGTATGATATTATGATATTCATATATTTTTATTCTTTATACCATTATACCCATCCATGTAAGGTGGTGGTGGAAAAATAGATTACACCACGGCGTGGAGACGGTATTCCGTATGTACGCACGCGCGGTGATTTCATTTTCTGTAGGATGGAAAGAATTTGAAATGTTGTTTTTTCTTATATATAATAACATATCAGAATATAATTAATACTGATGTTATTACATTATAATGAAACCACTAAATAAGAAGATGTTGAAGAAGAAGGAAACTTGACAGAATCGGTAGAAGAGATTACCTCTTCTTCAATGCACCTCCTTTAAACTTCTTCTTAGGGCACTAGAGTTGGTCTTCTGAGAAGACCAGAACGTCTATGAAATAAATATAGATTTTTATAAGATTAATTGGTAGGGTTTGGCCGAGCTTCAAGGCACAAAAGGGTGTTAAGAGAATAGGGAAGTGGTGCCCTTTTTATAAGGGAAGAGAGGGGCACCTTAGGAAAACATAAAATATCATTCTATAATAAAATCAAATTAGGATTTTAATTGCTCCAAATTGATTTATTTCTAATATAAGGTTGGGGTGGGTCGAAATCCTCTCAATAAATAGGTTTTAGACAAGTTTAGGTTACTATTTTATCCTTATCATTTAGATTTAACTCTATGGTAAATAATTTAACTTTTACCATGTATTTTTGTTTTCTTAAACTATATGGTTAATAAACATACATTAACAAGACAAATGAACCCCAAGTGGTTCATTATTAATATATATATCATTATCTATGTCATTTGGCCGTTCCTTAGATTTTTAATAAAAAAATAAAAATTAATAATATAATGTTTGTTTTAAAAACTATTTTATGTCAATTTTTACAATATTTGGTACTTGATTTTTGTGAAAATCATACTAGCATGATTAGTTAGAAAAAGTTTATTAAATAAATACTAAGTTGTCATATTATCCTATGAAATTATTTTAATTCATAAAAAGTCTAAAATTACTTTTATTTGGGTATTTAAAACATCAATTATGTTAATATTTCATTAAAAAGGTAATTACTGCATCATCATTGTGTCATAAATAAAATAAATTATTTAATGTCAAAAAATCATAAATAAAATATCATTACGTATGAAATCTTATTATATTTATAATAAATATTTATTGTCGAATTTATCTTATGTAAAACCCAATATTAAAATGTTTTACTTATTAAACTTTAATTTTAACTCTTTTAACTCTTCTGTGAATTAAATAATAATAAATGTCCTTATCTAATGCTTGTAGACCTAAATGGTAATAATTTATTCCTATGGTTGTCTTTGGTCAAATTTAACTTATCCTAAATAATTAGGACATGTGTTAGGGTAATAATAATAAAATTTTTACCCTAAATTACACAATTAACTTTTAACCGTGGTAAATAAAAGTAAAAAGTTAATATTCACGAAAAATTATTTTTATCTCATTGAACCTAATTTTACTTATTGTAATTAACCGTGTCTCTCGGATTTTTAAAATTACACTCATAGAAGCGGTAAAATTATGTTTTATGTAAATTTTCAAATTCTCTTTGGAGGTGGGTAAAAGATGGTGAAAAGTTCAATAAAATTTTTATATATCTAAGATTATTATAAAATGACTCCAATGAATTACATTGAACTTATATAGGTATTATTTATCAATTTTGACATAAAATAAATTTAAATAAAATAAAAAATTATTTAAATAAAAATTCAGTTTTCAAATAGTAACCTAGTGTTTTCACTATTCATCAAAAGTTGAATGTTTTCAGAAAAATAAAAAAATTTCACCCTAGGAAAATTTCGATATTCCTAATAAAAAAATGAAGTACATTTTGAAAGATAAAATTTAAAAAATTTCAAAAAGTGGGTATTACTATTCATAATGACTAATTTATATAATATTTTAATAGCATATAATTGTTTTGTAAAACTTGGTATTGTGTACAACACACACTATCGTGGAAGGTCGAGATTGTGTGTAAAGCAAGCCAAGTCAGGGTTGTGTGTAGTGAAAGATTCCTTTGTTGTTGTGTATAATAGAATCCATCCATATTTCATTTATACATTGAATATATATATATATATATATACACTCAATATTGCGTAAAATAACTTCTATCAAACGACCATGAAATTTTGTGTAACAAGACCCAAGAATATTCTTGCGTATACTGAAAGCTAATAAGGTGTTATGTATAGTGCATGGTAATATTGGTGTATCCTACAACACAAGACATCAAATAAACTAACAATATTACTTCTCATAAAATCTCAGATTCTTACATAAATTTATAGTTTAACCTCATTTTGTGAGGGGAAATGGTGTATTTATTTTTTAGATCATTTGAATATGACTGAATTTCATGATGTTTATCATCATGTGACAAGAACAATGATGCTAAACAGTTCAAAAATGTGGAACATTGGCAATGTTTGTAACATAATTTTTCATCATACAACAAGGATGGACATTATGGGACTAATAATTACTTATTCATGATCCTTTCATTGGTTGGATGTTTAGAATGGTTTAATGTATTTAGATTATAAAATTAGATCCACTAGAATATGGAATATTTATTGAAGAAGGTCCTTCCCACAATGGATCATGATTCAGAGGTTTTGTTCCTTGTATCAATGGAGTCTTAATGACCAAAGCAAACCTATTTGGAGTAATTAATGAAGGCATATCTTCTAGTTAATGGTATATGCAATTTGGTACATATAGTCATACAAGTTTTTCAAGGTATTCAATAATATTTCACTCAGTCACTCCAACTCATCTGCATTTTTTTGGTATTTATCATTAGTGGATAATTAATCATTGATGGAAAATATGAGTTACATAAATTGAATTTCAATGGGAAAACATCATCTATCCTATATATTAATGAGTATGGGGTTAAATATGTGGTAGTATGCATAGTTGTCTTGTATGCTCATAAGGCGTGTAATAGTTTATCAGACCAACACTTATTATCTCATTCCACTTTTTTATGTAGAATGTTGGAAAAGGTTTTGTATAAATCCTCTATATTTATATTTTTCACTACAATATTGAAGGATTAATGGTTGTATTTGTTATTTTATTCCTGATATAACATCCCTACATTAGAAGGGCAGAAATTAGTGTTATTTTATGTCAATATGGTATAAGGTACACTAAATCTTATGATGATATTATCTTTAACAAAGCTAATAATAATTTTGGACCCATCATCTTTGTGTGGTATTGCCTGAACCCATATGAAGATGAAATCGGTAGGAGTAAAGATGTACTTGCACTATTTAGCCTTAGCGAGAGGATAAAATACAACAACATCCATTCCCCATCTATAAAATGGATCGGAATATTTTCCGATATGTAAAAACTCTAGGGTTTTATGGATGATGTTGGAACGCACCTGGCAGGGATGACACTTAGTGAAATTTTTGCAATCCTACATCATTAAAGGCTAAATGTATCCATGTATTCAGATTTGATCTGATATCTTATTCCTGGACTACTGAGAACCACATGTTCTTTTATTTAGTTGATTTATGATAGGAACATTTTCTTTCCCTTTAAGGCATAAGAGGATAATTCCATCAAAGCATCATCCATCGAGGATCTTTTGGTTAGATGGGCCATTGTAATGAGTGAAAATTACTATTCATATCTATATATATTCAATCTTCCAATTCTAATGGATGGACATAATTTTAAATGTGATGTTTTTTTATTGGTGTTATCCTACTTATGGTATGAAAAAATGGTTAGGGAATGGGACATATTTATTTGATTTCCTCTTTTGTGATTTGAAAAAAATGTGAAACCTCATGATGATGATAAATGTTGATTATTGTTTTATACTAGTACAAATTATGTAAAGACCTGTAAATTTCAAGGAAATGTTTTTCTTAATTTTCTTTGGAATTTTACAAGAGCGCAGTTTCTGACGGAACCTGATTCCGAGGCCCGGTGTGCCCGGAATCATTTTCTGAAGTTTGGCTCGAGTACGTTCAGTGAATGGACGAGCGGGTTTTTCTAACTTTTGAATCGGTGCCCGAAATCGAATTCTGAGGGCACCGATGAAATCATAGCACCGAAATTCGTTTAGAAACGCCTCTTCCGGAGTTGCGTTTTCTCGGGTGTGGTTTTTAATTTTCGGGCTCAAAGTTAAGAAATAAAATAATTTTTCGACAAATTTATTTTATTTCAATTAAGCCACTTGGAAGCCACTTGATGCCACTTAAAAGCGGCTTAAACTGAGTTGAACCGGATATGATACTATCCAGAAATATCCTACCCTCTTGGTAGGATATTTGTGAGGTGGGGCCCGCACGAGCCCTGCCGTTTCTTTCCGCTAAGTAACGCACCCGCGAAAACCCGTCATTATAAAAGTCAACTGACGCGTTTTCTTGTTTTCTTAACAGACCATTTAATTGGGCGGTTTATTTCGTGAATTAAATGAGCTATTTCTTTCGTTGAATTAATTCAACGAATTTATGGGTCGTTACTTACCTTTTTTTTGTTTGTTGGCAAAATAATAAAATAAGACCAACCAATCTTTTTGGAGGATTACTGGTTGAGAGGTTTGACAGAGTCCTCGTGCCTTTATCCTTCTTCGCGAAGAACGCGAAGAACGCGAAGAACGCCGGCCTTCGACGAAGAACACCGAACCCGGAAATCGACGCGATGCGATGCCGTGTTCCGCGACACCGACGTTCCCTTCCTATAACATTCTTCTGCGATGTCTCTTCCTCCGCGACGGATCATCGATCGGCTGCTTGAGGTAAGAGTCTTGGACTTTCTTTTAATCTCCTTTGTGGTTTTTACCAAAACACGGGTTTAATGATTTAATTAAATTAAATCTGTTGTTTCTTGGTCCGTTGAGTTCGCGGACTCAACGCCGTGTTCCGCGACGACGCGACGCCCTTCCGCGACGACGTGACGATCTCCTCCATCCGCGACGAGCAATTTCGCGAAGAACGTGCGTGCGACGACGACTACGAGGTAGGGGTTGTTGTGAACTTTTCCTTTTTCCCGTGTTTTTTCCGTTCAAGAATGAAGAACCCGATTCATAAACAATTTTTATTTCCTTAAAAATTGTTTTTGGATATGTATTCATATGTTGAATTTGTTTCCTCCCGTTGTTTATCTCTAACGCAGAGGGTGCGGGCCAAACGAACACAGCCCGACAACCCTCCGCCGTTCTTCGTTGTTATGCAGATTTGACGGGCGACGACGGAACGTGCCACAATGGAGATGTGTTGGTTCCGCAGTGAATAGAGAGTCCCGGGAGGAGTAGCGGCGTAGACAGGAACAAAAACGGACCACCGGAGTGACTCCGGTGGCCCGCGGAAGCCGGCGGCGGCACGGGTCACCGACGCGGCGGCGCCGGCCGCCGGGAGCGGCGGCGCCCCGCCGCGCCGCCGGACAAGGCCGCCGCGGCAGTAGCCGCGGCGGCGGTGCTTGCGGACCCGCGGCGGCGTGGGTCCAATGCACGCAGGACGCGGCTGATGCCCCGTCCAGTTGTCCGAGCGACACCCCGCGGGTGCCGCGGGGTTGTCACGCGGGGGCGGCGGCTCCCCCCGCGTCGCTCGGCTGCCCAGGGAGACACCCCCCGGGTGCCGCGGGGGTGTCACGCGGGGGTGGCGGCTCCCCCCCCCCCCCCGCGTCGCTCGGCCAAGCCGAGCCGGGCTGGCTGAGCCAGACCGGTCCGACTGGGTAGGACCGGGTCGGACCGGTTCAGACCGGGTTCGGCCGACCCAGGGGGGGTCGGGTCGGGTCGGCCCGGGCCCGGAATCCCGTCTTCGGACGGTTTTCGTTCAAATGCTCGTAACTTGAGCTACATGCCTCCAAACGACTCGACGTCAGTGGAAACACGATACTTGGATCGAGACGGTCATTTTGGTATATTGCAATCAAAGTTTCGGAATACTTTGAGATCGGCCGGGTTGGTTCGTACACGAAACCAACCGGGCCTTCGGAGCGGAAACGCTCATATCTTGAGCTACGAACGTCCGATTGACGTACCATCGGCTTTGTTGTTTTCCTCTAAGTGAGACGGATCTTTTGGCTCACTCCGCCCGAGGTTTGGACATAGGTGGAGTACGGTCGGGTTGGTTTTGCCTTAAAAACCAACCGGGCCCCTGGGACGAAAAAGCCAATAACTCTCAGATCGGGCGTCCGATTGATGCACCGTCTGCGACGTTGAATTCCTGTTGGCGATACGGAACTTTTGGATACATCAACTTCAGACATTGTGTCAGTTGATGTATCAGCCTCTTGGATCGTGGAGCAGACCCTCCTGAACGAACTTACTGTGTGCAGGAACCCTAGAGCTGGCTGTGACTACTACTTCGACAACGACGACTGTGCAGAGATCCTCAGTGGACTTCGACGACGACCATGCAGAGATCCTCAGTGGACTGCGTCGACGACTATGTAGATATGCTCAGTGGACTGCGACGACTACTGCACTCAGCGATCCTACATGGATCAGTGATATAGGTCCTGTGTGGGCCCGATCCTGTGTGGGTCCGATCCTGTGTGGGTCAGCACTCAGCGGTTCTGTGTGAGCCAGCACCTACAGGTCCTGTGTGGGCTCGATCCTGTGTGGGTCTGATCCTGTGTGGGTCACTGCAGGGGTTAGTACCTATCGATCCTTTTTGGGTCTGACGACTTAGATAAATCAGTGATCATCTTTATCGTCATCCGAAGAAGTATACCTGTGTGAGATGAATCTTCTGTTTACTCTCCCTTGTGGATTGTGTTGAGCTATCCTGTGTGGGTTTACTGTTTACTATCCTTTGTGGATTGTGATGAGCTATCCTATATGGATTACTGTTTACTCTCCCTTTTAGATTGGGTTATGCTATCCTGTGTGGGTATACGTTTGCTTTCCTGTGTGGACTGGGTTGTGCTTAGGCTCGGACGTTGGAGCCGAACGGGAATTGATGACTTAGGTATATGTATGCGCATATACCTAAGCCGGGTCAGATGTTACTTCGTGATTGTATCTTTCCTTGGTGGATTTCGGGAGACCTTCGGGGGTCTCGGGGTCCCTACTGAGTAGCTTATACTCACCCCCTGCACGGGCTGTGCCCGCACTTCATTGTGTTAGTTACAGATGACGGACAGCGCTGATCATGGTGGAGGTGTGCGGAGCAGGACGGTACCTGGAGGTGGACCACTAGGCGGATGTGCTTGGAGCGGACGGCGGGACCCTAGGAGCAGTGGAGCTATCTGTACCCACCCTTCAGGTGGGATTTCCACTGGATAGCTCGGCGTAGCGGCTTTTACTTTTCAGTTGCTGTTTTTCCCTTTCAGTTGTACTTTACAGTTGGGCTTGTATTTCTAGCCCCTTTTACTTTCAGCACAGCTTGTTACAGTTCTTACTTAGTGTTTACTTTTCCGCTTGCTTACTCTATCGTGCTTGTTTACTTTTCAAAGGAAATTCCTTCCCTTTTGTTGGGATTTACTCCTTGGTGCTAGTCACCAGCCCCTGGCCTATGGAAGGCGGGCTTGGGGTAGTCACGGCACGGGCCCCGAGGACGGGTCGTGACAAATTGGTATCATAGGTGGTCGGTTCTACCACAGACTCTGATCTTTCTTCCATGATAAGCAATAGTGTTTAGCATATTGAGTGTGGTTATCAGTCCAGGGAGTCCAGTGTTGGTGCGGCGGCCGACATATCCGTACACCAGGACCCTGACTTCTGATTTCTGATTTAGTGCACAAAAACATTGATTGCATTTGTCTTTCAAGTTTCCTTTGTGATTACTTGTGTCAGCTCACCAGGTATACTGTTCTGACCGTGGCGCACTTGTTTCCTTTTCAGGATGGCCCGACGATAGTAGCCAGCTAGGGTTCCGAGAGTAGAGCATGACGACAGCCCGCCGAGCGACGAGGCCTCGGTACAGGGCCCGTTGCCCGCAGAGGCACCGGCGGTACCTTTACCCGCCGAGCCCCCGATGCTTCCAGCACTGGCAGTTGACGATGCACGACACCTCGGAGCTCTGCACGAGTTTCAGCGCCAGCGAACACCCAGTTTTCGTGGGAAGACGGACCCCCAGGCAGCCTAGGACTGGCTGGAGGCGGTCGTCCGAGTTTTCAGGCTAGTGAGGACACCAGCAGACCTCATGGTGATCCTCGCGGCGAGCCTACTGCATGCAGCAGCAGGACGATGGTGGAGCTTGATGCTCCAGGTGCACGATGAGGCCTCCCTCATCTGGATGGACTTTGAGAGCCTCTTCCACTCAGAGTTCGTCCCGGCCACCCTCCGTGCGGTGCGCATTCAGGAGCTTCTTCAGCTGCGGCAGGGCATCTTGACGGTAGCCCAGTACGCGGCGAGGTTCACCGATCTTTCTCGCTACTCGACCGACATGGTACGGGACCCCTTCTTCCAGGCTCGGACCTTCGACCAGGGATTGAGACACGAGACCAGGGAATCACTGGTCTCCCTCAGCATCCCGACCCAGGCAGGAGTACTCGAGCAAGCCCTTCTGATCGAGAGCTTTCTGGATAAGTCTACAGCGAGACCTACAGCCGGGCGGCAGGTGGAGGAGTCTTTGGCAGTAGGTAGACGACGGATGACTCAGGGTTCCAGGAAGACCAGACCTTCCGGCAGACGACCTCGTGACACTGGCTCAGCAGTGCGAGGCACACAGCACGAGACCAGTCTTCCGAGAGGCAGGCAGTGCTACGAGTGCGGCGGGCAGGGCCACATGGCTCGTGACTGCCCGACCCGCCGTACCGAGGGGTTGCAGACAGTGGAGGGGCCACCTAGGCAGAGGCAGAGGGTCGACTGTGGTGGTCCGCAAGGAGGAGGTGGATGAGGCAGAGGAGCTGGCCGAGCAGCAGGTGGTGGGCGACGCTTTGAGGCTCTGCCACCACCACCACCAGGAGGCCCGCCCCGACCACAAGGAGCTGGCGGGCAGAGACATGCACAGCTACAGGCAGTAGAGGCCTATGACCACGGCATGCCAGAGATGATTCAAGGTACGATCTGTGTCTATTCCACCCTTGCTGCAGTTCTTATAGACACAGGAGTGAGTCACTCTATCATAGCCGCTGCCCTTGTTCAGAGCTCGGAGATTCCGACAGAGCCGTTGGCTCGATCCTTACGGCTAGAGACTCCTACGGGAGCAGACTCGACGATTACGCACTGGTGCCGGCAGTGTGACCTTACTATAGGAGGGGAGATTTTCGGCTGGGATCTTCTTGTAGCGGCGTCGAGGCCTTACGATGTCATCTTGGACATGGATTGGTTATCCACAGTCCATGCTCAGATTGACTGTTTTAGGCGCAAGGTACGATGTGTGTGCACCGACGGGAGCAGGTTCACCTTCAACGGTGAGAAGGGAGCCTTAGCAGCACAAGATGGACTTGTGCAGAGGAGAGGGCAGCCCATCACTCTTCAGTTGGCTAGCCTCATCCTTGGAGCAGTGGACGTGCAGAGTCCATGTTTTCCTGCAGTGGTGGATCAGTATGTGGACGCCTTCCCCGACGATGTTCCAGGGCTACCTCCTCGCAGAGAGGTAGACTTTTATATTGACCTATACACCTGGACAACCCCGATATCCACTCCATCATATCGGATGTCCCCCACCGAGATTTGAGAGCTACATGTACAGTTGGAGGACTTGCAGGGAAAGGGGTTCATCCGACTCAGTGTTTCACCCTGGGCTTCCCCGATATTGTTCGCCAAGAAGGCGGACGAGAGCTTGCGACTGTGTGTCGATTATCGTCGCCTGAACTAGGTGAGAGTGAGGAACAAGTATCCGCTACCGAGGATTGATGACCTCTTCGATCAGCTCAAGGGAGCACGGTGGTTCTCGAAGATAGACCTCAGATCAGGCTATCATCAGTTCAGAGTTCGAGACGAGGATGTGTAGAAGACGGCCTTCAGGTGTCTGTATGGCCACTATGAGTTCTTAGCTATGCCCTTCGGCGTAACCAATGCTCCAGCAGTGGTCATGAGCCTCATGAACAGGATCTTCCAGCCATACCTCGATCGTTTTGTCGTGGTCTTCATCGACGACATTTTGGTGTACTCGACCACAGAGGAGGAGCATGCCTACCACTTGCGGTTTGTACTAGACACACTCCGAGAGCACCGGCTTTATGGAAATCTCTCTAAGTGCCAGTTCTGGTTATGTGAGGTCCACTTCTTGGGGCACGTCATTTCTGATGTGGGAGTTGCTGTGGATCCCGCGAAGATCGAGGCAGTACTAGCTTGGGAGCCACCCAGGAGTGTGACGGAGGTGCGTAGTTTCCTGGGTCTAGCTGGATACTACTGGAGGTTCATGCCAGACTTCTCCAGAGTTGTGGCACCTCTCTCAGCTTTGACAAAGAAGGGGAAACCCTTCGTGTGGTCAGACAGATGTCAGTAGAGATTCCAGGAGTTGAGGCAATGATTGACCATCGCACCTATCTTGAGGTTTCCTGAAGAGGGAGTTGGTTATGTAGTCTACTGCGATACATCAGGGACCAGACTCGGGTGTGTCCTGATGCAGGAGTGGGCCGTGATTGCCTATGGATCACGTCAGTTGAGGCCGCATGAGTAGAACTACACTACCCATGACCTGGAGTTAGTAGCAGTGGTCTTCACACTGAAGACATGGAGACACTATCTGATGGGCGAGAACTTTACAGTCTTTTCTGACCACCAGAGTCTCAGGTACATCTTCTCTCAGAAGGACCTGAACCTGAGATAGCAGCGATGGCTCGAGTTCCTCCAGGACTATGACTTTGAGATAGTCTATACTCCTGGGAAGGGGAACGTGGTAGCTGATGCCCTCAGCAGGAGGACGGGCATCCAGCTACTTGAGGTGGCGATAGAGCAGCTAGCCGCTTTGTAGATATCCTTCGAGGATAGAGATGGAGCAGCCTTCCTTCAGTCTCTCACAGTCACCCCTCCACTACTGTAGTGGGTTAGAGAGGCTCAGCGTGGGGACGCTGACTGCGAGACATGGCGTGCACAGATATCCTCGGGACAGGCACCTGATGGTTTCTCCCTTGGAGCAGAGCACAATGTCCTTTTCAGAGGACGTACCTTGGTACCAGTCGCTTTACGAGAGGAGTTGCTGAGAGAGTTTCACACTTCTCCTTTGGCGGTACATCCAGGAGTGGCGAAGATGTACCAGGATCTCAGACGACAGCACTGGTGGCCGGGCATGAAGAAGGTTGTGGCAGAGTTCATTTCACGATGCCTCAACTACCAGCAGGTGAAGGCAGAGCATCAGGTACCAGTAGGCTTGCTACAGCCCTTGGAGGTCCCTGAGTAGAAATGGGACGGGATATCTATGGACTTCGTGACTGGACTTCCACGCACTTCCAGAGGTCATGACTCCATTTAAGTGATTGTTGACCGACTCACCAAGTAGACACACTTCTTACCCATCCGAGAGCAGGTCTCAGTGGAGAGCTTGGGGCGTCTCTACGTTCAGGAGATTTTACGGCTTCAAGGTGTGCCATAGACTATCGTCTCCGATCGGGATGCTCGTTCTACTTCCCGGCTTTGGAAGGGGTTGCAGGAGGCGTTCGGGACACGGCTACGTCTGAGCACCGCCTTTCACGCTCAGATGGATGGTCAGACAGAGAGGACCATTCAAACTCTTGAGGACATTCTCTGTGCATGTGTCCTCGGCTTTGGTCGCAGCTGGGAGGACCACCTACCCTTGGTGGAGTTCGCATACAACAACATCTACCACTCCACCATCGGGATGGCACCATACGAGGCATTGTATGGCAGACCTTGCAGATCTCCTTTGTGCTGGACAGACCCTGGGGAGTCAGCACTTGTGGGGCCAGAGATGGTCCGAGCCACGACAGAGAAGGTCCAGGTCATCCAGGAGCAGATGAGGACAGCTTAGAGCTGGTAGAAGTCATATGCTGACAGGAGGCGGAGGCCACTAGAGTTCGAGGATGGAGACCACGTCTTCTTGCGAGTCTCACCTCGACGTGGTTTGCCGAGATTTGGCCGAGGCGGCAAGTTGTCTCCACACTTCATTGGACATTTCCAGGTCATCATCAGGATTGGCGAGGTGGCTTATCGCTTGGCTCTACCACCTCAGTTGCACCGGGTGCACAAATTCTTCCACGTATCTCATCTGAGGAGATACGTGCACGACCCGACGCACATCATTGACTATGGGGAGCTAGACGTGGATGATGGGGAGACTTTTTCGGAAGTCCCAGTGGAGATAGAGGATCGACAGAAGCGGGTCCTACGTGGGTGATCGATTCCTCTTATGCGCATCAGATGACAGCACGGGAACCTCTAGGAGAGAACATGGGAGCGGGAGGATCAGATGCGTGCTCAGTACCCACATTTGTTTCCCTAGTTTATGATGTATCATTACGGGGATGTAAAGCCCTGAGGTGGGAGTAATGTAATCACCCGTAAATTTCAAGGAAATTTTTTTCTTAATTTTCTTTGGAATTTTACAAGAGCGCAGTTTCTGACGGCACCTGATTCCGAGGCCCGGTGTGCCCGGAATCATTTTCCGAAGTTGGGCTCGGGTACGTTCAGTGAACGCACGAGCGAGTATTTCTAACTTTTGAATCGGTGCCCGGAATCGAATTCTGAGGGCACAGATGAAATCAAAGCACCAGTATTCGTTTAGAAACGCCTCTTTCGGAGTTGCGTTTGCTCGGGTGTGGTTTTTAATTTTCGGGCTCAAAGTTAAGAAATAAAATAAATTTTCGACAACTTTATTTTATTTCACTTAAGCCACTTGGAAGCCACATGAAGCCACTTAAAAGTAGCTTAAACTGAGTTGAACCATATAGGATACTATCCAGAAATATCCTACCTTCTTGGTAGGATATTTGTGAGGTGGGGCCCGCATGAGCCCCGCCGTTTCTTTCCGCTAAGTAACGTACCCGCGAAAACCCGTCATTATAAAAGTCAACTTATGCGTTTTCTTGTTTTCTTAACAGACCATTTAATTGGGCTGTTTATTTCGTGAATTAAATGAGCTTTTTCTTTTGTTGAATTAATTCAACGAATTGATGGGTCGTTACTTACCTTTTTTTCGGTTGTTGGCGTAATAATAAAATAAGACCAACCAATATTTTTGGAGGATTACTGGTTGAGAGGTTTGATAGAGTCCTTGAGCCTTTATCCTTCTTCGCGAAGAACATGAAGAACGCGAAGAACGCCGGCCTCCGACGAAGAACGCCGAACCCGGAAATCGACGCGACGTGACGTCGTGTTCCGCGACACCGACGTTCCCTTCCTGCAACGTTCTTCTGCGACGTCTCTTCCTCAGTGACGGATCTTCGATCGGCGGAATGAGGTAAGAGTCTCAGACTTTCTTTTAATCTCCTTTGTGGTTTTTACCAAAACACAGGTTTAATGATTTAATTAAATTAAATCTGTTGTTTCTTGGTCCGTTGAGTTCGCCGACTCAACGCCGTGTTCCGTGATGACATGATTCCCTTCCACGACGACGCGATGATCTCGTCCTTCCGCGACGAGCAATTTCGTGAAGAACGTGCGTGCGACGACGACTACGAGGTAGAGGTTGTTGTGAACTTTTCCTTTTTCCCGTGTTGTTTCCGTTCAAGAATGAAGAACCCGATTCATAAACAATTTTTATTTCCTTAAAATTTTTTTTCAGATATGTATTCATATGTTGAATTTGTTTCCTCCTGTTGTTTATCTCTAACGTGGAGGGTACGGGCCAAACGAACACTGCCCGACACCCCTCCGCCGTTCTTCATTATTATGCGGATTTGACGGGCGACAACGGAACGTGCCACAACAGAGATGTGTTGGTTCCGCAGTGAAGAGAGAGTCCCAGTAGGAGAAGCGGCGCAAACAGGAACAAAAACGGACCACAGGAGGGACTCCGGTGGCCCGCGGAAGCCGTCGGTGGCGCGGGTCACTGGCGCGGCGGCGCCCCGGCGCTCTGCCAGACAAGGCCGCCGCGACAGAGGCCGCGGCGGCGGTGCTGGCGGACCCGCGGCCACGCGGTTCCGGCGCGTGTGGGACGCGGCTGATGCCGCGTCCGGTTGTCCGAGCGACACCCTGCGGGTGCCGCGACATTGTCACGCAGGGGCGGCGGCTCCCCCCGCGTCACTCGGCTGCCCAGGGAGACACCCCGCGGGTGCCGCGGGGGTGTCACGCGGGGGTGGTGGCTCCCCCCCGCGTCGCTCGGCCGAGCCGAGCCGGGCCGGCCGAGCCAGATCGGTCCGACCGGGTTAGACCGGGTCGGACCGGGTCGGACCGGGTTCGGCCGACCCATGGGGGGTCGGGCTGGGTTGGCCCGGTCCCGGACCCCCCGTCTTCGGACAGTTTTCATTAAAATGCTCGTAACTTGAGCTACATGCCTCCAAACGACTCGCCGTCAGCTGGAACACGATCCTTGGATCGAGACGGTCGTTTCGGTATATCGCACTCAAAGTTTTGGAATACTTTGAGTTCGGCCGGGTTGGTTCGTACACGAAACCAACCGGGCCTTCGGAGCGGAAACACTCATATCTTGAGCTACGGACGTCCGATTGACGTACCATCAGCTTTGTTGTTTTCCTCTAAGTGAGACGGATCTTTTGGCTCACTCCGCCTGAGCTTTGGATGCAGGTGGAGTACGGTCGGGTTGGTTTTTCCTTAAAAACCAATCGGGCCCCTGGGACGAAAAAGCCAATAACTCTCAGACCGGGCGTCCTATTGACGCGCCGTCTGCGACTTTGAGTTCCTGTTGGCGATACAGAACTTTTGGGTACATCAACTTCGGACTTTGTGTCAGTTGATGTATCAACCTATCAGCTCGTGGAGCGGACCCTCCCGAACGAGCTTGCTGTGTGCGGGAACCCTAGAGCTGGCTGCGACTGCTACTTCGACAGCGACGACTATGCAGAGATCCTCAGTGGACTCCGACGACGACCGTGGAGAGATCCTCAGTGGACTGCGGCGACGACTGTGCAGAGATCCTCAGTGGACTGCGACGACTACTGCACTCAGCGATCCTACGTGGATCAGTGCTATAGGTCCTGTGTGGGCCCGATCCTATGTGGGTCCGATCCTGTGTGGGTCAGCGCTCAGCGGTTCTGTGTGAGCCATCGCCTACAAGTCCTGTGTGGGCCCGATCCTGTGTGGGTCCGATCCTGTGTGGGTCACTGCGGGGGTTAGTATCTATCGATCCTTTGTGGGTCTAACCACTTAGATAGATCAGTGATCATCTTTTTCGTCATCCGAAAAAGTATACCTGTGTGACCCGAATCTTCTGTTTAATCTCCTTTGTGGATTGTGTTGAGCTATCCTGTGTGGGTTTACTGTTTACTCTCCTTTTGGATTGTGTTGAGCTATCCTATGTGGATTACTATTTACTCTCCTTTGTGGATTGTGTTGTGCTATCCTGTGTGGGTATAAATTTACTTTCCTGTGTGGACTGGGTTGTGCTTGGGCTCGGGCGTTGGAGTCGAACGGGAATTGATGACTTACGTATATGTATGGGCATATACCTAAGCCGGGTCAGATGTTACTTCGTGATTGTATCTTTCCTTTGTGAATTTCGGGAGACCTTCGGGGGTCTCGGGGTCCCTACTGAGTAGCTTATACTCACCCCTGCACCGGCTGTGCCCGCACTTCATTGTGTTAGTTACAGACGACGGACAACGCTGATCATGGTGGATGTGTGCGGAGCAGGACGGTACCTGGAGGTGGACCACTATGCAGATGTTCTTGGAGCGGACGGCGGGACCCTAGGAGCATTGGAGCTATCTGTACCCACCCTTCAGGTGGGATTTCCACTGGATAGCTCGGCGTAGCGGCTTTTACTTTTCAGTTGCTGTTTTTCCCTTTCAGTTGTACTTTACAGTTGGGCTTGTATTTCTGGCCCCTTTTACTTTCAGCACATCTTGTTACAGTTCTTACTTAGTGTTTACTTTTCCGCTTGCTTACTCTATGGTGCTTGTTTAATTTTCAAAGGCAATGCCTTCCCTTTTGTTGGGATTTACGCCTTGGTGCTAGTCGCCAGCCCCTGGCCTATGGAAGGCGGGCTTGGGGTAGTCACGGCACGGGCCCCGAGGACGGGTCGTGAGAAATTTTCCTAGGAGGTATATGTATTTTATAATGCATCAGGTTAGGAAATTTATGATAGTGGGACACACTAATATGTTTTTTTGAGGGAAAGTATGCCATTAACAATCATAGATAACCATATACATTAATTATTTATTTTTTCTAAGGGTGTATTCCTAATTAATATGTTTGATTAAATTCTATTAATCACCCTTCATTTCCTAGTGTTTCATTGGTATTTAGTGTTCAAATTCCAAGTCTACTATGACAGAATGGTATTTTTCCACATTGATGGAACAACCATCTAAAAAATGAAGGTGTATAGAAACCCTTCTATTTCATGGGAGATAATCTCAATTCCCTACCATACGTTGTTAATCAAAATGAATTCCATTATCAGCATTGTTGGACATCTAGAAGCAACATCAAATTATATCTCGCATGTTATGGAAATTTTCAAAATTAATGAGATTTAATCACCCATATTTTCAATATTCAAGCATGTATCTTATAAATATGGGTGTTCAATAATGGTGTATTCCTTGGATTTTAATTTCACTACTTTATTTGGAAATATCATATATGAAATAACACCAGGATAACTTCCAATTGTGTTAGATACAATGTGAGCACAGAAGGAATGAGGTAAATTGTAGTGGGGTATTGGGAGAAACCAAATAAATCTTGTGACACAACAGAAAGTGCCTCATCTTTCGAACTAAAAAAATTAATTCAAGGAATCCCATCACAATATTTGAATATCAAGTCTATAAATCAATAATGGTTAAATTAGATAGTAAATGGTGTTTTCATTTCCGTCATCATTAATCTGTAGAATGACGGTGCCCAATTATTTCTATAAGGCATTCAGATAATGAATGAGTGGATTTAATTCAATACTTGTCATCAATACTGATTTTCTCAAGAGGTATTTCTTGAGGGTATAAAATTCGACTTTTCATTCATTGGTACACTAAAATGTGACCCCCTTTCTTCATCATTTTTTGTTTCGGTAATAGAGTGGACTGCCTTGTGGGATATTAAATCCTAATATTGGCCAAGTGTCCTTGATTTCCTCTCAATTCATTCATTTTTTTATGATGAGGCATTACAAGGATGGATTTTTTCTTCTTAGGATCAACTTTGATGCTATGATAGAGTAAAACAAAATCATGTTGTTTTCCCAAGGATACCCTGAATGAAAATTTCAAGTGGTTAATCTTTACATTATTCTATAGAATAATGTGGAATATGGTATACAAGTTATGTAGGTGATAAGAACATTTAATGGATTTGACCCCTGGATCATCAAAATAGAATTCAACAAATTTCCCCACAAAGGGTTTGGTGATGTGTTTATTTCACATTATTATGTCATTCTAACATTCTTCAATACAAAGGGAATTACCTGATAGAAATATACACTATGAGGGGATTTGAATGATGTTGATCCATCATCTTTTGGAGCTATCTTTATTAGGTTAATGCAAGAGTATCCACCATGAATGAGATACCATTTTACCAGCTATTACATCAAACATGAGATCGATGATTGGAATTGGGAAGTCATCTTTGGAAAATCCCAATTGAAATATCTGAAATCAATGTAAGATTTTTTTTACTATTCATATGTTTCACCAATTCAATATTGGATATCCTCTTCTAAATCTCTCCTCTGTGATGATTTCATCATTTATAATCTTTTTTTCTCTGACCCAAATTTTAGAGCCATGAGTGAGGTTTGTTCTTCACGAAATGTTATTGTATCCCAGTTTCTCTTCTCGAAAATCTATATGATGGGTGGCCACCACAGGGGCAAGACCTAGAATTTGTATAGAATTTCATGAAAATCCATCCTATTGTTTCATTGTAAATTAATTATACACCACATTCTCATCAAAAGTCATGGACCCAGATGTCATTTAATTTGAATATGTCTTCTTATGTACCCATATTTATTTCTCATAATTCATCCATGGTGGTGGTGGTGCCTTCATAAAATTTTTGAGGGGTTCCCCTAAGGTATTATTATTTTTCTGCATCATTATGAGTTTCTTCTCAGTTATTTTTATAGAGGTTAGGTGATGAAGCATGATATTCAGATCTAAGAGATGAGTCGTTATTTTGACATCTTGAAGAGGAGAACATCATCTCCAGACCGAATAATGATGAAGGGTATTTTATATTGTCTAATGAGAAAATAAAGTGTTTAGAACAAATATCCCTATTTTTTTAATGAGTCTGACAACAAATTATTTCCTAGATGATGATTTTGAGTAATAATAAATCTTGGTGGATGGAATGATGAAATATATGTTTAGGCTCCCATCACTTCTAGGCATGTTAATGATTTCTCCTATATAGTTAGGTTCAACTTTCCTAACTAACATAATCGAAGCCACTAAAGGAGTTATTGGATTTTTTTACTAACCTTTGAATATGATTAATGGGAAGAATGTAAGCATCACTCAGATTCTTGATGTGGTCAGATGAGTTCTTTTCAATTATATTTAGTTCCCTGATTCTTGTAAAATTGTTATTGATGGATAGTTTTACCTTTGTGTGATAGAACTCCGCATCAATGTACTGAGATTCTAACGTTTCGAATGGGACCCTATCACCTTGTAATGTACTAATTTTACCATTGATTCAATATTTGTGTCATTTGTGGTATGATGATAGAATTTCCACATGGTGATGTAACCATTCTCTTCCATATAGAATGTTGAATGATGTGTCCTACAGAACAAATAATTACTCTAAATTAGATATTTGATCGCCAAACTGAGTTCGGAGCATATTCTCACCAAGGAGTTCATTCATAATCATGATGTAACCCTATAACATCAATGTGTCGGGTGATAAGTGGGATCTAGTGAGGCCAAATCAGCAATGTATCTGAATGGTATTTTGGTTGATACTCATAAAATAATCAATGTTGGGCCATTTAATGTCAGTTTCATTAATATATCTAGATTGATACATGGTCCTGATGTGTCCATGTACAAAAACATCCTCATCATAGTTTGTGAAAGATTTATCTTCATATAATTCATATTGGGTTATTCTCTTTATAGTAAAATTCCACAGCATAACACTATACTATAACTATTTAGGTCATGACAATGCTTCAATGAGTTCTTCTCAATGATCATTCTATATATTGAGGGAATCCTAAATCAAAAATTAGTTTAGTTCTTGGTATTGTAACACCATCACATCACAATTTTGATCGAGATGTCTATTTTTTATAGCATGGTTATACAATATTGTAGGGTCCATCAGATATAATGTTCATGATGTTGAGGGACCATATCCTGGGGAGGTATCTGGATGTTCTTTTTCTCTTGTGGATTAGAATTGAAAGGTCATCCCATTCACCTAAGATGTGATGTAATATCCTCTAACTGGTCTTCCAAGATGATCAACTCAGAAAATTTCATCTCATGTGTGGGAGAATTACCTTTTTCCAACTAACCCCACTAACGGGCACTACCTCAAGTTTCTACTGCATTAACAGTTCAAAAGGGGTGTATTTTGAGTAGTGGCTTCTAGAACAACCATGTATTCCATTTTATCCACATCACTGATAAAGAATTATCCCAATTCCCAAAATATTTCATGGAAATTAAATTTATAAATAGAATCTACATTTTAATATGGATCAATTTAGTGAAAATCTTTAATGGAAATGAATATCAAATCCTCACATGGTGAGTATTCTACAAAGTATGTCAATTATTTTGTGTTTTTTGGTTGGGTGGTATCCATACTTTTGGGAGAGTTTTCATGGAATCTTATAATTTCAATGAATAATTTGGCACTCACACATACTCATATTATTAAAATTTCTCCTTCTTCCTCATTACGTGTATATTCTTCGAAGATTGTCCTTTAGAATACTAGAATATTGAAGAAAATAGATTTGTTGCAAAGGATTCGTCATGAGACACTGTCAGTTATTTCAACTATATTCATATAATTACATGATTTCAGTTGATAATTTTTTTACCATCCATTCAACGATCCTCTGAATATTCTTATATTTAACTTCAAGTGATATGACTTCCTACTCTGGATCAGTAACAGAAAAATATGCTTCATAGTCTAGTTAATTTCTCATCCTTAACTCTACAAAGTCCATCATATTTTGAAGGAGGTCCGTAAAAACTCTCTTGGATTGGGTGATCCAACATTTTATTGTTGGGAAAACAGTTTTTTAGGTCCTAATATCCATCATTTTTAGGTATAATTATCCTTGGGAACATAACTATGTTATATTACAATGTTGAGATGATGTATATGTTTAATTTGTCATTACAAAAATAATAGAAGATGTTTTTCATTTACTAAAACTGTCACATGCGTTGAAAATTATTATCATCTTGATGAGGTTCTCAATGTTGCTAATACTTGAGAGGTGGACCCCTATAGTGAGGCATTTGATATAGGATCATGTATAAAGGAATGCATAAGAGTAACTATGGCAATGTGTGTTATTCTTTCCAATCTTTTCAGAAATAAAGGGATTACACGGGATGTTGCTCTAGTATCTACTATGTAGTTTTCCACCTATTAAGAAATTGAAGAAATAAACTGAAACCCTATTACAAAAATATAATAGGATGTAATGGTTTTCATACTAATTAATTATATTTTATAAACAAATGGGTATTGACCCCTATCAAGTTTGTAGTATATTCATGGAGTATGTTAATACTTTCCACAGAACAGTGAAATATAATTTTTTTAATTCTCCATAAATTTGTGTGGTTTTTGAGATTGTTGATTGTTGTATTCTATAGTATTAAGATTAACTAAAAAAGGGTCTTTTGACAGAGATCATCCCATCTAGTGATCAATCTAGACTAAAAGCTCATGTAAAATACATAGGATTTCACCAACAACAATTGTATGAAGAATCTATGTTTAACTACCTCATGCTTCTTGTGGTTCCCTGAAATGAGATCACAGTATGGAACTAAATTTATCAAGTTCTACTTCATATATCCAAAACCATTGATTATTGGAAATGCGAGATTCCCATATTTTGGTGGGGAGGATTTTGATTTACCCATTCATAATAATCCATATTTTCAGGTTGAACTGGTGTACTCTGTCCTTCCATGGCATCCAATGGAGATGCCCAACACTAAATGTTTCTCATAAGAATTCACAAAAAATTAAGCTATGTTGGGACCTGAATAGGTGAATCATTTGAAGCTTACATGGATTCATCAACTAGTTGAACAACTGTTGGTGGTGTTGTTGGTATTTCTCATGGATAACCCATAAGGGCATGTCTGTAAGGATGTGTCTAACTCTACTCTAGTTGTAATTTAAATAGAATTAATTCATTATATATATCAATATTTGGAAAAAAATACTTCTTACTAAGGATCTTCTTGTTTATGTGATAGATTATGATCTATAGTTGATGTATATCCAGTAGGAATGTATCCTCGAAGAAAATCTTAATTGATCTTCTAAATTTTTTTATCTTATCCTTTTGCTGAGAAAATATTAACTCAAGAAAAAGGGATTGAAATTATCTTGGGGAAAAGGTGAACCAGGTTCTGAACATTACCTTTTCCATTATTATGTTGTTTTCGAATTGGTGGATGTTTATTATTTAGGGGATACCAAAATCTTGTGTAATCATCAAATATTGAGTATTCCACCTTCTTAATTTGCTTCTATATAAGTAGCATTGTGAATAAAACCTCATTCAATGAATACCATGAACTTGATTCATTTTTTGGAGGACCATAAATGATGATATTGATAAAATTCACTGAAAAATAATGTATTACTAATATTCTATTTGTATCATTATGAAATTTCCATCTTCTACGCCCTCCATGACAGTTTTTCTTCCTATTTGTGGGTTCCTATAGGACATTTTGGATGATAAGAACCTGAACTGAATCCTTGATAGTTTAGTTATAAATTCAATTATTATCTTATTCTCTAATCTATATAAAAATAGCATATACTGAGGAGGGGATTGGGAATATGAAAAATCCACTACCCCTGGGGGCTAGGGATGTTCTTATTCCTCAACTAATCAGGATCTATTTGTTGACTATGATTGTTGGGTTAAAAAACCATTGCCAAGAAAGATGGGGTGGATCCTGACCATCTTCGGTTGATATCAGCACAATTGATCTTTTCGTTTTAGGAATTCTAGTCTAAATGTTGAATGTGATAATTATCTAGAACTCATTTATATAGCCTAATTTGGAAGAACAATGATCTATATCATACATTTGTGCAATATGAATTCTGAAATAATATAATTTTGTGTCCTCATCAATGTTCTTAAATCCATGATGAAAAATCATATCAATAGCTTTCTATCATTGTGCCTAACTTTGGTGGACGCCAGTCAAGGCATGTTCTTTCTAAGTTTCTCATTGGTCATAGAATTTTTTTTGATGCCGTCCTGGGGAAATAACATTCTAGGAGACCAATTTTGGTGGTATTTTTTGTCTTTGGGGTATAGTGAAATGAAAAACTCAATTTTTACCCAATCCCATGATCTTAACACCTCGTTTAGTAACTACGATAAGTCAACACAACCTCTTTAATGCATGGATGCATGGACATTGAAGTGAACATTGTTGTTTATCAATATTCATATTTCAAGAATATGGGAGTGACACCAAGCCAATTTGGCATTGAAAACATTATAGTATTGTTTAGTGACTTCAATATTCATCATATCATAATACTATGTATTTTAGATGAAAAAGGTTCTTAAATATATTTTGGTGAATATCATAAATAAAATATTTTCACAAAATCTCTGAAATGTTATATTGATAGGTGGACACTAGATATAACATGACTAGTATTTCACCATTATCTAGTTATATCCACATTTCAAATATATCATATTTACCCATTTCTAGAGGTTTCTCTACATTATCAGTCGAAATTGGCATTTTACTGCATCTTTATCAGAATGAACAAGATCGATAATGATTTTCGCAATTGAATTAGAAGATAAATGGCCCAAAGGTTATTTTGGATAATGATTATCGACAAGGATTGTCTTTATGTTGTGAAAAAATTCCACCAACCTCTATCAAGGAATCAAGAAACTATGGACTACTATTTGAATGTGCTTGAAGATAAGTGGTAGTTCTCATTAATATATTGTTAGTTTTAGAATTTTCATGTCCATGTGAATCACTACTATGGAGTGAAATTTTCAAATTAATTCCATCAGGTGTTGGACAATCATGGTGGATTACAGTATTGTTATACCCTCTTTTTCCATGTTCTTTTCGCCACACATATAGTTACTATGGCACTCATCAAGAGATATGTTCTTGAGATAGAATAAATTATCAATAAGAAATCCTTCATGAGGATGTGTCCAATGGGGACTTTTATAGTTACTAAAACTATTCCCATAATTTGTTAATTAGAGAGTATGGTCTTTAGCTCTAATAGTTAAATGTATGAGGGCTTCATGAACATCATCATTGAGTGGTTCCAAATCAAAAAATGGATCTTCATTTTTATATTGTGATTGATAAGTAATTTTCATGGAAGCCTTCTTATAAACTATTGGAAAAAATTTCTAGAAAATTGGTTATCAATAGGATGGTGTATGTGCCTTCAATGGAGTGGTTATCTGAATTGACTGATTATCTCCTCTTGGAACATGGGTATGTTCTCTATTGGATTGTCTATATCATATAGGAGAGAATACCATTGGAACATTATGGACATGAACAATGGTATGCATCTTCTCCCGGGTGACATGTTGATGAGACACCCTTTTGTGGGGATAGATTTATGATTATGTCACTTAGGAATAATTTTTTATTCCATGATTATATCTAGTCATGTCACTAGGATATTAGTAGTATTTTTCATCTTCCCCTTATCCAATTCCATGATATGTTTTATGAATTGGAATATATATGAATACCATATCTGGAGTATGTTTATGTACCTTCAAATGTCCTAACTTTCGTGGAATTGAATATTTAGAGTTATAATGAGTTGAGAGTTGAGTCTTCCTTCTTCTTGTCATCGGTACATTACTTTTGAAATATCTGTGTGCTGTTAGATGATGCAATAACTATGATATTTGGGTGTAGGTTTATGTATGTTTCTTCTTATGGTAATCAACCAGATTAGAATGGTGAGATTCATTTTATTCCACAATTTGAGTCTTTTAGTAGGATGAGTGATGGAGAACATGTGTATATACTCGATCGTATTTTAGACACCTAACTAGGTAGGTGTGCTTCTCCGGTGGGGGAAAGATCAGATCTTTTTCCCGTTTAGAAATTTGACGTCCCTTGAAGGACATCTTGTTTGCTCAGGTCTGAGGGACCATGGCTGGACACCAATAAGCAACACCCTCATCGTGTCAAGGGTCTACAAACCTGTGGAGTTGGCTACATAAATTGTGGGAATGAATCATTGGAAATGACCCTATGTATTTGGGATGAGTCTATAGGTGGCCCTATGGTCGACCTACCAAGAATATGAGATGGATTTGTATTTGAATTTCTAGAATAACCACCGAAAATGATTTAATATAGTTGTTGTCCCTATTTGATTCGGGACCACCAATTGATGATGACCAGATGTTCAGGGGTTATTAATGATCATGAGGGACTTTTGGGAATCCTCTATGGATCGAATGGTACCATGTGGATGGTAATATAGAATTACTTCATTAAAGAACGAATGTTGAAGAAACTGAGTTACTAATGACATCCTTCATTTCGATGACGATCCGACCTGAGTATTAACAAGAATGTTCATGGGAATAATCTTGAATGAATCCATTTGGATTTTTTGGTGTTCATGGAAATGAGATCATGTATAGAAAACTAATCGAGACAATGAGATTTGACATCTCACTAGTGCCCAAAAATTCGTGATTTATTTTCCCCCTATTCTATCATCTACCGGGGGACTAACAGATACATGACACTATCATCTTGGTAATGTATTCACATCAGGTACATTGTTTGTTTGATTCCCTAGGTACATGTGTTCTAGTTTTAATCAATATTTCTAAACATACACAAATAGATTGGTTTGAGGATCTGAAAACACCTAAATGTTCTTCATCCAAATGGATTTTCTATCCAAAGGAATTTATTATTTTTTTGGCCAATGACTCTAATGGACTTGCATTAGCTAGGAGGATTGAAGGTTAGGCTCATCACTCCATTTTAAGTGAATTATTTTGTACATTTAGACAATATTAGATATTTATGATATGTTCAAATATCCTTCATTAATTTCAAATTAATGAACTATTTCATCCCAAGATTATTAATAAATTATTTGTATGTATGGAATTCTGAATCATCCATATGTATTAGAGGTTCCTCATAAATGGAGATATCTTTTTGTATTCAGGGTTTTCCATTGATGGTACCCACTTACATACTCTATATAGATTCTTTGTTCATTTTCCCAATGCAGATTCCTTTTAAGAAACATAGTGGGGAACTCTGGATTTTATTGCCATCCATGTAGAAGAATGTCACACTATAATTTATCATCATCTATGGATAAAAAATATTACTATGGATTTTATTGTTATAGATTTAGAAAACTTAAATTTGAGTTTATAATTATCTAGGGAGACATAAGTCATTTTGAGGTCGGGATCGAACCCATAAATGGTATACCTAGGTATCATCGTGAACAAAATCATAACAAACATAGTTTGCTTCCCTTTAATAGGACACATCATTACTTTTATGGTCATGTGATGAGGACCTATCCAATATTTCTAACATCATGTTGATGTGAAATCTAGGGGTATGGTTCCTAGTCTAAGAAATGTTGATTATAGTTTTATCCCGGTTCAAATTGTCCATGAATTTTGATGCATTTTATAATGCATCATCTTCCGAATTTTAATAATCTGCTACCTAAGAAAATGATGGTTTAAATAGAAATTATTCACTCAACTCTCATACATATTCATATAGGGTAATTAAAAATTCATTTGTTATGGAATAATCCCAATTAAACTGTTTGATTACAAACATTGAATCACCATCACTTCCCTTTAGTTCATTGGTACATGGAGTTCCAATTCAAAACCTTTAATTAGAGTATGGTATTCAACCTCAATATTGGTACAACCTTCTTATAACATGAAGAAGTATGAAAAAACTACCTTTTCGGGGGAGATATTCACAATTCCCAACCCGACATTGTTATGCTTAAAGACATCCATTATCTTCCATTTTGGAGTTCCTGAAGCAACATCAAGATACATCTCCCATGTTTAAGAGATATTCAAAATAAAGAATATTTCTTTATCCATATTTTCAATATTCAAGGATGTATGTTTGAAAGAAGGTTGTTCAACAAGTATGTATGAATAGTATATTCATTTCACTACTTTATATGGAACAAATAGAATATCAAACATATCCCAGATAACTTCCCATTATGATAGATGCCTTTTGAGGATAGAAGGAGTGAGGGAAAAAAATTATCAGTAGTTGGTAGATACATATTGAATCTCGTGATGCTAAAGAAAGTGCATCATCATCTGAACTATAATGATTTATGCTAGAAATTCTTTCACAATATTTCAATATTGAGTCTCTACGTCGATCATTGTTCAAATGGGATAGTAAATGATGTTTCCATTACCAACATCATTCTTATGTAGAAGTACATCTTTCAATTATTTCTATAATGATTTCAGATAACGAATGAGTGGATTTACTTTAGTATATAGAATCCATACTGGTAGTATCAAGAAGTATTTCATGAGGGTATCAAATTCATCATGTGAGCAATTTTTCCTCTAATATGTAACCCCCCACCTTCATAAATTTTGATGAATGGAATATAATGGACTACCATGTTGGATTGGAATCTCCATATATTGGTCATGTTTCCTCGATGTCCCCTAAAATACTTTAATTTTTTATGAGGATGTATTCCATGGATACCTTCAGTCTTCTCAGGATCAACATTAATGATATGATGGCGCACAACAAGATCAATAATGTTTCCTGAGGGTACCCTAAAATAACTTTTCAAGGGTATGATATTAAGATCATGCTTTGAATATTTTTTATATGGTTTCCATGTCTTTCAGATGATCAGAACGTCATATGGATTTTACACCAAGATCCTCAAAATAACTATCAAAAAAATTTCCAATCATGGGTATGATGATGTGATTCATTACACATTATTATAATGTTCCAGTATTATCTATGACAAAAGTAAATACCTGATATAAAAATACACCATTAGGGGATCTGAAGGATTTCTATTATTCATATTTTGTTGTCATTTGGATTTTGTTATACATAGAGTATTCATCCCTAAAAGAGATATCCTAGAATAATGTAGCTACATCAATCAAGATTCCAATGACTAGAATTTGGATTTCATATTTAAAAAATACTGGTCGAAATCTCAAAAATCATCAAGAAAATATGATTTTACAGTTTTTCTTTTTCACCAAGATAATCTTGGATTTCCAATTTGGAAATTTAACCTCTCGTATGATGTCATCTTTGATACTTTTTTTTTCTTCGACCTCAATTATGGAGGAATTAGTTGGGTGTGTTATTCTTGCTGCCTTTTGGTATTCTCGGTTCTCTTCAATACAACCTAAATGATGTGTGTCCACCTTAGGGTCCAGTCATGAAATTTTAGTATAATTCCAAGAAAACACATCCTAGTGTTTCTTTATAAATTGATTGAATACTTCATTCTCTTCAAAAGTAACAGACGCTATAGTAATATTGTAGAATAGGTCTTCCTTAGTACCAAGATTTACATCTCAGAGTACATCTACATTGGTGGATACACCAACATCAAATGTAAGAGGGGTGACCCTAAGGTCTTCCTATTATTCCTCATCATTAGGTGATTTTTATGCCTTTTTTTGAAGGTAGGTGATGATGAATGATCATCCAAAATCAAGGAGAAGAGTCTCTATTTTGACATTTTTATGGGGAGCCCATCATCTCTGACCCAACTGATGATGAAGGGTTTTTAGATTCCCAAAAGGAAACAATAATGGGGTTACAATGGATATTCCTATCATTTTTCATGAGTGTGACAACATATTATAACTAAGTTGAAGAGGCAGAGTCTTAATAAATCTTGGTAGATGTAATAAAAACATATCTATTTAGGCTCTCATCACATCTTGGTAGGTTAATGATATCTCTAATACTATTAGGTTCAGTTTCCACAACTGAAATTACAAAAAGTAAATGAATGAGTTATTGGATGTGGTAATACCCATTAAATATGATTAATTTGCAGAATGTGATCCTATCACCATGGAATGTACTAATTTGATCATTGACTCAATATTTTAGACATTGGTGGTATGATGATTGAATGGAAAGACAGTGATTAAAACATGCTCTCTCCAACAGAATGTAGAAAGATGTGTCCTACAAGATGAAAAGGTATGCTAAATTGGATATGAGATCCCCAAACTATGTTCTGAATATATTATCTCGAATAAGTTCATTCTTAATCATGTTTTGACCCTGTCACATCAATGTGCAGGGAGATAAGTGTGATTCAGTGAGGCAAAATTAGTTAATTATATGAATGGGAATGATGATGAGTCCCAAAACATTATCAATGAAGGCCCATCATATATAAGTGTCATTAATCATTTTAGATTTGTACAATGGCCTGATGAGTCCATGTACTACGACATCATCATCTCAGTTCATGTAATATATAACATAATTGAATTATATTGGGTTATTCTCTATAAGGTAAAATTCCATGGAATAAACCTCATCATCAAAATGTTTAGGTAATGACAAAGCCTCAATGAGTTCTTATCGGAGATCCTTTGACAGGATCATGGGATCCAAGATCGACAAATTGGATGGTTTGTGGGTTTGTTACATCAACACATCATAATTTTGATCCATAGGTCTATGTTTTATTGCATATAGATACTCTTTTGAAGGTTCCTTGGGAGATGATGTTCTTAATGTTGATGGACCATCTCTTGGGGAAGAAAATGGATGTACTTCTTCACTTGGTGGATTAGGTTGTCTATGTATTCCCACTCAACAAGAATGTGACGGAATAACCTCTAACTTATCATACAAGATGATCATGTTCCTAAATACCCAATCATGTGTTGTAGAATTCTTGTTTTCCCACTAACCCCACTGGAGGTCTCTCCCATATGTTTTTGCTACTTAAACAGTTTGAGTAGGGGTATTATTGGAGTAGTAGATTCTAGTACAACCCAGTATTCCCTTGTATCCTCAATCCTGATGAACACTTATACCAATTCACCAAGAAAGAGAATGGAAATTAAATTCATAAATAAAATCATCATATTAATAGGGTTATATTATTGGAATAAAATTAGTAGAACTGAATATTAAGTCCTCATTTTCTAAAGATCCATCCTTACAGTTTAATTATTATTGTGTTGTTTGATAGGGTGGTGCCTATACATTAGAGAATATTGTCATGATTTATCTATGATTGGGGAAACATTTTCCCTAAAAAAACTAATATTATTGCATTTTCACCTAATTCATCTAGACATGTCCCTTCTTTGAGGATGGTCCTTTAGAGGACTGGTCTTTTGAGGAACATAGATTTTATATAAAGGAAGTGAAATGAGAAATTGTCTACTATTTAAACTATGTTCATAAAATAAAATGATTTCTATTGATTATTTTTATGAACATCGAATAATCTAATTTCTGAGTATTCTTACTTTTAACTTCATGTGATTTGAATTCATCCTCTATATTGGCATCAATAACCAATGCTACATGGTAATTTGAATTTCTCAACATTTCATCCCCACAGTCCACCTTATTTTGAAAAAAGTCCTCAAAAAACACTATCGAATGGGGGTGATCCTACATTTTATGGTAGGGGAAATAGTTTGGGAGGTCCTAATCACTATCTTTGTTAGGCTTCTTTGGCCTTGACAACTCAATTATGTTGTTTTACATTGTTTAGATGAAGTAGATGTAGAATTGGTCCTTTCAAAATGAATTGAATTTGTTTTTAAATTACTCATACTTTCTCATTCTTTTATATTATTTATCATCATGATGAGGTTGTCATTGCATCTAATTATCAATATCTGGACCACAATGCTATAGTGAGGCCCTTAATGCAGGAGCACATATAGGGGCATGTATGAGTGTAACTGTAGCAGCATCTGATTTTTCTTACCATATTCTCAATGCTAACGGGATTACTCCGGTAGTAGCCCTAGTATCCACTATGGAGTTTTCCATGTATTGAGTAATTAAGGTCAAATTCCAAAACCCTCCATTATATTTCATATAGATTCGTGTTTTAGAAAAACTCATTAATGACATTTTCAACAAAAAAGGGTATCATCTATTTTTCAGGGAGTAGTATATTCAAGGATTGTTTTAATCCATTACACCAAAGATTTAATTATAAAAACCATCATTCTCATTCGTATTTTCATTTTTGATATTAAAGGGTGATGTATTCAGTAGCATTGATCTGAACTGGAAGAGTGAATTTTGATAGAGATCATCCCATCTAGGGGTCAATCGAGACTAAATGTTCATGTAACATACAAAAGCTATCACATACAAGAATTGTATGAAGTATATGGGTTTAAATATATCTTACATCTTTGGGTTTTCCAAATTATGATCATTGTGAGGGACACAATGTTTCATGTTCTTCTCCATATCTCCAAATCCACTGCTTATTGGAAATGAGGTATTCCTAATGTTTGGTGGAGAGGAGTTGGATCTGCCCATTCAGGATAAGTCTTATTTTCTAGTGGAATTGGTGTGCTCTTTCCTTCAATGGAATCCAATTGAGACATTATTGACTAAATGGTTCTCATAATATTTTCCAGATGATTGGGTTGTGTAGGGACTTGAATAGGTGCAATAGGTGGAGCCTAAATTGATTCAGTAAATGGTAGAAACACTGTTGGTGGTGCTGTCAGAAATTTCTATTAATAACCCACATAGACATGCCTATAAGGATGTGTGTAACCCTTCTCTAGTTGTCATTTAAATGGATTTAATTTATTATATAGATCAGTATATGAAAAACCCATTTTACTGAAGATTTTATAGAGGATGTTCATGCTAATTATCTAAATATTATGCATATCTGGCAGGAATGTTTCCTCGGAGTAACTATACATTGAGAATCTCAACACTTTCATCTTCTCCTCTTTCTGATAAAATATTTCCTCATGAAAAAGGGATTAAAATTATCTAAGGTATTAGTTGATACAAGGATTTTCCTTTATCATTTCCATTATTAGGTTTCTTTCGAAGAGGTATAAGTTCATTATTTGAGGGGATACCAAATTTTTTGTTATGTCTATAATATCAGATATGCACACATTCTTCATTTACTTCGGTATTGGACACATTATAAAAAATAACCTCATCCACTTACTCCCTTGAAAAAGATTCATTTTCTGGAGGACAATAAATGATGGCATTAATTACATTCACTGACACATGATGCATTGATGGAATTCTATATTTATCATTATGAGATCTCCTTCTTCTACACCCTCCACCAGAGATTTCCACCTATTATATTGTTTCTTTAAAATTTATAGAAGATAATAACCTGAATATAATCCCCAGATTTTTTTAGTTATGAATTAATTTTGATGCCTCTTCTCTAATATAGAGAAAAATAACTTTTTCTGAGGAGGGAATTAGGGATGTGAAAAATACCCATGACCTGTTGGTTGGGGAAGTTCTTCTTCTACAAAACATCAGGATATATTTTTTGAATATGAGAGTTGGTTTAAAAACCCCCTATCCATGTGATATGGGGTGTCTCCAGAACGACTATGGTCGATATCAACACATTTGATCTTCTAGATTTATGAATTCTTTTCTGATCATTGGATGAGTGCATTATCTTGAACTAATTAGAATTCCACAATTTATAATATTATTGATATATATCTTACATTTTTGCTATATAACTATTGAAATCCTCTATTCAAGAGTCCTTTTGGGCATTCTCATATCCATGATGAAAATGTATCTCAATATCCTCCTCTCTTTGTACTTGACTTCCATAGAAGCTGGTCGAGGTTTTTTATAGCTGAGCATCTCTTTGGTCATAAAAATAATTTATTTGTTGTATAATCTTGGGGAAATAACATTGTTTGAGACTACATTGTGTGGGATTATTTTCCTCTGAATTGTAGTGAAATTAAATATTCTATTTTCACTAAACTTATGATATGAACACCAATTGGGGTATCAACGATCAATAAACACAATAACATTAATGCATTGAGGCATCCACATTGTAGTCAACCATGTTTCTTATCCATCTTATGACTTTAAGAAAATTGGAGAGAAACCAAGTTAGTTTGGCACTAAAACCGTTATATTTTCCCTCCATTACATTGATATCCTCCATATTGTAATAACTTTTTTTAGATGAATAAGAGTCATCAACATTTTGATCCAAATATCATAAATAAAATCTTCTAACATCATCTGTGGAATGATGTATTAAGGTGTGGGAAAAGGCCAGAACATGACAAGTATTTCACCATTAGCTGGGTGTATCCTCATGTTGAGTATATCCTCTTTACCTTCTGTTATATCTTTCTCTACTTGATTAGGATAAAGAGGAAATTTCTTCCAACTTTATTATATTGAACAAGATCAATAGAGAGTTCCTCTATTTCATTGGTCAATAAATGGCCCATGGGTGGTTTGGAGAATGATTATCGACATATGATATCTTTCGGTTGAGAAATAATTTCACCAACCAGTGTCATGGAATCATCTATTGTTGGAAATGTATTTGTATGTGACACAAGATAATAGGGATTTCTCATCAATATATTGTCAGTTGGGGAATTATATTGATAATGAGAATTACTTATATGGAGTGAATGTTTCTTTTGAACTCCATCATGGGGAGCACCATTATGGTGGATTACAGTAAGGGGTAGACCCTCTTTCTCCGTGTTCTTCTAGCCACACAGAGGCTTTTCATGGTACTCATAAAGAGATAGTATCTTGAGATTGACCAAATGATCATGAATCATGACTTAATGTGGATTTGTCTAATTAGGACCTTAAATGTTACTACAACAAGTCCCATAAATTGTTAATGGTGGAGTAGGATCTTGAGCTAGAATAGATAAATGCATGAGGGCTTCAAGAACATCATTATTGTGTGGAGACGAATCACAAAATGGTTTGGTAGACTTTCTAATATGATTTATAATCCTCATTCATGAATGTCTTAGTAAAATAAGTTGGAACCAATTTCTATAAAAAGTGGTAATCAGGTATAGGTGAATGTTCCTCCATTGGTGTGGCTATCATAATAGAATGATTATCACCTATTGAAAAATATGTATGTTCCTTATCATATTGTCCATATAATATAGGGGAGAATTCCATTGGAAAATTATGGACAAGTACAATGGTATGTATTTTCTCTGAGGTGACATCATGGTGAGCCAACCTATTTGTGGGGATAGATTTACGCTTATGTATTTTAGGTACTAATTTTTTTGTATATGATGATATATTATAAGGACTCTAGAATATGAGTAATAATTATTGCCTTCCCTTTAACCATTTCCAATATGTGTTTTAGGAATTAGATTCCAGAATATGAATATACATCTCTTTAATATTGGGATTATGTTTATGTAGCTTCTCATGTCCTCACATTACTACAATTGAATATTGATAGTACTCCGGGGCAGAGAGTTTAGTCTACCCTCTTCTTCTCATCGATACATTCCGACTGATATTTAGATGAGTTGCTAGATGAGTCTGCCTATAGGATTGTTGGATGTAGTATACTATATGTTCCTTCATAGGTAATCCACTAGATTATAATGGTTGTATTCATTTGACTCCACTAGATTAGACTTCTAGATGGATGATTGATATTGAAAATGTGTATAAGACCGACTGTTTTTTCCACTAAACAAGGTTTTTATGCTTTTCTAGTGTGGGAAAAGATCAGATCCTTATTTCTATTATTAGTTTGTTTTCCCCAAAAGGCCATATTGCATGATTGGTTATAAGGGACCTCGGATGGACACCCTTAGGCAACACCCTCATCATGATGATGGAATACATCCATGTTTTGTTGGCCGTATAATTTTTTTGAAGGAGTTATTTGGAAGGGCCCTTATATCTTTTAGATGAGGCCATATGTAACATTATGGTCAACCTCCCTAGAATATGGGAAGGGTTGGTGGGGAAATTTCAGGCATAATCACTGAAAATATTTAATGATGGTTGTTGGCACAATCTAATTCTAGACCACTGACAGGTGCTGACCAGAAGATCAATGATTTATCTTGATCTAGAGGGCATGTTGGGAAGCCTCAATGGTTCTAATGGTACCATGTTGATTTTACTATCGAACTAGTTCATTAGATAACAGGAGTTGAAGACACTTAGTTTGTGATTTCATCCTTTATATTGGATAAGGATGTGACTTGGGTAGTAGCTATGGAATTAATGGGAATAAACATTATGGAATCCATTTGAATTTTTGGGACTTCATAGATGTGATTGCCTCTATATATGACCTATATAAATAATGATCTTTGACATCTCAATAGTTCCATAAACTTCCTTGTTTATTTTTCCCCCTTTTATCAAATGATAGAACATAATAATCTTGGTTAATTATTCACATAAGGTTCATGGTTTTTTTGTTTCCCTCACAACGTGTGTTCTAGTTTGGAATCAATATTTATTAATAGTATCTAACATATATGTTTATGGAGATAAAAACAAATAGAGGTTCTATAACCAAATGGACCAAGATTCCAATTGAAGTAAGTATTTTGGTGTTTTGACCTATGACTTGGAGAAACTAGCATTGGCGGGGAGGATTGGTGGTCGAGCTCATAAAACACATTTGGGTTAATTATTTCCATCTTAGGGAATATATTATATATTTATGATATGTTCATGAATCCGTCATTAATTTCCATTTATGAAATATGTCATCCCATGATTATAATTAAATTATTATCATGTGTCAAATTCAAATTTAATCATATATACTCTAGGTTCTTCATCAATGTATATATTTGTGTTTATTTGGGCTTATCCATTGACAGAATCTTCTTACATATTATATAGTTATTATTTGGTCATTATAAGAATGATGATGGTTTTTAATACACATAGAGGGGAGCTCTGGTGTTTATGGTTATCCAGGAAGATGAATGTCACACTGAAATTTATCATCATCTAGGGATACAAAATATTACTATGGAGTTTAATGCAATCAAGGCAGAAAAAGGTTACACATGAGTTTATCATCATCTTGGGAGAAAATTTTTGTTTTCATGTTTGGATGAAACCCATAAATGTGATACATATTTATCCTCGCTAATGGAATCATAATGCACATAGTATTCTGCACTTTAATAGGATACATCATTCTATTTATGGTAATTTGATGTGAACCGAACCATACATTTTATCATCATGTGGCAGGGACATCATGGGGAAGGATCCTTGTCAAAGAATGGTATGGGGATAAGGCTTAAGAAGCCCGAAAATAATTTGAGTAATATGATCATCTATGTTTAATTAGACCCTACCACAGGTATTTCCTATAGATAATAGAGTATAATTGGAATGTTGGGGTTGATCCTCATGGTTGCTAACTATGTATCCTGTTAGGATGGAAATCAAAGCCCTCATAAATCATTTTGGTTAGGGGATTAAACCTAGGAAGATTCCCATTTTGGGGGAATTTCATTTAACTTTTTTGAAAATGAGATGATATGGAGCTTGGGCCTTGAAATAGGATTTCAACATATCCTAGTAATGGTTGGAATGAAAGTTCCCATAGTTCATTCCTTCATGTGGATTGTGTGTATGTATTGATCATTACAAACCACTAATCCTATGGGATTCATAATCGATGTTAGAAAAAAGAGGATGTGAAGGATTCAACAAACCACACACACTTTTCCTCCAATAATAGTGGATGATATTGTGGCTACGTTGGAAGTGGTCATGGATAGGATTGAAGAGGTCATTATTAGGGTGCTTCCCTCTCTTCAATTAGCATTGGACATGGTTCATATTTAAGGAAGGAAGGAAAGTGTGGGTTGTATAGGAGAGTGACTGAAACCATCTACATGAAAGGCTAGGGGATTACACAAGGATGGTTTCACTTTGATTGGTATTGGTATAGGAAGTAAAATTTTCCATTTTTAATGGGAAAAGAAATTGTTATCCTTGACTTTCCTACAATTAAAATAAATATATGGGTTACAAATATGAGATGGGTAGGAAAATACCATATACATAGAATCCAATACTGGGAACTATGTGATATTTCCCCTAGTTTTAGGGTCCATGTGACCTTATATAAGAATATATACAGTTCCCCCATAGAACTGGGCCCTATAGTAGGACATGTGTAGGAAATCTATGGCCATAGAAATAAAATCCAAAGGGAGACACATTGATTTGGGCTTTACAAAGGTTTTTTAAATTATAATGTATTTGTGGAGGCTTCAACATAGTCCCTTTCAGGAAAAGGATATAGTTATAGATAATACTTCTCAGGATTGGATTTTAAAGAGGATTCATGAAAGCATTTTGTATGCTAAAAGGATGATGTGATCTAAGGAGAGCCATGCATGGGGTGCACCGTGGAAGTATGCTAGAGTGAATTAGTTACAGTTTGGGTGTAGAACAACTTGTAATATTACTCACAGTAAATAATTGGCTTAATCCTTTAAGGATCTTCATAGGTATTCTGATAAGTGAGTCGTGGATGTTCTTGTTTGAGGAATGGTGGTCACGCTAGTCCTCTTAAATCAAGGGTGGGGAATAGGAGTCACACAAGTGATATTTATTTTTAACACTGAATAGACAGAAGTATCACTAGGACCATTAATTCCATATCTTTTTGAGTTATGAAAATACCATGGTTATTTAAAACAACTTATATAAAGCACTAAGGAGAACAGAGCAAAAATCGGCATTTTAGGAAACTTGTTAATACATATGAATACATTGAGGGTCTATTTAGTGGAAAATAAGTAATCGTGGGAGAGAGTATTTGGTCATGAAAGTATGCTAGTTCATAATCAATTGAACAATAATGGTGATTGGGGATACCATGGGTTAAAAAATTTATTAGTCTTTGATAATCATAATATTCTTCATCAATTTTCTCCTCCTTTTTCTAAGTCGTTTCCATTTGTAACGTTTTCATCCATATGATGAAATAGAGTGTAAAAAATATATATGTTATTTTTATTATATTTATAATATGAATGTTATTAAATATATTTTATACTTAGTTCTGTAACACCATTTTCGTGATACATGGGTTATTTTATACTAATATGAAAACATTAAATCATATAGTTAAGAAAAAGTTTCCATGTTTTATAGGAAAAGAGTAAATTGAAAACCAATATTGTAAAAACCTATAACATGAATTAAATAGGTGAAAAATTTCTTTTTATGGGTACTTATAGACATAAAGTAACCAAAAAATACTTCAATTAAAAAAAATTAGTTCTATTAACATTGGAATAGTGTCATATAATTATTGAAATAAAAAATGTGTTTCAAAATTATCATTTTTCATCTCTTTGGGTAAACAATAGTCTTTAATAAACACCCATGCTTATAATTATTCAATAAACATTCTCTATTTTATTCACCATATATACATATACCATAAAACATATTATCATGTTACCCATTTCTATCATAATCACATTATTTTGAAGATATATTCTAAAGATATAACAATTATCCAACAAAAAAACTATTTCCTTTCCATGTTTTTATTCTTAATCACACTCTTAAGAATATCCTATCACCATAATATTATGTGAAATTTGGTATCCTTATTATTCTAATATGATGTTTTATAACTGTTATAACCCTTATTTTTCTATTTTTATCTAATTAGAAAAAAATGAACATTATTTGTGTCTATGTGTAGACTACAGAATCCACGAAGAATCATGTGTTTATTTATCATATTAAAAATAAATGATTATAAAACCACCATAAATAATGATTTAAATCATATAATGGAATAAAATTATAATATGATTACATCTTATTATTTTTAAGTCAAAATATAGACATACTTAATCATACACACCAAATGAGTTTAAGCATGTTCATGTATGGGTCTGTTTATTCACCTATATTAACGATGCAATAAAATACGATAACAGACGAATATTGTATCATTAATACTAATAGTATTATAATATATAATATAAATTATTATTTTGATAATTTTATTGAAAACATATATGACATATTTAAATTTTTATCAAAGAATCATTTTTATTCACAAAAGTAATTCAAATAATGAAATGGTGATTCATTTTTCATACCACATGACTAAAAACCTTATGAATTGAAATTATAGATTTATAAATAAATAGAAGATAGAATTTATTCAACAAATTAATATATATAAATATTTAAATTTGTATCAAATAATGTATAATGATATCAAAATTATTAAACATGTGCCAAATTATAAGTTTTTTAACATCTAATTTAATAAATTTATATTAATTAATTAATGCTACATTGATAACATAATTATAATATTGAATAAAATATGAAAATGAAAATATCTAATTTTATAAAAATTTATATAATGTTATTTACATTTTTATAGGATTGTAGGTTGTGTTCTTCAATTCATAGAAACAAGGTGACAATTTCTGTCCTAATTTCCTTTCATTGAGACATGTTTATATTATGTAACATTTCCATATTTGTATGTATTAAATAACACCCCATTTAAATATTATATTTTTAATATAATATATTTTTCAATATTAGTAGTTCAGTTTTATATAATAATTCTCATGGGGTGTTAATTCTAAGGATAAATAGGTTGTATGGGTATTCATTATAAATCAAATCTATTAAATGAGTCACACTGAAATTTCATTGATAATAATAATACATGATTGATCTATTATACATAATTATGATGTTATTATTTTTTATCCACATTTTTTATGGGGAAATCTTGTTTCACAACATTTATTTATACCTTTATGAATCTATTGTTATGATAAAAATGAATATTTATTTAGAATAACTCTCATGTCCATTAATTAATTTTACTTCCATATGCATGATTTTACAATAGACCAATTCAATCTATTCCTTAGTGGAAAAAACTTGTTTGATATGCAATGATCAATTTCTCTCATGAATTCTTTTGAATTTGTTTGGGGATCAAATCTTGGATGATATTATTTTTTCAGTATGGTTATTCTAAAATTACTAAAATATTTTTTACCCATAGAAATAAGTGTTTATATAATCACATGCACATATGGTTTTTATTGATAATATCACTTATTAATTATAATATTTTTAATGATTAATTTATGAAATTAAATGTTTTCAACGCATTTTTATATTCAATATTATAAAACACATTGAATTTTATGAGATTGTTTTATTAATGATTCCGTATAAAAATAAATGTATTTAATGTATTTTTACTTTCACCTTTTAATTTTTTATGTACTTTTCATGTTTCCATTATGAAATGTTCATCTATAATGTCAAATATTTTATTTATTTACATTCACTTTTTCAATCCTTATTTCTTATCTTGTATCATAAATGTTTTAACATTTTAAAATAAGTATTATAATAATTACAATTATTCCATTATAATTATTATTTTTATTGAAATTTACACATCAATATTTATAATAATTTTTAAAAGGTTTCTAGTATTATTTCTTATTATCTCTTAAATTTCAAATCCTTGTTTTATCTATAATGATGTGTTTTTTTGATCAAACATAATATGATTTTATAATAGTATTTTTTTAAAATAAGTTATTGTATATTATATGATTTTTTAACATATTGTTATATGAACTTTTAGAGTGACTTAAGAAACCCATTATTTTTCTACAGGTTTGTTATTAGATGTTGAGAGTGTATTTCATTATCAAACTAATATGTATGAATAATGAATATTAGGTACCAGTATCTATATAAAATTTGTAGCTTATGGTTTCTAGTCAAATGTAAAAATGCAATGTTACAAATATTAAAATTATTCAGATTTTTTATAAACACTTATGTGAAAGAGACATGGGATATTATTCCCAAGTTAATTATTATTTTAGGTTTTGGGATGATATTTTCAGTTTATAATATTTTAATGTGGTATGGAATGATTTTTTCAGATGATTCTTTATACTTACATTTGTGTCACATTTCTATTATTATAATTATATTCCTCATAATTTTGATGAAATACACTTCCATCAATTTCCATGGTTTCACTTTTTCACTGTATTTATTTATAAATTATTAAAAAAATTTATATCAATCACAATTTATTTTTTATTATTATTATGTATGGATTCTGGACATGTATGTTTTGTTACCTTAGTGATATTTTTATGATATTTTTTAACTCAATCATGTTTACTATTATCATGTATGAAATTTTTATCAGTTATTATGTTATTTATGTCCTGTTTAAAAATATCCATCATTGGTATGTTATAAATTTTTTTGATATATCTATTAGTTTATTAGAGTTTGAGTTCAATATTATATTATGTATCAATTCCACTAGTTGGGAAGATAATTCTATAATTTTACATGTCAATAAGTGGTATCATGGATTAAAATTATGCATAAATTCTTAAAAGTAAGTGGTTTTAATAGCTTGTCTCTGGGAACGAAATCATTTAGATATCTAGGTTTGTGAGACTATTTTTGAAAAGTTGTTTTAAATAGAAACATTAATTTTATACACATGATATGATTAGAATGAGTCTCTTTAGTTCGTAATGTAGTGTGTTTTATTTTATTTTGAAGAAAATTTATTTAATTTTTCTGATTATTTTAAATAATCTTAGTGAAAATAAGATATATACTTCAATGTATGGGATGATATACTGAAATTTTGTTATTTTCATTACTAATGTGGTTTCCCTTGTAATACATACATATCTAGATATAACTACTAGATGAAAAAAATTGATGTGATGAACCTAAATATCATCATCCTAAAATGGGTTTCTTAATCATTTCCTCAATCATCACACCAATTCATAGTGTGTGAGATTGTGATAGTAAACCCAGTTTGACACTATCCTGTGATATGATTTGGATGATCACATGATATTTTCAATAAACAATAATATACTACATACCATGTTACATTAACAACTTGTGTTTAAAATTTTATGTTCTCACAAATTAATGTTTATCAAGTTGAAAAAATTGGGTTATAGTATTATCATAGTGAAACATTTTTGAATATAAATTATTATCAAACAAAACAATGGTGAAATTAGAAAATTAATGTAAGGTTTGATATTTAATATTCATATGGTCATTTTATATAATATTATTTCATATTTCCCTATCCCCTTTAATGATTGAATTCTTTGGTAAAAAGAATCCTAAAAATGAAGCTATGAAAGGAATGTCTATAAGAACACCATTGAAGAATTGTTGGGAAAATATTTAAAACATCTTAACATGTATAACATAGCAGATACCCAAATAGAATATATTTCTTTAGTTTCTCTTGGATCCCTTCAAATATTCTTATAGAAAATAAGAATTAAAATAGTAATAATGAAATTTTTCATAGTGGGTTGAGTAGAAAACATGATATTTTGGATCCCATATTATAATTTATTCATTATATAACTCATTTCCCACAAGAACCCAAATGTATTATTACCAAATCGTATTATTAAGTCATTAATAATAATTTAGTTTTTTTGGAAATCATTTTAATGTTATTACATATAAAAGTAATATAATTAATATGTGTTAATATTGAAGAGAATAATTTCAATAAATACAGTTGCCAATATTTTTAAATAAATTTTAATATATATTAAATAATGTAAAATACATTTATGAAACTCTCATTAATTTTTTTCATAGGATGTATTTTTTAATTTTTTAAAAATAATTGGGTTTTTAGTTAAAAGTAAAAATACCAATTTTTATGATACCTACATTTTTATTTGAAAGATATTATTTTGAAACTTTATACAATAATAATATATTTCATCATTTAAAAAAATTATTTTAAAAATGAATGATAAATTTATAAACCTAGGACAAATATTTTTAAAATTTTTGTGGTGTTTTAATGAATACTGTTTTTTCGGTATTATTGTTAAATTAATTATTACATAATGATTTTTAGAATTTTATATCCTTAATTGATAATTAAATTTTCATTTAATGAAAATTATTACATTGAATTATTTATAATATATGGAATGGATATTTATATTCAAATCATAAAATTATTTTCATCAATATTAAATATTAATGAAATGGGTCATTACATGATACATGCACTAATGTTATGCTTGTTTCAAGTTAATATTGAATGTTATTTGAATAAAAATTTTAATATATTAGATATGAAAATTTAATATTACTTAATATATCTATTTTAATTTTATGGTATGAAATATAGAATATTATTTTAAATGATAATAATGATTATCATGGTGAAACATTTTTGTTTAAATTATTTTTTTATTATTAAGTAACATATATCAATTAAATATTAATAATTTACATTATTAATTTACTATTATTTATATAAAAAAAATTAGTACATTAAAATAAATTTAATTTTAAGTCAATAGTATATTCAATTATGAATCTGCACCTGCAAAAAATATTATTTTTCTAGTAAAGCAAATTTTCCATACATTATATATAATAATATAATATTAAATTGAATATGATTTAGTTTTTCAATTGGAGGAAATAGAAGTCTAATATTTTCTAAAACATTGAATTTTTTATTTATTTTCTATTTTAATAATAAAATGTATAATAACATTGTTCAAATCAATTTAAATATTTTAAATGTAAAAGATTATAATGTAATATCATAGTAATAAAAACCATTGAATGTATCTAAAAAAAGATATGAATTCCTTGATGACAAATTATTGTCCCAATGACTCCCAAAGACCCATTATTTGTTATATTTTTATCAATTCACCTTGGAATTGTGTCCTTCAAATTTTAAAATTTAAATGGATTTCCAAAAGATCCATTTTATTATTATATTAATGGGTATACTAAAAAAATTTTAACTACACCAATATTAAATGAATTTATCCTTGAATATAGTTCATATTACTCATCATAGAACCATTTATGTAAAAATGTATACCCTAGTAATACAAAATTTTTCATAGCCCATCACTCCCATGATGTATTCCAAGGAAAGATTTAGTCTCCAAGAGAAGTATTATTTCCTATCTTTATATTTCATATTAATCACACTATTTCAAATAAATTATATCTATACTAATATGAAAAATATAGAAATTTTATTATACATAAATATTCTTATATTAATGGTACATAACGTTTTTATTCATTTTCATCTATTAAAAAACCATTAATCATAAATCATGTACCTTCTATCACTACTGGCCACATGGAGAATAGTTTTTTTTTCATTTTAATTTTAGTTTTTTATTAATTATAATAACTTATTAATGTAAATTTATGTGACATACAATAGAAAAAATAATTTAATTTTGTTGTATTCATAATGATAATATGTCAAAAGAAACACCACCATAACCATACTATCCAAACAAGTTAATGAAATTTCTTATTTCGGTCAGTCGTCCACCTACATGAAAGATTCATTAAAATATAATTATAGATCAAAATATAAACATGAACCCGAATATTATTATAATAAAATTTTAAATTTAATTTTATATTATGATTTTGTATATATTATTCTATATTATTTAAATTATTATTAAATTATAATTTATATTCGTTATAATAGAAGAATTAAGAAAACATTGTTACCATTTTAATTAACCATAACAAAAGATTTTTTTTAATAATATTTGATACTTATAAATAATTATAATTTATATATTACATAATAAAAAATTATATATCCATAATTAATTTTTAATTTAAATTTGGATAATGATAAAAAAAATTTAAAAATGTATACAATAGATAATATTATTATCACTAAATAGTTATAACATACTATAACTAATTAATGTAATCATTTTTTAAAAAATATTATAAGGATTAAAAATGGTAATAAATTTTGGGTATTGTAATTAAATATTATATTATGTAACTTACGATATTGTACATGAGGTTAGTCTGTGATATATGAATGATGTAATTTAGAAACATTTGTCCTTAAATTTATTTAATTTATACATGTTGATGTTTAACACAATGATTTCATTTCTATGGTCAACCTACCAACCCATTGTAACTTATATATCAGGAATATATCATATTCCATAATATTCAATGTCTAATTTCAATTTATCATTCTCATATCACTTTTATTTTAATTTCATAATGTACTTAAGAGTTAATTTTTAACTCAAATATTTTCTTTAGGACATAATAACATTAAACTTCACATTATCATTAATGTTTGACCAATTATAAATTATGATGATGTTATATTTTATTTTTATATACTTTTATAGGGAAATATTTTATCACACCCATGCCCTCTAAATTTATGAATCTATTATACCATTATAATGTATTTTTATTAGGAAATTATTCTCATTTATTTAAAAGTATCTTCCTTCCATGGATAGTTTTTACATCCTACTAATATTCATTTTTTTAGAAAAATAACTACATTAATTTTTAATTTCATAACTAGAACATCATTTAATATGATAAAAACACACTACCGATACAATATATGATCCAAATGTTTAGTAAATTTGGAAACATTGCATCAAAGATCACTTTTTCATAATTAAACAACAAAAATTTTTATCTATATATTCTCAATTCTATCAATTGACATAAAATTCCTCTTATTACATGTAATGAACTATGTATATACATAATATAATTATGGTGATATGAAATTCTAGTATGGGGAAGTATAATATAGAGTGAATAATGGTCATGAATATTATCTACATGATTAATCATAGTAATATCATATGAAAATCATCACAATAATAATAATGGGGGGGATTTACAATTTCAGGAAATGTTTAATTGAAGAAAATGAAACATTATGTAATAGTGGTCTAATACCAGACATAATTTTGATAAAATATAGCATCATGATCATGTATAATATATGTTCATAACTAATATCATAATAATTTTGAAAAAATATAAAATAATGAACACTTATATTCAACATAATATCATGAGATTAATCACATTAACAAATTCATTATAAGGATATATAATTTTTATCCCACCAATCCCATTATAAATACTGACAATCATTCTTGGAACATAGAACATAAAACAATCATTACTGTGGTATAAAACCATGTAAGAGAAGGGATTTCATAAGAATTTCAGAATTCAAACATCCTTGAATAATCAACAGAGGATGAATGTTTTGTCCTGATTAAAAGTAGGTGAGAAGACAATCTTTTAATTTTTAAAATGATAAATATGCCCCCAAAATTTAAATATTACAAAAACCTTCATAGTGACACATTAACATGATTAAATTAGGTTCTATCCATTAAATCAATGAAAATAATTCTTTAAAAATTGAATCATAGTGGGAAACAACATAATCATGGGAAATAATTTTTGAAATTCAAAATCATGAAATCAAATTTTCAATATACGTTAGCATCAGTTTAAACTATGTCATATTTGGTCATTATCTACTCAAATAATTACTTATTGAGAATAAATATATTGTGAATAGATAAATCATATCCTCCGGGAACGTAATACCACTTGTGTAGAAAAGATTATTACAATGCAACATGTAATAATTGATTCTTGTACAATGCTCCCATTTCTCAGATAGTAACCACATGATAAGCTTTTGAAATTCAAAATCCACAAGATATATCTAGATAGGGATGATGTTATATTAATACCAAACTCATTAGGTTTCCAAGGAATTATAAATTTTCCTGTAATTAGAGTTAACCTAATGGTTATCCCTAATGTTTTACCATTCATGGTTTTACATTTCATCTAATCCCTTTTCAACGACTAACAATAAATGACCAAATATTCACATAATTAAATAATAATAATTAATTACTGAATATTCATTACATAACATAAATTTCAAATTTATAATCCTTTAATTTTATTACCTCAGGAAACATGGATAATTAAAAAACCGTTTGATGGTTGAACTGTAAGGTCTCTGAAAATGTTATTCGTTACACAACACAAGTCTTGTCATAAATCATTGTTGTTTGAAATACATAAATAATAACGAATTCAAAGAACATGGTCCACGAGAGCATAAATTTTTCATAATACTCAGATAATTTGTTTACACATATGAATTAAATATCATTTTTTAATTAAAAATGTATTACTACTAAGTCTATCACAGTGGAAGGGGTTCACATCCCACAAAATAACCAAATGTTACCTCCCAAGTCAATCTTATTAGAACATATTACATTATTAAAATCATTTCATTCACCATTCTCGTTATGTTATTCTCATGGTATATCACTCGCTACTAATAAATTAGGTGGTGAGGTTGTATATTCCCACCCTAGGAGCTAATTTTACTATCATGAATATTTATTATATAACATAAACATCAAAAAAATAATATTTTCAATATTGTTCCTTTGGAATCTTGGAAACATAAGAACCATGTTCATAAGCATTCTACATCATTTCCCACATAATACATCATAACTAGAAACCCATCACAAACATATAACACATAATTAGAATTATCATAAATGGTGTAAATAATATTTTTAAGGGTATAATTATATTTTCAATGATGGTAAACAAGGTAGATAATAATGCAACACAAGAATAATGGTATAAGAACATGATAATAGAAATGGGAAATTTTACATTAGATATTACTGATCATAAAAATGAGACACTACACAAATCATGGAATTTAATTTGTCATGAATCATAAATGTATAATGAACCATAATAAATGAGAGAATATCAAAGACATATGACATTGAGTTATTCTATATATGTACACATTGGACTTATCATGTAAAATATACCAACTGTGAAATTTTAATGTCTTACTGTTGGTATAAAAACTCTTGTACTTTCTTATGTAATTGAATAGAATCCTTGTATTATATTTACTTCATTGGAAATCCACTCACGAGACAATTTTTGGGAAACTAGATAACCTCCCGTGTACCTTTAGATCTCATAAAACATTAATCATTTCCCACCGAATTTGGGGACAACATTTTCCATACCCTTCACAAAATGAAAAAAATTTATGTTCAATAATATCATAAAACATTTTTCAAATTAGAAGAAATATAAAAGAAATATTTTTTTCATCAACATTTCAACCAATAATAACATTTTAATTGTAATGGGTTCATAATAATCACATCGATTTATTATAGATAATGATCTTTTAATTGTAATAGGCTTCATAAACATCTCTTCATTATAATCATAAACCCTCTGTTGAATAAATAAGTTTGGTATAGTCAGATCATAAAAAGAGTAAATCTTAGTTAATTTAAAATGATTTATTATATTGAAAATGAATATGGAATATCTCTTGGAAGATTGAGGAACATAACCATTTGTTGAAAATAATTATTTTTTAATAGAATCTAATAAATTATTTTGTAAATAATTTATAATGAAATAAAATATTATATTTATAATTTAATAATTTATACTATGAGTTTCAATGACAGTATAAAATTTTATTCACAATGTACTTAATAAAAAAACTATATTATCAATTTTGTTAAGAATAAGAAATTACTTTTTTAGAAAATATAATGAAGTTTCGTTTTAATATTTTTTTTAAAAAATAATATTATTGTTCATATAAATTTAAATAATCATATGTGAAATTTAATATTCAATTGAAAACATTATATTAAAACATGTATATAAAATAATAAGTGTATTCAAGTGAAGAGAGATATTAAAAAATTTCTTGATTAAAAATATTATTATCAAATATTGAGTGAATAATGTGATAAATTTGAACGAAGAAAGGTATTATGTAAAAATAATAAAATTACATAAAAATATATATGTTTCTTGAGAGGTATATCACAATATCCAATAATTGGGATCATATCAAAAAAAATCTCAATAATTTGTGATTTTAATAGTATAGCATTACAACATTTGTATATTTTGAAACATAAGTCCCATAAAATAAAAAACCATAAATAGATATTTTGATATGTGAATTATTATGATCATTATCATAAAATAAATTTGTGCGTATATATATACTCCTTCCAAAAGAACAAGTTGTAAATATGGTATGTGTCTTAAATAAGGATAAGTGAGTTGAAAATCCCTTTTCTTTTTGGATACGTTGAATCCAAATTTTATTAAATAAATGAATAAAATTAATCATTATGTATAATGAAATCAATTTGATTATTCATATAACATGTCATAGTGAAAATATATAAAACTCATAAAAAGATATAGTTGTACGACATAATATATGCATCATAGAAGACATTTTGGGATGAAACTCCCATACCTTACTTGTATAGATCATTAATAAATTTAGGAACATACTATATAATTAATATAGGATTATTATGAATATATTACAAAAAAATACCCAAATTTATAATTTCGTCAGTTATTTACTTACGAATTTTTTCCCCAATTATCAACATCTCCTTGTTAATGCTTGGCTTCTGATAATTACGGTTTTCCTTTTTCTTTATTTTTTTTGATTTTGTATCTTATTAAACCATTATGATCATGGTTACATCATCTAAATAAATTATTCCATGATATAAATATCACATAAATTCATTATATATTTATATATGGCATTCCATTAATTATAGACGTAGAAAATAAAATACATTGTTCATAGAGATTACAAGTTATACATACACATGAATGTTGTTTCATTTTTCATGAAAAATAAAAATGTGAGAAATTAATATATTACCATTATAAAATTTCTTTCCCAATTTATCTTATATATTCATTATATTTATCATTATTACATTCATTCTAATCATTTTATGAAAAAACTGATCTCCCTTCTTCATAATGTGGTAGTATTTCATACACATGGGAATCAATATAAGTTTCCAATGAAATGGAATGTAACATGGTATGTGTAAAAATATAATTCAAGAATTATAGTAATATAATAAATATAAAATATATAAATTAAATCCATCATTATATCCATCTATGGTGGATTGTGATACAAAACAAATAACATATTTATAGGAGGCATTACTCCACAATATAGATGATCGATTACAATATTTAAAATTTTATGGAAGAGAAGATTAATTTTATTAATAATATATATATAATAATGTGATTGTAGTTCTTAGACATGGGTTTTATTATATTATCATAGATGAATAAGAATTTATTGATGTGGAAGAAGGAATAAAACAAAAACAAAAGATTATGAATTACAACTTTTATTCAAATAATCATTTTAGGTTCCTAACTAAGGAATTAATAAGAGGGTCTAATAACCAAAATAATAATTTTAGGATTTGGGTAGGAATTTGTTGATGGTATTTGGGTTTTTATTTTTATAATAAAATATATTTTTATATATAATCATGAGAAGAGTTGGTGAAACATTTTTTATGAGGGGGAGAGAACTATAACGAACTATCCAAATAGGGCTCGAGACACAACAACCAAAATCCCAGATCTATAGGTATAGGTATTTAGAAAAGTAATAAAATACATATCAAACTTGGTATCCCTTTTTATAATGTACTTGTATGTACACACACAAACATATCAATCCAAATGTGATGCGGTATAATATTAAAAAGATGAAATATCTAGATTGAAACCATGTGTATGAAAACTGTATATGGTGTATAAGAGCACAAAAGTGAAAACTGATGGTAAAGGGGAAAAATAGACTCCCATCTAGATATTTATCCCATCTTAAAAATACTAAAATGTAAAATATTTATGAAATATAATCTTCTTATCTATAAGCATAGTCCACCCTATGTGGATTAATAATGATAATATCCCTAATATCCTCTATAGTCAATTTAATCATTTCAATCAACTATAAAATTAATGATACATGTGGGATAACACCATTTAGGTGTGATTATGTACAAGCATTGTAGTACACCTAAATGATGAATGGGTAACTTAAAAGAAATATTAGGAATATACAATTAAATGAAGATATTTGAACTAAATGAACGATATTAAACCGAATATGACTATATGAGTGCAAAAATATATTCCCAAACCAAATAATGGCCAATAAGAGATAGTGGATCCCATTATCACACCCGAGACCAAGGAATTATTTCCAATACTTCAAAAAGTATATCATTGATTTCCAATATCTCATGTGTCTTCTGAGAAAAAACATCCAATTCATGCCACACATATCCAATGTTTCACACTATTGAGGGGTAACAATTTATATGTAGAGGACCCTTATACCAGTTCGAGAGGAGGACTCCACCTAGTTTATTGTAAGGGGATCAATTCCTTGTCTTTACAAGGGGTTTTCACTAATGTAGTTAGTAGAGGACCCACACACAATCCCCGAAGGTGTGTTCCACTAAAATAGTCAGTAGAGGACCAATGCACATTCCCAAAAGGTGTGTGACACTCAAATACTCATTAGGGGATCCATTCACATCCTTTATGTATTATAACCCTATTATAGTTATGGACCCATAGCCTAATACCATTGGAGGGTTTCACATGGATTTTATATAGAGGACCCATGCCCATATTAGTAAGAGGGGTCCACACTATTATATTAGAAACCATGACCAGCCCAGATAGATAGTGCCACACTAATATCCATTAGAGGACTCATTCCCTTCTAAATAGGAGGGTTCGATGAAATATATCTAGGACCCATGTCAATAACAAATGAAGGGTTCCACTTGGTAGATATGTAGAGGTCCTAAAACCAGCTAAGATGGTGGGTTCCACCCTTAGATTAGGTAGAGGACCCATGGTCTCATTCCTAGTTTCAATTAAGTATCAATTTCATTTTGAGTTCTATTTATGTAATGCAAATGGGTGAACTTTGTGTGGATTTTGTGGAAATTTGAAATGTTTTTAGAGATTTTTAGTTGCTTCATTAAATGAGAATATGTAATACAAAATATAAATCTCCTATATAGAACCAGAAAAAGTGATGAAGTGTGCTCTAGGTAGGTGAACTATTAGGTGTACTGTCTGTAAAAACCGTGTGACAATCTAGGAGTAACCAATATTTTAAGGGAGATCGATATGCATGGTTACTAAACATTTTGACTAACGGTTCACCCCAACCATGAACAACTAAAATTAAGATCTTTATATTGGTTATTAGATTTTTATTTTCCTCTAAAACTCTGGTTTTTCACCTAGGTTGGAACTTACTTGGTTTTATCTCATTTTAATGGATGTTGAGTCTGTTACTCTTGATCTTGAAGTGATCTGTTGGTGTTCAAGGTTTTTTCAGTCTAGATTTGCATGACATGTTCCCATGCACCACTTTTTTACATAGATATATTCTTCTTCCCAATCATGGATTTATAGATCATATCTATTTTGGATTGTTATATGATATTTGATTCATCTCACGATGATATTTAACTATGTTTAAGTTAGGTAATAGTAAATAGTATTGGTTTTTATATTTTAAACACCATTTTCATAAATAATGTTTTCTTTCAGTTCTTCATTTATGACCTAGAAATAGATGTATACAATATAAGATCTTGGTTTTTAGTTAAGGTAATTATCATTTATTTTCAATAAAATTTTATTTTAAAAGAATTAATATGGATTAATATGAAATGAATTTGAGGTCATGGAGGTATTAGTGGTGTCTGGGACAAGCTCGGGGCCCAAAACCCATTCTTCAAGGTGAAAAATTCAATGAACACATTTATTTTTAACTATGTAGGGGAAGGATGAATGGTTTTATAAAACTATGCTAGGATGGGTAGTGGGAGGTTATAGAACTTAATTTTATTCTAAAACATTCCAAAATGGTTGTATGACTGTGCAACTATAATTAAAAATTTTACAGTAGGGTTTTTAATGTTTTAACCTGGTTATTCGAACCAAGTGAAAAAACCATGCATGGTGAAAATTATCTTCAAAAAACCATAATGTATTTTTCATTGGATTAAAAACTATGAACCTAAAACACATGACCTAATATGTTGAGTGAAATTATAATTTTACCGACATTTAAAGCTTATATATAACAATTTTTTCTATTTCTCTTAAGTTCAATAAATAAAACCATTTAAATCCTTGTTTGGTGATTAATATAGTAATTTAATTATCTCTTCAATTTGGTCCCCAATTCAATCCCTTACCATGTTAATGGACATGATTTTATGATTAATTAATTAATTTTTCTCCATTCCTCATTTGATTTGTTGGTGGATGTTCTGTTGAGGTGTAAGCTAATTTTATTTTTTTTATAGGTTTATCATCCATTCATCCATTCACTACCGATCATAGTCAAATAAGGAGTTTATAGTTGATGATCTATCAATAAGGACCTAAATTAGGTGGTCTCATACTTTTATTAAAATATGAGTGATACATATATATTTCCCTGTATCATAAACTCAATGCTACGTTAATGCCTTGAAATAAATTTTGACCCTTGAATTGAATTTATATGAATAGAATATTCAAGTTAAGAGTCTAATTGATAATTGTATAATTTTTAAGAACCATAAATTGAATCACACCTTTTTTAGATTTGTGAATTTAAATTGTCTATTTTTATGGCATATGATGTTGGAACTCTCATGGAGGGGTTCCGTTTAACCCTTGTTCTGGGAGGTTTATAGTGAATTTTCATTTTTATTGTAATGAGTTATAATTTGAATGATGATATGAATTTTATTTGAATTTTAATTTCAAATACATTATTCATTTATTAAAATTATGGGATGGATTCAATACCCCTAGACATTATCATTATATTCGACGTTTATGATAGAGATGGATGTTAATGTTAAATTCCAATGTTACTAGTTAATAGGAAATAATTATAATCATGGATACTTCCTTGAGTCATTTATTTATATAATGTTGAATTGTAATGTTCTTAGTGATGACTATGAAATGTTAAATTAATTTTATTAAATTATATTGAATTGAATGGATATCAATATGCCAAAGGTGACACATGGATTCAGTGATGAATTCGATGGAAAGAGTCAATTTACTTTTACAATGATTATGCCTAAGTGAAACTTATTCTCTGTGTATGGGGAAACAATGGTACACTCATGTGTGTAACTATTATATTTCAAGTAATACATTGATTACAACATATGAATTCTAAGGACATACCCAAGATGAATTTGATAATTATTCTGTGGTCAATACTTTGGTTCCCGTAGAGGACCCCCAAGGATGGGATCGAATGGACATGATGTTATGCCACACCTAGAGAAACACCAAGGTTCATGTGAGGATTTACATGTATGGGATTATATGGTGCTTGGTTTCAGATATACAAAGAAATACTTATATTCCATATTTGAAACACCATGGAAGAGATCTGGATCTAAATTGATTAATTATTTAAATGATATATATGAAGCATCTTCCAATACAAAGCATAAGCATGGATAATGTCTTTATTTAAATCGATGGATGTACTCTTTAGGAATCCATTGTTAATATTTTCATGAGGGATGTTGAGACAAATTATAGGAATCAAGACATATAAATTAAATATAAATTAAACATTAAATATACATTTTATAAAATGAGATCATGTACATATAAAATTATTAATTTTAGTACTTCATTTCTAATTTCATCACTGCCAGTACTCTATTATATTTTATCAATGATTGGATGCAACATACTTTCATTGGTAGCCTTCTGTGATTTTGTGTCATGTCATATTTGGGTCACCATTGTGTACCCAAAAAGATTATATGATTGAAATTATGGATATGGTAAAGTTCCTTGATACAGTTTCTTAATATCTTCTTAGTATAAGGGAAACATGGGACTGATGGGAGGTTTATGATGATGGGATTATTTCTACAATTTTTTTTATCATTTATAACATTTATTGAACATGTAACTTGTATATATTTTATAGATTCTTGTAAAACACATTTTATGCATCATCATTATTTTATATTATATATATTATGTGAAAATTATCTATTCATGTTGTGTATCTATTATCTGTATGATTTTCTGCCTCATTAACATGCATGTTGTTGATATTTTATTATTCTACAATCTAGTGATAAGAGAATGGTCTCCCAAACTACACACTTAGGACCTCACCCATAGTTGAACGTCTCAATGATTTGGGGAGATGTGCTTAAGGGTATGTACCCAACCAAAACTGGGGCATTGTTGAGGAGTATCCATGTTTGGGATGTTACAAAGTTGTATCAGAGTAGTTATTTTCAATTCTTATTTATTATGTGGTAAAAATATAATGGGATGAGATGATATTGGGATTTTATAATGATATTTACCCATGTGTAGCTATCCTATATTCCCTAAATATCCAAATCACCTTCAATGAAATTATAGTTTTCGACATTTTAAGAATCATAGTTAATTCGGTTCACCATTTGTTTATACACATGTCTTATGATGTTGTTGTTGATTCAATTATGGGTTCAATTATTCATGGAACCAACTTAGATAAGGGTATTTAATCTCACGCATCATGTTTGGATCTTTACAAGAATCGCATTCCAAATATTATGCAACTAAATTAAGGAAGCATTACTTTTTTTATTCTATTTCCATATGTGTGTTGATAGTTATACATGAAATTATTATTGAATTTATAGTGCAGGTTATGGAGTGAATTCGATCGAATCTTGACATTATTTCTTGGAGGATTATGGGCCCCCATGGATCATAATTTGAAGAACCCTTAGTGAAATTTTATAAATAAATTAATATATATGTGTCAAATAATCATAAGAATTAAAATAAAATAGAAATTAATTGAATGATGAATTTTTTTATAGTAGAGAACATAACCTAGACCCAACCTTAACAGTGGAAATTTGGTAATATCTATTTCTTATATATATTATCTACCTCTCCCAGACCTAAACTGGGGATAAACCATATGAGTATGTTGTTAAATGTGAATGTTTGTAGAGATACTATATCAGATTTTATGCTTTTGAGTTTTGAAATATAATAAGTACACCTCTACAATATCCATTAGTCATGTTTTTGGAAGGTGAATATGACCATACTATGGATTGAGTTGGACATGGAATTCCATAAGATCTTCTAGTAGTGTGATATACTATGCAAGTAAAAGTTACAGACATAGCTATTGCTGAAAAAATCCACAATGGGTTATTTCCATTACGCAGACTATTCAAGGAGCACCAGGACCTTCCTTGACAATGGAAGAGTAGATAAGTGAATTAGAGCAGTAGATTAAGCCAAAGTGTTAAGGGGATAATAGAACATAATATTTGGATTCAAGGATATAGGACACTCTATATCACATAGAACATAGAATATCCTCATAAGAGGAATGTAAATAAATATAGGTATATGTGGCTGGATTCCGCAAAGTTATTATTGGATAATATTACACTGATGGATCATCATCAAGATAAATATTGGAGGTAATTCTAGAATACATTATATGACATATTCTATCTCAGTATGTTGAGGGATTATAGATCCCAAGAGTTCATTTGCATGGAGATGATCATGTTATAGGTGATGGATTATTCAGCCCGTTTTACTAATCTATAGAAAATTGAACATATTGTAGTGAGTGATGAGTTATATAGAGCTAGGATACTTGAGGATGGTCTCAATTATTAAATCATATCCTTGGTGAGTGTTTGTTTCAATAATAATTTTCTAGAATGGTGAATCAGACACATATCACAGAGCGTAACTTGAGAAAGGATGGATGTGTGAACCACGGTAGTTTGGCATCGAGATCTGGTCCTCCATCAACTGGTAGTAGGAATAATTTTCTAGATCCTCAACATGATGATATTTTTAGTTGTATAAAATAATTAGGATTCCATTTGAGGTGCTACTACTGGGTTAGGAAATGACACAGAAGGCCTTAGTCTATGAAAAACCGATTTGAGTTCTGATCACGAGACAACATGGGCCATCTACAATTCTTTTTTAGAATGATTCCCCTGGAATCCATTGAGAGATGGTATGGACCGAATCAACATTAATGATATTGGCCAACAACTCCTCAATAGAAAGGAATCAAGATTACACATGGCCAATCCGCCCATGTTTGTTGTTGTGGTCATTGTAGTTAGAGCCCAAATATGAAACGATAGTATAGATGATCTACTCAGGAATGCAAGCTAGTATCACCAGGCCACAATTATATCTAGATATATGCAGTTCCACATAACCTAGATGATGAGTATCCCAGATAATCAACTATCATAGTTACTTATCTTGTACCCTCTACTTTATTATTTTCACATTTTGATTTAGTGGCATAGAATATCATTATATATGGGCCCATTATGGATTTTCATGGGATTAGTTTTTATACTAATGATGGATTCATGATACATGAACCTCTTGTGAGGATTATAACAGTGGGAATACATCATTTTATAGTGTCCCACATTGAGAATGGTAGATGAAACTTAGTATTGGACCTCCTTTTAATTTTGCTAACAGGTTTTTATATTATTCCCTAGATGGACTAGTTGGTTCTTGTTCATGATTTTATTAGTTTCTATCACTGCATGGTGACCTTAACTTCACGAGAGGTTAGAGATTTTATTAAATATATAGAACGAGATGTCTATGTGTGATGAGATAGACCCAAACATTAGGGGATGGGAATGAGGATATCAAATATTGTGTGTTTATAACAAGATAATTAGGGAACTCCTCAGAAATATTTCACTCCACTGATTGATCATTTTAGGGACATCTTCGAAGATGGATTTTTAGGATTACCTCTAGTGTGAGAGGTAGGGATCTTTATCGAGCTCGTTCTGTGACCTACATTAGTATTAATTCATCCTTATAATAATTTATTAATTAGATATAAAATCATGAGAAGAAGCAATAGGATTTATAGGAAATGGGGTTTATACGAACCAAAATATATCCATGGGGTTTTCTAGTTATATTTTCCAAAATTGTAGAAGAAATATTACGACAATGTGTGGATTATCTGTTATTACACCAACTAACTGTTATGAATTGGTATCCTATAATGAAGATATATTATTTCTTCTACTGACTATGAGGATCTTGGTTTCATCAATGGTTGACATGAGATATAGTTCAAATTAGGTACATGTTAGACTGTAATACATAGTTCACATATATTTCCATAGTATTTATTAGCTATATGAATATTTTTAATGTCATTTTTTCTCATGAACACCTATGCAATCATCATGGAACTGATGAACCAAGTCTTCCATCCTTATCATGATTCATTTGTAGTGGTTTTAGGGGTAGGTCACTTGGTGTATTCTCACAATTGACATGGACATTAAAAAAATATTGAGATCATATTGGATAAACTAATAAAGAATTTTTTTATATTATAATATCTGAATGCGCCACCCCAGGATGGATCATATTTAATTCCTGGTTGAAATTTTCAAGGAGACAGGAGTATCAGCTACCCTATATAAGTTGGGAGATGTAGTTTCATTGCTGCATCCCATGAACGTCTTTGAGTTATGTAGTTTTATAGGGGTAGTTGGTTACTATATGTGTTATATATATGTCTTCTCATGCTTGGAAGAACCACTTATGGTATTGACTATGATTGGTGTGCGGATTAAATCAATTTATTACTATGATAAAGATATTCCAAAGATGAAAGAGAGATTGAAATTATTGTTGATATTTATTTTTTCAGATTTATGATTGAGTTAATGAATTTACTATGATGCATCAAGTTTCAAGCATGGAGAAGTTATTTTGTAGGGATAATGAGTTGTGGTATGCAGGTAACAAAATTTGAGGCCACATGAGAGTAATTAACAGACACATGATCTTGAGTAAGCTACACTTGTTCACACATTTAACTATTTGAGACATTAAAGACGTGGAGAGTGTTTTGTGGTGTACACTAAAAAAACAAGACTCAAGTATATATTAAAAACTATGATATGAATTTGAGGTTGCAGATGTGGGTTAAATACCTAGAGTATTTTATTTCAAGTTCTCCTACATTCCTAGAATGTGAAATAAATTGTCTATTGAACTAATCATGATGACTCAATTATAGGAAATTCAAAAGGCTAGTAGTGAGTAGAACTTCATGAATTTGTTCTATAAGCTGTATTTGGAGGCTGATGAAAATTAGTGGAAGTACTTTCTATAAGCCCTATATATTACTCATACCCATTTATATAGTATAGGAGAGGTTAAAATCAGACCTAGAAGGCTATGTTATATGGGGGAGTGTGAAAGGTGATGACCATGCTCCGGGATGGACCATTGGAGAAGATTAAATTATATGTGAGAAATACATCGTATGGGTTTCAGTACACATGAACAAAGAGATGATGTAGGATATTCGTACCTCATCTTAGCAAGTGAATCTAGAAACACCAATATGTATTGGGGTTTACATATCCTATATTGGTGTTGGGTATGAAAAGTTATGTAGCTGGTTTTGACATGAGATGTTCTACTTCTCAGTAGTTGTAGACATAACACAAGTGACCAATTAGGATTTTACAATAACTACCCATAATTGAGTTTAAATGGAATGTTTTTGTGAGGGATTTCATGATAGTATTACCAAGTTCACCTTAATGCATTGATGTTGTATTGGTTCTGGTTGATAATATCACAGAGGTTTCAAATTTCAAGTTGATCAAGGAAATAGTCAATTTTAATGAGATTGTAAGGTTGTACATGTGATAGATAGTTTGACTTCATGGAGTTCTACATACAATTGTATCAGATAGGTATGCCTAGTTTATGTCATGGTTCTAGATAGGGATATTGAGGGCATTGGGAATATAGCTGAATCTAAGCACAACATAACACCCCCAGATAGATAGTTAGTTAGAGCACATGATTTCGTTTCAGGAGAACATGATATGATCATGATTCTATGATTTTAGGGGATCTTATTATAGGTATATGCCCATGGTTGAAATTTATTATATTAATACAATTTAGGATACTATAAAAATGGTTTGGATGAGTCTTTATAGGTTAGTAATTTTCAATCACCTCTATGTTGTATAGAGGCAGGAGAGACAACTATGTTGGTACCTTATATTTTTAAGGATACCACTGAAAAGGATTAGTTGATTTTGAAGAAGAGGGATATAGAGAAATATTTTAATAAATCATACATCCATCTCCAAATATGACCTTTATTGTTCAATTTTAGGGATTTGTTTTCTAAAATGTTTCGTTGAGGTTGGGACACAGGAGGATTCATAGACTAGAAAGCATTCACCATAGTATGTTGGTTCATTAATGATTTGATAGAGAGTTGGGTAAGTACCTGATCATTTATAGGTACATAAAAGGTATCCATGAATACATGAAGTATACCATATATCTCATTTTTGAAACTATTATTAAGATCTATTAAATGAATTTTAGCCTAAGTATGATGAGTTAGATGTAGATGGGACCCTTGAAGATAATATTTTCTTTGAAAATTATAGAATGAATGTTATCCATGTCTGATCGGATCCATTAGTACAAGTGATATGGGATCACGATATGATAATTGATGACACTTAGGACTGGGAGGAAGATGTACAATTTTAGTATCTATAATTATTTATAGATAATACATCACCAATGGGGGAAGGGAAATTCGAGGATGAGTTCTTTTATGGCAGAGTTTTTAGAGGCTCAGTTTTTCATTGAGGTATAAATCATTATATTTCAATAAAATTTTAATTTAATTGCCTTAATATGGGATCATATAAATTACCTTTGAGGTCATGTAGGTATCAGAGGTGTCAAGGGTTGGTTCAAGGGCAAGACCCCATGTTATGGTGTGAAATAGGCCAGGTGCATGATTAGTATAAACAATCTAGGATAGTACACATGGTATGGTAAAACCATGTAAAGCAAGGTAGTGGGAGGATATATTCCACATTGTCTATATAAATGGTGTTAAATGGGCACACGCATGTGAGATGATGTCTTCAGTTTCACCAGTGGGGATTTTCATAGTTTTCATATAGTTAGTCGAACCAAGAAGGGAAATTTTGAAGAGATCACATTATCAATAGATAACCATGAATGGTTGACATATGGATTGTAACGCATCCCAATAAACTGTGAAATCCAATATTTTTTCTGAAATAATTATTCTACCCCCTATGTGAATATTAATTCTAACATAGTTTTCTATTTATCCATTGTACAATAATCACAACCCATTGAATCCCAATTTCTTGACTAAAATATGAATTGAGGGATCTCCTCCATCAAGTATCTGACTCAATCACTACCCATCTCATTGTATGCACATCAGTGAGTTCTTGATTAATTTTTGGACAATAATTGTTTGATTTTGTATCATCTTTACTATTTAGGTGTAGGATAATTTTCATTATTATTAGGTTCTTATTACGTTCTAGAATTTTCATTCACTATTAGTAAAAATTAAAGGTAATAAATGATATGATATAAATTAAGGACCTATAATAGATGGTATCATACATTTCATTAAATATTGATGTGTCACGTAAATTTGATTGGTCCATGTTCCTAATTCTCAGTGGATGCATTGAAATAAAATTTGATACCTGAATTTAGTTGATATGTATAGACTAATAATGTAACAATCCCATTGATTAATGTTTAATGGTTAGGAACCTTAAATGGAACCACCCATTTGGGTTATTGGATTATTTTAATTTTCCATTTTGATGGAATATGATGTTTTACCTCCTATTGAAGTGTTTATTTAACCCTTTTAATTGGATGTTTGTATTCAATTGTGAATTATAATTGTAATGAGTAATAATTGGAATGGTGATATGATATCTTTTTTTTGAATTTTGATATCAACTCTCCCTGGAATTTATTATTAAGAGGTGATGGATTCCATGCCCATATAAAAATTTCTTACATTGGTTTTTTATGTAGGTTGTTCTTGTTGAAATGAAATTCATTGATGATTAGTTATGAGTAAAGCCTTCTATAATTTGTCCAATACCTTGAGTCACCTATTGCGGTGAGATTAAGTTGGAATGTTCTATGATATGATTGTGACATGTTGAAAGTCATTCAAAATATTTTATTGAATTGAATGTATCTGAATAGGAATTTTAAGAAACATGAATTCAATGAATAATTCCAGGGACAAACTCAATTGGATTTTACAATGGTTATGCCCATGTGACAGATAGAATGATTATATGGACTCCCAAGGAAATACATATGATTTCTAAATTTTATATGTCGAGTGATACATGGTTTACATCATAGGAATAACAAGGACTAAGACAGAGGTGATTTGATCATTATTCCATGTCTCATACAAGATATCCCTTAGTAGACCCCAATGAAAAACTCAAATGGATGTGACATTATACAACACCTAGAGATATAGCTAGGTTTTTTATGGTCTCCATGGACATGCTTGTATGGTTCTTGGTTTATCAAACACCTATAGTTATATTTCAATTCAATAGTAGGAACAAAATGGATGGGATTAGGTTCTAAATTGAATAACTAAGAAAACGTGACATATGATCCGTCTACCATGAAAAATTAGAATTTTGTAATCTGTCATTGTTTATACATTATCAAAGACAGACATGGAAAATATTTGATCATATTTTCATTATGGAGTACGAGCTATACGATAGGCCTTGAGTATTTTAAATTAAATGGAATTGAATAATTAAATGGTGTTCAAATTAAATGAGTACCTAGACTTAGAAGATGTTTACATTTATTACATCCTTTATTATTCCATATCATCCCACAATATGTTATATATATTAAATGAATGGTTGTACCAAACCATGTGTAGTTTCCTATAGGGATTATATGTCAAACCAATTTTGGGAAACCCCTGGGTTCACAAAAATATTATATGATTTTGGGTATGGATATGGGAAAGAGCTCAGATACACGAGATTGATTTCTACATAGAAGAAGGGGATCATGTGACTGAGCTGAGGATGATGATGTTGGGATACATTTTTGGACTTCTTTTTTTTTTAATTTTTTCCATTTATTGTGCACATTCCTTTTATATATTTATTCTCTACATTCGACTCATGAAATGTATCATCATCATTGAATATGATCTTTATTTTCTAATAATTATATATTCTTGTTGTGTATTTATTTCCTATAGGATTTACTATTACCTATAAATGCATGTTATTGAAATTCCACTCTGCAACACTCTAGTGATGAGGTCATAGTATCCTCCTGGGCACACCTAGGCCCTCTCGTCAATTCGTTTACATCTGGAATTTAGTGAATTGCACTTGAGGAAATGTGGACTACTTGGATTAGGGTTATGTTGATTGGAATTCAAGGAAGGGATATTAATGGTGGATTTAATCTTGACTCCAATTAATAAAAATGACGGATTTGTCTAAATAGTTGTGATTTTTTGGAAATTTATTGGAAAATAACTGTGAAAATCATGGATGAAGATTTCATTATAGATGGATTGGAAAATTTTATAAAATGGATTTTATGAATATGATTTTTTTCATGATCATAGAATATTTATTTAAAAATATTTATCTCTTTTGATTCATTGAAATGTTTTGATTATAAATTTTTTAATAAAATAAATTTTCATTGAAATGGATTATATTGGGTTGGAAAAAATTAGTTTGGATTTGTTTTTGGATGAAATTATTGTAATGGGTTCATTTGAATTTGGGAAAAAATTGTATGTTATTTCCCACATCAAAAGGTTTATGGATAATGGTATGAAATTTCCCCATATAAATGGTTCACCAAGTGATGGAATTGTGAATGGATGAATCTTCATTCATGAGTATATGGAGGTCCATTATATCATGCATAGTAGGATGTGTTTATATGTTGAATGGAATGGGTAATGTCAAAATAGATTCTCTAACGTGGTTTTATTGTATTATTTCAATAAAATTTTGGGAAATTTATTTGGTTTGGGGAAATTTAATTGTTGGTAAATTTTATTACATTCTAATATAAATTATTTTTAATTGGATTTTATAATTTTTTTAAATAATTATAAAGACCCAATATATTCATGAGGCATGGGTAGGGAAGTTATTTTGGATGACATATTGTGTATCATTACACAAACCCTGATTTGTTACATGGTTACCTTGGTAGATAAACTTTATTGAGAAATAGTTGAAGGAAAAGTATTCAATTAATATTTTAATGAATCCTAATTCTTTGAGAAATGAGTTTGGAGTTTGGTCATGGAGTATTTATTGAGCTATGGAGTTGGTGTCTTGGATTCTTTGAGCAATGATGGTTTTTTATACCGCTATGTAATCTCATATAGTAAGAATTTTTTTCCTTTTTTCATTAAATTGAATTGTAATAAATTTATTACAGGAATTATTTATATGTTATTTGGTTATTGTATTTTATTTTTTGCTGATTGATTTTCATAATTTAAATAACCCCCCATCATTATATAATTCCCTATGTATTTATTTCTAGCTATTGGTGTCTTTGGTGTGTGACCTAACACTATGTATAAATTCATAATTGATTCAAAAAAATTTGGGGGATTCTAAAAGTGTAAATAGTGCATATAATTCATGGGTAATTTTTTTGTCCTCGTGTTAAAAATAAATTCTCGTTTAGTTCCCGATTTGGAATGGTAGAAAGGAGATGTATTTTCATTATATTATATTTATTGAATAAAAATGTATATCTGAACAAGTTTGCTGAATATCATGTTTTCAAGGAGTTTACTACATAAATGTTTTGAGAAAATAATGGGGTTTGTCTCCCTAGGGTCATGGGATTATCCTACGAGTATGTAATGACATTAAATGTTTGAAATGACATCACAATAGGATTAAAATTCTCATTATGTTTAATGATTTTTAATTTGGCAGAAATGTGATGATTTTTGAAATTTTTTAATTTTTATCAATTATGAGATTATGAAAATTACATGGTTGTGGTATCTTGAAATTTTGTTGATTTTAAAAAGCTTGGTTGAATTTGAAAAAATGGGATGACAATGGAATGAGATGATTTTTTGAATGTATTGTTGTGATAGTTATGATTTGGGATATTTGAAACTGGTGTGACATAATTTTATGGATAGTGATACTTATGGTGTTTTTTTGTGGTTATTGATATTTGAACATGATTGGGATTGAAGAAATAACTCGAGGAATATAATAATAATGTGTTTGAGCATGAGAAATTAGTGAACCAGATGTTGTTTCAGTGTATCGTCTAGCATTTTCTGTCCATGGATTAAGGAAAAAGATGGATTGAACCAAAAAAATTGATCATCCCATTCAGTTCCAAATGAAGAATCCACCCACCATTCAAGGTTATTATGAAAATGAAAATGAAAATTTATTTCTCAATAAAAATATATTATATTATCAAGCATTGGAAGATTATAATAATTTAATTTCATGTGGGAAACATATAAGTTGGATGATCATGCATGATAGAGGTTGTATATAGAATTTCATGGTAAATTTGAATCAAGAATTTCATTGGAGGAATTTAAAAAATACCCAACAAACAATTCTATCCTCATGTGTTAATGTTTACATGAATGATAAAATTTTCTCTAGGAATATGGTGAGTCAATCAATGTTAGAGTATGTAGCAAGATATATGAATTTATTCCTTTTTTGGCACAAATTTATTAAAAGTAAATCCTTTAAGGCCTGAATTTTTTAATCGGGGCTGAGGCATGTGATTTGATAAAACATTTTTGGGCATTTTATAATGGATTATACCAAAATGATAAATATATTAAATGTGGTAGATAAGTAAATATTATGATATATGAGTGGATGGAGACTGTTGATACCAATAGGTAATGTGTGGAACTCTAATGATATAAACATGATGAAGATGAGAACATATTTTCAAGGTTGTGGGATGACTAAATATTATGTTGATGGATCTATAAATGTTCCACCAAAACCTAAGAGTGAAACATGACGTTATCAGTGTGGATATTTAGATCACATGAAGGGTTATCGTACAAAAACATAAATTTCTTTCCACAATTTCAATGATATAATGAATCATTTGTTCTATTTTCGCAATACTCTAATAATAGGTGTTCAAGAAGTAACTATTATTTATTCAACATCAAATGATTTGACAAAATTTGGGTTGAAGAATACCTCTCATTAGTAGAACTGATCTATTAATGGTTATTCTAGGAATAAAGTGATTCCTCTACATGATAAATAATAATAGGGAATTAAATATAGAAATATCGAAAGTATGAAGTCATATGGATAAGGGTATGTTTTTCTGGATGATGAATATATACCATAGACAGTGAAAGTTATAGTTCTTTTGAAGTCTACCCCGATCAACTCTATTCATGATAATGGATCACTACATTTTTTTAATATTTTTTAGGTATCATTGATCATATAGGTGTAAATATCGTGATGATGCCTCATATTTTGAAACCTCATACTCATATTGGATGAATATAATTTATTGGATTTGTGTGGAATGAATTCCGAAATAATATTCATTGATATGTTATGATATAGGATTTATCAATTATTGATAGGGATATCTGTGTAATAATACATGGTATAGATATTTAGACAATGTTTAATGATCACATCAACTCTTATACTCGAATGGGCTATTTTACGATGTAGGATGGCATCGATCATCACACTCGAATAGACTAGAATTTAATGGTAGGTGAAACATGAATGGTGGAACCAGTGGTTGGATCTATATCAAACCATTTGGATATTCATTATTTGGAATTGATAGAATTTATCTATAATAGTGGTTTTCTTGTAGTATTTGAATAGTTTATTTATTTTTCTCTCAGTAGTTTATCTAGGATTCCATGCACAAGAGAGGTGGAGTTTATGATTGATCTCTTACCGGGGAGTGGTCCTATCTCACATATGACATAATATATAACATCAATATAATTAATGGAATTGAATTTACATATGGATATTTTGTAAATTAAAGGTTTCATTCATCTGATTTTGTATCCCTGGGAGGCAGCTGACATTCCATTCAAAAAGGTGGATGAAAGTATTCTATTTTGTGTGGATTATCATAAGCATAATGAATATAATATAAATAATCGGGTTCCATATCCCTGCATTGATAATGTGTTTTATCAGTTAAGGGTATCTTAGTGGTTTTCAAAAATTGATATCAGAATGAGTTATCAATAATTATAGGTTTAGGATGATATTCCTAATATATCATTCATGAGTATATATAGCAATTATGAGAATGTGGATTGGAATTTCTGTCATGTGAAATCACTACTGATCATTATGTAATTTATGAATCATATATTTCAATTTTAAATCTATTATTTTGTTTTTTTTATTATAGATTACATATTATTGTATTCATAGAAAAGATATCAGAAATAGAAAAAATGGTGATGGTGTTGGTGATTTTTTGGGATCAATGGTTATATGGAAACTTATCAATGTCTGATTTCAAGATACAAGTGGTATGTTTCCAGTACAATGATATCTCTAAAATAGGTGTTTCATTGGATCCCAAAATGATAGAGGATATTATTTTTTAAAACATCCAATGAATTTAGTCAAGAAGAATAGTTTTCTTTTTTCTGGATGTTTATTCCTGATTCATTTTTTTTTGAATTTTCACGTCTAGAATCAAAGATGATAGCTTTGACAATGAAACATTTTCCATTAAAAAAGAATTACTTATGACACAATAATTTGGAAGACATTATTTTTATCCTTATATCAACTCCAATAATGATTTTATTAGAATTTTTACAAGGGTACATGGTGTATTGTAATGCATTGGGATCAGGGTTGGGATGTGTTCTCATACATAGAGATCATGAGGTTTCTTATAGCATATGGAAGTTACGGTTTCATTAGAAGAATTACATAAAACATTGGTTGTAGTAATATGCTATAGTATATTCTATGAAGTCCTGGCTTCTATATATATTTGGTGAGAAATTACCAATGTTTACGGATCATAGGATCATAAAAAATGTTCTCCCATTGATATTTGAATTTGAGACAAAAAAGATAAATAGAGTATCTTATAATGTTTGACATTATATTTATGTATAAGGTGACTAATAAATATTTGGAGGTGGACTCATTAAAAAAAACTAATATTATTTGTTGAAATAATAGGCTTTAGATCAGTGGACGGTGATGTCTTTTATAGATAATAGTCACATGGATTATGAAAATCAAGGTTGTGAAGTTGTTTTAATCCTTATTTATTTTATTCCTTACATGGTGTATATGGTTAAGTAGGAACATAAATTCATTTCGTCGTGTGTTTCAATGAGCACAAATCTCAATGGCTAGGGAACCATCGAGGGGTGGAAAAGGTATGGGAGTTTAGACTTTTGGTTTCGATATCAGATGGCCATACATATACTTTTATAGTAAAAAATTCATTATTAATAACTACATTTGAGATTGTATGTTCATCCTATGATTTATAATATGTAAAAATCCTTTTAATCATTTATGTATGGGTGGTCATGAAAATGAATTTTTTTGAGTTTGTTTCATGACTCCTCAGCTTTTAGTATGTTAAGGCATATCATGAAAAACAAATAGGTCTGTTTCATTCATTAACTTTTCCTATTTATCAATTAAAACTAGTAGACTTTGATATTGTGTTAGGTCTACCGGGTATAGTTTAGAAACATGATGCCATATGGGTTATAGTGGATCAGCTCAGGATGTTATCCCTTTTCATCGTTATTCATAAATCTCATAATGTTGAAAAATTTATTAATATCTTAATTTGAGAAGGTGTAAAGAGTTTTTGAGAATTGGTTTTAATATTGTTAAATCATGATCTAAGGCTTACATATCACTACTCTAAAACCTTACAACCAACCATTTGGATTGAGTTAATGAAGAGCGCAAAATTTCAACCATAGATGGTTGTATAATCCCAATGGATGATAAAAATTATAGATTACTTGAATCAAACTTTTGTAATGCATATTTGTGGATCATTTGAAGTGAACATACCATTTGTGCATTTAAAATATAACAGAAATTATCAGTCCTTGATATATATATCCTTTAAATAATTGATGGGGAATCCTTTTCATTATACTTTTTGTGTGGTTAAAAGTGCTAAGACATCAATGTTTGGGACGAGCCTTGTCCAGTAGGTAATGTAGAATAATTTTTTCATTATGAAATAGATGGAGACACCAAAAAAATATTCAGAACTTGTATGCATAGAATCATCAATAACAATTTTCATTAGAGTTGTATGATCACCTGGTGTTGAATATCTCTCATTGGAATAGAAATAGTCATAATAGAAATAATTTAAATACATCTCGGCAATGTGTAAACCATTTTGAGAATAAAGAATGAGTTTATAAGGTGGAATATCAGTAGGAATTTCCACCATGGTTTAGTTTAGTGTGTAATTTTTCTGATGATTCTCAAATTGAAAAATATAATACTAGTCTAGACTGTGTGATTCGGTGGGATCCCATTGACATGTAACCAAATACTTTGTTTGTTCATATTCAGGATCTAATAGTGGATATGCTAGATAATGTATTTTAGGGGAAACCAATTGGTTTACTATGGTTTTTAAAGAAGCCTTGTAATATTTTGAATGAAATGTAGGATTGGGAGAAGGAAATGGTTGAGTAATTTCATGAACTATTTTAAGGCGATGGTGGTTTTCCACATCATAGGGGATGGAGATACCAGTGGTGGGGAGTATTTAGAACCCCTAGATTAATGCAATTAAAACTTTTGTTATGTGTTTAAGTATTTAAAATGTTTTTGTGAATTTATAGAGGGTTTAAGGATTTTTTGGAATGATTTTGGGATTTCATGGAGGATCATGGTTTGAGCATGTCTGGTAAAAAATTTAGATCTCTTACATGGAACCATGAAACAAGGAAAAATGGGCTATGGGTAGTGTCATAGTTAGTTTAATGGTTTAGGAAAAACATGTGGCCATGTAGAAGTAACAGTGCTTTTAGGGATAGGTGCATATTCATAGTTACTACATGATTTGATTAATTGGGGTCCCTATACATGCAAGACTTATAACCAGAATTGAATGTTTTGGATTTGATTTTGATATGCCTTTGAAACTCTCATTTTACAATAAGTCAATCATAAATCTACTTTACCTCTTACATAAGGATTTGGATAGTGTTCCTATTGATACATGATCGATTTTTGGGTATTTATTGTTTTTTTTTGAATTCCTGTATCTTTGGTATGTATCTATTATTCATTTTTTCGCTATATATATTCTATTTCACATTCTTGGATTCATAAACATACACTTTTGTGGATAGATCTATTATATTTGATTCCAATTATAAAGATATTTAGATTTTTTTATTTCACAGAATGATATATAGCCAGGTTTATTGGAGTTTCAACCTGTTTTGTTGAAAAATTAATGGAATTCATCATTTTTGAAATATTTTTGGAGGTATGTGAATTAACCACTAAATCATATTATTATATATTAAAGGTTTTGTTTCAAATTTCTTTAATTAATTAAAATTTGTTGTGAACTTTTGGTGAAAAAATTTCTAAAAACCATCATCAGTGATGGTTTAGAAAATTTGTTAAAATTAGATGTCATGAACGTTATATGTTCCATGATTTCTATATGATGTATTTAAAATATGGATTTTTTTATTTAGTGATATTAATTGATTAAAATGGTTTCAATAAAATAAATTTTCTATTAATTATACATGAAATTGTTTGGAAAATGAGGTTTCCCTTTATTTCTGGAAAAAATGGCTGGCAAGCGTTCCTTTTAATATTTGACAGATAAGGGTAAGAAGTTTCCACTATCTAAAGTTGTATTAATAAGTGTATAAAATCCACACCCCTATTAAAACTTTTATGGTTAATGGTATGATTATTCCACCTAAAATTTTGGGTGTATAAGTCAATTATCTTTACCCCATTAAATTTTTTTGATCATGTTATAGTTTGGTTAATGGATGACTCACCACTCATAAGTATGTGGAAGACCATGGATTCATACACTGTTGGAGGATTTGAATTGTGTAATGAAGTGTGTTATGAAAAAATGTTATTTTATTTATAGATTAAATGTATTTTTTGTTTCTTTCATTGGAAATGGATTTGGTTTTGAAAACCTATCTAGCTATAGTAATTGAATTTTATTCTCATATAAAAAATATTAATTTTTTTAAAAATTTATTTATATAAATATTCTAACTTGTTTTATCCTAGTGGTGATTGTAGATAAGCCATTTGAGGAAAAATAACTATGTTACTTTACTGAATCCCTACACTGAATGTTTGGTTCTTTTGTAGAAATTTCTTATAATGACTGACACATGCCTATCATAGGGAATTTTAAAAGTTGTTTTATTTTCTTAATGAACATAGTGGCGAACCAGGGTTGTGTCACATGAAGTTTTTTGGAGTGGCTATAATAACTAATTTCTGATTCACCTAATATAATTGTATTTTATATTATATATGAAAATATTTTTTTTTGCTTAAAAAAACTAAATTTAAAATAATGCAATTAATAATTGAAATATAATCATAGATGAATACACAAAGTAATTAGAAAGAATGGACTTGGTCCATGATAGGATTATAAAGTTTTATTCATTATTTTTTTATATTATATTTTATAGTATATTTGATTTAACCTCATTAAGAAGTTAATTTACACTGATTTATCGATTGTGTGACATTAGCATTACATCAGTTCACCTAACCACACATAATCTAGTAGTCATGTTGGATAACACCACTACCAGGATTGAAATTCAATAAAGACCCAGCACCTCTATATTTTGTTTCATCTATTTATGCCACCCCAAATACAATATATAAAGGGTTCACAAGATAGAAATGATAGAAAATATTTAATAAGGGAAAATAAATAGAATTTGAAATAATGTCATGGTGGATGACCCCCACAACCATGAAATACTCTCAAATTCTCCACAAATATATTTAAAACAATTTTGAATAGATGCACAATAACAAGGATTGCAATAATACCTCCCCTAGGTCAAAGCCTCCGGTTAGTTAAATAGAAATTAAAAGTGATAAGTCATCATGATGGAATGATGGAAGAGTGAATGAATGATATTAGAGTTAGATGAGAAAAAAGGTTGGAATGAAAATAAGGAAACATATTAATTAAAATATGATCATGTTATATGGGAAAAAAATGAAATAATAAGCAAAGAAAAGTGAAATCCTAAAGGAGATTCCATCATCCATGGATTCACAATTTGAACGATGGTTCATGACTCTTCTTTGTCTTGTATTAACTTATCCTCATATAGTTCATGGGGTTTCCAACCGTTAGTATTCAAGTTATAGATTATCCAAATCACCCTATATTATTTTCACATGATTTTGTACTCTAATATAGTTCTCATGTTATGCTACATTAATGATTGAATTGGTGAATTTTTTTCGTTAATGCTGTTCATAATGATATTGTACATTTTTCCACAAGATTTAATCTCATCGAAAAATGTTTCTAAAAATATATATACAATTTAGTATGAAAAGTTATTCTTGACATGAAAAATTATTTTATTTAATAGTCAATATTCACATACATTTATGACCTTGACTTTTGAGGAATCATGTGGTCACACAGTTATGAATGTTGGTCATGAATATCATATATTTATCATTGTTGATTTTACACACTAATTTATTATCAATTTACATGATATATTTTCATATTAAAACATTTCCAAATCTATACAATTTTTTTCAGGCCTGAATTGTGGGCTTCTTTTGGGAATTCAAGAATTTGACTCATACCTTAGTCCTTATGAATTAAAAAATCCTAATAATTATTTAATAAAAAAATTTATTTCATAAAATAAATTAGTGTCTAATAATTTATGGCCAAAATAGTAAAATAAATTATGACACATAAATTTTATAATTAGGTCATTTCATCAATAAATCCGAAATGGAATCTAAACCGAGAAAATGTGACAATTGATGATAAAATATTACTTTGGTGGGAATTACAATACATAATTATTTTTAAAAATATTCCTAAATATTTTTTGTATCAATACCCCACACATAAACCATTATTTTCCACAATAATAAAATCACGCAATATAAATTAGTGGGAACGAATGGTATCATTATTAAAATTTCAAGGAAATAAAATTGAACAGTATTCAATATCACATTAAAATATCAAATTTCAAATTAAATATCAATTTAATTTCACATATTCCAATGGAAAAAATTCAATTCATGTTTTTAACTTTTACAGATTAACAAATTATGAAACATATCATTTCATTCATTCATTTTTGTCAATTTATTATAATTAATCATTCCAAATCATGAGCTAGATCAATTTTGTATCATTTATCTCATTACTCCTGATACAATTCAGGAAGATAAGTGATCATATCATGAGAACGAGATCTTTATCAAATTCTTTTTTTAAGTAACTACTATATCCTCTTTGTGAAGACAAAAGTCACATATTATCATTGGAGTTTTCCTTAAAATTTTGATTGACTCTGATTTTTAATGTTACTATGATTTTGTTTCATAATTAATATTCAAAGAGGAGTTTTAAATATTAAATTATAGTTCATTATATCAATTTTTTATTTAATAAAATTCCCCTCATAAATTTCTGAACTCCCATTACCCGAAAACTCAAGGTAATGTTTATGATAAAATAAATAATAATAAATGTCTTTTGAAACCACTTGATTTTTTTTCTATTTTAATACTTTAATTGTTATAAATAATGACTTTTTTTATTTATAATTTTTTAATTATAATATTCCTACCATCCACCCCTAACCACATGTGACAAAAATCAAAATTCTAATAATAGTGATTTTAAATTTTCCCAAATCACAAACCATTTTTTGATACTTTTTGTTCCTTTTATCATTTTAAATTATTTTAAAAAACAATGTAAATTAATAAATAATCATTAATGAATCTAAAAACATAATTTATTACCATAATAATATCCCCAAAACATATTGATTATAATTTAAATCATAACTTCCACCAATATTCTTACACGCACACTTTAACATAACAATATTATTCAAATACAAAAAGTATGTATGAATTGAGAAAATTGTATAAAAAATAGATCATCCATATAAAGGCCATTAAAGGTCTATTTTCTCTAAATATCTTTTGATATAAATTTTTTCATTTATAGATATTTGGTTTATCCAAAAAATTATAAATAAATTTAAATAATTTTTTCCATAGTCATTGCATCGAAAAGTTCAAATTGTAATTTTGGTTAGTGACATGTACTAAGATAAAACATGAAATATGCACACGAATAAATAGAAAGTACATGGTCTATAAATTTTCATCGAATTGGGAACCAGATATTGTAAAATCACTGAATGAATTATAAATAATAAAAATTTAATTTACATTAATTTTGTAAATTCAATGTGTGAAAAATTAAAAGGAAGTTTCATTTACATGAATCATTTCATTGCATCAAATCATGAGTAATGTTTTTATTATCCGTGATACAAATTAATAAATAAATTATCCATTATAAAATTTCATTTTCATTAATAATAAAATAAAAACATAAAAACAAATGATTTCTATGAAACTCATGTCTCTTAGATAAGTCATGTAAAACATAAATTCAAGAATGTGAATGAAATATCAATTTAAGCTCAAAATAAGATCTCTAAAATAATGTAACGAGTATAAAAGATATATTTTAATAGTGAAATCCATTTTTAAATGAATATTAGAACTCTTTACAACTAGGCTATCTGGGGATTCCATGATCCATCATGGACCAACAAAATAAAATTACCCAATTAAGCTTAAGGATTGTGTTAATTATGATCAAAATTATTGGAGAGAGAGAGGATACATTGATGTTAATTCTAAGGATAAATTTAAAATAAAATTTCATATAATGAATGTAAGGGGATAAGAATTTCAATTATCTTTTCATGGGACCAGAATTTCTATACTTTTAAGGGTATGTACAAGATTTTATCAAAAGACTGATGGGGGACAAAGCCTCTAAGACTTGCACCACCACATGAGGATTTTCCCAGAATGTGCATATTTATTCTCTTTCTAGTAAATTATAGTTTTATATTACAAAAATTAATCCCCTATATAATTGGGTAAAAATAGCATGGATTATGTTGGATGATTTATGGAACTTCATCCTCTTCATTTGTGACTTGTGATACATCTTATTCTGTTAAAATTGGTTTATTTATATTTGATACATTAAATAATCTTTAAAAAGTGATGGGACACATTTATATTATCAAAATTAATATTTGAAAATCGATATCATATTTTTACCCATGTATTAAGGTATCATTTGTGGATGGTTAATCAGGAAGATACAAAGGGACCATTTCATGGAATACACATAGTAGATGATCAATATGATTAGCGAGATCCTTGTGTTCCTCAATAGTAGAATCTTATTATCCATCATTATCCTCCATATGAACATGAATGATATTGAAATATGAAAAATTAAAATATTTGGGACTGATAATCATTTTATATTCAATTATATTTTAATTAATTGTGGTAATTAGTGGTCCAACTCCCAGAACTGGTTTATCATGAATTTGATTTTAAATTAAAGTTCTTATTAGAGTTTATATTCCATGGATGGAGGAAGGTAGTCCGGATCATCCCTCCATTAATAAAATTCAAAAACATCGGTGTATAATTATTATTTCAAAGTTATACATATACATGTAATGGTGGTGTCTCTTTTAACTTTTTAAGGAATGTGGAAATTATGTTTCATTTCAATTTCATCCAATTTGTTCCAAAATTTTTCCAAAGTCACATGATCTCCCTCTTATAATCTAGTAGAAAATGTTCATGAATTTTTCTCCACTAACAATGATTGATATATGTGGATTCAATCATCATGTACCACCACCTAAACTTATTTAGTATTACCAATTACAAAAATTAGTGATAAAAGTTTTTCCACCACAACCATTGGAGCTTACTATGGCTCCTGATGGGGTTACTCCATTAATAAATGAATAGAATCAAGGAATATTTTAACTTTTCTCATAAATTGGTATATTCTTTCTCAGTGTTCAGTAATCTTGGATATATTATAACTTTATTTAGATGTATCATCTTATTTTTGAGTTTTATTTACCTATGATTAATCAATTCATGCATAAAAATATGAATTTTAATATTTCATGGAAGTAGAATTTTTATAGGATTATTTAAAAAAGAAAAGTGTTTAAAAAAGATTTAATTTAGAATAAGTGATCAAAGTAACTATTTTAATCCCATTAAATGAGATCAATATTTATGCATTCCCATCATAGGTCATGGAAAATGATATTTTATTTTCGTAACGAAGAAGAGAGACTGACCACGGTAATCTCATATGAATAGGGTTGTAATCTCTTCAAAATATAATTCCAAATTCCATTTATCTATTTTTTTATATTATTTTTTAACATATTTTTTTGTGTTTTTGGATAATTTGAAATTAAAATAATTCAATTAATAATTAAATTATAAATGCTGAAGTGGATAGAATGAAAATATAAATAAATTTATCGGTTGAGGTTTGGCAACGTGTGTTTATTCATTATTTATTTACTTCTTAAATTCAATTTTCTTATACACATTATGAAACCTCATTACAAATCACATCACATTGATTTATTGAGATTGTGAATTTATAATTTCATTAGTAGGACAAATAAAACCTACACCAATAGTCAAATAAGATAACACCTCAATTGAGAATGTTATTTCTAAAAGACATGGCTCAATTCTACATCATTTCTTCTAATAAGGTTATCCTAACTCTATAGTGTGAAGGTTTTACCCAATAAAAGGGAAGGAAAATTAAGAAATTTATGAAAATGAATTTAATAGGAAATAATGTATTTTTTGAAAATAGTAAAACCCATGAAATAATCTCTCATCTACCATAGAGGGTGACAAGGGTCACATCACTTGAGGTGTATTTCAATCGGTTCAATTACTATTTTAAAATTTACATAATAAAAAAAATTATACAATTTATGAAAATGACTTTTTTGGATTCTAAAAAATGTGAAATTAAAATACCGTAATATATAATTGAAATCTTAATGCATATACATATCAAATGAAATTATAAAAAACGTCTTGGTCCATGGTTTGATAACGTAGGGACATTATTTTTGCAATTATTGTCTAAAATCTATCTGAATATTAATTTGATGAAATATAATTTATGAATTAATTTAATTTTATTTATTGATTTTGTGGCATTATCATACCATCAACACACTAAGCCACACCTCCAATATAGTCAAATGGAAAAACACCTCAATCATGACTGTAGTTCATAGAATACACGAATACATTGTATGGCATTTCATCCTTCTAGGAAACACTAAATCCATCATATGAAGTGTTTAACTAATATAAGTGGGAGAATATTATTAATAAAATAAAATATATTTAATTTGAAAAAATGACAGGGGGTACAATTTCCACACCCGTGTAATACTCTTACATCCACAACAATTAGATTTAAAATTTGTTGAATTGATGCCCAATAATTATGAACATCAAGAAAATATCACATAGGTCCATGCCTCAGGTTAGTCGCATTCCACTACAAATTGAATTGAAATAATGACAAAAATTTATAAAAGAGAAAGAATTATATTACGGTTGGAAGAAAAATATTGATGGACTAAGAAAAGTTAAACTGTTAAATTAAAATAAAATGTGTTATATGGGAAAAAATTTAAATAAAAATAAATGAAAATATAAATCCTAATATAGGATTAGACATCCACAACATCCTTATTTAATATATTTATTGATACTCTCCTTCAGAATCAGTGAAACCCTCTTTATATAGTCCATGGTTATTCCATCTTTTAGTATTCCAATTCAAGATACTTCAAATCACCCATAATGATATCTTACAGATTCTATCGACATATATCATTCTTGTTTTAGGATAATTTAATGACCTTATTTTTGAATGGTTTCTTTTTTAAATTTTAACATAAACATCTTCTTCATTTTAACAAAAAAAAATATTCTCCATAATGATATTGTATTAAAATATGCATTTAATTTACTCAGATAATTTTTTATGGCTAGGTAGAATCATTTAACTTCATAAATCATAATTTCTAATAATTTATGACCATAATATTGGTAGAATAATATGGTTTCATAGTTATAAATGATTTTCGTCACGATATTCTGTTTATCATTATCAGATTATAGCTCCATATTTTCATCCATTTATGAGATATATTTGTATCATAAAAAATCTATAAATCTATACATAGACTATGAGGCCCAACTTTTTATATTATTTTGGGCCTCCAAAGTTTAAATTAAGGTCTTCATCTAGAAGAATAAATTGAATCCCAATATTTATTTATTCTAATAAAAAATTATATTAATAAATTAAATCAATATACAGAATTCTACTGAAAACATAGTTAAATAAATCAAAGTTGTTAAATTCGAAAATTATTCCAGTTATTTAATTAATCCAGAAAAGAATCTATAATCATACAATTTGAAAATTTATATTAAAATATATAATTTGTGATATTGAAACTAATTTTTTTTGTTTAAATACATTCTTGAAAATTTAATGAGTAAGATACCTAGGTAAATGAAATGTTTCTCAATTCATTAATGATTTGTCCTAATACTTTGAGATTTGAATTAGTATTTGGTGCATGAACTATGTTGGTAGATATAGAGTTGTTGTCCTATATTATTTGAACACTTTTGGTTTTTAAACCTATTTCTTTTTATTTAGTTGGTATTTAACATATTAGTATTACTTTTAGTTGTATTTAGTTTCATTAAAGCTCCATTTAAAGGATATTTGGTTATGGTTTGTTAGTTGTGGAGGTTTTATATTCAAAATAAATAAATCATCCCCTACTGTTTATGATTCCAATTGAATTAATTTTCAATAATTGGTGATTGAGTGATGTCATATAATGAAAACTATAATTTCTTATGCCACTCAAGACAATGAGGAGTTGATGGATGTCACACCCATGAAATTTTCAAATGGAGGGAGCCACTATATTTATAGGTATAGGACCGATTCCATTTCTTAGTATGAGTTTTTCACTCTAATTCAATGGTGGATCATTCATGGTCCATGCTATTGTTGATAATCACTTAATGAATCATCCCACATGGGACATCTAACATCATATCTCAAAAGAAACAATAGAAATCATCATCACGTTTAGTGTAGAAAAACTATAAATAGAGGATACTTGTATGGAATAATCAAAGACCAAATAAAGGAGATATGAGAGGGTGTTGTTTCCTAAAAAAGGAAGAGGGTGAAAGATATGTATGGGGACCCCCACTACATGTAGTCTCTCTCAATTGAATGGATTTTTCTATGAAGGTACACGAATTTCTACCAATGTATCCATACATGGCATGTAGGTGGACTACATGGAATTCCTTAACCACCCACGGTTCTACTTGCGCTCCCTGGTCATGTTCATGTATCATGTCTATGTTTGTGTACATTACCTCACAGAATATCACCATCAAGTCAGGTTCCCATGTGCTCCTGAAGTACATACCTCATGTACAACACAAATGAAATATGGATATTTGTGGGTCCTACAAGGTTTATGATATTTATAATCACATGATACCCAATAAACTATAGCCATATCCCTACAGACCGCACGTTCTTCAGACTACTCAATGCATAGTTATGATTTTAATGAAATATTGGAGCGATTCTCATGAATCCATACATGCATTATCCACATCAAATATGGCCACATCATTATAAAAAATTAGTGGATCTTTCCTCCATAAGTCATTTTTGTTCATTTGGGGGAAGGAAATTATATTTCCATCAACTCGTAGGGGTCTATCACATGCCCCATATGCATGGGTGCAAAACCTGTGTCCCGAATCATGTAGTTTTGATTCCTATCAACCCAATTATTTCCCAAAACCTGACATGAGAACAAATACTTCTACAATTCTTCATTCTTTTCATCACTTATGAATCTATTGTGAATTTGGGGGTTCTTTTAGGCTCAATTTCACCCTAAAATTTCGAATTCTATCCTCATAGACCATTAATGAATAATGTGAAGAAATTTGGGAGAAATTTAGAAGAACATATTTGTAAAATGATCATTAAAAATGAATTTTGGATAATAGTATAAAAATTAGGATGAAGGGATTAGATAATTGAATATACAAATTAATTTCTATACATGGGTTCATGAAAGGAATCAACTTCGATGTAGATCAAGGATGTAATATGATTATTCTCAATAAATATAATAAATAAGTTTATAAACAATGAATTTATGAGTCCTATATTGATATTTGATAATTCTTGTTCTAGGATCACAATCTCAAATGATTTCTCTACGTCACGATCTACCGGGATCTAGTGTTTCATTTTCATCCGATATCAATTCACCAATAGATGGAGGAGGGATGCCTCATTATTCTCAAAGGTTTTATGAAACTAATATTGAAATAAATTCATTATTAGTTTATTAATAGGGAAAAATAATGTGGTTAATTAATATTAAATAAATAATATTGATTATTTATTTTACTAATTAAAACAAAAAATAGTGTCATTAATCCAAACACCCAACAAATACCTATTTTAGGTCATGCATACTCTAAAAAATGAATTTCAGAATTAGTCATGGTGTAGTGTTTTTTATATACAAATTAAAATTTATCCCATTTTATTTATGAAATTTTGTTATCTTGATATAAAATATATTTAATTAATTTATCAAAATTATTTCAATAAAACTAGGCATCCGAGTAACACGGCATATCAAAACAGAGATTAAATCATAAATGTAAAATTATAAAAATTATTAAATGGAAACAATTAGGTCACTATAAGGGCACACATTAATATTTGAAAAGAATAACATTTAGATTTTTTTATCAAAATCCAAACATTGATAAAATAATTCATTATGAAATGATATAGTTGAAAAGGTATAAATATTTCTAAAATGTTAATTTGGCTATTTTTATGTTAATTTACCAAATATATGTTTATTTTAACCCCTTTATAATTGTTTTCACCATAAAAATGATAATTAATATTTATTATCTTTACTATCCATTTGGAATAACAATTATGCTTAATTTATTATACACAAAAAAAATTCTTTTTTCGGTTATGGTATCATTTTTTTTGAAATTCAATTCATTGAATTGAACTATATTAATTTATTTTCAATTTCATAAACATAAAAAATTTGTTTTCCAATGATAGAATTTCAAAAAAAGCATAAATATAAAATAAAAAAATTCAATATGAAAAGGATTCCAAATTATATTACATTAATAATAATATAATTGATCATTTTTTTAATTTTAAAACCATCATAAATCAATTTTTTTAATTCTTTAAAATGATAGAGACATATTAATAAAAAAAATATATATTAATTTATCACTAAAAATATATGTTTTAGAAAATTGTAAAAAATAATGTATAATATAATTAAAATATAATAATTCATAAAATATAGTTAATTGTTCCAAATAAATTGTAAAAAAAATTATAAAACAATTTTAATAATATGTTTTAAAAATATGATTAAAATGATTCATAATAATAATAATTTTATTAGCTTTAATATTGTCATTATTCTTATCCCATAAAGGGGAAGAAATAAGATTAATTTTAAAACATTTTATTGAATATAAAATATAAAAATTTCATTCAATCCATGAACAAAAAGTGTTTTATTTAATTTCTATATATATAACACATTTCTGTGCAACATTTGCATTCAAGTGGCCTGTATTTTAATTTAAAATTAATTTTAATGAATGAATTATTTTTATAAATATTTGTTTACTATATACATTGATAATATTGTTAATAAATTCATACCCAACATTTCCACTAAAAGGTATTAAAAATAATAATAAATAATATTATTATAATAGATGTTATGTTTCATTTAAACTTAGACTTGTTTTTATCAAGATCAATTGATAAAAAAGAGGGAATTTTTTTATAAAATCATCAGGTGTTGCATTATATCCCCATTAAATAAATAACATCTTTATAGTTAGAATTAATTCATGGAAATTGAGGGATTTATATTTGAAAATTCCTTTATTGAAAATACGAATTGTAAAATCTTTTATAATTATATATTAGAAATACTGAAATGGAAAATAGGATGGACACTTAGAATAACATATAACATTTCCCCAAATATAGGAATAATGTGAGAAATAAAAATATTAACATAAAAGATAATGATAACATATAGTGATTAAATTGGTGTAATACAAAATATGGTGAGGAGGAAAATAACCACCACAAAACCATTAATCAATTATGTGTGAAATGATGATTATTCTAATATAAATTAATATAATAGATAAACATTTTCCCTCATGACATTTTTGATAAAATTGAAGGATTTTTTTACCATAATGATAAGGATCAAGAGATAATTGAATTACATTATTTATTTCCATTTTATAAGTATAGTTTTAACATTAGGCTATGTTTGGATCAATTTACTATTCATATCACCTTCCATTAAATGATTATTCTTTTTTCATGAATGATGAACGAAGATATCATAACATCTATAAAAATATGATCGGTCATGTAATGATCCCAGAACCAGTATCTTGAATCCAATACCTTGTATTATTAAATTGGTATAATAAATTCAGTTTTTTCACCATGAAGTACCACATAGTATAGTATAATTGGGAAATCCTTATAAAAAATATTTTTTCATTACATCTTTAAAAAACAAGGAAACTCCATTAGATACATCCATAAAATCCTATATAGTTTCTTCATGTAATTCATAACATAAAAAATCACATCCTAGGGGAAAATAAAACTCAATAAAATGGTTAGATCAGATGCTATGTAAACGTAAACGATATAGTATAATATACCATAAACAAAAACAAAATAGAATAACGAATAACCAAAAACTCATTCTATAAAAACCTATTCTTTATTACATTATATAAGGGATAAAAGATGTTTGGGTAATGACATGTTAATAATAATAATATAATGGAACATAACCATATATACTAGACTAGTCAAATAATCACATGTATGATCAATAAACAAAATCATAATGATGGAATGCATAATACTGGACAACAAAATCATATCGTCATGGCCTTGGTAAGGACATCACGGAAAAACAATTTAAGGCATCAACCAAAATTGTATATCAGTATAAATGTGGAAGGCCTCCACCACATCCATATATTGTTTGTCTCATGAGAAATAATGATGAAATTAGGGGATATATCGGTACAATCTATTTAGATAATGTTTCCAATTCATTCCTCATATGAAAGGGGTGATACAAAAAAATACATAACAATGTAATTATCTTTTCCCAATCACTAAAGATAATCATCAAAAATTCTTAGTAATATGGTGAATGAAATAAATATAACTCATCCATACTCAAATTGATCAAAAATCATTTAATAATATATTGTATTTGTTATGGAGATGAAATTCATTCCCTAGGATAGGTTGAGTACTTCCAAAATAATTTGCGATAAAATTAAAGATCAATGGGATGAAATATCAAAAATGGTGTATGCCTCACTAAGATCTTGTGTGAACCCACTCCGAACCACGAATTAGTGTGGTGCAAATAGAAAACCCACGAGTCCAACACCATCTACAACAACACCATTCGAGATGATGGAACTACCATGTGTTTGATTCCCACCACGTCTATGGCTATAAAAATGATGGGATGTTCTGCAAGTATGATGCATCCTCTCCATTTCCTGAATCCCCGTTTTTCCCTTCACTACACACTATTGAGTATTAAAATCCCCATTTCATTTTAATACGTGGCACACCCCTCAAGGGATGATTTTTCTCCTTTCTTCTTCTTAGATCCCATTTCAAAAATCCCTATATTACCACCTACCTAACAAAAAAATGGATCAGCTATGTTACATGAGCATCATGATCCACAAATCCCCTTATTCTTATTTACCCATTTTATGGTAAGGATGCCTTTCAAAATGGGCTATGACATTTTCTATGGACGGAGACCCTTGGGGATACTCAAGGCTTTATTTATCATTAGTCCTTCTTCAGTGATTTTCAAATCCACTCTCAACAAATAACCTTTCATCATGGGACCCTCTTCCATGAGGCCCTGCATGATTAAGAAATGTTATTTCATGGTCCTTCATGTGGTATTATTTATTAAACACCCCTATAACTTTCATTTCAGAATAGGTACACTGATGGATTTCCCTTTTTAGAAACAGTTATGCTAACATGGACCTCATAACTGATCACTCCTCTGCTACCTCTATTTTGTAATATTTGTTGCCTTCCCCCACCCTAATTATGTGTGTGAATCAGTTATGTATGTCTAATGGGTGAGGACCAAGTCATCCCAATCCAAGCCACTGGATATTAATAATCCATACCCCATCACCCTCTATATGTAATGTTAAACAATAGTCTCACCGCATACCATGTACATGAGATTCCATAAATCAGGCATTCTCCCCACCCACTTATCTCCATGAGAGTGATATCTTCCTCACATTCCATAACATGCTCACATGAACTGAAATCCCTATTGCATTGAACAATATCCTCCACATGAATCCATCTAAGATAAATACCTAATATATATCATCAAATTTACTGTTATTGTGTAATCCCCACATTACAACTTGTGGTCTCATCATTCACAATATGATTATCTTGTCTACTGCATCCTCTGGTTTCATACACCAAACAGCAATCATGTTGTTATAGTGGTTAATTATCACTTTGACACATTTCATATAGGCATCCCCCATAGAGTAATCCGCATTACCCTTTTATCTTAATTACATGTTTTTTGATTAATTGTTTCTTAAGGGATTATATTATAATCCTCCACGAGTTTCAATACGAACCAATGGTAAACTCGGGTGCTCTCTACCACTAATGATGTGACATCATATATATATGAGAAAAATCCACATAATCCAACTCCATGGGGTTTTAAGATCCCTTCTCCATCACATTTTCAATCACTTCTCCCTTATCACAGTGAAATAACTTTATCCACATTTATTCATATGGAATTTTTGAGTTAAAATCATCAGACCATACTGAAATACGTGAATTTTGATTCCTAGTTATTGGGGTATGTAGGAATCATACATGTGGTTCATGTCAACCATTCATTACCATCATTTTTATTCCCTCGAGTTTCTATGTCAATGGAGGATCATTACCCAACCTAGAGACTGTACTTCATTAAGGTCCGCATACATGCACTCCATTCTCATAGGAGGGATCCTTGGATGTCTCATTTTCCCATTACAATCTATATGTGTATTGATTCCCAATAAATGGAATATGTAACAAGCCTTACTAAGTATCAATCCAATCACCCACCAACTTCCATCTATCACATCCATTCCATTTCAACACTTCCTCCTTATCCATCTTAATGATTACTTGTTCTATCACATCCCATTGAGATAATGACATCCATTTTGGAAATCGTATTATATATTCCCCATAAACAACATCACTACTCCTAGGAGCACTCGGGATGACCTATGCATAAGACCCTCACAATCTACACCATCCAAGAAAGATTAATTATGTTGTGGCATGCAGTCTCATTGTGTCACCCGATACCATACCTTCACACTATGTGGTTTTTGTTCTCTGTCTTATTAATTGGAAACAAATGAAGCCTCCATGTGGTTAAATCTCATCCAATGGTAACCGTTGGTGCCCCCTCACTAGGGTTCCCTCCATGATCTGTCTATAGTGGTGTCTAAATCATCCTTCAAAGTGTGAAATATTCTCTTAACAAGAAACACCCCCATAGGTATGCTTTCATTGTTTTTTTAATCCATCCAATCATAAAATCATCTAGGTACACTTTCTTTATGAACTAAATCTCTGGTTTGTTCAAATGGGACATTATGATTTCCCCCAATGCATCCTTGCATAATGTTTAAATCACGTGTTACACTATGATAAGCCTGTGATTCCTGATTAAAACCATAGAATAAAATCCTATAACATAATATACCTAATTATATCTACAGGATACCTCAGGTTTCGTGCTCTTCATAATTCCTCTCTATGTAAGCATAATGGGACCCCAATGTTCTTACATCCACACATTCGATTGATGCCCAACCTAACTACAATCCCAATCGATGGATTATTCCCTGACTATACCTCATGGAATGTCTAGACATAAGCTATGTAATTTACCAGCATAAAAAATGAGATTGATCTAAGAATTATTTTCACAAAATACAACTCAAATCTATGAGGCAGTTCCTAACATGGAATGTAATTACATGGAGGAAGAATACAAGGATGCAAGAGAAAACATACCAGAATTTCATTTCGACCAAGGAGAAGACATCACTGAAGTGGTGAGGAATGTGACCCCATATTGGACTGTGGTATTGAAGGCTATAATACAGCCCATCCATCTAGTGAATGATAAAGATGAGACTAGGATAAAGCATTAAAAATATAAATTATAAACCCAATGAAAAATATTATCCTTAATATGAGATTATTATCATTTGAAAACATAGTAGATAAGTGTGTTATCAGATCAAACAATCTAAATTCAGTCATACAATTCATATAGTTGACCTGGTATGAAACTCACTAGAATTTGGCATACATAGTCATTGGGAATTTTGTTCTATGACATCATCATTTTAGATCACTCTCTCTATAATCATGGAATATTGGATGGTGTTATGGATTTGGGAACAAATTTTCCTATAAAAATATTGTTGGATGAATCTTTCTACATTTTAGGACCCCAGCTATAAGAATCCAATTTTCCCCACCTGCATACACAGTAGAATATGTAACCTCAAGGCAGAAGTCCCACATGACCCCACTGACACCATAAAATATGCTAAAAAAAACATTGTGTGTCTACGTCCCATCCCACCATTGCATATTTTGTCGTGGAAGATGATAGACACCCCTGTGTTCCAATACAAGAAAGAGGTGGTCATTCCCACCAGGGATATGGCCTCTAAGGATATAGATGCTTTTTCACCTCATGGACATTGTATCCCCCATGGGTAGTGCATGGAGCTGTTACTCCCCACTAACACAGTCAACTACTTTCGGAGCCTCTATCAAAATTATCCTATGACTCAATACCATTCACCAATGAGCTGAGGGATATTCGAGTGATTTTTTCCAAGAAATATTCCTAGGAGAATCCATGGAGGGATCACATGAGGCCCTATGAATTCCTTTAAATATTCCCATAGACCGACGAATAGGTGATCTATATACCTGCTCAGTCTACCTCAGATACGATAATTTGATGCCAGAATTAGGACCATGTTCAAGAAGATACCCATTAGGAGGCATTTTATTCAACAACACTGATAGAGCATGCCAAACCCTATGTATTCCACCTATCCCTACCACTATAGATCAAGGATTCACTGGTTTCTTATGATAATTGAGAACTGAATTGCACCAAATTCAGGATAGGTTGATTCCTTATGTCATCAACACTACAAACAGTCATGGTAGGCTGACCTATGATGATGAGACCATGAAGAGCGGGCTTTATTGTACCATATCCAGTTATTGTGGAGGTCCTCCCCACTCTCAAACTCATCATGGACATCCTCCCCATGTTCCTAGTATAAGTATAAACTATGTTAATACGACATTGTCATCATTTTGCACAATGTTATTCACCGTGCCTATGGATCCCGTTATGGAAGTATTCCCCACATTAAAGTAAACTAATGTGAATGTCTTCCTCACATCATTTCTGACATTTTAAGAGGTTCTCACTGCAACATCATATACCAAAGAAACTTCCCTCCTCAATTCATCATTGGATAACATAGAGTCTCCCCCCGTACTAAATTCAAATAATTTGGATGTCTTCCCAACTACAATAGCCATCATAGTAGAGTGCATCCCAAATTCATCCATAGTCATTATGAAAGACCTCCACATGAAAACCCTTCAAAAAATCTCAATGGCCTCCCTATTCTATAGGATGCCTATATGGAGTTCCTACAACTATTCTCACGAGTTCCAAAAAAGGTCGTTCCTACTCTAGCACCCAACACTATGGAGGTATTTTCCATACCTCTAGTAACCAATAAAATATACCTCCATATATCCTATTAAACATATGTATAGGTTCTCCTCACACCTCAAATCATCAAAGTGTAGGTCCTGAGAACTCTTACAGCAGTCCAAGCAGAGTTCCTCCCCACTTCGACACAAAGAGTTATATATTTCTACCCAGTGTCTCAAAAAATCTAGGTGGTGATCCACCCCATTCAATTGACATACATCGCGAAGGTCCTCATCATGAAAAATGATCCTTCCTCAGAAAATACATCCCATGTATCGAAGGAAAACCATATCCATCAATGGAATAACTCTACGAATGAATTGTTTTCCTGAATCATGACAGCTTCTCAGATTTTGAAGTTGAATGAGAGCCAATGATGGAACCTTACCCCCATTAATATTCATTATATTCTAGTGTATGAGGCTGTAATGGGTGTTTCCTCATCCCAAAGGCCTAGATTCAACAAATCCCTAAATCCACACACCGGTATATGTAGGGGAAGACGATTTGGATCCATTATAGGGTATTGCTGGGCAGTCCTCCATGTTACTACTTGTTTCATTTTCTACATAAACAAGTGATCACAAATAGTTATTTTGTTGCATGATATAAGACGATAACCCTCTAGACCAACCTCCAATAGCCTCCAAACTCACACATTAGGCATTGATCGGTAACCGATCATACATGGTCTTCATGATGTTGTCAGTAAAACCTCTAATAGATGACATAGAAAGAGGAATTTAGTCATCTGGAGAAATGTTTTCTCTACAATCCAGTCCACTGCCACATCAATCCACCTCTGTTCTATAGACAGTTCCTCACCCAAAACCAATCATATAATTTTGTAATGAGGATTCATACCATGAAACCAAATAAATAATCATGTGGGATATCCTCTTTGCTAATTATTTTTCTGAGATGTTCTTACTGATCACCACTGCTGAAATTGACCACTCGGATTCACTCCCCCAAGGGGAGGATTTTTTATTACACCAAACCATTTGGGAGACTAATTAAATCCTCTGTAACTATCAGTTTTTTTAACCAAATAGATAGGAGAATATGGATGAAATCAACCAAAAATGACGCATAGATGATTTGTAAGTGACCATCATGGCGTAGCATGCTAAGTCACCCATCTACCACCAGAACCTTCATCAACGATGAATTTTTTTTATTGTTCTATATAGAATTATTGAGGAGGATGATCCATATTAAAAAATCTAATTTTGTTGATAGAATATAGATTATCAATTCAGTCCCATATGAAAATTTTCCTTGGTATCCGCTGACATTGAGCATATACCTTCAAGTGCACTAATGCGGAATATGGGTGAGCTGGGATGACTCATGGAGTGGTACACATAAGTGGGTTCCATGGAAGTGGACCTTCCCCATGTTGATTTGTAACATCAGTTGGGGACTCATATATGTATTATAACATTCATATAGTTATAGTAACATGACCACATGACTCTTACATCTCATTCCATATCGGTAATAATTCTGATAAAGTTAAGGATCATATCAGGACTTTAAAAACACATGTTCAGATCAATAATTCACATGATCTAGATATTGACCTCGCTACGTCATCAATACTCTAGTAATTGTCATATAAATGGAGTAAAATAACAAAAATTTTACCATACACCCTACAGAACGGTGTATGGACTATAGTGATCCTCGAAAGAATTATGTCCCTCCTCTACTAGGGTATAAGGGGAAACCTCATATATTTATGGACAAGATACTTTAGATTGATCTTGATAATCCTACACATCCCAAACTTGTAGGTTTGGATTGTATTGTAAATGATTGTGGAACCTATCACAGAACACTCTTAAGCATCGAATCTATCTTAGTTGTGACCAGAATCAGGCATTTCTATAGCCTATTCAATCTAGAAGTCCACATGTCATTCCACCAGATGCTCCATTAGTCACTGAGCCTTCTTATCAAGTTTATTATACCATCAATGTAATTTTTGTTAAGAATAAATACCATAAAAGGAACCCCATCCAAGATGACCCGATCATAGATTTGGATTCCTATATAGAGGCATTTGAATGAAGATAGGTGTAGATCCCTAATCATGGAAATCCATATTCATCATGTGTGGACAACAAGGGAGCACACCTGGATTTTGGAAATTCGACCTTCTCCACCATCAACTGGATAGGAGACCTACTGCACCATATGGAAAACATCATATAAAGCTATGAACCCATTTCTGGAATTCCAGAGCAGTAATAAGTTATCAATCTCTGATGATTTGTGAAGACATTTGAAGGACCTACATTTTTCAGGTATTACCTACTACCCATTGGGCTCATTGTTGGTTGCGAAGTTCTACACACGTATTTTCATTATCAGTACATCTACACCACCAAAAATACATGTCTTGATGATGTCTTCAGGTTCATTAATTGACTAGATGAGTTAGTTGTAATATTTTTTTCTATGTTAAAAGGCCTCACATATTCACTCGATAATCCACTGACCCAAGAGAAGCTACTAATGATGTGTGTGGGAAATTTAATCCAGATCATGTCCCATCCCTCATCATTTATAATTTTATGACTGTATTTTATACCTTTTTTATATTATCTATTCCTAAATGGTGCCTTGCAGTATTCTAATAAAGCATTCACATTGCCTCCTTGAGCTCATGTGAGATGACCCACCAAGGAAGATACTACTACTGTCGCATAGATAAGGGCCCCCAGGCTGTATGAGTTATTACTGATAGAGGCTCACCTATAGCCTAATCGAGGTAAATAATATCATTATTAGAATATTCCATCACATAATCATAAGACGCTACATTCTAATGCGCTACAATAACTTATGTATGATGATCAGGTTTGAGCTCTCCATCTAACTACAGTTCCTTAGAAGGTAATGTTTCAAAGAGTTCTCGATCTCGATAAGAGAAGGAAAACCTATTCATTCTATAATACTTTGGTTCCAGGTTATTTCTATACAACTATTGTTCAAGGTATTCTTATGTGTCACCAATGTAGGAAACCCCTAGAGGCGGATCTTATATATCACCTTAACCCCTTCCCCTATCACTAAATCCGTAGACATAACATTAAGAAATGATATGTCTTTTGGGATTGGATTAGGGACCAAGTTGATTAAAACTGATCATGATTTGTCCCTTAAATAGAACTAGAATCAGGCATTTCCAAAAATCCAGATAGAGATAATAATGGTGATTGAAAGTAGGTGTTTTGTGTTGGGACTCAAAATTATGATGACTATTTTTCATGTAGGGAATTTACACATTCCCATGGTGTCCACAGTGATCCTTTAAAACATATTACCCCTCATAAATTTGTCGCACCATCAACATTTTTCACTTTAATATCATCATTTTATCATTATACTTTTCAAAAGATAAGAAATCGATGTAACAAGGGAATATAGAGCAACACAGTAGTGCTGAATCCATATCTCACTCTATGAGGCATCATTTCCCCATGGATGTTGATCACACCCAAAATCTATCCATAGTTGGATGATTCTTTCACTGATGTACAAGATTATTCATTAATGAATACTATCAATATAGTGAATCCCAATATGATTCCAAATGATGAAGATTTTTAGGTAGGTCCTCTTAATGTTCCTAATCAACACCATCAATGAGAAGGACATGGATATGTTAGTCATCAAAATACTCAGACTAGTACTTCATGAAAAATCCTTTCATGATGTAACGTCCTGATTATGGAAGCCACCCAGAGGTGCCCCGTACTCGGTTGGTCAGATGGCCTCAAATGAAATTCCCAAAATGCCAGAGGCTACCAACTAGCACTAAGGTCCATGGATGTTATATTGTGGAAACTATGCCCTCATTGGCTGAGTAACACAACAGAAGAGGAACAAATATACAATAGAGGAAGTAGTAAATATCTAGAAATAGTAAACATTAGAGGAATGAAATAGTAAACAACTGGATCACATATAAAGAAAAGGATTCATGATTAATATGTCTAAGAAAACATCCAAACAAGCCAAAATGCTGAATATAAACATTACTAAACCAATGTACAAGGTAAACAGATAAAAAAATTCTCAGCATCACTGGTCTATGCTTGGTCCCATGCTCTCCAGCTCAACATCAAGTCATGTACCTGATGGAGAAGGGCGCTTTACCTTATCTATATTTGTAGCAATATAATATCTTTGGGCCCAAAACCATGGCCTAAATAGGGTGTGAGACTAAGTCCATGTAGGCAACCACCCAATGATCTATTCCTAACAGTTAGTGGATATATGGTAGGTAAAAGTATTAAAAGTAGTAAACATAAAAAGTAGTCAGTAGTAAACAATACACAGTTTTAATATCAACCATCAGATAAACAAGAAGCTAAACACTAATAGGTAACCCTTTGAGAAATACTCAAATCCCTTCCCCTTTGGTCCTACCTAAAAAGTATAAGCAACCCTCTGGGCAGTACACTCAGTCTAAACCCTCTGGTTTCATCACAAGAATATTTAAATAGACCCTCTGAGGAAGCAATCACAATCGATTCCCATTATAGTGTAATGTATAACAAGACTCTCTGAGGAAGATCACACTGTCAATTCCCGTTACAGCTCCAAGGTCACAGAATCTCTGAGGAATCTCACTCAGTCAATTCTCCTTATATACCAAATTCGATCATGTAATTTTAAGACTCCCTATGGAAGCTCACATGATCAATTTCCCTTATAGTCTAATGCAGTCAAGGAATCTCTGAAGAATCTCACTCGGTAAAATCCCATTATATCCCCAAGTGGTCCTAGACTCTCTGAGGATGCTCAGTCATTCAATCCCCCTTATAATTTAAAGTGATCAAAGACTCTCTGAGGAATCTCACTCAGTCAATTCTATTTATAGTCTAATACACCAGGTTATCACGACCCTATATAGGTCAACGAGAAAAGCAATTAAATTTGGCCAAAGTAAACGTACAAAACTAGATGGATAACCTGTCTACAAAATTTCAAGCATGTCAAAATGCAACCTCTCCATCCTATAGCAATAGGCATGGAAAATAGACAAGGTGGCCAAAAGTCAAAGAAGTACCAAACGGTCGTAAAAAGATCATGCGTGGGTAAAAAATCCAATGCATAGAAATCAACCATATTCAAATCCAATTAACCACTAAACAAGCATACAAGCATGGAAGACAATAAACGGTTGTAAAATGGTAAACACGCAATACCCAGTTCAACAGTAGTGGTCAAAATTTCACATAATACACAATGACATGCAACAGAAAGGAAAAAACCACGTACCTCAGCAATGTGAGTTCAATATACTCTGATGTCGGACATTGTTTTGACCTAGAACATAGTAGATCATCAAAAACAACTAAAATATTCAACACATGATATCTCACATGTGAGGGGAAATAAGAAGATGTTGATCTAGGAGAAGAGAGAACTCACTGATGTGATTCCAACGCAACTGACCGTGTTTGATTCAGAGGATGAACACTCGCTTGGGGGTTCGTCGATGATCTGCGGCCGTATAGAGCTCTTGGTAGAATGGGACATAAAATATGTGTGTTAAGGTGATTAGACGTGACCCCTATGCTTTCAATGAAGGAAAGAAATTACACGGTGTGTACACATCATTTATGTACTCTGCTTTTTGTGGCCTCCAGGCCAGCCCACATGGTCGTGTGCATGGCCATTACACAGCGTGTACTCATTATGTACACACCGTGTACTTTGAAAATTTACATAATTTCCTATTTTTCTCAAAAACAACCATAAAAGTAAAACATACCTCAAAAGAATGTCCGGGTTCTTAAAAACATCCCACCTTAAAGAAATTTCTCCCCAAATTTCCCACGTGTGGGGTAGAAGAAGAAACCTCAAACTGTTCCAGCCACTGTTCTCATACAACGGCCTCCCTCTCCCAAGTCTCGTCCCTCAACCACCGTTGCTGCCATAACACTTATACCAGAGGAACACATCATCCAAAAAGAACCTCAGTACTACGATCAACAATCTGGATAGGTTGTTCCTTGAATGACTCATCCAAAATGAGCTCAAACTCATCTAGTTGAAATATATGAGGCGGGTCTGAAAAGTAATGTTGGAGCTGTGAAACATGAATAATGTCACACATTGCCCGGTACCTTTGGGGTAACTACAACCAAAAGGCAACCGACCCAACTCTCTCCAACACCTCCAACGACCCGACATACCTCGGTGAAATCTTATCCTCTCTCTTAATCCCCCGGATTCCTAACCTCAATGTGATATGAAAAAAACCTAATCCCCAACCTCGAACTCCATTGTTCATCTCCGCTGATTTGCATAAGACTTCGGTCGAGATTGTGCAGTATTTATCCTCTTCCGAATCAACTCTAACAACTCTGTGGTCTCCTGAAAAAGGATAGGTCCCAACAAAGCTGCCTCTCTAGCCTCCAACCAACATAAGGGTGATCAGCATGAACTTCCATAAAAATTCAATTAAGGAGCCATCTGAATAGTTTCTTGAAAACTATTATTGTAGGAAAACCCAACAAGAGGTATATTCTTCTCCCAAGTACATCCAAAATCCACGATGCAAGCTCAGAGCATGTCCACACGCACCTGAATTGTATGCTTTTACTGGAAATCTTCTAGGGGGTGGTAAGCCGTACTCAAATGCACTTGTGTACCCAAAGTCTTCTAAAGCCCCTGCCAGACCCGAGAAGTAAAACATGCATCCCTGTTTGGAAAAATGGAGTGTGGAACTCCATGCAGACGTACAATCTCACAGATGTATAATCATCCCAGTTCATCAACACTGAAGGTCTCCTCAATCAGAAAGAAGTGGGAAACCATCAGTAGTCTGTCAATGACAACCCAAACTACATCATTCCTTTGAGGCGACCCCAGCAGACCCATTACGAAATCCATTGCGACGTCGTTCCATTTCCACTAAGGGGTGGGTAACTGTTGTAAAAGACATTCTGGCCGATGATGCTCTACCTTTACCTTCTAATAGGTGGGACACCTCATGACGAAAGTAACAAAATCCCTATTTATACCTGTCCTACAATACTGATGGTGTAGATGACGATAAAACTTGGTGATGCCAGGATGAACTGCCCAAACTGGGGAATGAAAATCCCACCTCAGCTTCTCGCGTATATCTGATGGCACCCATACACACCCCAAGAAATGAATGATATCATCCTCGCCTATGGTCCATCTAAGAATATGTTCCTCTCCTGACACACTCTTCCATAGGATTAGGCCTTCTAAATCTAATAGATACCTCATTTTCACTCGATAAAAAAGAGTAGAGGTAACAGCTTCAGAAGAATGAAACGCCTGCCCCTGACTACCATGAACCTCCAAATGCATCATAGAAAAATAGAGCCATAAGCTTATACTCACTACTGGCTAATTGAAATGCTTGTATTTGAGTCCTCCTGCTAAACTCATCATCCACTACGTTGCCTTTTCCAGGTGTGTAGGCAAGCTCAAATTCAAAGGACTAAAGGTACTCCACCCACCATCGTTGTCTCAAATTCAGATCATGCTGAGTGAAGATGTAATTGAGACGTTTGTGGTCTGTGAAAACCACATAATTCTCTCCCAGAATATAATGAATCTAATAGTGTAAGGAATGATCAATAGATTTTAAATCTAGATCGTGCATCAGGTAATTCCTCTTATGTGGCCTCAACTACCGAGACTCGTACACAATGACTCCATCTCCCTGCATAAGAACATCACCCATACCGATCCCTGATGCATCATAGTAAATAGTATAGATCTTTCCTGGCTCTAGAATGACTAGTATCAGTTCTGAAGTCAACCTCTCTTTCATCTCCTAAAATTATGAATCACAAGAATATGACCATGAGAACTTCACACACTTCATAGTTAATCTCATCAGTGGTGCCTCTATATGTGAAAAGTCTTTTATTAAATTTCTATAGAATCCAGCCATCCCTAGAATACTCCGCACCTCAAAGACATTCTTTAGATGATCCCAGTAGACTACTGCCCTCACATTATTTGGTTGTACTGATAGTCTAGTCTTGGAGATGACTTGTCCCATGAAGTAAATATGATCCATCTAAAGGTGGAATTTTGAGAACTTTGCATATAACTGATTCTCTCTCAGTGCACTCAAAATAATATCAAGATGAGTAGCATGGTCATGTTGAGTGTGGGAGTACACCAAAATATAATCCACAAAGACAACAATGAAATAATCCCAGTATGGATGGAATACTCAGTTCATCTGTGCCAAGAAAACCGAGGGCATGTTCATGAGACTGAACAACATAACCATATACTCGTATGGACCATAACTACTCTTGAAGGCTGTAAGAGGTATATCTGATGGTCTAACACACAACTGATGGTTTCTAGATCTCAAGTCAATCTTCGATAACACTAAGGCTCATTAAAGCTGATCAAAGAGGTCATCAATTCAAGGAAAGGGATATCGATTCCTCACTGTCAACTAGTTCAAATTTTGATAGTCTATGCAAATGGTACCATTTCCCATCTTCGCAAATAGGACAGGAAAACCCCATGGAGATCTACTAGGTCAGATGAATCCCTTTGCCTACAACTACTCAAACTGCATCTTCACCTATTTAATCTCAAGTGCACCCATCCTATAAGGATGAATGGACATCGGTTCCACTTCTGGAAGAAGCTCAGTAGACATGTCTACCTCATGCTTTGGAGGCTAACCTGCAAAGTCCTCTAAAATAACATCTCTGAAATGACCCACCACTGGAGGAAAGTCAATCTGTGAAGTCCCCCGGTCACCCAGATATAGACTAGAAATATGAGCTATAACTCCTCCCAACCCATGATGATCGGGTCCTGCTCTGCTAGCTTGGACATCCCACTCGCCCCTATTAAGAAAGAATCCACCCTCGGGTGATACGAAAGTCACCCTACGACGATAGCAATTGATGAATATCTAGAAGGGAACTAACCATTCCATTTAATGAATGACATCATAGCATGTCATCTATAGGACACAGAGTTCCCATAAGAAGTTACACCTAATAATCTATAGAGGGCCCTCATGGCACTGATGCACACAAGCCGTTCTAGTCCCCAATTGTGTTTCTAGCATCCAGACATTAGCAGAGGAAATGATACAGACCCTATGGATCTCCACAATAGAAACAGATATAAAGATATGGGAAGCCCCTATATTGAAAAGAGAATATGCTAAAACCGAGGCTACAAAGATCATACCTTAAACTGTAGAGTGTATGGGATCCTGCTCCTACTGGGTTTTCTCCTCTATAAATGACTGACTTGTACCACAGCCCTAAGACCCTGCCTGACCGCTCTGAGCAATTCCTCACTGATTTCATTGAAAGAACAGTGACTGGCCACCATGGCCATGACCTCCACCTCATCCTGAATGGCAAGAATAACTCTAGTTCCTTGACTAGTGAGAAACTGGTGGTGCTGCTCCTACACTCAGAGTCAAAGAAGAACCCTTGTCACCAGCTTCGTGTTTGAAGATATGACAGAAGCACTGAAGGTGACCTATCTTGCCGCAAGATTGAAACTCCACTGGGTCTCTCAAGAAATGTGTCCTTATATTCCTGCTCTTCCCGCAATGGTATCACACCACCTGGATACTAGAAGACGCATCCCCCCTACTCTGATCTCCACGTGTAGTCTCTCTACGACACTTATTGTTATCAGTAGGAGGAGTAATAACTCTGGATGTCGAACCGCCTTGCCCCACAGTTCCAGAATCCCTCAGAATGCGCTCTATGATCAGCAAACAGTTGATGATAGAGGATGTTGAAGTCAACATGAAGATGTTCACCTGAGATTAGATATCATGCCTCAGACCATTCCTAAACATTCATGCAGGGAACAACTCATAACCTCTTGGAATAGGCGTGATACACTGCAGCTCTGTGAAGATAGAAGAATACTCTATAACAGTAAGTGTACCTTTCCCATGACTCATGTACTATTTTTCTCGATAAGCCCTCAAGGTCTCTAGATAGAATTAATGATAGAATATGTGTTGAAACTCATCTTAAGACATATTTTGTTGGTGTCCCACCTATGAGATCACATCCCACCAACTCATGGAAGATTCTTGATGCATGTTGGTAGCAAGAACCACCCTTTTCTCTAGAGGTATCTCCAGATTCTCAAAAATCATCAGTGTGGCTTCTAGCCCTGACTCTTTAGCATGGGGTACTCCATCCCCATAGATCATGGGAATATGCTACTGTTGAAAGACCCACGTCAATTCTACCATCGACGGGGCATGAGGCGGCGATCCCTGAATGAACTACATCATCCTTAAAATACCCTCCCTGAACTATGCATCAGCACCTGTGTCAGGTATAATGGTTGGTTCCAAGACTGTCACAATAAGAGGATATGCTGGAAGTCCCAAATCAGCCATGTCGAGTGTCTGATAACCACTTGGAAACTGGCGTAAAACCAGAGGAAACCACAGTGGCATGACTCTGCAAGGTAAAGCACAAAACATAGATCAGTATTGTCAAGGACGTAAGACTAGAAGTGTAAAAAGGGAACAAGATATTGAATGCACTCATTTTTTACAAATCATGACTAGAGGGAATGTATAATTCCTACATGGTGTGTTCCCTTATGTCATTTAAATGGGAGTGTAGTCCTACCTAACCTGGTAATATAACAACCCAAACACAAGACATGTTCTCCTAACACACGGTGTTTACTTGAATAGTCTACCTCAACCCGAGTCCTTCTACATGGTTAAGCCACATGGCTCTCCTAAGGCAAGATTACACGACGTGTTTGAGAAAGGACTGATGTGTACTAAAAAAGCTTCACTTGGCCCGTTTTGTTAGTGATGTGGCCTAACACATGACTTAACCTAAATGGCATGTTCTTCATAGAATCAACGTGTATGAGAAAGGATAACACTGACCCATGTTGTTAGTGACACGGCCAGATACCTGGGTCAGACTACACGATGTGTTCAATCCTGACACGGTGTGTATTGCTTATGGTTTATCTGCTGGTGTTGTTATTTACATGGGAAGACATAGGGTAAACACTACACGACATATTTAAGTGGTACACGGCGTGTTCCCACGAGTCTTTCCCCATCCCGTGTATCTGCGTACATAGCCTATGATATGGTAAGAGACCACACTGCATGTACATAAAGTACACATCATGTACATAAGAAAAACAATTTCTTCCTAAATAGATGAACACGTGGAGTGTCCCAATTCTAGAAGCCACCCAGAGGCTCCCTGTACCTGGTTGTTCACATAGACTCAAGGGAATTTCCCCAAACTCTAGAGGCTACTGACTAGCAGAAAGGGCCTTGGGTCTGATAGTGGGGAAGCTATGCCCTCATTGGCAGAGTAATATAGTAGAAGAGAAACAAATATACAATATCAGAAGCAGTAAATATAAAACAATAGTAAACAGCGGAAGACTTAAATAATAAAAAACTGAAGCACATATATGTATGAAGCATATGTCTAAAAAAATAGCCAAAAAGTAAAAATGAAGAATACAAACAGTACTAAACCAAAGTACAAACGAAACTGATAAACAGATCCTTAGCATCATAGGACAAAGAATGGTCCCATTATCCCCATCTCCACAGCATGTCAAGTACCTGGAGTAGAAGGGAACATGCTCATATCTATACCTAAATCAATATAATCTATTTGGGCCCAAAAGCATGGCCCAAGCAGGGTGTGAGACTAAATACCTATAGGAAACTACCTAATGATCTACGCATAATAGTCAGTGAATATATATTAGGTAATAGTAAAGAAATCAATAAACAAGAATGTACTCAGAAGTAAACAATCCATAGTTTTAATATTAATCAAAATCAAAACAAGCATCTAAACACGAATAGGTAACCTTCTGGGAAATACTCACATTTCAACCCCTATGGTCTTACCAAACTAGTATAAACAACACTCTGGGAAGTACACTCTATCAAAGCCCTCTGGTTCCATCCCAGGAATATATAAACAGACTCTCTAAGGAAGCACTCATAGTCTATGCCCCTTATAGTCTAATGTAAAAGAATACTTTCCAAGGAAGATCACACAGTAAATTACTCTTATATTCTAAGGTATTAAAGGACTCTCAGAGGAAGATTACAAGTTCAATTCCACTTCTATACCCATGGTCAAGGACTCTTTGAGGAATCTCACTCGATCAATTACCCATATATCCCAAAGTCGTTCAAGTAATTCAAATACTCTCCAAGGAAGCTCACACGGCCAATTCTCCATATAGTCTAAAGCAGTCATGGACTCCCTGAGGAAGCTCACTTGGTAAATTCCCCTTATAGCACCAAGTGGTAATAGGCTCTTTGAGGAATCTAAGTATGTCAATTCCCCTTATTGCCTAAAGTGCTCAATGTCTCTCTAAGGAAGCTCACTTGGTCAATTCCCCTTATATTGAACAACACCAGGTTCTCATGGCCCTATGTAGAACAATGATCATATCACTACAATATGGCCAAAGTAAACCTACAAAACTACTTGGCTATCTAGTCTACAACATATAATGTATGTCAAAATGCAACCTCTCCACCCTAGAGCAACATGCATGGAAAACAAGAAAGGCGGCCAAAAGGCTATGCAGGACCAAACCATCATAAATAGATCATGTATTGGTAAAACATACAAATCATATCAATCAACCCAATTCATATCAAATTAAACTCTACACAAGCCTACATTCATTGAAGGAAATCAACTGGGGAAAAATATTAAACGCGAAATACCCCATTCAACGGTATTGGTCAAAATAGAACATAATAATCAATGACATTCAACGAAACGGAACAAACCACCTCCCTCGGTGTTGGGAGATCGATATACTATGGCATCGGACCTTGGATAAACCTACAATGTGGTAGATCTACAAAAACATCTAACATGTTCAACCCATGATACCTCGTGAGAGAGGAGAAATCAGATTTTGGTGTTCTAGGATAAGAGAGAACTCACCAATGTGATTTAAATGCAAAAGATGGTGTTTGATTCAGAGGACAGATGATCGTACAAGAGTTTGTCAAAGATCTATGGACATATGGAGCTCTCAGTCATATGGGACCTAGGAGAAGTGTGTTCTGGTGATTAGACGAGACCATGGTTTGTTTAATGAAAAAAATAAAGTAGACGTCCTGTACTCGCCGTTTCCATACTCTGCTTTAGGTGGCCTCCAGGTCACCCCACACGGTCGTGTGCGTGGTCGCTACATGGCCAGCACCCGACATCCTATGGTAACCATGTACATGGAGTGTACTCATAAATTAAATGACATGTACATTGAAAATTTCCACAATTTTTTCTTTTTCTAAAAAACAACCAGAAAAGGAAAACATACCTGAATAGAAGGACCAGATTCTTACACATGATTCCAAGAACATATAGTAGGCTTATCATAGATCCAAACATGGATTGATCTCTTGGCTCATCATTTTCGATTTATTGTCACACCCATTCATGCTTATCGACTAGGAAGTGTCATCGTAACCATATCAGGATCATCCACATCCTGATAAAGACATGATTCATCCATCCAATGATCAATAGGTAGTAATTTTTCTTGGATCATCTTATGAGAAGCATTATATACCAATCACCATCTTGAATTCTCTAGTTCAACCAATGATTCCCATCATACCTCCTACCAATGGGAAACATACAACTGGCAGTAATGTGAGCCTTACATAGATGTATGATGTTCTTAAAAACCATTATAGCATTCATGAAATGCTATCAATTCATGAGATCCTCCATATACTTAAAGAGATTTGATAATACCTCTTACAGGCCTTGGAGATCCTCCTCTAGTTTGAGCCATATGTGAAAGACTCAATGGCATTCTATGATGTTGAATTCAAGTGAGAAGAATGCCAATCCACCATCTTAATCTTAGGAGAATATTAATTACTCCAATATTGGGGTATATCCTCATATTTTATATAAAATGATGTTAAATGATGTGGAAGTAATTCATTTTCTCTTTGACATAGGTTTCATGATCAATCTCTTCCCGAACCAGAGGCTTTGTACCCTTGGATTGAATGAAGTAGATCTTAGACCCTCTGACATGATGAATTATGGTTTCGACAGGGAACAAAAATGATTTTGTAGAATAATCATCTTATAGGTAAAATTCTATGGCATTATTACAAGCACTGAATTTGTGGATGTGTTGTTGGATTCCCCATATAATGCATTGATGGGTTGTTTATTTCTCTATGTATATGCAACAGTTACCTCTGCATGTCACCTATGTGTCATGTAATACCTCAACGTTCAAGTGGGTGTTCACCGATGTGACACATATTATTTTTTCCTTTTGTAAATGCCACTATTATAATATTGAGTATTACAAGAGCATGAAAAAATAGGTTCTAAGCCAAAATGGTTGAGGACGCAATTAATGTGTCTAACTGGTGGACAGACGTTTATGATTCTTTCATCCTTCATATTTGCTGGTTGGAGGCCCAAACACCATAATTTGGACACTACATTGTCGTTTATGAGATGAAGGTATGGATCATTCTCATGTACAAGGAACATCATATGATTACCCAGTAATCATATAATGGACATGATAGAATGATTTCATATACTCTTATCCCTGTGAGATATCCTGATGTTTCCACATGGCTACAATGGTATGTCATACCATCATGTTCCACTAAGCTAGGTTGAGTTGACTTAGGCAGACCCACGAACACATCATTGACATCATCAAGTGTGTGACCCTTAGTTGAAGGCGTGATAAAATTTAGTTGACAACCACTGTTTCTAGGATTACGAAGTAGTATAATTATCATGATTATGTTTATAGTACATTTTAAATTGTCACAAACATTCCCCAATTTTATATTAACTATGTGGAGCCACTCGTTCTCCGTGATCCTCCTTCTTCAATGGATTAAGTGGATTTGGAAGATGATACTCTCACATTCGAAGTGGATGCATCCACCATCGTTAATGAGTTAGTACTAGCGAGTCATCATTCTAAGATAAATCTTTGGCCAACAATTATCAATGAATATATTCTTGATGAGGAGTAGGAATAGTATGTGAACTTATTAACGCAACATTGTGAAGTGTTATCTAAGAGCTATGAAGGGATACCAGGGATTGTCCATCAGGTCACCATCCACCATCTAGGTATATCATTGAGTCCTCACCCATTCAAGTGGCCTCGAATGGTGATGCCAAAATACCAAGGATATATGTTCGAGGAAAAACATGATAAAAAATCAAAGCCATCATTTTAAGTGATGTTTTGTATCCCAGGTGGAATTAAAACATCCTCCTATTCAAGATAAAAGAATGGAAACATCTAAGTCTGTATTGATTTCAATGATATTTACCTCCACTACATGAAATATTATTTTCCCCTTCTAATAAAATATTTGTTGTTCGATGCCACGACTATTTTCATGGGAAATTATTACATGAATGAGTTTTATGTGTATAATATGATCTGAATTGCCCCTATTATGAAGAGACCACCACCTTTAAAGCCCTATAGTATATCTTTTTTAGCAGGTAATGCCTTTCCATCTAAATAATATCTGAGCCACCTGTCAATATTCCACACACTATATACACTTGATCTTAGCCAAAGGCCGAGAAGGGTATTCAATTCCATTCACCACATCATCAATCTTCTCCTTATGAAATTAGTGGAATTATACAATGACAATTTGGTAGTAATATCATGCCAGTTTTCAAACCATATTAGAGACCTTGATAATGTGTTCTACATCTTTCTCTCCCTATAGTCTAATATGAACCCCCAGAAATATGATTTTGGTGTTACCTCAGAGCAGTTGCTCAGTTTCATTTTCTGATACAGAGACATCAAAATCCACACAGAGATGATCTTATTGATCATTCTGATTCCACCTTCAAGAAAACATGAGCATCTATGAGGGTTTCATGGCCACATAGACAACATATGTTGGTTCATCAATAATATAGTTTCCAAGTGTATACCATTTCATGGCTCATAAAGATTTGTGTCATTAGCTAATGGGATGAAGAGTACCGGTCATATTTTAACAAAAATATAGAATTATCGACTAAAAACACTATTTTTGATGCCACCAATATCTATGAAATAATTATTCTACTATGTGACTACCTTTGAAAGATCCACTGGTGCCATACTCTTACAGGAAAATAATAGAGGGACATAAAACACATTATACAATATCATTCATATACATTTTCACACAATGTCCAAATAATATCCTATTGAAAAGGATATATCATGGAATGGTTTTATACATGTAATTGTTGTGGAACTAGATGCATCATAATAATATAAATCAAGATTCCCAGATGGATCCTCTAATGTAAATTATTATTTTCTCCATTTCTACATGTTTTCTCTCATAGTGGGTAGTGATCCTTCTGCAGTTCGACATCATGTTCTTTATATTAATGATTATCATTGGTCAAGTGCTATCATTTTCTACACTGATCATTCATCCACTAATTTAATGGCATTGGATGTTGGTTTCCAAGAATATGCCTTCCTCTTAGTGAAATAGGCTATTCTATGTTATAAAATTATTCATTATAGTACCTCCCAAATCACAACCTGAAAATGGTTCAATAAACCTAGGCTCAATACGGTAAGCTTGGGGATCATCTACATCACACCTCTATAGGTTGTTCTACCTTATTCAATTTTCCTAGAAGAGGGATCCACAAAAAATGAGGAAGGACATCAATATATCAGGTTTTTATTTCCCTATAATGATTGATTTTACCTATCTACATTGGAAGGGGGATTCTGAATTGTCCGGGAAACATGTCAATGGTTACCTCATCATTAGGAAACTTGATATCGTAACATTTCATAGGAATTCATTCATTCTGATGTCCCAGTTCACTTATTATCAAGGGGTGACTTTTGTTACATTGTCATTGAATGGCTGAGATATTTTTTTATAGGTCTATCCACTTCTATCATAGATTCATAAAAAGATGATTGGTTCATTAATGTGGCGCATCATAGATCCATTTCCTTGGTTAGTTGGGATGACGTTGATAAATTGCATGAAATCCACCTAACCACTAGTTCATGCACATTGGGACATCCATATCCCACTACAGTTGAAGAAACCAATTATTGGGAAAATTGATTTATTGGGTATCTCTAGAAAGATAGTCTCTAATTTGATATAGCCCAACATTAGAAAATATGTCATTGTTGTGTTCATTTCAACCAAAGGGTGGTCCTATCCTAGAAAAGATTCTCTAAAATCATGGGTTTGGATGAATCCTCATATTCTACATTCAAGTATCTGAGATTCCATAGATCATGCATGAAGTCCATGTCTAGTATTGTGGTGCACATTAGGTATGGATGAAGCTATCCTACCACATTCAAAGGCTGGGTGATAATTATCCCACCATGTTCCCAAACTCTATCAAGTTCGTAATGAGGTTTCAGGCCTGTCAAATCCATGCTAGCTTCATGTATTGACTGCGATATCCCATGCACACTACAAAATACACAAGGACCATTGATTAAGGGATTATGATCAAGGAAGTCAAATCATAATCTAGTATTGAATTTGTGACCTTCAATTTAGAGAACCTCATTCTATTCTCACCGACAATAGAACCAAAATCCGGGTAACTGGGATAAAGATATCGTACACCAAATAAGTAATATAGTCCATCCACACCCTTCACTAACTTGAACAAGAAAATGGTTGATCAAGGAATTCAACAGGACCGTATCCAATATTTTGTGGAAGATTTTGTTCCATTGTAAGAGAAGATGGCTGGAAAGTCTCCCCAATACTCTTCACGCATAACGTACACTGACTTGAAATTCCACCAAGGTTTCTCAATATTCTCGGGTGTATGAAATAGTGGTGGTCCTATTATAATGATTTTGTTTCCATCAAATGACCTAGATTTCAATTATGAGAATAATTTAGACAAACTTATAGAATTCTATCTAGTGGAACTGGAACTCACTACGAGAATAGGATTTGGGCCTTTGATAATCTATAGAGGCAGTAGAACAAGATTTCCTAATAATTCAAAATTAAATTTCATCATATATAATTTCATTAATGTGGAATGATATTAGCTCTAATGAAACCAATGATATATGTAAGGAACGAACCAATGATAAAGACCCAATGGGAAGGAACTTATATTATCCTAATGGTCTATCCCAACAGTTTAAATCATTAGTCACCTTACATGGTGATAGAATGAATCTTTGATCCAGTTCAATGTTCCTCAATTACTAGTTTCATTAATCCTATATCCTCAACCTGAATGATATTAAATTGGAACATGGTATAGGTAGAATGACCATAAACTATATATAATATCATCCTGCTTGATGATAAGTTGTTGAAGCCTGGAAGAAAGACGCTAAATTAGACAACATTGATGGTATATTTAACTATACTTTAAAAATGGTGTTTATAATGACTCAGGAACAAGAAATTAAACTTGGTGACTGAGTCAAAAAATCATGTCTTTAAAATTAATGTTGGGTCTTTAAAAAAATTGTGGTTTTAGGCCTTCAGGGTCCTCATTCACACCAGGTGTATCATGAAACCAAAATTCATATATCATTTTCCTAATTCTCATATGTATTTCAAACACTATGACCATAATCTAATAACACCATTATCATAATCACATGATTTTAAACTACATTGTATTGATGGTCACTATTGCATGTTCTTAAAATTTGATTTTCTAACATCTTTGGAACATAAAAAAAATTGGGCACCTGAGTCCAAAAATCATGAATTGAAACTCTGTGTGAGTCTCCTCAATATCATGTATTGTATCACGGTCCTCCTTATCCTCAATATCATCATATTATTACTCATGTGTCACCATGACATTCTGGTTTGAGTTATATTCCTCAACATCCATACCACATGATGTTAAACTGGAAAAACCTCTAGAACTATGTATGGATTGATTCTCATCCTTATTGGATACATATAGATGCCAAAAAATTATCTCTTTAGTCCAAAATATAGACTCACAACTCTTTTGGACCGTCAATCCTTGGATTTCTCATGAGAGTGTGATTTTTTATAGAACTCTTTGGCTTTATTCACATCATGTTATGAAAACACACCATTCATGTTCCTTTGTAAGAAACCATTCCCACACCCCATCTTTACCTCCTGATGTAAAACAAAACTAACCCCCAGGACTATGTGTGGATTGATTTTTATCCTTATGGGGCTCATAGTAACACCAATGAATTTTTACTTAAAGCCTTACTTCCAAATCATAATCCTTTTGGCCCCTTGGATTTCAGTCTATTTTTTGATGTGTAATGTGTTTTGGACATCCATGGTCATCATCCAAGTTGATTTTTTAATTCCACCACACTACAAAAATTCCCATATAAATTTAATCATATTATCTGAGCTCTACGACCATAAATTATGATTTCCAATTTCATAGGTGCATGATAGTAAACACTGTAACAACAATGTTACTTCTTATTTAGAGGATATCTCATCTGGGGAATGGGCATCTACAATTCCACTTAATATAAATTTGTGTTCATATATTTAAATCATTATGTGGTATGTAAAGTTGCCCATATATTTTTTCACCATATCCACATAGTCTAAAATAATTTTTTCCCCATGTCCTGAGTTCCCCTTTGAGAGTGTTTCGTGTGATGTGGATCTCTTTTGTCCCCCATCACATTAGGTTATTTTTTACACCACATATTTCTCCGTTGGGATGATTACATTCCCCATATGTACTTATTGTAAGATAATAAACAAGGTATCATTTAATCATTATTGTGGGATGTTTATACTACATGGATTTGTCCTGTGCATATGACGTTAAACTCCACAACTATGGTTGAAACACAATGACTATAATTTACAAACTATATGGCACAAAATCTATGACCATAAGATATGATCCTTCGATCCACAATCTAAGACCATAATCTAGGAGACATATGGTCCCAACAATATGACTGCAACTATTAAAAACACTATATTCCTCTACCGTAAGTTGCATCATTGTCTTTATCCCCTCTTGGGAATCCAATCATTGAACAGAGATTAAATCCCACCTACATGTTTTACACACCAACATGCATGAAAACTCTATGGTGTAATACTCATAGTGTTGGATTCCATAGGTACATTCCCTAATTCATCTCCACACAACACACATTCTATGATGTGTATTTCATCTTCTTCCACATCTAATGGGACACATGAAAGTCTTGGTTTTACAACATCAACTCACCTATAATCCTAGGAAAACGCTCTAGAAGGCGTCGTATAATGATTTGAGATAGGTATAGTGTATTGAACGAGGTCATAGGTCGAACCACATTTTTATATCCCCATCCCTAGTAACATGATGTGGATGTTGTGTTTCGAATGGGGTTAGTAGTTATCCACCATTGTGAAGCCATCCCCATTGTGTTCTAGATATCTTGCACACTGAGTCATAATTTTCCACCTTTTTATGCTCTAGTGGATCTACATTACTCAAAGTGTATCCCCTCCATGCACCTACAAGTGTTATGTGAGGATGATAGATAGCTTGGGAATTTACCACCCAACACTTCCATTCCATAGTTGTGATACCCCATGTGATAGGGATAGCCTAACATAAATCATTGCCTCCCACACTTTGGATGGTTCAGGTGGGATTATAATCCCTGGTAGGGTTTGTACGCTCATATAAGTGATTTACAACCCTATGGTCCAAAATTTATGAAAATAAACTAAGATTCGTCGGTCCAAACACTGTGACCATAAACTATGACCATCTCCATGTTTCTATTTGTGGAATGTTGTATGGTGTAGGCCTCTATGGACTCATTTTCATCAGTATTATTTTTCCATGCCATGATATACTTCACTGGGATACTAATTTTGAATTAATTCACTCTGTTCATGACAATAAACTGTCTAAAATATCTTCCTTAGTGCATGACGATAAAATACACGAGCCGATCCTATCACGTGAACTGAAATTGTGTCATAATTAGCTTGGAAGTACAATAAAAAATGGTATATCATTGTGGTTCATTATTTTGAGAGGATATCACCCTTGGAACATGTCATCCACCATGACACATGTCAATACCTATATATGAATTAATTTTGGTAGTGACACCTATAATTTTTAGGTTGGTTTAGCTACCCAAGAAAACAATAGAGAAGTGCACAAAAAAAAATATCATTCCCCCTCTGTGTGTGTATGGGTCCAACTGGAAAAGATAAATTTCCCCTTATGAACCATGTGTAACAGGATTACAGAAGTTATGGGGTCCATATAGCTAACCTAATCACCAATCATTGGTCAAACTACAACATTATATCCCATTTTCAGGTTGATTAATATTCATCCTTACCCTATGAAATTAAACAACATGTAATTCATGAAATATGCATTTCATGATTCACATACTCATGTGATATATAGTGATAGTAAAACACTTTATCTATATTCCGTTCATCATAACCTGTGAAACCATCATTACCTTGAGCTCAACAAACATCCAAGCTCCCAATCATTAAATTCTATGCAATTCATATTGAGGCATCAATGTGACTAGTGTTATATTTTATCCCTCATTAATGTGGGGTTTTTCTATTTTATATGTCAAATGTGTACCAATAGGATAAGTGATCCTCTATGCAGTCTTGGATGTATGACTTTAAACTATATTAAATCGTCCTCATGAATGAATATGTGGTGTATGTGGGACTTCGTAGTCAAACTTCACATTAGTTTTGTTATGCCACCACAATACACATATCCCTTATGGAGATCCATCCCCATTGTACGATATCTATGAACCTAAACTAGGAACATAATTCAATGATCTATGACATTAAACTATATGTATGCCTCTTCTGGAATATGTTGTGTGGTCTGGACATCATGGGTCATCATTCCCATCGGGATTTTAAGGAATCTATACAATATGAACACATTTGGGACTTATCATTGGGCCAAACAATCTGTCCATAAACAAAGAACCCATTTTCCTTAATGTATGATGTTAAACTAAAAAATATTCCCTGATAATGTTCATGATTATCCATGATAATTATTATATGATTCAGCTTCCATTCCAAAATGGATTTCCCCCACCAGTATTGCTCTCCTATTACATTGTCAATCAAAAAATATGTATGTCTTGATTGTTATCTGGTAGGGATACATTGTAAGTCCTATACAATGTTCTCTTTCTTAAACATATATTCATCAATGAATTTGGCCCATTTTCCCTCAATTGCAGTCCAAACAATATGAACATAAATTAACAGCCTCACCATGATATTTTATTCTCACCATATTGAATGTTCTTCCTTCCAATTTAATCCTTGATAGTTTTTTGGTGTGCATTACACCATTATATCATTAACGTCAGCTTTATTTCCTCTCAATTAATCAAAAATATTCTTGGAATAAGCATTTATATAGACAATGCAACATGACATAAAAATTATCTTATAGGGTCCATGTAGTATGACCTTAAACTATGTGAAATGTAAATGTCACATGATGTTAAACTATTAGACCCTTCTTAAAAAATTGATGTTAAACTATTCCATGCATCTTCCTCACCGTATATTGTTTGAACTACATGTTCATTATCCTTCCCCTCATGATGAGAAACTCCAATGAATCCTAGGCTTTTCTTAATATTTATTCTTCCACGACGACATTCATTCACTACAATGTTTACATCATTACCCGTTTCTCAATATCTAAGATGATGCTCCCCTGAAATATAGTTTTGAAATTTGTTCATAATAATTTTCATTCACCAATGTTCTCAAATTCATGGTGGTATAATATCAAAAGTGTTGGAATCCTTTAAAAATCCCCTCACTCGATTCCCCCACATTGTGTATTGGGATAATAATCATCATTCACATCCAAACGGACCCCTTAATAGCATAGTCCAATACCAGTTCAGCTAACCTACCATCACATGCAAACATTTCAGAAACAATCAGATGCATCTTCTTTCTAGTTCACTTGTTTCAAACTTGTTCAGTTGATTACCCTCATTTGTATGTCCCAATTCCATTATAGCTGTGATGATACTATGTTACAAAAATAGTCAGGTGTTATCCAATATCAGCATTCCATCATCCTTATGTTTGAAATTTAGGTCATGATGAATAACAATTTTCATTTCACATTTTTCGGATTGATTTTAGTTCCCCTAGTGTTATCCTTATTATGCACTAGCGCACATTATCAAAAGTGAAATGGATGTCCCGAGAGACCAATTATCTAGTCACAACCTCTCTCAAACCAAACACTCTACGTGTCCATTCAATAATTGTAGACTCCATGTATTCAATGATGAAATAATTAGATATTATACCCTTAATATCATGAAAAATGTGAGATTGGGGATCTATCACTAGTTGTTTCATAGATATTTCAATGTGAGATAATTGAATAATGAAAAAACATTCATGAACACAAACCCAAGAAAACAAATAATATGTTTGAAAAAAAAATCACTACACTTATGGATTATCCCACTTAATGGAGCACTTCATCTCCACCATCATCTGATACATTGATTTTATGATCTAGTGTTTCTACATTAGCTCAATTTATTTATTTATCTTATGCATGGTGCTCATCATCCCTTGTCAACACCTATTATTTCTTTTCCTGAAGGTAATTGATTTTTATGAGATACCATACATAGTCACACTTGGTATTCCATCAGCTGGACAATCATCCATGAATCCAGTTCTGTTTGGTTGGTAAAAATAGAAGAAGATTCATTTACTTTTCCATCTAGATTTTAAATCTCTTGATCCACCTCCCAAATCATTGATGATCTAATAGAAAACTCCTCATGCACATAAAATTTATATATGGATACTACTCTCTTGTATTTTCATAGTGAGTTTTTCCTGGAATAGCATGTGTAGAAATCATTCGTCGACCCATCCAGTGCATGGATGGCACAAATAGGGTCAATGAGATCCCATACAGAGTATACATAATGGTTTGGGAGTTATGTTGATGGTGTTATTGACCAAATTCTATGCTTGATGTCTGGTTTCCCAACAATCCTCATCCACATTAAAATAAAACTCATCTAGCTCATTCGGATATACAGGTTCATACTATGGAAATATAGCCCATAATTTATCAACAATATATTCCTTTGGAATTATGTTAGATGGGATAGGCTACATATCACGATGTTGATCTTCATCACATTATCTGACCTTGATAAGGTTTTCCCTATCAACCTTAGCTTCTACCCCACCAGTGACGCCACCCTCAATCATGGTTGATTGTTAACCAGATATATTGGACATGGAGGCTTAGAAGCCCAACTGCAAATGGACCAACAATCCTATCAGGGATGGGGCCATGGGTCCTCCAACCATTCCAATAATAAGAGAACCTACCACTCCCATGACTATTTATACATATATTATATCATTTTAAATGGTAAATTGAGCAAGTAATATGACTCTATGAGGAATGATACATATAAAGTACAATTGATTGTTCCTACTGATCTCGTGACATTGTTGTTGAGATTCCAATGTAGGGTCCCCATATAAAACTAAGGGCTCTAGTGACTGTGGTTTGGGAGTCCCTGCTTCAATAGCTACAACCAGCCTTCTATGTTCTTCTATTTAGAGAACAATAGTCGATATATACCTCTCTGCATTGGTCGTATCTTCATCCCCATGAGAGGGAGTATATGGGGAATAATTATGTGATATGGAACATATGTCAGTTGAAGAACCTTGGAAAAGAATGTGTTGGGTGGTAGAATAAATAAATGAGTTAAATATTACTTCAAGATCATCAGTTAATTCCTCCAACATTGTGTACCTCGATGATACTATCAATCATCATTGCAAAGATTCTTATTTCAAAGATATATACTCAAAATCATCCTACTGGCATCCTTATTTAGATTTTACCCCCATGATCCATCTGATTCATTAAGAAAATGGATGAATTAATCTATCTAAGTAACCGTCATGTCTGGGGAGAGGTCATGTCTAGTGGCACCCGCACTGGATATGTCATAGGATATATAGTACATTGTGAATTCACTAGGTCCTCTAACTACTAAATTAATTTCTCCCCACTTATTTGGATGCCAAATATATAACCTTATCAATGTTGATAAATAGAATATGTATCACATAATTTTTCATATGATCCCATAGGTTTTAGGTGTGGAGGAACTATCTGTAGGTATCTAAAGGTTTTGAATCCTCAGGATATATGAAATTGTTTGGAATCTTCACATAGTGAAATTATTTCCTAGTAATTTTGGAAGATATCTTGTAGAGCCTATCTATTTATTCTCTTCCACTTAGGCCCACTCGGATGAGAGCACTAGATTTGGAAATAATTCCCTTTTTTATCATCTCCTATCTCTACAGATTTGTAGCCTATCGTCCAAGCTCATGCATCTCCACCAACAAGATGAGTGTCAGACCTACTAAATTAATTACATATCATCACCATTTGAAAAATGCCTCAATGTATATGTAACACTCCTTTACTGACCCAAATTGTCCCTTGCATCATCTTTTCCCGAAGATAGGTAGCTTCCTAGCTCTTTGCATATATAGGAACAATTTGGAATACAGTAGAGGATGGTGACATCTCATTAAACACATTTTTTTCCTTCCCATGTAAACACAAGATACAGATACATCATCAAACATAGTAGGTATTCATTTGGTACTCACAAGTACATCATTAGGGACAACGTCTACAGAAAAATATAATTCCCTAAAAATTGGTGCGGGGTGTGCTGTTTACATATCAGCTCATAGTCCAACCACACCACCAACAATCCAACATGAAAGGCCAGTATATATTATTTCATCCCAATAGTTATAATGAACTCATTAATTATTACACCAACTGATAAAAATAGTGGGTGAAAGGTGAACTAACCTGCTGATTAGTCACTGAAAGTGTCTAATATTAATTTTTTATATCTTTATATTAATTGTTCCAAAGTCCATAAACATTGTTTTTAGTGCATTACATAAAGAGAACATTATTTCTCAACAAAAATGCAATTCATGTTTAAAATGCTAATTTGGGACCAATCATTCATTTTTTTGTGGAAAACATTATATTAATTTTATAAATTTGATATTTTTGGATATGATTTATCAATTGGTTTGGAACGTTTTATCTTATAGGTCCGATGGACGAATCTCAAAGGATGATGGAGAATTTTGTGCCTGAAGGCAGAAACTTGATGGAAAAAGCATAATGGGCCTAAGGCCCATCAAACAAATGTGGGGCCCAGGAACCAAGCCCAATGAAGAGAAAATTTATACAGTTGAAATATAAAAATATGAGGATAATTTTATTAAACTGTGGTCGGATCTAATTTAGATGTTTTCATGATGATAAAGGGATCTGAATTTGAGATTTAAATGGTGGACCGGACATCAATGCACATAAATCCGTCCCACCATTTTGACCATATACTTCAAACTTCTAAGACAAATTTCCTGAAATTTGTACAGATCATATAGGACAATTATAATAAGATATTTCTCTTCTACAACACCTCTGGATTCAGCTTTTGTCAATTGTGAATTCACACGTCAATATGGTGGACGAATCTGGAGAGTTTTCCAAGTCAAATTCGAAACATCAATTTCCTTTTGATTATTCACCCTCCATTTGACTCTATTAATTGTTGGGGGGTGAATTAATTGTTGGGGGATGGACCTAAGGCTATTAATATGCCTATATAAGGAGATAGTGGTGAAAGTAATAGGTGTGGATATTTTTCATATCATCATTTGTTGCTTGTTTCATTGTAAGGTTATGCTTCAAAATTTCATTTGTAATGTTTTCCATTTCCATGTACGTTTCTTTTTTGTATCTTTATGTTCTTAATAAACTTATTTCTCTTCTATATTTTCCATTTCATTTATTAAAACTATATTATCACAAATAATAGTGATATCTATGTGTTTTTATGAATTAGATCACACATAGGCGTGAATTTCATTCACACACACGGAGTAGTGCTCGTTATTTATGCGGTTTTAATTTCTTCAATCCAATTCTTGTTAGCCATCTTCCGCCCACCATTGAGATTATACCATCAATGGAGGGCTAACTCTTTAATGGGTTGATCTTAGGAGGATGCAAAGGCTGTATTGAATGTTATTTTATGAACAAATTGTTGTTATTTGGATAATTAATTTAAGACATCCATTCTTCTGTTATTTCTACTCTTCATCTTTACTGTGTTTGAACAAACTAAATTCAATTACTAAATGACCATATACCTTGGAGAGATCTTGAATTTGGTTCTCTAAGTGTATAGGGGATTTGTAATTGTGTTTAGTAAGTACCAAACCAGAAAATGATGAATGTAGTGTTATTTTTGAAGAATGGATTCATTAAGAATTAATAAAACCAAAATTGTATAATGAAGAAAAATTCATTCAATCCACCACGATCATAATCCTAAGATCAACCCATTTTCATTGAATTGAATTCACTTAGTTTTCTTAATGTTCTTTAAACCATGTACAATCAAACCCAAAGTTGGCTACTTCATATCCCATCATTCACCAAATCATAGCATCTCAAGGTTACTTCTTCGGTCCATGTGGATTCGACCCCTACATGTAATATATCGACCGCTTTTACCAGTAGGGTAAATTTGGGCGCAACCAAGTTTTGGCGCGATTTATGGGGACCCAAGTAAGTACCTTAGACACTCATCTTCTTTTCTCACCCTAATTTCTCTTCTCTATTCCCCTTTTCTGTTTCTACGTGTCCAATGAATCCCAAAAAAATCATTCAATCAACTCCAATTGATTATCTTCAACAATACCCATTAATATACCAAGGCTATAATCAATTGGAAAATCAATATTTTGAATCACCTCACATAAAAAATTTCATTAACCAAACCATGATTGAATACACGACACCAGATGAGATGTACAATCAATGGGATGCTGATTGTTTAAAGGATCAATTTCCATACCTATCGAGGATGATTGAAGAGATCAAACATAATGAAGTTCATGATGTCCAAACATCTATCAATCAAAATTCTAAAAAAATTCTTGATCACATGTGTGATAAAATGGATAAAATGAATTCAAAGGCTTTATCTTTAAGAGTAGAATTTCAAATCATTGAAATGGTTGTGGAACCCGTTCCCACTCAAGATGTTCTTTACTCATCATTGATAGATGAATATTTTATCCCAAAAACATCCCATGAATTGAAAAAAAACTAACCTTTGGATATGGGATAAATTAATAAGATCAAGAAAATGTTGAAGAGTATTTAAATCAGGAGGAAATTAATTTTTTGGATTCACAAGGGGAAAATTTATCTTCATGGATTGAGTGTTCAGAATATTGCTCCAATAATTTTTTTTAGAATCACTGATCATTGAACCATTGGGAGATATAGTGAATAGTGAGTTTATACCCACTCATGAAATTCAAATGGAAAATTTTATGGATGAATCATATTTTCAAAAGGAATAAATTCTTTCTAAATGTTTTGGAGAAGAAACTGAGTTTGATTTAATTTGTCAATCTCCTTTAGAAAATTTCAATGAACCCCAGCTCAAAATTATTTTACTATCTTCCGAACTCAAGAATCCCACTATAAGATATAAGAAATACCTTGTATTTGTAGTTAATTCTTCTCAAGAAACCAATAATTTTGTAATGGTCATTTATGTCTTAGGAAAGACTAATAATTCAACTGAATCAACCATTACCAAATTTCCTTGGACATCCACACACATTATTGACCATGGGATTTCACATGAATCAAATTCTAAAAAAATAAATCTAAATCAAGTTGAAGTGGAATGAAATGGGGTCCGAAAAAGGTTGAAAGTTGGAATTGCATATGTTGGGGGGAACAAGTTGATCCAATGACATTAAACAAAAGCGTTGCATGGGAGGCAACCCATGGTTTTCATGTTTTCTAATTATTTTAAATCATTTTCTTTTTCATATAACAAATTACCATTGATTGTTGACCAGTTCATATTTTATGAGTAAGGATGGGTATGAAAGGGGGACGCCATATTCATCCATGTCACATGGCGTGATCTCTGAGTAATACCTTACCCAGAAATCTAAAAAGAAGACAATGTATCATTAGTTTATTTTTTTTTTTGTTTATTATTATGTTTTTATAAGTTAAAATAATAAAAGGAAATGTTGTAAGGAGAATCCATTCACCACCATCCAAGCCACTGAGACTCAAATCTAGGAGTGAAGGGAGACTGTGGCATGCACTATCATCATCATCCACGGGGTGACTTCATTCCATGATTATTATTTAATCTTTGAAATCCTCCCCTACCCCCTTCTAACTTTTCTTTTATTTAAACACTGGGGATAGTGTTATTCTAAGTTTGGGGGAGATAAAAAAATGATTTTTTTATTTTTTGAATAAAAAAATGCATGAAAAGAAAAATTCCATTAACCATAAACATGATAAAACACATTGCAAACTCTAAAATTGGATATCAAAATAATTTTGCATGCCTTGATTCTGATTTTAATACAAGTTTAAATTCATGAGCGTAGTTTTTGGAAAGTGTTGTTTTACAATGTGATTTTTCAATGTTTACATTTTCATCCCCTTAATAAAAATACCAAAATGCGCGTCTATTGGATTGTGGGTGTAAATTTGAGTTCTTGGGTCCCTTTCATTATAGCATAGGGTTCTGGGGTCACTTTTGGTTTAATTTGAGTATCCAAAAAAACAAAAACAAAAACAAAAACAAAAAACAAAAATAATAATAATAATGACCACAGAGAGAAATGTTTTGTCCAAATGTGAGGCGTCCGACACTTGGGGATCGTGACTCCATAGTTGTCTTGCCCAGAGTTAGGCTTTATATCTCTATTGTAGAGCATGAAATTGACAATATGTTTGATGTCCAACACTTGGGGATCATGAATCCATGGTTGTCTTGTCCAGAGATAGTCTTTTCATATCTATTGTGGATAAAAGAATCATTAAAAAATTAAAAAAAATGGATACTCATTTTAAGGTTTAATGTGATTCCCACCTAGCGCTTCCATTTTTTCCCAAAATGGGCCCCATATCTTTTGTGATGCACAACACTTTATCATGATTAATTGAAATTGGATGAAACGTGGTGATGAATTTGAACAAAGGAATGGGATTGAGATTGGGATATGCTTATGGACCTAGCTTGTTTTAAATGATTTTTATGTGTTCCATAATTTTTTTTGGTATGAGGTCTTTGGGTGATCAATGTGTATTTAAATGTTTTTGGAAAAGGGGATTTGAATTTCATATTTGTAATATATTTTGTTCGGGACTAGCAAAACTCAAGTTGGGGGTTGTGATTAGTCACTGAAAGTGTCTAATATTAATTGTTAATATATTTGTATTAATTGTTCCAAAATCCATAAACATTGTTTTTAGTGCATTGCATAAATAGAACAACATTTCTCATCAAAAATGTAATTCATGTTTAAAATGCAAATTTTGGCCCATCATTCATTTTTTTATGGACAAAATTATATTAATTTTCTGAATTTGAAATTTTTAGATATGATTTATGACTTTGTTTGTAACATTTTATCTTTTATATCCTATGGATGAATCCGAAAGGATGATGGAGAATTTTGTGCCTGAAGGCAGAAACTTGCTGGAAAAATCATAATGGGCCTAAGGGCCATCAAAAAAATGTGGGGCCCAGGAACAAAGACCAATGAAGTTCATTTATATAGTATAAAGATAAATATATGAGTAACATTTTATTCAACTGTGTCCGGATCTAATTTTGATGTTTTCATGATGATAATGGGATCTGATGTTGAAATTTAAATGGTGGACCCGACATTAATGCACAGAAATCCGTCCCACTATTTCGACCATATCATCCAAATGGATTAGCCAAATTTCCTAAAATTTGTACAGATCATAGAGGAAAGATGGGCTAAGATATTTCTCTTCTACAACCCCTCCATATTCGGCTTTATTCAATTGCGAATTCACACGTCAATATGGTGGACGAATATGGACAGTTTTCCAGGACATATTCGAAACATCAATTTCCTTTTGATTATTCACCCTCTATTTTACTCCATTAATTGTTAGGGGGTGAATTAATTTTTGGGGGATGGACCTAAGGCTCTTAATATGCCTATATAAGTAGATATTTGTGAATTTAATAGGTTTGGATATTTTTCATATCATCTTTTGTTACTTGTTTCATTGTAAGGTTATGCTTCCTAATTTCCTTTTTAATGTTTTCCGTTTCCATGTAAGTTTCTTTATTGTATCTTTATGTTATTAATAAACTTCATTCTCTTCTATATTTTCCATTTCATTTATTAAAACATTATTATCACAAAGCACAGTGATATCTCTGTGTTTTTGTGAATTAGTTCACACATAGGTGTGAATTTCATTCACACACATGGAGGAGTGCTCGTTATTTCCGCGGTTTTAATTTCTTCAATCCAATTCTTGTTGACCATCTTCCTCCCACCATTGAGAGTATACAATCAATGGAGGGCTAACCCTTTAATGGGTTGATCTTAGGAGGATCAAAAGGATGTATTTAATGTTATTTCATGAAGAATTGTTGTTAATTGGATAATTAATTTAAGACATCCATTCTTCAGTTATTTCTACTCTTCATCTTTAATGTGTTTGAAAAAACTAAATTCAATTACTAAATGACTATATACCTTGGAGAGATCATGAATTTGGTTCTCTAAGTGTATAATGGATTAGTAACTGTGTTTATTAAGTACCAAAACAGAAAATAATGAATGTAGTGTTATTTTTGAAGAATGGATTCATCAGGAATTAATAAAACCAAAATTGTATAAAGAAGTAAAATTAATTCAATACACCCCAAGCATAATCCTAAGATCAACCCATTTTCATTGAATTGAATTCATATAGCTTTATTAGTGTTCTTTAAACCATCTAAAATCAAACCCAAAGTTGGATACTTCATAGCCCATCCTTCACCAAATCATAGCGTCTCAAGGTTACTTCTTCGGTCCATATGGATTCGACCCCTACATGTACTACATCGATCACTTTTACCAGTAGGGTAAATTTTGGCGCAACCACCTGCTCTCCCAATCATGCTCTGTACATAATTTGAGAAAACTAGTTTGGAAAGCACCCAATAAAATTCAAATTCAGTAGTAAATTTTTTTTATAGTGGGATATGGTATTACGATTTTCATTGAATACTATCCATTCAGCTACCAACATATATTGTAACTCAAGCATCCCAAACACACAAAGCATCTTCTTCCCCTCACTGATATGCTGAAGCACCTGATAAAACTATTGTAGCACTAGGAACCCTAGATTGATGAACTTTCTAGTTTCAATCATCATCACAATGGTAAATGGTCATGGCCATGATTCCATATACACATATCTCATTAGATTAATCCACCAATATAATTGTTTGAAAGTAAATTTGGCTAGCCTAACATTCGGTCACTACTCATCCTTAATATTGTACCCCAACAACTACTATTGGATATCCTCAATAATTAAAAATTATGATCCACATATTCAATGATGGCCCCTCTTGTATAGGTACGATGCATTTTTACCATCTTCCTGTGTCACTCTCCACCGTTGATAGTATCCTACACAAGGAAATTCAAAATCTAACCAAATTATAGCTTGATGTGGATGCCCCTTGTTGTCAAAATCACATTGTTTGTGGCTATAACTAGATCCAACAACAACTTCACTAGATGTGTAGTATTCTCTTCATACTCTCAATTACTATCCCAGGATGAATCCCAACATACATGTCCCCCTAAATCAAGATTATAGAAATATGATGGATATCCCAGAGGCTGATTCCACCATCTATGTGGTGGAGTTGAAATGTATTGGTGCCTAGTGATCATTAGCATTGTAACTCGAGCGTGATGTCCCATGGTAGGAATATGTGGAACTCAAAAGAAGATGCTAATTTATATATACCGACTCACCAAAGCACAATCTTGAACTACGCACCGGACACATATGCCTAGTAGACCCATTCCTATAACACTATGATTTTTGCACCCTCGCATATATGCCTAACAATAGTGCATCATATTTCTAAATTATAAACACCCATCTTGGGGATTTTCTTGTATTTTATAGGAGATAATTCTTCCTCCAATGATTTATCATTAACATTATTATGGTGGTTGTAGGGGAATTCAGTAGTTTTGTCTATGATGCCCTTCCAAATATAGCTATCTAAATATATATAACCCTAATATTTCCCTCTTTTGACATTAAAAAAATGAATTTTCATTCCATTCATACCTCAAGGATAAGGACATCATCTCTCAAACCGAATATGTACAATGTTAGCCACTTAAATCCTTGAATGTCATTCTGAGCTTCTGACTACAACTCGAATAAGAATTCATTGTCAAAATGGATCTGAAAATACTCTATAATCATGAATTTTCCCACCATTTCTTGTCATTGGAAAACATATGAAAGGTCCTCATCACTGTCTTCACGAGAATCCATCTTTCCAGGACATAGTTGATATCTAGTAGTAATCCAGAATATCAATTTTAGAGTTTATTTCTAAAGATATAGATAGAAAAGTGACCTTGATCAATTCTAAAATTGACAACTAGTAGTGGATCATGATTATGTGGTTTTTGAATAATTGTTCACTAAGAAATAGACTTTGAAGCCAAGTTCTTGAAGGCACAGTTGTGTGGTGGATTGATGCAGGAAAAGACAACACATGTAGTGTCATTTGAAAAATATGGTATAGATTATGCGACCCTCAAAACCTATTTATAATAGGTTAATAGTCAAGATTCATGGAGGCATCCCACCATGATTCGAGGTGACCTCACATATGTATTCTATGTGCTCTATCATCATGACCATTCTTCTTGATTATCAATGTTTTTCAGCGATTGACCCATAGAATATGAAATTTTTTTTTGTGTTAGCTACCCCTCTAGTTAGGGGGGGATTTGTTGGCACAATAATCCATGTACAATGATAAGTTGTGTAAATTTTTATTATTTTGAAATGGAATTCATGCTCAAAAATACCAAATATCACCAAAGTTGTCATCCTCATGATGATCTAGTATGATCTCCCTTTACACCTCAGATACGCGAGATCCTAAATGAATGCATGCATGTTTGATAACCTATGCGAATGCATCATGGAATATTCATGATTGATATGTGAGTCAAATATATTTAGTCATATTTGTGAATCTAATTATGTTGTTAGCTGTGTTCAACTGAGCATTAAGAGCCATATTTAAAATAAATATGCAGCTTACTGCCCCCTGAGGAAAGGATACATCAGTCATTTAGCTTCTGATCCCCCATTTCAAAATGCTCCCAAGCACCATGATCTAGATCCTAAAATAGATCTCACATGGTATTTGAACATTGTGAGAATCCCATCCCCTTATTTTATAATATTTGTGCCTAGGGTTGGGATGCCTTTCACAATGCCCAACATGTTTAACAGAGAAAGAAGATAATTTGTATACACAAGGATTTGTAGTGCATTATGACTTCATGAATAACTCTTCTATTAAGATGGGGATCCATGCTATTGAAATATTCCTATGGTTGTTGATGTAATTTCCATTACAATTCAGTAATTTCCCATGAAGCACCAAAGCTTCAGGAAGACATGCTCTATGAATCCCATTTCTTCATGTCTTCCATGAATCCCTCAATGATTGTCCATATTTATTTCCTAGTCCTTAATGTTGGGTTCCATGTTAATATTACATTCCTATTTAATCTCTAAATAGGTACACAAATTGGTTTTTCATTTATAATTAGCTAGGTTAACATGGACCCCATGACTAACCACTCCTTCACTACAACCCATCAGGTATTGCTAGTGCCTTCCCTCTTTGATTTATGATTCTGTAATAGTTCTGTATATACATTGGGTGAGGAGTGATTCCCCCTATCCAAGATATAGGACATTAAAATACCAAGCCCCATAATCCTCAGCACATTATATAAAACTATATTCTTCCCACATGCAGTGCACATGGGGTGAATCACTTCGTCCATTCTCCATACATACACATCTGAAAGGGAATGAGGACTTCTTTGCCTTAGTAATAAGGAATGACATCATCCATAAATAGAAAAAATCATCTATGTGAATCATTCATAGAGTAAGCCCAAATCTCTATCTCACTAGGATGTCTTAGTGAATAAACCCCACATCACAGCTCATGGATGGAATATTCAAGACATAATCATCATGTGTGCAACCACCTCTAGTTTTTCACATCATGAATGAATCATATAGGGTTAAAGGTTAATTGTGGATTTGACGCCTTTCTTCTGTGTATCACTCCAAGACTAATCCACATTCCCAATGCATCCAAACTCTACTGGTTTTGATCCTTGTCTTCAAAATAGGGAATATAGAAAGCCTCCATAAGTTTAAATGACAACCAATGGTAATGTCTAGTGATCCTTACTAGGAATGTACCCTCATTAATTGATATCTTCCCTCTATTTTTAAAATCCCCCAAATAATAATCCATGAGGAGTTTTTTCCCATTATCCTTCAATTCATCAACAACCTCACCCTTATCTTGGTGAAATTACTTCATCCATTATCATTTATTTTGGGAAATATCAGTGTGTAATCCACAGAACATCCCAAATTATGGGGAAATTGATTCTCATCCCCTTGTTTACATAGTAAGCATAAAAAAGGGTCAATCAAACCATCAATTCCCATATGTGTATTTCCGCCGAGTTTCCATGACTTGGGTGGTTCATTCCCCAACCTGAAGATTATACTTCGTTCAGTTCCATATCTGTGTGCTCCATTCAAAATTCCCCCTAGATGTCTCATCAGCCCATTCTAATCTACATGGACTTTGATTACTAGCCCCTAGTTATGTTGGAAGCCCCCCGGAGGTTCAAGAGTATCACCCTCCACATTACATCAATCCCATGCATTCCATCTCAATATTTACACTATATCCATCCTCATTATTACCCAGGCATTCAATTCATGATGATGTCATTCTATCCATTAAGACCATATCAATGTATAAGCTCCATAAGTTTCATCACTACTACAGTAGCACCCATGAATTCATGGGGAATAATCCCCACACAATCCACACAATCCAACCAAAAGTAACCCTATTGCAATGAGTACTCTCAATGACTAATCCTCAAACAACCCAATCAAACTACATGGGTTTTATCCCTTTATTCTAAAAGTGTTACATAGAAAGTCTCCATGAGGTTTAATGAACGCCTATGGTAAACAAGGTATCCCCCTCAACTGGTTTCAACACCCTAATCTTCCCATGTGGTGTCCATATCATTCTTCATTGTTTAAAATCATATCCTTATGGTACACAATACCATATATACACTCTCATTGGGAATTCTAATACATCCCACTGGTATAGATTTCATATAATCTATTATTGGGATCTAACTGTTCAATCTATTATTATGTGACATTCTATTCTCTTTGATTTGTCCCCAGAGAATTCTAAAATGATCTCCTACATCATGTGAAGCTAGGGATGCCTGAGGAAAACATCAGAAGAAAATCCTATGGCATAAGATACCTTGTGATCACTATAGAATTTTTCAAGTTCCCCACCATTTAGAGTGCCTATATGAATAATAATAAATGTGATGTAATGTTCTAGTGGTGAGAAATTCCAGTTATGCACAAAGTGACTACAATCCTGACTGAAGGTTGCTTCCATCATAAAACCCCATGGATTTTCAAGATAGAAGCATCATAAAAAACCTGTTTTCAAAAATAGATTGAACATGTAATTATTTTAATTAACTAGACTCAAATCTATGAAGGTGACCTAGAATCAGCATAGAATTATATGGAGGAATATAAGAAAGAAGGAAACGAAATCTGATCATCTCTTTTTGGTCATGGAGCAGACATCGCCAAAGTGGTGATGAACACAACACACATTTGGAAAGTGGGAATGTGGGGTACAATGTAACACATACATCAACAAAAGATGAGGTAACACACCAAAAAAATTAATTATAAACATGATTCTATCATAAAATGTTAAAATAAATTATAACATTATTAAATAGGGAGAATTGAAATAGCTGTCTATAATTTTATAAAATCATCAGGTAATTCATGAGATAAATACCATTTTTTAATTACAATGTTGGTTTCTTTTGGAAAATTCATTTGTATTTTTCATAAAATAATATTTCAAACAAGTGTATCCATGAAAAAAATATAAAATAAAATAAAATTATGTTTTAGGTCTAAATGATGTCTAACTGATGCTATAATATGTAAACTATTTGTTATAAAACATAAAAAATGGGCCACTTCAGTGAGGTTTAAGTGAAAATATATATGAGTCATTAAAATGGAAAACGTTATTATTGATTGAGTAATAAAAAAATAATGGAATATTTTCATTAAATAATGTGGGATTTTATAAAAAATATATTTCTTATAATATATTCTTGATGGAACATGAAAATGGGTTAGATATTGGGAAGTACCCTTCATTCGAGATAGCTGAACCAGAAGAATTTAAAACATAAACTTATTAAACCTGTGTATACACATAAATGATGGATAAAAAAATATGGATACAATATTTTCAAAGATATAAATATCATTTATGATAATTATATAAAAATTAATAAGAAATATATTGGGTTAATGAGAGAGAGTGTGTAACCCAAATGAAAGATATAGGTTGGGGAAGAAACATGTACCTTATGTCTAAACGTGTTATGCACAAGAAATGAATTTACTATATAATAAAAATTGTTTCATTAATACTTTCACATAGATCCTTTTTAACATTTATTATATTTATTATAATTTTAGTCAGATTATATATGGCTTTTTTATGACATATGAGAATTTTTTTCATTTGGGAGTGTTCGTTTCATTTGTTTTCATGATTTGTTTAGTTGTATTCACATATAAAAGATCATATAAAATAAATATTGTTATATAGAATTCAAATAAAATGTCATTAATTAAATTTCATAAGATTTAATGGTTTTATATATTATTTTATACATATATTTGTATGATTAATTAGGTATAATATTAATGATAGTGGTTTAGAGTATTTTTCCTTTTTCAATCATAGTGAACTTATTTTTCCTTATGAATTAATATTTTGTATATATACTGGTTCTAGAACATTAAAAAAAATATACTACATTTAATTAATTTTTATTTAGCAATAATAATGTTTTTATTTCCATACTTGATAAAGTAATTGAAAAATGAAAACTCATCAATCAAGAATGTTGTAAATCGACACCTTACAAACGATGGATTCATTTTTAGAATAAATATGTTTGAGAGAAGTGAATTTATGGTTTTTATAAAATTAAAATAATAATATTAATTTATATGAAATATAATGGAGTTATAATGTCTATTTCTATTGGTGAGGTTATGGAAGGATAAGAATGGTACTATATTGAAGGAGAGTGGGGGAAGGTTTTATCACTTTAGTGTCGCCTCTTTGAGAACCTCTCTAAGGGACTCAAAAATGGAAATATGGAAAGACCAACAAGAAAAAAACATATTGGATAGGTTTGGGAGAGTTAATGGGCCGAATATAATCATTTCTCTCATATTTGTGGGTGTCACGGGTGGTTGTTATAGTGTAGAAGATGATAAATTTTTTTTAGTTTTAATATTTTGTTTATTATTCTGGCTTAAGACTACGAATAGTTTTGATTGAGATGAATAAATAAATTAAATAGATAAGGTGAGTTTGATATTATTGTTCTTACCTTAGATATGACTCAAAAAATATTTTTTAACTTATAAATTATATAGACGATAAATTTCCATAATTCATTATTTAAGAAAATATCAACTATTTTAAAAAATTCCCAAATCATCACCCTATCCATTTATGATGTGTATAATTCATAAAATAAATCCATTTTTGGAAATTATTTTCTAAATATAATAAATCTAACTTTTATTTAAAATCTTATTTTATTCCTAAAAATACTGATAATAAAATTAAAATTGAATTTATGACACATTGAAAAAGTAATTAAGGTAAAATAAAATAAAATTATAATCACAAAATAGAAAATAATATTTCATGAATCTATTTTATGAAAATAAATTTTATTTTTAAAAAATTATATTTATTATAATATTTTGAATAAAAATATTGGATTAATGGAAATACCAACACAAAATTATCCCTTTTTTAAAAAATAATTTACTTATTCCAATATAGAAATTAATTATATTTTCATTCATTAGATAAATAAATTTTATGTGTACATTTATATGTGAAGTTACTATTTTATTGGTCATATTACTATTTTAAATGGTCACATTAATAATTAAATGGTAACATTTAATAGTTTATTACAATTTTAAACACTATGTTGTGTGAATCATGAACTACTAATGATATTTTCATTCATTAGATAAAAACATTTTATGTGTACATTTATATATGATGTTACAATTTTATTGGTCATATTACATTTTCAAATGGTCACATTAATAATCCAATGGTAACATTTAATTGTTTATTACAATTTTAAACACTGTGTTGTGAGAATCATAAACAACTAATGAAAGGAAATGTCAAAACTCTAATTATCTCGAGAATTTTAAATGGTATGATGTACATATGGATCAGTCTTCCATTCTTCCTAAAATACATAACACCCTTCCAAAGAGATACCTTCAAGAAGAAACAATATACAACATTAAACTCCAAATCCTTCCTCTCATTATCATCATATCATTTTTTCATACATATTGTTTCCTTGGAATGTGTTTGAATAGTTTTTATCTTTATCATTGTTTCCTCCATAGGTTCGTGTCCAACAAATTTATTTCACCTACATAATCCCAATAAATTATTGTATCAAATCTATTACCCTATATATCTTCATACATTGTGATTTGAAAAGATTAATGGAAATTATTTTTGTAGGAAAACTATACCAAAGTCAAATAATGATCTTATATACATTTAATTTCAAGTGAGTTGTACAAAAAAATTATATTTTCTGAATCTTCAATTCTTAGGGCCCTTGAACTTGAGGGTGATATACCATACTCAAATTATGATCGGTAAGAATGGCCTTTAACAAACATATCAATTAAATCGATGAAAATTGTGAATCTGAATCTGAAAAATTGGAAATAAGTTCACCTTGAAGTCAAACAAATTAATTAATATAGAGAAATGAATAGTGATTGAGTGGAAAATCAACCCTTATTAAGTGGAAATGTGACAATTTGGAAAGTAATTAAAAAATTAACCATATTTTATCATTTATTATTGGGTTCTCCAGTATAACAGGGAAAAATACATTGTAATGTTACCACATTTCCATATATAAATTAGAAGAGGTTTCATGACTCCTCAAGGATGTGTTATTTCACACGATACCTTTTACAAACAAAAAACCATGTTATATAATATATGATTTCCCAATTCACATTTTCCTGCCATAAATTTTCCATTTAATTTTTGTACATATTAGTGATTCCTAGGAACATATAAAAGTTTGAACTATTTGAATAACCCAGAAATTCTTTTTTATATTGTGTATAGAGGTATCTAAATGTCATTTACCATATTTCATAATTATATCCTCATTCATGAACTCCACAAACATCCTATTATTTATAGAATTAATTTTATTTTTAGATTCACATTATCATATTGATAAAACATTATCCTTTTCAATAAGGATGGTTCCGAAATAATTTGGAAATGTTTTCATGTTTTACATCCCTTTATAATTCCCATATTTATATTCAATAAATCCATGTACAAAAGATCATTTTGAATTCTTATCTTGTTCAGAACTCTTAGATCCTTACAACTCAATGCATCTGTGTTGGGAGACAAATCCTAAAGGTATCATCTCAGCATTTTTATTATTATTGTGTTTGTTTAAAAATAAATAAGACCATAAAGAAGTATGGTCGATGTTTTCCAATATCTGGGTTTATGGAGGTGTAGTTTCATAGAGTTTTCCATATTTTTGTGCATAAAATACGGATTTTTTTTTGGCAAAGTATGATTTTCCATGTAGAGGTGAATTGTATGTGGACCATGAAGCAGAATTTGTAGACTAATATGAATTGAATGTGAACTATGTGGGAAAAATAGTTTAAGAAAGCTGTTCAGTTTTTGGAATGAAATTATTTCACATGATGGCCATTGGTTCATAGGGGAAAAAAGTTTATTAACGGAAAATGTATTATGGATGGAATAAGGTTCAAAGAATGAATATAGTTAATAGAGAGGCTCACAGTTCATTGAAAGATAATAGTTCAGGGAATAAAAATGGTTTGCAGGGAGATTTATAGTTCATGGAATGAAATTAGTATATGGGATAGTTGAGGTTTGTGATAGATGCAGAATATGTATGAGATGCACAGTACACAAGAGATGTATATTATGACATAATAGCTATACCACATCAAAATTAGGGTAATATTTATTAGAGTGGTTTTTGGATAAATTTTCCTATATAACGATCGCTAGTCCCCTGGTTGCTTAGAGTGAAATTAATTGGTGAAAATCATCAATCCGGGATGAAATTTGGTTATGTCTGAATGAAATTTTGGAGGATTTAAGGAAGGATGAATTGGTTTGTGGGAACCGTAAATGGAAAATGTTGCGATTCATAGAAGAGGTGGTGATTTATAGATGAAGCCTCCCAAGTAAGAAGATGTATGAAAAATAAAAATGTTTGTAAAATCAAAGGCCTATCATGGAAGTGGTACATGGATAAAGTATGCGGAGGTGATGCATGGATGCAATATGAATAGGTGGTATGAGGAGATGATATGTATAGGTGGTACATGGAGACAGTATGTAGAAGATGTTACATTCTAAGGAAGAGGTGGTATTCTGCAGAGGATTGGTGGTCCACGAATCACACGAGGATTGAAGTGTAGCATATTTTGTGGGGTAAGCATGTTGTTTATGAAGGGACATAACTGGTTTTTGAAATCAATTTACACTAAAAAACTATATGTGAAAAATTATATTTCATCTTTTGGGGAAAAAGAATTTCAATAGAGTATCAAAATCTAGTTGGTGTTTCCTGGATTGATGAAAATGAAGGGACAAACATGTCCATAAATTGTGTGGGACCTTCAAGTCCATATATTGTGACTCAAACACTTCCAAGAGTAGTGAGTTAGGAAAAAGTAAAACATTCATCCTTTTCAATAGCAATGAGTCAGAGATATACACATAGGGAGTGACCCTTGGGAATATAGTGAGAGGAAACAACATCTTGTAAAGGAAATGAGCATGAGCATTGAATTGCACTATACCAAACATCATTATTGGAAGGGAGCCTCATATAGTTGGTACAATTGGAAAATTAAAATTTTATGATCCATGGATGTTTCTCAATAAATGAGAACTAAGTAAAACTCAATTTGTCCTTTGTGATTTATTTGTTTCACTACATTTAGTTCATTATCATCAGATAAAACAGAAAAGGATAGGATCAAAAATAACATTAAAAGACCATAAGAAGTGGCACTTTTAATAAAGAGTTCAACATCTTGTGGGGTCGGAGGATGTTCAAAAAAAATATCCACACACAAATTTACCCACTATCAGTATATCTCAATCCCTTTAAGACCTAAAAATTTAGTACCTCATTTACCTTCCCTTCATTGTAGTTTATTGAACAATGTCAATCATTTAGTAGCTTGAGGAATCATCGATTACTCTAGATGATTTATTTTTATGGAAAGATATATTCCTATCGCTTGTGATAATTCAATATATCAAATCTAAATATATAGAGATATTTTTTTAATATCAGTAGAGAAAATATTACATCTACTAAATCGATATCATGAGTTAAATAGTAATGTTTAGGAGTTTTCAATTACCATGATTCATAGGAAATTACTCTATAATTATTGATAAGGAAAAAACTATTTCTTTCTTTGATGAGTGACAATAAATCAAAATTCCACCATTTACTAATGGTAGAGTCAATTTGGTTAATGGGTTATCCAATTAGAATAAATTCTAAATGATATGCCGATAGTAACCTAATAAACCAATAAAATTACATACCAACATTATTTTCATTGATTAAGGCCATTCTTGAAATTCCTTTGACTTCGTAGAATTAACAATGATTCTATCCATAGACATAATCTTTCTATGAAAAGATCATGTTTGCAACTATAAATCACACTTGCTAAACTTCTCATATTACACAATTTTTGAAAGAGATTATTGAACAATTCATTAGTGGTAATGATACTTCAGATATATTTTTTAGTACATCAAGATATCATCAATAAATACCATAATAAAATATCCATTGTATTTGTTAAATAATTTATTTTTCACAACGTTAAAAATAAAAGCTGAATTAGATACTTTAAATGGAATTACTGTAAACACGTTTTCCATACCTAGTTTGAAATGATATCATCATAATATCTTCAATATTCATAAAAAATTGATGATATCCAAATCATAGGTTAATAATTAAATAATATTTGGATCCATGATGTTGATCAGATAAATCTTAAATGAGAGGTCATGTTTACATTTTCATTATTGTAATATAATTTATTTAACAATAGTAAATAAATTGAAACATGGATCAACCCTTATTCGTAATAATGAGAATAAGGGATCCCCTTGTATAAACACAATGGAGAATAAATCCCTTATAACTCAACTCCTCTAGTTATTATTTTTCACAATCATTAATCTCATTGTGATTATTCTATAAGGAGTATTTTATATTGTATTTATGATAGGGATTAAATATAAGGCCCCTAAATTAAACCTTAGTTAATCTTGAATTATCAAAAGATTACACGTTGAGGATCTTTTCAGGTTTAGAGTTTTAGAGAATTAGAACATAACTATTACATCTCAAAAGATTACAAAGTAGTCACTTCTACTAAGTTTCCATAAAAAAACTCTTAAAAAGAAACGTGTCTAGTTCCATGTTTTATATAGGATGACATTCCCTTGATCCCATCCTTGACCTTATTCCACATTATGTCCTGTGTAAAAATTTCAAAAAAAAACATGGGGTGAGCATAAAAAGCTCAGTAAGGGATACAGAAAGAACGAAAACTGTAAGTTTTTCAAATAACAAATAAACCATATATACTCTATCAAAGTAATACCATCACCTTCATAAAGTAGTAAAAACTCTTCACTGAATAAAGTATCATTACTTACCTTTTTGTAACCAAAGGATTACCATAAAATCCACAAAAGAACACATAACATATATAAAGGTAACTTGGGACATAAACATACTTAAGTGGAATAACCATACGGTCGACTTCCACACATATCACTTAATGGAATAGCCATACGGCCAATTTCCATACATACTTAATGGAATAGCCATACGGCCGACTTCCATACCCAATGCATTGGAGGTTATAACGTAACCACCCGTCCTGGTATTCACGGCACCACCCATCATATAGTTTATAACGTAACCACCCGTTAAAATGTCCAAGTACCAGTATAAAATCATAAAACATAAAACCAATATAAAGGAATGATAACATTTCCACACTTCAATCACAATATATAATAAATATATTGACATAATAGAATCCTTTTTCAAAACCATATTCAATACCAAAATACATAAAAGAGTATATGGTATTTATTTTATTCTAAAAACATTACGGCTTGTTGAGAAAGCCAAAGATCAAATAATACTCGCGGCGGCGGAAAAAGTCATTGTCACCGCGTACGTTAAAAAAACATTCCTTTTTGTCGTTTAGTAAAAAGCTTCGTAGAAAAAGATTCCTTTTTTATAAAAGTAAAAGTCAAAGGAGTTTATACACCGTATAAAAGAAAGTTGTGTATAAAACGAAATATGCCTCAATGAAAGGAGATTGAGACGAAGTCCCTTACCTTGGGTCCGACTTGACTCGATCATTCTTTAACGTCCTGAATAATAAACATGAGTTAATTTATACTTGATTAAGAACCTTTTTAAAGTTCATTATTCTTTTTATATCACTTATTGCCATGTTATAAACATTATGTAACCATTTAAGTTAATAATGTTTGTTTTGTCAATATTTGGTTCTTAAGTCGAAAGTTGACTTCTTACAATTACATGTTGTTCATGTGGTCAAAAGATCATTATATCCAGAATGAAATTCCCGATTTGGATATAATATGTATCATATATATCCAGCATATAAATGTATTTATAATATTACATAATCATTTAGAGGTAAGAAATGAAATTCACCGTTCATGGAGACGGTAAGCCGTACGTACGCATGAATGCTACTTTCATTTCTTTGTCATATTAACGGAATTAAAACTAAATGAGAGATATGTATATATTAATTCCAGAAATATATTCATCACTTAGATATATCATTAATTATATATATCCATTATATACATGTACTTTTAATAGTACATTACATTTGGAGATAAGAAATGAAATGCACCGTTCATGGAGACGGTAAGCCGTACGTACGCATGAACGATACTTTCATTTCTATCTCATACTTTAATGGAATGAAATAATAATTATATAGAGGTATATTATAATTCCAGTATAACATCATATATAATAACTTTAAATCCATCCTTTACACGTCCCACATATGGCATTAACGAATCACATCACTTTGAGGGGGCGGTAGTCCGCACTTCCTTAAATGAAGATATCGTGTTTACCCATAATGGAAACCATAAAGGTATGCACAAAATGAAAAATACAGAAGCTTAAAGAAAACATAAACATATTATATATCATATATAGAAATAGTGACATCATAATGGCCACCTTTGAAGGTGTTAAATGAGTATTGAACAATCATCGTTTCGGGAGGCAGAATTTCGCCATCCACGGAAACCGTATGTTCTTTAACCATTTGATGTAGTTCTGTGAGAGTGTAGCTCAAATAAATATTATAACAAAATCCTATTATATTGAAGATACTGGTGTTGTTACAAAAGAAGTTAATAAAAAGAGTTTAGAGGCTTGGAGAAGCAAAATAAAACAAATGAACAAGAGAGAATGAATTACCTTTAAAAGTGTAACTCCCTTTTGATTTGAGCCTAAAGGCTTCCTTTGAAAGGATTCTGCCCAAAGGGAATCCTCTAGGATGAGGAGAGGGATGTGGAGAGAGTAATTGGGCAAGGGTTGGCCGAGCCAAAGGCTTGAGAAGTGTGTGAAATGAGGTAGAGGTGGGGGCCTTTTATAAGAGGAGAGGAGGGGCACTTTTGGAAAGTAAGAATTATTACATTATTTGAAAATGTGTTTCGGTTTTAAAAGGTCCCAAATTGATATAATTCGTTGATAAGGTGATAAGGGTTCGAAATACACTCATCCAATTGGTTTTGGCCATGTGTAGGTTGTAGATGTTACATTATCTTTCCATTTTATTTAAATCGTCAAATAATGATGTCATCGCTGCATCATTATTATGTCATAAATAATTTAATTTATTTAATGTCTAAAAATCATAAAAAAAATACTATGATGTAGGAAATCTTTTTATATTTCCAATTACTATTTATAATCAAAAATCTGATCTTTATAAACCCATGTAAAAATTGTTTTTGTGAAACATATTATGTTTGTGTCATTTTTACTTTTACATTAAATAAAAAGTTATTTATGTCATTTCCCAACCAAAATGTCTCCATGGGGTCCCCAAGTTGACCCATGGCTTTTCTTGGTCGGCCATGACACAACCAATAAGGTTGGGACAAGTTTCATGGTGTTTTCACATTCTTATAATACCATTTTTACCTTAAACTACACTAATTACCTCTAATCGCGATTAATGAAAAAAAGTTACTATTCACCAAAAAATTATTTTAATCTCATTGAACCACATTTTACTTCTTAATGACAACCATGTATGTCGGATTTTCCAAATTCAATACACATTAGGGGTAAACTTTCATTTAACTGAAAAATCAGTTTGCTTGATTACCACTTAGTGGTTTCACTATTCATCAAAAATTGATGTTTTTCAGAAAATTACCAAAAATTCACCCTAATCTATATTTGATATTCTGAATTCAAAAATGAAGTCCATTTTACAAAATTCAAAACATATAAGTCAAATTAATTAATTTAATAATTAATTCCCACTGTCATGACAAATAGCGTGTTTTTGTGAAACAATAAGTATCAAAAGATTGACACCAGTTTAAGTCCAATTTCAAAGTGAAATTGATTCCAATGACCACCATTGGATTAAATGGTAATTTTTTTTCCTAATTTCACTTTAAAATCAATTAAAATAATAATCTAATCATATAAATAATTTAGATTAAAAAGAGGTTTTGAATTAAAATACAACATTTTACACTATTCATAAAAAAATGAACTTTATCAGAAAGGTACCAAAAATTTACACAAAGTAAATTATGATGTCCCGATTCTAAGGAAGAGTTATATTTGGTCCAAAATAAAGTATAATAGTGATCGAAACTATATTTAATGACGGTTCATCATTAAAAGGTGATAAGTGAACCTTTAGTGAAAATTAGAGTATATATGCCCGTAAAATTGAACTCTTTCCGTATTTTAAGCTTTTATCTTTTATTGGGTAAATGTATAAACATTTAAAAACATATCTAATCATATTTTAGTTATTTATATCCATTCTCTCCAGTACAACGGCTACTTGTTAACTAACATTTAAAATAATATTATTTTATTACTAGTGTGCTACGTAATTTTCAAAGAAACTCATCGTTGCGTATCAGGGACGCTATCGAACATAACAACCCCTTTAAAATAAAATTAATATTTAATTCGTAAATATTAACAAATATGAAAATTCTTTATTCTTTATTTACCTGGGATGTTACATCCTTCCCCCTTTTGGGAATTGCGTCCTCACAATTTTATTCACTTATCAAAATAAGTGGGGGTATTTATCCGTCATAGCATTTTCAGATTCCCATGTTGCCTCTTAAATCACATGGTTTTTCCAGAAAACCCTTACCTGATGAATCACCTTATTCCGTAACACTTGCTCCCTGTGGTCAAGAATCTGGACTGGTTGTTCCTCATAAGATAGGTTCTCTTCCAACTAAACTACCTCTGGACTCAAAACATGAGATGGATCTGGCATATACTTTCTCAACATCGAAACATGAAAAACATTGTGTACCTGAGATAAACTCGGAGGTAAAGCCACTCGGTATGCAACTGATCCAACTCTTTCCAGAATTTCGTATGGTCCAATAAACCTTGGACTCAACTTTCCTATCTTACCAAATCTCATCACACTTTTCCAAGGAGAAACCTTGAGAAAAACATGATCACCTACCTCGAAATATAGATCCTTCCTCTGGTTATCCGCATAACTCTTCTGCCTGCTCTGAGCTATTCTCATGTGCATCTGAATCAACTAAACTTTTTCTGCCATCTCTTCTACCAATTCTAGTCCCATCAGCTTCCTTTCACCCACTTCATTCCAAAATGCTGCAGTTCGAAACCGCTTCCCATATAATGCCTCAAATGGTGCCATCTGTATACTGGAATGAAAGCTGTTATTATAAGAAAATTCAACCAAAGAAAGATGTTGGTCCCAACTTCCCTGATAATCCATCAAACAAGCTCGTAGCATATCCTCCAAGGTCTGAATTGTTCGTTCTATCTGCCCATCTGATTGAGGATGAAAATATGTACTAAAATTTAATTCAGTACCCAACGACTTCTGAAGGCCTTTCCAAAATTTAAAAGTAAACCTGGGATCACGATCCAATACAATGGAGAGAGGAACTCCATGTAACCTGACTATCTCTTTAAGATACAGACGGGAAAGTTGATCAAGAGAGAAAGTATCTCGTATAGAAAGGAAATGAGCAGATTTGGTCAAGCGATCAACAATAACCCAGATTGCATTATTACCTCGAGATGTCCTCGGTAATCCCACAACAAAGTCAATGGATATGTTTTCCCATTTCCACTCTGGCACTGGTAAAGGCTGAAGCATCCCTGCCGCTCTGCTTTAACCTGTTGACATGTCAAACATTTCACAGTAAAATCAGCAATGTCTCTTTTCATTCCATCCCACCAGTAATACTCCCGCAGATCTCTGTACATATTAGTACTGGTAGGATGAACTGAAAACAGGGAACTATGAGCCTCACATAACAACTCATTCTTCAACTGTGAATCACAAGGCACACATAACCTCTTCACAAACCTCAAAACACAAACACAAAATTATCCAAGAACTCATGGAAAATTTTATTCATAAGGTCCATGAATACAGTAGGTGCATTGGATAACCCAAAAGGCATAACTACAAATTCATAATGGCCATATCTAGTACGGAACGTAATCTTCGGAATGTCTGCTTCTTTTACTTTCAACTGATGGTACCCCGACCTCAAGTCAATCTTCGAAAAATACTGAGCTCCCTGGAGCTGATACCACTTCATTCGATGGCCCAACATCTACTGAAGTTGTTGCAAATGATTTTACCACCCCTTTCTGCTTGTAGTCTAGCTGCATTCCCCCAGTTGAGTTCTTCGTTGGACACTCGTTTGCATAATGACCCATTTCATTAAATTTAAAACATCTTACCATTGGCTTTTCATTTCCTTCTTGATCATCTTCCTTACAGTTACGAGCAATATGACCAGTCTTACCACACCGAAAGCACTTACCAGACTTGGATAAACATTCTCCAGGATGCATTTTACCACACTTCTCACAGGATGGATATTTGGTTTTCTTACCTCCTTGCTTCTTTGATGAATTCTTCCCCTTTTCCTGCCAACTAGACCTCTTATTCTGTTGTTTGTCATAGAACACCTGATCATCGACAAACTCCATTTCCACCTTCTCCGCACATCGAACATGTTTTTCATAACTTTTGAACTCACGAGAAGCTAAATCCCTTCGATACTTTGGCTTTAACCCTGAGTAAAAACGGTTTATTTTACTATCAAGATCTCGTATGAAGTTTGGAGCATACCTTGCCAATCGAGTGAACTTTTCTTCATAAGCAGCCACTGAATCATCCTCCTGCCTAAATTCTGGGAACTGTTTTTTCATCCTAAGATGAACCACCTTAGGAAAATATTTCTCAAGAAACATACCTTTGAATTTGTCCCAGTGAAGATCCTCAATCTCATTACTATCCCTTATATTTTTCACCACTGACCACCACTGATCAGCTTCACCTTCAAAACGGTAAACAACAAGACTAACCTTTTGATGTTCTGAACACCCCATGACATCAAAAATCTTCTCCAGTGCTTTAATCCACCCTTCAGCTTGCACAGGGTCAGATGATCCTCTAAATTATGGGGGATGTTGCCTCATGAAATGTTCCACCACTGACATGTTCCTCTGCGGTTGATCTTGCTGATCTCGTGCATGGATACCACCACCATTTACAGCCTGAGTCAACTGTGCCATCATTGCGACAAACTGTTCAGTTCCGATTCCGACCATCTCAGGTTGCTGATTTGGAAGGTTGTCTTCCTCCTGATGTCGTCCCAACATAGCTGCTTTGTTTCCTCTACGGAAAACCATTCTGAACACCGAAATATCTTAGGCGAAGCAACATGGTAATCCGTAAATACTATATAATTTCAATCATATTATAATTTAACACTTTTCTAACTCCTAAAGTTGTCTAAACCGACCTCTGATACCAACTATAAGGCCCCAGCCTTAAACCTTACTTAATCTTGATTTATCACAAGATTACACGTTGAGGATCTTTTCAGGTTTAGAGTTTTAGAGAATAAGAACATAACTATTACATCTCAAAAGATTACAAAGTAGTCACTTCTACTAAGTTTCCATAAAAAAAACTCTTAAAAAGAAACGTGTCTAGTTCCATGTTTTATATAGGATGACATTCCCATGATCCCATCCTTGACCTTATTCCACATTATGTCCTGTGTAAACATTTCAAAAAAAAACTTGGGGTGTGCATAAAAATCTCAGTAAGGGATACAGAAAGAACGAAAACTGTAAGTTTTTCAAACATCAAATAAACCATATATACTCTATCAAAGTAATACCATCACCTTCATAAAGTAGTAAAAACTCTTCACTGAATAAAGTATCATTACATACCTTTTTGTAACCAAAGGATTACCATAAAATCCATAAAAAGAACACATAACATATATAAAGGTAACTTGGGACATAAACATACTTAAGTGGAATAACCATACGGTCGACTTCCACACATATCACTTAATGGAATAGCCATACGGCCAATTTCCATACATTCTTAATGGAATAGCCATACGGCCGACTTCCATACCCAATGCATTGGAGGTTATAACGTAACCACCCATCCTGGTATTCACGGCACCACCCATCATATGGTTTATAACGTAACCACCCGTTAAAATGTCCAAGTACCAGTGTAAAATCATAAAACATAAAACCAATATAAAGGAATGATAACATTTCCACACTTCAAACACAATATATCATAAATATATTGACATAATAGAATCCTTTTTCAAAACCATTTTCAATACCAAAATACATAAAAGAGTATATGGTATTTATTTTATTCTAAAAACATTACGGCTTGTTGAGAAAGCCAAAGATCAAATAATACTCGCGGCGGCGGAAAAAGTCATTGTCACCGCGTACGTTAAAAAGAAACAATCCTTTTTGTCGTTTAGTAAAAAGCTTCGTAGAAAAAGATTCCTTTTTTATAAAAGTAAAAGTCAAAGGAGTTTATACATCGTATAAAAGAAAGTTGTGTATAAAACGAAATATGCCTCAATGAAAGGAGATTGAGACGAAGTCCCTTACCTTGGGTCCGACTTGACTCGATCGTTCTTTAACGTCGTGAATAATAAACTTGAGTTAATTTATACTTGATTAAGAACCTTTCTAAAGTCCATTATTCTTTTTATATCACTTATTGCCATGTTATATACATTATGTAACCATTTAAGTTAATAATGTTTGTTTTGTCAATATTTGGTTCTTAAGTCGAAAGTTGACTTCTTACAATTACATGTTGTTCATGTGGTCAAAAGTTCTTTATATCCAGAATGGAATTCCCGATTTGGATATAATATGTATCATATATATCCAGCATATTCATGTATTTATAATATTACATAATCATTTAGAGGTAAGAAATGAAATGCACCGTTCTTGGAGACGGTAAGTCGTACGTACGCATGAACGCTACTTTCATTTCTTTGTCATATTAATGGAATTAAAACTAAATGAGAGGTATGTATATTTTAATTCCAGAATTATATTCATCACTTAGATATATAATTAATTATATATATCCATTATATACATGTACTTTTAATAGTACATTGCATTTGGGGATAAGAAATGAAATGCACTGTTCATGGAGACGGTAAGCCGTACGTACGCATGAACGCTACTTTCATTTCTATCTCATACTTTAATGGAATGAAATAATAATTATATAGAGGTATATTATAATTCCAGTATAACATCATATATAATAACTTTAAATCCATCCTTTACACGTCCCACATATGGCATTAACGAATCACATCACTTTGAGGGTGCGGTAGTCCGCACTTCCTTAAATGAAGATATCGTGTTTACCCATAATGGAAACCATAAAGGTATGCACAAAATGAAAAATACATAAGGTTAGAGAAAACATAAACATATTATATATCATATATAAAAATAGTGACATCATAATGGCCACATTTTAAGGTGTTAAATGAGTATTGAACAATCATCGTTTCGGGAGGCAGAATTTCGCCATCCACGGAAACCGTATGTTCTTTAACCATTTGATGTAGTTGTGTGAGATTTTAGCTCAAATAAATATTATAACAACATCCTATTATATTGAAGATACTGTTGTTGTTACAAAAGAAGTTAATAAAAAGAGTTTATAGGGTTGGAGAAGCAAAATAAAACAAATGAACAAGAGAGAATGAATTACCTTTAAAAGTGTAACTCCCTTTTGATTTGAGCCTAAAGGATTCCTTTGAAAGGATTCTGCCCAAAGGGAATCCTCTAGGATTAGGAGAGGTATGTGGAGAGAGTAATTGGGCAGGGTTTGGCCGAGACAAAGGCTTGAGAAGTGTGTGAAATGAGGTAGAGGTGGGGTCCTTTTATAAGAGGAGAGGAGGGGCACTTTTGGAAAGTAAGAAATATTACTTTATTTGAAAATGTGTTTCGGTTTTAAAAGGTCCCACATTGATATAATTCGTGGATAAGGTGATAAGGGTTCGAAATCCACTCATCCAATTGGTTTTGGCCATGTGTAGGTTATAGATTTTACATTATCTTTCCATTTTATTTAAATCGTCAAATAATGATGTCATCGCTGCATCATTATTATGTCATAAATAATATAATTTATTTAATGTCTAAAAATCATAAAAAAATTACTATGATTTAGGAAATATTTTTAGCTTTCCAATGACTATTTATAATCAAAAATATGATCTTTATAACCCCATGTAAAAATTGTTTTTGTGAAACATATTATGTTAGTGTCATTTTTACTTTTACATTAAATAAAAAGTTATTTATGTAATTTCCCAACCAAAATGTCTCCATGGGGTCCACAAGTTGACCCATGGCTTGTATTGGTCGGCCATGACACAACCAATAAGGTTGGGACAAGTTTCATGGTGTTTTCACATTCTTATAATACCATTTTTACCTTAAACTACACTAATTACCTCTAATCGCGATTAATGAAAAAAGTTACTATTCACCAAAAAAATTATTTTAATCTCATTGAACCACATTTTACTTCTTAATGACAACCATGTATGCCGGATTTTCAAAATTCAATACACATTAGGGGTAAACTTTCATTTAACTGAAAAATCAGTTTGCTTGATTACCACTTAGTGGTTTCACTATTCATCAAAAATTGATGTTTTTCAGAAAATTATCAAAAATTCACCCTAAGCTATATTTGATATTCCGAATTCAAAAATGAAGTCCATTTTACAAAATTCAAAACATATAAGTCAAATTAATTAATTTAATAATTAATTCCCGCTGTCATGACAAATAGCGTGTTTTTGTGAAACAATAAGTATCAAAAGATTGACAGCAGTTTAAGTCCAATTTCAAAGTGAAATTGATTCCAATGACCACCATTGGATTAACTGGTAAAAATATTTTCTAATTTCACTTTAAAACCAATTAAAATAATAATCTAATCATATAAATAATTTAGATTAAAAAGAGTTTTTGAATTAAAATACAACATTTTACACTATTCAAAAAAATAAATAAATTTTATCAGAAAGGTACCAAAAATTTACACAAAGTAAATTATGATGTCCCGATTCTAAAGAAGAGTTATATTTGGTCCAAAATAAAGTATAAGAGTGATCAAAACTATATTTAATGACGGTTCATCATTAAAAGGTGATAAGTGAACCTTTAGTTAAAATTAGAGTATATATGCCCGTAAAATTGAACTCTTTCCGTATTTTAAGCTTTTAGCTTTTATTGGGTAAATGTATAAACATTTAAAAACATATCTAATCATATTTTAGTTATTTCTATCCATTCCCGCCAGTACAACGGCAACTTGTTAACTAAAATTTAAAATAATATTATTTTATTACTAGTGTGCTACGTAAGTTTCAAAGAAACTCATCGTTGCGTATCGGGTACGCTATCGAACATAGCAACCCCTTTAAAATAAAATAAATATTTAATTCGTAAATATTAATAAATATGAAAATTCTTTATTCTTTATTTACCAGGGATGTTACATTAAATCAATTGATAAATCAACATTCTCCTCTTGAGGATGTCCACATAAATCATCTAGTGGGGCATAAATGTATTCTTGTTTAATAGGTACAGATTCACATTAATTATTTATTTCCTCTCCAATAAGTGTTGTTTTCTCTTACTCCCTATAATTTCATTTAAAATATATAATAGAGGTGGATCTAGATATGGCTCGTATGATGAAGACTCCACTATAATGATACGAAATTATATATTTTCATCAAGAATTATAATTTCCTTCACCTTGAAATAATTTCTATCATTATATTTCGATATAAAGTTCATACAATTGAATATATAAAAATAACCAATTTTAATGCAGAAAAAATCATTAACTATAAAATGTTTAGGTCTCAAAAGAGGAACTACTTGAAACATATTTTTTGCAACAAGGTTTCAACTAAGAGTATTTATTGACAGATCCCGTGTTTAGGTGTATTAGAAATATATAATTTTTAATGAAAAATGTGAATATATAATGGAATATAACATTCCAAAATCAAATAAATCATTAGATAAATTTGATGTGGTGATTTATGTTCTAACCACCTAATCATGTGAAACATCAACCTTAGTTGTTATGACATCATTAGCATGGCCTTATTTATTTTTCCTTCTCTCCGGAAAATTAATTTAACAATTAAAATAATCATTTTCATAGTGTCCCATCACCATATAATTGTTCCATTGATTATTGGTAGATTTATTCCATCCATTTAATTCATTAGCATGATATACACTCTCACCACACTTCAAGAAAAATCATTTTACTTTTGTGTAGGAACCATGGTGATTCCTTCCATAAGTATCACATATCAAAAATTTCACTTCTTATGTTCTTCCCTGAATCCTTGATTTTTCACCACCACCCACATCATATTTATTATTTTACCATAAATTCATAACACATATAGAATTAAATTAATGTATTGACAATACATTGGAATATATCATCATGCCATAAGATTTTGTGGGAGACTAGTTCAATTTGGATGAATGGTTTTAAACCATCAAATAATTGATGAATGTTACTCTTAGGATTGTGTATGTAATTCAAATAATTCTTTGAGAAACCTATAAAATTTTATATATACATTGAAATTTTTTTATCCTATTTTTGTTTTTGACTCACTAAATATCTTTCAATATCATAATTCTATTCTGGGGGGAAATAATTTCGAATAATATTTTCATAATAACCGTCCATTCCAATTATATATTTTCTTTTGTTTTTTTTTTCAATCAATGAACACCATTGATAATTTTATCCTAATATAATATAAACTAAAAAGTCAATATTCTCCAATTCAATACATCTAATATTCTTAAATGTATTCCGAAAGAAACATATCATGTTCTTAGAAACAAAATGATTTGAATACACATTGAATAATAGAGGTTTTTCTCGCATGAAAAGGTCTAACAATGTTATACTTCATTGTGTATCATGATTCTCCATCCGAGTATGTTTATTTGTAAAAACCTAAGTCCTTTTTTGTAGTATTGTTATATTTTACTCAACTCTAGTGGTAGATACCTCTCCAACATTTTTATATTACTTTGGAGTAAAATCCGAACATGAAATATAACTGTTGATATAGTTTTCATTCCTTCCACTTTCATTCATTTATAAAAAATTGGATACACTAAATTATTTTATGAATCATATTTCCTAATTTTGAACTAGAAATACTCTTAAATGAAATTGTAAAATTTTTCATAGCTGATATAAAAAACATTAACATAGTTTCTGTGGGGATATATTTAAATTTAAATCCTTCAATATGGACTTAAAATAAAATGTTATTTGTCTTAAGAATATCCCATGGGAGTTTCAAATCATGTGTGGAGTAAATCATGTCATGATTTATGATGTAACATAAAGTTAGGATTGACACACCATGTTAGTGTTATTTCCATTAGGTACATCTATTCTAGAACCCTGTCCACATATAATATCTTATCATGAAGGCATTTCTAGGATTACCTATATAATATATACCTTACCGAACTTATTGTATGATTTTATATTTTTATCCACAAATTATATTATAAGGTTATGTTCAATAATATTTTTTTTCTAAATATAGTTTGTATATTTTCTGCAAAATTTCCACTAATACCTACTATAAAAACCCTGAATCAAGTATCCCTGATCTAGTGACTTACTTTATTACAGTTTTATAATAAAAATTGAACCCACATCTCGTAGGACCAAAGATGTTTTTAGTATTAAAAAAAAATATATCCAAAAAATTATTACATTACAACATGAAATGAAAAAAAAATATAAACTCTATTATAAACATATATGAATTGAATGATTATTCATATAACACATTCTTAATATAAATCCTCATATCCTGTGGAAAAATAAATCCAATAAATGTATTGAGCTCAAATGGTTAGTAAGGGTAAACAATTAAACAGATTATATCATAAACTATAATCAATTAGACAACATAATTAACTAAAAACTCATTCCATTAAAACATAATAATTTGAAAATACTTCCTAAATAAAATCATATTGAATAATTCCTTATAAATAATTATATGTAAGTGAAACATAACAAAAGATATTTTTTTAGTTGAATAATCACATGGATAATAAATTACTAATTTAATAATGATTTAATGTATATAGATGTACATATAAAACATACAATCAAGGCCTAAACTAAGATATATAAAAATAAATTGCAAATTCATCATCCAAAAACAAATTTGATAATAATTGGAATGTCTTCAACTAAATATATATTTGGATTGTCTTATGACACCAAGAGATGTATCTAGGTGATATAGTTGGCCCTAGACACCACATACTATGTCTAATTATTTCCTCATATTACTGGGTTAAAACCTAAAAAAGATATACATATTAAAATTAAATACCTTTTCCCAATGAGTTAATCAACTCACAAACAATTCTGAGTAATATAATCAATGCTATCAAGATAGCACATCCACAGTCGAACTGATTATTGACCATTTAATAAAATAATTTAGATGATATATTAATAGATAAATAATAATTAAGAATAGGATATATCATATTGAGTTCAAATAGAAAAAAATACTATAATAATAGTATATAGGTATTCCTAAGAGAAATACCCTGTATTTACCTTGCAATGACGAGTTCTGATGGAATTTTTTATTTATCATAAAATGATTTTTTAAGCTTTTGTATACCATAATATTAAAGTGAATTGTAATGATCTTAATTTTTATTAAAAATCTTTTCCAGATAATGTGAAAAAATCTATTTTTTTAAATAATTATAAATGGGTCACATAAGTGTTGTATTAGAGAAAATATAAAAGTCCTGAAAATATATAAAGTCATAATTTTTCGAAAAGCACTAAATAAACATATATATTAAAAAATTTTAAAATATCTATTTTTGAAAAGAAATTGTTTCCGATGAAATCATAGGGATGGTATTTGGAAATGTGTATGATATTGAGAAGTACCCTTTAATATGGGTTTCCTAATGGGAAAAACTAAAAATGTAACTTTATAAAAAAAAAATTAATTACCTATAAAATAAATGTTAAATGATATAGAAAAATGTGTTTAGAAAATATAAATAAAATTTATAATAATTTTATAAAAGGATAGAGGAATTATAATGGGGTAAATAGATATAAAGCGCCACAAGAATAGAAAATAACGGTTCTGGAAGAAACCCAAACAGTATGTCTAAAATTTTTTGTCATATGAAATTAATTTCATGGATAATGAAATTTTATTAAATAATAATTCAATTTATATCTTATTATACATTTAATTTATTTATTATAATTTCAATATGTCTTTAAAGGCCATTGTTTGAGTTATAATATGAAATTATATCGTTTGGCAGTGTTTGTTTCCTTGGTTATCATGATTGTTTAAATATTTAAATATATAATTGATAATGTAAAATTGAAATTGTTTTTTATTAATGTAAATAATAGTGATTTAATGGAATTATATATCTTTTTTTCTAGATATGGGTGTGATTCATTTGGAAAATGTAAATGATAACTGTTTAGATTATTTTTATGTTTTTTTTGATTATCACAATGTTGATTGGTCTTATGAATTAAGGTTAGGCGTACATATAAATTAGAGAAAATAAAAAAAAATTTATTGAAAATATTAAAATCATTTTTAACTATAAAATTTATTCTATGACCATGAATGAAGGTGGAATTGAAAATTATTAACTTGTCACCCCCAAGGTGGAAATCAAGGACCTCATAGATGATGATTTCATTTTTAGAATAAATATGGAAAGGGAGGAGAATTCATGGTTGATATTATATGTACATAATAAATTTCTAGTGCATAAATTTAATTGATGTATTAATGTCACATTGGATAGGGGAGGTGATGGAAGGACGAAAAAGAAATGAAATTGAGAGAGAGAGAGAGGTGTAAACCTCTTAAGCATCTCCTCCATGAGAACATCCCAAATGAACTTATAAATTGACATTTGGTAAAGCCATAAACACGATGTAGTGGTGGAGATTTTTGGGAGGAGGTGTGATGGTGGGGGTATTTATAGTGGAGGATTGTGGTTTATTATTATTATTATTATTATTATCATTAGTTTATTATTTTGGCTCAATATAGTGAATAATATTCATTATAATGACTAATTATAGTAAATATAAATGGAGAGTTCTATATTATTTTCATACAATATAAATGACATAAATAATATTCTACATATCTTATATTGTATATATACAATGAAATACGGTAATTAAAAATTCACAAAAAAAAATCAACTATATTAGACAAATCCATAAAAATCAACCTAAAAGTTTTCTGGACATGTAAAATTCCAAATGGGACTCAGTTTTTTGATAATAACATTTAAAAATTTGATAAATTTACTTTTTAATAAAAATCATCCTTTATTATAAACATACCAATTTTAAAATTAATACTTCATTAATAACACATTGAAAGATAAAGTAAGGTCTCATAAAATTTTCTTATAATCAAAAGACATATAAATATTAATCAATGATTCTATTTGAAGATAATTATTTTTTAAAACCTCATATTAATTGTAAAATTTAAAATAAAAATATTTACTTAAAAAATATCCACACTTAATTTTTCATTTTAAAACATTTATTTACATATTTTTTGACATTAATAAATTATATTATCATTAATAATATACGTAAATTTTAGGTATACATTCATTGTAACATCCCAAGTACTTAAAGAATATTATATTTGTAAATTTTTTAAAATTTATGAATTAATTATTATTTATACATTAATGGGGATTCTCTGTTCTATGGGATACCTGACACATAATAATGGGTTTCATAGAAATCATAATGATGCACACAATGCATATTCATTCTGAAAAAATTATAATATAATTTTATTATTTTAAATGGAAGCTAACACATAGACTTTGTATTGGCAGAAATGAATATAAGTAACCATATTATGATCAAACATGTTTTTTAAATGTTTTTAAATTTATCCAAATATATATATATAGATTCTAAAAATGATAATGAATCTAATTTTAAGCATAAATACTCTAATAATTTTAGAAGGTTATTTTACATCCTTTTGATGGTGAAACCAATTTTTATATAGTTTTTTACTTTTATATGTTCTAATTGACAATATATACTTATTCTTTAGAGTAAGGACATCAAAATTTACTTTGGGTAAATTTTTTGTATTTTTTTGATAATTTACATTTTTTAATGAATTGTTAAAATAATCCAGGTTATGTTAAAACTGTCTTTTCATTTGATGTATTTATTGGGTTGTATTATCTTTTTAATTGGTTTTAAATTTAATTAGATGATCTTCTTGTTATTTAATCCAATTTTTGTCATTGTATGTAATTTCACATTTTAACAAAATACAAACACATTTCAATCTTTTGATAGTTATTACTTCTCAATAAACACGCTTTTTGGTTTTGACAATGGGAAATAATTTTATATTATTTTCATCCACTTATGTGTTTAGAATTTAGAAAAATTGATTTGATATTTGGAAATAGTATTGCCAAATTCTGTAAATATTTTTCTTTTATTTTTATACATAATTAATAGTATCATTAGTAATTATTTTATTTACAATGGTTAAAGGGTAAATCTAATAAATAATGGTAAAAAAATAATATTATAATAATATAAAACTACATTAAAACGTGTAATAATCTTATATTATGAGATATTTTGGACCATGGGTATTCATGGGTCTATTATTTCACCCAATAGAGCCCCATTGATTTGAAAATGACATTTTATAAGAATTAATTTAAATGAATAAAAAATGTAACACAAACATGTATCTTTTCATAAATCAATTTTTATATGGTGTCATATAAGTAATAATTTAGACAATAAATGGTCATTAAAAATCTCAAATGACATCCAAAATCGTGGTATATTTGTAAATATTTTTATATATTATATTAATTAAATTATTTATCTAACAATGGTGTTGTAGTGAATATATTATTAATGAATGATTTAAATTAATCAAGTTTCAAATATTAAAATAAATTTATTTTGTAACATTTTATGTCATACATGAATATTTTGGAATATTAGTACTTGATATAATTTAATAAATGATTTTTTTTTATGATTGAATAATGTTATTATGATTTTTTTTAAGAATGTCATGATATTAATATTAAAAAAATTAACATTAAGGAGTTTTTAAAATAAATAATATTTTCTTAAATGGTATAATAGTATTAAAAATATATGATTTAGTAAAATAACATAATAAATGTATAAAATGTAATTAATTAACAAATTTTGGTTCTATTTTCTATTTATAGTAACTATATTAACCATACAGTATGAATATACAAGAAAACATGGTATGAGTTAAAATAGTTAACAAAGAGTTCAAGCTAAATGATAATGTTAAATTGGAAACGAAAACATGTCTAAAAAATATAAGAAGAGAGGGTTGAAAAAAATATATGTATTATATTCTAATTATATATACTGTGTACCTTTTTAAAATCAAAACACAATATATAAAAATATAATTGTTCGAGACATTCCTACAGTACCCCTCCTCCCTCTTATAAAAGGCCATCACCTCTAACCCCTTACTCACACCTCTCAAGCCCTGTGGATCCACTAAACTCTAATCAAGTGATACACAGAAATCTCTCTCTTTATCCTATAAGCATTACCTTAAGATGATGGCTATTCAAGTAATCATTTTTGCTAAAATCAAAGGGACTTACTCATTTTAAGAGGTAGAATCTTCTTTAACGTTCCATTCCAATATTTTACTTCATCAGTCACTATAATATTATAATCACGTGATTACATAATAACACCAGTATCCTTAATGTATTAGGATGTTTTTATGTTATGGATTATAATTACAATTATTGACATCATCATTTAAAGGATACGATCATTATGTTTCTATGAATAGAGAACTATTACCTCAAGAAATGATGGTTGTTCAATTTTCCCCTACCACCATTAATGGTATCCATTATGACAAAAAATATATTTATATATGATATATAATATTCTTATATTGAATTTATTCTTCGTTAATTTTTACTTACAACATACCTTAATGCTTTTCATGATGTGTAAACATGATAATTTCATTTGAGGATATCTAGACTACCACCCCCTCAATGTCATATGAATCGTTCATTCCATAAATGGAACTTATAAAGGATAGAGTTAATGAACATATATTTCATATATAAAATGTTATATTATACTAGAATTTTAATATACCTATGTACCATTATGTTTTAATTCATCAAATATGATATAGAAATGAAAGTATAATTCATGCCTACGTATGACCTTCCATCTCCATGAACGGTGATTTTTATAACCTGTCTCCAAATGGTTTGGAATATTATGAATACATATATACAAGATATATGTGATATATATGAATTATATTATGGATATATTGTAAATTTCACCACATGGACAAATTTTTATTATAAAATGATCATTTTTGACTCAAGTACCAAATATTGACAAAAATAACGATATTAAATAAAATAATTTTGTAATTTTATAATGTGGCAATAAATTATATAAAATGAATAATAACAATGTAAAAATTTCAGACGAATGTAGAAATTAACATAATTTTATTATTCAAGAAAATAACAAATGAACGAGTCAAGTTAAACAAGAGGAATGGAACTTTGTTTCAATCTCCTTTAATTGAGGCATATTTTGATAATAGCACCTCCTACTTTTAAATGTTTTATAATAAACTCGTTTGACTGTTAATTTCATTAATTGTGATACTTTTTCTACAAATTTATTTTCTAAATAACAGATGGTATTTTTTTAACATTTTCATTGATAATGGACTCTCCACCACTATAACCACTATTTGGATTCCTCTACAAGTCATAATGTTTTAAAAAGGAAAAAAATACCTTAATTCATTTTTTTGGCGTTTTCCTATTGAAAATGGGTTTTTAAATGGATTGATTATTCTAATAACATGAAATGATTTATTATGATTGAAAATGAAGTGTCATCAATGAAATATTGATTTTTGAAATATTATATGTTTTATAATTAGATATTGGTACTAGGAAATTTATCGAGTTGTAACGTGATAAACCCATGACAGGTGGTTATTTGATAAACCAAATGATTGGTAGTTCTATGATAATCCAAGGATGGGTGGTTATATTATATCCTCTAACACATTGGGAATAGATGTTCATCGTATTCCAATTCCATTTACTGATATGTGTGGAAGTCGACCATATTGTTATATCATTTGCATATTTTTATGTCCAAAGATACCTTATATTGCATATGATACTTTATGTTGGATTAATTTTAATAATTTGGTTACAAAAGGGTAAGCAGTGAGCTTATATTCAGTTATTCATTTTTGAAACTTCATTAAGTAGAAATTTATTGCTTTATGTTAATGTATTAATGGTTTAATTGTTGTTTTGAAAAAATAACTTATTTACTTTTTTAAATATCTCGTACTGAGCTTTTTTATGATCATCCCATGTTATTGAAATGTTTTTCACAGGTTTCAGAGATGAATAGATTCAAGTATAGGATCTAGTAAAAGTCACGTTGTCTAAACCATGGAGCTAAACATTTTTATTTTATTAGAGTTTTTTTTATGAAAAAATGGATAGTGGCTATAATTTGTTTTAATAATATTCATGATTTTATGTATAAGTAATGACAAAATACTATAAATCTCTAAACCTAAAATGATGTACAATGTAAATTATTTACATAATTCAATGCTATGTTATATTTGAGGCTAGAGAAATATAGTAGGTATCACATTTCTGTTTAGATATCATTAGGTGTTAGTATTTTGTTAATAAAATATCCAAAAATGATTTTTACGTTTTCCTAAAAATCAAATTATATGACATTTTACAATTACCATATTGCTCCATCTAATATATGTTCGTTTATAATGGTTTTCTAATGAGAAAATAAGGAAGATATGTTGGGAAGGAATACAGAGGGGAATCACCTTCCAAATCAGCATCCTGGGATGGTCAGAATCGGAGCAGAATAGGTTTTTGCAGTGATGGATCAGTTGACTAGGGTGATAAATGGTGGTGTTGTCCATTTATGTGATCAACCAAATCAACCACATAAGAATATGTTTACAGTGGAGATTTTCACGTGGCATCATCCCCCATCATTAATAGGATAATGTGACCCTGCGAATGATGAATAGAGGATCAAATCCCATGAAAAGATTGTTGATATCATGGGGTGTATAGAAAATAAAAATGATAATATTTTTATATACTTTATTGAAGGATATGACGATCATTAGTGGTCGATGGTTTAAAATATAAGGGATGGTGTGTATATTAATGCTCTTTGTTTAGTTTAGTTTAAAGTTATGTTTATGGAGAAATATTTTCCTAAGGTAGTTTTTCTTAGGATAAAAAACAAATCATGGAATTGAGGTAGGAGGATGAATCAGTGGCTACATGTGAAGCAATGGTCACTTGATTGTTATGGTATGCTCCAAATTTCATCTGAGATCATGATGCTATGATAAATTAGTTCTTATCAGTATTGAATCCGTGATACTGAAATGCATTAGTTACTTGTGAATTCAATAGCAAAAAAAATTCAAATGTGCTGAGAAAGTAGAAATTGTGTTTTTTGATGATTAGGTGTTCGATGATGGAATGAAAAATAATAGGAATAGTTCGCATACAAAAGGTATGTATTCATCAATGAATTATGGAGGTAAGAAAATTTAATTTCCATCTTGTGAGTTGTGAGGTAAAAATAAACTTGGAGGATGTCTCTAAAAATCTAGAATGTACTTTTGGTGTGGTATGATTGTTCATATTTCTTATAACTGTAAAGAAGATGATAAATAAGCTATTGAAATGCCAAATATAATATTTTTTGGTTGCAATGAGTTTGGTAATTAAGATTTTTTTTCCAAACATGATTACCCATTTTGGAAACCAGACAGATCAAATGTAGAAGGGTGTGGAGAAATATTTTTATACTATTATGGTTAATGTGGGACCATCAAATGAAGTGATATGAGGTGATCTATTTGTTTTTTCAGATTTTTCCAATGTATTGTTTGATTCAGGATCTACACATTCATTCATATATGAGAAGTTTCTTAGTAAATTATGAATACAATCTCAAGATATGAATCCTGAACTTGTGGTGAAACACTTGTAAGATATATTGAGATAATAAAAAAATTAGGAACCTTCGTATCCTTTTGTACGAAAATAATCCACATACAAACCTTATTGTTTTTCTTCTAGTAGAGTTTGATTTTATTTTCAAAATAGATTGGATTTCTATTTATCAGTATATAATTGACTATAGAGAAAAGGAGGTTTCGTTTCAAAAAGAATTTTAGAATTTAAACTAGAATGAACTCTAAATTTGGATAACATATTAGGAATATGAGAAACTAGTAAAAATAGGGAAATGAATGTTACCTTGAACATATTGCTAAAATGAAATAAAATGTTCATATTAATAATGTTCCCATTGTAAAATATTATATTTAGGTTTTTTCTGATCAGTTTCCTAGTATTATACCTGATCATAATGTTGACTTTTCTGTTGACATAGTTCCAAATTCTAATCCAATTTGAAAACCCACTTTTCGAATGGATCAAATTTAACTTTGATAGTTAAAGATTCAATTGTAGGAGTTGTTAGATAAAGGTTTCATTCAACAAAAAAAATCCCGGTTGGGTGCTTTTTTTTAAAAAAAAAAGTGATCGTTAAATGAGAATTTGCGTTGATTATAGAGCCTTGAATAATATCATTGTTATGAAAAAGTATGATTTTTACCATATCGATCATTAGTTTGATCAGCTCCATGGAGCTCTATTTTTTTAAAGGTTGACATGTGTTCGGGGTAGCATTAGTTGAATGAAAAGGAATAATCCATTCTAAAGACCACATTTTGTACTGGGTATGGCCATTATAAATATAAATTTATGCCTTTTGGGTTAATAAATGAAACTATTGTGTTCATAGATCATATGGATATAATTTTTCATGAGTTGTTGGATATTTTTTTGTAGTTTTTATTGATGATTTATTTGTATATTCCAAATTTAAAGAGGAACATGAAGTACATTTACGGATTTTCTTGAAAACCATAAAGGAACAGAATTTTTTGGTAAACTATTCTTTTGTGAGTTTTTATGTAAAATATTTCATTCCTTAGTCATAATGTTTATAAGGATTGCATAATTATTGACCCATCTAAAACTAATGTTGTTGAAGAGTGGACAAGATCTACTAATATCACAAAATCCATAGTTTTATTGGTTTTGTTGGTAATTACCGATGGTTTGTTGAATATTTTTAACATTTATCTTGCACACTAGCTAAGTTAACTTGAAAAGGTGTTAAACTTTTTTTGAAAAAATAATGAGGTAATTGTATTCCAAAATTGAAATGAATATTTGTGAATGATCCATTTTTGGACTTGACTTACAGAAATGGGGATTTTGGTATCTATAGTGATGCATAGTTGAAATTACAGGGCTGATTCCTAATACAGAATAATCAGAAAATTGATTATTCTTCTTGTTAGTTGAAACCTCATTAGTTAAATTACCCTAAACATGATTTGGAATAATTTTTTTTTGGTTTTTTATCTAAAAATAATGGGGAATAATTTGTATAGAGTAATGTGTAAAATATATATTGATAAAAAAAATTTAAAGTATATATTAACTCAAAAGAAATTAGACATGGTATAGGGGATATTGCTAGAATTAATCAATTATTAGGATGCAAAATCCCATTACCATCTGGGAAAAGAAAATAATGTGGTTGACGCTCTATGTTGAAAGTGTAATTCTATATCAACCAAGATACATTTAGAGTGATGTCCTCTGGCTTTTGATTTGATGAATTTTGGATTAGAAGTTTTTGTTGTATGGAATTCCATCTTATTGTTTCAGGTGGAATTTAAATTTTCACTAGTAGACAAAATAATGCAAGCATAGATAGAATACACTGAGTAACGAAAAATGTTATAATTGGTTCAAAAGGGATTGTTACTTGAATTTAATAGTGATAAAGAATGTGTTTTGAAGTTTGGGAAGAGGTTATGTGTTACATGTGTTTTGTAGTTGAAAAAGTGTTGTTATTTGTAGATCATAGCTCTTTGTTTTCTGTTCATCCAAATAGTACTAAGAGGTATAGAGATCCTAGAGAGTATTAATGGTTATATGGAATAAAAAGAGATATTTCTAAAATTACTGGAAAGTACAAGACTTGCAAATAGTTTAAGGAAGATTTTGAGTTACTAAAAGGGATGCCTTAGATTTTCCAATTGAATTGTGAAAATGGGTAAATGTTTCCATGGATTTAATAGTGGGATTTCCAATGACATCATGAGGTAAAAATGAAATATTGGTTGTTGATCGATTGACTAAATATTCCCATTTTTTCCTATTTGAGATACTCTATATCATGTTCTTATTTCTTAATTGTATATTAATGAGATAGTTATGTTTCATATATTTCCCATATCCGTTTTATCTGACCGTGGTATGATGTTCACATTTGACTATTTGAAATTATTTTAGATGTCGTTGGGTATTGATGTAATGTTAGTACATGTTTTCAAACTCAATTAGAGGGGAAGTTAGAATGAGAAATTTAGAAATCGGAATATATGTTACATTATTATTCAATGGATTACCTAGGAAGATAGGGAAAACACTATTCATTGGTTGAGATTTCATATAATAACAGTTTCCATTCCAGCAAAAAGATGTCACATTTTAAGGAATTATATTGAATTTAGTTTGAAATTACTTCTTTATGGGATGATGTAAGTGAATTATTGCTGAGGGAACCATAATTTGTGGAAGAGATGGCAGAGAAAATTCAGTAAATTCAGAAACACATAAAAATATATCATAGTAATTAGAAAATTTCTATGGAAAACTGAGGGAGGGTTGTTTCCCTTAAGGTAGGAGATCATGTATTTCTCAATGTTTCACCATGGAGAAGTGTGATGTGTTTTGGTAAGATGGGGATGTTCAGTCAGAAATTCATTATGCATTATAAAATTATTAATAATGTTCGATCAGTTGTTTTTCGAGTGGCATTACCTCTGAATTTATCCTTGGTACACACTGTGTTTCATGTTTTAATGTTCAAAATGTATATTCCATATCCAACTACTATTTTTAGTCCATAAGTAGTTCTGTTGGAAAAAAATATTTATTATGAAGAACCACTTGTCCATATTATTGATCACAGAGAGAATGTGTTACAGAATTAGGAGATTTATTTTTTTAATTATTTTTTAAATACCATATGGTTGACAAGGAAACATGGGAATTTTAAAATTTTAGGAGGTATAAATAACCCCACTTATTTGATAAGTGAATAAAATTGAGAGAACACAATTTCTAATATTGGGAAGGATGTAACATCCCAAGAAAATACAGAATATGAAATTTTCATATTTATTAATATTTGTAAATTAAATAATCATATTAATTTATTGGGGATGCCTTATGTGATGGGGTACCAGACATTCTACAATGGGTTTCCCCAAATTATTTTTTTGTCACACAATGCCATGAAATACTAAAAAAAATAATATTATAATGTTATTATTTATAATAGAATTTAATGCCTAGATGTAATATTTGTGGGAATAAATAGAACTAAAAATATTTTGATTAAACATGTTTGCAAACTTATTCTTACTTTTATCAATTAAATATTATAGGAATTAAATGAGAATGAATTCAATTTTAATCATAAATACTCTAATATTTTTAAAAGGATTTTTTACATCCTTTTGTTAAATAACACCTTGTAAATATTATTTATTTTTCCATTTATATTTTCTTTCTGACAAAATAAAATTTCTCATTATAATAGGGAACTAAAAATTAATTTTGGTTATATTTTATGTATTTCTATTCAAAATTTAAATTTTTAATTATTAATGAAAAATACTACATGTCAGGTCAAAAATATCTTTTCATCATATTTATTTATATGTATAGATTATATTTTTAATTATTTTTAATTTTTAATTAAATTATATTTTTATAATTTATTATAATTTTTGTAAGTGGAAGTATTTTCACTTTTTATATAACTTAAACACTTATCAATCTTTGGAAAGTTATTATTTTGTAAAACCCCATTTTTTGTTTGGAAAAAAAGAATTAATTTTAAATTAATTTTTTTCACCACTATGTTTTGAATTTGTAAAATTTTATGCCATATTTGGATTTAGGATGTCAAAATTGTATATATAGTTACCTTTAATTTTTAGACAATACGAATTGTTACTTCAGTAATTATTTTGATTACAATGGTTAAAGGGTAAATCTGGAAAATAATGTTTAATAATAATATTTCAATAATATATAACTTCCATGAAATGTGTACTTATCCTATTTGATGAGATACTTCTTACCATAGGTATCCATGGGTGTATTTTGGGACACCATGGGGCCACTTTGTTGTGGAAATGGAATTTTATGAAAATTAATTAAATGCAAGTAAAAATGTAACATAAACATGTGTTGTTTGGTAAAACAAATTTATATGGAATAATATAAGTGATCATATTGAATATAAATATTCATTAGAAATATAATAATATTTCATAAATCATGTTATTATATTTATAATTTTTATAGATTAAAAAAAATTATTTATGACACAATGTTGATGTAGTGATTATCTTATTAATGAATAGTTTATATAAATGAGATTTTAAATATTGAAATATTTTTTTGAATATTTTTTGTTAATCATCATATCTTATAGATGATAAGTATTTTTTATATTTTATTGAATTATTTATGTGAAAATAATCTTGTTTTTTATGAATTTTTGAAAAATTCATGATTTGAATAGTATAAAATTTAATATAAATGAGTTTAAAAAATATACTTAATAAAATATTATAGCAGTACTAAATATCAGATATTCATAAAAATGACATATATAATAGTTGAAATGTCATTAATGAGCATCTTTTCATTCTATTGACATTTTACAGCTAACTATATTAACCATATAGATTGAATACTCAAGAATACATTATAAAAGTAAAATTAAATGACTATGAGTTAAATCTAAATCATAAGATATAATTTGAAAACAAAACATTTCAAAATCAGAAGGGCAAAGAGGATTTCAAACAACAATCATCTTATCTTCGAATTATATGATTTTTGGAGCACTTTGAAATATAAATTTATTTTATAATAAAATAATCATTCATGAAATTCTTAATGTACCTATCCACCCTCTTATAAAAGTCCACCAACTCTTACCCCTTACTAAAAACACTAAAGCCCCTACTGTTTCCGTGAATGATGAACTACTCCCTAACAAAATGACGATTGTTCTATTTTCCCCTACTACCTATCTCAGTGGCCATTATGCTGAAATTGTATTTATATATGATATATATTATGTTAATATCATCTTTATTCTTCATTAATATTATATTACAAAATTCATTTATTCTTTTCATTATGTTGAAAAATGATAAATTTACTTGACGACGTGTGGACTACCACCCCCTTTAAGTGATATGACTCATTCATGTCATTAATTGAACGTATAAAGGATGGAATTAATGAAATTATGTTAAATATATAAAATATGATATTATACTAAATTTATAACATAAAAATGTATCATTTAGCATTCATTCCTTTATATACAAATAGGAAATGAAAGTAGCATTCATGTGTACGTATGACTTACCGTCTTCCTAAACTGTACATTTCATTTCTTATCTCCTAATGTTATAGAATATTATAAATACCTATATACTAAATATATGTAATATATATGAATTATATTATTGAGATAATTAAATTTTGACCACATGGACAAATTGTGATTATAAAAAGATCGTTCTAGACTCAAATACTATAACATCCCAAGATTTTATAATATGTAATCTCATTAAAGTAATTCAATAGCTTGTGCTACACACAACACAGTGTTCGAGCACACCACAACATTCCAAAATAGTCGTTCAAAAAGTTTTTATGAATAGTTTTAACTTCATATTGAAATCTTATATACTCTTTATAATTTTAACATCCATATTTTTTGTTTCTTAGACACAATATAAGAACAAAATCAGTTTTTCAGATAAAAGATGTATTTTTCCAAAAATGTAATTTTTCCACCTATTAATGGGGAACCCTTTTTAAAACCAATATTTCACACTTTAATATATTCAATTTAATGAAATTAATTCTATCTTATAATTAGAACATAAAAATTTAGTTTGGAAATTTTTTTGGTAATTTTCAGATAAATTTCATATTTTGATATGTTGTGAAAAATACAATGTTTTAATTGAAAATAACTTTTTCAATAAAAATAATTTATATTGTTAAATTATTCATTTGAATCGTTTTTATTAATAATTATATTATATTTTTATCATTTAATTCAATGTAGTTCATTATAAGTATTATCACATTGAAATTTTACATAAACAGACGTTAATCATTTGATAGTTTTTACTTTTCTTAAAAGCTATTTTTTGGATATGATAATGGGAATTGATTTTAAATGAATAAATTCAAATTAAATTTTTAAAAATTTGGTAAATATTACTTCATTTTTGAATTTATAATTTCAAAATTATTTTAGGGTACATATTTAGTATTTTTCAGAAAAAATTCAATTTTTTATGAATAGAAAAAAACACTGCATTCCTATTTAAAACCAACTTTTTAATAACATAAATATTTATATTATTAAAAAAATTACTTCTAAATAAATAAATATATATATTAACTATATATGTTTAAAGTAATTCATTGGAGTCATTTTATAATAAAATTATTTTTATAAAATTTTATGGAACTTTTAAACTTTTTTTACCCACCTTTTTAAGAGCGTTTCCAAATTGGCATAAAAAATATTTTTACCACTTATGTGAGATGAATATAAAAAATCCTAGAAAAACAAATGACATCAGAATTTAATATTTGGTTCAATAAGATGAAAATAATTTTTGGTGAATTGTATCTTATGACATTTTTACCGCAATTAAAAATAAATATGGTAATTAAGGGTAAAATTTGTATTATAATTACAATACCATGTGTAATAATTCCATTATATTATTGGAATTCGACCAAAATAAATATTAGGAATAAAATATGATCCACTTTGGTTAACTTGGATTTGATTAGGACATTTATCATTATTTTATTTAAAGAAGAGTTAAAAGTGTTAAATTCAAACATTAATAACTAATCCAATTTTTATATTGGGTTAAACACAATATAAATTTAACTATACAAATTAATTGGAAATATATAAAATTTCATACATATTTATGTTTTATTTATAAATTTTAGACATTAAATAATTTAATTTATTTATGACAAAATGATGATGTAGTATTTACCTTATTAATGAAATATTAATATAATTGATATTATAAATATCAAAATAAATATAAATTGAGACTCATAATGAATTATATTAATTTTATATGTTAATTTGACATGTTAGGGTGTATTATATAAATATTTTTCAAAGTGATAAGGCTGTTATGACTTTCATAAAAACAAAATACCCAATAGTTTCAAAATTGAAATAAATTAAATTTTAAAACAAATAATGTATTATTGGTTGATATAATAATCTTAAAAACCTATGGTTCGGTAAAAGGTATTAAATATTATTATATAAATCATTACTGAACTACTTGTGGTTCTCATGGATGTTTAGAGTATGTTTATTAACCATATAGTTTAAGAATACAAGAAGATAGGGAAAAAGTTAAACTATTTATCTAAGAGTTAAATCTAATAGATAACGTTAAAATGGAAACCTAAACTTGTCTACTACCTATTGTTTGAGGGTTTTTCTACATATTCCCAACATATCCTAGAAATAAATCATTTTGGTGCAATTAAATACCTAAAATGATTTTAATATAAAATAATATTTCAAACTTTTCCAAAAGTGACCCTCACCTCTCTTATAATACTATACTTACCCTTCTCTCAAAATCATATCTCCAAATGAAATTGGCTCAGAAAACCCCTGACCAATTCACCTCCCAAATTTTCCTCCGATTTACCTAGTGGCCATACGTCTATCCAAAAGTCAACCTATGGAGACCGTTTAATCAACTCAAAAGGAATCACCCGATGAGTAGGTAATAATTCCACCACGCTCTTTTTTTCTTCTTACACTTCCTCTTTCATGGTTGTGTCCATAACAAAATAATAATCTAGAACCTTTTAAATAAAATTATGTTATTATAAATATGGTACAACATTAATTTTTATTCTATCCATCTTATAAATTTCAACATCAGCATACGTGTGTACTATGGCTTAACGTCGCCACGTCGTGGTGTAGTTTGTTATTCAAACACTTCATTATTTGGATGGGTATAATAATGAGTATAACAGATGTAAATAAAAAAATATAACATGTTAATGATACTTTATATATGATATATCATCCAATTAAATATGATTTCACCCTCAATATAATGATATTGTCGCTTGTCCATACGTATGGATTACTATCGCCACGACACGATTAGATTCATTTCCACATTCACCATTCAACGATTATTATAAAAATATATATTATTAATATGTATTTAATATATGATATAACAAATGGTCCCTTCCATTTCATAAATCTAAATATTATAAATATGGATAGTCTAAATATATATGATATATAAATAATTGATTATATTTTGTACGTATTTAAATCATGATTTAAATGAAACGATCAAGAATAACAAGTTAAAACACGTATGACAAAGAAAGATATTATTACACAAATTGTTAATTTAACATTAAAATCATTATTAAATGGGTATTTTAAATTCATAAATGAATCATGTATGATATAATAAATATGAATATGGTTCTGATATAATTTAATAACATACTATGGTAATTATACAAGAGGTTAAACGTACCCTCGACCAAAAGAAAGTGCAAGGTAAGCGTTAATTCCCCAATCTCATTATTATTCAAGATTTTTTTTGTGTATGTTATTACAAGGACATATTTATTATCCACATCCATACTTCATAAAATGCTTTTAATGTGATTATTTTAATTGACTATTTTACTAAAACATCATTTTAAATTTTTTAAAAATTTATTCTTCTAAACATTTGTCAATAATGTCCATGATTTCAAAATGATTTTATGGATTTATTTATATAGAAATGAATGTTTTAAAATTTTAATTACTTTCAAAAGTTTGAAATTTTTATTGGAAACATTGATTCAAAAATATCTTTTAAATGGATTATTTTATAAATTGTGTGATTATTAATATGATTTCTTGAAAAGGGTTATTTCTCTCCAAGGGTTTTACTGTTCATTTTCAACCATGTCAACATCAATTACTGGATATTATTCTTGATCCAGGTTGATTATTTATGATAAAACTTTTACATTTTGTATTGTAGGTTTTGTGATATGTTTGACTCTAGATGTGTCATTTTTATATAATTCATGGCTTAAGGATAATGTATTGACATTTCATATGCTAGTTTTAATACGAATGTTTATGTTATGTTAAAAACTATTAATATTAGGAATGCATTAGACTTAGTAAGTGATGGGTGGAGCCCTCTATAGGTCCTTAAAACATCGGTAGGTCTCAAAAGACAAACTACTGTATTGGCAAAAGTCCTTGACCAAATCTTATTGGTTGTATTGGCACAAGGCCTTGACTATGTCTATATGAAGTCTAGAATTATACATTCTATCATTATAAAATTACCTATTGATTTTACTTGGGATTATTCAAAAAGTAGAATATCCATGTGAATAAGTAAATGGAATTGTTTGATTTATCATTTCAATGTTATGCTGATGTTTACGGTTAAAATATTTTTGTTTTAGTTTTATACATTGCATTAAATGTTTAGGCTTATTTGTGAAGTTTTCCTCTATATTGTTATCCTTACTGAGATTTTGAGCTCACCCTATTGTTAAAATTTATTTTCCCAGGATTACATGAAATGTCTTATAATTAATAACTACGGTTAAGCTAGGGGATTAATGGAATTATAAAATGACCATTTATGTTGTGTTTTATTTTCAAATGTTTAATGTAACGTTCATGTATTTAATATATTTTATAAGACTGCTAAACTAATCTATCTTTCGGGACTTGATTCCTTGTAATCATGCTAATTTATTAAAATAATGCACCGACTGAGGGCTTCTAGGTTTTGGGCATTATAGTTGGTATCAAATAAAGGTAAAGATAACCTTGGAAATAGATTTAGATGAACTCAGATTAGATAACAATACCCAAAGATAGACAATAATTATTAGTATAGAAGAACATCCTATAATTTTTGTAATATAGATATTTGTTTATTTTCCAAGCAATACATCCCTATCTAGATACGAGCAGGTAGATGCGGATCAGGAAAAGATGTACCTAGGAGTGAAAACTCTAATAAAGAGTTTTGGGATTGACCTGGGATATCCTGGTACATGACAACATGACATGTTTCACTCAGGGTTATGAAACAATCGAAGGATATGCTTAGGATAATTTACATTTTCATTACAAGTCATTATGATGGAATTTTGAGTAAATAATTCCTTAATGAAAATATTTTATTATTATTGATTATATGCATAATCTTTTCAATTTACAGTAGGTATTTTACAGGTTTGGAATTATTAATTGTGATTCAAAATCTAGCCTATTGTTTGTTGTTGTTTGGAAATGGATCCTATTAGAAGTAATGATAATTCCAAGAATACACGTGATGAGAAGATTAAGAACGATCATATCTTTCATGGAATTAAACCAACATTTAAAAGATAAATAGTATCACACATATTCCTATCATATGAAGAAATAGTATCCTGTGTTAATAAAATAAGTAAATAATTCTGTAAGCCCTATTGCTTTGATGGGATGAATGACAAGAAATGGTTGGAAAAGAGAAAGAAGGATAATGGAATGAGGGTAATGAAGGATTTCCCCATATGTGATAATTATGGAAAGAATCACCTTGGTAAATGAATGAAGGGAATTGGAGTTTGTTATAAGTGTGGATAAAAAGGACATCTAGTATGTCATTGCCTTGATATGAAAATTTTTCAAATATACAATGCTTCATCTGTAATGAGTTGGGACACTACACAAATCAATGTTAAAATCATCATAGTATACACCAAATGCTACTATTGGATAATAATAAAGTAATGATACTACCCAAGATGAAGAGGAATGATTAGAGTTCTTATGTTGTTACTAAATTATGGTGTCATTTGAGTATTGTATTAATGATGTAATTGTTATAAGAATTATTGTGTATATAAGATTATATTACAATACTATTTCATTTAAGACATGAGATTTTGTGGAAAGAAGAATAGTTACTCAATAGCAGGTTAATTTTTTTTGGAAAAAATATTGTTTAGAGAGAGAGAAACCATAATATAGTTCTGATAATGATGTTGTGATTTTGGAATAATATATTATTGATTTGATTAAATTATATTGGATATTCTTTATTACCTTGAAAAGGATTGATGATTTGTATATTCCATCATTGTTGGAGGTTACAACATTTTTTATAGAAGGAGTATATCTAGTATTATATAAAGAATAAGGGATCATTAATGTAAAAAATAAGGATTTATGGTAATTCGGGGTGTTACAGTGTTTTAAATGAATTCATGACGAATGTATTCACATGTTATTACGTGGAAAAAAAATCTTCATTGGGTTTACTCTTCTTATAAATTTTGGACTGTGAGTTTGGTCAGAAGTATTTTGGATAAGTCTAAAGGTTGGAAATGTATAAGTTTTACATTAGATACTATTTTTAAGGTTAAATCGTTTCTTGATATTATCATTGTAATTTCATAAAATGGATAATCTGATTTTTGGGCGACAACCTGTCCCGTTCGGCAAGGCTACGATACTTGAACCCGCAACTGAAGAGCGACAAGTTTACACCACCTAACATTGTCTTACATGATGTCTTGGTTTGTCTAATTTAATTTTTTTAAATGGTTTGAATGATAAATTATAAATTCATATATTTTGGAACACTATAAAATTAAGAAAAATAGAATATTTTTGAATTCTATTATCATTTGTGGTGAAAGATGAGTTTGTGGTATGAATTAGTTGAAGTATGAAATTATACTTGTTAAGTTTATATATATATATATATATATATATATATATTACTCTAATTTTATGAATAAATTAATTCTTAAACATTTGGGAAGGGATCTTAAAACCAAATATGTGTTACCCTAATACCATTTGTTTTGTCGAACCGATGAAATTTTACATCATCTTAGAATGATGGCTTTGAAACCCTTAGTTTTACACTTGTTTCTGTTTGATGAACTCAATCACTACATATAAATATTTATGTTTTCCTCAAATTTTGTGTCTCTTATTTCCACCAATGTTATTCTAATTTAAGATCAAAATTTAGTGGTGACTTTTTCATTTCCCTTTCCCTCTAATTAAGACTAAATTTTATTAACCCAATGTTTGATGCGGGTTTTCCACAATGTTATTTTTTCATTATTTACCATTAATATTTGATTAAAAATTTCAAATTTTAAGGAAATAATATATTGAATGAGGGGAGAATTTAACACCCCAATATTTTATAGTACATTATCTTATTAAAATAATCAAATAGCCTGCTCAACACGCAACACCGAGTTCGAGTGCATCCCAACTTACAAAACTAGTCGTTCAATAAACGATTATGAATATAATTAACTGCATATAAAAATATTATTTACTATATATTATTATAACATCCATTTTATTTGTTTCTTAGAAACAATATAAGAACAAAATCATTTTTTCAAATAAAAGAAGTATAGTTCAAAAAATGCAATCATACCACCATTTCATGGATAACCCTTTATAAAACCAATATTTGACACTTTTATATATTAAATTTAATGAAATTAAATTATGTTTTAGAAGCAGGACATAATAATATAGTTTTGAAAAATTATTTTTATTTTTCTGAGAACATTTATATTTTGATGAATAATGAAGAATACAACGTTTTAATTTAAAACAACTTTTCCAATAAAAATAATTTATAATGTTAAATTATGAATTTGAATAGTTTTTATGTATAATTAGTTAAAATTTTTATCATTTAATACAATGTTTTCCATTATAATTAATTTCACTTTAGAATTTGACATAAACACATGTAAATCTTTTGATAGTTTCAACTTTTAAAAAACCCCCCTTTTGGTTTTTACAATGGGAATTATTTTTAAATTAATAAATTAATACTCTATGTTTTGTATTTGGTAAAATGGACTTCATTTTTGAATTCATAGTATCAAAATTTTCTTAGAGGAAATTTTCAACATTTTTCATAAAGCATTCAAATTTTGATGAATAGTGAAAAACACTGTGTTATTTTTAAAAACAAACTTTTTCATTAAAAAATTATTTATTTTATAAAAATTTATTTTAATTAAATATAAATATATAATAACTCTATAGGTTAAATGTATTTCATAGGATTAATTTTTAATAATGTTATTTGTATAAAATTTTATTGAACTTGTTAATGTTTTTTACCCACCTTCAAGGAGCATTTACAAATTTTCATAAAACATAATTTTACCAATTCTGTTTGTTGAATTTCAAAAATCTGAGAGACAAATTTTACATATTAATGTAAAATGTTCATCATTAAGATGAAAATAATTTTTGATGAATAGTAACTTTTGGCTTTTATTTGCCGCGCTTAAAAGTAAATAGTGCAATTAAAGGTACAAATGATATTATAATTACCCTAACACATGTCCTACTTATATTGGATATGTGGAATTCGACCAAAATTGTCATTAGGAATAAAATATGAGCATATTTGTTCCACTTGGAAAATATTAAGACATTTATTATTATTTTATTTAAAGAAGACCTAAATGTGTTAAATTCAATGTTTAATAACTAAACCATTTTTTTATATATTGTTAAACATAATATAAATTAGACTATAACTATTAATTATAAAGATAAAAATATTTCCTACATAATTATGCTATATCTATAATTTTTAGACATTAAATAATTTAATTTAATTTTGACAGAATGATGTAGCAGAAATTACCGTATTAATGAAATATTAAAATAATTGATATTATAAATATCGAAATAAATGTAAAATTAGACTTATGATGAATTACACTAATTTTAGTTGTTAATATGATATGTTAGGTTTGATTAGATATATTTTTTTCTATGTTATTAGGTTTTATTGACTTTCACAAAAATATACCAAATAGTTCAAAAATTGACATAAATTAATTTTTAAACCAAATACTATATTATTGGTCGATATAATATTCAAAAAAACCTAAGGATCCGACAAAGGGATTACTGAATAATATATATGTCATTAATGAACCACTTGAGGTTCTCTTGGAAGTTTAGAGTATGTTTATTTACCATATATATTAATAATACAAGAAGATATGGTAGAAGTTAAACTATTTAACTTAAATTTAAATCTAAATGATAAGGTTAAAATGTAATCCTAAACTTTTCTAAAACCTATTGGTTGAGACGTTTTCGATCCATCCCCAATATATCATAGAAATAATACATTTTTTAGCAATTAGAAATAGAAAATAATTTTATTATAAAATAATATTTCAAGCTTTTCATAAAGTGAGACTCTCCTCTATTATAAATGGGTACTTACCATTCTCTCAATATCACACCTCCAATTCCATTTAGATCATCCAAATACTACCAAAATATTCTCTTGTATTTCCTACCTTAAACCTAGAGTCATTACTTTTATCAGAAAGCCATCCTATGGAGCCCGTTTGATCAACTCAAAATGTAACACCTGAAGAAGAGGTAATAATTTCACCACCCTCTTACAAGTTCATTTCTTTTTACACACCCTCTCTCTTTATTGTTTCCATACCAAAATAATAAATCAAGTACCTTCTTCATACTATTATTTTTTTATAAATATGGTACAACCATATTCGTTATTATATCCATCCTATAATTGTCAAAGTCACCGTACGTACGTACGTACGGCTCACTGTCTCCACGTCGTGGTGTAGTATATTATTCAAACACTTCATTATTTAGATTGGTATAATAATGAGTATAAGTAATATAGATAATAAATTTAACATTTTAATGATCTATTATATATGATATATCATCATGTTACATACGATTTCACCATCAATATAATGATATTGTTTTTGGTGCGTATGTACGGATTACCATCTCCACGACGCAATGAGATTAATTTCCACATTCACCAGTCAACGATTATTCAAAAAATATATATTATTAATAAGTATATAATATATGAATTAATAATGATATTGTATATATTAATATGTATGTATATACATACATATATCTTACTCACTTACTTCAGTTAAATACGATATGAAAACAGAAATAACGTTTATACATACGTATGACCTAACGTCTCCATAAAATGTGCTTTCCATTTCAAATATATATCTGTTATAAATATTTATATTCATAATATATTTGATATATAAATCATTTTTAATATTCTGTAAGTATTTAATGCATAATATAAATGATACGATCAAGAATTACAAGTTAAATCATGTATGATAAACAACGCGATTATTACAGGAAATATTAATTTAACATGGTAATAATTATTAAATGGGTAGTATATAGTCCTAAATTTTATCATGTATGATAAAATAAATATTATTATTGTTCTGGTATAAATTAATAAATATAATTGTCATTATACAGGAGGTTGAACTTACCCTTGACTAAAGGAAAGTGCAAGGTAAGGGTTAATTCCTCAATCTCATTTTTATTATTTATTTTTTATGTTTATGTTTTTACTAGGAAAAATTTATTATCCATTTCTATTTTTTTTAAAGATTTTTAAAAGGGATTATTTTAAGGGACTCTTTTACTAAAACATCATATTAAATGTTTTAATGAATTACTCTTCTAAACATGTCTGATTAATGTCTATGTTTTTAAAATGATTATAGGGAATTATTTAAATGGAAATCAATGTTTAAATATGTTAATTACGTTCAAAATATTCAATGTGGTATGGGACAAATTTATTCTAAAATATATTTTCAATTAATTTATTTATAAATTGTGTGACTTTTAAAATGATTTCATGAAAAATGTATATTTCTATAAATAAGTTTTAACGATCATTTACATCTATGTCAACAACCATTACTGGATATTATTCTTGATCAAGGTTGATTTATTATGATAAAAGTCTTCCATATAGTATTGAATGTTTTGTGTATGTTTGATTGTGGTTGTGTTATTTTTATACCATTTATTGTTAATGGATAATGTTTTGACATTTTGAATGGCTGTTTTAATACGAATGATTATGTTATGTTTAAACCATTTAATATGGGGAATGAATTGGACATAGTATGTGATGGGTGGAGACCAATATAGCTCCTCGATGTATCGGTAGGTCTAATGAGAAAACCGAGTGTATTATCATAAGGCCTTGATAGAATATTTTTTATAGTGTTGGCACTAGACCATGAAAATGTGGTTATGAAGTATGGCATTATGCATTATATCATTATGAAATTAGCTATTGATATTATTTATGATTATTAGATGAGTAGAATATCCACGTGAATAAGTAAATGGAATTATTAGAATTATCATTTCCATATTATGCTGAATTTTAGGTTTAAAAGGCTTAGATGATGTCTACAGGTGAAGGACCATTATCTGCAACATTAATAAGTCTACCAAGGAAGGATTATTCATCTCTCACACGGGTAATGCGGACTAGGTCTGATTCTATGTGGAATAGCAAAGTGGTTCTTACTGTTCAAAAGGGAAGTGGGGTTAAGAAAGAATCACTAGATATGGCCGCTCATTACCAGTTTAGGAATCAGGTTCCAGGTGACTGTTTCTTGGGGACACCCAGAGTGGGAATCCGCTACTGGAGAAGAAGAATCATGCATGGCATGAGGGGATGACTATGGTTATTATGATGTATAACTTGGTGCTGATTTGTGCTGCTGGTTGTTTTTTGTTCTCTTGACCATGTTTGGGGTTGTATGTTGGGAATAGGACACCCTTGTACTGGCTTTTATAAAATGAAAAAATTTATTGTTGGCTATTATGATTGATAAGCAGGGTTAAGAAAGGGGATTAATGGCATTATCAAAAGTTCATTTCTGTTGTGTTTTTTTTCTAATGTGTATTGTAACATTCATGTATGTAATCTATTTTCCGAGACTACAAAACCGATCGTTATTTTGGGGCTGATTCCTTGTAATAATTCCAATGTCTTAAAATATTGCACTGGATCTGGGATTCTGGGGTTTGGGAATTACAAATACCCAATATAATCAAAATGAGCGGTATTAACCCAAATAATTATGAAAATTTTATAACAGGGGAATAAGTGATATATAATGAATCATAAACATGAGGAAGGTTTTAAATCAACTTGAAATTAACGTAAATTTATTATTCATGAAATTATAGAATGAAGAGTCAAGTCAAACATGAGGTAAAGGACATCGCCTCAATCTCTTTTAATTGAGGAATATTTTGATAATATACACCCCTTTTCTAAACAATGTATAATTATCCCCTTTAAAATTTAATTTCATTAAAAGGTAATCTTTTTCAAAAAAAAATTTACTAAACTAAAAATGTAATTTTTTTAACATCTGCTTCAAAAATAACCTCTTCGCTACCATAATAAGTATTTGGATTCCTCTATATGCCTTAATGTTTTTAAATAGAAACAAAATACATTATTCCCCTTTTAGGGTTGTTTCATATAAAAAATTGTGTTTGAAATGGATTTATTATTTCAATATCATTTAATCATTTTTTGTTAATGTAAATGAAAATTTATTAGTAAAATATTCATATTTGAAATATTTTATGTTTTAGGATTATATAGTGGAACATTGACATTTGATGAGTAGTTATGTGATAAACCAATGATGGGTGGATACATGAAAAAAATGACAGGTGTACCCATGATAAACAAAGGAAGAGTGGTTATGTTAAAAATTCAATGAATTGGGTATGGAAATTGGCCATATGGCTAATCCATTTAGTGATATGTGAGGAAGTCGACTATGTGGTTATTCCATTTATGTATGTCTATGTACTAAGATACCGTATATTCTCTTTGATTCATTCTATGGGATATACGGTAATATTTTGGTTACAAAAAGATGAAAATAACATATATTAATGAAGTGTATTTCCTACTACATTAATGTGAAATGTAATACTTTATGTTAAAGTATTAATGGTTTACATGTTGTTTAAAAAAGATAAAGGTTTTATTTTTTTATGTATCCGATATTGAGATAGTTATTCTCATCCCATATTTATGAAATATTTTTCACTAGTCATAATGATGAACTGAGTCATGAATGTGATCACGGAAAAGTCATGTTGTCTTAAACATTGAAACTAAACATGTTTCTATTTTATGAATTTTTATTTTATGAAAAAATTGATAGAGACTTGATGTGTCTACTTGTAATATTCATGTTGTAATGTATATGTTTTGAACATATTCTATAGTTCTCTAAACCTGAAAAGTTCCTCAAAGTGAATTATTAACATAATTAATGATTATGTGATGTCATTAGTTAGGGCCTTATAGTTAATATTAGAGGTCAGATTAGATTACATTTAGTGTGAGAATTTACTTAATATAATAACCATAAATGATTTTTACCTTATGGTAAAATTGAAATGATATGGAATTTTAATATTTCCATCTTGCATCATCGATGATTCATTTGTTCAGAATGGTTTTGAATAGATGATGTAGTGGAGCTATGTTGGTAAGGCATATAGTAGAGAAAAAAGATCCAAATCAATATCTCGATATGGTTGAAATTAGGACTGAGCAGCTTGTTGCATGGATGGCTTAGTTGACTCCAGTGATAAAAAGTGATGGTGTCTATTACCAAGATCAACCGTATCAACCATATAGGAACATGTCTATAGTAGACCATTTTTTGAGGTTGCATCCCCCATCATTCATAGGATCATCTTCCACTTTTCATAACGTATAGTGGATAAAATCACTGGAAAATATTTTTTTTCTCCATGGGGTGTATTTTCAATCCAAATGTTAGTATTGTTGTTTACTATTTTGAAATAGAATTCGATCACTGGTGGTTGACAGTAAAAATATCAGGAACAGTGCAGAGATTGATGCTCTTGGTTGGGAATAATTAAAAAGTATGTTCCTAGATAAATATTTTCTTATGACGGTTCTGCTTAGGATGGAAAAATATTATTGAAATTGATGTAGGAGGATGACTTAGTAGCTACTTACGAAGAAATGTTCACTCGATTGTCATGGAATGATCAAATTTAATCTAACATCATTATAGTAAGATAAACTTATTTTACTCAGGATTGAAGCTGTGAAACTGAAATACATTATCCTCTCTTGGCTTCAAAAGAATTTAGAAACTTTTCAGATGTGCTGATAATTTAGAAAAGGTGTTCTCTTAATATCATGTTTTCTATGAGATTAAGAAAAAGAAGATGTCTAGTTGGCAGGAAAAAAGAAATTACTCATCAAATAAGTCTAGAGGTAAGAAAATTAAATTTCCATCTTCTGAAAAGTGTGGTAAAAAGAATCTTGGATAATGTGTTTTCAAATATGTAATGTGCCTCTGATGTGATATGATTGGTTATATTGTTCATAATTGTATGGAAGATGATCAAGCAGGTAATTAAAAGCCAGCAGTAAGATGTTTTAGTTTCAATGAGTCTATTCATAAAACAATGTGAGTCCAAAGTTGATTACCAAGGGTGAAAACCAGATAGATCAATAGAAGAAGGGTGTGAGGAAATCTTTTTATACCACAATGGTTGATGTATGATAATAAAATGAAGTGGTATCAAGAATATTGATTATTTTTTCAGATTATGACAATGTGTTGTTTGATTCATGTTCTACATTGTCTTTTATTTCTGGGAAATTATCTTCTAAATATGGAATTCAATCTCTAGATATGAGTGCTAAACATTGGGTAAAAACACCTAGAGGATATTTTGAGACCAAAACAAATTATGAGAACCTTCATATCCTTGTGCGTGGAATGAATCTACATAAAGACACTATTGTTTTCTTCTAGTAAATATTGATGTTATTTTTGTTATGAATTAGATTTTTTTATCATTATATGATTGAATGTAGTACTAAATAGGATTCTTTTCAGAATGAATTTATGTTTGTGTACAAGAATGAACATTTACTTTTGAAAATATATCATGAAGCTGATAAACTATTAAATGATGTAAATGATTGTTACAATGAATGTATTACTAAAAACCAAAGAAGTATTCCTTTTTATGATTTTCATGTAGTAAGTGTGTATCATTATGTTTTTCTGGATGAGTCTTCTAGTAGTATACCTGACTGGGAAGTGGAATTTACTGTTGACTTAGTACCTATTGGTAAAAAAACTTCAAAACCCCCTTATCGAATGGCTCAAATTGATCAATTAGTGTTAAAGAGACAATTACAAGAGTTGTTAGATAATGGATTCATTCAACCTAGCACCTCACTGTGGGGTGCTCCAGTTTTTTTTGTTATAAAGATAGATGGTTCAATAAAAAGTTGAATTTATTATAGGGCCTTTAATTAAACATTATTAAGAACAACTATCATTTTCCTCGTATGAATGATTTTTTTGATCAGCTTTAGAGAGCTTAATATTTTTCGACGATTAACATGTGGTTAGGGTACCATCAGTTGAATGTAATTGAAGAAGACATTCCAATGACTGTGATTCATAATAGATATGGACATTATTAATTTGTGGTTACACTTTTTGGGTTAACAGAAGCACCTTCTGCATTCATGGCTCTTATGAATATAATTTTCCATGAGTTATTGGATATGTTTTTGGTTGTGTTTATTGATTATATTTTGGTATATTCCAAAAGTAAAGAGAAATATTAATGTAATTTAATGGTTGTATATCAAATCATATTTGGAAATAAAATGTATGGAAAAGTTAAAATGTGCATGTTTTGGGGGTAGAAAATTTCATTCCATGTTGATATTGTTTCTAAAGATGCAATCACTATTGACCCTTCAAAAACAAAAGTTGTTGAAGAATGTCCATAACCTACCAATATCACATAGATCCGTAGTTTTCTTTGTTTTTCTGGTAATTAAAATTTTTTGTTGAATAATTTTCATGGTCATATTTCCCAGTAACTAGTTAACTTGAAAAGGTGTTTAATTCTTCCAAAAAAATGAATGTGATGATTGATTTCAATTAATTAAAAGACGATTTATAAATGCATTAGTTTTGGCCTTGCCTTCTAGAAATCATGATTTCTGTACCTATATTAAATCTTTTTTGAATGGATTTGGTTGGGTACTAAATCATAATGATTAGGTAAATTCTTATGCATCATGTTAGTTGTAACCTCCTGAGTTAAACTACCCTACACATGATTTGGAAAAAGATATTATTCTTTATTTCGTTATAAATTTTGAGGAATAATTTGTATGGAGTAATGTGTCAAATTTATACTGATAACAAATGCTTAAATTGCATATTCACTCAAAAATAATTAAACATGAGAAATATGTGATGGATATAATTAATCAAGGATTACGATTGGATGAACCAATAATATCTAATTAATGAAAATAAAGCGGTTCACCCATTAAGTCAAAATATTAATGCTATATTAACCATGATTTGTTTTGAATGATGTCCTTTGGTTTTTGATTTGATGAATTTTGGATTAGAAGATGTTTGTGTAGGTAATTATTCTATTTGGTTTCTGGTGGTAGTTTAATCGTCTCCTGGAGAAAAAATAATGCAATTAAAGATAGGAGATAGAGAGTGGCAGAAAATGGTATAATTTGTTTAGAAGGATATGATACCATAATTTAACATTGATAATGATTTTGTTTTGTGATTTGGGAATATATTATTCATGTCTTGTGATTGATAGAGGAGTAAAGAGTTGTTATGTGAAGCTAATATTTCTCCATTTTAAGATCATCTTTACAGTACTAAGATGTAAATAGATCAGCGATAGTATTACTGGTGGGATGAAATAAAAAGAGGTATAGAAACAAATACTGGGATGTGTTTGAATTGTCAACATGCTAAAGTAGAATGGTAGTTACCGAAAGGGATTCTTCATCCTTTTCCAATTCTATAGTTTAAATGGGAAAACAATTCTACAGATTTCATAGTGGGATTACTAGAGACATCTCAAGGTAATAATGAAATTTGGGTTAATGTTGATCGATTAAATAAATCTGCTCATTTTCTTCCTATTTGAGGTAATCTATCTCTTTATCAACTATCTTTATTATATATTAAAAAGATTTCCAAGTCATATTGAGTTCCCTATATATTGTTTGTAATCGTGATTCGAGGATCACTTCTATCTTTTGGAAAGGCCTTCTGAAATTATTGGGTACTGAATTAAATTGTAGTACAACTATTCATCATCTATCAATTGGATATCCATGACAAACAATTCATACATTGGAAGATATTCTACATGATTATTCAATATATTACCAATGATATTGATACCAACATCTCTCTTTGGTGGAGTTTTTTTAATATTGTTTTTTGTTACATTATACAGATGGCACAATTTGTGGGATTATATAGAAAGTGGTGTCGAACTCCAGCTTCTTGGGATGATGTAGGTGAATAAAAGTTGATGGGACCAGAATTAGTGGAAGAGATGGAAGAGAATGTTTAGTTAATTCAGAATCACATGTGAAAAACACAGAAAATGCAGGAAGGTATGCAGATAACTGAAGGAAAGATATTTATTTTGAGGTTAGTGATCATATCTTTCTCAATGTCTCACCTTGGAAATGAGTTATGCGTTTTTATAAAAAGGGGATGTTGAGTCCACAGTTCATTAGATTATGTAAAATTTGATATAATATTATATCAATTTCATACTTCAGGAATTAAACTTATAATTTATCCCATGTACACAGTTTTGTTTCATGTTTCAATGTTATGAATGTATATTCCAGATCCATCTCATGTTCTGAGTCCAGAAGTAGTTCAGCAGGAAGAGAATAATTCTTATGAGGAACAACCGGTCCATATTACTGACCATAAAGAGCGAGTGTAATAGAATAAGGTGACTTATCTAATTATGGTTTTGTGGAAAACCAATATGTTTGAAGAGAAAACATGGGAATATAAAAAATAATATAATGGAAAAAACCCAACTTATTAGATGAGTGACTAAAATTCGAAGAACGCAATTTACAAAATGGTGGAAGGATGTTACATCCCAAGTATATTAAAAATACAAAAATTTCAAATTTATTAATATTTGTGATTTAAATGTTGTTTTTAAATAAAATGGGATTCTATGTTCGACGACATACTCGACACACAACAAATGGTTTCCCTAAAATTTTATGCTTCACACAATGTTGAGTCTTAGTGAAAAAATAATATTATAATATTATTATTTTAAAAAGAAGTTAACACCTAGCCATTGTATTGGAAGAAATGAACAAAACTAACCATATTATGATTAAACATGTTATTAAATGTTTTTACATTTTTCCAATAAATATTAAAGGTTTAAAATTAGAATGAATCCAATTTTAAACAGAAATACAATAATATTTTTAAAAGGTAGTTTTACAACATTTTGATAGATAACCCTATTTAAATATTGTTTTTTTCACTTTTATATGTTACATTTCACAGATTAAATAGCTTATTTAGAAGTGGTATATAAATATTAACTTTGTGTTAATTTTTGTTTCTGATTATGGTCATTTTTTAATGAATAGTGACAAATACTGCTTGGTTTTTCATAACTGTCATTTCAGCTGAATTATTTATATTGTTAAATTATATTAATAATTCTTTTTTAAAGTGTAATTAGATTATGTTTTTATTAATTAATCCAATTTTGGACATTATAATTAATATCACATTTTAATTAGACAAAAACACGAGTAAATATTTTGATAGTCATTGCTTCTAAAAACCAGTTTTTTTAACAACGATAATTAATATGAAATAAATTTCATCCACTTATATTCTCCGAATTTTGAAAAAATTATTTCATATTTGGTATCATGAGGTCCAAATTCTGTAGTTAGGAACCTTTCATTTTTAGACATTATGAATAGTAAATTTAGTAATTATTATATTTACCATAGTTAAAGTGTAAATCTAGTAAATACGGGTAAAAATTAATATTACAATGATGTAAAACTATGCTAAAACATGTAATACTAATATTGAATGTGATATTTCTGACCATGGGCATCCTTGGGTCGATTTGGGGACCCAACGGAGCCACATTGATTTGAAAATGATATTTTATAACAATTTAATTAAATTAAACAAAAATTTAACATAATCATGAATCTTATCGTAAGTAAATTTTTATATGGTATTACATAAGTGAAAATTTAGACTATAAATAGTCATTATAAATCTAAAACTACAGCCTAAATCATAATTTTTTTAATTTTGAAATACTAAATAAAAATATATATTTATAACACAATTGAGATATAGTGATTACCATATTTATAAATGATTTAAATAAATAAGACTATGCATATTAATTGAAATTTATTTTGATACTATTTATGTCTTCAAAAAAAATAATGGATGATTATTACTTTTTATATTTTATTTAATGTTTTTTTCGAATAATCATGTTTTAATGAATTTTTTAAAAGTCACTATATGAATTGTATAAAAATTGACATAAATGTCTTTTAAAAAAAATAATATTTTCCTAAATGATATAATTGTCCTAAAATACTATGATTTGGAAAATTAAATTAGATAATTTTTAACATGTCATTAATTTTCTATTTTTTTCTATTGACATTTTATGGTAACTATATTAACCATATAGTATGAATACAAAAAAGGCATGGTAAGAGTTAAATTAGTTAACTAAAGGTTAATGCTAAATTAGAAGGTTATATTTGAAACAAAAACATTTCTAAAACATACTGGTTAAGATGTTTTTGAACAATCCTCACAATATCATCAAATTATCTGAGTTTTTTTCCTTTTTAATATATAATTTTATTTTATAATAAAATAATCATTCAAGACATTCCTAAAGGACGCATCCTCCCTCTTATATAAGAACACCACACGGTACCCCTTAATCACACCTATGAAGTCCCTTGTAACATCAAAACACTGCTCCAATTATCTCCCAACATCTCTCTCTTCTTACTGGAAGGCTTACCATAGTCATAAGGAAATTCATGAAATCCCTTTGGATCAAATCAAAATGAGTTACCCAATTATAGATGTAGCGTCTTCTCTAATGTTCATTTCCATTATTTTGTATATTCACTCCCAATTCAATTATTATTCTATTATTATGTAACTTCAAAATTATCATAAATTAAATAGTATTTTTTATTATATGGATTAAAAATACACTTAAACACAGCTCCATCTAAAGGATACATACAAACTTTTTCTGTGAACGGCGAACGTCTATCTCACAAAATGATGATTGTTCATTTTTCCCCTACCACCTCTCATGGTGGAAATTATGATATAACTGTATTTATATATGATATATATTATGTTTATATTATCTTTATGCTTCGGTAATATTTATTTTGTTCATACCTTTATTCATTTCTTGATGTGTAAACATGATATTTTCATTTGAGGATGCGCATACTACCGCCCTCTCGAGATGATGTGAATTGTTCATATCCTTTATGGAACACGTAAAGGATGGTGTTAGTGAAATAATTTAGCATATATAAAATATGATATTATACTAGAATTATAATATACCTATGTATCATTATGTTTACATTCCATTAAATATGAAATAGAAATGAAATTACCGTTCAGGCTATGTACGACTTGCTGTCTCCTGGAAAGGTGCATTTATTTTTTGTCTCCTAATATAATGTAATATTATATGTACATTTATACTAGATAAATGTGATATATTTGAATTATATTTTGGAGATAATGTACATTTGATGACATTGAAAAATTGTGATTATAACAAGTTCATAATTTACTCAAGTTCCAAATATCAATAAAAAGATCGATATTAACATAAAAAATTTGGTAATTTTTATAACATGTTATAAAATGATATAAAAGGAATAATAAACCTGAAAAAGTTTTTGATGTAATTAGAAATTATGTTCTGTTTATTATTCATGAAATTAAATAATGAACGAGTCATATCTGACATCAGTTAGGGGACTTCGTCACAATTTTTTTTCATTAAGGCATACATTGATAATAAAAACCTCGTTCTTTTACATGTTGTATAACAACCCCCTCTGACATTTAATTTCATTAAAATGGAACATTCTTCTATGAAGATTTTTATTAAATGAAAGAAGAATTATTTTAATATTTGGGGTGAAAATTACCTCTCTACCACTATAATCATTATCTGGATTCCTCTATAAGATAAATGTATTTAAATGGAAAACAAATACATTATAACATTTTTGGGTGCTTTCATTAGGAGAAATGTTTTTCAAATTTACAGATTATTTAAATATCTTGTAAGGATTTATTGTGTTTTCAAAAAAAATTATTAGTGAAATATTGATATTTGCAATATTTTATGTTTTATGATTATATAAAGGTACTACGACATTTGACTAGTTGTTATGTGATAAAACAATGATGGGTGGTTACCTAATAAATCAAATTACAGATGGATCCATGTTAAACCATGGACGAGTGGTTTTGTTATATCCTCCTATGCATTTTGTATTGATGTCGTCTATATGGCTATTCCATTTAGTGATATGTGTGGATGTTGAATGTATGGTTATTCCATTTTTGTATGATTTTTTCCATTGTAAAATTATGTGATATATGTTGGGTTCTATGGGCTATATGGAAACATTTTGGTTAGAAAAAGCAAATTAAATGATCTTATATTTAGTGAAGTGTTTTTACTACTTTTTTATGGTGAAAATTATTACATTATGTTAATGTATTCATGGTTTACATGATGTTTTGATGAACTAACAACATTAGTTCTTTATGTATCCCTTATTATGATTTTATGCTCATACCATGTTTTGAAATGTTTTCAAAAGACTTATAGATGAATAGAATCAATGATGGGATCAAGTAAAATCTGTGCTCTATAACATGTAACTAATAATATTTCTTTTTTCAGAGTTTTTGTTTTTTGAAAAAACGAGTAGTTTGTATATGTGTATACATGTAATATTCTTGTTGTTATGAATATTTTATGACCTAATTATCTATAGCTCTAAACCTGAAAATATCCTCAATGTGAATTATTAAATTAATTCAATATTAAGTAATGTTTAAGGTGGGGTCCTTATATTCATAGGGGATATTGCTACTCATTTGGTCATATTGATGTTCTTAATGGTAACATTACTATCCCAATGGCCATATTTAATTTTATATTATTGGTTAAAACATAATTTTTATTGAATCATAAACTATCAAAGATGTTACATTTTAAAATGTGACATACCACTAAATTTGAAAAATATAACATAACATTAAACCACCATATATAATAAAGTATAAATTAATTTTCACACAAAACATTGTTTAATACCATGTTCATATATTACCCAGAAAAAATATAATCTCACAGATTACTATAATAACATAATGAAAACATACATTCTTCCTCACTGATTAAATAAAATCTTTATTTATAATACATATTTCTCAAATTAATATATATATTAATGTCTATAAAAGATATGATAAACAAAATTTTCATTTTAATCTATTCTATGGTCATCAATACATCAGATTTACATTTACCAGAGAAGACGTTTTTTAAAAAAAACAACATTATTTTTACATCATTATAAAATTAAGGGTTACTATTCCATTAATAATGTGGTCTCTATAAAATATTTCCATGAAATTATATCCTTTTTCAATGTCATCATTACAATTTTACTTATTCAAGACATTATTTAATAAAGAACATATAGAGAAAAATCCATATATATATATATATATTATGATCATATAACATAATACTGTAATTACTATATAGAAACACTTCAATCAACCCACATCATTCTAAAACCATTATAACGATTCAACATATTTTTCTTAAATAACTCCTTCAATTAATATTTCTTTTGTAGTATCTTCTTTAAAAACCTCTTAATCAAGCATCCGTGAATATTCTCTTAACAAGATTTCCCTATGTTCATAGATTAGAATAATATCCTAAAATTCCACACATATGACATTCATACATTAAAAATACCATAAGGAAACCATTATTATCATCAATTTAATTAACTGATCATTCAATTAATTTTATAAACTACTCACACTATTCTCTTCATCTCCACTCATAAGACATTTATTACCACCTTTGAGAAAATACATTGAAATATTATTTAGTAATTCACAGCATATCAGAATATGATTCTTCATTGCAATATGGTCTAAATAAATTAATATCTAAATAAACATAATCATTCACTTTCTTATTGAGTTATATATTTTGATGTGGTGAAAGTTGAAAATCATATTTTTTTGACAACTGGTTAGTCATAAGAACAATATCTTTCACTCTAGTAATCATCCCATTTTATTGTTCATTCACATATTGTCTGTTGAATTGAATACTAACCCATTTCCTTTTATTTTCATTCTTTGACTAAATTGAAAAAGGCATTTTGTGTGAAACAAATCCATAGTAGAATACCAAACAACAATCAATAATTTTTTATATGATGATTGAATCATGACATGATATATTAATTATATAACACATTTTGTTAAATATATGTCATTCATAATTATCATATATTCAAATCCTTTAAAATGATTCACATTATAAATGTGGAATAACCCTAGAATATTACAAAAGAGGTTCAGAACAGGTGTATAGTAAGTCCCTTATTGATGTACAAGATAATGACCATGTTAGGACCGATGTTCAATTTTCATAGTTATTAACCCTTGGTAGATTTCACTAAGAACCATTTATACTAATAGTACATACTGTATGATGTATTTCTAAGTAAACCACATAATCTATTCTATATAAAAATTAATATGTTTTAATATAAATATGATCATCCTATGGGTTATAAATAAATTTTTCACATCTTAGATTCTAAATGTTCAGTAATCCATTTTCTGATTAATACTCATAAAACCTAAATAAATAATAAAAATATTTTTCCACATAACAGATTATAATTCATTACATAAAACAACAATAAACATTGTCATAGTTTCAGTCTAATGCCTTTGTAATCATAAAATCATAAATAACTGGTACATAAGAGTTCTGCACTATCTACTTTATATTTCCACATTACTAAAAGCATTCATAGACACATAAAACATTAAAAATATCATTTTAAATTAGTTAAATGATCTCAGATTATCATTGAGGTTCAATAAGGGAGATTTCATTATATTATTAAAATATATGTATGAGAACATGATAATAAGATCTGAAAACCATACCATAAAGTTCAAATAACATAAATATCAGACATGGCATAAATCATGGTAGTTTATAAGACATTTATCATAAAGAAAGTAATGAATGTTATCCCTGATGGCATAATGTAGGCATATGACATGGAGTTTTGGCAAACACAAAATCATAGTAATGTAAAAGTCAAAATTATAAACTATGAAAGTAATTAATTGTTCGGAATCGGGTGACCACTAATGTTTCTAATTTTTCATTGGGATAACGTTTAGTGTACCCTCCTTTATGTCTTCGGGAACCTCCCGTGTACCCTCTCTTCGGATATGGTTATCCTCTCTTTATAAGACCTTGAGTTTTATTTGAGATATATTTTATTTATTTATTTGATAACTATTTTTATGCAACACCACAATAATAATTAACTATACAAAACTCCATTATAGATTTTGGTATACACAATTATTCTTGGATTATGTTCTACACAATTTAATGTTCTATTAATAGAATTCATTTCACACAAAACCATGTTTAAGTGAACATCTAAGTATTATATTGCTAACATATATCCTAGACATTATAATAGTAGGTATAACCATTATAAATTTAATTTTGAAAATATGAATAACACTTGTATATATAATTAATTATATTGTATCATATTAATTATAAACAAAAATAAAACACTTTTTATCACAAAAGAGCTATTTTTCTCAAAAAAAATATTAGTGATTTCTAAAATAAGAAACGACCAATTAATAAATTTCATTAATGAAATATAAATTTTATATATTCAATATAATGTTTAAAATTTATCATATATGTCTTATAGACATGATATAAGAACAAATTCAAATTTATGGACAAACATTTTATTTCTAAAAAAATGTCGTTTTTCTGCCATTTGATAGCACAACCAATTTAAATGTAGTTTTTAACACTTTTTAAATAATATTTGAAAATATTTACTTATTATTTGGACTTATGATATAAAATATAAATTTTGTATAATTTTGGCAATTATTCATATAAGATTCATGATTTGATGAATTGTAATAACAATCAAAATTTAAATTGAAAAACACTTTTTTTCATCAAAATAATTTTAATTATTATGTTATTTAAAATTAAGGTTTTAATTTATAAATATATTAAAATTTAATCATTTAATATAATTTCAGTCATTGGAATTTATTTTACATCATATTTAGATGTAAATACATTTTAATCTTCGTAAATTTTTATCTTTTAAAGCACATTTTTTTGTTTGGACAACAGGATTAATATTAAATTAATTTCTGAAACATCTATGTTTTGAATTTGGAAAATTGAATAAATTATTAAAAAAATTGGGTTTAAATTATATAATTAATTTTTTTAATTTTTTGGATGTATGAATAGAAACAGTACTGAATATTTATTTACCATGGCTAAGTGTAAATCAGATAAATAAATGTAGAAGTACCATTATAATGTTATAAAATGACCCTATAACATGTAATAATTTAATTTTATAAGTATGTGTCAACCAAAATCAACCTTATTCTAAAATTAAGATCTTTTTATGCCATCTGCGTAAGATTATAATATTTAATATATTTTATTTCATAAAGGGTTAATGATGTCATACTCAAATTTTAATAAAAATATAATTTTTAATATAAGGATATACACAATATAACATCTACTAATGGTAAAAATTATTTCTTATTTGTATCCACATAGATATGATTATGAAAATTGTAATATTTTATTTAATGTGATGTCAATGTTGTCACATTCATGTTTTCTTAATGTAAGATTTTTTATACAGGCTTTTATAAAATATATATTTGACTATAAATATTACAATAAAATATACAGGAATTATAATTTTCATGTTATTTAATTTCTAGTTTTTACCCATCAAATATTCATATCAAATAATTACAAAAAAACTAATGTATTAATTATTTTACTAATATAAATATCATGTTATCATTACTACAAATATTATAATAAATATAATTTATTATATTTAATATATACAAAAAAATTTTATATACTATCATAACCACTTATGAATATAAAAAAAATATTTTTCATATGTAACTTTTTATTTTAATGTTATTAAAAAACATGGATTTTAATAGTTTCAAAATTGACACATTTGATTATTTATCAAAATTATGATTAATTTTATTATTTAAAATTCATAATAATTTTTTAAAAAAATAAAATAATTATGATATGATATAATTTTTTTTTAAATTTATCACTTATGGTATAAATGACATAAAATAAGTAAATATAAAATACACTATTTTAATACTGAAAAATTTGTTACCAGAGTTAAAAAAAATATAATATATAAGAGTCAATTAAAATTATATTTATTAAATTAATATAAAAACATGCCTAAAATTTATTGTTTGATGACATTACAACATTATCTCGTCAATTATTCAATATTATTAAATTTTTACTGATTTTGGATGGGGTTTTATTTGATTATAATTTAATATATTTTGAGATTCCAAAAATGACCCTCACCTCAATTATAAAAGGAAACTTCATCCCTCATTTTATCAATTCATCTTGAGCCTTCCAGATCAGACATCCCCTACCAATTTAAATTATGAATGTACTTAGACACATTGTAATGGTTTTATTATTCTCAAAAGAAAACTCAAATGTCCCTAAGAGGTGATTTGGAGGGAGCTCATCAAAGAAGAGGTAATTTCCTCCATAAATTGTTTCAATCTCATTTAATAGTCAACACCCTCATAATATTTTAATTCCATTCTAAATTAATATATAATGTATCAAATATATGATGATCTTTTATTATAAATATGGAACAAACATATGTCACTATTTATCAATCCTATGAAAAATGAAATCAACATGTGTGTGTGTATACGACTTACTATCTACACAACACTGTATAATTTGTTTTTCATAAAAAAATTATGTGGATCAGTGTAATGATGAAAATAATAACTATATATAAATATTATAATATTATATTGATTTTAGAATAATATATACTATATAATTCAATACCATTCCAATAATAAGTGAATTATATCATCTCCCATGTGTATGTATGACCTACCATCTCCATGATGTGATGTGATTTATAATACATGATCTTCATAAATAATGATTATATAAATGTATATAATTAATATATATTGTATATGTTATATAAGTATCATTATATAAATTATATAACTATAATCTAAGAAGTGAAACATGATCGTATCTTAAAAAAATGCATATGAAAATAATACTTTTTATTTCCCTGAAAGATGAGCAATAATATTTCAAAAAAATGGGTAATAATATGATCACATTTGATATCATAAAAATGAATATGATTCTAGAATTACATAATGAATTTATTAAAACACTTATATAGGTTGTTTAAAGATGTAGGAAGAAACCCATACCTATGGTAATGGATATGTTCCCAATCTCATTATTATCTGTTATGGTTTATATTTTAGTATTTACTATGGTTTATTTACAGTCCATGTCAATGAATTAAAAAAAATCATAAAATGTTATACTATTTTTCTATAGTTATTTAATGACCTATTTTACAAATATTTTGGCATTTTACTCCATTTTTTTAAAGGAATAATTATTTTTTTCCAAACGATGTCCATTTTAAATTTTCTAGAAAATTTACGAGGTGAATGATTTTAAAAATAATAAGGAATGAAGGTATTTTATGACTTCAATAATTTCTTATTTCCATGAATGATGCCCTACAATAATTCTAGTTCATTTTGAAGAAAATAAATTTCTTTAAAAATTTAATGGAATTTGGAGAAATAAATTATTTTCATAGATAGAATTATATTTTCCTCATGAATTGATTTCATTTTATATGTCAATATTATTTTCCATTTTAATAATTTAATGGTACTTATGTTTTAATGGGTATATATTTCAATTTTTCCCTATTATTCATATAGATTTATTTTTTGTGTTGGAAATAAATTTATGAAGTACCTTTGTATTACATGGATTACGTTATGATGAAATGATTTTATAAAAGCCAATTTTATTCCTTGGGTTGGGCTATGATTAATAGTTCATGTTTTTTTGGAACACATATGTATATTTTCAAAATGTGACAATTGGGACCTATATCACCCTCCAATACATTTTTATATGGTTTATATCTCATGAGATAAATATGTATTGAGCCAGAGTACACCTGGTTCTGTAATATAGGTATGTAATGGGAAATGATCGTGGTTCAGTAATATAGGATTGGAACGTGAAATTTTATTGGTTTAGTAAAAGTGGGATGGAATGGTATGTTAACTCGATTTAGTAATATAAGGTTTTAATGAGAAGTGAACTATTTTTAGTATGAAAATTTTCTACTATAATTGATATGATTTACAATGATGATGTGTTTACCAAAATTACGTTTTTATGCCATTTTATGTCTTTTATTATTTATGAGGTAAATATATATATTAATGAGAATTATCATCTTTCATATTATGTGTATAATTCTCATATTCATATACCCCTATGTTTATATTATGATTCATAACTTCACTGTTTAACCATACTTTGCATTTTATCACACCCAATTTTATATTTTAATTTCCATAGGTTATAAAGAATGTTTTTAGGTAAGAGTAATAACAACGACGATTATTGTGAGAGACATTGAAGATCATCACTTATAATATATATTTGTGTTCCATGTTTTCATAATCACTTAACTAATATGGTGTTTCAACATCTATTTTTTAATGTTTTATGAAATCTGAAAAAGAAATTTAATGTCTATGTAGGCCAATTATGGATAGTTTGAGTTTATATCAATGAGAATGGTTATTTAATATTTAGAAACTACAAAGTAGAAACCATATTGGTATACCTATAAATATTTCTAAGGATATGTCTATGAATGTAATGAAGGATATTTATAACTATATGTTACGGTCCTTAATTTTTTATATCAATATTTAATAACTTTGGATTGAACCTATGGTGTCATATATTGAATGTTTAAAAGTAATTTCACTTAGTTATGTGATTTTTATATATGATAAGGTTTGGTCAGACTTTTATTTTTGGTCATAGTTAGTAGCTAAAACTCGATAGAACATGGTTAAAATTGAATGTTTTAGATGTGTAATGTAAGGGAAACATAAAAATTAATTTCCTAAGTAGAAACATAATTAATAGAATCATAATGGTTGTATTAGTATTTTTTATAATATAGATGATAATAAGAGTTTAAATTAAATTTCAATGGTATGGGATTTTATATCATTATTTGTTACATTAAATCAATGAATCACGGTTAGCTTAATGTTGAGAAACCCTAGGAAATGATTTATATTTTAGTAATGACTAAAATTATAGATCCTGTGTAATTTTTTATGAATAAATTTTCATGATTTAATTGTTAATGTTTTGGAAATAAATTATTATGTATAAGTATTTTCAGTATAGGTTATTCAATAATGGAATAAAAAGATTTCTTGATTAGTGTTGAAGACATAGAAAAGTAATTTAAAGGAAATGTATTATTTTAAATAAGGTAGAGAAACCTTTAATGTGTTCATGATGTATATAAAATAATATTTATCATGTATAATGATATGTTGGATACGATTAATTAGACAATACTAATTAGTGATTTTCTTACACGTGAGTTATGATGACTTGTACGATGATTAAAATACTCTAGGACATATTGAAAATATCAAATAAGCTTTGGAATAAGTTAAAATTTATTTTTTTCAATAAGGATTAATTATAATTTTAGTTATTACCAAGTGGTAGGAGTATACATTATGAATGAATTCATATGTTTTTAATGTGACAAATAAGAGGTAATTTAAGATATATTGGGGATAAATGTTAATATGATTTAGTGAAAATCATTAAAAAGTTTTAGATTTTCATATTTTGGATGGACATTATGTTAATCATTTTATAGAATGTTTATGGAAAACATTGGATTATGTTTTTTAGAATAATATATTATCCAACAATAGGAGGACTTAATGATTTTTGAATACATGTGAAAACATTTTTGTGGTTATAAAGAAATATGGGATGATATATAATTCTATTTATAGATCCCAAAATCCTCTTAAAAATCAATAATGAAATATTTATCCTCATTTATTTGAATAAGATATAAATAATAAACATTTCATTCTTCGAACAATGATGAGATTATACTGAAAAAATAAGTATATCATCTTAGGAAAATTCATCAACTATAAGAAATTTTATAATTATGTAAAATGGTTTTCTTATTATCATCATTTTTGATGATATAAATGAACTCTTTCACAATTCATTAATTTATGGTTTCTTAATTTTAACATTATCTTGATAACCAACATTCATCTAATTTGTGATCTTTATCAATCTTTACGTTTATTTGTTATATTACTCCATGTATTAATCCTCCTATATGTTATCTTATGTAGTGACCTAGTTATGATTTATTTGGGTACCTATTATTTTCTATCTATTTCTTATTAAAAAATATTTTTATTATATGTTTTTATTATGAGGCTTTATATGAAAGAAATATTCAATTGTTAAACCTTTGATAAACCAGAAGAATTTTTGTGGAGAAATTCATTTTTAGTGGGGTTGAATGTAACACACTGTGATTTTTATGAGATAAATAATTTCTATATATTTTATGTCTTCTATTGTATGCCACACCTAGAGAAGATAGTACTATATGAAACACCAAAATACCTTGTTGTATACACAACACTACACTTGCCATGATATAAACAAAATTTCATGTTCGTTTAATAGAATTCATTTCCAGATATACCAAATTTAATTGAAGAGGTAAATATTATTATGTTACCATAAAATTTTGAAATTATAATTGTGGATATGAATAGTCAAAATAGAATTATGAAAATATTCTTTAAACAAGTATATATGATTAATCATTTTGAGAAAAATTACTTATAAATGAAAAAAACCATTTAAAATTAAAGGAAACATTTATCTCAAAAACATTAAGAGTGTTTATAAAATAATTAATTCATAAAATAATATATCTTTAACATGTTCAATATAATGTTAAATATTCATCATATAGTTTTTCTATACATGATGTAAGAAAAAATTCAATTTTTTGGAAAAAAGAAGAAATTTTAAAAACGTTTTTCCCTTCATTTGATAGTGCACATATTTTAAATCTAGTTAAAAAAATATTATATTATATTTTAAAAAATATACTTCTTATTTTGAATAGGGATATAATAATTTATTTTGGATGATTTTTTTATTATTTTGATAATTATCATTTTTTTATGAATTGTAAAAATATAGTAAATTATAATTCAAAACATCATTTTTCATTGAAATAATTTATATGGTTAAAATATCTCATTTAATGGTTTTAATGTATATATATATTTTATTTTTGTTAGCTAATATAATATAGGTCATTGGAATTTATTTTTAATCACATTTAGGTGTAAAAAAATTCATTATTTTGAAAGTTTTTACAACTAAAACTTGTTTTCCCATTACGATGAATGGATTAATATTAAATTAATTAAATAAACTTATATGTTTATATTTTTGAACTATTTATCCATAATTGGTATTAGTAGTTCCAAGTTTTCTAAATTGGGTTCTTTTAAGTTTTAGGTATATGAATAGTATCATTTTTAAATTTTTATTTACCATAGAAAACTATAAATCGTTTACTTAATAGATAAAATTATATTACTATATTTTTAAATTACCAAAACACCTACCAAAGTTTCATATGTTAGGTGTTTTTAGATAAATTTAAACCATAGGAATATATTATGATCCTTTTTATTCCACTTGTATCAGATTATAAAATTTGTTATATTTTATTTAATAAAGAGTTAATGTCGTATTAGTTATATTTTACTAACTATTTATTTTTTAAAATAATTATATACTAAAGCTAACTAAGACTAAAAAATAATTTTACATAATTTTTTATCTTTAACATTGAAACATAATTTTAATTTATAGGGAAAAAATAATTACACTAAATAGTTATTCAATGATGATGCATAAATTATATAAATGATAGAAAGAAATTTATTTAAAATTATAATAACAATTATAAAAAAAATTAACCAAATCATATTGATCAAGTATATCTCGTCTGTAATCATTTAAGGGTAAAACTATTCACAATTTTAGCCTCATGGAAATGACTATGACCCATATGAATTTTTATTTAATGTGATGTCAAAGTTAAAACATAAATTTTTTAAGAAAACTATCATTTTGAATATCTGCATTTCTAGAATATATTTTCATCTATATATATTACCCTAAATTATAAATGAGTTATCTTCATCCTGGATTTTTTTTTAGTTTTTACCCAACAAATATGTATATTAAATAATTACAAAAAACTATTGTAATAAATACTTTTTAATGGAAATATCAAATTAATGAAATTATAAATATTTAAATAAACAAAATTTCGTATAAATAATATATCCAATGAATAATAGGGATTAATTTGACATATGATTAATATATAAAATATATTTATTCCAAGTTAACTTCATTATAATAATATATTAAAATATCCTGTAATTTAATAGTGTCAAAATTGACTCTATTTATTAATGAGGAAAATAAAAATTTATTGAATTATTTAAAAATCATAATAATTATTTTAAAAAATCATAAATAATTATGATATATTCTGAAATTTAATAAATTATTAAATTATTGTATAATTAAATCAAATATGTAAATATAACAATTTTTTAATTCTAAATAATTTGATACATTATTTAATTTTGTAAAATAATAATTAATTGGTAATTAAAGTGATAAAGATTTAATTGATAAAAAAATTCCAAAATTTATTGGTTGTTTATATTAGAACCATATATCATCTAAATATTAAAATACTTCATTTTTAGGATTTTGGAAGGGTTTTGGCATTAATATATTTTTATATTTCTATAGATTCTAAAATTTCCCCTCACCTAAATTATAAAATGTCACCTCATCCCTCATTTCCTATATTCACATTGAGCCTTAAATATCAGCCATAAACTGAATATTTATTTTATGAATGCCGCTACTCAAATTCAAATGGTTATGTATTTATCAAAACAGCAGCACTAGTGTCCCTATGAGGGGATCTGGAGGGAGCTCACCAATGAAGAGATAATATCCTATATTGAATCTTTCAACCATATTTTCTAATATACGTCTTCTTGATACGTATTTTATATTATAAATTAATATCTACATTATCACCAATATTCTGAGATGTAATTATGAATACAGAGGAAGCATATACCACATTCAATCCATCCTATGAAAAATGAAATCACCATGAGTGTGTATGCACAACTAACTGTCTCCAAGCCATGAGTTAATATGTTTTTCATCCCCACATAACGTGGATTGGTGTAATGTTGTAAAAAATAAATATATATGAAATTTATAAAATTATATTTATTTTATAATAATATATTAAATCACACTACATACCATTCTACAATTAATGGAATGATATCATCGCCCATGCATTTGTACGACCTATCATCTCTATGTTGCGATGCGATTCATTCTACATGATCTTAATTAAATAATTATTATATAAATTTATATAATTAATAAATATGATATATATTATTTTAATATTATTATATAACTGATATAACTATATCATTTGAATAGAAACCTCAACTTATCTGAGAAAACATGCGTAATAAAATAAATAAATACATGAAAGACAAGTAATAATGTTATAAGAAAATAGGTAAAAATAAAATCTCATATGATATCATAAAAAATATATATTATTATGGAATAATTTAATAAAACTATTTAGAAACGTATATAGGAGGTTCATACACGTATGGAGGAACCCAGACATATGGTATTGGATAATTTCACAAGCTCATTATTATAAGAGATTGTTTATAAACGAGTATTTATTGCATATATTTATTGTATATGTCCATTTTATCTAAAAAATAATTCAAAATTATTTAATATTTTCTTATGTATTTTTATATTAATCTTTACCCATATTTTACTTTTTAACTACATTGTTTGAATTGAATATTTTTTTTCATTTTCCAAATGATATAATTTTTTCCTTTTCCAGAAAAATTATGAGAAGAAGGTTATTTTATTTTATATGACATAAATATATTTTTAAGAATTTATATTACATTATTTCCATGATGCTTCCACAAAACTATTTCTAGGTTATTTCCAAGGAAATTATTTTATTTTAAAATTTCCTGGAGTATTCTAAAAATACAATGGTTTTAATGTTGAAAGTATTTTTTCCTCAAGAATTTTTTTAATTATATCTCAATATTATTTTCTCTATACATCCATTGATGTTATATAAATTTTAATAGGTATAATATTCAATGATTCTATACATAATACTCATTTGGTTTGATTATTTTTTTTAGAAAATTTTATTTATTAAATCCATTGTTTTACATGGATTATATTGTGGTAGATTGATGTTCAAGAAACCTATTTTATACATTGAGTTATGAAATGATGAATGATTTATGTTCGTGTAGATCACATATGTATGGTTTTAATTATATGATGAGTCTGAACTATTTCTATATCAACTGAATTCGGTAATGATTTTTTTTATCATGAGATAAAAACTACTCGAACGACTGTATTCATGGTTTTGTAATATATCCTTAGAATGGGAAATGATTTGGGATCAATAATATAGGGACAAAATGGGAAATGTAACAACCCGATCAATTATCAGTAGAATTTCTCAATTATTATAATAATGTAATAAATTTTTAATCACATTAAACCACTTTGTAGCCCTCATAAAAACATTATATAAAAAGAACTAGTTAAATATTAATTATTTATAAATTTTAAGGAACATATACTAATGAAATAGTAACATGGACTTAGGAATAATAATACACCCTTCATGAAAAGTAAACAAACAGAATGAATAGTATCACTACCCATGTTAGTGTAAATATATATTTATCATAATATAAATGAAATTATGGTATTTTTATATCACATAATATGTAATAAAATGTTTTAAAAGTTAATAATTAAGTGTTGGAATTTTTTAATCCATAAATATTTACTTAATATTTTATAATTAATATATAATTTTAAAATAAAATTTATCTTCACAAAATATATCGAGAAATTATTATTTTGATTTATTATTATTTTACGAGACCCTATGTTAATCATCAATGTCTTACAAAATCATTTGTAATTTAAAAATCATAATTATCCACAAAAATGATTACTTTAGTTATCAATTAATACATCATATTTAGAAAAATTAATATATAAAATTGATTAAAATTTTAAATTATATACATTGAAAATTTTATAGGTTGAATTTTTGGTTGTTTTTGGAATGCATGAATTTTTAATGTATACTAAAATATAATATCATTTGAAAAATGAGAAATACATGGGTTTTTTAGTCATTGTTGATGTATGGATGATGTACGTTGTTTAATATAGAACTATACATCGTTATTAAAATATATTTAGATACAAATATTGTAATATTCATATTATTTAGCCTATATTTATAAACAAATGAATATAATAATGAGAAACACCCCACTTCTCAACTATAAATAGCACCCCTCTCACCCTCTTCTCATCACACTCTTATTTATTTGAGACATCTAAAAATTATACTCAAACATCTAGCAAAAATCATATCCCATTTATAGGAGATAATGGCCCTATCAAAAGGCCAAAATATTTTCCCTATGGAGGTTCTTAGGGAGGATAAATACACAACGTAAAATTATCATCCTTTTTCTTTTAATTTCTTTTCAATTTCACTGTTTTTATTCTTTTCTACTAATCTTATATTATCAAAATAGATTAATAAATAAAATATTATTTATATATAGGTATGATATCTTGTTAATGGGAGATTAATTACCAAAATCCTTCCTATATCTCTCTTATTCTAAAAATTAAATCGTCGAACTTGATGTCTCAATTTACAGACATCGTTTGTGATGCGCATTCATCAAAATTTAACACCATAAAAGAAGTTAAAACCCAATTTTAGTGGATAAAATAGATTATAATTATTATTTTACAACACTAATTATGTTTTGGAACTAATTTATACAAATATTTCTAAATGATAAAGAAAAATGACTTTGTTGTGATTGATAAACCACAAAATTTAACCAAAATAGTCAACATTACATATTTTATAATGATTCATAATCATAATATATAAATAAAATTATATAGTATCATTTAAACTTATATAATATCATTAATGACATATAATGTCAATTTTTGACATTTTTCTTCATTTTACATAAACTTCCATTCATGGATACATGTTAAATGATAATGAAAACCAAAAAAATGAATGCTTCTGAACCATGAAATTAAACACTATAACTCATCAAAAATACCATAAATGAAATAAATAAAACACTATTGAATAAAATATGGTGTAAAATGTTAGGACTAGTAAATTAATAAATCTAATCATATAATACTAGATTTTATATTTATAAAATTACTCAGACTCAAGTATTTTTATTTCCATTTTGGGGTATAACTTTTTTCCAATTCAGTTTACGACAAACACAATGTTTTATAAAATAATCATGCTTTTAGAAAAACAGTCATATTACTTATTAATAATATTTTTCAATTACTCTATGTTGATTATTCTTATACTACGTATGTTATTACGTCATTCATTTGGGAAGTGAAATTTTTTTAATGTCTGATTTTGAAAATGAAAGCATTTCCTTTCCATGATTTATTTAATGTCCATGATTGATACAAGTTCTATGTTAAATTCATGATAAAGTAAATATAATGGTGTGATGGTTGCACTGGGAATTATTAAGTGCATTTTAAATGTTATGATGTTACAGGTGTTCCCAGAATTATATTTTGGTTTAATTCATTGGGTAATGTGTTGTATCTTATGAGAAATAGTGGAATATTTGTGAACATGATGCATGATTTTTTCACCACTATGTGTGGTAGTTTACCACTATGACATGTTGTTACATATTTATGCATCAACATGTTCTATAACATTTTATAATGACCCCTATCATGATTACGATCGTATGTCTATGATATGATGATAATAATTATGCAGACCACATTTTATATTGTTTCATGTTATTATCTATCCCTTCACTATAGTTATTTATCAACCATTATTAATGTATATCCTTATTGTATTACTTCTACCAAGGATAATTGAAGGGAAAATGTGAAGCTAGAGAATAAGGAAGTAAAAAATATTTATGTTTTATTTTGTAAAAGTTATTATGGTCAAAATTTTCCCATGGAGAAAAACCATTGTATAATGTTCATTATATTATTTTCTATGTTTTAAAATTAAAAGGATGTAACATTAATTTATGAAAAATCAATGCCTCTACTATTAGTATTATAGAAAAGAATTGTAAATTTTGGAATTACGATTAGAGAACATTATTGAAAATCCATAATATGATAAAATATATATATATGAAAAAATTAATTATTCCTCAACATTGGGATCCCATAAAATATGTCTTTAATGTAAATTTCAAAAAAATGATAAATTATTGACGAATTATTAAATAATTTTTTGTTATAAATATTATATATTATAGAATTTTGGAAATAAGAAGAATATATAAAACCAATCCATAAAAGGGTCAATGTAGGGTTTTACTAAATGACATCAGAACTGCATAGGGTGGTGGAGTTACAAAATTACATGGCAATTATTAACCTATAATTTTGCGCTATCAACAATAACCAGAATAATGGGGAATTTACTCTTTCACCTAAGATGAATAACTTTTTATCATGTGTTTAATAAATAAATGACCACCAATGATTAGGGGATCATTTAGACAATTAGTTGTTGAACACTGGGTCAATTAAATTGAGAAGATATTTTCTATTCTTTAATATTATGATATGGAGAATATGAAAGTAAATATTTATAATCCAGATGAAGAGGTCTATCAATGGTGGGACATGATTATGAACACCCGGAAAAAGGATGAATTTGAATTGATGTTGTGGGATGAATTTTATAAAATGTTTCTTAAAATTGATTTTACTTGAATTTTTTTTAAAATATAGAATGATAATTAATAGTGCTATGGTAAAATGAGTGAGAATATATCATGTCCAACGAAGGAAATATCCGAAGTATTTCATGGTATGATTCATGTTTTGTTATCAAGAATAATAGAAAATTTTTTGTTTTATCATTTCTTTAAAACAAAAACAAATGAAATGATCTAAAAATTCAATAATTTTGTAGTATGAATATTTTTTTCAATGTGAACTAAATGTGATGATGGATTTTGGAAAATGGCCCCATAGCTTTTGTGATAACAGACAAAATATGGAGCTTCAAGTTAAAGGATCTAATGAGAATGGTGGAATGAAAACTCAACAACACAAATGTCAATAATGTGGGATGATGCATCATTAGAACTATCTCAATGGGATGAGGATGTTCTTCATGTGTTGGATAAAAGGAAACCATGATCATGAATTTAAAAAATACAAGAGGAAGTAGGAGAATGTGGTGGAGGAAAGAAGGTTACCACACATGGTCCCATGATACGACCTTTTGGGGATTCTAGGGAATTTTGCATGCCGGAGCACTAAAACTCGAGTTTTTGATGGTAATCAGTGTCATAAACCTACCATGCCAATGGTAAAAGGTAAAAATCATGTCATCCCTACATTTTATGCGGAGTAATAAAATTACGTCTTATACGGTCCACTTCTTTATAGATAAAGAATACCAAAATACTTATTTAATTAATGTTATTCACATTATTTAATATCATGCTAGTGTTCCATAACAATTTAATCGAATCCCTAAATCAACGAAGTTGAGATATCCATAAAATCACATAGTGGTACAGTATGTGCATCCCAAGTTCTTGTATAATCTCTTATTGGCATATGTGGGAATATTATTCTGGAGAATCTCATTATACTTTACTTAATGTATTTCAAAGAAATACTATAAATAGATTGGATGTAATTATATATAGCACTTATCAATTATTGGTAAAAGAAAATATATATTCATATTTAAACCAAACTATGCCCCTCAACAAATTCAATGAAGGTTTTTCATATAATTTTGAAAATCCTTCCATGGTGTGGGTGTTTATTTCTAAAGAAGAAGAAGAATATCTCATTGAAATGGTGTATTCTAAGGATGTTAAAAACCTAAAGGAAATTCTTATCTTGAGAGAATAAAATGATGTATTTATTTTATAGTTACCTAGAGTCCGCTAGTTCATGAGGTAGAGTTCTCAAAGGAACTCCTATACAAAGATACTCCATTCTCAATGATTCCCCATTTGATGGATCTTATCAAACTAGAAGAAATAAATAATAAGCTACAACAGAATTTGGATAGATTTTTCAATGAACTAAGTGCATCACGATGGGATGATCCAATGATATTTTGTTAAAGAGGAGGTTGGATCAGTGTGGTTATATATTTATTATCATAACTCATAAAGAACAACATAATGAAAAAGTATCCTCTTACATGGATTTATGACTTGTTCGATTTTCTATGAGGATCTCATTACATCAAAAAGATGTATTTTCATTTGAGATATCATCAGCTAAAAGTGAAGAAGGATGATATTCAAATTACTACCTTTCATATAAGGTGTTATCAGAGTGAGTTTCTTGTAATGACCATCATACATACTAATTCTCATGAAAGTATCATAGATTTTATGAATTGGGTCTTTAGACATTACATTGACACATTTTTGGTAGTGTCTAACAATGATACTCTCTTCACTCTATGAGAAAATTGTAACATAAATAATATCTAAGGACTATTTTGGAAATATTAAGGAAGGAAACAATGTTTGACACATTCATAATGTGTGACTTCTCATTGCTGAAAGTCACATTCATGGGACATGTGATCAGATGTGATGGAATTTCCATGGTCCCTTAAATGTAAAATGATATTGGGGAATTCATCAGACCCTCTAGTGTTAGCGAAGTCATTATTTTTACTGTCTTATCAAGATACTATAGACATTGTTGAGAACTTAATCAGGATATTATTTCCATATAACTATGTTAACTAAAAAAATAGTAAAGTATGTATGGACATCGTTATGTGAGGAAATATTCAAGGATATAATGAGGAAGGTTATTAGTACACCTATACTCACATTAAAAAAAGTATATAATTTTATGAGATTTACAACTTCTCATAAAAAATGACTTGGGTTATGTTTTCATGAAAGATGATAACGGGATAGCCTACACCTCACATAAGATTAATATACATGAGAAAACTTCCTAATTTGTAATTTGGAGCTAGCAGTTGTGATACTTTTCATAGTAAATACTAAGGAACTACATTTATGGTGAATAGTGTGACATATATACCAATCAAAACTGCCTAATGAAGATATTAACACAAAATGAGCTCAATATTCATCAAGTGAGATCATTAGAACTATTCATAGACTAAAATTTCTCTATTCATTGTCCTCCTGTATGGGGGCACAAGGAAGATGATTCTAAAGAAGAAATGAACTTGTTATTATACCCCTATTGCAGATTGGGAAGAACTCTATATTCAAGGATATGAGTAGGAAGGATTTGGAAGTCATAATAACTTCGAATACATCCTACCTCGTTGAAATGATTTCCAAAACATAAATCCATCAAATGATTGATGTTGAAAAAGGGGATGATATTGAGATACAAATGAAGGTGAATGATGTAACGGAAGGGAATCTACGAGAGTTCCATATTGATGATGATGGTGTCATTAATTTTTGAATGAGGCTCTCTATGGCTTCATCACATGAGATAAATAATGATCTATTAGACAATTCAGCTAACTCAAATTTCTCTATCCATCAAGGGAGTACTTGGATGTAATGTGATCTTAGAGAAATCATATGGTGGGATAACTTGATGAACGAAATTGAGGATTATATCTCAAGGTGCATAATATGTAATCAATTAAATGTTTCGAAACAATAGTCAAAAGGGATGATGCAACCATTATATATTCCCATATAGAAATGAGAGAATTTCACAATGGACACTAACAAATGTCTCTCGAAGACCTCGAAATTATGTAATGCATCATAGGTTTTTGTGGACCGAATTAGCATGATTTCCAACATTATTTCTATTCAGGAAGATATCTCACTTGAAACAAATTCAATGATATAAGTGAATAAAGTGGTGAGACTCTATAATGTTCCACTCTAAATTACCTTTGATATTGATCATAGGTTTCCATATAAATTATAGAGGATTCTTCAACATTAATTGAGTATTTAATTAATTTTTAGAACTGTCTATGACCCAAAATTTGATGAAATTTTTGATGGGACTACTCAGACTCTCAAGGTCAGGCTAAGAGCCTGCTCTTTATTATTTAATGTTGGATGGGATCAAATCTCCCAATGGTTGATTTCTCATAAAATGATACCTTCCACTAAATTATTTAGTGGGATCTATATGAAGTTCCTTATGTAAAGAAATGTAGAACTCCAACATATAGGGATGAATTTTGTGAAAGAATGCTACCTAGACCTAATCTAGTTCAAGGGATGGAAGAGAAGGTTCACGTCTTCCAACAACAAATTAGAGTTACTCATAGTCAGAAATAATGCTATACTGACAACCATCGAATGGAATTCTTATTCTAAATTGGATATAAAGTCTTACTTTGTAAATCACCATGGAATAGAGTCCTATAGTTTGGAATGAATGAAAAGATATTATGTTGGTACATTGTCCCCATTTAGATCCCTAATCTCATATGATTGATGAAATATCATCTTTCACTTCAACTTTGTATAGATAATGTTCATGATGTGTTCCACGTATCACCCCTAATGATGTACATACTAGATCATGCCCATGTGCCATACTCTATGGTGGTACACCTCGAAGATGAACTCTCTTATGAGGAGTAGTAAGTATTGATTCTTTGCCGGAGAGAGAAGGTGCAACGTAATAAGAAAACCTACCAAAGAATACTATTTTTGTGGAACCATAAGTATGATTAATATATATTGTAATTAGAGGAGGAAATGAAAGAGCTGTATTATCACATGTTTTTGTAAAATGAAATTTTGAGGGAAAATTTTAAAAAATGGGTGAAGAATTTAATGACACAAATATTTAACAATTGAATTTATAACTTCTTATTTTAATGTAACACTTTATAATCACAAAAAATCACTTATATGCTGTAATAAAAACATTATAGACAAATAATCAATAAAATAAAAAATATTTTTAGAAGTTAAGAAACCTATACTGATGAAATATTAGCATGGGCTTAAGAATAATAATTTCACCAATATTAATACTAATCTATAACAATTAAAAGCAATCCCACCTGTGAAAGTATAAATAAATATTAAGCATCTTATAAATGAGGTTATGGAATAATTATATTTATTATTATGAAATTAAATGTTTTAAAAATTATTAATTAAGTGTTGGATTGTTGGTAAGACACAAATATTTAAATAAAATATTACAATTGGTTTAAATATTTAAAATAAAATTTATTTAAAAAAAATATATCCATAAATAATATTCCAATTGTTTAGGTCCACTGGGAAAGATACCCTGAGAGGGGGGTGAATTAGGGTATGAAAAATTAAAACAACTTCTCCTTTTAAACTTTTTTTCTTGTTGGAAAAAACTATCATCTTTCTATCCATCCCATTGCAGAGTATGAATGAATCATAAAGCATGTACCTAACAAATTAATTATAATTGGTTCACACTCACATGGTAACGTCCAAGGATCATAAACCCTCAATGTTCCAATGTACCAAATCCCTTAAAAGAACACTACTTTTTACAAGTTTGAAGTGGAATCACTACCCCACCTAGTTTACAACCATTAAAATTGTGAGAACTAATTGATCTCTTACCTGAGGTGAGATCATGACTTCTTAAAAAGATCCAATCATAGTTTATAGACATGTTTGTCTATTCATTATCACTAATGAATACATCCGTAATTATAAATATATTCTCTGTTGATGTTCATATTTAATCATTGATTAATACCCCCTCTTCTGTGGATCACATGGAAACAAACTTTTGAAATATCTTCATAGTGACCTCTACTGTGTGAATCTCCCAATTTTGCAAATCTCAAACAAGAATTCATGAAGACACTGCCTCTTTGTATAGAACACACCATCATAGAGATCAAAATTTTTTTGAGCACACTACTTCACAGACCTCAACCCATAGCAATTCTCAATACTTCATAATTCATATGTAGTCGTAGAACTCAATTGGCCACATAGTGACTTCTTTAAAGAAGCTCACTGAGCCAAAATGGAACACACCTCTTTTACGGAGAAATATTAGCTGCCACAAATCTCAAATCTTCATCAAAGCACACTACCTCTGCAGACCCCCTATTCTATTTTAGATCTACAAATATTTTAATGGATAACTCTCTCCATATCTTGAGGGGGTCATGGTCTATTTATAAGAGGTTCCACTGACCCTCTAACCTTCTAGGCATGGTCTACGACATCTCATTTCAAATCATGATGCACTGAAATTTCTAGTGAAATTCAACCTAAATAGTAGAGCAGCACATGATTTTTCAGATCATGGAGCTCATCATAATGAAGAGGTGTTTTTTCAATTCCTTTTTTTCCTTCACTGCGAATCTCCACCCGTAATGCTCTTTACCACTGCAATGCTCTTCAATATCCATGTTCACTGGTATCCTCATAATTTCAAAGAACATTGTCATCATTTTTCAGGTCTCTGTGATATCCATATCAAAAATACCTTATTTTCGAAACACATTCCATTTCCATATTTTGATTAGATATTCAAGGAAATACACATTTCATAATGCTCATAAAATACTAAATGATAGACCCCATAGATTTGGATAACAATGGAAAATGGTGCCACCTAGTATCTGTTATTTTTGTTGTGCCTCCAGATCTTCTATTCCTTTTTCATTGTTATTTGTAAACAAATATTGTCAACAACATTGCTAGAAATCCAAAATTCACCATGGATACCTACATTACCAAAAAATAAAATCAACCAAAAAAAGATGCAATGGTACCTTGAAGGATTATATCCCAAAAATCTCCTCATTATATTTGTAGAAAAATCATATCATAACAATTTTATGCACCTGATACCTCACTGAGTCTCCTTCTATCATCTACCATACATTACCTTTTGTGGTTCAGATGGAATCTAGAATTCACTCAACACATTCTATAATCCCACATGAGCAATTCATGGCTTGTGCAATAAGAGTAGATTGAAAATTTGATCAATGAATGGCATTATTTGTTTATCTAATTGTCGATACTATACTAATAGAAAAATACTGTATTCATCCCAAACCACATTTGTCGTGATATCTAATAATTGAATGATCACATCATGCATCGTCAAATTGAAAACTCATACTCCACATATCTTATTGCTCACTCGTTATCTTGATGATCCACCAGCCAACTCCTCGATGTTTCATTGACTAAGTCATTTTCCCCTTATTTAGACAAAATTTATCCCCCATTTGGAGTCACAATTTCACCCCCTTTGACAACGAACCAAAAGGTAATTCAATTGTGGACTATAATAGAGTAAAGAACACATATCATCAAATTATGTAATAACCCAGCATACCTCGGGGAGGGGGGTCCCATATCCACACTTGTTTAAGTGTAGGTAGTTGATTGAACTCCAAGATCTAGTTTGATGCATCTCAAAAGCATCCTTTGGTATGGTCCTTGTCAGAATTTCAACAGACTATAGATCTGTATTCACATACTCCAACTTCACAATTCCCTACATAGCCTTATCCTTAATTAAATGATACTTTATAGCCACATACATTTTCCTTTAGTTATGTACATTATTTTTTCTATGATTTATAGCACTTGGGTTATCACACTAGATTCTGATCAGAGACTTCACATCAACAACAATATAATCTAGTTGTTGCTTCATCCATAATAGTAGTATGCATTATTGAGTGGTGAAATATACTCAACATTTATGTTTATCAATGAAATAAAATCATTTCCCTTTCTCATCCTAGAAATACTAAATCCCCTAATATAGAATGCTCCTCATGATGTGGATTTCCTATATCTATTGAACCGATCTAATTTTCATCTGTATATCCCAAAAACTCTCACTTATATTTCTCATCATACATGAAACTGAAATACATAGTTCATTTGATATACTAAATTAATATTTTCACTGTAGGAATGTGGCTTTCCATGGGATTTATTTGATATTGTGTATCTTGGCATGCAAAGAAAACAATATAAATTCTCATCACCAGCATGTATAGCAAAATCCCTACAATCAATAGGAATTCTATGATATTAACTGCCTTTCAATTATCATCATTTGATAATTTCATCCCAGTAGAAACCATAGTCTTCATATCCATTGAATTATAAATTCAAAATGTTTTTAGATTCAACTTGTAATGTTTTGATTGAGAAATGAATATACCATTCCTTTCTGGTGTCACCTGTAAACCAAAAAAAAACATCAGTTCTCTAATCATTGAAATTTCAAACTCACTTTTCAGGGATTCATAAAACAATCTAAACTGAGATTCATATGATCCTTAAAATATTATATCATAGACATAAACATGCACCATCAACCATTGATTACTATAGCTGTTGAAATAGTGATTGTAATCAAATCCACCGTGCTGGAAACCATGCTTATAAAAAATACATATCAATCCATGAGTAATATGCTCTTGGTGATTATTTCAGTCTATATAATGCCTTCTTCACCTAGAAAACCATATTCTCATCCTCATGAAAGAGAAAACATCTGAAGGATTGATATAAAACTCTTCCTCTAGAACCCCATTCAAGAATGTATATTTGACATCCATCCAGATGAATTAGAATTTCTATTTCACATTAATGGCTAGGAATAATAAAATTGCCTCTGACCTTGAAACTGGTTCAAATGTCTCATCAACGTGCATTCCCTCTATCTGAGTAGATATTTGGCACACTACTTGCACTTTATTTTTATTCATTGTCTCATATTTATTCATCTTATTACGATTCCCCCATAGAGTCCCGATGACATTCATAATTATAGTACTCAAAACAATCTCCCACATCTAATTGTTCTCAATATGATCTACCTCTTCATTCATATCCTGAAGCTAGTTTTCATCATCATCTACATCATAAAAATCGTGTAGGCTCTACCTGAGATAGGAATGATGACTTATAATGAGATTTCATTCTTCTTGTCTAAACTAGTGCTGACTCATCAACAATGATATTCTTACGGTCTATTTCCACTTGAATTCATGGCTTTTGTGAAGATACAAATTTAACTTCCTAATGCTAAATATTAGTATATTATTTTAAATTAGTAAGGACCACATCTATTACTCCTGTGTTACATTCCTCTTCATCACTTTAATTATGAAAATTTTCCCTATGTTGTTGAGTTCTCTCCTCATTCTCCACTATAATGACAACATTTCTCAAAAGTACATTTCCAAGCATTTGGATAAAACATTTGTATTATTTTCTTTTTCCAGAGTATCCAATTAATACCACCTCATGTCCATGTGACTTAAATTTCCTATATTTTTCCTAGTTGATAATTAAGCACTTATTCCCAATGATTTGAAAGTATTTCTCTGTTGGCGTCATTCCATAGAACATCACATATGAACTACTTCCTTTCATCATACACAACAAATAACTGTTACAAATGTAGACTGTTGTCAATAATGTTTCCTTCAAGATCATATTTTGTATGTCTTTTTCTACAAGCATTGTTCTGAACATATTTTTGATGATCTTATTTCTCCATTAAACTACTCCATTATGTTAAAGAGTTCTTACAGAGGAATCTTGAATCCTTATCCCATGTTTCTCAAGATATTCTTCCACATGAATTTTTTTGAATTTCATACTATTATCAGTATGTAACCTATATTTTTTCAATCCAGTAATCCTTTCTCACACCCTCTAGTAATGTTTTAAGTAGCTAAGAACATCGTACATAGATGAAATTTTCAATTCTCATGCCATTCTACTATAGTCATCAATGAAAAGAAGTTGGTATCTTTTTCTATCATTTTCTCTTGGTTAGATAGGACCATAAACATCTGCATGCACCGATTTAATCACTCTCATAGAATTATTTTCATTTTCTTCATACATCATTCTATTGAGCTTCCCTTGATGGAATGCATCAAAAGTGTGGGTATGATATCATGATATGTTATAGAAGTCTCTAGCTACATCACAATTTACCAAATCTTCTTGGGATGGCTGACATTGGCGAGGGAGTCATTTATGCCACAACTTGTTTTCTTCCCATCTGGATTAATATCACATATCCTCTTCTCCACTCACCAAGTAGTGATTCCCCTATGTCCTTTTTCCAAGTAAGATAACTATACCATCTCTTTCCTTGATGACACATGTCATCTTGGTAAACCATATAGAAATCCACGAGTCACACAGTTGAATGATGCTAAGTAAATTGTGATTGAGACCTTCTACAACCAATACATAAAAAAGAATTATTTTTATGCCTCAAAAACTAGCCTTTACCAATCCAATAATCTTTAGGCCTTTAACGTTTGAAAACATGAAATCACATTTTTTGATATATTTTATGCATGTATAAAAATTCTTATTGGCTATTATTGATATGTGAAACCACTACAAAGGATCCATACACTAGAACGGCCTGATTCTTTAGGGTAAATTTCAGCAACAATATACTTCTATCCTCTCCTCATCTTGATCAATATTTTTTCCTCACCTTCTTCATTGATTGAGACATCTAATCATTCTTATATTTTGATGGACATACTTTATCTTGCAAACATATAGATATATTTTTCATTTTCACATCACCTGATGGTTCATTGATTTTCTGTTGCGAACATTTTGATTCTACTTTGGCATATTCTTTTATATGGTTGATGTAAAACAACATGCCATCTGCTCAAATCCCCTACAAAAAAAATATTTTCCTTAGAAATATGTTTTAGAGAACTATTATATGTCTGGTTTCCACCGTGGTTTTTATGCCCTTCAGTATCTTCTAGCTATAAAACACACATTTTGTGAGTGTCCCATCATTCCACACCAATAACACCTGATGAAAGGAACATTCATTTTTCACTTATGTACATCCAATAGTACCCTTAAATCATTGAATTTTTTTAATATACATTGTACCCACATATTTTTTCTTTATCGAAACTGGGGCTTGCGATGTTACATTATCCATAAGTGCTTACTATTTCTGAAGGAGCCCCAAATCATCCTTAACATCTGGGCTTGATTATCACATCATTCATACTGATCTACTAGGATAATTATTTATATTTTCATTCTTCTGAATTATTTTATTTATGGAAAAAATTCTAGGAATAAATTTTTTTCCATGGTCCATATTTTTTTGTCACATATCAACAACTTCAAATTCAAGTTCCTCGATATAATTGATTTTAACTTTCATTATGTAATTAAAGTCATCAATCACCCTTTTCATTTCATAAATGGTGATTTTATACTAACTAATCGATTCTTAGTCTTGCAATGTTGATGACTGGAGTTTCTAAATATCATAAACAAACTCATACATCTTTTCTTCATGCTGCAGCATATAGAGTTTGGTTTCCATAACTACATTGTTGGCATTCATTGTTTTGGATCTCCAAAAATCAATCTCATCAAGTTAAGCCTCTAAATATGAATCCATATCAACTCTTACATCAAAATTTTCTAATTTATAAATGTTAGTTTCTCCCTTTCCTAAGTACTACCGACAACATCCACCATCATATTTTTTACATTATCATTGTAGTTATCAATCTCTTCATCATCATTAACCTCAGACTCATCTGAATGGACACATTCTTGTAAAAGGCGATTCTTCTACAAAAATTATTTTTTTGAATGTTTCATGCCTTTCACATAGGCTGAAGTCTTCTACATAAGAATATCAACTTCATCCTCATCATATTATTTGATATTCTTAAGGAACCTTGCAGTAAGATATCCAATTTTTCCACCCATAGAGCATGTAATTGAATGTTTCCATTTAATAATTCCTTTTCCACATTGAAGATTTGAGGAAAGGAATGGTCTTACTATATTTTTCTCTTCTTCTTCTTGAGAATCTTAAATAGTGAGATTCTTCTAGGCATTGAATCCATCCTCTTCGAATTTCCCCTTTTCCACATCCTCATATCATTATTCATCAATTTATATACAACCATCGTACTGGGAAATGTTTCCCGTATCAGCTCCATCAGATCATTATCTTATAGCACTAAGACATTTGGAGATAACAGAGGTGGATATTTCCACAATATTCATTTTAAACTCATTATGTCTTAATTGACATCACCAAGACCCCGCATATATTGTACAACAATATTTACAATATCAAATAATGCATCGACCAACTCATTTGGGTTCATCGTCAGATCTTTATACATGTTCCACATCCCTTGCATCTTTTCTTCTATTTCCTTTGAATCTCCTTCACACATGTTCAATATTTTTCCCACATGGCTTGTGATGTTTTTCATGACATCACCATCGTATAGATAGCATTGGATAAGGCTCCTATAAGTCATTGATTCCCTTGGTTTCAGTATCCAATTCTCTTCGCTCGACATCTGAGAAAGCATCATTGTTAATATCAGATGTTATTCCATGCATTCCAGCTGTAAACACATCAATTCTAAATGTTCAGAAGTAGTGTTTCATATGATTCACCCAAAGCTAAAAATTGATCCGGTTGAAGATTAAAATCCATTTATGATTGATGGCCTTATATTGAGAGAGAAACACTAATATCAACTATTCTCTATAATACAAATTGTTAGGTCCACTAGGCTAGATAACCTTAGAGGAGGGTGTGTTGGGGTATGGAAAATTAAAACAACTACCCCTTTTGATCTTGTTTTGTTGTTAGATAAAACAACATCCTCTCCCTCCTTCCAATTATAGAGTATGAATGAATCTTAAATCATGCACATGACACATCAATTTAACTGGGATGACCCTCACTAGGCTATGTCCAAGGATAATACACATGGGATGTGCCGATGTGCCAAATCCACTAAAATTACACTATTGTTTAATATTACGTAGAGGACTCACTATCCCTACAGGGAAAAAAGATGTACAATTTGAGAACTCACTGCTTCTAAGTTGATGAGATCTCACTGCTTTTCATAAGTACCAATAAAAGTTTATGGACATGTTGGTCACTTCGTTATCTCTAATGAATACATCCTCATTTATAAATAGATTCTCTATTGAAGTCCAAATTTCATCCATTGATGAGTACCCCATTTTCATTGACCATTGGGAAACAACCTTTGGAAATACCATTGTAATGAAACCTACATGGCAAAGCTCCCAATTTTTAAAATCTCAATCAATCCTTCATAAAGTCTATGTCTATTTGCAAAGCACACACCTTCATAGAGCTCACTAATTCTCTAAGAAATATACTTCGTAGAGCTCAATCCATAAAAAATGATCAAGACTTCTCAAATCAAAGTCCATCATAGAGATCGATCCATCACAAAGCAACATCCTTCATGAATCACACTGATACAATGCAGAAAACACCAATTTTGTAGAGCTATATTATCCCCCTGAATCTTAGATCTTTCATGAACCACACAGCCACAACGAACAACTTTTGCGATCAAGAGCTACAAATTATTCTATGGAAAAATCTCTACATCTCTCGAGAGCATGAGGTGGTGTACATTTCAACATGTAAAACCACCCCAATTTTTGGTCCCCACTATGCTCAGGGGGTTGCTGGATTGGGGGAGGGAGTAGCTGCATGTGGTTTAGGAGTGTGACAAAATGGCTCTAGGAATGATTTGATATACGATCTGTGTCTACTACTAGTTGTCGTATCTATAGTCATATGTACCAATCAATCCTTCAGTCCATGAATCTTGTACAAGTCCAAGTGTTTCTAGTTAAAGCATTGACTTGACCCTCAAGTTTGGAGATACCATTGTGAGGAGGCATGATATTCAAACTTATGCAGAGGGTGTGATTTGACCCTTGCACCGAGAGTTTTTGTTGGACCCTATTAGCGGCAGTGTCGAGGCCATATGATGTTAGTTTGGGTATGGACTGAAAATCAACTGTTCATACTCATATTGATGTTATTAAGAAAATGGGTTGTGTTTTACCTACAATGTTGTAAAGGTATTTTCTGTGGATGGTGAAGAAGGAATCCTAGGCATCACACGATAAACACTTGCATAGGAGGGTACAGCTGATCACTCTTGATTTGGCTTGACTTACCTTCCATGCTACATGAGTTTTGAGTTTTGAGTTCAAAATAAGAGTGGAAGAGCCTGGGTACATCTTTTCAAAAGATGTTTCCAGGATCACCACCCCGAAGGGAGATGGACATCTTCTTTGGCTAGGTTCTACCAAATATTTTTACCTTACATCACCAGGGTAGTGTCACCCTAATTAGGTTTGATGAAAAAGGGGGATTAATTCCTGTGGATGGAGAAGTGTCTGTAGACATTTCAGGAGTAGAGAGAGATAGAGACTGATAAGTAAAACTATTCTACCCATGACATACAGATATCAGCTGTGGTCTTCGTGCTAATGATGTGGTGTCACTACTTGATTGGAGAAAGTGGTATAGTCTACACTGATATAAAGAGTCTCAAGTATATATTCTCTCATAAGGACCTGATCCCGAGACAGCAGCAATTGCTTGAGTTCCTCCAGGACTATCACATAGAGATAATCTATACTCCTGGTATGGGGTACATGGTAGCAGATGCACTCAGTAGGAGGCATGGTCTTCAGTTGCTCAGGGAATATACAAAGCATCTAGCCGCGTTACAGATATCCTTCATGGATAGAGATGGAGCCACATACCTCCAATCTATGACAGTCACACCCCAACACATTCAGTGGGTTAGGGAGGTGCAACTTGGGGACATAGACTGTGAGGCTCAACATGCTCAGATATCCTCCAGGCAGGCACCTAATGGATTTTCTGAATATGGAGAGCAAGTCATTCTCTTCAGAGGACATACCATAGTACCCATTTCTCTATGGGAGGAGGTGTTGAGGGAGTTCCATACGTCCCCTCTGGTGGTACATCGTGGAGTGGTGATGATGTACAAGGATCTCACTTTTCAGCAAGTGAGGACTATAAAAAGTTGTCATAAGTCTTATGATAAAAGAAAACAGAGACCCTTGTAATTCCAGGAGGGGTACCACATATTTTGGTGAGTCTCTCCTCGTTGGGGACGGCAGAGATTTGGCTCAGTCGGAATGTTATCACTGAGGTTTATCGGTCCTTTTCTGATACTTCAGAGTATAGGAATGGTAGCATACCTCTTGGAAATTCCACTATTGTTGGAGAGGGTGCACGATGTTTTCCATGTATCATAGGTAAGGAGATACGTGCATGACCCATCCCACAGTATAGACCATGAAAAGCTAGAATTCAATAATGGGGTGACGTTTATTGAGGTTTCATTGGAGATTGAGGATCGACAGGAGAAGGTCATTATTGGCCAGTCGATACCACTAGTGTGCGTACAGTGGAAGAATGAGAACCTCTAGGAGATCACATGGTATCAAGAGGCTTAGATTCATGCTCAATACCCTATTTTGGTTTTTTCATTAGTTATGGCTTTGCGGGATGTAAATAACTATTTTGGGGAGAATGTAATGTCCCAGAAATTCTGTATATTTGTTTTAATTATATGTAATTATTTTGAGACATCGACATTCGATAGTTCACGGTTCTGAGGCTTAGATTACCATGAATGATCCGTTGAAGTTTTTTTGAGCTTTAATTAGCGCTTAAGAATTTTTACTAAAAAAATTGAATAACTTTTAAATGGTTTCTTAGATCATAAATCCAAGGGCACTGTTTCTCTATAGATGGCGGGTTTACCCTAGGTGTGACATATTTTTAGTCGGTGTAGGCCTCCAATGAGAAAACCCTAAAATGGAATAACTGTAATGAAAATAATTAAATAAATTATTTTATTATTCAAATTTTTATAACACAAAAATGGTAGCACAGATTGAAAATCTGAGACCACTACTAAATTCGTGAGGGTTTGTTTTCTTTATGAGGATACTAATATTGGCCAGTGTGGGCCACTAGTGGATGTTTGTTTTTGGCCATAAATAAAATAATGAAATGATAATTATTTTATTGTAAAATCTATAAAATTTAAATGGAAACTCATATTGAAATTATGAGAGTAACTTTGGGTTATTTGGGGTGTGTTTCACTTATGTAGAGCCATAACTTGACTGGTGCGGGTCGAGGGTGACAGTTAATAATTTTCTGAACTTATTTCGATTACGTTTAGTAAACACTAGAGTGGTGTTTTTTAAATTTTGATCTGTTGCTCAGATTAAAAATAAAATGAAACCATTGAGATCACAAAACTGATATTCACTTAAGGAGAACTTCAATATGACTACAGTAGGTCCAGATAAGAAGTTATTTTTTTGTGACTTTTAAAATGAAATGAAATAAAATAATCTCGCTATTATATTTATTTTCCACTAATAGAAAATCAGTTGTGTGGGACCAGTAGCGAGTCAAACCATTAAATGGATTAACCATTCAAATAATAAGTAACAACATCATTGGAATTTAGGAAGGTTCATATTAAATGAACCTTCATAAATTCCACAATTGTTACAAACACTCCCCCTCTCCTATTTATATGGTTCTTGAGGGGAGGAATTGGCATGGCTTCATCAAGTGATAATGTTCTAGTAATGTGTCTTGACCCTCAATACTTGGATAATGGAGCCAGTTCCAGCGGGCAATGAAGAGTGACCCCGAACCACAAACTGAAAAATAATGATCAAGCGGCGTTGTTGGAGGCCTGTTACGTGGAAAACGAACGCTAACACTTCCTCAACACGTCTTCTCTCCAATGATCTTGAGGTAGTGGTATATTTTTTATATTATTGAATTTTATTGATTCTTCATATACTAAATTCACAATAATAATGGCCAAATGAACATGGAAATCTTCCCGCACATAATCCTTGCTCATATTTATTTTTATTCTTCATGTGTTCTTCGTGTCTTCTTCAATGCCTAAAATTTATTGATTTTGGAAACACTTATTTTCACTGAGCACGATACATATACCCACCCTCGATGCACGGATTGCGAATATGCAATTATTTAATTTTTCGGGCTTGGAATGAAGCTGCAATGTCTCACGGAAGAAGGAAAAGGTCGTCACCCAGCCGACCACGTGGGAGGAATGGCGCTGTGCATCAGCACCGCTCGTTTGGATGGAGGTCGTAGCTCATTGGCCACGGTGGAGGGGTGGAGGCCGTCATCCAGTCAGCCACATGGGGAGAGGTGGTGTGCATCCGTGCCACTGGTAGAGCAGGAGGTCGCGGCTGCTGGGCCACGACAACGGCCGGAGGGCAGCCGACCCCTAGATGGCCGCTTGTGGATACTGATTTTGTTGCACTGCTGGAAAGAGAACCGGCCGAAAATTTCCTGTCGTTTGAGGCGCATCGTGCAGGATGACCGAGTCATCCAACATGCCTACAGGGAAACCAAATGGCCATTGGGATGTTCAGATTACCATGTGGCACCTCCCCCCCCCCCACACCCCTAGGTTGCAGCATGGGCGGACCACCTGCCCATTACAGGACGCACCACGGGCCGAACTGCAAGCCACCCAGTGGGACAAACTCTTCACCAGCCAATCCAGGCTGCCCCCTTTGCGGTCTAGGCTAGACCACCCCTTTTGTGGGCTGGGCGGGTCCCACTGTGGCCCAGGCCATCCGGGCTGGACCCGGACCGAGTTGGGTAGACTGAAACTGGGTCGGTCGACCCAAACCGGGTCCGGCCGGGTCGGTCCGACCTGGTCCGACCGAACCTATGCCCAGCTGTTCCACATTTTACATTTTTTCCATAACATGAAAACAAAGAATCAGTTTGACGAACCATCTATGGTTACAAGATACTTGGTTAGAGATGATATTTTTTGTATACTGCACTTGATTTTTGGATAAGGCTGTTGTACGACTTAGATAGATTTGTCCCCGAGTCTAACCAGGTCCATAGAGCGTAAAAACTAAAAACCTACAGACCAGGCATCTGATTGACATGCTTTATGTTTTGGTGTGTCCCTTTGGACGTTACAAACCTTTAGGATATTTATTCATGGATCTTCAGGGAGGTCGAGGTATGACCTATGGATTGGGGAGCTGTTCTCCCAAGCACCCAACATGAGAAACCCTACGAGTGGCCGATATCTAACTACTGCTGAACATTATGACTCGGAGTGACTCCACCAGCCCAGTACGGATTGCCTTTGTGTGACCCTATAGAAAAATGGAGGAGAGTTCCTCTGTGTGATGCGGAAGACCCATGATACTCGATAGGAGATATACCTCAGCTGTCCACGAGGGGTTCTGCTTCTATGTGACATGACATACCCATGGTGGGGGGCACCCCTGTGTTACACAGCAGACCCATGGTACTCCATATGAGGTGTACCTCAGTAGTCCAATGTTAGTGGGAAGTTCCTCTATGTGGTGCTGTAGGATCACTGTACTCGATAGAGGATGAGTTCTTGAGCAGCCGAGGTGTTCGACGTTGTGACTGGGTATGTTACTTGTTACTGCCCCTTGAATAAATCCTGGTGTGAGCTATCTTTACCTGGATCATGTGATTGATGTTATTTTTATGTGGTACTTTACCTGTGTGGTAAGAAAACATCGTGGTATTACCAGTGTGTTATTCTTCCCTCTTGTGTGAGGTGGGCATCTTGTTAATAACATAGGTATATGCATGGGAACATACCTAAGTAGTGTTGACTGTTGTTTCTATGTTTTTTGGTTTATCCTTTGTGGATTTGAGAGACCATCGGGGGTCTCGGGGCCCTACTGAGTATTTTTATACTCACTCCTACATAGGCTACACATGCACCTTGTTGTGTCTGGTGCAGACGATGGACAACAATGACTGAGGACGAGGGTACCTGGACTGGAGAGTACGCATAGGTGGACTAGTGACAAGGTAATTCACATATATGATCGTTCGATAGTTGTACCTACAATTCAGGTTGGATCCTTGGCTGTTTTTCAGAGGATTTGTACTCAGATTTACTTGTACATTTTATTTTTTCTGGTACTTTCATGTTGGGCATGTATTTTGGCCCCATTACATTTGGTACGCTCCACGTTTACTATATAATTTACATTGTTCTGGTATCTAGATCTCTGCTAGGTTTGAGTGAGTTTATTGTTTATAACAGAAACACCTTCCCTTTTTAGGTAATATGCCTTTGGGTGTTAGTCTCCTGCCCCTAGCCTATGGAAGACGGTCTTCCCAAGCTACAACCTATGGTGGAGGATCCCTCTTGGTAATAAAAACGGCCTGATGGCCATTTGTTTTTTTTGCTGGCACGTGGGACTGCTCGGCAGCCCCGCACGGTGCACCTCAGCCGTCAGAATGGTCTACCCGTTCTCCTTCCAATGGCCGGACGGTTGCCAACCACCCTCCATTCTCTGTCGCTGGCCCGTGGATATAGTGTCCTACTCCACCGGCGGCACTGATGAATGTCGTCTCTCCTCCATGTGGCCGACCTGATGTTGGCTACCACCCTGATCTACTGCGGCCAATGGGAAGTGGCCTCCTTCACAACTGATGGCATAGATGTGCACTGCCCTTCCTCCCTTACAGCCGACCAGGTACTAGATGCCTCTTTCTTCTGCGAGCCGTTACAGCATAGTTCCAAGCTCATAAAACTAAACAATCTCTTATTCACGATTCATTCATCGAGGGCTTCGTGTCTATATATCGCACTCAGCGAAACTCTGTGTTGCAAACATGAATAAATATTAGGCATTGTATAATTCTTTAAAAACACGCGAAGAATAAAATGAAAGGGGAGCAAGGATTATGTGCGGGACAATGGAATTGTTCGTTTGGCGATCATCATCATGAATTTTGGATGTAATGAATCAATAAAATTAAATCATATGAAAAACAAACCACTAACACAATATCGTTGGAGATAATCCATGTTTTAGGATGTTTCATCTTTCATTGTCCTGGAAACAAGCCTCCAACGACATTTCTCGATCACTGTTCTTCAGATCGGGTATATGGGTCACTCGTCAGCACCCGCTGGAACCGGCAATGTCCTCCATGTGGTGGGAATGGCTGCACATTACCAAATATTTGTAACATGGTGAAGCCGTGCAAATTTGTTCCCCATGCTAAATATATATAGCAGAGGGGGAGGGTAAGTAACGATCATGGAATTTATGAATGTTCGTTTAATAGGAACCTTCCTAAAATCCAACGACACTGTTACGTAGTATTTGATGGGTCAATCCATTTAACGGCTTGACTCAACACTATTCCCACACTATTTCTTTTCCTTTGGTGGAAATGAAATAAAATATTGAGAATATTTTATTTCATTTCCTTTTTGAAGTCCCAAAAAATAAATTCTTCTCTTGACCTACAACGGTCAATGTGAAGTTCCCCTAAAGAAAATATCAATGCTGCGAGCTCAATGGTGATCATGTATTTTTAATTCTAGCAATGGTTCAAAATTTAGAAAACACTACTAAAGGATTTACTAAACGTACCCAATAAAATTTTCACAAAATTATTAACATTCACCTTCGAACTGAACCGTTCGAGGATAGGCACTAAAAAAGTGAAACACACCCAAAAAACCCACAAAACTCTTAGATTTCCTATCAATGATACTGTTTAAATGTTATGGATTTTAAAATAAAATAACTATCAATTAATTACTTTATTGATGGCCAAAAACTTACTTTCACTGGTGGCCTACACCAACCAATGTTAGTATCCGCCTAAAGAAAGCCTATCCTCAGTGGTGGTCTCATATTTTTAATATGAGTTACCATTTGTGAGTTATATGCATTTTAAAAATAAAATAATTTATCTAATTATTTTATTTACAGTTATGCCATATTTGGGTTTTCTAACAGGAGGCATGAACCGTCTAAATGTATGTCACACCTATGGTAAACGTGCCATCCAAAGTGCAGCAGTGCCCTCCGATTTCTGATCTTAGTAACAATTTATGAGTTATTCTAATTTTTCCAGAAAACTAATTACGTTTACTAAATAAATCATAAAAAAACATCAACATATCATTCTGGGAACTCTTTTCCTCAGAATCACATGCAGTCATATTTTTCAGTCGTGAAATAATTCCATAAAATTATATAAAATTATACATAATTTTTGGGACATCACAATAAATTAGTTCAATAAAAACATAATGAATAAAATTAAGGTATTAAATTTTTTAAATTTTTTAATTAACAAAAATAATTTGATTATACAGGATAAATAATTGAAGAATGCATTCAGCCATATTGTATAGGGAATTCTCAAACCCAACCCTCTTTATTTAGATCATACCCTTTCATATCATTTTCTAGTATGGATATTACATAAATATAATTTATTCTTCATTATAATACCATATATGGGAAATAAATGGTTTCTACTTGAGTTTATGATAATCATAAAATTTTATAGGACAACACTTCTATTAAAAAAGACCTTTTACTTTTCGAGGATGTTTCTTCATCACTCAAGGTTGTTGATTCTCATATAAATAAAGTAATTTCCACTTTTTATTTGGAATCCAGTATTCATGGATGTATGAATCATGAAATGAAACCCATTAAATTCCATGGGTAATCTTATTTTCAATATTTATTTAAATTATATGTGGAAAGCATGATAATGTAAATGTTATGATGTCACTGGTGCACTAAATATTTTATGGTTCGACGTAAATGATATGTTGTGATGGGTTCACCAAGTAGTATACAGAAGTCTAATTAATTGGGTAATGTGATGTATATCAGGAGAAATGTGAAATATATATGTAGATGGTTATATCAATGTTCACAACTATATGTTGTAGTTGACCATAAAGAAATGATGTTCCATTTTTATTCATTTCCACATTCCATGCATTTTATTATAGACTTATCTCATGAATATGATCTATTTCTTATTTTATGATGATAATTATTAATCTCAAAAAAATGTTATATTATTTCATGTTCTTATATATCATTTTACATGGAATTTATATGACCGTTGTTTATTGTATATCCTAAGGTGATTACTTGTACTATAGAGAATTCAAAGGTCAATAATGTTAGGACCCATCCCCTAGGGCCCTTGTCATGACTACCCCAAGACATGGTTACATGTGCTTACAGGTTATAAAGTCAATTCATTCCCAGTTTTAGGGAATAAGACTACATTGCTAGTCACTAGCCCCTGGCCTATGGAAGGCGGGTATGGGGTAGTCACGGAACGGGCCTTGGGGATGGGTTGTAACAAATTGGTATCAGAGGAGTTGGTTCTATCGAAGAACTAGGACTCTGATATTTTCTATGAAGCAATAGTGTTATGTGTAATGAGTGTGGTTTTTAGATCAGGGAGTATAGTGTTCGTGCGGCGACCGACATATTCATACCACATGACCTTGACATCTGATTTTCGACACAATTCATGAAAACACTGATAGTGTGTGTGTTTTAAAGAGTCTTATTTGTGAACTATATGAGTAACCTCACCAGGTACTACTTATTACCGTGGAACACCTTTTTCTTTTAAGGATGCCTCCATGTGGACATCCAGCTAGGGTTCCAAGAGTTGAACACACTGATTGCCCACCGAGCGATCAGGCCTCATGGAATAGCCCTTTTCCAGTAGAGGCACTAGTGAATGCACCAGCGGTAGCATTACCTATTAGGCCACCGATGCCTCCATACCCAGCAGTAGATGGTGCACGCCGCTTAAGCGTGTTTCATGAGTTCCTATGCCAGAGGCCACTTAGGTTTAGGGGAGAGATTTACCCACATGTGGTTTAGGATTGGCTAGAGGTTGTGGTGAGTGTCTTCCCACTAATAGGGACACTAGACAGACTCATTGTGCTCCTTGCTGCCAGCCTTATATAGGCCGCAACGGTTAGATGGTGGTGCTTCCTGATCCATGTTCACGACGAGGTGATTTTTAACATGGAAGACTTCGAGAGCCTGTTTCGAGCAGAGTCTGTTTCAGTGACTCATCACGCAGTGCATATACAGGAGATACTAAATCTGTAGTCGGTCAGTATGACTCTGGATCAGTACTTAAAAAGGTTGACTAACCTATCAAACTACTCCTCTAATATGGTGCGAGACCCATTCTCTAAGACTTGGATTTTAGAGTAGTGGTTCAGGCGGGAGATCAGGGCTTCGATGATGTCACCCAGCATTCCGACATAGGTGGGGGTGTTAGAGAGAGCCCTCTTCATAGAGATTTTTCATGCTGAGTAGTCACCAGTAGAGAGACCCACACCTAGTCTTCAAGTAGTGGATTATTTTGTAGCTGGCAGTGGACATACGTCACAGAGGTTCAAGAGGACTATTCCTATAGGTGGATGCCTGCATGACTCATGATTTGTTGTGAGGGGCACCCAAGGCGGAACCAGTTAATAAAGGATCAGATGGGTTACATATGCGGCGGGTAAGGTCACAAGGCTCTTGATTTTCCAAACCATCATATGTATTATCATCAGTCGGTCAAATGACCATGCATGCAGAGATATTGGTTTGATCGAGGAGGTCTACATGGAGGAGGTGGACGTGGCGGGGGAGAAAATCGTGCAGCTAGTGGTGGGTGAATATTTGAGATGTTACCACTACCACCACTAGGAGGCCCAACATGACCATGAGGTGTAGGTGGATAGAGGTGAGCTCAGCTCTAGGCAGCTATGTCCTATGATCACGACACTCCAGAGATGATACGGGGTACGATCTCTATCTACTCCACCTTAGCTGCAATACTAATAGACACAGGTGCTAGACATTGTTTTATTTCCACAACCCCCATTTGGAGATCAGATATTCTAATGGAGGTGTTTGACAGATCATTATGGCTATAGACACTTATGGGGGATTATTCTATGATTACACACTGGTGCTGGCAGTGTGAGCTTACTCTAAGTGGTGAATGTTTCGGCTGTGATCTACTAGTAGTGTCATCGAGGCCTTACGATGTCATCTTGCATATAGACTAGTTTTCTACAGTCCATGCACAAATAGACTCTATTAGACACAAAGTGCATTGTGTCCACATGTATGTGACTAGGCTTACCTTTAGCTGTGAGATGAGAGCCTATACAGCATAGGATTGAATTACCCGGAGGAGCGTGCAACCGATTACACATCAGTTGTCTAGCCATACCCTCAGATCTGTTGATGTGGAGAGTCCGATCAATCCTATATGTCATAACTATTGACATTTTGGGTCTAACTTCTCATAGAGAGGTCAAATGTTACATTCAAATGTACCCCTGGATGACACCAATATCTACGCTAGTGTATCGGATGGCTCCCTTAGAGCTTCGTGAGAAGCGAGTACATCTAGAGGACTAGCAAGGGAAGGGATTAATCTGACCTTGTGTTTCACCTAGGGAAACCCCGATTCTGTTCTCCAAGATGGCCAATAGGATCTTGAGAACTTGTGTCAAGATCTCATGCCTGAACTCAGTGAAAAAGATGAAAATGTACCCACTCCCAAGGATTGACGACCACTTTGATCAGCTGAAAGAAGCATGGTGGATCTCAACGATAGACCTCAGATCAGTCTATAATCTACTCTGAGTGTGAGACAAGGATGTGTAGAAGACTGCTGTTAGATGTCAGTACGACCATTATGTGTTCTTGGTTATGCCATTATGTGTAACGAATGCTCCAGTAGTGTTCATGGCACTCATGAATATAATCGTTCATCCATACATTGATCTCTTTTTAGTAGTCTTTATTTATGACATTATGATGTACTCGACTACTAAGGAGTAGCGCGCCAATCATTTGAAGGTACTACTAGACACACTCCGAGAGAAACATCTTTATCTTAAGCTCTCAGGGTGCCTGTTTTGGATCTGAGAGGTTCACTTTCTGGGATATGTCATATTGGAGGATGGAGTTGCAGTAGATCCAGAAAATATTGAGGTGGAACTTTCTTGGGAGCTACCCAGTAGTGTGGCAGTGGTACATAGTTTCCTTTGTTTGGATGGATATTTCCGGAGGCTTGCGCCAGATTTTTCCAGAGTTGCAGGACAACTATCAGACTTGATGAAGAAGGTGAAACCCTTCGTGTGGTCAGAGAGATGCCGGCAGTGTTTTTAGGAGATGAGGCAGAGGTTGACTAGTGCCCCCATATTGAGGTTTCTAGAGGAGGGCGCAGGGTACATAGTTTACTGCGACACATTAGGGAATGGGCTTGGATGTATCCTAATGTACGAGGGAGTAGCAATTCCATATGGTTCTTGACATATGAGACAACATGAGTAAAATACGCTACCCATGAATTGGAGTGATCATTATTGGTCTTCGTCTTAAAGATGTGGTGGCACTATCTGATAGGAAAGTGTATTATAGTCTAATAAACCCACAAGAGTCTCATGTATATCTTCTCCCAGGAGGACCTGAACCAGAGACAACGACGTTGGCTTGAGTTATTCTAGGACTATGACATTGAGATATTCTATACTGCTGGGAAGGGGAATGTTGTTCCAGATGCACTTACCAGGAGGTCTAGTATACATGTTCTTGGTGAGGCGACAAAGAAGCTGGATACTTTACATATATCCTTTGTTGATAGAGATGGACCTGCTTTTCATCAGCCTCTTATATTAACTCCCCCACTTCTTCGACGACTCAGGGAGGTGCAGTATGGGGACACTGACAATGAGACATGACGTGATCAGATATCCACATGACAGGGACCTTATGAATTTTCTGAAGGTGGAGAGCACGTCATCATATTTATAGGATGTACCATGGTACCAGTGACACTTCAGGAGGATGTGTTGAGGGAGTTCCACACTTCCCCTCTAGCAATACATCCAGGAGTGGCGAAGATGTACTAGGATCTCTGATGACAACACTGGTGGCTAGGAATGAAGAAAGTAGTAGCAGAGTTTGTCTCTCAATGCCACATTTTTCAGCAATTGAAGCTAGAGCATCAGGTTACCAATAGGCATGGTTCTGGATTTAGAGGTACCATAGTGGAAGTGGGATATAATATCGATGGAATTATTTATAGGACTTCCATTTACATCAGGAGGACATGACTAGATTTGGGTGATCTTCGACCGACTCATAATGTCGTCTCACTTCCTACCAATACAAGAGCAGTGTTCAGTAAGGAGATTGAGACGCTTCTACATGTTGGAGATGGTATGGATTCATGGAGTAGACTCGACGATTGTCTCTGATCAAGATTCTTGTTTTACGTCCCAGCTATGGAATTGGTTGTAGGAGGATTTCGGGATGCAGCTTCATTTGAGCAGTACCTTCCTTCCTCAGATAGATTTCCAGACTGAGTAGACCATTCCGACCCTCAAGGACATGTTTTTTGCATGTGTCCTTGACATTAGTCACAGCTAGGCGGATCACTTCCCTTTAGTGGAGTCTGCATACCACAACAGCTATCACTCCACCATTGGGATGGCATGTTTTGAGGCATTGTATATGCGACCTTGCAGATAAACTTTGTGTAGGAATAACCTAGGGGAGTCAACATTAGTGGGACCAGAGAGGGTACGGGCTACCATAAAGAAGGTTCAGATCATCCAGGAGTGGATGAATACTGCACAGAGTAGGTAGAAGTCGTATGCTGATAGGAGACACAGACCTCTAATGTTTGAGGATAGAGACCACATCTTTCTATGGGCTTCACCTAGACAAGGTTTGTAGAGATTTGGTTGAGGCGACATGTTTCTCCAAGATTCATCAGACCCTTTCAGGTCTTCAACATATTTGGCGAGGTGGCATACCGCTTTGCTCTTCCACCTCAGTTTCACCAGGTTCGTGATGTCTTCCATAAACCCAGCTGAGGAGATATGTGCAGGACCCTTCTCACATCATCTAAAATGGCGAGATAGACATCGATGATTGTACAATTTTTATAGATGTTCCAGTAGAGATTGAGGATTGACAAGAGCGTGTCCTTCATAAACATTTGATACCTCTAGTGCGCATTCGCTGGCGACATGCAAACCTCCAGGAGTGAAAATGGGAGTGGGAAGCCCGAATGCTTTCTCAGTACACCCAATTGTTTACCTAGTTTCATTTTTCACTTATAGGGATGTAAATCCCTGAGGTGGGGATAATGTAAAGTCAAATAATTTTTATGTTAATTTTTTTTACATTATAAATGGAAATTTTATGAGTTCATAAAAGATGACGGTGCGTGAATATGAGGAGGAGAGTTCCCGAAATGAATTTTTGAACTTTATTTTGGGTAAGTTTGGATTATATATATTTTGAACCAGTTCTTGGAACCAAAATCCAAGGGCACCGTGGAACTCGCCGCTCTAGTTTTTACTTAAAGAGATTTTCCCCTCAGCGGTAGTTGGTAGAGGGTGAAATATAATTTTTGGTTTTTTCATGTAAATAATAAAATAAAATAATCACAAATTATATTTTATTTTGTTGTAACCACCCTCTTTTGTATAGTGTAAAGGTGGGGACAAAATGGGGATTATTCTCCATATTGAATTCTCAGTGGTGGGGACCACCCGATCTAGTAAAACCTCCAATGAGGGTTTAGGGTGGTGGGGACCAGCTGAGGCTTGAAACCCAAAAACATCCTATTAAATATGGGGGATCCTAATCAACTCCTCCTAAATTTATTAGCCCAACCCTCCCCATTAATTTAATTAATCCATATCAATTAATTAAATTTTCCAATTTTAAATTATCCCAACATATTTTATTATATTAGCTATCTCTTCATTTTGGTGGTTTGGGGGGAAATTAATCATTGGGAAAAGAAGGATCCTTGGGAAAAAATATCTCCAACAGAGAGCAATCCACTGATGAAGAATGCCGACTATGACTACTTCCTTGGGACTCCCTCTAAGGAGGAACGTCTTCGACTTCAATGAACTGACGCACAAGCACCGGATTGGAGGTGTGTGGCAGACAAGATGAATATTGACAACTAAATCTTCTTCCTCGGGACCTCGTCGACATCATCATGCGAACAAGGTAGGGGTTTATTTATGAGTGATTTTATATTACCATGTTCTTTCCTTCTAGAACAACAAATCTTGATCATGTGTCTATTATATAGTTATCCATTAATGTATTTCTTTTGCGAGATTGGAATGAGTAATTTCCAAAGCGTTAAGGGAGAGTGTTTGAATTATTTTTCCCTTACCAGTTCTCAATATTCTTGTGATTCATATATAATAGATGCTTGCTACCGCTGTAATGCAGAGAGTGTGGGCCAAACTAACATGGCTCGTCCTCTCCATAATTCTTATTTTGAGTTTTGGTGTTCTTTGCGATGTTGGAGGACGACGAACAACCTTGAAGGAGCATGAGAATGGAGCCTCGCACCACCACTGGCCATGACAGAGGCACAACTCAATGACACCACTTCGTAGCCTTGGCATGATTCCCTGGCCGAACCACCCCTGTGGCCTCGCCATGCCCCCCCCGGGCGAACCGCAGCCATAGCCTCAGCCCGTCGCCCCTGTCAAACCGTACTTCCAAGGCCGATCCGCCTCATAGCCTCTCCGAGCCACCTCGCAGCCTCCAGAGGCCCTTCATGGAGCCCTAGTGGCCTCTGCACCCTCGTGGCCTCCGCGAACCCTGCGTCCCTCGTGTGCCGGGCCAAGTCGGCCCGACTGGGTCTGACCGGACACAGGCCCACTACGACACATTTATATTCTTTTGGACATAATGTTGGCACTATATGTCCATTTGACAGTGGCACCAGAAATCTTGGAGCGAGATGGTCCATTTGAGTATACCACAAAATATTTTTGGATTAATATGGGGAACAATCAGGTGGGATAGAGCATGAATCCAACGGGGCCCTTGAACTAAATGGCTAATAACTTACAGACCGGGCATCTGATTAAGATGAAGTCTATTGCATTGGGACCCCTATGATAGGGTGAAACTTTAATATTATTCTTCTTTATACTTTATGGTAGTTGACGTATCGATCAGTAGCTTATGGAGAGGATCCTTCTGTAGATGAGAGTGCATAGTGTGGGATCCCAATAGTTGGCTGATACATGATGATTGTTGACCATTTTGACCCGTAGTGACATGACATGCCTATTCGGGAGCACATATTTGTGATGTGGCAGACCCACAGTGGGGAGAGCCTCTATGTGACACAGAAGACCCATGGAACTTGACAGGAGGAGTACATCAGTAGGCCATGAGGGGGAGTGCCTCTGTTTGATGTGGCAGTCCCACTGTACTCAACAGGAGGAGTACCTCAAGAAGTCACAAGTGGGAGAGCCTCTTTTTGATGCGACATACCCATGTTGGGTAGAACCACTGTGTGAGGCAGTAGACCCATAGTAATCGATAGAAGGATTACCTCATCCATCCATGATTAGTGGGAAGTGCCTTTGTGTGATGTGATAGGCCCACCATACTCGATCGAGAAGGGGTTCACTAGAAGCCTAAGTGTCCAATGATGTGGATGGGGATGTTACTTGTTACATACCCTGGATTAAATCCTGGTGTGAGATGAGTCTGTACCTTCATGTTTTCCTCGTGATTGATATGGATTAATTGATTAATTCTGTATATGTATGGGTATATATCTATGTAGGATTATCTACTGATTTCATACTTTTGGGTTTATCCTCGGGGAATTTTTTGAGAACATGAGGGTCTCGGGGTCCCTACTGATTATCATTTTACTCACCCTTGCTTGGGCTATACCCACACTTCATTGTGTTTGGTGTAGATGACAGAAAACACTGACTGAGGACGTGAGTACCCAGAATAGATAGTGCCCACCGGTAGAACATATGGCGTGTTGATACGGAGAGGAGACATATTGATGTCCAGTGTTGAGGAGGCAATATGCACCTACCCTTAATGTAATATCCTCAAAGGGTGACCCAATAGATGAATTTACCTTTTCTTTAGTTGTATTGTATCGCAGATGTACTTTTACTTTCAAGTTGGGCCTGTATTCTTTCCCCTTTTACTTACTGCACTCACTCTGTTTACATTTTAGTTTACTTATGTTCCTATCTTGTGGTGTGCTTGGATATGTGTGATTACAAGTTATAATGGAAATTCCTTACCATATTTATGGAATAAACCTTCAATCCTATTCGTCAGCCCCTGTCATATGGAAGGCGGGCTTGGGGTAGTCACAGCACGGTCCCTGGGGGACGAGTCGTGACAAATAAATAGTTAGAGAAGAAGGAAATGAATAAATGAAGGTGTATTATTCTTTAATAGTAATTTATATTCCTAATTTCACATGAAAATAAACAATTTGATCCTATCAATATAATTTTTTCATGTAGTTTATCATTAACATTATGAAATAGTAATTTATGAAAAAGAAGGGTCTCTATAGAAATGATGCATGTTTGACAATATAGTGCTGGAATGGTAATTAAAACTAGTTCCGTTATATGTGTATAGAAAGAAGATTGATGTTTGTTCATTAATAGAAATTTACATTATTATGGAAATTAGTTCTAATGTTTCTATATTATAAGAATTAAATGTTTAATGTAAAATTTATTCTTTTATGATTTATTTCTTTTGAATTATAAGGACTCAGAAATATGATCATTATTATCCAGTGTATAATTTTTATATTTATATACCATTATTTATATGTTACGATTCATAACACCTTTCTTACCATATGGATATTTTTATCTCACACTTTCATTTATTTAATTTTCCCTATGTTATGATTAATGGTTTTAAGTTGGATTAATAGAGGAGAAGATCATTGTGCTAAACACTGAAGATCTTTCTCCAGACAATATTATTATCTACCAAGTTTCCTATGGAAGTAATCATATATGGTATTTTGGCATATATTTATATAATATAATATTTATTTCTCAAAAGTAATTCCATTTCTATTAATGTTAAGACTAGTTGTTTAGAATCATGTACCGTTCCATCTCATTGTATTGTAATCTTTACCCAATTCATTGTTAGCAGATATAGGTTCCACTAATCAAATAATACGTAATTTTGTGTTGAACATGATTATAAAAATTTATCATATCAAATATGATAGAAATGAAATAGTTTTCTTAAACATTTTATCCTATAATAATTTATAGAAATTTATTGGATTCATATTCATATTCTTTATTAATCATAGTACAACGCATGTAATATGAATTTGTTTAAAAATTTTCACTTCATTGAAAGAATAAACCTTAAGAAAGAAAAGAAGAACTGTTAATATGGATTATATAACTATTAAATATTATGTACCAATAAAAGGATTCACCTTTTTGGGAAAATACTTTTGCAATGTCAAATGGAATTTTTTTGAGGAAAATAAACATTATATGAAAATATTTCATTTTTAGAACTCTATATTTATTAAATAGATTGAAAATAATTTTCATAGAAAAGAACCATTTAATTTCACAATGGAATTATATAAATAATAAGTCATATTAACAATGTGAAATTCTATTCATTCCATACACGTTAAAATAACAATTTCATTCACATTTTAGAAAAATATACAAAAGGTTATTTCATTGTAAACGAAATGAATATTCATATTCAAACATCTTTTAAAACATTCATTTTATAAAATTACATTATATAAAAAATTATGAGAATTTAAATAATCTTTAAAAGAATACTTCATACTTATATGGAAGTTATTGTTTTTTTGATAACGTAGACTAATATAATAAATTTCCATATAAAGTATTATTGGATTTCCATTATATAATGGGAATAAAGAAAATTGGAACCATTAATTCACTATAAATAATCAATGGAGAATAAAATTAATGATTTTCAAGTGATTTAGATCATATGATCTCATTGTTGTTTATAATCATGATAAATAATGATATTGTTACATTAAACATTTACCGTATTCATATCTACAGAATCATGCATCCCATATAATCGTGGAAATTTGATGAATATGAATTTAAAATAGTTAAAATTATATGGATAAAAAATTTTATATTTGGTAGTACATAGAAAACAAATTTTAAATGATAGGTGAAAAAGACACGTGTCACAAAAAAATAAGACTGCGATGAAAATCCCTTCCAATTTTTGATAATTTTTAATCATAAGAATAATGAAATAATAAATTCTAGTAAAACATTAAATAAATTACAATGAATTATATTCATTATATAACATGAAATAGTAGTTTTATGTACTACAATAAATTAACATATTTTCATTACATAACATATTTTCCAAAAAATATATTTTGAGATTAAATTATATTACATTAACTATAAAAATTCTTAATAAATGATTGAAAAAACAAAATAATAAATAAATATTCATTAAATATACTATACATTACAATAATCATAAGAGTTAGTACATATATTATTTACTTAGAACCTTTTATGTCTTTTATTACGAATGCTTTGTGAAACCACATTATGGTAAACTTATTTGTTTTTCATATATGTTTATGTATTTTATCATCATTTCATTAATTTTCTACAATGTAAAATATCATCCATAATATTATTCATCATTTATAATATAATATATATTCAATATATTAATTAGTATTTGTAAGAATCCCTTAATTCATGCGATTGAAGATAAATTATAACATTCATGGATATGTTATTTTATATATACATAATTATGATGATTCTATATTCATGAAGCATGAAAATAATAAAATGTAAATGTTAAATTTAATTATAAGAATCAGATTCACAACATGTATATCACATATATTCATTATATTAACCCCTATTTATTTTCATGTAATGCATATGTGATAAATGAATCATGTTACTATGTGAAGCACTTTTCTGGCATAAACATGGATTATATTATGCTAATCTAGTAGAAGGGAAATAAAAAGGATTATTTCAAATTATAAATAATTAATTATAATAATTTAATAAATACCATATATAACCATTAAATCCATAATTATATCAAACAATTAGAGGTGGCTATAGAGGACGAATAACATTGGTTCACGACGTGGTAGTCCACCGAATAGAAAATTGTTGTTTTAATTTTTTTTGGATAAATTAAGGGATAGATGTAATTAATTACAATTATAAAAAATATATATATATATATATATATATATAGTATATAATTGTATCATTATATTATCATATCTAATGAAAATTTTAAGGAGGAGGAAATAAAATAAACAGAAAAAGTAAATGAATTTTACCTCTTCTTTGGAGAACCACATTAGGTTTATTTATGAAGACATTATTATAGGTATCCATAGTAAATATTATGCATCTAAAATGTCAGTAGAGATATATGTAATATATGTATGTTAGGAATTATTGATCCAAAGGATTTAATATGTGTGATTCATGTAAGAGAGTGTGTGACATTTTACGAGTGGGTGATATGACACATGTGGAGTTTTTTAAAAGTATAATATAATCTCAAATTTATAAAATGAAAAAAGGTAATATAACTAGGTAATTTAATAAATTAGATGTTATAGGGTCTAAATATGGATATATAATGTTTGTAAGAGATGTTCCTATTTTAGTTTTTTTTATCATTTTAGTTTTATACATTTGTAAAATACTTTTATGAATAACCAAACATAATAAAGTTTTTATGTACTATTTATTTTGAAAAAAAAATTGTTGAACTGATTATATAGTATAATCTATTCTGATAAAAAAATTAATCCATTTTTATATATTCCATTAACATATGAGAAAATTTTTATTTTTATTATAATATTATATATGTGATGAAAAATAATTTTTCCAAATAGATAATTTCCCAATGTATAGACTTTATTACTAAAAAAAATTAATATTTTAAATGACTAAAATGACTTATTATGTAAAACATGTACTTTAATTAAAATAATTTTACATATAAACCACTTTAAATATTTATTATTATATTACATTATTTTAACAGGAAGACAAGTCATAATAAATACAAATTTGTTTAACTATTCATTGATAATTTTAACATATTAATAAAATGAAAAACATTTACTGTAAGATTATTTAGAAAATAAATCATTTAAATAAATAAAATTATTTAATATAAATACAAAAAAACATAGATATATTAATTTTATAATACATGTGAAAAGTTAGAGAAGATATATTTTTAGAAAAAATATTTTAAATCAATAAATTATATTTATTACTACACCAGACCAAGGAAAAAATACAAGGAAAGCCTAAAAAATTACAAAATATATAATATTTAAATGTTTTTAAAATATATCAAATTATTATATATATTAAATTTACTATGGTATGAAAATTTGGGCTGTATAACAAAAAAATGAAATGAAAGTATTTCCATAATTTTAAAGTGGTGTTTAATTTCATTTATAAATAATTTCTAATAAATAAATAATTTTATATTTATGTTTCAATATTATTTTTTTATAATTTAGTTAATACTATTCAGTAAATCATGCCCAATTTATAGGAAATTACTACAATATTTTAAAATTATTTTTTAATATTATATCAAATTTATGTTTAAATACGATTTTTGTATAACACTATCAATTGAAAAAGTTAATTTTATTTAATGATCAGTTTCACAAAATATCATTGTTCAAAATAGTATATATTACAATATATTTATATAATTGTATTGACTCAATTAATATCACACATATATATATATATAATTAAAATACATTATTATATAAAACCATAAGTGGAGGTGGTAGAAAACATATTACATCAGTTCGTAAGGCGGTATTCCACCGTACACATGATTGGCTGTTTCATTTCCCATTTTTTGAAAAGGGAGAAAAATTACAGTTATTTAATTGACATAATCAAATTATAGTACTTGGTATATATGTATTTTTATACTAATAATATTAAAGATAATTTAATTGACGATTTAGTAGAAATAAAATAATGACATAAGTGTTGTAATTTGGCCTTTTATTTAGAGAACCGATATAGTTTTATACATATATCCTTCATAGGAGGGATACTAATATAACTAAGGCCCCTTGTATTTGATAAAAAATGTTTAGAATATATTTATTTTGGTATTTTATAATCCAATGGGATTTTGAAATTTGTGTAGAGGAGGTGATGTGATGCCCTTTAGTAGGTGGGGGATATGACACTCACAGAATTATTTTTAAAATAATAAAGTGTCAAAACATTTTAAAAATAAAAAATAATTATCCAAATTGGGTCATTATTAAAAACAATCTTATTTAAGGTATATATATTTCTATTAATTAGTAATTGAAGATGTTTCTAGTTCATTATATCCAATATACTCATTTTTTTACCATGATAAACCATTTTTAACCATAACATTGTCTAACAAATGTCACTATTTTCACAATTCATTTTGATTAAAAATTATTTATAAAATATTATATATTATTATATAATATGATTCAACATATGGAATCTATTTTTGAAAATTATATTCAAATAAATGGGAAAAAATATTAAAAAATATATATAATTAAAACGATGTCATCTAAATTGAAAAATTTCATTAGTATTGAATTTTTGAAAATAAAATATGAAAACAAATTTTATTCCAATGAACTATATAATTTAATTAAATACAATATTGTACTAATTTAAATTTTGAATTATTAAAAATATTATGGAACATTTTAATTCATCTAAAATGAAAAGGATGATTTGTTTAAAAAACTAATTTTTTAATATTCAATGAAAAATTAGTCATTTCTTAAATTTATAACAATATATACGAATGATTTTTTTGAATTAATGATTAAAAAATGAAGTTATTTTTTAAATAATAACATTCAAAAAATATCCAAATATAATAATATTATGTTATTAAAAAATAAATAATATAAAATTATATTTTCAGAAAAATGGATTTTCAATGCATATAAATAACTTCACAAAGAATTATGTACTTATATATATATATCATTTTTATAAAACCATAATATTTATTTGAATGTAGTGTTCCTTATAGTATTATTTATATTTTATTAATGAACATTATTGTGTGAAATACATTTTAAACAATATATTCAATCATGTATTTTAGGCTATAAATTGCATTCTACAAATATGAGTCTATCTTGGCATGACATATCAATGGTATAACAGTTTCATAGATACCCTATGATAAAATAATTTATATTCAATGATAATCAAATTAAATGATAAATTTTTAGATATGAATAATTATTTTGAATAATGGATGTTACTTATATTAATAATAATTGGAAGAAATTGGAAGATACATGAAGATGAAATTTCCCTCAAATTTTCGATATATTGAATTACAGAAATTCATTTGAGTTGATTTGTGGTTTTAATAAAATTACATGTGTGATGTTATAATTTTATAAGATTCATTAACAAACATTATTTATAAACATAATATATTACTAATTATCATGATCATATTTATTATGTTATCATGGGGAATGACAGTTTCAGAACATTCATTATAATTATTCATGAAAATGAAAGAACATAAAAAAATATAATATGATTAAGGATTTTTTTAAAAGTACATACCCATGAAACTAACATATAAATTATTACTTAATTATCCCATAGAGAAAATTAATGTCCATGTTAGGAATTTGCCACATATTAAGGTATTTATATCTATTCATACCATAATTTAATTTTCCATGACATTTTAAAGAAAAGTTGTGGGGTAAGGGATTTTAGGCTACACATAATGTAGAAAATTACAAGAAATAAGTATAGGGGTGAAATTTGAAAGAATTAAAATAGTTTAGGATTCATTTATGAAGAATATAATGTTTCCCTTATTGGAATAATAAAAAAAAGAATGGGATGATGATTTGAAAATTGAAAAATCTTTATTACATGACTTATGATTGTATAATATTTATTTCGTTGTTGGATTTGATGTTGATTCCAAATTGTTTTGTAATTTTTTTGGAAATTTAGTTATATATATATTTATAATATAAATTTAAAGTTGTTCATTTCATTCATTCATAATAAAATTTTCATAGCCTTTATATAACAACTTTAGATGTTGGAGTTATCCCATTAAAGGATTAATTTTAATTAAGCATTTCATTTAATATCAATAATAATTATTTAAATATATAGATTCTTTTTTAGCCTTAATATTGATAAAAAATACATAACATACTTAATCCTCAAATTCATTGAATTCTTAATAGTAATTTCTTAATGGTTTCATGAAATTTTTACTCATTACAATGCGGGGAAAGTTAATTCTCTAATTTTTTTGAAGGGTACATGAATTAAAGGTATGACCATATTTCCACATCAATTAATTATAAGATTTATGAGAGAAATGGATTCAAGGTTACATTGATTATGTCATTGTATGATTAAAAATAATGAATTGAGAATATTGAATTAATTAATAGATAAAATCAACCATTTTCCATTAGGAAAATGTAAAATACTTAGGATGATTGTTTTAATAAAAAAATTTATATTTAGTTGTTTTTTATAGAATTAAAATATAATTTGTCCTTGATTATTATTTTATTTAATTTCTTTAAGAATTAAATGTCAGTAACATGGTGTCTAAAATTAATTAATTGATTATATTAATGGCTTTATGATTAGAATACTTTATGTGTTATGGAAATTAATGGACTGGTCATTCAGGATAATTTTCAAATTTATTTAATTATTATTTATGGTTTGAAATCACTTCATTCATTTAACATAATGGTTTGTTAAAATAAGTTAAAATAGTAAATTTTGATTAAATTTACAACAATATGAATATGTATTCATATTTTATTATGTGATATTATTTAGTTTTTTTTGGATAATTATTTTTGTTATTTAATAACATAATGAATGGAAATACAAGATAGAAGTAATATAATGGTACCACATAATTTGAAGCTAGACCATGAACAAATATCTAGCAAGTCAGGGCAACTTGGAGATCCCTCTATGAAAATGGAGGAGAGCATATCACACATATGTGAGGGCATGTAGTGAGTTGTCCAAAATGTGTTTCAGGACCATGCATGTCGACATGTTCCAATTTTTTATTGATTATTTTTGTATGATATAGACCCAACAAGTATTACTATTTTGTGAGGAGGGTGATGTAAATATTTTTATAATTGATCACATCATAGGGAAAAACATCGATATGAGCATGTTTTACCTAGGTATTATTCTTCACTTAATAAAATAGTCTAACCCTTCACTACCTCCACACCCCCTCATAGACAAAACTTTTATGAGGATTAAACCATAAATGAACTTATACTACCATGAAAATAAATGTAATTTAAATTTCCACAACCATTAAAACTAGATATTTAGTTGATGATCAATTATGAAGACATATTGTTCCATGGATCAACTTTAGAACTGCATGTGATGACCATGAAGATGAGATAAGGATGGATAATGAATTGCATAATGTCAAGATGCCCATCTAGCCACTACGATGGAAATATAATTTCTATATTATTTATACTATATTCTAACATCCAATTTATTATAGGCTCACTATGTAAAATCATATTAAATGTAACGAAATTGTGGTATTTATACTACCCTATAGTGATTCTCAAATCAGTATTGATACATTATATAAATAAAAAATGAGATATAAAGCTATTAAATGGTTTTTACAGATATAATAAATCAATTAAAAATATAGTCACATGGTCCTGGTGTTACACTGTAGATGTTGTAGTTTCCACGTGGAGTTTCTTATAGGTGAAATGCAGAGATTTAACTAAAAAATTGATAGTTTATTGTGACATCATGGTTATAATTATATATTTTAGAGGTTTTAATATATATAATAGCCCAAGTATGACAATATATAATGATATAGAATCTGTGACCATTTAGTAATTAGATTCATCAAATCCATATAGTCACATTCAAATGATTAAATTAGCTACAATGTAATTGTTCATTCCATGATATTGATTTTTTCACTATTATTTTAATAAGACAAATCTCATTTAGTTATAATGATATAATATTTAATAATTCATATTAACAAATTTTTATATAATAATATAATATATATGGGATTGAAAAGATAATATCTTATGACTATTCCTCGCAATATAATCAAGTAGGTTTAAAGCTACTAAAAAAGAAATGGTGATTGATGTTCTAGGTGGGTAATACAACTCATTTTCATTTATTTTCTACTGATGTATATTTATGTTAATTCAACTCTACTTTTTAATTATTTTTTAAATTTTTTCCTTATGGTTCATATCTTATTTAATTATATCAATTTTACCCATTCCTTTTCTTTATTTATCATTCTTGTTAATTTTGAACTCTTACACTTGAGATTGAGATTGTTTATCATGACATGTCCTTGAACATGGTATGTAGTGCTTTTGAATTAATTTCTTCAATTGAAAATATTTTATTTATTCTATTGGTGAATGTTGGTGAAACATATAAGTGAGGAAACTATTCACCATGACATTATACTTGTAATGGACAGGACCAATTTGGTCAATTCATTTGATGTAATCTATAATTTTAAGTGTTATTGGAGGTCATGGTGACTTATTCCCCACACAATGCAAAATTTATATCTATAAAAATTGTGTTTCTGGTTTTTTGAACACTGTCATCGGTGGGTTATCTATTGATGAGTCATTAGTTAGTGAGTCATAAGTTGGCGATTCATCTTTGGTGATTCACCTGGTGGTGAGTCATCAATTAGTGAGTAATATATCAATGACTTATCTGCGTGTGAGTAATATTTTATTGAGTAATATTTCAGTGAGTCATTTTTTGGTGAGTTATTTGTCTGTAAGACAAGTGTGAGATATTTCATTAGGGAGATAGATGTGAATAATATTTCTAGCATCTTATAGTTTTGCCTGTTTGAGGTTTTTTTGATGTAAAACACATTCAAATACTTGTTTTAAGGAATATATAGCTGTTTCAATTCCCATAACTCTTGTATTATTTTTTTCTAATGTGTCTAGGTTCCACTCTGGCAAACCATGTAGTCTTGAGTATATCTACGTTAAATGAGAAATCTAAACCACACCTTAAACTACTACTCTATTTAGATTTTCAAATGTCTAATATATCTTTAGCCATGTTATTCCTTCTTGTATCCCTTGGAAACAGATTCCCACAGTTCTTCCTTACAATGGTATCATGAGATCAAACATCCATGCATGGATTGTTTCCTCTAGGAGGTTTTCATGGTGCTTGCACACCCCGTGCTTTGGTGAAACCATGAAATATTGATCAGTATTCAATATATGTTATTTTTACCACTATTATACTGGGTGCAGCAATTTTTTTACTACCTTTTTTCATTTTAAGGTAATGGTATGTGATATCCATGTTTCTAATAGATCATTCATTAGTGTTGGTTGACACGGTTGAGTCATGAAATCTTAGAGTGGATGCAGTCATTAACAGATAAGAGATTATGATTCGCTGTGCTGGACCTTTCTGATGTGAAGAACATCAGAATCCTTTTAGGTTGGGGAATCATGGATTCATCAAATCATTTTATGTGAATTTGTAGTGTTAGCATGTTTTATCTAGTGAATGATAATGAAATAGACATAACAAATATTTGATCTGGAATAATGACTTTGAATCAATCTTATATTGTTTCATTAAACCATGAAAATAGTTCTCATCTTGATTTTATGGATTATGTTATATATATTATTTTATTTTTAATCTTGTCATTATTTTTGTAAATTAGTAAATAACATAATGTCGAGATCAAATGTGACTTAATTTTCCAAATATAATTAGGCATGTTTAATGAATATGGTTGTTATTTTTTCAATTTGATGATAATCTAATTGATGTAGTAACCATGTTTAATGTAATTTAAAGATAAAATTGAATCTTGTGCTTATTTTTTATTAAAGTCATGTGAAATTAATCATTCAATTAAATTTTGATATCATGAGATATCTACATGTTTATGATTCCTATAGTTGTAACCTATGATTATTAATTGGTTAATTCAATATGGAATAAAAAACCATTTTTGTGATAAATATAATTCCTTGTTTTGGTTGTAGAATCTCAATTACATTAATTTATTTCTACTACGTGTATTGTTTTTTGAACCTAGAATGGTTGATCCTAGACGTATTTGGTGGTATGCGATGGTAGGGAGGCCAACTGGTGGTGGAAGATGGTGACACTTAGAGTGGAGAGATGTAGTTGTTTTTTAATGTTAGTGTCATAGAGGACCCTTAGGATGATGAAACTAGTTCAAAATAGGCTTTCCCATTAATCTGAATGTGGTTATTGTTGAACATTGTGAATTTTTATCATCTTTAATTTTACACCTACATGAGGTATATGATTTTTCCTACCCTCCTTCCAATTTATTTTGAAGATCTATGGGGTATCAAATGTGCTTTCTATTTTTATCTTCCTGATGATGGATGTTCATGTGCTCTTAATATATGTGCCATGACTCAACAGGTAGTTCACATACTTAGTGGGTTGATCCCCTCGTGTTTGGTAGCTTATATTTTATTATAGCACACCTTGAAATATATAAATACGATAATCTTTTTAATAAATGAATTAATAAATGATTTTAATCCATGGGGATATAGGTTGTATATATGAAATATAGTGGTAATATTTCTAAGAAGTTAGGGACTCGGTTTTGTAATGCCTAAGGGGAATGGATCTTGGTTGGAATGGTAATTATATGGAATGTGGTAAATTGTAATGGTTAATTAATGGTTAAGTAATTAGTTAATAGAATGTGAGACTATTAAAAAATAACAATTAACTTAATATATATATTTAAATATTTATGTTCAAATATAATATATAGTCTTAGTAATGTCATCGAAGAGTATGAGATATGTTAGATACATTTCACTGTAAGACTATGTTTTACCATAGTATGGTTTTGAGCTATATTATATTATGTTTATTTTTTTTCTACATGCTAATACACACTTTCAATTAGGCTAACTGGCACCTTAGAGATTATGAGCCCAGTGGTGTTTTTCCAAATATCGTGGTGGGGGGATAGATCGTTAACTACAACCTTTATCCCCTCTCTCTTCTCTTGTTAGTAACCTATGCTGGTATGTACGATGATTAGTTATACCCAAATATGTATATAATGGTTTTTAAAGTCTTGTGGATAATCAAAAACTTATGTTCTGGATATGGTGTCTTATGGAATACTATATGGGTAAAATGTATAAGATATGGTGGCTTGATGATACTTCCATGCCATATGGAATGTAATAGATTGGGGTATAATACTCGATATATGATACACGTTTTGCGTGATATGGGGGATCCCAGAAACTACCAGGTTACTTTTTCTTATGTGTACATGGTGGTGTATTGCACGAGGTTAATGTTATGGTGCTACACCACGCTATCATCAAGCGAGCCTTTTTAGAGAGAGATTCTCAGGACATGCGATGTTGGGGAAAAGTAGAAAACCAATACTGAAGTGTTAGTGGAGTACCCTTGATGTCTATTAGTATATTATATACTATTGTATGTGATACATGGTGAGAGTAGACAATGGTGAGGCAGGGAACATAGTATACCTATTTTGGTGAAGAGTAATTTTCACTAGTTGTTCACTATACATTAGAATACATTATTTTATTCACTAAGGGATACTCCAGGATGGATCCTACTAATTATATTTTTAATCACTTTCAATGTTATATAACATATTTTTTAGGTGTCTTAGAGAATGTTGTAGTTCAAGATGCTTACTACAAGATTGTGGGATTTGTTGGATCTGTTCGGTCTTAATGGTATCAGTTGTTCTACATTATTTTGTAACTTCCAGTTTCTCATTCTATTGTTGTAGTCCTTTTATGACATTACATATGTGTACTTGGGTATACATTTATATTTTGTTATATTAAGGAGTTGTTTAATTTATATCTTATCTATCTCTTTCTCATGTGTTCTCTTAGAGGGTAATTCCTCCAATCGGTGTGTTTATTATACCATCTCTGATATTCACCAACCTAGGGCGTACTGGAGGTGATACTTGATACTAATTATCTCTCGTCAATATCCCCAGCCCATGAGGTGTAATAATTGTGGGAGCGGGTCATGATAGATTGGGAACAAATGAATGGTTGGGGGTTAAGGCAGAGTTTATAATTTGTCGTAGGGGAGGATACATAGGTTGGAAGATCAATAGCGTAATTAATGTCTTGAAACAACTATATAATGAGATACTAAATGAGACAAAGGTATTTAGGGCTATATCTAATATGATACATAGACCATTAAGTTTACAATGTATACTAATTTATGTGATGATCGTTTAAGGGTAAATTACTAGGAAATGATCATGCATCGTTCTTCTTTGGAAATGTATTTTAATGGGTGGACCTTAGAAATGGTTGAACTAAAATGAATAAAATAAAACAATTAACTAATTTTAAATTCATTAATATTTCAGGTTTAAAATATCTAATTATATTTTTTGTTACATGTATTCCTATAGTTCGATATCCTTATTAGGATCACACAAATGATGTTTAGTAGGTTGTGTCAACTGATCACTATAGTGTACATGTTGACGAAAAAACATGGAGGAGGTAACATTGAGAGTTCCAGTGCCAGAGTCTACAAAATTAGAAGGGCTTCATTTTAGATGAATTCATGTAAGAATATTTGGAGAAGGTTTTGATAACATTTAGTTTGATCTATGATCAGAAGAATAACTAGGTTGCATTAGTTTTCTGATGATGCATGTGGCAGCGAAGAAGTGGTGGTTATTGATACTTGTGGATCATGAGGAGTTATCAATCTTGTAGGAGGTGGTCCAATACATTTTTATATCCATGTTTCATTATTTTATCATGAAGGCATCATATTTCTAGGATATTTATACAATAGACATGTGATATCCACTTTTTGAGTGTTTGGAATTAGTTTTAGGATCCTTTAACGATATGATTCAGACTTATTTTCAGATATGGAGGTCATGGAGAAGCATATTGATGAGGATTTTCATCCACAGTTCCAGCACCTAGTCAAACCATTTTTACGGATGAAATATCTTGAGGTGATGGTGAGGAAAGTCATTATTGAGATGATGATAGCAATAACTGGTTCATTTTGAGAGTGGTGTCATCCTGATTCCTTTTGAAATAGAGTTGTGATCTGGGGTTCCCAATGTATAGGATAGATGAGTTTTCGTTTAGTGGGAGGTGGTCCCAACCCTCAGAAATTTTTTTCCCTAGGTAATGTGGCTCTCAAAACTATAGAAAGAGGTTAGTATCATGTTTTTCTTAAGAAGGCCATGATCATAATCATAGGGTGGGTGATCCTTTCTGAGTATTTAGTGTGAATCATGTATTCCACTTTAGGTTCCACCATTGAGGTAGTTTTTGATGAGGTAGCAACAAGATGATTCTCCAATTTTGGATCCATAGGTTGAAGATAATGTATGAAGAGAATATAATTGGGATGCACCTCATCCTCATCGAGCATTGAATAGTAATGGAGGTTGTCACCATCAGGGTCATAGAGGTCGTGGAGTCAATCGTGTTAAGCATCATGAATTGGCATTGCTAGCACCATGAGAGCCGCAAATCGTTCGAGGTACCCTATGGTTGTTTTTACATGGTTTATTGTAACTATTTCTTCGGAAGAGACACAATACTTCAAATAAAATCCCATTTTCCAAGATTTTGTAGTTAAGTAATAGAGTATTGTACATCCCATGGCATTGTCAATGAATGTTAGAGGTCCAACTAACTATTTGATGTCTGTATAAATAGTGAGCTAGTGCTGGTGTAACAATGCTCATGGGGAGATTTCCCATGTTATTTTATACAACTTTATGATTTTATCAATGACATGGATTTGTTGTATTTGGTGTAGGATATCATTTATTTCTTTATGAGGCATGGGATGTTATTCGATGCTGATGGAGAGCCAATGATGCAGGTTGGCGAGTGAGACGTCAAATGGGTGATAGGTGTGTTCTATACTTATCAAAAGTGATAGTAAAGATGATGCAGAGTTCCTCATATGTTGAATAGTTTAAATTTAATAGGTTCATAGAAAATTACCATTTGGCCTTTCCAGAAGAGGATGTACTGTAACGACTTGTAGAGTGATCAAGTTCAAGATCGAGCTATAGGTTGGTACATCTCCAATCACATTGTATTCATATATGATGGACCCATATGAGTTTCAGGAGATGTTTATAAAACTCAATCGTATGTTGAAGTGCGGTTTTTTCGGTCAAGGGTGTCACTATGGGGTGCACCAGTTTTGTTCGTGAAGATGTCTAATGGTAGATTGTTATTGTGTGTATTTTATCGTTACTTAAGTCATGTGATAGTGATGAACTATTATCCTCCTCTGTGTGTTAATGATTTAATCAATCAACTAAAGAGTGAATGTTAGTCTCGAAGATCTATTTGCAGTCAAAATATAATTAGATTCATGTGACGGTTTAGGGTATCCTAAAGACTACTTTCAAATGACTCCATGGGCATTAAAAGTTCAATGTTATTCCATGGTGTGTGAAAAATGCTCTAGGTGTGTTCATGTGGTTGATGAATGATATATTATGTGAGTTCCAGGATAATTCTATGCTAGTACTCATCAATGATATCCTTATGTATTGAAAAACTGAGGAGGAGCATGTAGAGCGTCTACATTTTTTTGGGAGTTCATTGTCAACATCAGTTGTTTGGGGTGTTGTTGAAGTGTGAGATTTGGGATTGAGATGTGGATTTCATCGGGAATGTTGTTTCCCATTAGAGAGAAGCTCTGGATCCATTGACGATATATGATATTGTATCTGGGTAATCCCTTAAGACTATGGAATAGGTTAAATGTTTCCATGGACATACAATTTGTTAAAGGAGCTCCGTAGATGATTTCTCTCATGTTGCATCCACTCTAACAATGTTGAATAGAAATGATCAACTGTTCATGTGGAATGATTAGGGTTAGGATTCTATTTACAATATGAATGAGAAGTTGTTTAGTTCACCAATTCATTTTCTTCCATAAGAAGGAGTTTAGTTTGTGGTTTTCTGTGATGATTCTTACTTTGGGGTTTTCCTTGAGGTTTTGGACATAATAACTTATTGGTGAGAATTTAGTGGTCTTTAAGTATTTTATGTTCATGAGGTAGATTATCTCCCATTGTGACGTTAACTTGCGACAATTTCAGTAGTTACTATTCTTACAGGAGTACAACTTCCAAATCTATTATAAACATATTAAGGGGAATAATTTATTTGAATAAATAAGCATGATGTCTTTGTAGTGATAAAATGCGTGAATAATGTTATTCGTGGTGAGTAATGGAAGAACATTCAGTGTTACGTCACTATATGAGAGAATTTTGGGTAGAGGTTCTCTTTTTCAGATAATGGTTCATTCATCTATAGATTAGTAGGTGGAGGAATCACAATTTGGGTATCTTGATGTGGAGGTATAGAGAGATCAAGTAGTTTGTGGTAATGCCCCTGATTGCAGGTCTGAAGATGAACAACACCAGTTGTTTTATGATGAAAGGATTTTCATTCCTTTGGAGAAACGTGAGATGGTTCTCAGAGTTTTACATAGTTCCCCCATAGTGGTACATCCTAGCATTAAAAATATGTGAAATGCTATGATGAACCAGTTTTATTGGCCTAGGTTGTATCATGTAGTTTCAGAGTCTATATCTCGATGTTTTCTCTTCAATAACGTTAAGTCTATTCACTATGTTCTAGTGGGTTTTCTAGCAGTTATATATTCCTCAGTAAAAGATAGAGAACATCTCTATTACCATTATAAAAAGTTTACCATGGGCTTAGGGAAGAGACGATTCTATATTTGTGGTATTGGATCATTTGATTAAATTATCCCAGTTCATATAAATCAAGTATTCGAGCTTAGTGGAGGTTTTGTCGCGAATATACCTGGACTAGGTGGTGAGACTACACAATGTCCTATGGATGTTCATTTCCTTCGAGATACTCATTTTACCTATTGTGTCTGGAGAGGAATCCAACATGATTTCACTTCTCATTTATACCTTATCCCTACTTTTCATCTGCAGATGGATAGATAGACATAGAGAACCATATAGAATCATGATGACATATTGAGGCCTTGTGTCATTTATTTGGCAGTTGTTGAATGAAGCACCATAACATGGTAGAGTAATCTTATAAAAATAGTATCCACTGTAGCAGTGTTATGTCATCTTTTGATGCCCTATATGTACAACCATTCGGTTCTCTATTGTCCAAGAATATGGTGGAAGAGTCCTCAATTCTTGGGTCAGAAGTGCAATGAAAGATGACATAGATGTTTCAGGTGACTCATGAGAGGATGAATGCATTGAAAAATCATAAAAAATATTATACCAATCATAGGAGGTGTCCATTGGAGCATGAAGTTAGGGGTCGTTATATTCTAAAGTCGACTGCCCATCACTCTTAGTGATGTGTTTGTTGTGGGAGTAATCCTTCTCCCTAGTTTGTTGGGACTTTTGATGTGTTGGCTCGTTTTGGAGTCAAAGTGTATTAAGTAGAACATAACCTATAGATGAGTTGGATACATGATGCTTTTTAGGATCCAAAACTCTATCAATACCTTCATGATGAATCTTACCTCATCGATTGGGATGAGAACGATGTTAACGATGATGAAATCTTTAAGGAGCGAAATATATAGGTATAGGACAACTTGAGATGGTGTTGTAGAAGAATGTTATCCCTTTGTTTCAGGTATTGTGTTAGTATAATGGAATGTATGAGAGTACCATAGAACATTAATCAATGATATGTGATCAATACATTGATATGTTTTATTTTTAGCAATTTTCATCTAACGATGTTCATTTTGTTGTTGTAGAACATTCTTCTTTATGAGATGGATTTCCATTGTTTTTTATTAATATTATATCTCCTTTGAGATGTATCTCTTATAGGAGAGTGTTTTGGAGTTGTATTCTATTGTTATGTAGCTTTAATATTGTTCCTCAAGTATTGATTTTAAGCTTCATAAGGGGAGAGAGCATAAATTGGTATCTAAAATGGGGGTAGTTTGGACCCCTATAATTGTTTTCTCTCTTAGATGGTTTTGGATTCTGGAGGGCGAGAATGTTTTGAGAGGTATCAAATGTTATGGACCAGAACACATCAGTCTAATACTTTTTAAAAATCTATTTTATGAGGGTTCTTGGGTGGTCAATCTTACTTATTCCCAACACATTAAAAAATTTCCAATTCTTTGAAAAGTTTTTCAATTTCATTGTATAGTGACGTCGGTGATTCATCTATCTTTGAGGCATCTATCGATGTTTCATCTATCTAGAATTCATCTGTTGGTGAATCATCTGTCGGTGTGTGATCATTATTTGAATCATCTTTTATTAATTATTCTATCTGTGAGTCATCTATTTGTGTGATATATGTGAATAATGTCACCAGTGAGACAAACGTGAACAAGGATTCTGTCATCCAATTGTTTCTCGAGTTTGAATATTTAATTGAAATAAAAGACATTCAATGCCTTATTTTAAGGGATTTAAAGATTATTCAAAGTCCATAACTCCTATAATAATTTATTCCTACTGGTTAATATTTCAATAGTTGGTCTAACCGTATAGTCTTAACCAGATATGCCTTCAATAAATTATCTAAATTGTACCATAAACCACTACACCATTAATAATTTTAAAATGATGAGACAACTTTAGCATTGTTTTTAATTTTTGATTTTCATTGTACCAGATGCCCAATTTTCTTACTTCTATATTATATTTGAGATTTAACATACATTCTTATATCATTTCCCCTTGGAACTATTCCTTGGGTTTTTTACAACCCCTCATTGGGTGTAACTAGGAAGTGTTGGTCATGCTTTTATATAAGGTATGTTCTACCTCTGTTCATATAGGTTCTTGAATATGTTTTCTATCATTTATAAATTACTCATTATTTCAAGTGATCTGTTTGTTACTAATGGAGCGTTCTTGGGTATTAGTTGATGAGGTTGTGTCATGGGATCACCACGTGGATGTAGTCCTTGCAGGATAGGTGCTCATGATCCACTGTGTTGTCTTGTTTTCATACAAGGAACATCATACAAAAATTAATGTAGGGGATTCTTGGCGTCTCTATTATTTTATGAACAATAATAGAGATAGAAGTTTTTATCCACTGTATGAAAATGTAATTAAAATAATAAATACATGAACCATATTAATGAATTTTTGTCGATCATATGTTGTTCCTCTATAATGAGAAAACAATTACATCTTGATTTTATAGGATGCGTTATAATTCTAATTTAATTTTATATCATAAAGTTCTTGATATAATTTATTTATGAACAAAATGTTGGTGTAAATTGAGAATTAATTGGCCAATGATAAATAAGAATGTTTAATGAATCTATTTGTTGTTGATGTATTTTTATAAAAATAAAATTGACGTAGTAATAATTTTTAATTGACTTCATTAATTAACCAAAATCATGTAGATGTTTTTTGATTAATGTCTTGTCTAATTAATTATATAATTAATTTGTGATATATTTTGATATTTAGTTGTTTAAGATTACCATAGATGGAACATTGGATATTAAATTGATTAATTGATGATAGAATAATGAACTAATTGTGTGATAAAATAATTACTTTTTTATGGGTAAGAGCACAGTCAGGTTGATTGTTTCATTTTACTTTTGTTGTGGTATGAGCCTGGGATGGATGAGGCTAGATGGTTGTTTTTGTATTTAGGGTAGGGTGGTCGAGTGGTGGCTTTTTTAGTTGATGCCGAGAGTGGTGAGATGTAGAAGTTTATGTATGTTGGTGTTGAGAAGGACACCTAGGTTGATTAAACTAGTTGAATATGGGTTTAACCAATGATATGAATGTGGTGGTCATTGATTCTAATATTTTTTTTACATTTTTTTTAATTTCCACACTACTTGAGGAAGATTTTATTTCTTAACCTCCATCAAAAAGTGGTGAAGATTTTCAGGTTATGTAACATGCTTTTTATGTTTAGTTTATCAAGGATAGATGTGACTATGATCCTATTATATGTGTAAATGACTTGACGGGTCATTTATCTAGTCACCGTGCTTCCCTGTTTTGCATAGTATAATAAAATTCATTTCTAAAATACCTGAAAATATATAAAATTGATAAACCATTTAATATATGATTTAATAAATGATGTTAACCCATGGGGTTGGTGATTGTAGGGATTCAAAGCCGATGTAATAATTTTGAGAAATTGTGTGCATGATTTTTTAATGTCTTTGGGGCATGGATCTTAGTTGGAATGGTAATATGATGTAATGTTGTAAATGTTAGTTTTTCATTAATAGTAAAATGATTATTTAACATATTTTGAAACTGTTAAAAAGTGATATGTAATGTAATGTATCTATTTATATGGTTATGTGATTATAGAATACATAGTCCCGGTTGTGGCAACCTAGAATCTGGGAGACATTAGCATCAGTTGAGTATAAGAAAAGATTTTTCCCAATATGTTGTTGTATGTTATATTATGTCATGTAAGTTTTGTGTTCATATATGATACTTCACCCTATCTCTTCAGAAAACTGACCCCCTGTGATTTTGAGCATTGGAGGGTGTTTTCCTCAACATCCAGATGGTAATATGGATGGGTGAACACCCCCTATTTCCATACATTATTCTCTTGGTAGTAAGATGTTCTAGTTTGCATGACTATGATTTTCACACATATATGTATTTATAGAGATGTAATAGATTGTGGTTATTCACACGCACATATTTTTAATATAGATTCTTGTGTTATACTATATGTGTAACATGCATAGTTTGTGATTTATTGAGGATCCTTACTCGGTGTATAGGCTTTAATTTCTTGAGGTATAATACCTTATGTATGATATACGTTTTGGGAGTTGTGGTGGCTCCCGAAAACTTCCTTGTTTCTGTTGCTTATATGTATGTGGTGGTGTGCTGCATGAGGTGAATGTTCTTGTGCTATACATAGGAGTCTTGGCCTTGCATTCTCTGAGGGAGAACCTTAGGATGTGCAACAATGGGGGAAAGTTTCAAACCAAGGGGGAAGTGGAAGTGGGCTAACCTTGAAATTATTTATTAGAATAAATAGTATTTTATGTGATACTTGGTGAGATTATCCTTTGGGAGGTTGGGAACATATTATATGTGTATAGGTGATGAGTTATTCTCACTTATTATTCATTATGCTTTAGTATTCTTTAATAATATTTTCAAAAGATGATCTTGGGAGGATCCTTCTATGAATACTATTATTCTCAACCAATATTATAAAAACCGCCATTCGGTTCACTTGGAGTAGGTTGGAGATCATGCTAGTTACTACTAGATTTTATGCTTTGTAAGAGCTATTCAGGATTCCTGGTTCCTCATGTTTTACTTTATTCTAGTAATTATAGTTTTTCCATTTAGTTATAATAGTATTTTCATGACATTAGATATGTGTACATGGTTTTTCTTTTAAATTTTTTATGATAAAGATTTTTTTGGGGTCATTGTAATCTATCACTTTTTTATATTTGTTCCCTTCAATTGTTATTCCTCTCATTGCTGTGTTTACTTTACCATCTATTTAGTCACTAACTCGGGGTTATAGGATGCAGGACTCGGGGGTCATTATCTCTCTTCTCAAACATCCAGCATAGGTGGGTTACACATTATGGGCAGAGGTTCGTTAAAATACTAAAATTCTCTTCCATTTATTTATTTATATCTTTTCAATAGCATATATTTTATGAAAACACTTATTATGATGGATATGGTCTGTTCAATGGATTAATCAATATTTATTAGAGTTAGATCTTGGATGGCCCAACAATCCTGATTGAGGTCTTCCTTTAAAATTGATTATTGATTGAGTTCCAGTGTAGTACTCCATTTAATTATCTTATGCAATCAATTCATCATAATCATTAAATTTAAGGATATTGTCTCATGAATGTGATTTAATAATTGAACATTCCTCCTAAATTTAACCATCAAATGTGATAAATGAAGGTACCCAAATCCATAATGATAAATTTATCATTTGTATCACCAAATTATAGGAATGTTCAATTACACAACCAATTTAAATGAAACATGTTTCACAAATATTTCATCATATTATAACATTCCCTTGGAAATGTATCAAGATTCAAAGAGTCGTCTATAAAAAATTATTCATTATAAGAAATTTTTTGTAAGAATTTTGATGGTATGATATAATAATATCCCATATTATTTATGATAATCCATAAAATTTATCCATATAAATAAACACTATTTTTATAAAATAATTTTAAATATTCATTGAAAATAATGATAAATATCATTTTTCCCTTGTAAACATTTGATAAAAATAAATTAACCATGAAATTGAAATAGAGATTTCATTGATAATTATTATAAATAATGTATTTAATAGTAAAAAATTATAATGGTAATAAAAACAACAAAATCATCTCTTCCTATATGTATTAAAATGGATCATTCTTTTCAAACATGTATAAATATTCAGAATTGAGTGGAATGATTATTTTTAAACAATCACATTAATAATAATTTATGATATTAAATGGGGGTAAAAAATAAAATTTTAAAACATATAAGTATAGATAATAATACCCATGGACCACGTTTAGAAAAATTGACAAATAAGAATATGATTCCTGATAAAAACAGAAATAAAACATGAATTTATAAAATCATTTCATCATCTTTTTTGATTAACAATGAAGCAGAAGTAGATCCAATACCAAAAAAATATAATTAATAAAAATAATGTATAATTAATGACCTTAATAAGATAATTATCATATAAATGCAACCATTTTATATTAAGAAAAACAATCCAAAATGTTAATGATATTATGACATAGACGCTTACCTCAATTATTTTATTGAAATGAATGATTTTATAACTCATATATAATAATTATTTATTTGTCATAAATATATTCTTGAAAAATATTCATATATATATATATATCTTACTATATATTGTCCCTAATAATTTCAACTTATGCTTAAATTAACAATTCATCATTAAAATTAATATTCTGGTGAAAAATATTAATTTTGTCAAGAATACCTGTATTCAAAGTTATTAATTCTAATATATTGTTAATTATATGATCATAAAAATATGTTCACTAAATTAAAAAAATATCATATTTATTCACTATTTTATATTTTCATGATATCCATATATAGGGTAGTGAAAAAATTAATTACATCACTTCACTATGATGTTTGTCAATACATATACACAAGTGTTGTCTTTAGATTTCCATGTATATAACAAAATAATATTAAATAAAAATTATCCATTATAGGAAAAAATTATTTAATAAATACTATATATATATATATTAAAATTATAAACAATTTAACCATCCAAAATATAATATGTTGAATAATAAAGTTTATCAATTGATGATGATTGTAGTTCATTTGTAAATATAATTGATGTTTCCATTTATTATTAGATGTGAAGGAGGTAGAAATATTTATTCCCTTAGTATTAACAATTTTATATTTATTAAGGATAATGGTGTAGCCATATTAGTATGGTTATTGATGATCAGGACGAGGAAAAGGATTAATGGATCATTGAATATTTCTTTGAATAATTTTTTTTCATTAGTTATCTTCATTAGGTTACATATTAATCAATCATGAGGTAGAATTTCAAGGAGTCTTGTTGATGTGGACCATAAATATAAATGATCATATGTTATTTGGGATGTTTTCAGTTTTCCTCTAATTCTCATATTGTGTCAACAGTGATTAATGGGATATTCCAAATTATATGTCAGTTGAGTGGATTAAATGTAAATAATTGAATCATTTTTATAGAATATATTCATTATTAAATAATGGCAGCTCAAAATTGAAAAATAATAATCGATAAATTGGTGAAGTTTAATACTAAATTATCTAATTAAACTTAATATATATATTTGTTTTGTTTGGAACCATATCATTCAGGTTTAACTATTAGTACTCCTTTTAACACTTAACATAGTTATAAGTTTTTTTTACCATTGTAACTATTAATTATAAATAAAAAGATAACCCCCCTAACAATTATTATTAATATAATCTTAAAAATAATAATCCATTTCTAATGGGTCATCTTCTAGAAGTTGTGGAATTTAATTCTAATATTCGGGTTTAAAATATGTAAGAATCATTTTTGTTGAATTTATTTTTGTATAAAACTTATTTTATTATTAGTTCATGTCTAGTGACCACAATTATAAGATTTTTAATTTTTTTTCAAGAATTTTCTAATTAAAATATTAATTAAAATCATTCATGAAAAAACACTAATTCAATTATTTATGAAAAAACATTCCATAGAAATGATAGTTTTCATAAAAATAAACATTTATAAGATCACATGATTTTATCTTCACATATTACAAAATAGTATTAATTTTATTAATATATTATTAAATATAATTAATGGAATGAAAATATATTCAATCAAAATCCTAGTTTATTATTTATCAATATATATAATATACCAAAAAAATAGAATACATTGTAATTTTATAGAGATATATATATATATATATTATAATTAGTATTTAAAAATATGAATTAATTTCATTAGAAATAAGTAAAACAAATTTTTAACTCAATTGTAGTTATCTTTTCATAATTCTCATAGACATATTTAAACCCTTCAATCCAATGGAAATATAATAATATGAATATTTATAAACGCTATTTCAATAATATATGATAAATTATTTACGATTAATATTTAAAATAAAGAAAGCTACAAATCATAGCATATTATATAAATGGAATATATAATTTAAAATATATGTGTGTCATGTATTGGATAAAAACAATTTATGAATTGGAATTCCAACTAAATATTATGAATTGGCTATAAATATTCACCTTTATTCTTATTAATGTTGGATAAATATTTCTAAAATATTTTATTAGAATGTAAGTTCATTATAACTATTTTATTATCATAGAAATTATGTGGGAAGTGAAAATATTATATACAATGAATTAATATTTGAGTTAACACAATTAAAGAATCTTTTTTATAGAATCCCTATGATAGGATTTATGATGTCATTCATATCTTTGTGGTATTATTTATTTGATATATAGTTTTGGATGTTCTTGATGAAGTCTATATTCAATGAATATTATTACAGATGAAATTTCACATTATGATCATGAAAAAAGTAATATTTTCTTGAAAAGGTTGTTATGTTAATTTGTTACCTTATATACATACTATGTATAAACTGTTTTATAATAAAAAGTCTTCCCAATGAAATTTTATCAATTAAAAGTGAAATGAATTAATTTAAATCTAGTTTACGAAATTGAATATTGATGAGAAAAATAAGGAAATATAAGAAGACTTATGTTCGGAATTTCCCTAAATGAAATAATATTCATGAATTACATGAGTTCTTGGTGAAATATGGATATAATAGATCATTAAATAATTGAATCTGGTATGCATGAATAATTTATCTAGGTGTTTTTATCTGACATCAAGGTTAATGAAGGGGTCATGTCAGAATCTTAATAAGTTTATGTAATACATAAGAAGATAATATAAATAGTAATTCATGGTGAATGACTAATAAAAGTTCCATTATAACACAATCTTTTTCATAATAAAGGATGAATAAAAGTTGAATAAATAATTCCATATAAATAATCACATGATAATGAAGAATAACCAAGAAAATTATAACAATAGAATATTAATAGGGATTATAAACTAAAAATATCACAATGAGGTAATTCATAATTTCTGAAATCATAAACATATCATGGAGGCCTCATTGATTACTTATGAAAATAAAATGTTAAGGTCGAGGCTAAAACCATTTTTGGTTGGTCTACTGAGACCGACTGATGCATAGAGAGACTATAATGGTCCTCACTTATCACATACTAAGTAGAATTCATTTCTCATATTAATGGGTTAAAACATATAAAAATTGGCATATAAAGTATTAAAAACATTCCATAATCTCAAAATTTAATTGGTAACCATTCTCATTAATATGGTGAATGATATCAAGATAAAAAATTCACAGTCAAACTGATCATAAACCATGTAATAAAATATGGTATATGATAATAATAATACATTAAACTAATAAAATTGATTAAAATGGGGGTTTTGAAATTGATGATAATATTCTATAAAATTTATTTAGAAATGTTTGAGAGATATTCAACTTTTACTAAGAAAAAAATAATTTTTTTTGAAAATCATTTCTTACATTTTGAAATTATTATTATTAAACCAAAAAAGAATAAATATAATTTTTCATAGGAATATTGTGATTTTATAAAATTTGTATTATCTTGAAATACATAATGGATTATAATTGAAAATGTGTAATAAATCGATATGTTTCCATTAATTTGGCTCGTATATCAGGAGGAATTTAGATGGGAACATTTTAAAACATGAATCTTAAATAAAATAAATATTTAATTATATGAATATGTGATTTTGAAAAATATAGACATGATTTAGAAGAATATAATACATATAATGAATAATTACAATAATGTAAAGATATATAAAACATAACATGGATGAAAATTGGGGTTCTAGAGGAAACCCTCAACGAATGTACAAAATTGATCGACACTTGACCTTAATTTCCTGGATAATAAAATTAAATACATTAATTAATTAATTCATAATAACATAATAGTATATTTTATTTAATACTATTTTATTATGTTCATTTATGGTTATAATATTAAATTTTATATTTTGGTATCATGTGTTTCTTTGGTTCTCAGAATTAGTTTACTTGAATATGGGAATAAAATTTAATATAAAATGTTAGGAGTTTTATAGAATAAAACTTATATATTATTAATTAACATATTGTTTTAATATTTTAATATAATTATTTTATTTGGGTGAGGCTGAATAATTGGATAAGAGGTTATTGTTTGTCATTAAAATTATATTGGTTGTTTTTCGATCATCAGAGACAGGTTTCAATTTATTAATTAACATTAGGTATATATAATGGTTCTTTAACATTAAGTAGGATTTAATACATTTAGTTTTATATTATTTGACTATAAAAATTGTTTTTTTTCTTATCCTAAAATGCATTAATAGAAATTGATAACTCTTTATCCTTGAAAGCGATAAATCTACACATTACCGTTGGTGTTCTCAATTTTAGAATAAAATTAGGGGGAAGTGAATTGAAGATGGAATATTCCATCGACATAACAAAATTCAATTAAATAGTAGATAATTTGGATATCATTTCACTTTGGTAAAGATTATTTTTTATAATATAAGAGAATAAATTAACAAGAAAATAAATTAATAGAAAAAGAATGTGGATTTTATCTATTGATTTTTTCCTCGTTGAGAACATCCATTGGGTAATAGGTTTGGTATTTTGGTGAGACCAAGGGCTACTAGAAATGGGGTGTGATATGGAGAATATTATATGGAATAACGTATAGTGGAATCGAATCATTTATGGTGTGATGATAAGGTGTTGATTGAGGTGATATTTATAGTGGAGGAGAAAGGAGTTTTTTGAGTATTTTAATCATTTGTAAAAATTTTGGGCTAATGAATATGAGTAAATTAATAATTTTCAATAATTATAATAATATAAAAAAGGTTATTTTTATATTATGTGGTTAAATTAGCTATCACTCAAGGAATGGTGTATTTAACTTATAATGTATTTATACCATAAATTACTATATTTCACTATTCACCAATAATATATAAACTTTCCAAAAATACTGAAAATTAACCCATTTTATTTTTTGGGTTTAGAATTTAAAAATAATTATCATTAAAAAACTATAAATTTATAAATATAAAAAAATTTTATTTTTAATTAGAATATTATTTATTATAAAAATACCAAATTTAATAATATAATGGATTTTATAAAATATTAAAATACATTAAAAAAAGATTTATAAAATTATCGAATAATTATAATACAATAAACTATTTATAGATGAATATATTTTATTAATATAAATTTTCATTTAAAAAAGTACATTAATTATAAAATTTTAATTAAATTATTATTTCTTAAAAATACACACACTTAATTTATTAATATAAAAATATTTATTTACCTCTTCAAAAAATATGGATATATCATATTTTTATTAATCATAGATAAAAATTTCATTTATACATTCATAGATAAGGATACAATTCTATTGGATGGTTTAGAATTTCTAAGGGTCATATTTCTATTCCAAAAAACATGGTTCTATTACCTTTGTATTGGTTCCATAACTTTTAAAAGTATCTCGTATTTCATTCATCCATCATTTATGTTGTTTCTATTGGATTCTCAAACTAATTTATGTGTATATATACTATACCAAAAAATTATAAGAATGGAAATATCAATTATATAATTCTATGTCATTATATTATTCACTTCTATAAAACATACATCCTTGAAATTTAAAAAATATCAATGCATAAAACCATTTGGGTAGTTATTCATCATATAATACTCTTGTACCCATGTTTCCACATCAATGTTCTGGTGTTTACCAATTAACATAACAAATAGAGGCTTCCAATTCCTCAACACCTTCTCTCTAGTGTCTAAAATTCAGATAGGTTGTTCACAGTAAGATAAATCAGTATCCAATATTATATCTTCTTAAGTTAGAACATGAGTTAGGACTAGCATGTACATTCATGGCACAGATATGTGTAATACATCATGATATATGGAAATTCACGGTGTAATTTAAAAATTATAAGAGACATATATAATACTCCCTAGCATTTGAAATAGACAAAAGTACGTGGGCTTAGTTTTCTTTTTTTTTTTACAAATATTATAACATCATTAAAAGTATGTACATTTAAGAAATTTTTTTCCCTCACCTATAATTCCAAATCCTTAGTTTGATTATAAACATATATCTTTGGACTACAATGAGATTCATTGGTATGTGCTTTTATAATTTATACCTTTTTAGTTGTTGTCTCCTCACACTGTAGTCATAAATGCTTCACATCACCAAAAAAATCCCAACATTTTTTTGTATGACATATCATTCCATAAAACTCTTTATATGGAACCACATGAATTCATTAATGGAAACTATTAATTTAGGAAAATGTAACCAATGAAAAATAATAATACCATACACCATGTAAGTCATGTGATAATTATGTAAAAATTTCATCTAAAGATTTAATAGACCTTTGTAACTACCCATCACTTTGAGGGTGTTGTGTAGTAATCAAATAAAGCATAGTATCCAATGATTTTTGAAGTATTTAATGAATTTTGTGGAAACTCTCAGATCAAGATCAAACACAATTGAAAGACGGGCACCTCGGTGTCGTAAAGAATCATTAATATAGAGTTGTTCAAATTAAATTAGATAAATATCCTCTATTATAAAAAGGTAATGTGTAAATTAGGCAAGTTGATAAAAAAGTAACCATATTTAATCATTCCTTTTTTGAGTCCAAGGTAATATGGTGAAAAAATCCAAAGTAATTTCATCTCATTTTCGATTGTAATTAGGTAATGGTTTCATGACTCCTCAAGGATGTTTTCTTTCATCATTTACCTATTGAATGAATAATAAACTTCATATATAATTAGAAATGTTACACTTCATATTATATCACCTATAATGTTCCTTCAAATCTCAAAAAGAATAATATTTTTATAAGGGTATAGAGAAATTTCTGTTATGGCAACAATACAATAACTCCATCCATATCCAGTGAATAGTAGGAACACAAATTATTTTCCAACATTTAGTAGTATCATACATATACAAGAATTCTACCAGTATCCCATAATTAACTGCGTTAATTTTACATTGAAAATTCTCATAACCGAACTATGATATTTTAATACTTTCTAATAAATATAGTTGGGAAACCAATTGATTAAGAAATGATTTTTCATCTTTGTTGATAATTCAAATATCCATATTTTCAAGATCCATGTACATATGATCTTTAAAAATAAAAATAATTTTTCATAATTCCATGATCCATCAAGCTCATTTCAACTTCTACCTTATAGGCCTACCATTGGTAGTTGTGTATTTTACTATCATAATCCTTAAGTAGCTCAAGAAATTTTTTTTGCCTCATGTTGAGTTCATTTTATGATAAGATATTTTTCAAACAATTTTGATCTATATATATCTCAAATCATTCACCATTGTGATAGTGTGTCCATATTTCTAGAATGAAAATTATTGATGCTAACTCAATATAAAATTATTTTTGTTATGTTTATGAGTTATTAACAGTCTTCAGGCATATAAAATAACTCAATAATTCTACATAAGGACACAACCAAGTCCATTCATTTATTCATCACTATAATTAAAATATACACCATTTCTTAAGGGTAGAGTCATGATTATAATATTAACTTATCTAATCATTAATTCATAAAAATAGTTTCCACATTATGATGTATTTAACTAAGAATAGGTTTACTTCGATTATTAGAATGTGATTTTTCATTCAACCAATTCACCAATAGGAACTCTATGGATGAAATTTATTTATGAATTGTTAGAAGTTTTTGTTTCTTTGGGAATCCAAACATAATGATTGATATCACCTCTTGCATTAGGGTAACATTAAAATAATAATAATAAACATTCAATTGTAACTTCGGTCTATATGAAAGAGTTTTGGTAGAATAAAAATTGGAATAGAATCTTCCTCATGTAGTAATATTTAATGATAATGATTAAATATAATTTTAAAAGATAGAATATAAACATAAGAAACCCTTTTTGGGATTATTTGATGATTATTGGGAACTCCCTCATGAATTGTATTGTGGTGAAAAAATAATTCAATCCACCCAAAGAAAAGGAATGGACTAAAATAATGAGACTTAAAAAGGATAAAAGACATGTTTTGGAGGAGCCCCAGCTCCTCATAAAATATAAAGATCTATCATTGATGAATATTGATGACCCATCCTCCTTAATGGATACCGTAGGAAAATCCTCAAATAAATAGGATGAAGTGGAAGGTATCAAAACTGTTGAGCAGGGTATTACTGATGAAATCGATAACCTTGTCATGGAAATTTTAATGAAACATAAAATAAAAATAGAAATTGGGAATACCAAAATCTGATAAGAGGTTACAAAAAATGAAATTAATAATGATCAAGGAAATACTATGGTAAGAAATTGTAAATACATTAAGACTAATTTTATAATACAATAAACTAAAACTATAGTCTCTATGACTGGTAATTATTTACCAGTAACTAAAGGAATCTTAATGAATTAAGCTATCTCTTTAATGCATATAGTCATAACCTCTACATTTAGGGATGCAAATAATTTCACTCTCCTCCATCCTGCTAAGATTGTTCAAAGCCCGTCAACTGAAGGAGTGGTTTCTTAACATCATAGAACAGATTCCTTGAAGATACAAGAACACAAAAACATGACATTCAGAATAATTTCTAGGCCTTCACAGACTTTAACTCACTAGATCACTCATGGTGTTGAAGACCCTTTAACTAAAATGGATGGAATATAGGACATGGAATGGACCTCAAAATAGTAGATTCCATCTCCTATCAAAATGAAGAATCTTTCTATTGAGGTGAAACTATTTAATATACATGAGTAAGGATTTGTAGATTATAAGGTCTCCCATTACAAAAATCAGATTCCTCCATTATCTAATGATATTCTTATTGTTGTTGTTAGTAAAACCTGAATTGAAAAAATGATAATAATACAGCTTAGAAAGCTGAAGTTGGCATCCATATCCCAGTTGAAGGAGTTGTATCCAATAATTAAGTTGTTGGTAAAGTATCTAACACTCACATAAAAGGACAGATAGGTAAATATTTCTCAATTTTTTCTCCAAACTTTTTCATGATCAAAATGGATATGGAATGAAAAAATTGTAAGGAGATGTATGATAACACTCCCAATAAATCCATAAGGAATAATAACTCTCGATGTAAAAAGAAAGAGGAGATAATCCTAAAATAGAATTCCAAATGAATATTCGCAATTCGAACTATCAGGGTATTTCCAACAGTGAAATGATAACGTCTTTTAAAAGAATATTATTTATGCATAAACCAAAAAAATATTCTCTTTCTGATCCTAAAATTAATTTATTTTGTTTTAATGTATAAGATAAATATAGGTAAATTTTTTTATTTCTATGTCTAATAATAATTTTATTAATTCCTTTTAAATATATGATCACTGTTCTTTTAGAAATGTGCATGTTTTAAAATTTGAGACTAAATATTTTACTTGTGAACTATCTTTTCAAAGTATACATATCTTCTACACAATTATTTATGAAAATAATAGAAACTATGATAGGAGACCATAATGAGATAACATGTCTTTTTTAAATAAAAATACCCATTCTTCTTGGATCATTTATGGAGAATTTGATGGTATTATTAGACATAGTGACAATATTGGTCCTCCAGACTCCAAAATTGCATCTATGGAAATTAAAACTTCTTCTGAGGAATATGATCTCTTTGTGGTAAATCTTGTCGGAGACATATATATATTTTATTGATGGGAACATTATAGGTTTTTGTCTTGTAAACAAGATAAAAAATTCACAATCATCTAACCCTTAGATAGCTGGGATGCTATTTTTTGTATTACACTACAGGGAAATATCTCAGATCATTATCCAATTTCATTTTGTCTAAATACTATAGTTTACAAGACTATAGTTCCCTTTATATTTAACAATTTCTTGACCACTATGATTGATTTTGAAGAGATTGTAGTGGAAAAAAGTAATTAGATGCACTTTAATAATGATTATTACTCGGGTATTATGAAATCAATACATTAAAATAAGAAGATAGAGTGATTGTGAAAATAATGAGACAACTAATTTGATAATTAGATTTCAACCCAAGAATATACTCTCAATAATATTCAATTGAAATCTATGAAAAATGACATCATTAATGATCTTTAAAAAAGTTGAACATGGCACTAAGTTAAAATCACTTCTCAAATTAAAATATAATATGTGAATGCATAACTTCAAAATTTACTGGCATTGATTGTGATAAAATAAACATATTCTAAAATTTTCTATAATGAGATAGAAAACCATTCAGACACCATAACTTCCTTAAAAATGGGCTTATCATTATTGATATTGAAGATTCTTTGGTTAATCACATTGTCTCATACTTTTCAATATCTTTAGTGGTCATGATCATAATTAATACACAAATCTGGATATATTTCCTAGGATAGTGGGAAAAAAATTAAAATACTCTCTTGAATACAGTTCCTATAGAGCATAAGATTATAGTAGAGGTCATTTTCCTAAAAAATGATTGTTCCCCTATTCCATATTGTATTACTAACCCTTTTTATTCATCCCTATTATGATACCTTCCAAAATGATGTATGAAATCTATTTTAATACTAATTTTAAAATAGATATCTTCTTTATGGGATTAATGTTCAATTCCTATCCCTTATTACAAATGTGGAAATTTTTTGATTAATTTATCTTTTTCATACCTATTACTCTAAATAACATTATTTATAAAATCATCTATACATTTTTAAATAATAGTCTTGCAATTATAGCTAGAAAAATCATCTCTTGGAGCCAATTTTGATTACATAAACATAGAAACATCCAATAATATACTGTCCTTTCCTAAAAAATTCTAATTTTTTAAAACTGAAAAATAGATGAAGAGTTATTTTCATTAAATTTTTCACAAGAAATACTTTTTACACAATGAACTTGAGTTTTCTTTTTAAGGTCCTCAAAAATTTTGTCTAAATTAACACTTTTGTTAACAAAATTAAAACTATTTTCCCCTCTATTAACATTTCTATTTTGATTGATTTTTATCTAAAGGAATATTTATGTTTACCCAATGGCATTAGACATGGGGATCATCTCTTTTATATCATTTTTTTTAATGTTAAGGACAACCAGGGTAGACAAATTATCAATCTGGTTAAACACAAAAACATTAAGCCATTATTTTTCCCTAGAAACATGATTGATTTGTATCATATCTTTTATTTGGGTGATATTATTTTCTTTCTTCACATAAAAAATAACTTCCAAATTATAAAAGATTAACTCTCTCACTATGATGTTTTGTTTAGGAAATCCATAAAATACAACAAATATTTCATTTTTTTGGGAAAAGTATTTTGTATAACTAAAAAGTCTAGTATTACAAATGATCATTGAATAAATTAAAGAACACTCCCATTCATGTACATTGGATTTCATATCTTCTTGGGAAATCCTAAAAGAACATACATATCAAATATTACCAAACAAATGAATAATCAACACATCACATTGAAAGGAAAATTCATATCGATTGAAGTATTGCTCTATAATGACCAATGTATAGTTGTTTATAAAATTTATTACTCCATTATGGGTTTTAAATAGCCAATTACATTAAAAAAAATATAATACTAAAATAAAATACTTTTTCTAGAGTGGGAACTCACTTGTGAGGCATCATTTCATAGTTTAGTGGAATCATATTTATTAAACCCTTTACAATAGAGGCCTTGATATTATGAACCTTTTACTCTTTTAAAAATCTATTCCAGACAACTTATGTGTAAAATTATAAATAATAATACCATGATATTGAATTTATATACAAGCTTATTTTATAAAAATCATAGATAAGTTATGACTTTTCACATGAACTCATCTTTATGGCCTTCCATCATGAATGCATTTTCTAAAATTCTATCTCATTCAAGATGGATTCTTAATAAATAATATTAATTGATGTTTTGGTTGGATAACTAGATTGGTTTCCAAATATCATATATTAATAATTCCCTCTATATATCTACTGACATTAATATCTCCAAAAAGTTCATCTTAACCTCTAAGGATATGGATTTACCTCAAGAGATCAATACCATTATTACCAATTACCCATTGGTCAACACAGAAGACTATTTGGTTTTGGAATGGTCTCATAAAGTTGTTAATACGGTAAAATTTTATGCCATCATAATTTTGGTAATACAAACCAATATTTTTCTTGTTTAAATATTATTAATAGGAAATGTGTTTGACCCTCCAAATTCACGTTGGTCTAGAGAATATCCCACAATAGGGTTCCCAGTGATTTCATTCTGGAACTATTGGGTATTCAACATTATTCTATATGTTTTTTCTATAATAAAAAAGTTGATCTTTAACACTGTTTCATATTTTTTGCTAAAACATCTGCATTATGAAAATACATATTTGATATATTTGATCTTGGATAGACAGGTTTGGAGTCCATTCGACTTCATCATCAACGATGTTATGCTATGGATTCCTCTCCTCAAAATGAATTTTTTTATTCATTCTATTTCCAAATTGATTCATGTCATTTGGTATGATAGAAATTATATCAGTCACATAAATAATATGTAAAATAATCATGCATCTTAGGTGAATATCATCATTACTATCAAGTAATCTAGAATTGTGCAAATAGGTATCTTCCAAAACTATATCAAGGATCTTATTGTTCATCTTCAGATCAAAATCAAATAATGATTCAGCCATATGGATGGTGTGTTGGAAGTATTTTGGTTACCCCCTGTTCAAGTATAGATAAAAAAGTGGATGATGACTGAAATGGAATCCCAATTCCAATGGCCTATGGTTTAGTATAAAAAAATCACAATGGGAATATTTTTGTGATGATGTTTCCATATGTGTGGTTTGACCTCCTCCTTAGAAGAATCAACGTTTAGTATCATTAAAGGAATTGGTATCATCATGAAAAAAGATTGAATAAAAAATCTATAGAAAGATAATCAACTGCCAATGCAAAATACCTTCATTTTGGGGGGCTCGACTAGCATGGTCACTCATAGTGAGAAGGATGGAACCCCTCCAACAACAGATGGTGCTCAATCATATAATCACCCATGCTAACTGTGAGAAGAACACGGTGTCATATTGTCTATCAAATACCAAGGTTAGCAAAAAATAGTTTGTAGGCAGATAAACTCTTAGCAGCTCTCAAACCACTTCATGAAGTAGTTTGTAACAATTTTAACTCTTTTAGGCTTTTGTATTATTATTTGTTATCTTTATATATTTTACGGATTTTTCCTTTGACTAAGGCATCAAATATAAGAAAAGGCACATATTTAATTTCTGGAAATATTTTGATATCCATATATTTTGTTTTATATTTATCCCCATGAATTGAATTTATAGTAGCTAATGAAGTTTGATCCATATGTGACTGAGATGATGATCTTTCTTCGCCAAATATAGTTGATTTGGTCTCATCCTTACCTATCATAATTTCAATAATATGTAATTTATTTTTTATCATTTTTGGATATCCATTATATATCTTGGATTATATCATTTTTAATCTTAGGTATGATTATAAGGTCTTCACCTATTGATCATTTATTTTTCATAATGAGGACTGTCCAAGACATCATTTTTCCAATGATACTTCCCTTAGGAATTTTGACTGACCAATCAATTATTAAATGAAAAGGGAAATTTAAAATTTTATTATCAAATTTGGATGATATAAAAGAATTATATGATTTATTATCAAATAAATAGATATATTTATTTCATGAAATGAATAGAGTACTAAACATAAAACACTTACGAACTTCATCCACTATTGTTTTGATCTCATTCTCTATTGTCCATTCATGGGGAATGATTCCATGAGTTTTAGGAATATAATTTTCAGAGTGTCCCATCTCCTTCAAATTGAACCATTTTACATTGGTAGCCTCTTTCATTTCTTTTCCATCGTACGAATTTTGGTCTTTTTCTCTATAATTGAAACAAAATATTTTTTTACATTAGAACATAGTTTTTTCCTTCAATAATAATCATACAATGGAAGATTCCCATTATAAATATTTTCCTTAGAAACCCTATTCTTATAATAATTTCCCTTAAATTCACAAAACATATTGAATTTATTATCTATCATGATAGCACATGGAACTATATCTTGGTATGATGAGAAATTTTAGGAGACCAGATCCCTTAGGTTGAATGGTTTTAAACGATCAATGAATTTAAAAATAATTATCCTTTTATTATGTGTACAGTACTCAATATGCCTTGATGACTATGTAATGTTGGATTCATATATCAAAATGTTTTAATCATAATTTTTTCAAAATCAATATTTTATTTTTTATATCTAATTTTTGTGCACGAGGAATTGATTTTTAAAGAAAGACTCCATAAAATACTTCCATTCAATTTTATAAATTTATTCTTCCTCCTCTATTTTTTGAAACAATGAATTCCATCGGTACAAATACATAGATAGATGATAAAATGCCTTGATAAAATTCAACAATTCATTACCTCATAATTTATGAAATATATTTTTTATGGAACATATCAACAACTTATCTACAAATGATTTTGCTGTCCAATTGACTGCATTTGGATGTTGTCTCATAAATTATTCTAACATTGGTCCATCACATTGAGGATCATAATCCTCTATATGGGAATGTTTTTTGATCATAACCAAAGTCAAAATTCTTGTGTAGTTATAATTTTCTCACCACTAGGCACAACTTCAGTACCAATAACATTATGTTGCATAATCTGGTAATCCTGATATGGGATTTCCACATTTATATAGTTTCAATTTGAATGTTCTATTCATAAATAATGGAATACACTAAATTATGTTAGGAATCATAATTCAGAATCTCAATCTTTAGAAACAGTTATCATAAATTGATATTTTATGTATAGATAATCTCAAATTCATAAAAATTTTTTCTTTAGGGACATATTAACTTTTTTATTATTAATAATTGTTTTTAATGAATAGGTGAATTATCCTAATTACAGACATCGATATTGTAAAATCACTAGTTAATTAAAGGCTGTTTTCATATACCAGGTTACCGCATGTCAGGTCCATGACACAATGTCTGAGACGATACCCCGTGGTACATCAATTCTATAACCACATCAACTTATAGTATCCAGACATGTATGTATTTCTATGAAGAACCACATAATCTAAAAATTATCAAAATTGTAGGTTGAGAATATATTATTATCCACATTTAATATCCTGGAGTTATTTTCCCTAGTCTCTTCATTATAAATATACTTTCCATGGATTCTACTAATATCTCTCTAATAATATCATTAAATTCCCCGACCCCGGTAACCCAATTTCGGTTCCTGACATTAATAATTTGGTATTGATATGAGACACTAGAATTAAAGGACTGATTAGTTTATATTTTTTGGAATATGGATTACATATATGAACACTAAATTACAACATTAAATGAATTAAAATATAGTAGTATCTCTAGAAACACCCATAAACTGATACATTATCAATTAATGTCATAGATAATATATTTTTTCACATCCAGTGGAAAAATAAAACATAATAAAGGGATCATCGTATATGATATTTAAGTTTATGAAATATAGAAAAATATAATATAGGGAATTGAATATGATGAATGACTAATAACTAAGGCATTAGTACATGATTATGAAAAATATATTGAAAGAATAAAAGATAATTTTTTTATAAAAATAATTATATGAGAATGAAGCTTGCTGATTTGATATTATAATAATCTTATATTCACATGGATTATAAATTACTAATATTAGGATGATGGAATCCAAAATTTTGAAAATCTTAGTCATACAACTGAGGGCTCTGCCTAGACATCTGAAAACAAACTGTTAAGGGCTGAACCGAAAACATTTGATTTCTTTAATGATACCTACTTATGAATTATGGGGATATAGTGCCCCACCATCACATACTAAGTCCAATTACATCCTCTTATGAATGGATGTATTCATAAATAACATATACATAAAAAATAAATAACTTTCTGTAAAATGTAAACATTATCAGAAATCATTCTGAGCAGTATGTTGAATGATATCAAAATAGAATATCGTTCATAAATCTATTGAAATAAAATAAATAAAATATATTATGTGATATTCACAATAGATAAATCCAAATAAATTATTGAATTATACAGAGGTTTTTAAATTTTTCAAAATAGTCAAATAATATTATAGATGAATTCTCGATAAAAATATCCCATTTACATTGAAAAGAGGAATTATTTTGGAAAAATTACTTTTATTTTCATAATTGTTTGTATAAAAACAAAAAACAAAAAACAAAATATATTTTTCACGAATAAAATTGGTTTTTTAAATATATTATGGATGGTACTATAAAATTGGTTATAAAGTGAGACGTTCCTTTTAATCGTTCTTACATATCTTGGAGAATAGATAATGGAACCTTTTAAAACAAGTATTTCAATTAAAAAGTTGAAATGATATGGATTCATGATTTTGGAACATATAAATTGAATTCATCAGAAGTATATAAAAACAATGAATACATAAATTGGGCTATATAGGGATAAATCATAACCCGAATGAAAATGGTGGTTCAAGAGGAAAACCATACCTTATGTCTGAATGTGATATGAAGACGATTGTAATGTCTTATATAATCAAATTTAATACATTAATTAATTAACTTATAATGGTTTCATTGTGTGACTGATTTATTATAATTTTGTTATAGTCATTTATTATATTACTGAGGATTTATAATATACAATTTCATTATTTGAGAGTCTTTGTTTATGTTGTTTTCATGATTATTTTACATGTATATGTGGATAGAAGTTCATGTAAAATGGGAATAGATTTGTAGAATTGGAGTTATATGTTATAAATAATAATAAATTATTATATAAGTAATTATTTTATTTGGTGAGATGACGAATCATTGGATAAGATATTAGTGACAATTATTTATAAAATTTAGGTGGTCTTTCGATCATCATAAAGTAGTCTGGTATTATTAATTTGTAATAAGTATATATAATTCTTTAATAACATTAAATAAAATTGAATAAATATATATTAATATTTTGGAAATATAAACAATATTTTGTTTTCAAAAAATATGGTGTTAATGGAAATTAAAAATGGTTCCTACTGGAATGTAATAAATCAACACATCACAGATGATGTCTTCATTTTTTGAACAAAATTATATTTAATAAAATTGATGTTTCTTTATTCCCAAAAAAAATAAAATTTCAATATATATAAGAAAATTAATATATCATATATCATTAGGGTCATTATGTTATGTTAGGATAAGAATATAATATAATATGAAAATAAATTAAATGAAAAATAAATGGGTTTTTAATACTTGATTTTATCTCCTTGAGATCCTCTATAAGAAAAGGGTTTTGGTAATTTAATCTAAAAGTGGGATTCTAGGCACGAGGGAGGGGATTGGGATGATTATTGGGTAGGAATTGGGAATGTTCATTTCAAGGAATGTGTGAGGAGAATTGGTAGTGATTTTTTGTATTTATAGTGTGGGAGATGTGTGTTTTCTGAATATTTTATTAATTTGTTACTAATTTTAGCCCAAGACTCTGAATTGTTTGATAATTGTAATTAACATGTTAAAATAATATAGGGGAATTTGAGATTATGGTTTTTATATCATTTATTACTCAATTAATCATTTATTTAACTTATAATTTATTTAAACTAAATATATTAATTTTTTTCTATCAAAAAAAATTAATGTTGTTTAGAGAAATCCCAATAATTCACTCTAACATTTTTTTTGAAATGCAGAATTAAAAATTTTAATTTATTTATTAAAAATAATTTTATAAGTATGATAAATTTAATTTTTAAATTAAATCATAATTTCTATGATAAATATCAATTTTAATATTAAAATATAATTTATGATACTTTCATAGAATAACTATGGTCTCATAAAGTTATCCTACTATTAAGAAAACACCAAACTATTAATATGTGAAAATATTTTCTAAGCAAAATTTTAATTAAAATAATTACATTAATTATTAAATTATAATTAAATATTTTTTACATAAAAAACCAACACTAAATTTATAATTTTTGAAATACAAATTTACATATTACATAATATTTATATATACTATTTTTATTTATAAGAAAACCAAATTTTAATTACACATTTATAGGTGAGGACATTATTATATTAGCTGGTATACTATTCCTAAGGATACCATTTGTATTCCAGTGGTCACATTACTATTCCACTAGTATAGGATCTTTAACATGTTTAAATACCTTTTATTTCATTTATTATTCATTTATAATATTTTTTTTATATTCTCAGTGGGATTTTTTATGAAATATAATATATAAATTAATTATAAGAAGGAAAATTTCAATGATATAATATTGGGTGATTATATAAATTTCTAATTCATGTCCTTATCTTCATATCTCAATAATTTTATCTTATTAAATATACTAATTTTTTGTTACAATTTCATTACATTTTACCTCTTATTAAGGGGATGTTTCATTAAAAAAATTGTAATGTGGGTTTCCCACAAATGAATTTTCACATGTAAATAATTTAATTTGAACATGAAAAATTAAATTAAAATGGAAAAATTTATTTAAGGAGGGAATAATTTTACACCTTATGATATTATGGTGTTTCTCTTTTTAAATTTTATCCCTTTGATAACATACATTAAACTGAACATCAAACATAAATAAATAATGAAATATTATTATTTAACTATAATAGTAATCACATATACCATGATATGGAGATAAATAATTAAAAAATAAATAATGAAAATAAGCATTAATCCTTTTTAAAAAATCAGTAAATTTGTTAAATATTTGTTATAAATGAAAAATCAAAACAAATTGAACTAAAAATATGCGTTTTTATAAAAAATATTTTTATACACCAAATTGAATGAATTATTGATAAATAAAATTTATAACTATTGATGAATTAAAATAATTATATTTTTATGTTATAAATTCAATAATATTTGTAAATTAATTTGATATGTTTGATAGGCTTCAAATAATTAATAAATCTAATTTTAGGCATAAAAGGCATATTTTTCTGAAAAGAAATTCTCCACCATTTAATGTCGCACCTATTTTAAAAATAATGATTGAATCATCTACAAACATTATTTCAATAATGTAACATAATTTTTGAAATCATTATCCAAAATTTTTTTAGTATGGAATATTGGTATTTTTTAGAGATTTTTCATTTATTGATGAATAGTAAAATTGAATTTTAATTTAGAAATGATTTTATTTAAATATATTTATAAATTAATATTATATTTTAAAATGGTTTTAAATTATAATATGTTTAGTTTTACATAAAAACAATTTCTTATTGTAATCAATTTAAAACTGGAATTGGATATATATATATTTCATTGGTTTGAATTTTTAACCTAAAAAACCTGCATTCTCATTAGGTTTGTGGGATTAATTTCAATTTTAAATTTTCAAATTATGTGAATTAAATTTTGGTAAATTATTTTTATATTTCAAATAATATGTTCCAAATTATTTTTTATGTCATTATCAATTTTATTAATTAAAAACATACAGTGGATAGTAGAAAGATTTACAGCAATATATGTAAATTAAAAAAAAGGTTAAAGAAAAAAGTTAAAGACAAAATACATAGAAATATAACATTAAATGTATTTTTGAGATATTTATTTACCCTAAAAAATTAAAACACATTAATTATCATCTAACTTCTTGGAAAAATATTTACCGTCAATGTGGATTTAATTATAAACTAATCACTATATAATCAGATAAAACTACCCTCCTATAATATAAATACAACCATTAACCACCATATTTTTTTATGAATCCTATAGGATCTTAATGTATATGAAAAAAATTTATCCTATACACTCCCCAATATCCACACTCTTTTCATATCGACAATATAATAAATCCATGGTTCTTATAGTTTCCTTCATGGAGGTGATATTTAAGAGGTATGTTTCTCAACGGACATCTCAAAATTTGTTTTCTTCGTATACATTATTGTAACCCCCATCATACATCATGTCATGATAACTTCATAATAATATATATAGTATAAATTTAAAATTATGATGTAGTATCTTATATATACCACAATTTATTACCTCTTCTTTTTTCAAATAAATGAAATTTGTGCCAAAACAATTGCAACTTCAGCTCCTCTATGAATAATAATATTTATAGTTTTCAATTATATCCTACATTAATTGTCCTTAAAATATAATTATTCATAAATAAGATTTTAATAAATATATTATATCTTATCTATGGTTATTTCATGAATATATTAACACAATATTAAATGAAAATAAACTAGTTTTTGCTGATAACGAAAACCACAAAAAATAAAGTAAAATGTATCATTAGCATTATATCAGATGAAGCAAATTCATGTAGGGAATAAATATTATTAATGTAAAAAATTAAACATATTTAAATGAGTTGACAAAATAAAATTTTACATTGGTATTTTGTTTTCAATTTTACATGAAAATCTACATTTATACTCTAACGAACTATCTGTGGAACCATTAAGGGAATTCACCAGAAAAAATGAATATAACTATGTTTTATTAATCCATTAGTCATAATATGTTATAAAATGATCATATAAGGTATTATGAATATTAATATTTTTTTTTAATAAATTAATATAATTCATTTTACCAATATATAGGAGGTTAAATAATGATACACTAATGGTAAGTGTGTGGTAAGGGTTTCTCGTGTAACATTTACTTATATGAGATACATGCCTTTAATAACAATTATTTCTTCTTTGTAGTGTATATATAACCATCTATGATATTATATAAAATTAATTTACTTATATTAATGGTATTTAATTTATCATTAGATAATTATTACTTTTATAGGGATTTGGATTTTACTGATTACATGTTATAGGGGTTTTGAAACAAAATTTTTATTCATTGTATTAAAAATATATTTTATTGATTATCTCATGCTTAGGTTATTTTTGAAATGAAATTTAATTAAATTAGTTTGTATTTAATCATTAATTATTTTGTTTCATTGTATATAGAAGAAACAAATTCATCTGAATATTAAAATGATCATTGTAAGGGACTTCATCCCAATTTCCCATCAATCAAGAATATTTTATCATTATGAAAAAAATTTATTTTTTATATTGATGTAAATTTACTTTTTTATATTCATCATCGTCATTTATATTAAATTTTATTTCCATTAAATAAATTTTTTGTATCATGGATATAATCATTCTCTATGTCGTATACCATTATTACATGTAGTGTTTATATTGAAATTTATTTGATTAACTGGGGAAATAATGGTTAATATGTAACATCTACTAAATATGGATTTTTTTGGATAGGTCATATTGATTCATTTTTTTCGGTGATAAATTACAAATTATTTTAACATGATATAATGTTTGGGGGAATATATATAAAAAATCACCCCACTGCATCTATAGCCTCATGAGACAAATAATATTTCCAAATCAAATTGGTTTTTATTCATTAGGATTAAAATGTGTTTTTAATGGTACTTATGGTAAATATATCATGCGATTATAAATATTGATATGAAATAGTTAATATTTATCTTTATAATGAATTATGCTATTTTTATCATTGATATTTTCACTATGATATTATTTATGGATTCAGATTGTGAGAAACTAATCGATTAAATGGAATTTCAGTTTAGATACTGTATATTTCTATAATGATTATGCATTATTGATTCAATATGGATTATTCTATATTTAACCCTTATATAGGACTTCATATCACCCTTAGTGTATTTTATTTCCCGATGTTAGGATGAAGATAAATTAAAATGAATTTTCAGTGTTTCAGTTTATTAGATTTTTTGTATTATGTTTTTTTCAATATAAAATTGGTTTAATATATGTAATATAGTTTTTAAAACAACATATATATTCAATCATTCATAATTTGAATCATTTTAGTCATTCCAATGTCATATTTTATTTCACTAGCTTTGGGATTCTTGTGTTGGTGTATTTACATATGTGTGTGTGTGTGTCTATATATATATATATATACATATATATATATATACATATATATATATATATAACCACATTATATCTCTTTCCACATGGATATTGGGTAATATAAATAGGAATAGGGATATATATATATATTATGATGTAAATATCATTAGGGTTCTATATTTTTTCCTTAGGTTCTCCTCATATAATTCTTATCTTTTTAAAATGATCACACATCATTGTGGTAGGTGCTTTCATCCATGTTCAATTTGAAGAAAGAATTGAAATTCTCCACCCTTCCCAAATTATTTTCAAATGTGTCCTTTGTGATTTTTTTCCTAATGTATATTTGTTTGTATTTTCCATCTATATGGCTTTATAATGATAGATTATTCAATATAATTTCATTATTATGCTCATATGAGTTAAATATATAAATATACAATGTGCTTGATCAAATTTCATGTGGTACTAAAAATGGTTTTTTGTATTATGAAACGTTTTCCTTGATTGATTTTGGTTCAATTGAGGGTGGGTTTTTAATTTTTGTTGGATTTATTTTGGTTCCCTTTATAGATTCAAGCATTTATTTTAACCCTTATACAATGTTTTCCACTCTCATTAATTTTTTACGATGTTCCACCCGATTAGTTAAAATGTGGTTTTGACCTTTAAATTTATTATATATATTTATATTAGTGTGATATGTTTATTTATATATATACACAATATGTGAATATAAATGTACACATGAATATTAATGGTAAATTGAAATGAAATTACACATCCTAAAACCATGCTTCAAAAAATGTTGTTATAAAATACCTAATATTTTTCAAATGGTCCAATTTCTAATAAATTCTTATTTTCTTATGAAAATAAATTTTAAATCGTTCCTCACTTGGATATTTTGAAATATAATTTTTTAGTCATCATTGATTAATATATTAAATGGAATCAACATATCATGGTAAATATTTTCCATTTATTTTAATAATATATTTGGAATAAAATTTTAATTATATATATTGAGAGTTTTTGTTTCACATAATTTGGAAAATTTGGTACACTAGGATATTTTAGTAAAAACTATTTTAAAATTTATGATGTGTAGTTCTAGTTGGAACATATAAAATGGTCTAGGTATGATGGAAACCCCAATAGTGTCTTCTGTTTTAGAGGATCTTTTCATAAATGGTGTTAAGTGTGGGAAAGTGAATCACAGGTGCATCTTTAGGTTATCATTTATGATATAAATTGGACTTAATCATCACATTACATATATATTATTACGATGGGATCCTAGATGTTATTTATTGGATTGATTGAAATATTAAATATATTAAATGACATGATGGACTATATCCCCTTTTAAATTTATATCATATGTGGGATATTCTAGAGGTGAGGCTACATAGAGTAGTCGATTTTGTTATTGACGATCAATTTCATCACAGATCGGTAGATGGGATTATATTGAGTCATTTAGGGTCACATTTTGTGATTTTTTTGAACTTCCCATGATAATAAATTTTTATTTTATTTTATTATATTTCATAACATTAGTTTCATGTTCAACATATGTTTATCAGATTATACATGTACTTTATCCCTTTCATTTAGACATAATCTTATATACCCTAATATTTTTGTTTAGTTTATCCCTTAGGATTTGTATATTCCATAGTTATGTATCATTCATATTACTTTTTTTCAAACTAGGTTTTGAAATTTAAATCACTATACAAATAGATAACCTTGTCATGTTTTACATGGAGATTTTTTTGGAATCAATTGTTGGTTAATTAAAAAGAAAAATAAATATTTTTATCAATATTTTCAAAACATTGATTATGCTCAATTTCAGAAAATATAATGTAAATAATCTATGGTGGTTAACTACTGAACTCTATTATTACCACACAATAGTTTTTTTGCTTCTAATTGGGATACCGAACATGTTTTGAATGATTATGTTAAAGCACTAGTTGTTTTGAATTACCATAGTGTGGGATATGCCTGTGGATGATGAAATACATGATGAAATTTTTTAATATGTATAGTTTTATTTTATTTATCATTATGGGAATGTTTTTTAATCATTTTCCATTTCCACATATCTTTTGGGTAATGGATGAATCCTTCCTCAATGATCTACATGTGATGAAAAAAATCTGTACATCATAACATGGGGATTGGGTACACCCTTTGAGCATGGTTTCAAAATTTTATTAGTGTCTGATTCAGAGTTAACCTATGATAGTTTTTTATAAGATGGAATTGGATAATCTGTTATTATATCATGATTCAGGGACAAAAGATATAGGATTGTTTGGAATCAACTGGAATTTCATGAATCAATACCTGTTCACCACGGCCCATGATGAGAGCTGAGTTACCAAAGAAAGTCAGGCATTATGTATTTTATATTAATGTTAGGTTCATATTTTTTTTTGTTTATTATTTTGAATTTTTTATATTGGGTAATGATAATGGAAGTGATCTAGATTCATTTAGTGATAATACATGCCAGAACGAACTATTTTTTTCCCAAGAGTGTGGTTCAATATTCTTAATGTGGATGGTATATTATTAGAGAATTGAATACCAAAATATTAGGCCCAGTAATTAACGATGACTATTTCATATTGTTTTGTGTATTGTTGTTATGTTTTCTATTGGAAAGTTATTGAATGGTGTTAGTTGATTTTGAAACTAAAATTTCTTAAAAAATTTGTTTTGTTGTTAATAAAAAAATAGACAGGAAATTATTTTTCAAATTGTTATTTTGTTTAAAATGAATTCATATCTAACAATATGTGTTGTTTACAATGTTATTATGATTTATTTTAATTGTTTTTTAAAGGTATATCATGGATTGTCTTTTAGTCCAAGATGTCTTGTAATGCAATATTTGAGTAGGAAATAAGGATTGTTGGATGTACTAGTATTTGTAAATAGGAATCTATTTTAAAATTGAAAAAGTAAAATGGTTATAGAATTGTATAATTTTGGATATGGTTTCATTTTAAAAAAGTGAATTTGGTTCCATTTTGTGGTTCATGGATTTTAAATTTACTTTTTTTATATAGATATTATATTGTTTGAGTTTTTTCTTATTATAGTTACAATATAAATTTTTTTATCTACATTCATGAATATTTTAGTGTTCCACCCAAAAAAATTGTAATATTTTCTAAGATGTCTCTCTACCTTTTTTGTTATATATAGGCACCCAGTGGAGTGGATGAGATTATTTATTATCCGTTGTTGTTACAAAAAAATTAACAATGGAAATCAATTTCATATAATTATTTTATATAATATAATCATAAAAAATCACATTAATAACAATATAGAAAAATAAAAAACGGATGAATGAATGAAATAAGATGTACTTTTATAAGTATAGGAATATATATCATAGTAATACTGACATGGACATTAGTATAGTTTCATGACCCGTAGGAATATTAAATAGTATAATTGAATAGTATCATCCCCTTTGAATGTAGAAATAATGTTTAGATACCATAATAATGAAAATATGACTTAATTATAACATATAATAAGTAAATAAATGATATAAAAATCCTTAAATAAGTGTTAAAATTTTATAAATCAAAAATATTTAATAAAAATTTAATGAAAAATTTATAATTTAAAATAAATATTAATATCATAAAATTTCTTCATAAATAATAATTTTTCACTTATGGTTTTTGGATAATAAGACCTAAATTATTATTTTAAAGTATCACAAAAGTAGTTATAAATTATAAATTGGGTTTTTCCTTGCAAAATATGAATTACATGAAATTATAATGAACCGCATTTAAAATCTTATTTTAATAATATGGGGTTCAATTTTCAATTCTACACATCAATAATTTTTATGTGTAATATTTTGGGATTTTTCAGAAATACAATTATTTTTTGTGAATAGTAAAACTCAGTAATTTACTGTGTAAGTAAATAAATGATTTTTTTAGTAATAATTGAGTTACCAGTGATGTATGTGACTATTTTTTTATCATCATAGTCATTAATTTTTTAATTTATTCGAAAAAATACCCTCTATTTCATGTATTTAGAAAAATAACAAACTAATGAGTAAAATATTGAGAAAACACTCTTCTCCTCCAACATAAATACCACCATTGACCACCTCTACACCTCAAACCTATTTATAATTGATAATTCTTCGTATTACACTAATATCTATCCCCAAAAATCTCCCCCTAGACTAGTGTCTTTTTTCTCATCAAAACACCATAACCTTTTCCCTATGGAGGCTCCCTAGGTTGACAAATTTATGATGTAAATTCCTCTTTGCGTTCCATAAATTTCATTCCAATTTAATTATCTTCTTATTCTATCATCTCCACCCATCATCAAAATAGAATGATAAATCTATTAACAAATATATAAGATGACAATATTATATTTTTATATTAATACATATTCACATCATTCCCCTATCCTTTTCTACAAAAAAATGGTAATATCAACTATGAGGGGTTAATGTATCACGTTTATGGATGATGGGTTTCCAATTCATATTACCATCTTCAAGGATGGTCATGGAATAATTTTTATGGTTTAATAATATTATAATATATGTATTATTTATTCTGTAATCTAATGGAACCATTATTTATACACAATATTAAATAATAGAACAGAACAAGTTTGTAGTGATAAAAAACTACTAAAATTAATCTAACTTATTATCAGTAACAGGTTATATAATGATTTATACTAATATATCGAAACAAAATATTATTAAATAAAAAAAATTATAGTTTTTTGTTAATTATTTATATTTTCAATTTTATAGAATTGTAACCATACTCCATGAACTTTTATACTTGTGTACAAGTGAACCGATCAAGAATACAAAGATAATGAACACCCCCAAATGATGAAATTGAACAATATTACTCATCCAATTTCATAAATTCACTTTAGAAAATTTTAATAAATTAGTTAAATTCTGAAATATTTTTGAATATTTAATTAATCCATCTAATTTTAATATTCAGGACATTTTGATCAAGTAAAGAATAGTATCAATCATACGGTAAAGGATACTTACTCAACCTCCATTTTTCTGCCAGTTAAGTATTTCTCTAACTTTACCCCAATCTCATTCGTATTTATTTTATATTTAATTACGTTAATTTATTTTTATGTGTTCCAGTCTAATGTATCCATGTTGTTTCATCATTATTTTATGGGGAATTGTATGTTCTAAAAAGGTTGATTTCTAAATTCTTCTCCATAAAGAAGCCTATTTAACGAGAATTTTTGATTTATAACACATCAACAAGTAAACATCATAATCTATATTAATCCAAAACTTTTTCGAACATAAATATTTTAATGATAAATTTTCAAGGTTCACGTATTGTTGTATACATACAATTATGTATTTTTCCTCTTAAATAATTTATAAATAATTCCCTTAAACCATATTAATTAAATTTATTACCATATATTCTAAAAAACTCTTGTTTTCATGTTTTATCTTTTGTTTAGAATCAATTATCACGATATATATCTATATAACGTTATTAATTTCGTTTTATGATTTAAATCCATCCTTTAATGTACTCCATTATGATATTCCATTTTGATATGACTTTTTACATGATTATGATTCCCATTAATTATTTGGGTAACCCTTATGTTTATGTTTGATTCTGTATGTAAGATTATTTATGTGGAAAATGTATTCTTGATCATCTTATGAAGTGTGTTTTGAAATAGCACACCAATGCACCCGGTAATGTTTATTATCATGAGACGTTATACGGAACCATCATTGTGGATGGCCTTGAATCATTATCCAAGTGCAATGGTATTGGTAGTTAGTCTTCACTCATGATCTTCTATGTGCAATGGGCCTTGTATCAGGATAAAGTCATGTTTTCTGTTGATTCCATATTATTGTGATTCCTAGGATATATGTTCCCATGTTCTAAATGTTATGATTCTGTTACATTAATCTTGTTACAAGATTATTTATGTCATTAGGTTTTTCCTTCTAACCCATGTGCAATGATTTATTCAGCGATTACTTCCTTTTTGGGATTTTTAGCTCACCAAATTATTCATGTTTTCCACTATATTATCCTTTAAATATTTATGTGATCAAATCATGTTAGGAGATCATTATAAAGATTATATAAAATATTTTTTTGATTTGTAATCATGATGTTTAATTGTCCAACTAAACTCCAACACACTAGAAATTAAATATGAGTCTTGTAATTAGAATTTTATGTATAAATTTTCTCATGATACAATATGTGTAAATGAATGGGGTTATATATTCATTTTTGAGAAGAACATCATGTTATTTTTCGAGACTATAAATAGTAAATATTAATAACAACCCTTGGGATAATACTAAGTTTTTGAAAACATCCAAATACAATGATTAGTAATTGGTATGTGGTTTATCAAATAATAAAACATTGTCCAGATAATATAAGTGGATATAGTTTTGTAATAGATGTACCTTGGAGTAATAACTCATACAAGGCATTTAATCCCTAGCATGAGATGCCCAAGTACACAACAACCAATCTTACTGTGCACCTGTTTTGGTAGTCTCAGGGGATATATATCAGTAAATTCTAAAGCTCAATATGAACAATTGTTATGGGAACAAAAAAATTACCTTAAGAATATATTTTAGGAAATTGATCATGGAAAACATATGTTTAAACCCACTGAATCAGAATTTTGGATAGAAATTTACATTATTTGTTTTCCCATTCTTGTTCAAATTTTACTTTATTTATTCATATTAGATAAGTATTCAATACCCATAATTATTCATTCTTTTTCTTAGTTATTGGACAAGAATAGATAAATTTTTCATAAATTCAGTGTGATAGGAAATTTGATGATTTCCATAATGATATTATGAATGTAAATGGAATGGGTGTTCAACACTTCCAGAAATGTTTTATCTCAACTAGAATAAGTTATGAATAAAAACTAGAATCATATTGAATTCCATCTTTATCCTTAGAGAGTTCAAGTTGGGGTAAAATCCATTTATATGAAAAAGATATCCAATATTTTGAGGATTTTTAAACATCCTCACTAAATAGTGCATTGAATACATTGAAAAAGAATTCTCTATCATCTAGTGCTCAGAAAGTGAGAGTGTTGTAATGGGGGTATATTTTTTTTATGGGGAAGATGATTATTAGTGGGAACTAATCAAAAACATTATATACAAGTATTAAATTGATTCCAGGTAATGAGAAGATTTCATGAAAATATTTTCCCCAAACCCCCATCTAAATATAGAGGGACAATTCCTTTTACTAAAGTAGATGGAGGACAATACTATCAGGGTGTACGAGGAAAACATTAGAAGGATTTTAATATATGTTAAAAAAATTGTCATGAACATCAAAATAATGGTTGATTGCTTCTTTATGAATTTAAATCTTAGTCTAAGATAATTTTTAATGATTCGTGACATTGATAGCTACAAATATATATTTCATTATTCCATTAAGGTTGATATGGATATGAGAGAGTCTCCATGGATTTATTGGACTGGTGACAAAAGTGGGAAATTAATCCTATTATGGGTGGATTAGTAGATAAATCCCATGATGGAAGGAAGGCCCAATATCCCACGTGTCAATATTTTGGGAAGAAGAGTTTTGGGTTGTATCTAAAGGGAACATGGAAATTCCTCAAATGTGGAGGATGAGGATATTTTTCTAATAACTGCCAAAGCATATGAAGTGTCCTATTACTCTATAAGAAGAAGGGAAGGATCAGATCAAAACCCAACATGTATTTTAGTGTTAAAAATTCAGGGAACATGATCATTATTTTAGGAATTTCTCTATGCGAAGAGTTATTGTAGGGAATCCACAAGAACAACCTCCATGGTTGAAATTAAAGGGAATATGTTATCACTATAATAAATGTGGATCCAAAAAAATATGTGGTGACAAGTATGCTGATTACTCATTCAAGAATAAACAACATACTATTAGATTCAGGTTCTACATAGTATTTCATAATTTTAATATTTACTAGATCTATCCAAACACCACCTTAATAATTGGAGGTTGAGTTATCTTTGAAAACATAAAATGGGGAAATTATTACATCAAATGATTATAACTCCAATCTTGTTAATTTTTTTGGAATAAACTTCAAATAAAATATTTTCATTCTCTATTTTTTATATTTTGATACTATATTGGGCACCGATTGGATATCAATATATAAATGCAACATCAACTGTCCGTAATTGGATATAACACTTTATATCCGGATGAATCATCCAATTATATAGGAGTGTAAGGAGGCGGATGAATATACATCATAGTAATAATATCATTTGTGGATATTTTATCTTATGATAAATCATATCTTGCTCAAATGATTGAGACAATGGATAAAATCATGCTTAAAACGTTCCAATTGTGAGTGACTACACTAATGTTATCCCTGTAGAGATATATAATCTTCCTCTTGATTGATATTTTGAGTTCTCAGTTGAACATATTACCAGATATAAGAAAATATCAAAGAATCATTTTCTATTGGTAATTATTGAGATGTTAAAAATAAAGAATAATTTACATGAGAATATGGGAAAAGGTTTTATATGCCCGAGTGATCACCATGTGTTGGACCAGTACATTTTATCCAGATGATGAATTAAAAAATGATCCTCTACATTGATTATAGTGAACACCATAATATCATGAAAATTAAAATGTATCCCCATCCATTTATTGTTGACTTATTTTATCTTCAACATGGAAAATGTTAATTCTCTAGGGTAGACCTTTGATTAGATATTACCAATTAAATGTGGTGGATGAAGATATTCCACATGCTTTTATTCAAACAGGGTTGGGAAATTATGAGTTCATAGTGAATCCCATCTGACTCTCTAATGATGGATAAACATTCATGGATTTAATGAATAAAGACTTTAGATATCATATCATCAAATTATTGGTAGTTTTTATAGATGATATTCAATTATAATACAATTTAAATGAGGATCATGAGGTGGAATTTAATAATATTCTAAAGACATTATGATGGGAGAAATTGTATCCAATGTACAATAAAAGTGAGTTTAGAATGTAGAATTATAATTCTTTGGGCATGTTATATCTGGAAAATTGAGATCTGTGGAGCCTTTCATGAAAGTGGTAATCGAAAAGCAGGCCAGACGAACATATTAAATATAAATCCATATCATTCTTGGTTTGGTAAATTAATACATGTCACTTGAATCTTAAATCTCATTTTTCCAAATATTAATATCCATGATGACTTAAGAATGAGTAAACATTCCCTGAACATGTGACTGTGAAAATTTCTTTATATACTTAAAGAAGTGGCTTACCACATCACCAGTAACCAAACATCCAAAAATGTGGGAACTAGTTGTGGTGTATAATGATTCTTCCATGAATGTATTTGTCTATATACTGATGAAAAATGATAATGAGATTGGCCACATGTTACAAAATATTAAAATTAAGGATAAAAACTATAACATACATGATTTGGAGTTGGCAGTAGTGATCCTTTTATTTAAAATATGGATGTATTATCTCAATGGAGAGTAGTGTGAGATATATACTCACTAAAATAGTATCAAATATATATTAACATATATGGATCATCATATTAAACTAAAAATATAGGTAAATCTCATTATGGATTGTCACTACTCAATATTATAACATCATATTAAGAAAAAATTTGTGGAAGATGAACTATGAAGAAAACATCATACGTCTTTATAAATAATGATAATTTATAATAATAGAATCATTTTATATTTGAAAAATATGGACATGGGAATTATTAAGTATGTAACATCATCAATCCATTCTAAAATTATTTCGTATCCATACATTTTAATGAAAATAATGGATGACCAATGGAATGATGTTAAAATTTAGGTTACGGTGGATGGTATGAGAAAGTGTAAATACAAATTGATTCAAATTTTATAGGAATGTGTCATAATATTTGGGTCTTGACTATTTTTGCCATCTAATCCAAAGATAACGAAGGTGAATCTGAAATACAGACACAACACAACCTTCAATATTCCCCCTTGGAGGAAAAATATGAAATGAAATCACCGAGAGAACTGTTGGTAGGAAAACATGTTGAAGGAGATAATTGAATATACATCAACATGCTAGGTATGTCATAAAATGAAGGATGAAAGAAAAAAGCTTAATATTATGATGCAATCAGTACACATAAAAACCTATAAGTGAAAAAACATTACCATGCACGTTGCCTCTGGACATCCAATGAAATCTAGAAGAAATAATGCTATTTGGATTGTTTTGGATCATTTTACGAAGACTTATCACATTTTCTAAGATCATTTGGAATTGTCACTAGATTAAAATGAATGTATATACATCAATTTAGTAGTAAGGATTTATGGAGTACATATATCTATTATATCTAATTGAAATTAAGGATTCACCTATATATTTTGGAAACGTCTCCAACATTATCTATGAACTGATAAGTACATTAGTACAACCTATCATCCTTAATAGATGGCTAATTTAATTGAAATATTTAGACACATGAATACTTGTTTTGGGAATGTTGTATGGTCTTAAATGGAGGATGAGACAAATATATGTCACTGTTTGAATTGACCTATAATAATAGTTTCCATAGAATAATCTAAATTGATCCATATTAAACCATTTATGATAAATGATGTAGAATACCAGCATACTAAGATGAGGTCATTGATTGTAAAAGGCTAGAACTAGATATGGTTGATGAAATTGTGGAATAGATGAAAGTCATTATGTATCACATCATAGAAGAACAAAATATACTAGAGTAATATAGGATATAATTAATGAGTCCTTGATTTTAATGATAGAGGCATGGTATTAATTTTCATTCCACCATGGAATAGGACCATGAGATTTGTGATGAAGGGAATAGTAAATACTTGATACATTGGCCCATTCAATATCCTTGACCGTGTTAGAGCTATGGCCTACCTATTAGAAATTGCACCTACCATCAATCACGTACAACATTTATTCCACGTATCCCTCTTGATAATGTATATAATAGATCCCTCACAGATAATGAAATTTGATGTAGTACAATTGGATAATTAAATATCTTATAATGAGAATTAAATGAAGATTTTGGATCTTAGAGAAAATGTTCTATCCAACAAGACCACTGACGTGGTCAAAGTACTATTGCCAAACCAGATGTATGAAGAGGAATCAATGGAACTAGAGGAAGTGATAAAGTATATGTACCCTCATTTATATTCCATAAAGCATGTAAAACACCATTTTGAAGGTGGACATTCATAATGGGGGAAGAATGTAATGAACCAAAAAATTTTAAATGGAAATCAATTTCTTATAATTATTTAATATATTATAATCCTAGAAAATCACATTAAGAGATTTATTTAAAAACTAAAAATAAAGAATTTATGAAATATGAGGTATTTTAAAATTTTTTGGAACACACAATGAAGGACTAGTAAATTCATGTTTGGAATTGTAATTTGAACATTAGGAATAATATATCAAACAATCAAATAGTTACTTTATCTATGAATGTAAATGTAATATTTATATACTAAATAAAATAAAATTTTATATAAATAAATCAATGAATTAGTAAATAATTGTTTTAAAAATTATTAAATAATTGCAGGGATTTTACAGGTCATAAATACTTATTTAATATTTTATGATTATTTTGATAATTTAAATTAAAATTTATTCTCATAAAATTTATTCAAAAATTAAATTTTGGATTTATTATTATTATAGTATTATGAGACCTTATTAAAATTTACAAGGTGTTACAAATCTGTTATAATTTTAAAATTTGTATTTTCATGTAAATGTTTATTTTAGTTAAAAATTTATTTTCAAATATTTATAAAGTTATTTTCATAAGATGGATTTAAAATTTTTATTCAACAAATGGATTAATGGTTAGGATGATATTTTGGTGTTTTTTTAAATACATGACTTTTTTTGAATAACGAAATATGATAATTTATATAATAAGTAAATAGAAGTATTTTTGAGTCACGCTTGGATCATGAGTGATGTGTGTGTCCATTGGTTTGAGCTTAAATGAAATTGTTAATTTATTTAGTCACAAGAATAATCAGTATTTACAATCATAATAATGATAATAAACTAATGATAAATTTAATGAGAAACACCCCTCTCCTCTATTATGAATACCACTACTCACTACCTCTACTCCCCACACCACTAAAGATTTAAGACTGGTCCAAATTCAACATAACTATCTCCCCAATCCACTCCCACATATATTGGAGATCTTAGTGTCATGAAAATTCAAAATTCATATACCTAATGGGGCCTCAAATGTGGATAAAATCAAGAGGTAAATTCCACATTCCTTTTCATTTATTTTTTTCACATAATTTCTCTTTTTATTCCTTCTGATCCTACAGAAATCCAAATGGAATGATATATTTATTACCTTAATTGTAATATAATTTTAATAATTTTATGCAATTATCCACGATCAAATATTTCCCCATTTATTTTGTTCCATAGGAAATAAAAAATCATTTGTGTTCTGTTAATTAAAAACATTCAAGGAAAAGGGGTTTTAAATTTCTTTTATAATCTTCATGTATATCCATGAAACAATTTTTATGATTAAAATATATTAAAATATATTTAATATATCTTATGTAATGTTCTAGGACCATAATATATACATGATATTAAATAAATAAACAAAACTAGTTCGTTGAGATTGAAAAATTTGAAAATTTAATCTAAACGATTATTGTAAACATATTATCTAATTATTCATATTTATATCAAAAAATAATGTAATATATAATACCATGTAAAATATTTATTTTTCATTAGTAACATATCTTTTCAATTTTCTGTAATTATCCCTATTCCACATAAACATTAATAAACATATACAAGTGAACTAATCATGAAAACTAAGAAAATAAAAACACTTGAACGATAAATTGAACATTATAACTCATCAAAAGGAAATATTTTGACATAAAAAATTGTAATATATAAATTAAATGAAGAAAATATTCTTGAATAATTAATTAATTAATCTATATTTACTATTTTACTCATTAATTTCAAGTGAGAAACTACTTCACGAAGCAGGTCTGTGATTCTACAGGAACCACCTTTTTTCCATCAGGGTGTTATTTTCTCTCTTTACACCAATTTAATATCTAAATTTTTTATATAATTTTTATAAATTCTTTTTACATGTTACAAAACAATGTATCCATGTAGTATAATCCTTATTTTATTTGGAAACCTTGTTTTAAAAATGATCAATTCTCAATTCATCCAAAAAAGCAAACCTATTCAATGGGACATCCTAATTTCGTACCCATTTACATGTACACATCATCATATATTTTATGGAGAAATTATTTTTATAAAATAAAAAAATTATCATGGAAAACTATCTTGGTTCAAATATGGTTTTATACAAAAAATTATGCAATGTTCATTTTAATGAATCTTGATAACTTTCCAGTAAGAAATATTAAATTGTATTATTTACAAGGTTTATTAAATGCTATTATTTTTACATTTATTCAAATTATTTTTAAATCAAATTTCATTATATATTCAAATATTACCTCATTAATTTACACATATTATTTATATTCATTCTTCCATGGACATCACCATCATATTCTCTTTTGATATTCCATTTGCAATGCTATTGATACCTAATTAATTCAATTTGTAGCCCATAAGATATTTTTTTATAGATTTTGAATGATTTTTTATGTTGAAGACATACTCGTAAACATGTTATGCTTATTGAAACCAAATATACCTCCAATTAATTGGGTGTTTTTTTAGTATCATGAGACTTATTTCGCAATGGCCTTGGTGGTTATCCATTACTCATGATCCTACATGTGCAATGAGACATGACATAAGATAAACACATGTTTTATATTACCACCAAATAAAATGATTCCATAATTATATTATACAATGTTCTATATATTGTTATTCTATTTGTTTAATCATGGTATGTTCCCTTTCATATCATTATTTTATTCCACCTAACCCCTGTGTTATGCATTATTTAAATTATTATTTCTCCACTAATCTTTTTTAACTGACCCCTTTGTTCATGTTTTTACCTCGGTTATCATATATAGATGTAATAGCTCCACAGATTTTGGGATAACATTATCAAGATTAAATAAAAGTTGTTATTATTTTCAAATCACAATGCTTAATTATGTACAAAATATCCAAAGCACTAGACATTACAATCATTTCCATGCAATTTAAATTTTTATTATGATTAAAATCGAGTAATAATATGTGAAAAAATCTTGTAGGGAATGAGTAAGTTGGTTAAAGGTGGTGGCGTCAAGATCCTGAGGTTTTGGGTTTGAGTACTCACAAGGAAACGTGAACTTTATGCTAACAAAACATTCGTGGGCCCCTCTACCCAATTTGGAACTGGCTTTAGCCCAAGGGTTGGCCACCATGGGCCTCGATGGGGGCATGCAGCGTGCAAGTGGGGAGGTCACCCCAATAACTTGTTACCCAACAACTCGTTTTGGAATAGTGTTAGGGTTCACAAAAAACCCTATCCCTTCGGGGTCGTCCTCTGCTCCTTGGTGATTATGGTACCGAAAGTGACACCTCCCTCCTTGGTTGGGGAGGGGGAATCATCACTCCATGTTAGAGTAGGGTTCTTCCAGCCTTTTTCCAACCCTGACATTCTTTCTCTATTCCTGGAAGCTTCGTTAAGCCTGACGGTTCCAGACTTGCTCGATGTCCTTTCTAATATTCATCTCCCACCCTCAAGGTTTGTGAAAACATAAGCACTCTTGAATCACACACTGTTTTCTCACTTCAAGGACATGATACCTTCAGTTGACTCTTTTGACAGGTTCATCTTTGGATTTTGGGAACTTCAAGAAAGAGTGATTTTTGACTTCCTTGACAGCCACTATATCATGATTCGGTTTGAATCAGAGGCGGAACTCCTCATGTCTTGGTTGAGGGATCCACGATGTTTCAACAAATTTCATTTCTTTATGCTATGGTGGTCCTTGGATTTTCACATGAAGCGTGATACTCCTGCTATGGCGGTTTGGGTTAGATTTCCAAGTCTCCCTCTTCCTTTTCAGAACTCTTCGGTGATTTGAATGACAGGAATCCTCATAGGAAGTTATCTTTATTCTGATAGCTACAATGAGGCAGTGTTCCATCCTGTTAATCCTCAGGTATGTGCTAAAATGGATGATTCCCATTTTCCCTTTAATTATTTTTGGATAACAATTGTAGAGGATTATAGGTGGTAGCAGCAGATGGTTTACGAAAATTGGATAGAGTTCTGTCCATTTTGCAATCATTTGGGTCACCTTTGGGGTTCTGTCGTAGGGGAAGCTCTCCTCCTTCATCGGTGGTTACTATTATAGGGAAGCTGGTGGTTGCATGAAATGGGGATGATGATCCGAGTAAGGAACCAGAGGTTGGTGTGATGTATGTTCTGGCCAAGGTGTCTTTTAGATCAAAATCTAGGGGATCTACAATGAATCCTGTGCTGAAGGACCTTCGAGATGTTTCACATAAGGTGACAATTATGGATGTTCATGCATCTGGAACTGCAAGTGTGATGACAAACCAGACTATCCCGATTGTAGTGGAGGTGTTCAACAGGTTGCGGCAGGATTTGGGGGACTCCTCTAATCCCATTTCTCGGAAGGACTCTGGTCCGGGTTATAAGGATGATTGTTTTGGAGCCGCCCATGGCTGGGGAGAACATGGTGAAGGCACGAGGGATGTGGAGAAGTGGAGTTAATTCAGGATTGGCCAATCCGAATAGTTTCAGGGGTTTTAAAGGATTAGACCCTTCGGCTAGGCCCTTCCTCACACTAACCAACATGTTTGAAGGCCTCCTAGAAGGAATACAGGAAGTTGGTTTGGAGACTGTTGTTGTGACCGGTGATGAGGCATATGGGGACTATGTGGAAGGGAACAATGTTGTAAGGTTGGGACAAAATGAAGTTCCTATGGTTGGGGAAGAGGCTGCTATTCTGGTGGGGTGTCTTGCATTGATTGATAGTAACACAGCGGAGCCTAGGAGGGGGAATGATACTGGTTACAATGATGATGCCTCGAACACCAAATTGAGAAAGGTTTCCAGTGGAAAAAAATTGAGTGGCCCAGTCTACATTTAATATAGTAACATTGTTCATAATGGGAATGAAAGAATGACAGAGTGTGAAGATTCTATATCTACTACACCAATAAGACGAAAAAGGAAGGAATACTCTTACCTCCCACGACCGGTGTGTACCATAAAATCACTTAAGCGGGACAAAAGAGTGATTCCTTCCATCAAAAAAGACATCTTGATTATGAAAACAACATAGGGCAACCTTCAATAGACCAGATGAGGAACTTTGAGCAAATAAATTATTCCCTGAGGTGGCATAAGTTAACCACTGAGAGGTAATCAGTTACGGTATAAAAGGAATCTTGTGTTGGATGTAGAGATGATTACGGGTATTATGACATGTAGTCTTGTTGTGGGTTGTTTGTTTAGTGTTATTGGTTGTGTTCGGGTTTCTGTTATTGGTTGTGTGGTTTTTCACTTTTCCTATAAGTTTTTATAACTAAAAAATTTTAATTATCAGTAAATATGTGAAAAAGGATTGGGTCACTATAATTATGGTCATTTTTACAGGTTTATCATTATTTTTTGTAGTCTATGTAGTGGATTTATATAATTGAATGTGTGCTTATGTTTTTTGGCACTCTAAAAGCAGGTAGGGAGAGAGTTCTATTTGGTCGCTTCACCCAAATTAAATATGGGGATACATCCCAAATGAAATTTCATTACTTTTTCTTTTCAGATCAACCATAGAACCTTGGTAGTTTCATAAAAAATAGTGGAACTCTAAATTAAGGATTTTCATCTCATAATTATAGGGTTTAAAATTCATCAATATATTAGGGCAGCAGCCTAATGTCTCAGAGTGAAGCATTTAACACATTGTAGGATATCCCAGGATTGGTAACTCTATGTTAAACAAATTCATTTCTTTGTCAGAATCATCATAATTTAAACCATTTTTCTTTCCACTTGTTTTGTTTGTTCATTCATTTGAAATAATTTATTAGAGTTCCTAATGGCCTCATTTTCATTGTATTTTAATGTTTTTTATTGGTGTTTGGGTACTATTGAATGTTTTTACAAATCATGGAATAATATTAGTTTTTTGTGGCTGCAAATTTGGATATGATTCTGTCGTGGGGAAATTATTAACATGGTTTGGTTTTATGATTTATTTGAGTTTTATAAGTTGAGTTTTCCTATGTTAATAGTTTTCCATTATACTAGATGAGTTTTAATACTAGGGAGACCACTATCAATATAATGATATAATTTTTATTTTCTGTTAACTCGTTCTGGTGTGACCTAGGGATTTTAATTAATAGGACAAGGTTTAAATAATTGTTCATGTTTCTTCAGTTTTGGTTAAAATTTTGTATTATCATTAATATTGTTGACTTTAGGTAGTACTAATTTTATTAATAGAGGGGAGAAATGTGACAATACTACACTTTTATATTTTTTATTTTTGTGATTTTAATTTTATTTGGAGTCATTTTATGAGTATTTGGCTGATCTAGTGTAAAATTTTATTTGTTGGGGATTTTTAGAAAATGTGTATAGTGGATTTATGTTCAGTAGAAACCATGAATGTGACATTAAGGGTGTATTATGTTTTTAGAAGTGAAAACAAAATAGCTTTAAAAAATTCCTTCACACTAAGTCCCTTTATGTGGTTTCCAGTGGCCTAGAAAGGACCACACTATTGATATATGATTTATCCAACTAGGATTGGAGTAAATGATATATAACAAAATATAGATATATTTATTAAATAAAACTAATAATAAATAATCCATAAAATATATTCCCATTCTAAAAAACCCATTTTTTCCAACAGCCCTCCAATTCCTCTATCTCTCACACAACACACAATGCCAATATGGGCTTCTGAACATGAATGTCTACTCTTCCTATCCCAATAAATGGTTTTCCACTTCCTAATATTTGTTGCATCAATAATAGTAGGTATTTATTATCTTGTTGTTCATTCTTCTTAAATTTTTATGGTTTTTTTCTCTACCCTTTCAAGATCACATTATCTATGAAAATAAAAACCTGATTTGTAAGTTCATTTTTTATGTTCATTGGTTCCTAGGGTCTTAGGGTTTAATTATGTGTAGTTATTTGATCGATAATTAGAGGAATAAAAACCACCATTAGAATCATCAAAGCGTTCATTAATTATAATTATTTCACCAAATTTAATATATTTTTTGGAATTTTTGGGTTCTTGAATTTTTTATGTTGTTTCATAGACCTCCTTGACGTAGTTTGAGGCTTCTATTAGTGAATTCGATGGCGTATTGCTCTATAAGAATAAACTATACACATATAAATATATTGAAATGATATTACAACAATATTCATAGTAATGAAAATATATGAATCTGACATGGTCCACACACACAAATATATATATCTGTGTGTGTATGTTTTGAGTGTGTGTCTTGTTCCTTCAGTTCTGTACAAGTTATTCATGGATTTTCATCATATTCTCACATCATTGAGGTTGTATTACCCATACATTTCGTTTCTGAGTAATTTTTTTAAATTATTTATCTCATATATATATATTTAAAAATTTATCATTTTGTTTTTTTCGGGTTAATATAATATGCTTTTGATTTTCCAAACCATTACATATATAAAAATGAGGGTATAAATGGGTTTTCATTATTAGGACTAAATGTATTGAATTTATATCAATGAAATGTTTTTTATTATATTCCACGTAGATATATAAATGGATTTAGGTATATTTAAATAGTGTTTTTTCTTTTATGTGTTTTTTGTTAATTGATAAATCTATTTGAAATTTTGGTTTAATGGGTAATCAATCCTATTTAAAGGTTTTTGGTTATGTGGGGTCCATAGTTATTAATTTTTGTAGTACATTTTATTTATTATGATTTCATTTAGGTTTCATTAAAATGGCCATTAATAATTCACATGGTTTTCTTTATAAATTCTAGTGGGGAATGTTTCATTCTATATGTTTATTATGTGTCCATATATAGGTATTCATTCTTTCAATTTTTTGATTCAACTATTTTATTGATTCCAAAAACCATTTTTCCTAAAATATTTTTCTAAAACATTAAATTTTTCCAAAATGGATCTTGGATTCATTAAAATGATTAAAAATAATGGATATATATTAATTATAATACATGTATTATTTGTCACCTTAGATTTGTCATTTTGTATTAATATTTCATAATGGACAATTTGGCTTATTTCAAGAATTATTAATGTTATTCATCTGGTTTTGAAATTGTTTTGGAATATATAGTTATTACATTTGATATGGATTTAATATTTCAACTAAAAGTAACTTTTCAAAATGATTTGATGTTTCATTAAATTGGTTTTAGTTTTCAGGATGTACATGCATGGTTGTAACGTGAGAAATTATCCCTGTGTGACATTAAACCCTATGGATGTCCCCCATTTGATACTTCCGTTGAATTAATAGTTCTTGGAGTGGGAAGGGAATACACTATGGAATATGTAATTTATTTCCCCATCCATGATTGTGTTGAAATCATAAATTTAATACTATATTAATTTCATGCAATTAATCTACATTATCTATAGGGTTTATGGTTATTAACAACATTTATTCCAAATAGATAGACTAAATATCATTTGTGTGTGAAAAAAATTGGGGTAATGTCACTGGTGAGTCTAGTTAGAGTAGCCTTCTTGGTCATTAACGATGGATCACTTCACACATTGGAATATGGGACCAATATAAGTGCATACATGGTCACATATTAGTATTTTTGGGACAAGACCATTATTACATGTCAATTATATGGATTTATCATCACATTGGTTTACTTTTTTCTTTTGATTATCTTCTAATATATGTTATTTATACATTTATTTTTTTCTTCAATTAATAAATCAGTTATATTTTTTTATTGGATCCATTCTGATGTGTAGTTAGCTAAGTTATGTATCATTCATGCTATAGGTTTTCCAACTAGGATTTGAAATGTATATGTTGTTGAAAAAAAATTTAATTTACATTAATAGTGGATTTTGGTAAAGATATATATGGTTATTAAAAGTATAAAACCCAATTTTAAAATATTTTCTCATGTAGTTATTATAGAAATAATATGAAAATGTCTGGAATTGATTATGTTGATCGAATATATTGATATTGTTTATACTCACACTCTACATGTGATTCTAGAAATCGGTACACCTGGTATTTTTTTACAGGTTTCGGTTTGTGCTCATATTCTGTTTAGGATTCTCCTGATTGTGGCTTTTCTTTGTGGATATGGGTGTCTAAGGGGTCACATGGATGTATTCCAATTTTTTTCACTCTTCATTAATTTTTTATTTTATCCATGTTATATATATATAATTATTTATAATTTTAAGGATGAAATCATCACTAATAATTTATCAATGATATAAAATGTCTTGTACTCATCCAATAAGGACTAGGGATTCCCTTTAGTTGTTTTACAGTACAATTTTGTTATTCAGTTTGAGGTTATCCTGGGATGTTTTCTCAGAAAATAGTACATAGATTCCATTAAATATTAAGATAACATTCTAAATACCATAAAAATTTGAGTTCATATTATAGTAAAATTTTATACTTATCAATAGAATAATCAATTTTCCTATGACCTAACCATTTCTCACCGAAACATCAGATTTTCTGATAAATCATTCAAAAAAATATTCTTAACATTCATAACATCCATTGAGTATCCATGTGGTCTCTTGGTTTTTATTATGATATCTAAATTGGGTAACTCTTCCAATAATTCATTGATATTAATAATTTTGAAAGTACCTTAATTTATCGCATGGTTTTATTCTTTTTATGAAATATAATTTATTATTCTAATATGAATCTCAATGGTTCACATGAAATAAGAAATAGTGATTCCATTTTTTTTAAATATTTCAATTTCTTAATTATTGTGACACATATTTTTAAAATATTCATGAAATTTTTTATTAATTTATATCTTAGATTTCATAAATTTATCTTGAGTCTATTTATTATTATTCCACAAGGGATCATGTATTTATTTTTATGCCTTTATTATTTCTTATTGATTTAATAATTTATTTTGATAAAATTAATTATAGTTGATAATTTTATAAATACACTTAGAATTGAAGTAAAAATTTTTAAAGATGTAATCAGATATGTTATTAAAGGATTGAAATATTTTATTGAGTGGATTATTCAAACCTATTCCCATTGTATCATGGAGGATGAAAAAAGGGATTGATATATTGTTACCAGTTGTCAGTTATTATGAATGGTTCCATGTCGGGTATGACGTCATCTGATAATCTCCAATGAGTTCATTTGTGTAGCTAGAACACACAACAACCCAATTATCCATTATTCAGGGACCTTGATTCTAGAGGTAGGCACCCATTATATAATGATATGGGAAATGGGATTTATGAAATCTATTTGATGAGGGGATTGGAGGTCGGGCTCATGACACCCATTTGCGGGAAATATTTCCAACTATAGGAAACTCTGATAGATTTTTGAAATGTTCATGTGTTCATGAATCCATGGTTCTTTCCCATGAATGTGTTTTTTAGTTAACTATGAGTTGAAAAATCAATCATGAATATTTACGGGTCTAGATGTTCTGACACAATGTTACCTTAATCACTTCGATGACTCGCTCTAGAGATTATCATCATCCATGGAAGAGGGAAGTAGATTCAGAATCAAGATAAAACCCCTGAGATGGGCTTCCTATCTATCCTCATGGGATGAATTCAAACCCACATATTATTGTTTCAGATAACTAGACACATCACCTTTTATTGTCATGTGAGGAGGACCCTTCCAAGTAGCATAATGTCATGTAGCAAAGAAATCTAGGAGAATGATACCAATTCAATAATTTGTTTTTGTAATACATTGATGGTTTAGAGGATTCTTAGGAGAGTCCTGTTCTCTTAGGTAGATATGGCATTGACATGGACACGGCCGGGTGAACTCTAGGGGTTTTTGGTTTTTGGTTTTGATCACAAGGAGGCTTCCTACATATCCCAGTTAGTTGGGAATCATATCCCCCATATTTTGGTTCATGTTGGGGCTTCTACTATATATGTGGCACTGTTTGGGGGGAATCATATATTATTAACCTTTGAAAAGGATCCACTTTGATATTGGTCCATTTGACATGTGTCATAAATATCTTATTTGGGGTAGGAATCAAAATTCTCAAAGATCATTTGGGTGAGTCTTTCGCATAGATGCTCCCCATATGAGCTCAGGCCATCAGAAAAGAATTTTACCTATCCTGGTTGGAGCAGTAATTAGTGTTCCCATTGTTTATTGGGTCTTAGTGTTGATACATATATCATCATCAACCAAAATTCCAACACGAGCCATTCTTAGGGTCCAAAATAAGTGAAATAATTATATTCCACAATCTGTGAACCTTCCCTCTTCTACTGATATAAAATGAAGAGGATTATAGAAGTTACCTGGGTGGAAGATCGATTAGTTAGAGAGGGAATTTGAATGTAAAAAATCTCACCTATTTTGATATACATGGTTGTCATGTTTGGTAATCTAATTGGACATGTCATGGGTCAGGCCTGAGAGGACCATGAGTGATGCCTCTTGTTGAAAAGATATGGGGTCAAAAAATGGAGGCTTCCCTAAATCTGGTTCTTAGGATGGTGAGAATCATAAATCCCAATCAAAATGAAATTCCAACATGATACCTTTAAATTATCATTGTCCGTCATTGAATGGAAAAGACAATAATTACCCATGGTCCCTAGAACAAGGATGTTCACATGAATATTTCAAGGTTGGCTTCTAGGTTACCATGTGAATGTATAATTAATGAAATTTATAGGGTTTATACGCTTGATATGATTACCCATGTGACTTTGGTTACAATGGGTATGTAAACACAGAAGTACATGCTGATGTTCCTGATGATTTTATCATATGTTTCTGGTGGGTTTTGAAGAGGCGTTGGCCTGATGATGATGAACTGGTTAGTGTAGGGGATTCATAGGATGGGATGGAAATAGATGTGTATGACTGGAACCAGATGGTGGAATGCCTGAAGGTAACCCATTCCAAATACCACTTTTTTCATGTAGGTTAGTTTAACCCCCATATGGTGTATTACTATGTTGGTGGAGGGGAATTCTATGTATAGTAGCGGTTTATGGACTAGGATTCTATCTACATACTATAGGATTATGAAGACCTAGATTGCGTTCGAATAACAAAGTGGTACACGAACAATTATGTCTCCTGTATACCTATGTGCTGCACGAACTTGGATGTCATCCGCGTATCGAATTTTTTCATGTTATAAGAGTCCATCTTGGTGGTGGACTGCTACACAAGGTAGGGATTCATCTACGAATAGATATGTTATGCAGAATGCCAGATTGGGGAAGGGGAATTTATCATACTGATAATAGGATGTTCATCTGTGAAGAGAGTATCGTTCATGGTTCACCAATTAGGCTTTCAGTTACAGAATATTATTTATTTTTGTTTCTCATTATGGTTAACATCATGTTTATAGCTACTGAAAACTATTCAAAGTTCCAAAATTCCTCGATCATATTCCATAGATGTCTTTGGTTTGTAAATTTATGATCTCTGAAAATCCGAACCATTATTTTTTTCTTCTCTGCTCCCCACAGGGTCCTTTTATATAGTTCGGAAGAGGCTGTAGGAAGGGGTCATATGGTACTATTTGGGAAATCCTGTGGTAATATCATCCATCCCCCAGATGACATGGTGAAATGAGTTTTTTGGGGATGTGGTTTGCAGTAGTGTAATATTACACCTCAATATCATGAACGACATGGTTCGCAGGTCACCACTGGTCTCACCATGTTAATGAACAAAGTTAGCTGGGACATTGTTCTATGTAATTCCCCTTTGTCACATTTATGCCGACAACTCACAGGCTAGTGTTTCATGGTACTTCAATGTAATGTTTGGTTCACAGGTGATACAATGATCATACCATTCCTATAAATCAGTATGTAGACCACATTGGCCCGTTTCTAAATTTGATATTTTCACTATTCTTTTCAAATTTTTAATCGAGCCTACAAATAATTCTTCCATTATATTTTTGGGAGTATTTCTCCCCCTTTGTGTAGTTTTCTAGACCCTAAAATTTAGCCCCAACAGAATGGGTTTCAATATTGACAAATAGGATGCCATTCTTCTGTCTAAATAGTATTGAAGTGAACTAGATCACGATATAATGTTGGACCCATTGGGTGGACAATGTATATATATAGGAAGACCATGTAATTTTTCATTTACCAGACATCTTGGTGAAAAGAACCCTACAATGTACACTTGAATTTCCCTGCTTCCGTATAATTTTCAACCGCGAAATCCATCATATGTGAGATATTATGTACAATCCATGAAATGTGAAATCATCATGGTAATTTTCATCTATGAACTGACCATTTAATCTAGGAATTGAAACGTTAAATTTAAAATGTAGTTTTGAACAGAAACATAGTATGTCACTTTGTGGTTCGCTTGCTCGAAAAACTAAACCACAATTTGGGGAACATAACATTAAATATCAAACATTAACTTTAATGAATTCAATTCAGATGATAACATTGTGGGGCTCGGTACTTGGATAATATAGTCAACTAAATGTTCGATTCACTTCCCATTGATTCACGATCCATCTTCTAGCAGAGCATTCTGTGATCTATTTGGTCGTGGGGAATGTAATCCACAGACCGTTTCTGGTGTTTAGTACACAATTATTTACTATGAACATTTATTGTATTCTATTGACAATGTTTTGGTATTTTTCCAAATAATTTGGTTGGGCTATCCCTTTTTAATTGTCTTTGAAATTCATGATGACTTCTTTTTCTATTATCTCAATAATATCGACCTCGTGGATGGCAGTAATGGTTGGGAATTCTGAAGACAATGTTCATTCCTCCATCATTCCTCAATATGGTATTCTAAGAGACCTTGTTTTTCCCAATAACATGGTCTATCATATATATTTCCTATTTCCACTTTACAATTTTATCATCAAAGATGACGTTACCCTACCATTATCCAATCATAGTACTCCATTTAATCTTATTGAAGAATCCCAAGGGAATGATCGGTACAATAATTATTCAACGGTAGAACTTGTAACTTCTTATACTCAAGAGAACATGATAATTTTAAAAGGATCTATGTGTAATTATAGTAATTGATGTCAACATAACACCACACTAAGGGAGGTTATTTGGGAGTACACCTATATTGTCAATATTTCTCTAGAGATTCCTAATGGATGAAAGATCACCAAATAGGACATTCAATTTAGAGGGTTTTTCTTCGATGGGTGGTCCTAGGAATTCTGGATATTTTATATTTTTTTTCGTTTCCCCTACTAATTAGATGTTGTAAACATGTATCAAGTAGCACGAGCTTCCCATATTTCAATCTATTCCCAAGGAGAGATGATGCACGAACATGCTTAGTCGTTGGTGTTCAATAACTAATAACATGAAGTAAATTTATCAGGATGTGTGGATTAGTTTGTGGGGTATTGATCAAGTCGAAGGGATTCCCATTCTAGGAAAAATGTTTGATGAGTTTCATTCACTAAAAAATTACTAGGTGAATTTCTAACAATTATCAATACTAGAATGGGATTTATTGGTCATTGAAGATGGATAACTAAATAAACACTTACATGATCTTTCCTTTATTTCATTCGATTAATTGACTATAATTTTCTCACTAAAGAACAGTCATAGGCCAATAGAATCACATAACTAGACTCCCCTAATTCAACAATCATATAAAATCATGAGCTCATACATTCCATCCTTGAGGAAGGTCTATACACCATTTTGGGGTATGAGAAGCATTCATACATATCACATATGCTATAAATAACATGTTTCTTTTCCATTTTCTTAAGTGGATGGATCTTCTCCTCCCTCAATGTATACACTCATGTTAGAGAATTAAATCTGATTATGGAAGCCACATTAGTTTAGGGAAACTCTATTAACATTGTTGATTATACCCTTTTCTCAATCTAAGACAAACTAGTGATTATACAAGAAAGAAAAACCCCCACACCATATTAGCAGGCCTTTTTAAATTTTCATATGGATGGATGGAAGTGCATTTCCAAATATATGAGTTTCAGTATAATGCAAGGTTTCCTCATTCTGACTTTTACCAAACTCTTCACAACACTATCACCATTCATCCACAATCATTGAGTATTAATGATAAAATCTTAATGTTGACAAACATTTTTCATTTTTTGTTTACACCTTTTGTAGTGACCCATGGATTAGTGATGGACAACAATGGGTCTCTTCAAAAGTACATTCTTATATAATTCCACTCTTGTATGGAATTTTATCTGTTGATATATACAAGGTAATATTATTCAAGCCCTACACTACATATAAGTTTCCATGAAATTTGGATTCCTTCAATAAGTTTTATCTCTTCCTATTTTTCTAGTTTTGAGTGATACTTATAACATTATTATTCACTTATAGTGTCAATCCATGATACAAGAGGATTATAATGTAGAAGGTCTAATTCCAACCATAATAGGATGAACTAACCATTAATTAGAGTATGACAAATTATATGTAGGTTTCTTCCCAAATAGTGCATTGGGAAGGCCGGTTTGATGGGTTCATAGCTCATTGTTTGTTTCCTATCCTATACAAGTGGTACTAGTTGTGTTATTTATTCCCCGTAGTGGTTATAATGTGTTCTAACCTCTATCCTATGAATTTGGAATGTGCTTCACCCACACAACCCATCTTGATGGAAACTGACTAAAATCTTGTATCGTTGGATGATATTTCCCATGGTCATACCGAAGCTGGTCCAAGTGGGATATCAACAAGTGTTCATGATATTGCTAGAATCCCCCTATGTTTTTACTAGATGCTGAACCATCTATTGGGAAGGAAATTCCCCCTACATGGTTGACTCCCCCTAAGGAACATATGTCTATTATAACGTTGTTTCTGGATTATATACTTATCATTGTGGAGGATGAACAAGATTTCAATTCCATTAGGAGGCATCAAGCTGTTCCAAAATAAGCATGGCATTAAATTTGTACTCTTTACTGTGGAAAATATGTTGATATATTTTTCCAATGGGAAGGATAAATTTCAAATACAACTATTCGATAAGGGATAAAGAGAGTTTGATTAACATCCCCAGCAACTCTTTGTGTACCAAATTATTATAACTCAATACGATCTCACTGCTAGCGAAGATAACCAAATTTGGATCAACTATTCTCACAACCATGCTCAGACTTTCTGAGATATTACTGACAAGTCGCATCATCTGGAGGCTGATGAAGATAATGTTCATGGACATGCGATTTTCCATAAGGAGTAACTATGCGAGTGTGGGAAATGAATGGCCATATTACAATCAAAAAAACCATCAACAAGTGTAAATATGAGGCTATCAAAATGAAATAGAAATACCTACATAATATTATTACGTGCGTATTCCTAATTGTTTATGCTAAATATAGAGCAAGTGATACTTTAGAACAGGCCCTTGAAATCTATCATCAGGTAGTTATTGACTTGCTGGAAAGAGAATTCTAGGCCTCATTATAATTTATCGGGCTTCCCTAAACCAGATTTTTATTATCTTCGGGGAGATACTCCAGAATGTGGATGTCCGACCACCACCCAAACTAATTTTGATAAAATGGAAACATTTTTATTTATAATTTTCATCTTCAACTTTTTCATATTATATTATTAAATCATGAAAAAATAAATAAAAAAAATATCAACTCGATATAAAATTTATTCATCATCTGTGATGAAGGAAATAAATGAATCATACCCCAGTTTTTCATTATAGGATGGGCTCAGGGAGTGTATTTTAAATCATGATAGGTTCAAACAAAATACCATAAAATGTTTTTGAAATTTTAATTATTGAACAAATTTTTCCGAAATTTTTTATAGTGTGGGTTTAGTTGAAATAACTTGACTTGTTTAGGCCACCCTTCTGTATATTTAACCTAAAAATATTAAAGTATCATGAATAATTTTGAATGCTAGATGTTTTTCCAAAAATTCTTGTAGAATAAGTTTAACGAGGTGGTCCTAGGGTTTTGTGTAGGGTTCCCTTGGCTGGGTTTTACCATGGAAAATGTTGTGCCATCTTTCAATGGTATTTTAGAGTGTTTCCAAACAGACAATAATTAATGATGTATTAGACTAAAAATATTTGACCATGAATTGGCGGGGAAAGTGACCCAATTTATTACTCATTAATATAGATTGTCTGGAAAACATTCAAACATGGATGTAATATTTTTCATGAACCTAACATGTGATTTGTTGATCTGGTACTTGATATGGGGCGTGGATTCCATAGGGCATACAGATGTGGGAAAGGCCTCTCCTAAGGCAGAATTTTACCTTGGTTGATAGGCCATTATTATAGGAAACATATTCAGAGCCACCAATGCATTGTATGAATAATCAAAAAATAATAAATGGAGGACACTAGTCATTTATTTTCTATGACTAGGGATTTTATATATATTTTTTTATCTTTATTTTCTATTGAGGGTCATAGTGGGTGTTAAGATAAGGGATCATTTTTTGAAGGATTGGGGTTATTTATTTTATTTTTAGTTTATAATCATCTCCCACGGGAATTAGACAACTGAAAAAGAGTTTTAGTAAATGTAATATTTTAACATCGTACATAGAAGACTATTGAGAAAAATTTATTAAATGCATTTTTTACACTAACATGTGGTGGGAAAAAAAATTTTTCCCCGAAATATTGACTGACAATGTTATATCACCTACATGCATGAGAGGAGAATGATGTATGATTTCTTCTATGGGGTTTCAAAAATTGGGGAATGAGGTGCGATATAGACATCCTTCGTGTGTATGGATATAAGAAAAACATCTCTTTTGGAAGAATATTCCCTTGGTTAACGAGCCATTGTTTGGGAAAATATGATGATCTGTCATGGCATTGTCTACATCGTTAAACAAATGTGTCTGTAAGACACTAGTCATCCATTTATAATTATTGGGAATGGTTAAGTGGATTCATGCATTTCTATATGTATAGTATGGTTTCTGAAGAGGGGTGAGTGATCATGAAAAGGTTTCATTTCATGTTTAACATTATAAAAAATTTCGAGAATTGGTGGCACCAGTTTTATCCTAACCATGTTTTGAAGTTTTCCATATATAGGTTTGAACCTTGTGTGGGAGGGGATAATATAATATTATTTTGTAGTTGGACTTGACATTTGTGGTTTGGATGTCACTATATATCCTATAATGACATGGATCACACTATTTATATTTCTTTTATGGATCATTACTATGCAGATTTGATTCACTCATATGGGTGGGGCATTTTTGATTTGGATATAGACTCATCAATGAGGAAGCGCATATGTTAGAAATTCTTATATAGATTCATTAATTGTGTATGGTCATAAGGGTAAATTATCATTTAACATGACATATCCTGAGGGTGAATACTGGACATCGAGTATCAGGATATTTTAATGTCATGCGATTAGGAAATTGATATAGAAGTCCTAAGAAATTGGAGAGTAATTGAGTCTAGATGTTATGATATGTCCAGGGTGTGGGTCAGGAGGAGAGTATATACCATGGTTTTGAGGGCTCATGGATCTGGAGAAATTACATTGGGCTCTAAAGTCATTAGGCATATGAAAATTAGAAAATCCTCACATGGGAATGAATTTTCCTTTGGATGACAGGTAATATTTCTAGGAACCTATACATTGCCGATGAGGAATTGTGTGCCTAGTCCATCATAGGGTTCCACAGGACACTGGCCTTCCATTCCTGATTTTTATAGAGGATTATTACGATCAAATATCACTCAAATGAACAATTTTGATGAAGTGAGAGTGTTGGATTAGTGTTTTCAGAAACTCTCAGGCCCTGATTACTCTCATAATTTTGAGTGACTCTACATAGATAAGAATTGTATGTGAGTTGGAACATTTTTACTCCAGTATTAGATCAGTGAACAATTTAAATGATCAAGGTTTCCCAACATCATAGTCCCTAAACAAGTATAATCTATTCTTATGGTGTGCGGTAATTTTTAACTATTTTTGGGGAACCATGCAGTTTAATGTAATATTTTGAGGATTATGGGGTATTCTATTTAATGACATATAATGAGGACTTGGGTGACTCAATGATAACGAAATAGAAATTTTGGGTCCATGAAGTTTTAATTCTTGTTGTAAAGAAATTGACAAAATGATTAGTTTCATGTTACATGGACGAAATAAAAATGGGGTCGTGTATTAATATGTGATAATGAGGCTAGGATATTTTCTTATACTCACCAAACATTAGAGGGGAAGAAGGTGTAAACCATGATTCTAATAGCCATCATCTTAAGAGGGATGCTGCAAGGAAAAAGAGACAACATGCATATATAATTGTGAAAGACCACTAATGGGGATAAATTTTCCATTGGTGGATAATACATTTTGTGTGAAACATTTTCATAGCGGTTGGGAATCATGTGCATAGTCAAACCATGGTTTCTGAATGACACTAGCCGTCTATTTCTAATAGTTGTGGGTGATTTTGGTGGTAAATGATTTCTTGTGGTATGGAGTCTAATGGGTGAAAATGATATGTATATGTATGTGAGTGATATCCAGTTCATGATTAGTATTGATGTACAAGATCTGATTCATAGATCTGGTTCATATGTAAAGAAAAGCAAGGTATTTTGACCCATTCAGGATATAACAGTCTATACTTTAAATCTACTACATTATTTTTCATTTCACATGTAAGGCAATAGGTAATTTTTCTTATGATTAATTATATGTGGTTGAAGCCCGGATTTATAGCATTATTGTCACTACATATCTTATTTTACCAAGAATCAAGACACAATTAGTTCATGATATAACATATAGAATAATGTCATGTGGTTAGTCCTCCTTTGTCCATGCAGTTTAATGTCATGAAATTTGGACTGATGAATTTCTATATGCAATTTTTGATTATATACAGAGGGACGAATTGGTTTTAGGGTGGAAAAACCCAGGAAGGCCCTGGTGTGACTATGTGTATCATTGATGGATGAAAACCATGACACATGTTTTTCTGGTATCCTATATAGTTAATCATCATACACTAAGTATGATAGTGAACCCACGTGAAAATGATGAGGTGAGTGAATTTTCGGGTGGGGACCTCATGGAGGTTTCTTAAATATCAGAATTATATGGGAATAAATGTCCACATAGTAATGAGAACTTTTTCCATGTTCCATTCTGGCCCTTGAATAGGTAATGAGACATTTTTTAATGGAAGATGACTAGGATGATGTATTTACGCATTATATTGTATCCAGCAATGGCCGGAATCATGTCGCATGTTGTTCTCGAAAACCCGCTATGCCAGTCTGACATGTGAACAAAGAGGGTGAATTTGTATCATGTTGTGCATGGTGAAATATTTGGGTTCAAGGTGTCAATACATATCACAATAATGAATGAGAATATATCTATTCATAGTTCTCTAACTACCCTTTAGTTTAACGACATACATGTTGGACATTGCATGGATTCCCCTACATATGTAGAAAAACCATGATCTTTATGTCATTTTAATCATGATTTATTAAAAAAAATTCAACTCATACTGCTCAAAAGGTCATACTTTTTAGTGTATTTGGGGAATAGGGATAATAGGTAACAATATAAAACATGTAATACAAATATTTATTGAATTTTGTTTTAAATGTCCAAAAACATTCCATCATACATAATATTCCATGTGATAACCTGAGGACATACATATGGAAAAGATGAGGTATAAAGCCCAATATGGGTGTAAGAAAGGAATAAAATTATGAATAGAATATATGTTAAGAAATATGAATATCAATGGAGCATAAGAGAAACATGAATATAAAGGCATGATATTGCCTGATTATCATAACACAGAAATGTGGAAAGAACATAAAAATTTAATCATTAACATAAATGAATCTGGTAAACACCTATCTCAGAATGCGGGACCAATGTCCTAAAATATAATATGTTAATCCCTTCTACCAACATGACATATAATGGCACTAAAAATTACCCAATTCAATGGATCTCTATCAGGGAGATCCATTGATAATAATTCCAATCTCATGACTATGTGTGACACATATAACCTATTACATGGATTCATTGAAAATCATCATTTATTAAATGATCATGGAATATGGAATATATAAAGTGTAGTCATAAATAATCAATTATATGTTTACAAATGTGAATACCATTTATAGAGGAATGTGTGTGTAATTCAATACATGATGATATTGACAAGGAAAATCAGAGTCTAATTTTGTTAGAAAACAACATTATATATTAATTCATTAAATATGTTGATTAATGAGAAATTGGTCCCCAATAATTTTTAAATTAAATGTATATTAGGGTATCATGGAACATAATATCACAACCTGTGAAACATAATTTTTTATCACTACAAAATATATGGCCTTTATCATTGCTATAATAGTTCATTAACTTTGCTAATAAAGTATAGTGTATCGAGGAAAAGATATTTGGTTGTCCATTTTATCAGCGCTGAGAAAGGCACTGATAAAGGCCCCATTTATCAGTGAAAAAAGAGCTGATAAAAGTCAATAAAATATATATATATATATATATAATGCGGTGGGAGCTTTTAACAACGCTTGACCTTCCCCTGTATGTACTAGGTGGAACCCCTCCCACTATTCCACGCGTTGCCCTATCCCATTCATCTCCCACATGCCTGCGCGCCCCTCCCGGCATCCACCCAAACTCGAACTTGAGACCTCCCCCCTTGCGCACCTACACCAATACTACTAAGCTATTTAGTTTTTTTCTATTTAATTATATCTTTATTTCTATATATAACTATATTTATATTTATTCATAGATTAATATAGATTCATATTAATATAACTATATTTTTATTATATTAATAAAAATATATTAATTCATATATATATATATATTCTTATATAAAAATAAATTTATATCTATTTATATATATATATATAATTATATTAATTCATATAATAGTATAGATTCATATTAATATTAATATATTTAGGTATATTAATAAATATTTTTTATATATTAATATATATCTAATCATTTATATATTGGTATATTAATATATATAGTTATATTTATTTACATATTAATATAGAATCATATTAATATAAATATATTTTGTTATATTAATACATAAATATTTATTTATATATTAATATATATATATATATATATATTTGTATACTAATTTATATTAATATATATTTATATATATATCCTTAGTTAAATTTGTTTAATATATATTTATTTGTATATTAATAAATATTTATAAGATTAGTTTTAAATAATTTTATAATATATGTTTTTTAAACGTGCTTGTATATAAATAAAAAAATACATGCATACATATATACAACACACACAGAGGTATACATACATATATATATATATACAAAAAAATAAATATATTTATACTTGAAAAGCCATAGAATGATAAAACGATCAAAACATCTAAGCCAAAAGTCAGTTTTAACTCTAAAACTAGTCAAATCGAAGAAATTGAAACAGGATTCGATATTATATGTGGTATAGGTATATTAGACATCCAGATCAGATGTTATACTTGATTGAATGTTAAAAAATTAGGGTATCCTGACTAAAAACTCAGTTTGTGAGTCCTTTAGGGACTTTTTAGGCCTCAACAAATGTGACCAAAGGTTTCCATTTAACACTATGACATAATTATCGTCACAAGATTCGATTGGATATGCTGTAGAGCTCGAACAGACACCTGAATCAAAATATTTGGTTATTTGAAGTTTATGTTACCTTTTCATCATAGTTAATATATTTTATTATTTTTTTAATTTTTTTTATTTTCAAATTGTTATTAAATGATTATTGATCGATGATAATTATTAAGTTATTAATTAATAAAAATTTATAAAATATTCTAATGACAATTTCAATTAATTTCTTTTATATTGAATGTAATAGTATATTAAAACTTATCTAAAAATATTTAAAAATTATATATTATATTTATATCAATATAAATATATATATAAAATAAAATATTATTTTTCATGAAATATTATGTTTTCAAAATATAAAATTTATCAGTGCTTGGATAAATCGATGATAAATCCCCCCATTATCAGGACTTCTAAAAAAGTGATGATAAACAGGTATCCTTTAACAAAACTAAAAAAAGTGCTTATTAGTGCGGGGCTTTATCTGAGCTCTTTTTAGCACTATTTAATGGAGGCACTGTAGAATCCTTTTTTGTTGTAGTGGATAAGTTATATAAAACAAATGATGGAATGGTAATGAGAAGAGAGAAACCCCTAACAGAATTTTTGTACAGTAACAGGTGGGCTTAAAATATCATTGGGTGTATAATGAGAGTTAATGGAAGATATAGTCATCTATAAATAAAATGGATAGTATGGGGATTATAGAACATCATAACCCACATATAAAAATGAAATTAGTGAATCGTAACATAAAAATTGGAGTTTGAATGGAAATGAGAAGAGAGAAATACCTTATGGAATTTCAGCACAGTAACAGCTTAGGAAAGTGTGAAAATAGAGTAGGATAAATGATAAATCATTTAAAGAAAATTATTTAGTTTGAAATGTAATTATTAAAAAATAATTTCAATTAATGAAAATAATATTAAAATAACTACTCTCAAAGAATGTTATTAAATTCAATGGGGAGGAGTAGAATCCATTTCATGGATGTGTAAATCCAAAGGCCAAGGGGAGGATTCTAGGGAGCATGGGGGTGTATTGTGTGGTATTTATGGAGAATTGGGTAGAGGGTGGTCAATAATATGATTTATTTAGTGAAGATAAATGTTGGAATGAGTGGTTTATAAATGAACAGATGAGGATTTCATTACTATTATGTTTTTGGGAATTACCGAATTAAATATTTAAAACAAAAAAACCATCCCATGGATTTTTATCATGGTTTCCAAAATTTAGGAGTATTATATATTTTTTTATAAGGCAAAGGTTTGAACATCCAAAAAAAATCATCTTTTAGGGGGAGTTTTGTCACACTTTCATGGAAATGATTTTAAAATATTATGATATTTTATTTTTCTTGTATGATTCACTAAGGATTTATAGAATTTTAAAAAAAATTACCTAATTATAAATTTAAACATATATTTAGACGAATTAACTATTATCTTATTTTATTACATCCCTATTGTGTCATTATGATGTCCTAAAACACATTATATATTTATATGTTATTTAATTTTTTCAAAAAAAAAATGAATGTTTTAGAATATTGTAAAAAAATTACTATTTGATAATATTGAAGTTTTGATTACAAAAATATCATTAATTTAATCTAAATAAATATCTAAATATTTTAATTTTTACCATTTGAATAAAATTTATATATATTGATAAATAATGGATTTTGGAAAAAATAGTACCGAATCATTAATAAATATAACATTTGACTTCATAAACATTATATAACCATTTATATTTATTAACAATTATATAATAATAATATTTTATTAAAATATAACTCATATTAATTATTTATTAATTCATAAATATAAAATTATTTAATTTAATTTATAAATACAATTTCTTTTTTATCATATAAAAATATAAATCATGTCTAATAGATTACTTTATCATTTATAGTGTAAAAATAAAAAAAATATATATATAACCATAATTTATATTTAAAATTATGGTTTTATAACAATATTATATATAATAAAAATATTAATGAAACTTTATTTTATGATAATAATTTATATATTTCTGATAATTATCATTTACACAAAAATTCAATTTATCAAATTCATCATATTTTTAAGAAATACTATTCTCAGAATAGAATTGATGGAAAAAATAATTTCCATATAAAAAGGGATTACCTAATATATAACTAATACCATGTTATATGACCCCATATAACACCAATATAATAACAAAAAATGAGGCATGCAATGGTGATAGGCTCTCGAGGTTCTTTTGATTACATATCTTCAGTGGTGATTTGCACCATCTTGAACTAACCCCATAGGCGATTTTGACCCCGCTTCAGATGTTGAATCTCATATTGGAAATGGTCCTTAGAAAATCCTAATGATGATACATCCTTCCCAAGCTCCAGAAAATGGGTTTGATATGGATCAATTCTATTAGAAAAGTCCATCAACTAATATTTCTAATTTTTTTTTTCTATTTTCATTTCTATTTATAAAAAATAATTATAATGATAAAATATTTATTGTTTCCAACGATCATATTTATCTTTAATCATTATTATCCGATGGTCAAATAATTTTCGAAAAATGATAGTTACATTTCAATATATAATTATATAGTTTAAATTAATGTTACATAGTAGAACACACATTTTTAGAGTGAAATATTATTCAGATCTTCAGGTCATTACATATTTCACCCAATAAAAAATTTCATCCCCAAAATTTTGTTTTACATACTATGGTAAAAATAGTTGAGGGTTTATATTTTTCATGTATTCAACGAGGTCTTCAGTCTTTCCTATTAGAATTTAAATTATGTAGAAAGGGATCATGTATCATAATGGTACCTTAGGATATTTTGAAATTCATTTACATCCTTTATCCAAAAACAACATAAGCATCATAGATTATATTGATGAAAGCATAGATGAGTCATTAAAATGATATTTCTTATATATAATTATGAAATATCTTCATGAACATGTTTATTATAAAAAATTATTAATAATTGATATTCAATTATTTAATAATAGGGTTTTGGTATATCAATTATGGTATTTCCCAATGAAAAAAATCAGTAATATGAGACATATAGCCTGCTTGATGGTCTCCCTATTTTGTAACATGAAGAAAATCAATTATCGATTCATCATTTTAAAATAATGACATTATAAGTAGTCCAAAACCATACTAGGATTACCCATATAACTCTTCTTACAATGGGTATTTAAACTCAGAAGGACACACTAATGCATCTAGTGATTTTATCATATGTGCCCTATGGTTTTAGAAGAGTCATTGGCCTGATGTCGATGGACTGGTTATTATTGGGTATTTAAATGATGGGATGGAATCATAATTTCACGAGTAGAACCAAAAGGTGTAAATCCTGATGGTACCATATTCCACCTACCAGTTGATCATGCGGGGAAGGTTACCCCTCACATGGTGTACTTATATGCTATTGGAGGGGCTATTAGTGTACCATGGTGGTACACATACATTAATTTTGTCTACAAACATGAGTGGTATTCATGATTAGATGACATCCACATACCAATGTCGTACGCATACCTGGATTGCATCTGTGTACCGTTGTTGTATTTGGAGATAGATGCCACCCATGTAGCAATGTGGAACAGAACACTGGATTCCATATGTGTGGTGGAACACTACACTTGCCAATGTTTTTTCTACATTGAGATGTGCAATGTGAACCACCATATTATAGAAGGGGAATTTTTCATGCTCAAGGGATGTTCATCCGTGAAGGTAGTATGAATTTTTGTTCACCAATTAGGTTTGTGGTTTCTCTATATTATTATTAACTATTATATTAATTTTTTATTATCATTTATACCTACTATAAACTATATATAGTTCCATGCATCATCAATAATTTTCATTCAAGGTCTTCAATTCCACACAGAAATGCTCTAAAAATTTTAAATACTCTCCTTTTTTTTCTTCTCACTTCCAGTCAAGGTTTTTTTATAGTGTTTCGATGATGCTGTATGTCTGGAACAGATGACAAAATTAGTAGATGCGCATGGGAAAATCAACTAACCCACAGATGAATTGGTCAACCGTGTATTGGGGGGCTACTGTTCAAGGTGTATAAAATCAACTCCTCAATCACAAAAAAAAATGTATCTCATGGGATTATCCCAACCTCACCTTTACTACATATTGAGTTTGTGGAGATGATGCACATGGTTATACCACTCTGTCAGATTTTGGCCAATGATAGGGTTTTCTGGGGTCTTGGATCATGGGTATCATTTCACCACCTCTATTTTGTCAATGAATTCACTCATTGGGGATCAAGGCCAATATTTATAATTTAATATCTTTTGTTATGAAAAATATCTTATTAATCATATTTTCCACACATTGGTGAACGTCAATCAAAATTTATATATTATAATTCTTAACGATTTTTTTGGGTTGAAACATATATGAATTAGTATTTTATTAGATAGATTCGCTTCTTGTATACTCAAAAATATATAATTGTTAAATTTATTTATTTCTTAGTTTATATATCTATCTATATTATACCATATTCTATTTATAAATACATGGTTTTGAATAATTCATCATTAGTATGAAAAAATATGTCCAGTTTATGGTACATGATTCTCTAAGAGAATGGTGTACATGCTTCCTTATTTTATTTTAGTTTATTACCCCATTAAAATGAGTCCCTTTGAGTCAGAAGAGTAATTAAAAAAGTTTTATATGAGAATTTCTTCTCCAAAATCCAAGAATTTTTAATAAATGTTAATTTTTCATTCCTTACCTATATATATAGAAAATTTATATTGATGAGATTACTTTGATTCTCAAAAAATTTCATGCTCCTTTTCTAATAATTTTACATTTTATCAATAAATATCATTTTCTATTTTATAATTTCATTTATAAAATTATAATGGTCTTTTATAGACAATTATTTTAAAAACAACACATCATTATCATTAATATAATTTTTTATATCTTCTCTAATTAATGTATGAATAATTTAGGTGTAAATTCAATCACAACCATTTTCGTTCATTTCTAATGAAACTAAATAATTACTTTTATTTGGTGTTCCTACAAGTTATTTCTTTACATCAACATGGTATGTGATAACATTACAAATTCTAAATTATATAATAATAAGATCATCTATTTCATCAACATTCTTTTCTATGTATTCTATCTCATTAAGAATCTAATCGGCACTACCATGTATATATGTTATTAAATCAATATTTACATTTATGACATAAAATTAAAAATTAGATTATAATTTATTATGTATTAATATGTTTTCATTTTCCGAACACTATAATCCCTAATAAATTATTTCATCCAAACTATCACTTAGAAAATAATTTTCATTAGATAAGTTATAATATAGAATAATTTAAAAGGGTGATAGATCATTCTTTTCATTCATGAATTTTATTTTAATTTTCTTTTTATTCTTTTTCTTTTGAATTTTTGTAGTTTTTTTAAATTTATTATTCATCTAGAATATCAATAGATACGAAGTGAGTAATTTATATAACATCAAAGTTTTATTTGCACATTCAGTTAATTAATTTTGGTAAACAACATGGTTAGTGATTACAAATCTATTTTAATTAGATCCTTGATAAGAAGTTATAAAAATTATAAAACCCAATTAAACATACAGTGACATTGAGGGAGGGGATAAATAAATTGTTACAAAATATCACCATTTTTTTACTCCTCTAAAAATTATCCCCTATAACACTTGATCCTATCTCCCTGATAACAAATATAGATATTTTTTCCCAAATAACCAATACTTCAGAATGTAATATAGGAATAGATAATTTTTATTATGAATAAGTTTTCTGATAGGATTATCTACTACATGGAAATACAAGTCCTTATAATGATTTTATAGTTGAGTACACCAATTATATTATGAATATAAATAGAATATATTATGGATCCCCATGAGGGAAATACAATGGTTGTAAAAACTTAACCCACATTCTTTTAGTTACATCATTGCATAATCTCGAAATATTTTTGTTGTTGTATAATTTATCTTCAACTATCCTTCCATGAACCATCAATCTAGTCCAAATACTCAATAGTTGTGATATAAATAACCAAATTCATTTTGGACTTATTCTATTACTCATTACCAATCATATTTAGACACATAGTGGAAATTCCTTATTTTTAGGTTATTACTTCCTTATTTATATAGGAAAAACAAATTTTTTTATCTTTCATCGTCTTGTTTTTAACAATTTATGAACTATAAGTAGTGGAGTTACATCTCTCTTCATTTCACTAGAGACAAACATGTATTATTAGTTCAAATCAATATTTTTCTAAAAACAATTGGAGTTCTCCACATCATAAAAATTGTAATGTCTCGGATTTTTTCATTGTTATTTTAATATTATGTGGAATTCTTTCGAGACTAGGAAATTTAATGGTGTGGAGTTCCGAGGCCCGGTGAGCCCAAAAAAATGTTTGAATTTAATTAAATAATTACATTATTTCTACATGTGGTTTTCCTAATAAAGTGGAATAACTCCTGAATAGATGCTCGAATCAGAAATTAGAGGGCACCATTTCGTTCCGAACAACGATTTTCCCTTGGGTGAGGTCTAACATTGGCCGGAACAGGGCGGTGGTGAAATCTAGTTTTTGGAAGTAACTGTAATAAAATATTTAATAAATATATTCTATTAAAACCTTACTGTAGTGAAATCTTGTAAATTTTTTAAATAGAGGTTTTATAGGGGATCAGGGTTACAAATCTCATAACCCTGAATTTCCCTTGGAGGCTCTGGAAAAGATCTGGAGGAAATCTCCCAACGCGGCGACGACGTTCTTGATGAATTTCTCAAGCGATGACGACGCGGTGACCGGAGCATCGCCAATGGATGCCACGAATCTAGGTAGGGAGTTTGATCTCTTTGTGATTTCTTTCCCATTCTTGATTCCTATGACTAACGCAAACTAATCCATGGACAGGTTAGCCTGTGGATCTAGTGTATATGAGGGATGGGATTTCGCGGGGATTTGGGAGGAACTTTATTCTAGCGATTTAATCAGTTGATCATTTTGGTTTTGATCTAATGATGACGAACCCGGATCATCATGAACAACAATCTAGGTTCGTCCCTCTTGTTCGTTTTGCGATTGAATTCCTTGTTCTTCGTGATGAGTCCTCATTCTTCCCCCGGCTTGACATTCAAGGAGGAAATCGATCGTTGTGAATTATTTTATCGGTGCAATGATCCGAAATTGTAGATCCAACCCCATAACGATGCTACGGAGGTGCGACTATTGTGGCGACGAACGATTCGGAGCAGATCGAGAGATATTGGTATTTGGGTGTTTTCTTTCGAATGAATCAATGCTTGTTTTCCGAGCCGTTTGAAGGCCTGAAACACCCAGATTCATATTTAGGATGATGAAATGAAGCACCGTATTGAGTTTTATGAAAAAACGGATAACATAGTCGAGATCCGGAGATCCGGACGAGGCGTGAGGAGGAAGACAATGGTTCTTGAAATCCCGACAACACGACGTGTAGTATGGGCTACACAACGTTCATTTGTTGGGGAAAACCTATCGTGTACTCTTGGATTACATGAAAACGGGATGGGTACATGGCCAAGGAAATGGCGTGCATACCCTTCCCTGGCTAGACATGTCCAGATACGCGGGACACCCCGTGTACTAGTAAACGGGTAGGCAACACGGACGGACACCGTGTACGGGAATACGACTAGGGTACATGGGTGTTTCCCAGTTGATAGGACATGGCGTGTGCTTCGACATACATGACATGTATATTCTTTCCTACACGACTTCGATTATAGACACGAGCCATTTACTCGGGCAGAACCCAGAGTTAGGGAACATGACATGTTATCCTTCTACAAACCATATAGTTGGCTTTTACACAACTTGGATGGATGACATGGGCCGTTGACATGGGCAGTACCCAGAGTCAAGGAACATGGAGTGTAACCATACTACATGTCATGTAACTTGTTTTACATGGATTGAGCCAGTTGCCTTCTGTGACTTGGACCAGCTTCCTTAGGGTTTGTCCCCTTGGTCTTTCTCCTGAAGGTTTCCGATATCATTTCCTACATATAGGAGTATGATCCCTTCATCAGGACTTCTTAAATAGATTTTTTAGAATCCCAACTATAAGACATGGATCCAGATCCTCTATTCCTCCCTAGTACCCTAGGTAGAGTTATTGGTATCGACGTGACCAACTTTACCCAGCTGTTAATCATTTTCTTAGCAGATTAGTTCATACTGAGTTGTTGGAATCACCTAATAGATATTGGTTGTGATCCTTATATGAATATCGTATTCTAAAGTACTTTTGGAGTGTGTTCTCCTGGAATGAGTACTTCATGTCCCTATCATCATACCTAGGAGTGTGTTCTCTCTATTACGTTCTTAGTGGAATCTTCCAGCTAGATCTTAGTGGTGGTTTCACAATGGTCGAATGTGTATGAGTATTTATGGATATTCTTGTTATATGTTTCACAAATATATACTGTGTAGAGTGGACTGTATCTTTAATTTGTGGTATTTTCCTTTTTTGTATTCATTTTTGGTTTCGGGGTGTCCTATTGGGTGTTGTTATACTCACCCCTGCACGGGCTTTGCCCGCACGTGTCATGTCTTGTGCAGACGAATGATATTTTGACATGATTCTAGGTGGAGCAGGACTGGATGGTGCTCAGTTAGATCAGACAGGCCGAGGTGTGTTCCAACAACTACAGATTGTAGTACCAGTACCTTAAATTATAGGTTGGACTTTGTTACAAAAGTTTTTTTTGGTGGTTTTGTACATTTCATCCAGGGATATACATTATTTTACTTTACATTCCTATCATACTCTGTTGGTTGTGTTTTTCATGTATACATGCATTTCCACTTTTAGTAGTTTTCACTTTTCAGCTTTGTGGGCTTGGAGATGAGTGTGTATGTGTATCGATTTATAGGAAAACCTCCCATGTTTTTGATATGCCTACTCGGTGCTAGTCACCAGCCCCTGGCCTATTAGAGGCGGGCTTGGGGAGTTGTGGCTCGGGCCCCACTAGGATGGGTTGTGACAGAGTGGTTTCAGAGGTGGTGGGTTCTACCATTGGACCGAGAGTCTGTGAGTTGGTTTGTGTCAATAGTGTTAAGTGTTTCGAGTTCAACTATCAGGCCATAGACCCTAGAGTTTGTGTGGGAGGCTGACGTATCCATACAACATGACTCTTATTTCTAGCTTTTTGACTCAGAAAATGAGAACACTAGTTGCAGGGGAAAATAATGGTACATGCATCATATAGGAATGGGTTTTGGTTTTCATGTCCTTCTGGAGTCAGCTCTCCAGATATACTCACTAACTGAGATACATCTTGTTTCATTACAGGATGCCTCCGCGACGCGCACCCGCTAGGATCTAGTAGTTCGATCATGTGAATGACCCCCTCAGTGAAGAAGCTTCGATAGAGGGACTAGATCCCCCAGTTTTACCTTTGAGTGGTTTGCAAGATATTCCACCACCTGTGGAGCTATGTTTAGTGCCTGTTGTACCAATAGAGGAGGTGTGTAGGCTGAGAGCACTCCATGAGTTTCAGAGATAGAGATCCCTTAGGCTTCGAGGGGAGCCAGACCCATAGGCAGTAGAGAACTGGCATGAGGCAGTGGCTAGAGTCTTCCGTTTGGTCAGGATATCAGCAGACCAGATGGTGATCCTTGTAGCAAGCCTTTTGTAGGGCTCAGCATGACAATGGTGGGGTTTTGTTATCCAGACCCATGATTAGGAGACTCTTGCATGGTTAGAGTTTGGGCGTATCTTTATAGAGAAGTTTTCACCAATTAACCCTAAGAGCAGTACATATACAGGAGCTACTTCAGCTCCAGTAGGGATCCATCACAGTGGCTAACTATTCATAAAGGTTTACTGTCCTCTCTTGTTAGTCGATGGATATGGTCAGGGATCAATACATTAGAGCTCAAAATTTTGAGCGGGGGTTACACAATGATATTCGAGCAAGTATCAACCCTATGAGCATTCAAAACTTATACTGGGGTGCTCGAGTGGGATTTGGTGGTCGAGAGATTCATGGCAGAGTAGAGACAGCCGACAATTGTCAGTAGTGAGAGAGATGAAGCAGAGACCTCAGTAGTAGGGTGCCAATGTTAGGGACTCAAGCATGGTATACGTAGTCAGAGGAGATCCTAGGACAGACGATCTGCCATACAGGGTTCACAGGGTGCATCCAGCCATCCTCGAGAGAGGCGATTTTAATCATGTGATGGTAGGGGACATCTCGCACGAGAATGTCCGACCCTTCATACTACTAACACAAGAGCAGTGGATGGACCACCGAGGCAGAGGCAACGTGTGGAGTAGATAGATCCGTGGGGCAGAGGATGTGGTAGAGGAGCTGGGAGATAAGTTGGAAGTGGTTGGGGTTTTGACCTTTTACCACCAACACCACAAGCAGGTCCACCCCAGGTTCAGGGAGCTGGTGGACAGAGGCAGGGACAACTGCAGGCAGCATAGGCTTATGTCCTAGGTACTCCTGGAATAATTAGAGGTACAATCTGTGTCTTTTCTACATTGGATACCGTACTAATAGACACAGGTTCTAGACATTCTTTTTTAGATGATTATCTCGTTTGAGATCTTGAGATTCCAATTGAGTCGTTGACTCGACCCTTATGATTAGAAACACCTACTGGAGAAGATTCAGAGATGACACACCATTGCAGACAGTGTGACATGACCCTTGGAGGTGAGAGTTTTAGTTTGATCATTTTGGTGGTAACATTGAGGCCTTATGATTCCATTATTGGTAAGGATTGGCTATCCACAGTTCATGCCCAAATTGGATGTTTTAGGCGAAGGGTGTGGTGTGTCTGCAGTGATGGAATGAGGTTATCCTAGGTCATTGAAAAGAAGTCCCAGGAAGCGCAGGATGGACTCGTGCGTAGAAAGGTACAGCTGATTTCACATCAGTTGGCTAGCCTATCCATTGGCACAGTAGATGTTACAAGTTTATTGTTTCTAGCAGATGTGTCTGAGTATGATGATGTCTTTCTGAAGGATGTCCCAAAGATACCTCCGCGTCGGGAGGCAGATTTCTACATTGAGTTTCAACCCGGGATGACACCGATATCAACATCATCATATCGGATGTCTCCTGCAGTGCTTAATGAGCTGAGAGTGAAGTTGGAAGACCTGTAGAGGAAGGGCTTTGTGAGACCTAGTCTTTCACCTTGGGTGGCCCCAGTGTTGTTTGCCAAGAAGGAAGACGAAAGCTTTAGGCTATACTCCTGTGAAGGGGAACGTTGTGGTAGATGCTCTCATAAGGAAATCGAGTTCGCAGTTGCTTGATGAGGCGACGAGGAAGTTGGACTCTTTATAGTTATCCTTAGTGGATAGAGATGAGGAAGCTTACCTTCAGTCGATAGATGCAACCCCTCCACTCATACAATGAGTTAGGGAAGCACAGCTCAAGGATGCTAGCTGTGAGACCCTACGTGCTCAGGTATCCTTAGGTGATGCTACCGATAGATATTCAAAAGGCAGGGTGAACATTGTTCTTTTTAGAGAGCACACAGTAGTACCAGTGAAATTGAGGGAATGGTTTCTGAGGTAGTTCAATACATCTCCTTTGTCGTTGCATCTAAGTGTGACGAAGATGTACCAGGACCTCCGATGTCATCTCTAGTGGCCAAGAAGGATGAAGAGTATGGTAGAGTTTGTTTCATGGTGCCTTACTTATCAGCAAGTAAAGGCTGAGCCCCAGGTGCCCGCTTGTTTGACTCAGCACCTTAAGGTGCCAGAGTGGATGTGGGATGGGATCTCCATGGACTTAGTGAAAGGTTTATCACGTACGTCCAAAGGAAATGATGCCATCTGGGTGATCATTGACCTACTCACTAAGTCGGCCCACTTTCTATCCATATCAGAGATGAGTCCAGTAGAGAGCTTCAGGCGCCTCTATAGGAAGGAGATAGTTCGACATCATGGAGTGACCTCAACAATCATCTCAGATCGTGATTCTCATTTCACATCCCAGTTGTGGAAGGTATTGAATTAAGCTTTTGGGACTCAGTTACACTTGAGCGAAACATTTCATCCTCAGACAGATGGTCAGACAGAGCGGACCATCAAGGTTCAGGAGGATATGCTACGAGCTTGCATACATGACTTCGGTCGTAGCTAGGAGGATCACCGACCACAGGTGGAATTTTCTTATAACAATATTTATCATTCTACTATTGGTATGGAACCTTTTGGGGATTTTTACTAGTGACCTTGTAGTTCCCCACATTGCTGGGCTGACCCAAGAGAGTCAGCACTCATGGGCCTAGAGATGTTGCGAGCTACAATAGAGAAGGTGCAGGTGATCCACAAGCAGACGAAGGCTGCACAAAGTTTGGAAAATTCGTATGATGACAAGAGATGGAGGCCCTTGGAGTTAGAGGAGGGAGAACCTATGTTACTTTGGGTCTCATCTCGACTGGGACTGCAGATATTTGGCCAAGGTGGCTTGTTATCTATGTGGTTCATCAGCCATTTTCAGATTCTGAGTAGAGTTGGTGAGGTGGCGTACCTCTTGGCTCTACCTACTCAAATGGACCGGGTACACAACATATTCCATGTGTTGTATCTATGGAGGTATGTGCATCATTCATCTCACATTATTGACTGGTGCGAGCTGGACATCGATGATGGAGCGACCGTTGCTGAATACCCATTGGAGATCAAGAATCGGCACGAGAAGATCTATCGTGGGAGAGAAATTCCCTTGGTTCATGTCTGGTGGCAACATGGGACTCTCCAGGAGGGCATGTGGGAGTGGGCGGCTCAGATTCATGGGCAGTACCCACATTTTTTGAGTAGCCATTGTTTTGGATTTTTGGGGACATAAAAGCCCTAAGGTGTGTTTGATGTACTGTCTCGGATTTGTCCATGTGTTATTTTAATATTATGTGGGAATTATTTCAAGACCAGACAATGTAGCAGTGTGTAGTTTGGAGTCCTGGTGATCCCAGAATAAAAGTTTGAATTTAATTAAATAATTAAATTACGCGCATGTGTGGTTTTCCTGAAAAAGTTGAATAACTCCTAAACGGGTGCTCAGATCAGAAATCTGAGTGCACCGTTGTGTTCAAAACAACGATTTTACCATAGGTAAGGACTATCATCAACCGATGAAGGGCGGTGTTGAAATCTAGTTTTTGGACGTAACTATAATAAAATATTTTATTAAATCATTGCTGCATCGAAATGTTTTAACTTCTTTAAATAGAGATTTCGTAGGGGATCAGGGTTGCAAATCCCATAACCTTGAATTTCCCCTGGGGGATCTGGAAAAGCTCTGGAGAAAACCTCCCAATGCGGCGGCGATGTTCTTGATGAATTTCACCGAAAATGACAATGCAACGATCATATCTTCACCAAAAAATGTCGCGAATCCAGGTAAGGTGTTTGATCTCTTTGTGATTTCTTTCCTGTTGTTGTTTCCTATAACAACTGCGGACTAAGACAAGACCAGATTAGCCCGTAGATCGAGTATATTTGTGGAATGGTATTTTGCAGGGATTTGGGAAGAACTCCATTCTTGCAATTTAATCTGTTGATCATTTTGGAATTGATCTAACGACGACAAAACCCAATCGTCACGAACAAAGATTGAGGTTCCTCTGTCTTGTTCATTTTGAGATTGAATTTCCTGTTCTTCATGGAGACTCCTCGTTCTTCCCCACACTTGATGTTCTTGGATGAAATTGATTGTTGAACGTTCGTTTGTTGGGGCAATGATACGAGATTGTAGATCCAACCCCGTAACAATGCTACGGATATGAAACTACGGTGGCGATGAATTATTCATAGTGGAACGAGAGATATGAGTTTTTGTGAATTTTCAAACGAATGAATCAAAGATTGTTTTCTATGCCGATTGAAGGCCTGAAACACCCAGATTCAGTGTTAGGATGATGAAACAAACCAGCATCTTGATTTTCACTACAAACGGATGACAGAATCGAGATCCGGAGATCTGGTTGAGGCGCGTAGAGGAAGACGGTGGTTCCGAAAATCCCAACTACATGGCGTGTTGTATGGTCTACATGGCATGTGTTCATTGTGGATCACCTGTTGTGTAATTCAGAAGTACATGAACTCTGGTTGGGTACGTGACCAAGGACATGGCGTGTATACCCTTCCTTGGCTAGACAAGACCAGATTCATGGGACACCTCGTGTACTGGTACACAGGCAGGAGACACAGATGGAAACCGTGTACGGGCATACGAACAGGGTACATGAGTGTTTCCCAGTTGACAGGTCATGGTGTGTGCTTCGACTTACACGGCGTGTATATTCTTTCCTACATGAATTCGATTCCAGACACGAGCTGTTTACACTGGCAGTACCCAGAGTCAGGGAACATGGCGTGTGATCCTTATACATGCCGTGTAGTAGGGTTTTACATAGCTTGGATGGATGACATGTGCCATTTACACGGACTGTACCCAAAGTCAAGGAACATGGCGTGTAACCATACTATATGCCATGTAACCTGTTTTACTTGTTTTGAGCCGGTTGCCTCTTGTGACATGGACTAGCTTCCTTAGGGTTTGTTCCCTTGGTCTTTCTCTTGATGGTTTCCGATATCATTTCCTATATACATGGGTATGATCCCTTCAGCATGACTTCCTGAATAGAGTTGTTGGAATCCCCTCTATGAGACATGGAGCCAGATACCCTATTCCTTCCTGGTACCCTAGGTAGAGTTCTTGGTTTTGACATGTCCAACTTTACCCAGGCGTTGATCCACTACTTAGCGGATTAGTTCATACTGAGTTGTTAGAATCACCCAATATCTATTGGTTGTGATCCTTATCAGAACATCGTATTCTCAAGTACTTGTGCAGTGTGTTTTCCCGGAACGAGTACTATTTGTCCATCGCTTTAGACCTAGGAGTGTGTTATCCCTGTTACGTGCTTAGTAGAATCTTCGAGCTGGATCATAGTGGTGGTTTTACGATGGTCGATTGTGTATGAGTATATCTGGATATACTTGTTATATGTTCTGTAAACATATAATGTGTAGAGTTGTCTATATCTTTCCTTTGTGGTATTATCCTTTGTTGTATTCTTTTGTGGATTCACGGTGTCCTATTGGGTATTTTTATACTCACCCATGCATGGGCTTTTCCCACACGTGTTATGTCTTATGCAGATGAGCGAGACTTTGACATGATTTTAGGTGGACCAGGACCGGACAGTGCTCAGTGAGATCAGATAGGCCGAGGTGTGTTCTTACGGCTATAGATTGCAGTCCCAGTACCTTACTTTAGAGGTTGGAATTTGTTACAAACTTTATTTTTGTGGTTTTGTACTTTTGGCCCAGGGTTTTACATTATTGTACATTACATTCCTGACATACTCTTTTGGTTCGGGTTTTCTGTTATATTTGCATTTAAACTTTTAGTAGTTTTTACTTTTCAGCTTTGTGGGCTTGGAGATGTGTGTGCGTGTGTACAGGTTTATAGGCAATGCCTTCCATGTTAGTTATATGACTACTCGATGCTAGTCACCATCCCCTGGGCTATTGGAGGCTGGCTTAGGGAGTTGCGACTCAAGTCCCACTGGGACGGGTTGTGACAAAAATAGCTACAGTGAATGTGTTATCTCAAATAAATCAACTACATCTTATGCATATTTTTTATATTCATATATATTAAAAATATTAATTCCCAAATAGATTATTGGTACTTATATAATGACTATTATTAATATTTTCGTTGATTTGAACTCATTTGATCCTACCATTTATAAAGAGTCAAGGTATATTCTTTTTATAACCATTTCATATAGAATTATATGCTAATTGATTATCCTTGCATCAAACTCTCCTAAAAATATGATTATTTTAACACATTTTTGTACTTCTAGGATTGTATACATTCAATAAAAAATTATAAAAAAATATGGGTGTGAATTTCCATTTTACAAATACAAAAATAATTAAACTAAAACACCGACCCATTTGAAATATTCTTATGTTTCAAATTAAACAATTAACCATAGTAAATTCATAGTGGTTACTGTACATAAATCTCAATGAAACCATTTTTTAATATTTAATAATTTATCATTAAATGTAATGCATCCACAATATATAAAATATATTATTTCTCATTTAAGAGCCTTTTCCATGAAATGATTGATGAAACAAAAAGCTCTATGTTTTATTTGTTGTTTCTATTCCTATATCAGTGCATCAGACATATATATTTTACACAGAAAACTAAAAACCCAAAATTTTAATACTGCAATATGTTCAACATCATTTTTCAATGACAACGGAATATATAGAGGTGTGGTTTTCAAAGTCTACTTATTATGACATTGTGAATATCTTACTATTTTTTCATAAACTACAACAACAATCACTTTGTGGTTATTATTATTTTTTAATAGTGGTCCACAATCTCTATATTCATCCTTAATTTTAACATTAATCTAATCTTATCTTATCATAGACTTAATTGGATATTTTTTTATTCATTAATCATCACATGAAATCATAATATTAGTAAAATAATTAACTGTAATATGTAATATATTTAAAACTATGACTCTTCCTACGAAATAATTTAATTTTAATTTTTTACACTTCATTATGCCACTCATATAATTAAATTTATATAATAACTTCATCATGTCATAAAAAATTTCACGATGTTACACCTTTTATATTAAGTAATAAAAATATTTCACATCATTCATATAGATAAAAAATTTCACTTAAAAAACTAAATGAATAAGTAATTTCCAAATTCATATGAAATTAATACCACAAATTCATAGAAATAAAACACATAAACTAATTATATTAACTCATTTTTCGTCTCTTTCAAATGAATATTCACCATAGTAAAACTAATATGTGCATATATATTGGAAATTCAAATGTTCATGTATGAATTTAAGATTATCCATCCTATAAATTCTTCTAAAGAAATATATTTTTCAACGTGGTAGAGTATTTCTCATTGATATGGATTTGAAATATTGTATATCATAAAATCCATTTTCACATAATCATTTTATAGGTCGTATGACTTATGTAGAGAAGACTATACAAGTAGTAACATAAGTTATTGTGCTAAACCATTTTTAGAAAAGGTTTAAAACTAATATCATATAATGTGTTATGCACATTTTCATAACATTTATGTAGATGAAATGTGTAGTTAAAAACCTAATCACACATGAGAAATAATATTCGGTGCCCACTGTTTTTTAAATAAAATGTGTTGTATAATATTTTTTTGAAATCATTCATAATAATGTTATTTATAGTAGGGTTATATGTTGACGTATGAAACAATATTTAATAATTATGCACATATTTGAATTTTTATTGAATTATACCATATTCAAGGATGATTGTGTTCTAATTATATTACATATATTAAATTTTGCATTAGTCTACTTTGAGATTTGTAATATTTTTTCCATTTGAATTATTTTTCTATATCATAATAATATTCGATAACATAGAATGCAAGAACACTCAGACAGTAGTGTATAACTATAGCATGAATACAAAAACCTTTATAACTTATTTTTTCATCTCTTATTTCATTGAAGATGTGACATTATTAAAATTTAGATATTCTTTAATAGAATTAAAATATATTAATCTCTTCCACTAATATTTATTGTGTAGTTCGAACCAGGTCAACCAAATATAAAAAAAAATCAACCATTAACATGACCACATAATGTTTCATAGGTATAGAAAAATATTTTATAATTTATTTATTTATTTTAATTTTTTATTAAATTAAAACAACTCATTTAAATTTTTATCATGATTCTAATTTTTTATATGTTGTAGTCCTTTTTATGAAATATTAAATTTTTAATATATATTTTACATAAAATTTATAAAAATTTAAAATCAGTATAATGAAATATGATTGGTTTTTCTTCTTGTTTGTTGAGTTTTTTTACTATGTTTAAATTTTATATACAATATTAGTGGAAAAAATTAGATCAGTATTAATATAAGGTAAAATTTGACACAAAATATACAAATAATTTCACAGAAAATTATTTATGGGGAACTTATGAACATCCAATTAATTCTATTACATTTGATCAATATTCCATATAATTTCTTAAGATACTAACCCATGAGTATTTTTTAATATTCCAGTCAAAATTACCTATATGTGTACCACCATTAATGTTTTTGAAATAAAATATATTATTCATTTTATTATATTTTATCTTCTTAATTTCCCTCCCTTGCATGTTTTTTATCATCCATTTGAGCGTCTAAGAAAAAAATGGTTATTAATGATTTCTAGAAAGGAAGTTAATATAGTAAATAATATATCAATATAAGTATTAGATTTTCCTTAATAATTTTCATTATCTTAATCTTTTGAACATATATTAAATATATTTTACAAATTAATAAAATTTTATTTAGATTATTATTGTGATATAAATTTTTTATTATATTAGTATAACAATATAGTCTTACTCAGTCATCCATTATAATCAGTTCTTATATTGTAAATCTTAGGCATATATTTTAATATTTCAATAAAAGTGTCATAATTAGTGGTTATATTGATATAAATAATTGAAATTATAAAATTCTTATAATTCATAATTATTCATATAAAAACTAAGAATTCTATATGAATATAACAACTCTTAGTGTATTAAATTTAAAAAATGAATAAGATATGATTTATTAGAAATAAAAAAATATATATAAATAAAAATAATATTGGTAAAACTAAAATATATTAAATATATTTACATTATTTTAATGATCATTTATGATATGATGAAAAAAAATCACAGTGAAAGGGTATAAACCATCATACTTGATATAAATATGAGATAATTAACAAATTAAATCTAAATGAACAATAATTGTACAAACCAAGAAGATGATTCACCATTTAGAATGTGCACTGAATTTTTTTTATATTGAAGGATTATATATTTTAAATTAATATATATTTAAAATTTAGTATATGATAATATATTTTTATGTTTCTTGAACTAAGTAAAATATATAAAGAAATTTATAGAATGGGGGAACAAAATGTTTAGGTTTTTTCTACCACTTTTATCATGTAATACTTATTAATATTAGTTAGAAACCAAATTCATTGGTTCTCTACTACAAATAAATGTGGCTAAATGATAAATAATTTTAATATCATAATATATTTTCAAATATAATAGAGAATAATTATAGTTTTAATTGTCCCTTCAGAACTGTAGTATATCAAATGATATTAAAATATTATTTTGATGATATTGAGAAATATTACTTATATTATCTCAGTTTATTTATAAAATGTTTTAAATATATCACACTAAGTGATTTATAAATTGAAATAATTTCACATGGTCACTAAATTATGAACATTAGTTGTTTAATAACACAAACTGAAAAACTAATCTTGATTAGTTTTTTTTTCTAGAAATCACTTATCTAGTTCACAATCAATTCATTAAATGATTCAGAACTTCATGAATTATAACTTATTTGGAAAACAACCTGATTCCATTTCATTTGAATATACATCATTTTCATCAAAATATCATTATTTTGGAATCCTATTCCACAACTTATATTCAATATTTCATTAAAATAAATATTCATAAATTATTTCAATTATATTTTACATAAAATATAGTATATTAAACTAAAAATAATCATTCAAAATAATACATATTCTCTTTTACATTCACATAATATAGAATTTATCTTATAAAAAGATAAAATATTTGATTGGTTTCTCAATTAAAAGATGAAATTATTTTTCATATAATAGCATTTCTGTTTTCCTTATATAAGTTTTTGGAATATAGAATTTAATCTGAATAATATCTAAACAAAAATGATAAAATATAAATTGATATAATCAATGAGTATTTATAATCTAGGTATTCAAGGATTTTCCAATTCACAATCCAAAAAACATATAGTTTTTAGCTATCCTAAATGACAAGATGTATTCATATAGAACACAACTGAACAAAATTGAATCACATCATTTTATGTTATATTATGTTTTCATGATTTTTTGAGTAAACCAACATTGTCAATTACATATTTAAATAATTCATTAAAAAATACAACTACATAAATACCTCACATAGTCTCTTCTATGAACTATCATTTTGTAATTACATTCATTTTTGGGATTATTATATAAAATAAAGCATAATAGATTTTCAACCTAACAATGAGTGTTGACCGTCACATTATGTAATATCATTATTAATACATTTCCTAGCACCAAAATAATTTATTTTATGGATTAATTCACATAAATTCCATTACAATTATGTACTTTATACTATAAATCTCATAATGTATTCATGAAAATTGGTTCTTTGTTAATTTTTCCATTATGTTAAGATTCTATTTCATTAATAAGAATTTTAATAAATGTGGTACACTTAGTGGGACATTTTTTGACTCCACTTCCATTTTTTATGTTCAGTGAAAATAATTTGCACTTTTTTAAAATATTTTACATATTAAAATTTCACATTTTTTAATAGACAACTCCAACATCATCGATTCAGACATATTTTCAACTTTTTTAATTTGTACTATAGTTCATATTTTTTATATTATTAACATTATATCTAAAAGATGATTAAAGGGTAAATTAATATGATCCATCATTTTGGGATGGGCTGGGTAAACCCACCAAATCATCCCAAATAAATACACATCACACTATAAATATCTCATATCCCTAATGTTATTAAAAAAATCGAATTAAATAATTTAAATATTGTGTCCAAGATCAATATCTACTTCATACAAGACCTCATTTATTACCATAAACACTAAATGATATAACATTTATTTCATGTAGTATAACCATGTTATAATAATTTTTTAATCCATTACATTTTTTACCACACACATGATTCATACACTATTCATAGTAACTCCACCATACACTTGTTCTCCACAAATTACTAAATAAGGCTACTCTAGATGGAATGATATAGAGCCTAACATAATCTTTGTGACTGGTTGATCTATATGCATTGGAGTATAATTTATAGAATATATTTCAAATACCATGATCGTATAAATATTTTTATTTCTATTACAATATGAAAGTGGATAAAATCAATTTTATGTCCAAAAAATAATCCCTTCATTTTAAATTCAGAAATAACAATTTTATGACCATAAAAATCATCTTTCAAACTACAACAAAGAATTTTTTCAAAAAATACATCATAACATTGATCATAAAATTTCTATTTTTATCTTTCTTGATATTGAAAACTATTTTCAAAAACATTACTAATATCAGATAAAATTACACGGAATGATATGTGGGTATATTAATAATGTAAATGAATGAATAATAAATTTTTAATAAATTCATATGAATGAATGATGATAAGGAATAAAAACAACAATATAATACTAATCTATTATAATGATATAGTAATCTTTATTATATAGGACCATAGATTATGTTCGTACAAGATGAAATCCATGATAGAGGTGCCCATAATTTAATCGCCTTTTATTTATTTATATTCATTATTCATCAACTTCATTATTAAATATTGTTTATATTATTCAAATATTAATATATAATAATTTATATACATGTATATTCCTTTAATATTAATTATTATTCTCTTAATTACCATTTTAGTTTGTTTTTATAATATAATATGACAATGGCATGGATAATTCTCACTCTATAGATTGGTTATTCATAGTCAAAGTACATGTTATTTATCATAATAAATTATAATTTATTTTTACAAAGTTCAATATTTTTATTGTTCTACCATAGTCATTAACGTAATTATTTATATTATAAAATGAAAACATTTGTCCCTATTATTGATGTTGGATAATTTAATACTAATTGAATGTACTAAAAATAATTCATTTTAATTTTCATATGATTAACACCTTTTATACTATATTTAATCTATATTAGTGTTACATATTTTCAATGATTCATTATCGATATTGTTTATGAATCTTTTTCCACATTATAAATGAATAAGTACGTGAACTATATCGTTATGTTTTAGTAAAAAATAATCCGAATATTAAAAAATAAAATTGCATTTTTTTATTTAGAAATTTTCATTAGAATGATCTGTCATATATAGTCATTATATCTAATGTATCTCCATATTAGAAATAGAATGATATGTTTATTGTTGTTTAACAAAATTTTTTTATTCAAAAATTAACTTCATTACTAATCCTAATATGATATATTGATAAATTTGTATATAACATATCTTAGTTCAATAGGTTATATTGTCTATGATAACGATGGATATATGCAATTTTTTATGTGAAATACATATATGTTTATTAAACATTATGAAATGTGATAGATTGTAATAAAGAAGAAATAAATTCATTAATTAACTATTTATATCAAATGATATCATAATTTTGTACTTGGATTTGATATGATAACTAGGGTTTATAATCAATTAAAATTTAACAATGTTGATTTCTATTATTTGTATCCTAGATATAATATTACACTAATATCAGAGTTGGCACTCACATGGCCCAATGGGAATTTGGAATCTTAGTGGGACTAGTTCTTATCATTAATCAAGATGAATTAGGGAAATATTGTAGAAATAACAAATTTAACGATAAATAATACAAATAACTATGTTAAAAATCACATATAGATAAAGTAACAAAAAAACTGTTAAAACATTTCCCTTATGATTCACTATAAAATGATACCTTGTCTTCAAAGATAAATAATAAAGATAAATCCAAGTAATAAGTTTCTCAAATATCCAACTACCACCTCCCCCAAACTAGTTTCTATGTATCATCAACATCCACTATCTCCAAGTGCCACTATTCCCATGATAATACATTGTAGATGAAAATCTATAATTAAAATAAGGAAATGGTTTGTTGTGAACAATAATTCCCAATAGGGTCTCACCCAATATTACAAAATCTATTCCATAAAAATTAATGAATTTATTCTTATATAGTAAATAAAATAAGTTATAACATGAAATCAATATATATTTATAAAGGAACATTATTTTATAATCATAAGAGATGGATGATATATCCAAACATTGTGAAATCAAAATTCCATATAAATCATTTATATAGTGCAATGAGGAACAATAATTAAGGTCCATAAACTGATTAAATTCAATCATAAATTCATTAACATTATAGTTCCATGTTACATGAATTTTGGTACATTATTTTTTTGAAATATGTTCCTGACACTAATTAATTACTTATTTTAGCTAAATGTGTGAACACGTAGCAAGACAGATTTTTTTAAGAATCAACTAACAATTGAGATAAAAATTACATTTTTAATATGTTTTCTTCAAGTGTTTTAATTGTAAATAAATCTATAGGGGTTTAGATCAAAGTGTGATTATTGAAATTAAAATGTATCTATAAATTTCATATGTGTATTAATCTATAAATCAATAATTTGTTGTTAGTTTAAAAAAATTCGACAATTGTTTTTTCAAATTTCCTTCTAAATTCAAAACAAATTCATAGTTTTAATTAAATAAAAAAATTTCATAATATATTTAAATTTAATAAATTTTAAATCATTCCATAAAATCTTTTCATCAAATCAAGATATAAATTTTTTCAAATCCAACCAACATATTCCAATTATATAGTAATTCATGAATTTTCATAGTCTCCATGAATTTTTTAAAATCATCCATAAAAATAACAAAATAAAATTCATTAAATAATTGTAAATATGATTTAAATTAAATTAATAAATTTAATGATTTAATTATAGGGAAAATCATATGGACCCACCAAAAATTAATAGTGTGATCAATGCAAGTTAAAACCACAATAAGATAAACTATTAATGAATGAGAATGTATGAGATTACAAAATCCATCGAAGAATAATTTTTGATAAAAAATGACATCATAACCATCAAAAAAATAAATATATAACACTATATAATGGGGTGATATATCGATATAATATCTAAACACATGGTAATATATTTTCTCACTTAAAGGAAATAACAAATGATCACTAGTGTTATGATTAGTGGAGAGTGGATTTTGGAAGATTCAAAATTAATTATTAAATGATTGAACATTAAAAACATAAATAAGATTCATGTAGGAGTGAAAGAGTGTAAAATGATGTTTTGAGAATCTAAAAACACTAGGCATGCTACAAATACAATGGATAAAAAATAGAAAAACTGGAAATAATAGAACCATAAAAAAGTGTCCCCACGCCATGCCACAATAACGCCCTGTCAACAGGCCTCCTGTAAATATTTTACAATCCCTACCAAAACCATGTCCATATATTTCAATTATATCACATATTAGAAGAAAAATTCTATAATTATACCAAAATTGGATGTTTCATAAAATTAATGCAAACACGGTAGCACTATGAAACCAAACCTCTAAGGCATAACTATGCCGAAAATGATAATAACTCTTAAAATTGGAATACATGGTTCCATAATGCCACCAAAAACAAACTATTATTACATATGAATAACCATGATCACCTACAAAATATATTGGTGGAACACATATCATTTGGTACTATGAAATATATATCCCATAAACTATGGTGCCACTCTCTGCCAATACATTTATTCATGGATTCTATTAAAACCCAAAAAAATAAACCTTGAACATTAGTTTATTAAACTGAATAATAACTATATCCATAAAATTATGAAATAAAATAAAAATAAAATGTAATTTTTGAATTATTCAAGATTAACATAAATAAATCTAAAATGTTGTTACATCCTCATCACTATAAACACTTTCTATCCTAATAAATATTTAGAAACGATTCCATATCAAAGAGATGATGCCACAAATATCTCACCAGATCCCCCATTACTAATACTCATTTTATTTAGAACCATAATTAAAAATAACATATTTTAATAGTATTTTCATCCAATAAATAACCTTGATTTCATATCCAACAGTCCAAATTAAATACTCATTGTATGATAAATGTGGCTTAACAACCATATCCCTCTATCTCGTATCGTGAGAAGGGTCATAAAGTTAATTTCAAACATGATATACATTAAGCATACTATTTTTTGAACTAGACTATGGAGGTTTTCAAAAAATAGTCCACAATACACATTCCCTCAATAATATCAATATGAACCACAATCCTCATTAAAATATTTCTTCATATCGAAAATTGGCGGTTACAAAATTGATCTCAAACTCTCCAAGACCAATGGTTACCAATATAAAAATATAAAAATTATAAATGATAATCATCATAGAATGTATTCTAGATTTTTCTATAATCATCGTCTAATGATTTAATTGAATCCTAAATATTATCTCTGAAAAAAAACATGGCCCATCAAAGGAACATTCATTGCAACACAATAAATTTTTTTAAATTATTTTTTCAAATAAATATAATTATCTCATCATTGTGGGTCACATATATCTTGGATTTAAACAAAAATTAAATTAATCATATAGATATAAATTATTTACATGAAACATCATGATTATCTTACATTAAACACATAACTGAGATTAGATTTTGTTACATGATGCCCCAAGTATTAATAAAATACTATATGTTATAAACATAGTATTATTTAATATGATTGTAATGAAAAAAATTGTGGAATTTTTTGTATGAATAATATTAAATAAATTATGAAAATATATGGTTTTACAATTTCATATAATGAAATATATGTTGATAAAGTAAATAGAAATTGAAAATAGAAATCCATTTTAAAATAATGGATTTTTTTATGAAAAAATACATATATTTGAAGAAAATTGTTTTATAAAAATAATTTAAAAAATTATATTTTGGTAAATTATTGTACATAAATTTATTTTTTATATATTAAATATATCTTATAAATTTTATCTTATGTTTCTTCAATAAAAGCTATTATAATAAATCTAATTTTACTATAAAAATATTATTTTTTAAAAAGATTGGTTTTATCTACATTTTCAGAAACACATTAAAATTTATTATTCCCAAATTTAAAATAACAATAATAAAAATTAAAATTTATACTTTAAATAATTATTTTAGTATTATCAAGGAGGTGATTTTTGTAGAATTTTAAAATAGGAAAATTTATAATTGAACAGTGAAAATAAATTATTTTATTAAGAATTATTATTTCATTTAATAATTTATGAAAAATATATATTAATATTGTTTTAAATTTAAAATTATTTCTATTTTATATATATTAATCCACATTTTTGAAATGGAAATTAATTTAATATTTAAAACTTTTGTAATTATTTTATAAAATTTTTAATCAATTATTGTTGGAATACTTCTTTTTCATCATGTCTACGAGGTTACCTTAAATTAAATTATTCAATATTAAATAACTGAATGTGGAAAAATTTAAAAAATATTTAGAATCATAATAATTTTAATTATATAATAATGTGAACTTAATTTTATTCAAATATTAATTAACAAAAAAAACCTACTATGGTTATGGTGAAAATGTTTTTACTGACAGTTAATATAAAACTATTGATGTTGAAATGACCTATAAATAATTAGAAAAACTTAAATGTATATATTTTTACCCTATCATATATCAGGTTTACTAATTTCCAATTTTAAGACATTTTTCATGGGAATAATGATGTTATAACTGTTTATGATTAATAATTACAGGTGTATCAGTAACCTCAACTATATAATTACAACCGTCTCATCTTATATTAAAACATGAAAAACAAATTCCATAAGAGAATAATGGACATCATGGCTTACATAAATCAATTCTATCTTCCCAGAAGTCATATTTTGGATACAAATCAAGCATTGGAAGGCTTTTGGTGAAATCCCAATGTTTTTTTTCTAGTGAAGAAGTTATGTCCCTGACCATGTTGTTTATATTAAATTTTACCATGCATATATAGTAAAAATATTATCTACCATGAAAATATTTTTTTCATGTTATGTTAACATTCTAAAACAATATACTCCTCTCTCATATTAGAAATAAAATGGTTCATCATGTGTTTAATATAATATCAGCTTGTGAACCAATATAAATCATTTTATGTCTCTGCTTCTCCCGGCATGATATATTGAAGAATAAATAGTTTATATGTGATATTTATGATATAATTATTTTTATGAAATAATTTTATCATATATAACATCTTATTTTACATTTTTTATGTAATATGATTAAATCACTTATGTGTGTGTCCAACTAATGCCTCTTGAATAGATTGGTGTTTTTTTCACTAACGATTATCATAGATGGTTATTAATATCAATTTAGAATAATATATATATATGTATATAATAAATAGGAGTTAATATTAAATACTATAATATTATTTAAATTTCATTCATATTATCATTCAAGGAAATGAAAATAAGGCTTATGCATACGTACGACCTACCATATCCATTGACGATGTATTTTATTTATTATCACTAATGATTATAAAATAAAATTATGTATATATATATGTAATATATAACATGTTTAAAGAAAACTCAGATTATGGAACCATGATAAATGTACGAGTAATGTACAGAATAAATCAAAACATACAAGAAAAACAAATATGTTATTTCATGAAATGTTATTTTAAGAACTAATTGTTAATAAAGCATAATGAAATGATTTATGTAAATACAACCTAGAATTATATATATAATTATTTTTATTTCATATATTTATACTAGTCATATAATTATTATACATGATTTTAAATTTTTTATGATTTATTATGAGAAAAATGCTATGTTATTTCTCTATCAGTTTTACATTCATTGTGAAAATTTTATATAAATCATGTTTTTCATTTATGTGGTGTAAATAATGAACATTAATTTATATTATAATATTTATCTATAATATTATTTAGATTTATATTTTTTTGGATATTTAGTCCTCGGTTTGGATGGATAAAAATATACCCAAAAGTTATGTGTTTTTGCCCAAATTTTCTTTCTTATAGACATATGTTATGGTATGTACCAGAATTTTTTAATGTGGTTTATATAAATACCCATTCATATGTTATATCATGGAATTTTATATTCACAATATATTTTAGGTTTAATTTAATTTTATTCATTAATGGGTTTATGAATAAATGTTAACAATGTCGTGATGGGTTTTTTTTACAATATCATCCTTTATCTGGTTTTTCATTTATTTTTTAAGAGTTGGGGATGAAGCCCCATTTATTATTATATAAAATACAAATTTTTATTGGGTAGTGGGAGAACCATTATATTTACATAAGGCCCAAGGACAAGTGGCTTAAATAAAAGGCCTGAATGTCAATGTTTGACCCCATGGTCCCTTCAGTTAATAGTATATCAACAGTACCTGGACTACTTCAATGCATGCTACAATACTTCCACCGCTACAGTTCATGTTACAGGGGCTCCACTTCTATAGTTTCAGCTCTTCACCAGTTCCACTACTGATACATTATTGTTATAGTTCCCTACAATAGTGTGGCTACAGAATAAGGAAATTCGTCCCTACTCAGATTTGATAATAGTTTTTTGGATGCCAATCAGGAACACGTACCACTTAGGTACATGCTCGTTGGCATCTAGAATGTTAATGTTTAGTATTTTGATGAAAAATTATTATGATAAATATTGCATGAAACTCATGAATTTATATATCCTCAAAATATGTCAATAAAATACATGTTTTTGATTCATATTCCAATTGCAGTTCACTCATGATTTAAAAAATTGACTTAATATTGTCATTATTTTTTCCCTTGGTTGAAAATCAATTTTCATAGAAAATCATGAATTTTAATGATTATTATATTTATTTTCTAAAATTCTATAAATAATTTATTGAATTAATTTTTATAAATTGTTGTACTTTAAATAAAATATTGAAAGAAATATTTGTTCCATGTTCAACAAAATGACCATTTAATTTTATCAAATATTTTGATTGATTATATTTTTTTAATGTGTACAAAAAGATCATAATTTTGGAATTCATGACCAATCATGGTTTTTAATTACTTTTATTTCTATCAATTATTATTTTCAAAGAAATGGATTTCAAAAATAATTTTATGAAATTCTATCTTCATTTTTTTGTTATAGTTGAATTAATATATTCCAAATGAAATGTTCTTAATGATTTTTTAATTTTAATAAATATGATTTAATTATATTTTAAATATAAAATGATTTCCATTAATTTTTTGTGAATGTTTATCTTTAATAATTTGGTTTTCAATAAATAAGGTATATTTTCCATTGGAAATGTTTTATATTATATTTATTACCTATTTAATACATTTTTAGTGATAGTTTCAATGAAACTGTTGTTTTAATATTTTTATATTTTAAATGATTTCATCAAAGTCAAAGGGTTATATTCATCACCAAATATTATTAATTATCTTTTAAATAAATTTTTTTCATCTATAATTTCATTATTTGATGTTACGTAGAATTTAATAGGGAGAATATTGACTTATATCATTCATATTCATTCTCAGGATATTTAATTCTTGTGTAAAAGAATATATTCAAAAACCCTTTTATTTTCATGTGTTAATATTTGGTGAATTAATTAAATCAATATAAAACCAGTATACATTACATGGTTTATTATGAGAAGATATGTTGAATATTTTGTGATATTATGCCACATTTAAGTAAGATATTCATTATAAAATAAGTGAGACCTATATCTCCCTCTAATGTGATGGGACATGATTTTTCGATTATGAGATAATAATAATAAAAATGTTGATTGGAGTGTTCCACTATAAAAAATAAATTATTTCTAATTGAATATTTGAAACATGTGTTATGTTATTAAAAGTGGGAAATTAGTGATTATTGTCACATTCCCTTACAATTATCATATTATTTCATATGATAAAAATTTTAAATCAATCATGTTTACGATTTATGAGAATATGATATCACCAATTCTTATATTTCCCCCAATGTGTTATCATGAATGATTTATGTTGGGTTTTAGTAAAAGGAATCTAATAATGGATATTTATTTTTGGGATATTTTGATGATATTTTATGAAATAAGATTATTGTGTTTGTAGTTTGTAAAGACACAAATCTATTACATTACATTTCTCTCTGTAAAGTTAATCTAATGAATTATCATTTAAAATTAAGTGATATTTCTAGGCCTAGATATTTAGTATTAGAGGAAAGGATTAGGTAACCTTAAAAATATGGTTGGGAAAAATTAGTTACATCCTAAGGGATATTTCACAAGATATGTCTAGAGATATGTATAGGGTATGTGCATGGATGACATAATGTGTATGAAAATGTCCTCAAATGATGGTAGTCGATGAATTGTGTGGTCTCGTAGTAATTATATCCTTGTGGGGATGTTATATATAGATGAACGTATGTCATAGTGAGACCATGGGATAACAATTCAGAAATGGTCACAAGGATATGGACTCAAAAGTTACATAGTGCACAATAATTGGCTTTTTCCCACCTAGTTTGACACTATATATAAGGACCTAATATTAAAAATTATAAAATTTAAAAAAATTCCTATAGAATTTAGTAAAATATATCCACAAATATCACTTCCAATTTAGTGTTTTAGATAATTAGGAAATAATTAATACATATCAACACATAATCATGAAATGTTTATACAACTAAAACAGCATCCATTTTTTCATAAATCAATTTTTTTTAAAAGAATATGAAATCATTTCATGAAATTTATTCTCAAAATTAAACATTGCATATAATTCTTCATTCTGAACCATAAACCATGAAGAAAACATTTTTAATGATGGGATGAGAAAAATGATTATTAAGTGATATAAAATAATGGAGTGAAACCATTAGTAAATGAATACATATAAAAATATGAAATAATTTTCACAAAGACATACTTCTCCACTAATATGTATAAAATACCCACATTGTGAAAACATGATATTTTAATAAAACATATAATACATAAATAATTCGATAAAGGAAACATGGAGAATAAATTATTTAATATTTAACCATCATATATACCATTTTGTTTTTAACCCTCACAGCTATCTTACAGTATAATATTCATGGATACCATACAATGTAACCCCCATGACTACCATAACTTGTATATATCGCAGTCACATTTTGGTTATCTGTATGGTTGAACTCCCTCAAAAACATACCCAATTCATTTGCGGGTGAAATAGTTCACACCCTTCATTATAAAAAACCACAAATAACCTGAACATAATCATAAAAAACAATATTTTCATCATAAAAATCTTTCAATATGAATTTTTTAAAAAATGGAATTAAAAGAGGTTTGTAAAGAAAATTTTCATATAAATATGATATATTTGTTGTGAGAAATGATAAAATAATGGGATAAGTGTATATAATGTAAATAATAAAAATAATAAATAATTCAAGGAAAATTAAATTTCCAAATTAATTATATTACCTCATTATCAATGATGTAGTAGGTCAATCCAATAAATGGAAATTGGGTTATTAATTACTATACCATGGGTTCATCGTAAATCCAACACGTTAAAAACATCTGTAAAATGGTTTAAAATTTGTTTTTAATATAATAATGAACAATATTAATATTTTAATTACTTATATGATATTCTCATGACCACTTTACACCAATTTATTAATAATTTCATGTCATTTTCATTACATCTAGAGCATTTATTTCCTATTACCATTGTTGGATTCTTGTGGATTTTTATGTTCGAAGAGAGAGAAAAACAAATAGAATTATAAAGACATGTTATTAGTGATCATCTATAATATTAAATTTTCTTATATATCATTTTCGATATATGGCATGATTAATAATAGTTGTATAAAACTTCAGTGATGAACAATGGTTTATTGTGATGAATTTTGATCATTACGAACCAATTTTGAATTATTATTTAATATAATGCCTATAAATTGTTTATAAAAAATAATGTAACATGAAATTTGTATAATTATAAATTAATTGACCAAATGAATTGTTTTTTGAACATCCATTATTGTGGAAATTGAAATTAAATACAAATCATCCATGGTGTCAGAAAATTAACACATCACATATGAAATATTTATTTATAAAAAAATGTATGGAGAGAATAAGAATGATGATATATTTTCCATAAACATGATCAATTTTAAAATATAAAAATGAATATAGTGTTTACATGCCTCTAGGATAAGTGGTGTTTAAGGAATTATAAGAAAAGAATGGGAATTGAAAAGAAAATAAAACAAAGGAATGTGGATTTTTACCTCCAGAATTATCCTCCTTCATAACCTCTTTAGGTCCTTGGTTTTGGGATTTTAGACATATCAGTGGGTCTTAGTCCATTATTTGTGGCATGGAATGGGATTTAATATGTGATTAATCAAGCTTAAAATATATTGGCCCAATGTTAAGAGTTATATATTCGTGAGTTAAATCATGAATTAACATTGAGGATCTCTTCATGTTTAGTGTTTTGGAGAATTATGCCATAAATAATACATAACATAACAAATATTACAATTTAGACACTTATACTCACTAATAATTTATCTAAAAATAAAACACAATAAAAATTATTTCTTTTTCTTACTAAAAATAATCAATTTTGTTGAATTTTTCATAACTCTTACACATACTTATACCCTGTGGAAAAAATTTCAAAAATTGGGGATGAAAAAATAATGCTCAGTGTTTTATATAAAAAGCATAATGAAACTGTTAGTCCGTGAATATTTTAAACTCCTAAAACCATTTCAGAAAAGCATACTATTCACCCATAAAACATAATATACTAAACATACCGAGATACTACATGGAAAATGGGGTTTAAAAACCCATTGGGCATAGGTTACGTTAGCAGCACTATAGCACTGCTGTAGCAGTCGAGATACTATTGAAACGATGACACTATATTGGCGGCAAGGGCACTATAGCGGTGGCAGGGGCACTGTAGCAGCAATAGGTACTGTGCGGTACTATAGCAGTGCAGGTACTGTAGTAGTACTATTCACAAAATGGGCCTTAGGCCAAAATATTGGGCCTATGTGCTATGTAATGGGATAAATGCCCACTGGCCCTTCAGGCTATGTAATGGGTCTCCCTCTACCCAGTTGAAGAGTTATTTGCTTTGATTTAATAATAAAAATGAGGCTTCGACCCCAACCATTAAAAATAGGAAATCATAAGTTACATGAAAAAATTTATTAGTAATAATAAATCATAATGGTAATTGTAGAAACTATATCATACATATATTGAATCTTTCACAACTACATATGGAGTATCTTTAATGGAAACATTCTTACTACCCATCAGAACATATACCCTAAATATCATAGGATAAAAATTATCATTTAACTCGGTGTCCTTATAAAATGCATTTGATTGCTATCACGGGCTCACTGTATCTTAGTTTTTGGATTAACCACAAGTATATATAAGTAATTCCCAAGAATAATAACATAAGCACAATAAATAAATCAAGCATAATGGAAAAACATTTCCCATTTTTAATCAGAATACACAATATCAATATATTTATATAATAAATCCATTCTAAAAATCATTTTCAATAGAAAATACTTTAAAATGAATATGATATTTATTTATTTTTAAACAAAATTACAGATTTTAGAGGAATCCAAATACCAAATTATGGTCACAACAACAGAAAACTCATTGCAGTCATATATCATAAAAAATTATTCTCTCATGTAGTAAAATAGTCCATATATAAATATTTAATTTTAAATCCATTGAATGATATTATATGTAATAGTGTATTATCATATACCGTATAATATAATGTGATTTATAACATCATAATATGCCTCAATGAAAGGATATGGACACAAAGTCCATCACCATGAGTCTAAATCGTCACGTACAATCATTATATTCTTGAATAATAAAAATAAGTTAATGTATAATTTATTGTGTGAATTTTTTGGTTTATTATTCCTTTTATATCACTCATTACAATGTTATAAAAATATCATAATTATTTAAGTTCATATAATACATTTTGTTGATATTCGGTACTTGAGTCAAAAATAAATTTGGTTTGTTGTCAATAAGCCTTATGCTCATAAGTCAGTCATCTATAGAATAACATTCATAAAATTATATTCAATTATATACAATATTCCAATAAAACATTTATTGATATTATTATAAATGAATGATGTTATAATCCATGAGACGGTAGACCATATATACACAAGATTAACACTTCAATTTTTCATTGATCATTATAGAAATAATGTATTTATTTTGTCTTTATTGAATTATTATAACATTATTAACATCATAATGATAATTAAAATATTTTTGTATATATCATACATGTGATTTGGTGAATAAAAACTATTTACATCTCTTCATGGAGATGATTTTACATACAAATGCATGAACGACGATATCATTTTTAAGTGAATGTACTGTATGAACAAATATGATATATAACTATCTTATAATTATATGTACGTCAATAAAATATTACCAAAACATTACTCTATCATTATGAAAAATCATTAGTTATTTTAAAGAATGATTAACAATATCAGTTTGCAAGGTGGTACTCCACCGTACACGTGAACGAAATGATCATTTACCATTTATGAAATATGAGATTGATTTTTGTGATTATATCACATTATTAAATTCACTGTAAATTTAGGATACTGGATATATTAGTAGATCTTGGTTTAATGATATTCTATAGAATATTATGAAGAAAAAATATAAATGTTAAATAAAAAGATTACATTACATCTGATGATCACATTTCATTTTATTTCTGAACAACTAATAATTGTGTTTTCCATAAAATTAGGCCTCATGAATTTGTGGATGGATTATAGGTTATTGCATGGGAAGATAATGTCAAATAAAAATGGATTTTATATATAATTAAGAGAGAATAATATCAATTTATTGTAGGAGAGGGTAAAGGGATATTTGAAATTTTTATAAGTATTATATTAATATAATTTATTTTTCCCATCCAAATTTGGAAAATATGATATATTTAAAATATTGTATAATTATATGTCACAATATATTCATACAATATAAACTAGAGTGGTTATTTATATTTTTTAATCCTTATCATTTCTGTTTATACAATTTTAACACTTTTTTTATAATACGTGGATTATACTTTGAGAGTTAAAGAAGTTACTATTAAATGTAAAATGACCAATTAATGAGTCATTACTGAAATTTGGAGGCTTCCCAAAACTAGTTTGTAGTGTCTTGGATTTATATAAATTTTAATTCATTTAATTATATATATTATATTTTATGATATTACAAATGTAAATTTTGACATAATTTGTTACATGCCATATTTTAAAAAAATATCATCTTTATTCTTTATAAAAAAACTAGTTTAAATCATAAATAACCTGTATAAGCCATTTAAATATATTTTGTATTCCATCATATATTTCTATTTATATTTATTTTAATATTATTAATATCATCTATTTGTTTCCTCCTTTAATAAATATATTACTATATCATGATTGTTACATAATTAAATTTAATTATATAATGTTAAGAAATTATAAATAAATAATAACGATGTATGTAATATTTGATAATTTCAAAGGACTATTTATTTCCCAATTGATCACTTATAGAACACAAAATTATGATTTTTTTTGTAATAATTTTCATGTTTATGGCATCATTATCCTTATTTAAAATAAAAGGTTATAAATGATTTTTTCACACACAAGTGGCATTCAAAATAATAACATTAATAATGTATTATTTTTTGTATGACTCAATCCCTTGTGCAACATATGATTTTAGGGAAACCCAATGTTGGGTGACCAATATGACATTGGAAAGAGTGTCCCTTATAATGTAAAATTGATCTGAAATTAATAAATATTAATAGATATGTAAAAAATCATGTTCTATAATTAATGTGGATGAAAATCCTTCCCCAATTTAAGAAATTTTGTCCCCTTAATTTTATTCACATATCAAATTAGTGGGGATACATTCACCTCACTCCATTTTCTAATTACAGTGTTGCCTCTTAAATCCTATTATTTTTTACAAAAACCGTTACTTGGTGTTTCACTTTATTTTCTAATACATTACATCTTTGGGAAAGATCATGAAATTGTTCTTCTTCACAAGAAATATTTTCTTCCAGGTGAACTAACTTTGGACTTAAAACATGTTATGGATCTGAAATATAAATTTATATCATTAAAACTTGAAAATAATTATGTAACTAGGATATTTTTGGACATAAATTTTCTATTAAGACAATGGATCAAAATATCTCTTGGATTTTATAGGGTCTAATGAATTAAGTACTCAACTTATTCTACCTACTAAAACACATCACACCTACCAAAGGATTATCCATGAAAAAGAAATAGTGATCTACCATGAAATAAATATCATTTCTATGGTTATCAACATATCTTCTATGGATAATCTGAGAATTCCACATGTTTTTCTTAAAAAATGAACTTCTTATGACATATATTCTACAAAAAATTTTCCCATCACTTCCATTCCCTAAATTCAACCAAAAAAACAAGAGTTCAACACCACATTCTATATAATGCCTCAAATAGTGACATCTATATAATTTAATAAAAAAATTATATTAAATTCATCCAAAGAAATATGTTGTTGCAAAAATCCATGGTAATCCAACTAACAAGAATATAATATATCCCCCAATGTTTGAATTGAATTCCTATATGTCGGGTTCATTATCTTTCAAACATTATCAAACCTCATATATATATATTTCTTAATTAGTGTTATAAATAATTTTAATAACTATATTAAAATTTATAATTAATTATATCATATCCTCATAACATATTTCATCCCATCTATTAATAATATTTTGTTACATTCATTGTATTAGGTGGATTTATTATATTTTTTCCATGGATGGTTTTTATGTATTCTCTTGTCTGAAGACTGAGAAACACCAGAATTAATATTAAATGTTATTGATGAAATTAAATAATTTTAAAAGACTTATTTATAATCATGATTATATTTTTTGAGAATAAATTGATCGAACAAATATTAGTAATGAACGTTAATTTATTTTAGTGATTTTTTATCATCTCAAACACCTTTAAGTTTATTAACTAATATTATGTATATACCCAAAATATTGAACATAATTTATGAATTAATATTTTAAATAAAGTATTATTTAACCAAATTAATTGTATAATGATAATCTGTGAAGCCTTTAATGGAAATTGAAAACACATAATCTACAATTTCGGTAAATCTACACAACAATGACGAGTTTATTTTTTAAAAAATATATATAATTAAGAAGCACAATGTTTAAAATTTCCATCATTATGATGAAATTAAAGAATATATATTATAATAATTTTTTCATGCCTCTTAAATATGAGGAGGTGATGATAGTATAATAAATTAAAACGAATTGAAAATAATATAAACGAAAATTAAAGACGCTTTTTTACCTCTTGAATAATCTTCCACAAATACCTCTTTTAAGGCCCTCAGCTTTATACTAATGGTTAATATATATGGTCTTCACTGTGAGGAAAAATCATGGAATAATATTTGGGTAGAAATTAATACTGTTAAATGAAATCTAGGTTTGTTGAGAATCGTTGATGGGGTTTGTAAATATAGTGGTGGAAAATATAGTTTTATCATTAGTAAAATAAATAGATTATTAATTTTGATCAAGACTAATAAAATTTGTATCATTATAGAAAAATATATTAAAACTATTATGGAGGGCTTGATATTTTGGTTTTACATTAGTCTCAAATTATCTTTGACTCAATAAATCAGGTACAATGAAGTGATATAAGAAACACATCATGTAATTTTGAGAGATTTAGTAGAATATCAAAAATATATTAAACAAATCTAAACATTTAAATAATGTTAAATGGTATAACATAAATGGGACTTATTTTATGAAAAATATTTGTGGTGTTTTTTATTAAACAATATTATTATTTGAAAACAACTAAACTTTTAATTAATAAATGTTTATGATATACAAGAAGATGATGTTTTTTGATTCTATAATTTTTTCTTTGTTTCCAAGAGGGAATGAATTTTAAATGTATGGAAAATGTTTCTTAAGAACTTTTTTCTAATTAATCATGAAAAATTATGTTGTTTATTTTTTAGAAGATATAACTTTTCTCATAACTTTGAAAACAAAATCCGATGATTCTTTACTGATCTTAATGTTCTCACTAATCATGAATTTTTTTATGAAAAAATCTGTTGAAGAAACGGTTATGAGGTTTGTTGATTTTCTCTAAGAAACCTGAGAAGAAAATTATGTACTACATTTCATAGAAATTAGGTTCCAGATTTATGACAAAATCAAGAACCTTATTTGAGTGAAAAAATGTACCTGATTTCAGACAAAACCTGATCCTGATTTCAGATGTCACGACCCGCCCTCGGGGTCCGTGCTGTGACTACCCCAAGCCCGCCTTCCATAGGCCAGGGGCTGGCGACTAGCACCAAGACGTAAATCCCAGTAAAATGGGAAGGCATTGCCTTTGAAAAGTAAACATCACCACAGAGTAAGCAAGCGGAAAGTAAACACTAAACAAAAACAGTGTACGACTGAAAGTGCGGAAAAGTAAATGGGCCAGAATACAAACCCAAACTGAAAGTAAAGTACAACTCGAAAAAGGGGAAAACAACAACTAAAAAGTTAAAGCCGCTACTCCGAGCTGTCCACTGGAAATCCCACCTGAAGGGTGGGTACAGATAGCTCCTCTGCTCCACGGGTCCCGCCGTCTGCTCCGTGCACGTCCCGCCCAGTGGTCCACCTCTGGGTACCGTCCCGTTGTGCAAGCCTCAACTATGGTCAACGCTGTCCGACGTCTGCAACCAACACAACGTAGTGCGGGCAAAGCCCGTGCAGGGGTGAGTATAAGCTACTCAGTAGGGACCCCGAGACCCCTGAAGGTCTCTCAAATCCACAAAGGATATACCACGAAGAAAAGTACAATCACGAAGTAACAACCGACATGCTTAGGTATATGCCCATACATATACCTATGTCATCAATTCAAATACGCTCCAACCTCCGAGCCCAAGTACAACTCAGTCCATACAGGAAAGTATACGTATTCCACATAGGAAAGCAAAACATAATCCACACAGGATTGCACAACACAATCCACACAGGAAAGCAACAGGATTCAGCTCACACAGGTGTACTTCTTCAGAGGACGATAAAGATGATCACTGATCCATCTAAGTCGCCGGACCCACGAAGGATCGATAGGTAACTAACCCCCGCAAAGACCCACACAGGATCGGGCCCACACAGGACCTGTAGGCGCTGGCTCACACAGAACCGCTGAGCGCGGACCCACACAGGATCGGGCCCACATAGGACCTGTAGCACTGATCCACGTAGGATCGCTGAGTGCTGTAGTCGTCGTCGTCAAATCCACACAGGATCTCTGTACTGTCGTCGTCGCAGTCACAGTAGCAGTAGTAGTCGTAGCAGTAGAACAGTCGCAGCCAGCACTAGGGTTCCCGCACACAGCAAGCTCGTTCGGAGGGTCTGCTCCACGAGCCGAGAGGCTGATACATCAACTGTCACGAAGACCGAAGTTGATGTATCCAAAAGTTCCGTATCGTCAATAGGAACTCAACGCAACAGACGGCGCGTCGATCGGACGCCCGGTCTGAGAGTTATTGGCATTTTCGTCTCCGGGGCCCGGTTGGTTTTTAAGGCAAAACCAACCCGACCGTACTCCACCTGCATCCAAACCTCGGGCGGAGTATGTCAAAAGATCAGTCTCACTAAGAGGAACACAACGCGACTGACGGCGCGTCAATCGGACGTTCGTAGCTCAAGATATGAGTGTTTCCGCTCCGAAGGCCCGGTTGGTTTCGTGAACGAACCAACATGGCCGAACTCAAAGTAATCCGAAACCTTGAGTGCGATATACCAAAACGACCGTCTCGATCCAAGGATCGCGTTTTCGCTGACGGTTCGTCGATCGGAGGTCCGAGGCTCATGTTATGGCCCAAAAACCGATTCTGGTTCGAAACGGGGGGTCCGGGTCCGGGCCGACCTGGCCCGACCCCCCCCCTGGGGCGGCGCGGCGGCGCGGCGAGCCGCGGCGGCCTGGAGCCGCGAGGGGCCACACGCGGGGGCTAAGCCCCCGCTGATTGACAAGGCGGCGCGGCCTTTGTGTCGCGCCTTTGCATCAAACGGCCCCCACGTGGGGGCCGGTTTTAAAAGAAAGAACCGGGGGGCTGCTGCCCCCCTTTCATGGAACCGCCCCCCCTCTTAAAGAGGAGGGTTTTACATGCTGGCCTGGGGATTAATTCCCCCGGTTTAATGCCTTCCGGCCGGCCAGCTGGCCGGCCGGTTTTCTCCAACGGGACCGGAAATTCCGGTCCCCCCTTCGGCTTCCGACGCAGGCGGCCCGGCCGCCGGTCTTCTCTTCCGCCGCGGCCCGGAACCGGCCGCGGTCTCCTCGTCCCGCCGCGGCCCGGAACCGGCCGCGGTGTTCGTCGTCCGGCGCGGTGCGACGACACCGCACCCCTTCTACCGTGCTATGATTCCTTTCAACGCGGCGCGACGGCGTCGCGTTCTTGAAGATTCTACCTCGGCGTGGCACGACGGCGCCGCGTAAAATAATTGCACGGTAATCCGCGTGGTGCAACAGCACCACGCCACTTTGCTTCCACCCGCAAGAATAAACAAGAACGATAGAGGGGGGTTCGGCCGTGTTCGTGCGGTCTGGACCCCTCACGTTAAAATAATAACGCAACTTTAAATAATTCAATCCACACGTTAGACTTGCTAAATTCATGATCAAGAATAAAAATAAGGAAACCAAAAAGGAAACAACAACCCCTACCTCGGGTATAAGGTTCGAAGATTGTCAAGGTTCCGCGGAAGACGACGTCACGGAGGTCGGGCGTCGCGGTAGTCGTTCGTCAAATCCGATGACGAAGGAATGCGTTCGAAGAGGCACGTTGTTGGCGAAACTTGTACGCCGACGAAGGTTGTCCGACGAAGAAGTGGCGTCCCCTTTCGTTGACACGGTAAACGAAGAATGGAGGTGCGGCGTTCTTCGTCGGAGCTTGAGCGTTCTTCGTCAAGATGAACGTTCTTCGAGTTCTTCGTCAGAGTTGAAGAAGAAGAGCTCTCCACCTGTCATGATGACAAACAAATAACCCAAAATAAAATATGACAACATCTTATTTTATTATTACATAACACAAATGAATTTCAAAAGTTTGAAATTCAAAAGGATTAACTCCCATAATTAAAAAAGTAACTCAAGTCATTTAATTAGGGGATAAGCAAGTTGAGAGAATATGAAAGGGTTAGGGGTTCGTGTGGGACCCACCACACTTAATCCTCCCAAGGGAGGTTAAGTGGGTGTGGGTCCCACTTCCAACCCCCTTTGATAGGTTTTAACAAGTTATAATAAAATTTGTTCTACACAATTTTATTTAACTCAAACTAAAAACCCCAAAACTAACTTTCAACCCGCAACAAACGCAACTCCCGAAAAGGTCTCTTTAAGCAAATATCGGTGCTGCGAGTTCATCGGTGCCCTCAGATTTCAATTCCGAGCACTGGATCAAAAGTTAGGAATTCCCGCTCGTTCGTTCACTGAACGTACCCGAGCCAAACTTCGGAAATTAATTCCGGGCACTCCGGGCCTCGGAATCAGGTGCCGTCTGAGACCGCGCTCTTGTAAAATTCTAAAGAAAATTAAGAAAAACAATTCCCTTGAATTTTACGGGTCTTTACATTACTCCCACCTCAGGGCTTTACGTCCCCGTAAAGATACATCAAAAACTAGGGAAACAAATGAGGGTACTGAGAACGCATCTGAGCCTCCCGTTCCCAAGTGCTCTCCTGGAGATTCCCGTGCTGCCATCTGATGCGCACAAGAGGAATCGATCGCCCACGCAGGACCCGCTCCTGTCGATCCTCTATCTCCACCAGGACCTCCGTAAAAGTCGCCCCATCGTCAACGTCAACCTCCCCATGGTCAATGATGTGCGTCGGGTCGTGCACGTATCTCCTCAGCTGAGATACGTGGAAGACGTCGTGCACCCGGTGAAACTGAGGTGGTAGAGCCAGGCGATAAGCCACCTCGCCAATCCTGCTGAGAATCTGGAAAGGTCCGATGAAGCGCAGAGATAACTTGCCGCCTCGGCCAAATCTCCGAATACCACGTCGAGGTGAGACCCGCAAGAAGACGTGGTTGCCATCCTCGAACTCCAGTGGCCTCCGCCTCCTGTCAGCATATGACTTCTGCCGGCTCTGAGCTGTCCTCATCCGCTCCTGGATGACCTGGACCTTCTCTGTCGTGGCCTGGACCATCTCCGGTCCCACCAGTGCTGACTCTCCAGGGTCTGTCCAGCACAAAGGAGATCTACAAGGTCGGCCGTACAACGCCTCGTACGGTTCCATCCCGATGGTGGAGTGGTAGCTGTTGTTGTACGCGAACTCCACCAAGGGTAGGTGGTCCTCCCAGCTACCACCAAAGTCGAGGACACATGCGCGGAGCATGTCCTCGAGAGTCTGAATGGTCCTCTCCGTCTGACCATCCGTCTGAGGGTGAAAAGCTGTGCTAAGACGTAGCTGCGTCCCGAACGCCTCATGTAACCCCTTCCAAAGCCGGGAAGTAAAGCGGGCATCTCGATCAGAGACGATAGATGATGGTACGCCGTGGAGCCGCACAATCTCCTGAACGTAGAGACGTCACAAGCTCTCCACTGAGCCCTGCTCTCTGATGGGTAAGAAGTGTGCCGACTTGGTGAGTCGGTCAACAATAACCCAGATGGAGTCGTGACCTCTTGAAGTTCGTGGAAGTCCAGTCACGAAGTCCATAGATATGTCGTCCCACTTCCACTCCGGAACCTCCAAGGGCTGTACCAAGCCTGCTGGTACCTGATGCTCTGCCTTCACCTGCTGACAGGTGAGGCATCGAGAAACGAACTCTGCTACAGCTTTCTTCATGTCCGGCCACCAGTGCTGTCGTCTGAGGTCCTGGTACATCTTCGCCACTCCAGGATGTACCGCTAAAGAAGAAGTGTGAAACTCTCTCAGCACTTCCTCTCGCAAAGCTACTGGTACCATGGTACGTCCTCTGAAAAGGATGTCGTGCTTTGCTCCAAGGGAGAAACCATCAGGTGCCTGTCCCGAGGATATCTGTGCACGCCGTGTCTCACAGTCAGCGTCCCCGCGCTGTGCCTCCCTGACTCACTGTAGTAGTGGAGGAGTGACTGTGAGAGACTGAAGAAAGGCTGCTCCATCTCTATCCACGAAGGATATCTGCAAAGAGGCTAGCTACTCCGTCGCCTCCTCAAGTAGCTGAATGCCCGTCCTCCTGCTGAGGGCATCGGCTACTACGTTCCCCTTCCCAGGAGTATAGACTATCTCAAAGTCATAGTCCTGGAGGAACTCGAGCCATCGTCGCTGTCTCAGGTTCAGGTCCTTCTGCGAGAAGATATACCTGAGACTCTGATGATCGGAAAATACTGTAAAGCGCCCGCCCATCAGATAGTGTCGCCATGTCTTCAGAGCGAAGACCACTACTGCTAACTCCAGGTCATGGGTAGCGTAGTTCTGCTCATGCGGCCTCAACTGTCGTCATCCATAGGCGATCACTGCCTGCTCCTGCATCAGAACACATCCGAGTCCGGTCCCTGATGCATCGCAGTAGACTACGTACCCTACTCCCTCCTCAGGCAACCTCAAGATAGGTGCGCAGGTCAATCTCTGTCTCAGCTCCTGGAAGCTCTGCTGACATCTGTCTGTCCATACAAAGGGTTTCCCCTTCTTCGTCAAAGCTGTGAGTGATGACGCAACTCTAGAGAAGTCTGGCACAAATCTCCGATAATATCCAGCTAGTCCCAAGAAACTCCGAACCTCAGTCACGCTCCTGGGTGGCTCCCATGCTAATACATCCTCAATCTTCGCGGGATCCACTGCAACTCCCACCTCAGAGATAACGTGTCCCAAAAAGTGGACCTCACGTATCCAGAACTAGCACTTCGAGAGCTTACCATAAAGCTGGTGCTCTCGGAGTGTGTCAAGAACAACTCGCAAGTGATAGGCGTGCTCCTCCTCTGTCGTAGAGTAAATCAGAATGTCGTCGATGAAGACCACGACAAACCGATCGAGGTATGGATGAAAGATCCTGTTCATGAGAGCCATGAACACTGCTGGAGCATTGGTTACACCAAAAGGCATAACCAAGAACTCATAGTGGCCATACTGACATCTGAAGGCCGTCTTCTGCACATCCTCGTCTCTGACTCTGAGCTGATGATAGCCTGACCTGAGGTCTATCTTCGAGAACCACCGTGCTCCCTTGAACTGATCAAAGAGGTCATCAATCCTCGGTAGTGGATACTTGTTCCTCACTGTCACCTGGTTCAGGCGACGATAGTCAACACAAAGTCGCAAGCTCCCGTCCTCCTTCTTGGCGAACAATATCGGGGAAGCCCAGGGTGAAACACTGGGTCGGATGAACCTCTTTCCCTGCAAGTCCTCCAACTGTACCCGTAGCTCCCGAAGCTCGGCGGGGGCCATCCGATATGCTGGAGTGGATATCGGGGCTGTCCCGGGGTACAAGTAAACATAAAAGTCTACCTCTCTGTGAGGAGGTAGCCCTGGGACGCCGTCGGGAAAAAACATCCGCAAACTGATCCACCACTGCAGGAAAACCAGGACTTCGCACGTCAACTGCTCTGAGGATAAGGCTAGCCAACTGATGAGTGATGGGCTGTCCTCTCCTACGCGGAAGTCTATCCTGTGCTGCTAAGGCTCCCTTCTCGCCGGTGAAGGTGAACCTGCTCCCGTCGGTGCGTACACATCGCACCTTGCGCCTAAAACAGTCAATCTGTGCATGGACCGTAGATAGCCAATCCATGCCCAAGATGACGTCGTAAGGCCTCGACGCTGCTACAAGAAGATCCCAGCCGAAGCTCTCGCCTCCTAGAGTAAGCTCACACTGCCGGCACCAGTGCGTAATCGTCGAGTCTGCTCCCGTAGGAGTCTCTAGCCGTAAGGATCGAGCCAACGGCTCTGTCGGAATCTCCGAGCTCCGAACAAGGGCAGCAGCTATGAAAGAGTGACTCGCTCCTGTGTCTATAAGAACTGCAGCAAGGGTGGAATAAACACAGATAGTACCTCGAATCAACTCGGGTGCGCCGTGGTCGTAGGCCTCTGCTGCCTGGAGCTGAGCCTGTCGTTGCCCGCCAGCTCCCTGTGGTCGGGGTGGACCTCCTGGTGGTGGTGGTGGCAGAGCCTCAAAGCGTCGCCCACCACCGGCTGCTCGTCCAGCTCCTCTGCCTCGTCCGCCTCCTCCCTGCGGACCGCCACGGTCGACCCTGTGCCTCTGCCTCGGTGGTCCATCAACTGACTGCTGCTCCTCGGCACGGCGGGTCGGGCAGTCACGAGCCATGTGGCCCTGCCCGCCGCACGAGTAGCACTGTCTGCCTATCGTAAGACTGGCTCCGTGCTGTGTGCCCCGCACTGCTGAGCCAGTGCCCTGAGATCGTCGGCCTGAAGGTATGGTCTGTCTGGACCCCGGAGTCATTCGTCGACTGCCTGCTGCAGATGACTCTGCCACGTGCTGCCCTGCGGTGGGTCGCTGTGCTGGTGTAGACTCAGCAAGGAAGCTCTCGATCAGAAGGGCCCGCTCCAGTACTCCTGTCTGAGTCGGTATGCTGAGGGAGATCAGCGATGCCCTGATCTCGTGTCTCAAACCCTGCTCGAAGGTCCGGGCCCGGAAGAATGGGTCCCGTACCATGTCGGTCGAGTAGCGCGAGAGATCGGTAAATCTCGCCGAGTACTGGACGACCGTCATGCTGCCCTGCCGCAGATGTAGAAGCTCCTGGATACGCACCGCACGAAGGGTGGCTGGGACGAACTCCGAGCGGAAGAGGCTCTCAAAGTCCGTCCAAAGTAGAGATGCCTCATCGTGCACCTGGAGCATCAGGCTCCACCATCGTCCTGCTGCTGCGTGTAGTAGGCTCGCAGCGAGGATCACCATGAGGTCTGCTGGTGTCCTCACTAGCCTAAACACTCGAACCACTGCCTCCAGCCAGTCCTCTGCTGCCTGGGGATCCGTCTCCCCGCGAAACCTGGGCGGTCGCTGGTGCTGAAACTCATGCAGTGCGCTGAGGCGACGTGCATCGTCAGCGGCTGCTGCTGGAAGCATCGGGGGCTCGGCGGGTAAAGCTACCGCCGGTGCCACTACTGGCAAAGGGCCCTGCACCGAGGCCTCGTCGCTCGGTGGGCTGTCGTCTCGCTCGACTCTCGGAACCCTAGCTGGCTGCCGTCGTGGGGCCATCCTTAAAAGGAAACAGGTGCGCCACGGTTAGAACAGTATACCTGGTGAGCTGATATAAGTAATCACAAAGAAAACTTTGAAACACACACACAATCAATGTTTTTGTGCATTAAGTCGGAAATCAGAAGTTAGGGTCCTGGTGTACGGATACGTCGGCCACCGCACCAACACTGGACTCCCTGGACTGATATCCACACTCAATACGCTAAACATTATTGCTTCACATAGAAAAGATCAGAGTTCACGGTAGAACCGAACTCCTTTGATACCAATTTGTCATGACCCGCCCTCGGGGTCCGTGCCGTGACTACCCCAAGCCCGCCTTCCATAGGCCAGGGGATGGCGACTAGCACCAAGACGTAAATCCCAGTAAAATGGGAAGGCATTTCCTTTGAAAAGTAAACATCACCACAGAGTAAGCAAGCGGAAAGTAAACACTAAACAAAAACAGTGTACGACTGAAAGTGCGGAAAAGTAAATGGGCCAGAATACAAACCCAAACTGAAAGTAAAGTACAACTCGAAAAAGGGGAAAACAGCAACTGAAAAGTAAAAGCCGCTACTCCGAGCTGTCCACTAGAAATCCCACCTGAAGGGTGGGTACAGATAGCTCCTCTGCTCCACGGGTCCCGCCGTCCGCTCCGTGCACGTCCCGCCCAGTGGTCCACCTCCGGGTACCGTCGCGCTGTGCAAGCCTCAGCTAAGGTCAACGATGTCCGACGTCTGCAACCAACACAACGTAGTGCGGGCAAAGCCCGTGCAGGGGTGAGTATAAGCTACTCAGTAGGGACCCCGAGACCCCTGAAGGTCTCTCAAATCCACAAAGGATATACCACGAAGAAAAGTACAATCACGAAGTAACAACCGACATGCTTAGGTATATGCCCATACATATACCTATGTCATCAATTCAAATACGCTCCAACCTCCGAGCCCAAGTACAACTCAGTCCACACAGGAAAGTATACGTATTCCACATAGGAAAGCAAAACATAATCCACACAGGATTGCACAACACAATCCACACAGGAAAGCAATAGGATTTAGCTCACACAGGTATACTTCTTCAGAGGACGATAAAGATGATCACTGATCCATCTAAGTCATCGGACCCACGAAGGATCGATAGGTAACTAACCCCCGCAAAGACCCACACAGGATCGGGCCCACACAGGTCCTGTAGGCGCTGGCTCACACAGAACCGCTGAGCGCGGACCCACACAGGATCGGGCCCACACAGGACCTGTAGCACTAATCCACGTAGGATCGCTGAGTGCTGTAGTCGTCGTCGTCGAATCCACACAGGATCTCTGTACTGTCGTCGTCGCAGTCACAGTAGCAGTAGTAGTCGTAGCAGTAGAACAGTCGCAGCCAGCACTAGGGTTCCCGCACACAGCAAGCTCGTTCGGAGGGTCCGCTCCATGAGCCGAGAGGCTGATACATCAACTGTCACGAAGACCGAAGATGATGTATCCAAAAGTTCCGTATCGTCAACAGGAACTCAATGCAACAGACGGCGCGTCGATCGGACGCCCGGTCTGAGAGTTATTGGCATTTTCGTCTCCGGGGCCCGGTTGGTTTTTAAGGCAAAAACAACCCGACCGTACTCCACCTGCGTCCAAACCTCGGGCGGAGTATGTCAAATGATCAGTCTCACTAAGAGGAACACAACGCGACTGACGGCGCGTCAATCGGACGTTCGTAGCTCAAGATATGAGCGTTTCCGCTCCGAAGGCCCGGTTGGTTTCGTGAACGAACCAACCCGGCCAAACTCAAAGTAATCCGAAACCTTGAGTGCGATATACCGAAACGACCGTCTCGATCCAAGGATCGCGTTGCCGCTGACGGTTTGTCGATCGGAGGTCCGAGGCTCATGTTATGGCCCAAAAACCGATTCTGGTTCGAAACGGGGGGGGTCCAGGTCCGGGCCGACCCGGCCCGACCCCCCCCCCCCCCCCCTGGGGCGGCGGCGGCCTGGCGGCGCGGCGGCGCGGTGGCGCGGCGGACCGCGGCGGCCTGGCGCCGCGAGGGGCCACACGCGGGGGCTAAGCCCCCGCTGATTGACAAGGCGGCGCGGCCTTTGTGCCGCGCCTTTGCGACAAACGGCCCCCACGTGGGGGCCGGTTTTAAAAGAAAGAACCGGGGGGCTGCTGCCCCCCTTTCATGGAACCGCCCCCCTCTTAAAGAGGGGGGTTTTATTATATATTATTTAAAGATGTGGAAAAACATTTAAATTCAAGTTTTATTAACTAAACCATTTTTATATTGGATTATACATTTGATAAATTAGTTGATTAATATTAATTAGAAATCTAAAAAGAGTTCTTACTTCATGGTATTTTTTTAACAATTTTCAGACCTTAAATACGTAAATTTATATATGACACAATGATTATGCCGTAATTACCTTATTAATAATAGATTAAAATAATTTATATTATAAATATTAAAATAAATATAAATTGATACTTTTGATACCATCCTCAAATTTAATATGTGAATATAACATGTTACGGTTGATTTAATGTATTTTTTTCGAAGTAATCAAGATGTTATGACTTTCACAAAAACAAAATACTAAATAGTGTCAAAATTGATGTAAATGTGTTTTCCAATCAAATACATTATTATCAAATGATATAATATTCATAAAATGATATGATTTGTCTAAAAGACATGGATAATGATAGATATTTCATTAATTAACCAGTTTAGGTTCTTTTGGAAACATATAGTTCATTATTAACCATATAGTGAATGTATAGAAGATGACATACTAATAGATAAACTATTTAATTAAGAGATAAATCAAAAAGATAATGTTAATATGGTGACCTAAAATTGCCTAAAACCTATTGTTTGAGATTATTTACACCTATCATCACCTTATCCTAGGACTAAATTAATTTGGATCTTTTAGAAACTGAAAATAATTTATAATAAATTAATATTTCAAGCATTTCCTAAAGTTCCACTCACCTCCCTTATTAAAGGGCACATCCCCTTCTCTTAAATTCACACCTCCAAAGACATTTGGATCAGCTAATCCCAACTAAAAGATTTAACTAACTACTCCCACTTCAATATAGATGTCTTACATTTATATGAAATCCAATCTAAGGATCCCTTTTGATCAATTCAAAATGAAGAACCTGAAGAAGAGATAATATTTTCATCGCCTCTTTCAATATTCTTTTCTTATTCCACCTTCTATTTAATTTGTTCCTCCATTAAAAACTAATAACTCCAGAACATTTTATATATTGTGATGTTATTATACATATTGTACAACCATATTCATTATTCTATAAATCCCATAAATGACAAAGTCACCATACGTGCGTATATATAGATACCATCACCACATCATTGTGTAGTTTGTTATTCAATCACTTAATTATTTGGAATGATATAATATTGAGTATACATGAGTTAAATATTAAGTATAACATGATAATGATTTTGTATATATAATATAAAATGCAATTAAACATTGTTTCACCGTCAAAAGAATAATATTGTTGCTCCTGCGTATGTAAAACCTACCGTGTCCACGATGCGATGAGATTCAACATCCACTATAAAACATCAATAATTTTTATGAAATAATATATATTGAATAATTATGAGGTATATGAAATAGTATTTATACTAGGATGATATATATAAGTGTAGATAAATATATTTCGATTTCTTACATCCATACTATATGAAAAGAAAACAAAAACAATGATCATGTGTACATACAGTCTACCATCCACATGAATGATGTCTCCATTTCATAGATCCATTCCTTATACATATTTATATTCATTATAATGATGATATATAAATCATGTTTTATATTATGGAAATATGTAAATAACGATCTATGTGATATGATCAAGAATAACAAGTTAAAACAGGTATGATAAAGAAAGTGATTAGTACCTGAAATGTCACATTAACATGGATATTATTATTAAATGTGTGGTAAAAAGTAATAAGCGTATCATATATGATATAATAAATATTAATATGGTTCTAGAATAATTCAATCACATAATATTGTCATTATAAACGAGGTTAAATGTACCCTCAACCAATGGAATGTAAAAAAGTAGTGTTAATTCATCAATATCATTATTATCTCAGATTGTTCATGTGTTTTTATATACTAGTACATATTTATCATCCATGTACCAATTTCATAAAAGAGTTTTCAAAATTATTATTTATAAGGAACATTTTATCTAATATATCATATTAAATGTTTTAAATATTAATTCTTCTTGTCATTTATCTTTAATGAACATGTTTTCAAAATTGTATTAAGGAATTATTTATATGAAAATGATTTTTTAAAATGTTAATTTATTTAAAATGATTCAATGTGTTATGGGACACATTAATTCAAAAATCTCTTTTAAATAACTTCATTTATAAATTGTGAGACTTTTAAATGATTTCTTGAAAACAGTTATTTCCTTCCAAGATTTTTACTAATCATTTTAAACTATGTCAGCATCCTTTATTGGATATTCTTCTTGATCGAGGTTGATTTATTAGAATACAATATTTCATATTTTATTGAATTAGTTATTTTATGTTTGATCATGGATGTTGTATTTTTGTATCATTCATGGTGTATGGGTAATGTATTGGAATTTTATATGCTAGTTTTAATAAAAATGATTATGTTATGGTTCCCATTTTTTATATAAAGAATGAATTGTACTTATTAAGTGATGGGAGGGACCCCCTATTTCCTCTCGAGGCATAAGTAGATCTCATGAGACAAACTATTGTCTTGACACAAGGACATAAAAAATTTTCTTTTTAAATCGTAGCATAAGGCCCTAACTATGTGGTAATGATGTCCAATATTATGCATTCCATCATTATTAAAAAATCTATTGATATTACATTTTATTATTTGACTAGTAGAATATCCATGTGAATAAGTAATGGAATTATTTGATTTTACAGTCCCATATTATTATGAAGTTCTATCAAAAGGCTTTTGTTTTAGTGTTATAAATTTTCCTTGAATTTTTATGATTAATTATGAAGGTTTCCGTTATATTGTCATCCTTACTGAGCATCTGAGGTCATCCTTTTCATATGTTTTATTTTTCCAGGATTCTAGGAAATTTATTGTGATTTATATGACTGTCTAATCTAAGGGAACAATTATGTATTCAAATAAATATTTATGCAGAGTTTTATATAAGAAATTTTACTATAAAGTCCATTTATGTGATCTATTTCCAAAGAAATATAAACTGATCAGTTCTTTGGGACTTGATTCCTTGTAATCATGCCAATGTATTAAAATGATGCACTAGCTCTCAGATTACTTGGGTCAGGGCACTACATTTTGTTTCAAAGTATGTTTAGAATAATAATTGGAAATAGATTTAGAAAAATTTTATAAGGATAAATTACCCCAAGATAGTGTTTGAGGGTTTGTAGATAATAACATCCAAAATATTTGGTAATGTAGATATTATGCAGGTTTTCACACAAATACATCCCATTCTAAATACTAAAAGTGGACGTGGTTCAGGCAGAGAGATACCTAGGAGTGAAAACTCGTATAATGAGTTTTAGACATGACCAGGTGTATCCTGGTACACAACAACTGGCCTTATTACGCACCATGTTTGACACTTTCATGGGATATGTTTAAGATAATTTACATTTTCATTACAAACCATTATGAAGGATATGAAGGTAAATATGTCATAAAATAAATCATTTTTATGATTATGATAATAAATGTGTGAAAATATTCAATTAATGTTGATAATTTTTCATGTTTCTGGATTATAAATTATGATATATTCTATACTAGTGTATGTCGTCATTTAAAAATGGTGCCCAGTAGAAGGAATGATTACTCTAGAAATACGCATGATCCATAGAGTATGAAGGATCATATATTTCATGGTGTTAATCCAGCATGTAGAATAGAAAGAGTCTCCCACGTATTCTGAACATATGAAGAAATAGTATCATGTGTTAAAATGATAATTAAGGAATTCTCTGAGTCCAATGGAATTGAATGGAAGAATGTAAAGAATATTATTATGGTGGAAATGTTGGATAAAGGATGAAGGGAAAGAAGGATTTTCCTACATGTGATAATAGTGGAATGAATCACCTAGTAAATTATTGAGGATAATTGGAGTATGTTATATGTGTAAAAATGAACACTGTGTACATGAGTGTATGGGTAAGAAATAAGTTTCAAATGAACAATTATTTATCTTAAAATAGTTGGGACACTACACGAATCAATGTCTAAATCATTTGATTATACCCCAAATGATGCTACTTTATAATAATCATGTTATGATACTACCATAGATGAAGAGTAATGGGTAGTAATCATATGTTTTTATTGAAGAATTGTGTCATTTTAGCAATGTATTAATGATGTACAATCTACAAGAATAATATAGTATAAATGGATTTTATTGTAGTACTATTTCATTAAGTATTTGAGATTGTGTGGAACCAAGAAATGTTAATGAAACAAGGTTAAATTTTTTGAAAATTATATGGATGGGAGAAAGGTAAACCTTAAAATATTCATGTAGTCATGCTAATTTTTTTGAAATAAGAGAAAATGAGTTGGATAATGTATATTGGAGATTATTGACTAACATGGAATTAATTTATTGTTTGTTAATTCCATATTTTTTAGAGTTTACAACATTTTTGGATATAAGGATTGCATCGAGTACTCTATATGGAATAAGGGAGAATGAATGTAATCAATAATGTTTTATAGTAATTCAGAGTGTTTCCATGTTATATGAAAACACTTTATGAAGGAATTCACATGTTATTATGTGGATAAAAGAGATCTTAATTATGATTTCCTTCCTTATATATTTTGGGCGGTCAGTATGGAAAAAAGAATTTTGGAAAACACTAAATGATGTAACTGATTTAGTTGAAATTTGATACTATTTGTTATGTTAAAAACATTTAATATGATTATTTTAGAATTGTTATTAAATGGATAAACACAAAGGTCAAGTGACAATGGGTAACATCCTTCAAGGTCGCGAGACTTGAACCCGCAGCTGAAGGGAGACAAGGGCGAATCACCTACCACTGGCCTATGTGATGTCCTAGTTTGTATAATGTTGGTTTTTTAAATGGTTTGATAGATGAATTATAAATGTTTTTTGGAACCCTATATGAATATGATAAATAGAATATTCATGAGTTCTAAGATGATTTTATGGTAGAAATTAGTTAAAGGATGGAACTCTACTCTTCAAGTATTTTTTTCCAATTTTATAATGAAATTATTTCATAATATTTTGATCAATTATATTAAAAAAATAATATATTATCCTAATAACTTAGGTTTAGTAGGACATGTGATATTTTAAATCAAATAATATTTATGACATTGAGGCCCTCAATTTTCTATTTATTGTTCACTTATTTTTCACTGATGACCTCAATCACTCCATATAAATATTTACGTATTTCCCTTGATATAGTGTCTTTGATTGCCTCCAGGGTTCCTCTATTCGAAATCATAAATTGGTGGTGAATTTTTCATATCCAATTCCCTCCTATTAAGTATTAATTTTTTAACCCTATTTATGATTTGGGTTTTCCAAAAAGGTATTTTCTATTTCTACTATTTATTCTCGATGAAATATTTCAAATAGTGAGGACAAAATTTATTGAATGAGGGGTAAATGTAAGACCCCATGATTTTCTAGTACATTATCTTGTTAATGTAATTTTATAGTATATATTGCATGCAAATATGTCTTGGCTTGTGTTAGAAGAAAGATTGATTTTTTACAAAACAAAAAATTATTATTATAATTATTTAAAGGATATGTTTATATAGAAATTTAGTATTGTGATATTAAGAGTAAAAAAATAATTTTAAATTATATTTATAATTGTTTCACATATCTAAAACAAATTTGTAAAGAAATTCATGTTTTATGTTAAAAATGTTTGACATTTAAGAAAGCTAATTTTTTATGAACTATTTTTAATTTCCTTTTTTAAACAATAATTAAATTAAATTTGGACACTCCTAAAAATTGATTTTGCTAATATATACATTAGTTTTCAATTCAGAAAAACAAAATTAGCATAAGCATAAATTTTGCTATTTATCTGAACATATTCAATTTTTGATGAATACTGAAAAATTCTACATGGTACATAAGAACTATGTTTTTTATTAAAATAATTTTTAGAACTTAATGAATATTAATGTAAAAATAGATAAATAATACATATATTAGTCAAATGTAATATATTAGTGTTATTTTATAATTATATTTGATATATAATATTTTAATTAACTTTTTTAGCATCTTTTACCCACTGTTTAAGAACATTTGAAATTTTTTATAAAACATAATTTTATCGCATCTGGGAATTTTGTTAAAAAAATCAAAGATATACAGTTGACATCAAGATTATAATTTTGATCAATAGGATAGAAATAATTTATGGCGAATAATAAATTTTGAATTTTATATACCACAGGTACAGTAAATAGTATAATTAAATATAAAAATAATATTATAATAATATCAAATTATGCCAAAACATGTCCTAATTATATTGGATAAGTATATCTCGATGAATATAAACCTTAATTCAAAAATAAGTTAATTTATTGTATATTTGGGTAAGATTTAGACATTTATTTTATTTTATTTAAAGAATGATTAAAAGTGTAAGATTCATATTTTATTAACTAATCATTTTTAAATATAGGGTTGTAAATAATATAAATTAGACTAAAATTTTTAATTATAATGATAAAATTATTTCCTACATCATGGTATTTTATTTATAATTTTAAAACAAAAAATAATTTAATTTATATTGGACACAATGATGAAGTACTAATTACATTTTATTAGAGAGATTAAATTAGTTGATATTATAAATATTATAATAAAGGTTAATTGAAACTTTTGATGCCATACATGAATTATATAAGTTAATATGACATTTTATTGTCCCTAAAATGTATTGTGATTGAAGTAATATATATTTTATGACATTCAGAAAAACCAAATACCAAATAGTGTCAAAATTGACAAAAATGAGTTTTTTTAAACAAAAATATAATATTAAATGATATAATATTTTATTGAAACACTTTAGGTTCATTTGGAATTATATAATAAATTTATTAACCATATAGTGTAAGAATACCAGTAGTCATTGTAAATGTTAAAAAATTTAAGTAAGAGTATAATCTAAAAGATAACGTTAATATGGTGCCTAAAAATTTATTAGAATTGCTTGGATAAGAATATTTCAACCATCCCATGATTATTCTAGAAATAAATCCATTTGTATCTGTTATCCATTCTCTTAAATTAACAACTCCAAAGCCATTAACTCAGACAACCAATGCCAAAATCTCCTCCCAACTACCCTCACGTCAAGAAATAAGATTTAATTTGATATAAAGCCTATCTAAGGATCCCATTTGTTAAAATAAAAAAGAAGAACCGGAAGAAGAGGAATTTATTTCATCACCTCTTTTAATGTTCTTTTCTTCTTCCACACACTCTCTCTTTGTAGTTTCCATACCAAAATAAAATCTCATTTTCCTTATATATAATGTGATATTATTATAAATATGTTTCAACCATAGTCAATATAGTATCCATCTTTGTCACGACCCGCCCTCGGGGCCCGTGCCGTGAATACCCCAAGCCCACCTTCCATAGGCCAGGGGCTGGCGACTAGCACCAAGGCGTAAATCCCAACAAAAAGGGAAGGCATTGCCTTTGAAAAGTAAACAACCACCACAGAGTAAGCAAGCGGAAAAGTAAACACTAAGTAAGAACAGAGTACAACTGAAAGTGCGGAAAAGTAAATGGGCCAGTATACAAACCCAAACTGAAAGTAAAGTACAACCCGAAAGGGAAAACATTAACTGTAAAGTAAAAGCCGCTACTCTGAACTGTCCACTAGAAATCCCACCTGAAGGGTGGGTACAGATAGCTCCACTGCTCCTCAGGTCCCGCCGTCCTCTCCGGGTACGTCCCGCCCAGTGGTCCACCTCCAGGTACCGTTCTGCTCTGCAAGCCTCAGCCACGATCAACGCTATCCATCGTCTGCAACCAACACAACGTAGTGCGGGCATAGCCCGTGCAGGGGTGAGTATAAGCTACTCAGTAGGGACCCCGAGACCCCTGAAGGTCTCTCAAAATCCACAAAGGATAAACCACAAAGAAAGGTACAATCACGAAGTAACAACCGACACTACTTAGGTATATTCCCATACATATACCTAAGTCATCAATGCCAATACGCTCCAACCTCCGAGCCCAATACAACTCAGTCCACACAGGAAAGTAAACGTATTCCACACAGGAAAGGAAAACGAAATCCACATAGGATAGCACAACTCAATCCACACAGGAAAGAAACAGGATTCAGCTCACAGAGGTATACTTCTTCAAAGGACGATAAAGATGATCTCTGATCCATCTAAGTCGTCAGACCCACGAAGGATCGATAGGTAACTAACCCCCGCAAAGACCCACACATGATCGGGCCCACACAGGACCTGTAGGTGCTGGTTCACATAGGACCGCTGAGCGCAAAGACCCACACAGGATCGGACCCACACAGGATCGGGCCCACACAGGACCTGTAGCACTGATCCAAGTAGGATCGCTGAGTGCTGTAGTCGTCGTCGAATCCACCAAGGATCTATATACTGTCGTCGTTGCAGTCACAGTAGGAGTAGCAGTAGCAGTAGCAGTCGCAGTCGCAGTCGCAGCCAGCTCTAGGGTTCCCGCACACAGCAATCTCATTCGGAGGGTCCGCTCCACGAGCTGAGAGGTAGATACATCAACTGTCACACAGTCCAAAGTTGATGTATCCAAAAGTTCTGTATCATCAACATGAACTTAACGCAACAGACGACGCGTCGATCGGACGCCCGGTCTGAGAGTTATTGGCTTTTTCGTCCCCGGGGCCCGGTTGGTTTTTAAGGCAAAACCAACTTGACCGTACTCCACGTGCGTCCAAACATCGGGCGGAGTATTCCAAAAGATCCGTCTCACTAAGAGGAACACAACAAAGCTGACGGCACGTCAAACGGACGTTCGTTGCTCAAGATATGAGCGTTTCCGATCCGAGGGCCCGGTTGGTTTCGTGTACGAACCAACCTGGCCGAACTCAAAGTAATTTGAAACCTTGACTGCGATATACCGAATCGACCGTCTTGATCCAAGGATCGTATCTCCCCTAAGGGTTCGTCGATTGGAGGTCTGTAGCTCATGTTATGAGCAAAAGACCGATGTTGATTCGAAAATGGGGGGTCCGGGTCCGGGCCGACCCGGCCCGACCCCCCCTGGGTCGGCCCGAACCGGGTCGACCCGACCCGGGTCCAACCCGGTCCGGCGCGGTTGCACGGCCTGGCGCCGCTCGGGTGCCACGCACGGGGGGCAAGGCCCCCGCTTCCTGCTGGCGGCGCGGTTGAAAGCCGCGCCTTGGAGAAACCGGCCCCCCTCGTGGGGGCCTACCTTTGAGAAAAATGGGGGGCCGCCTGCCCCCCTCTGTGAAACCCCCCCCCTCTTAATGGGGGGGCATTCAAGTTGGTCGGGGGAATTAAATTCCCCCGGTTTTTCCCGTTCCGGCCGGCCCGACCGGGCCGACCGGTTCTTCTTCAACGGGAACGGCAAAACCGGTCCCCTTCCGGCTTCCGACACCGGTGGCCCGGCTGGCCGCCGGTCTTCCCGTTCTGCCGCGGCCCGGAACCGGCCATGGCCTTCATCATCCGGCGCGGTGCGACGGCACCGCGCCCCTCCTTCGCGGCCCCGCTCCGGCCGCGGCGCCTTCGGTTTCCTTCGACGCGGCGTGACTGCGTCACGTTCTTGATAAACTTTCCGTGGCGTGGCGCAATGGCGTCGCGCGATTATAGCCTTGCGATTTCCGCATGGTGCGACGGCACCACGCCATCTCGTTCATCCTCAAGGAAATAATAAAAATTCATGAACAAGGGAGGGGGAATTCGGCCGTGTTTGTGTGGTCCGGCCCCTTCCCTCTCGTTAGACGATAACACGTAAATATTTATCCTCACGTTTGTCAAGCTAGAACCAAGAAAAAGAATAAATAAATAATCAACAACAACCCCTACCTCGGTTTCAAGAACGATGATCGTCAACGACCCGTGGAAGACGCGTCGCGGTGGTCGGCGTCACGGAAGAAGGACGTCGATGTTGTGAAGCGAGGATTTGAAGTTCTTTGACGACGATTTCATTGCGGGAAATTTTCTCGGAAGAGATGACGGAGAATAAGTACGTCGTCGGTGTCGCCGGTAAGGCGTCGCAGAAGACGATTCCTAAGAACGTGGCGTTCTTCATCGATGTTCGAAGGTTCTTCGCGTTCTTCGTCGATGTTCGATGGTTATTCGCATTCTTCATCAAAGCATGAAGAAGAAGAAGAAGAAGAACTCCAATTTCTCTCAAGGCGGATAGAGAATTCTAAAACAAATAAAAATAAGCTAAAGTCTTATTTTATTCACACACTTAACAATTTGAATTTCAAGGGTTTGAAATTCAAACAATTCAACTCCATTAATGAACAATGTTGTCATGTTCATTAAAAGAGGAGTTTAAGGGAGTTTAAAAAAATGAGGTGAAGAGTTATGCTTTGTGTGGGCCCCACGACACTTAATCCTCCCAAGGGTGGTTAAGTGGATGTGGGTCCCACCTTTAACTCCCTTTGGGAGAAATTAACAAATAAAAATAAAAATAAAAAGTGTTTCCACATTTTTATTTAACTTCTTATAATTTCTCCCAAAACTAACTTTCGTCCCGCATAAAACGCAACCTCAGAAAAGGTCTCCTTAAGCGAAAATCAGCGCTGCGAGTTCATCGGTGCCCTTGGAATTTGATTCTGGGAACCGGTTCAAAATTTTGAAATTCCCGCTCATTCGTTCACTGAACGTACCTGATCCAAACTTCAGAAAATGATTCCGGGCACTCCGGGCCTCGGAATCAGGTGCCGTCAGAAACCGCGCTCTTGTAAAATTCCCAAGAAAATTAAGAAAAAATTTCCCTTGAATTTTACGGGTCTTTACATTACTCCCACCTCAGGTATTTACGTCCCCATAAAGATACATCAAAAACTAGGGAAACAAATGAGGGTACTGAGCACGCATCAGAGCCTCCCGCACCCATGTGCTCTCTTGGAGATTCTCGTGCTGCAATCTGATGCGCACTTGAGGAATCGACCGTCCAAGTAGGACCCGCTCCTGTCGATCCTCGATCTCCACCGAGACCTCCGTAAAAGTCACCCCATCATCAACGTCAAGCTCCCCATGGTCAATGATGTGCGTCGGGTCATGCACGTATCTCCTCAGCTTAGACATGTGGAAGACGTCGTGCACCCCGTGCAACAGAGGTGGTAGAGCCAGGCGATAAGCCACCTCGCCAATCCTGCTGAGGACCTGGAAGGGTCTGATGAAGCGCGGAGATAACTTGTCGCCTCAGCCAAATCTCCGAATACCACGTCGAGGTGAGACCTGCAAGAAGACGTGGTCACCATCCTCGAACTCTAGTGGCCTCCGCCTCCTGTCAGCGTATGACTTCTGCCGGCTCTGAGCTGTCCTCATCTGCTCCTGGATGACCTGGACCTTCTCTGTCGTGGCCTGGACCATCTCTGGTCCCACAAGTGCTGACTCCCCAGGGTTTGTCCAGCACAAAGGAGATCTAAAAGGTCGGCCGTACAACGCCTAAAATGGTGCCATCCTGATGGTGGAGTGGTAGCTTTTGTTGTATGCAAACTCCACCAACGGTATGTGGTCCTCCCAACTGCGACCAAAGTCGAGGACACAAGCGCAGAGCATGCCCTCGAGAGTCTGAATGGTCCTCTCCATCTGACCATCCATCTGAGGGTGAAAGGCTGTGCTCAGACGTAGCTGCGTCCCGAAGGCCTCCTGTAACCCCTTCCAAAGACGGGAAGTAAAGCGAGCATCTCGATCGGAGATGATAGATGATGGCACACCGTGGAGCCGCACAATCTCGTGAATGTAGAGATGTCCCAAGCTCTCCACTGAGCCCTGCTCTCTGATGGGTAAGAAATGTGCCGACTTGGTGAGTCGGTCAACAATCACCCAGATGGAGTCGTGACCTTTGGAAGTGCGTGGAAGTCCAGTCACGAAGTCCATAGATATCCCGTCCCACTTCCACTTCGGGACCTCCAAGGGCTGTACCAAGCCTGCTGGTACCTGATGCTCAGCCTTCACCTGCTGGCAGGTGAGGCATCGAGAAACGAACTCTGCCACAGCCTTCTTCATGCCCGGCCACCAGTTCTGTCGTCTGAGATCCTGGTACATCTTCGCCACTCCAGGATGTACCGCCAAAGGAGAAGTGTGAAATTCTCTCAGCACCTCCTCTCGCAAACCGACTGGTACCATGGTACGTCCTATGAAAAGGGCGTCATGCTCTGCTCCAAGGGAGAAGCCATCAGGTGCCTGTCGCAAGGATATCTGTGCACGCCGTGTCTCACAGTCAGCGTCCTCATGTTGTGCCTCTCTGACCCACTCCAGTAGAGGAGGGGTGACTGTGAGAGACTGGAGGAAGGCTGCTCCATCTCTATCCACGAAGGATATCTGCAAAGAGGCTAGCTGCTCTGTCGCCTCCTCAAGTAGATGAATGCTCGTCCTCTTCCTGAGGGCATCGACTACTACATTCCCCTTCCCAGGAGTATAGACTATCTCAAAGTCATAGTACTGGAGGAACTCGAGCCATCGCCGCTGTCTCAAGTTCAGGTACTTCTGCGAGAAGATATACCCGAGACTCTGATGATCGGAAAAGACTGTAAAGCGCTCACCCATCAGATAGTTTCGCCATGTCTTCAAAGCGAAGACCACTGCTGCTAACTCCAGGTCATGGGTAGCGTAGTTCTGCTCATGCGGCCTCAACTGACGTGATCCATAGGCGATCGCAACTCGCTCCTGCATCAGAACACATCCGAGTCCCGTCGCTAATTCATTGCAGTAGAATACGTACCCTACTCCCTCCTCAGTCAATCTCAAGATAGGTGCGCTGGTCAATCTCTGTCTCAGCTCCTGAAAGCTCTGCTGACATCTGTCTGACCACATGAAGGGTCTCCCCTTCTTCATCAAAGCTGTGAGTGGTGCCTCAACTCTAGAGAAGTCTGGCACGAATCTCCGATAGTATCCAGCTAATCCCAAGAAACACTGAACCTCAGTCACGCTTCTGGGTGGCTCCCAAGCTAGCACTGCCTCGATCTTCGTGGGATCCACTGCAACTCCCGCCTCAGAGATGACGTGTCCCAAGAAGTGGACCTCACGTATCTAGAACTGGCACTTCGAGAGCTTACCATAAAGCTGGTTCTCTCGGAGTGTGTCTAGTACAACTCGCAAGTGGTAGGCGTGCTCCTCCTCAGTCGTAGTGTAAATCAGAATGTCGTCGATGAAGACCACGACAAACCGATCAAGGTATGGCTGAAAGATCCTATTCATGAGGGCCATGAACACTACTGGAGCATTGTTTACACCGAAAGGCATAACCAAGAACTCATCGTGGTCATACCGACATCTGAAGGCCGTCTTCTGCACGTCCTTTTCTCTGACTCTGAGCTGATGATAGCCTGACCTGAGGTCTATCTTCGAGAACCACCGTGCTCCCTTGAGCTGATCAAAGAGGTCATCAATCCTCAGTAGTGGATACTTGTTCCTCACTGTCACCTGGTTCAGGTGACGATAGTCAACACAAAGTCGCAAGCTCTCGTCCGCCTTCGTGGCGAACAATATCGGGGATGCCCAGGGTGAAACACTGGGTCGGATGAACCCCTTGCCCTGCAAGTCCTCCAACTATACCCTTAGCTCTCGAAGCTCGGCGGGGGCCATCCGATATGCTGGAGTGGATATCAGGGCTGTCCCGGGGTACAAGTCAATATAAAAGTCTACCTCTCTGCGAGGAGGCAGCCCTGGGACGTCGTCAGGAAAATCGTCGGCAAACTGATCCACCACTACAGGAAAACTGGGACTCCGCATGTCAATTTCTCATAGCATGAGGCTAGCCAACTGATGATTGATGGGCTTTCCTCTCCTCTACGGATATCCATCCAGTGCTGATAAGGCTCCCTTCTCGCCGGTGAAGGTGAACCTGCTCCCGTCGGTGCGTACACATCGCACCTTGAGCCTAAAACAATCAATCTGAGCATGGACCATAGATAGCCAATCCATGCCCAAGATGACATCATAAGGCCTCGACGCTGATACAAGAAGATCCCAGCCGATGCTCTCGCCTCCTAGAGTAAGCTCTCACTGCCGGCACCAGTGAGTAATCGTCGAGTCTGCTCCCGTAGAAGTCTATAGCCGTAAGGATCGAGCCAACGGCTCTGTCGGAATCTCTGAGCTCCGAACAAGGGCAGCGGCTATGAAAGAGTGACTCGCTCTTGTGTCTATAAGTACTGTAGCAAGGGTGGAATAGACACAGATAATACCTTGAATCATCTCAGGTGCGCCGTGGTCGTAGGCCTCTGCTGCCTGGAGCTGTGCATGTCTCTGCCCGCCAGCTCCCTATGGTCGGGGTGGACCTCCTGGTGGTGGTGGTGGTAGAGCCTCAAAGCATTCCCCACCACCGGCTATTCGTCCAGCTCCTCTGCCTCGTCTGTCTCCTCCCTGCGGACCACCACGGTTGACCCTCTGCCTCTACCTCGGTGGTCCCTTAACCGTCTGCTGCTCCTCGGCACGGCGGGTCGGGCAGTCACGAGCCATGTGGCCCTGCGCGCCGCACGAGTAGCACTGTCTGCCTCTCGAAAGACTGGCTCCTCGCTGTGTGCCCCACACTGCTGAGCCAGTGTCCTGAGGTCGTCTGCCTGAAGGTCTAGTCTTTCTGAACCCATGAGTCATCCGTCGACTGCCTGCTGCAGATGAATATGCCACGTGCCGCCCTGCGGTGGGTTATGGTGCTAGTGTAGACTCAGCAAGGAAGCTCTTGATAAAAAGAGCCTGCTCCAGTACTCCTGTCTGATTCGGTATGCTGAGGGAGATCAGTGATGCCCTGATCTCGTGTCTCAAACCCTGCTCGAAGGTCCGGGCCCAGAAGAATGGGTCTCGTACCATGTTAGTCGAGTCGCACGAGAGATCAGTAAATCTTGTCGAGTACTGAGCGACCGTCATGCTGCCCTGCCGCAGCTGAAGAAGCTCCTTGATACGCACCGCACGAAGGGTGGCTGGGTCGAACTCCAAGCAGAAGAGGCTCTCAAAGTCCTTCAAAAGTAGAGATGCCTCATCGTGCACCTGGAGCATCAAGCTCCACCATCGTCCTGCTGCTGCATATAGTAGGCTCGCAGCGAGGATCACCATGAGGTCTGTTGCTGTCGTCACTAGCCTAAACACACATACCACTGCCTCCAGCCAGTCCTCGGCTGCCTGGGGGTCCGTCTCCCCACGAAACCTGGGCGGTCGCTAGCACTGAAACTCATGCAGTGCGCTGAGGCGACGTGCATCGTCAGTGGCTGGTGCTGGAAGCATTGGTGGCTCGACGGGTAGAGCTACCAACGGTGCCACTACCGACAAAGGGCCCTGCACCGAGGCCTCGTCACTCGGTGGGCTGTCGTCACGCTCGGCTCTCGGAACCCTAAGTGGCTGCCGTCGTGGGGCCATCCTGAAAATGAAACAGGTGCGCCACGGTCAGAACAGTATACCTGGTGAGCTGATATAATGTAATCACAAAGAAAACTTTGAAACACACACGCAATCAATGTTTTCATGCAATAAGTCAGAAATCAGAAGTCAGGGTCCTGGTGTACGGATACGTCGGCCGCCGCACCAACACTGGACTCCCTGGACTGATAATCACACTCAATACGCTAAACATTATTGCTTCACATAGAAAAGATCCGAGTTCGCGGTAGAACCGAACTCCTCTGATACCAATTTGTCAGGACCCGCCCTCAGGGCCCGTGCCGTGACTACCCCAAACCCGCCTTCCATAGCCCAGGGGCTAGCGACTAGCACCAAGGCATAAATCCCAACAAAAAGGGAAGGAATTTCCTTTGAAAAAAATCAAACACCACAGAGTAAGCAAGCAGAAACGTAAACACTAAGTAAGAACAGAGTACAACTGAAAGTGCGGAAAAGTAAGTGGGCCAGTATACAAACCCAAACTGAAAGTAAAGTACAACTCGAAAGGGAAAACATCAACTGTAAAGTAAAAACCGCTACTCCGAGCTGTACACTGGAAATCCCACCTGAAGGGTGGGTACAGATAGCTCCACTCCTCCTCGGGTCCCGCCGTCCGCTCCGGGTACGTCCCGCCCAGTGGTCCACCTCCAGGTACCGTTCTGCTCTGCAAGTCTCAGCCACGATCAACATTGTCCATCATCTGCAACCAACACAATGTAGTGCGGGCATAGCCCGTGCAGGGGTGAGTATAAGCTACTCAGTAGGGACCCCGATACCCCTGAAGGTCTCTCAAAATCCAAAAAGGATAAACCACAAAGAAAGGTACAATCACGAAGTAACAACCGACACTGCTTAGGTATATACCCATACATATACCTAAGTCATCAATTCCAATACGCTCCAACCTCTGAGCCCAAGTACAACTCAGTCCACACAGGAAAGTAAATGTATTCCACAGTGGAAAGAAAAACGAAATCCACACCGGATAGCACAACTCAATCCACACAGGAAAGCAACAGGATTTAGCTCACACATGTATACTTCTTCAAAGGACGATAAAGATGATCTCTGATCCATCTATGTCGTCAGACCCCCGAAGGATCGATAGGTAACTAACCCCCGCAATGACCCACACAGGATCAGGCCCACACAGGACCTGTAGGCGCTGGTTCACACAGGACCGCAGAGCGCAAAGACCCACACAGGATCAGACCGACACAGGATCGGGCCCACACAGGACCTGTAGCACTGATCCACGTAGGATCGCTGAGTGCTGTAGTCGTCGTCGAATCCACCAAGGATCTATGTACTGTCGTTGTTGCAGTCACAGTAGCAGTAGCAGTAGCAGTAGCAGTCATAGTCGCAGTCACATCCAGCTCTAGGGTTCCCGCACACAGCAAGCTCGTTCGGATGGTCCGCTCCACGAGCCGAGAGGCTGATACATCAACTGTCACATAGTCCAGAGTTGATATATCCAAAAGTTCCGTATCATCAACAGGAACTCAACGCAACAGACTACACGTCGATCGGACACCCGGTCTAAGAGTTATTGGCTTTTTCGTCCCCGGGGCCCGGTTGGTTTTTAAGGCAAAACCAACCCGACTGTACTTCACCTGTGTCCAAACCTCGGGCGGATTATGCCAAAAGATCCGTCTCACTAAGAGGAACACAACAAAGCTGACGGCACGTCAAACGGACGTTCGTAGCTCAAGATATGAGCGTTTCCGCTCCGAGTGCCCGATTGGTTTTGTGTACGAACCAACCCGGCTGAACTCAAAGTAATCCGAAACTTTCAGTGCGATATACCGAATCGACCGTCTCGATCCAAGGATCGTATCTCCGCTGACGGTTTGTCGATCGAAGGTCCATAGCTCACGTTATGAGCAAAATACCGAAGTTGATTCGAAAACGGGGGGTCCGGGTCCGGGCCGACCCGGCCCGACCCCCCACCCTGGGTCGGCCCGAACCGGGTCATCCCGACCCTGGTCTGACCCGGCCCGGCCGGCGGCACGGTCCGGCCGGCGGCGGCGCAGCCTGGCGCCACTCGGGTGCCACGCGCGGGGGGCAAGACCCCCGGTTCTTGCTGGCGGCGCGGCTGAAAGTCGCGCCTTGGAGAAACTGGCCCCCCTCATGGGGGCCTGCCTTTGAAAAAAACAGGGGGCCGCCTGCCCCCCTTTCTGAAACCCCCCCCCCCTCTTAATGGGGGCATTCAAGTTGGTTTGGGGATTTAAATTCCCCCAGTTTTTCCCCTTCCGGCCGGCCCGACCTGGACGGCCGGTTCTTCTTCAACGGGACCGACAAAACTGGTCCCCTTCCGGCTTCTGACACCGGCGGCCCAGCTGGCCACCGGTCTTCCCGTTCTGACACGGCCCGGAACCGGCCGCGGCCTTCGTCATCCGGCGCGGTGCGACGGCACCGCGCCCCTCCGCCACTGCCCCGCTCTGGCCGCGGCGCCTTCGGTTTCCTTCGACGAGGCGCGACGGCGTCACATTCTTGATAAACATTCAGTGGCGCAGCGCGACGGCGCCGCGCGATTATAGCCTTGCGATTCCCGCGTGGTGCGATGGCACCACGCCATCTCGTTTATCCGCAAGGAAACAATTAAAATTCAAGAACAAGGGAGGGGGAATTCGGCCGTGTTTGTGCGGTCTGGACCCTTCCCTCTCGTTAGAAGATGACACATAAATATTTATCCTCACATTTGTCATGCTAGAACCAAGAACAAGAATAAATAAATAATCAACAACAACCCCTACCTCGGTTTCAAGAATGATGATCGTCAACGACCCGCAGAAGATGCGTCGCGGTGGTCGGTGTCACGGAAGAAGGACATCGATGTCATGAAGCGAGGATTCGAAGTTCTTTGACGATGATTTCGTTGCGGGAAATCGTCACGGAAGAGATGACGCAGAAGAAGTATGTCGTCGGTGTCGCGGGTAAGGCGTCGCGGAAGACGATTCCCTAGAACGTGGCGTTCTTCGTCAATGTTTGAAGGTTCTTCGCGTTCTTCATCGATGTTGGAAGGTTCTTTACATTCTTCGTCAAAGCTTGAAGAAGAAGAAGAAAAGAAGAACTCCAATTTCTCTCAAGGCGGCTAGAGAATTCTAACCCAAATAAAAATAAGCTATAGTCTTATTTTATTCACACACATAACAATTTAAATTTCAAGGGTTTGAAATTAAAACAATTCAACTCCATTAATGAACAAAGTTGTCATGTTCATTAAAAGAGGAGTTTAAGGGAGTTTAAAAAAAAAGAGGTGAAGAGTTATGCTTCGTGTGGGCTCCACCACAGTTAATCCTCCCAAGGGAGGTTAAGTGGATGTGGGTCCCACATTTAACTCCCATTGGGAGAAGTTAACCTACAAAAATAAAAATAAAAAGTGTTTCCATATTTTTATTTAACTTCTTATAATTTCTCCCAAAACTAACCTTCGTCCCGCATAAAACGCAACCTCGGAAAAGGTCTCCTTAAGCGAAAATCAGCACTGCGAGTTCATCGGTGCCCTCAGAATTTGATTCCGGGCACCGGTTCAAAAGTTAGAAATTCCCGCTCATTCGTTCACTGAACGTACCCAAGCCAAACTTCTGAAAATGATTCTGGGCACTCCGGGCCTCGGAATCAGGTGCCGTCCGAAACCGCGCTCTTGTAAAATTTCAAAGAAAATTAAGAAAAAATTTCCCTTTAATTTTACGGGTCTTTACAATCTTATTAATGACAAAGTCACCATACATGTGTACATACCACTTACTGAGTCCACCTCATGGTGTAGTTTGTTATTCAAACTCTTAATTTTTTGGATGGATATAATAATCAGTATAATTGATATAAATAATAAATATAACATGTTAATGATTCAATATATATAAGATAAAATTCAATCAAACACTATTACGCTATCAAAATATAGATATTGTCACTCATGTATTCGTACAACTTACCATCTCCACGACGTGATGAGATTCATCTCCATTGATCATGCTTCAAGAATTAAATATATATATATATTGAATAATTATGTGGTATATGAAATAATATTTCTACTAGAATAATATATATTTATGTAGATAAATATATGTTAATTACATACTTCCATACAATATGATAAGAAAATAGAATCAATGTTCATAAATACATAGAGACTACTGTCTCCATGAAGGTTGATACCATTTCATATAACTATCAATTATACATATATATATATTTAGAATATGTATGATATATATATAATGTTTTATATTCTATATGTTTGTAAATCATGATCTATGATATAAGATCAAGAATAACTAGTACAAACACGTACGATAAAGAAAACAATTATTACAAAAAATGTTACCTTAACAAGGAAATTAATATTTAATGGGTACTAAAAATTAATAAATGGATCATATGTGATATCATAATTATTAATATAGTACTAGAATAATTTAACAACATATAATGGTCATTATATAATATGTTTATAGTACCCTCAGCCAACATAAAGTGCCATGATAAGGTTAATTCCTCTATCTCATTATTATATACGATTATTTATGCGTATTTATGTTCAGAGTCATATTTTTGATCCATTTCCATGATTCATAAAATAATTTTCAAAAGGATTACTTTTAAGGGAAATATTAACAATAACAACATTTTAAATGTTTTAAATATTTTTTCTTAAAATGCATTTTCATTATTATACATGTTTTCAAAATGGTTTTATGGATTTATTTATATGGACATGATTGTTTCAAAATGATAGTTTATCCCAAAAGTTTCATTATACTATTGGAAAAATATATTCAAAAATTTATTTTAACTGACTTCCTTTATAAGTTTTTTGATTTTTAAATGATTTCATGAGAAATGGTTTTTTCCCTCAAAAATATGTACTGGTCATTTTCAAATTATGTCAAAATCCTTTACATGATATTATTTTGGATTGAGTTTGATTTATTATCATGAAATATTAATTATTTTATTGAAATTGTTCTAAAAAATTAGTTTGTGAGTGTGGTACTTTTATACCATTCATGGTTTATGTTTAAAGCATTGACATTTCATATGCTAGTGTTAATATGAATGATTATGTTATGTTTCTCCCATTTTATATGAGGAATGAATTGGACTTAGTAAGGGATGGGTGAGGGCCTCTATTTCCCCCCGATGCATCAATAGGTCTTATGAGTCAAATTAGTGTCTTGTCATAATTCCATAACAAATTTTTTTGTAGTCTTGGCACGAGTCTTTGACTATGTGGTTATGATGTCCGATATTATGCATTCCAACATTTTGAAATTAGCTATTGTTATTAAATGTGATTATTCAACTTGTAAAATATCTACGTGAATATGAAATTGGATTATTTTTATCACTACTATATTATTGAGATGTATGTTTAAATTTCTTTTGTTTTAGACTAATTCATTGCCTTAAATTTTTAATTTTTTTTATGAAAGTTTCCTATATACTTCTTTTCTTACTAAGAAACATAGCTCACCCTTTTTTACCTATTATTTTTGTAGGATTAAAAGAAGGGTATTAGGAAATATATGTTGGATTAAATGAATATAATAATGGATTCCTCAAAAGATTATTTACGCTCTGTTTTTTGTTAGAAATAGTAATTTAATGTTCATGTTTTTAATCTATTTTATGAGACTGCTAAACTAATCTTTCCTTCAAGACTTGATTTCATAAAATCATACTAATGTATAAAAATAATTCATCGTCTTTGAGATAACTAGGGTTGGGGAATTACAATTTGGATCATTATTTCTTAACAATTCATAACCTTGTTTCTATATAATTTTGTTCCTTATCTCTAAAAAATCCAGAACATGATTTCTGCACAATTCATAACCCGATTTCCATCAGATAGTAGGAATAATGATCTAGAATTATCATTATGATATTGATATTAATCATTCAAGAAGGAAACCCCAAATTTCAATTTTTTTTTAAATCTCAGAGAAATTTATAGAGGTTTGAAGTAGTCAATGGTTAAAGATTAAATATGAGAGAATTGCGATGTTTTTAAGATTTGTGGAAGAGGGATTGAATTTTGATATTTCTACATTCATTTTTTGAGTGGTCTATAAATATGTTCTCAGATCATTCACTCATTTGTAACATTCACACACACAGAAATGGTAGATCACTAGAGAATTCAATGTGAATAGTTTCCACCCAGATTGAAGAATCTTTTCCATGGCTGTTTAAGGAAAAAAATAATCTGAAACATCCATACCATGCTGAGAAGATAAATATCATCCAAACTGGACTAAGGAATCAGACTGATCATTTTATTAGAAGAATAATCAATGTTTTTTATGGCTCATTGTTTCATTAATAAATCATTTTACAAATTTTAGTGTTAGTATAATAATTCCTATCAAGATACAGAAGGTTCCTAACAAGAGTTATCACACGTTATATTCAATTATTCATTATAGTGGATTTCTATAGACCCACTAGTGTGGCTATGGAAATGATGTAGGTCCTCACCTTATGTTCGAACCTTGTAAATAGTGTGTAATTAATTCACTATTATAGCATGATTATGTATATTATATAGGTTGATAAAGAGAGTAATATTAATTAGCTTCAAGGGTTATTTTTGTTAATATTTTGTAACTTAGATAATGTGAACTACTGATTCAACCCCCCTTATCAATTTTCACTCAGTCCTTGGAAAATCAAGTGGTATCAGAGAGTGGTTCCATTATTTAATCTTTATCATGGATAATAACAATTATGTCAAGAGTAGATGAATTACTAATTTAGATTGAATGAATTACTATGGATGGAAAATTATGATGATTTATTATCTCTTAACTCGAGTACTAGAATTTTGTTATTCTACTACTAATGTCATTCCATCAATTGATAATGACTCTGAAATGATGTTTTCTAATAATAGTAAAATTTATGTAGATTTAAAGTCTATAAATTCTATTCTCATTTCTTTATTTGAAAATTTTTATCATAAGTTGATGGTTCTCACAACATAAAAAAGCATGTGGGATAAGTTGGATTGTGTTTTTGAAGGAATTGAAAAATTCAAGGATGCAAATATATATATATATATATATATATCAGGCGTTGTATGATTTAAGAAATTAGAATGATAGATGATGAAGAAAATGATGATTACTTCACTAGAGATAATGAAATTGTATGAAGCGTCAGAGGATTTGTAGATGACTTGGGAGATTATAAAATTGTGATGAAAATTATGAGAACCTTTCCAGACATGTTCAATAATAAAATTTTACCCTTATATGTTAAAGATGATTTAACTTTTGATTAATTTCATAACTTTCTTGTTTCTTATGAAATAAGTAAAGCGTTAATAATTTGGAAGAAAATGAAAGATTAAATAGCTTTTTAATAAATGGGAAGGATGAAATTCAATAATGTTGATAATGTTGGTCCTTGTAAATCAGACGACTAGGAAGATGATGAGCTAAATGAATATATCATGTATCTTATATCTAAGAACAATCCAAGAAGATGTGAAAATATTGTTGGAAATCATACTCTCACGTGTTTTGAGTGTGGTGGAATCAGGAACTTTTCAATAAATTGACCTAAGAAGAATGTTGAAGAATATAAAGATGATTCTCATATGAAATCACAATGGATGATGTCAGAATAATGATAAAGAAGAGAAGTCTTCCAACCCATTCAAGAAGAAGTAATTCAGAAAGAATAAGAGAATATTGAGGGATAATGTTATACCATACTCAACTAGAAATGATTCTAATGAAGATGAAAGTTCCCAATAATTCCAAACAAATTATTGGAAAGGTTTTGAATTAGATATCTTCTCAGAGAGTGAATATGGTGGTGAAGAATATTATAAAGCGTACCAGATTTGAACCGAACATCATTCTTTCATGAGAAAAACAAATCTATCAAGAAATAAAATATATCAATGAAGTATGATCATGAAGAATTTTTTGATTAAAGAAAAAATGTCATCAAGCAAGAGGATGAATACATTAAAGATATTATAAGAAACAAACATAGAAATACAGGACATGGAATGGTGATTAATTATCTAACTTAGTAGTTGGAAGCTAAGGAATAAAAGTAACCATGGTGTGATCAAAACTCCTTGGGTCTAAAAATGCCTTGAGGAAAACGAATTCAAACATCCCCAAAGCTACATAAGTAAATATAATGATAATATATTAACCTAAATATGCCTAGATGATATTGGTTGAGAATATTTCTACCCATATACACCTTATCATAGGGATAAATTCATTTGGATCTATTAGAAACTAGAGATAATTTTATAATAAATTAATATTTCAATCTTTTCATAAAGTTCTAGTCACATCCCTTTATAAAAGGAAACATCCCTTCTCGTAAATACACACCTCCCATGCCATTTGGATTATCAAACCACTATAAAAACCTCCATCAAACTGTCGTCACATCAACCTAGAGGCCTTACTTTTATAACAAATCCATCCAAAGGACCCCTTTTGATAAATTCAAAATAAATCACCCGAATAAGAGGTAATTATTTCATCACATCTTTCAATGTTTTTTTCTTCTTCCACTTCCCCTTTCATTGTTGTCTCCATACATAAAAAATAATTCCAGTACCTTCCACATACTATGATGTTATTATAAATATTTTACAACCATATTCATTAGTCATTCTATCCAATGAATGGTAATGTCACCATACATACGTACATACGGCTACCGTCACCACGTCGTGGTGTATTTTATTATTCATACACTTAATTATTTTTATTGATGTAATAATCTTTATACAATGGGTAAATATTAAATATAACATGTTAATGATTATCTATATAATATATAACATACAATTAAACATTGTTTCACCATCAATAAAATGATATTGTCGCTCTCACGTACTTATAAGTTACTGTCCCCACGATGTGATGAGATTCAACTTCAACTCTCACCCTTCAAGAATTTTTGTAAAATGATATATATTGATTAATTAGAGGTATATAAAATAATATTTCTCTTAGAACAATATATATTAATGTAGATAAATATATTGCGATTACTTACTTCAATACTATATGATAAGAAAACAAAAACAATGTTCATTTGTACATAGGAACTACCGAATCCATTAACAGTGTTTACATTTCATATATCTATCCCTTATACATATTTATATTCTTTATATATTATATATATAAATCATTTTTTATATTAATGTAAATATGTAAATAATGATCAATGTGATATGATCATGAATAACAAGTTAAAACAAGTATGATAAAGAAAGTGATTATAACCAAAACTTTCGCATTAATATGAATTTTATTATTAAAAGTGTTTTAAATAGTAATAAATGAATCATATATGATTTAAAAAATATTAATATGGTTTTGGAATAATTTAATCAGTTATTATGGTCATTATACTGAGGTTAAACGTACCCCCGATCAATGGAATGTACAAGATAAGTTTTAATTTCTCAATCACATTTTTGTCAGAGATTATTTAAGTGAATGTGTGAACTAGGATATATTTATCATCCTTGTCCTGGCTTCATAAAAAATTTTCAAAAGTATTCTTTTAAAAAAAATTACTAAAACATCATTTTAAATGTTTTAAAGGTTATTTATTATAATCATTTCTCATTAATGTCCATGTTTTAAAAATTGTTTTATGGAATTATTTATATGGACATGATTTTTTAAAATGTTAATTTATTTAAAAAGTTTAATTTTGTATGGGATACATTAATTAAAAAATGTTTTTTAAATATCTTTCTTTATAAATTGTGTGACATCTAAATGGTTTCAGGAAAAATTTATATTTCTCTCCAATATTTTTACTAATCATTTTAAACTATGTCAACATCTTTTATTGGATATTATTTTTTTATTGAGGTTGATTTATTATAATAAAATATTTCATATTGTATTGAATTAGTTATGTTATGTTTGATGATGGATGTTCTATTTTTATACCATTAATGGTTTATGGGTAAAGTATTGACATTTTTTAAGCTAGTTTTAATATGAATGAGAATGTTGTGTTTCACTATTTTTATATAAATAAAGAATTGGACATAGTATGTGATGGGTGGGGACCACTATAGCCCCTCGAGGCATCAGTAGGTCTAATGAGACAAACTACTGTCTTGGGACAAGGCCATGAATTTTTTTTATTCATAGAATAAGGCATTGACTATGTGGTAATGATGTATGATATTTTTCATTCCATCATTATGATGTTATCTATTGATATTAAATTTTATTATTCGACTAGTAGAATATCGATGTGAATAAGTCATGGAATTATTTGATTTTTCATTTTCATATTAAGATGATGTATGATTAAAAGGCTTGTGTTTTAGTCTTATACATTTTCCTTAAAATATTTGGCTTATTTATGAATGCTTCTGTAATATTTTTATCCTTACTGAGAATCTGAGATCACCATATTCATATGTATTATTTTCCTAGGATTCCAGGAAATGTATTTTTATTTATATGATGGTTTAAGGAAAGGTAGTAATCGAATCATAAAAGGAATATTTATGCTATGTTTTTTGGTTATAAATTGTACTTTGAAGTTCATGTATATAGTCTTTTTCCAATGATATATAAACTGATCGGTTGATCAAGACTTGATTCCTTGTAATCACACCAATATATTAAAATAATGCACCAACTCTTAGATAACTAGGTTCGGGGAGCTAAATTTGGTATCAAATGATGTTTATAAAAAATATTGTAAATATATTCAGATAAATTTTATTCTTGTGTTCTTCATATTATATTCAGGCAGAGGAATAGTCGTTACTCATATGGCGATGTACAAAGGATCGCATGGCAAAATCTCTAGGTGGGGATATCTTGATGATAACCCTGGGAAGAAGAATATTGTTGATGCAGATGATGAGGAGTGGATAGGGAATCTTGATCTATTCAGTCTATGTGCAAAGTGAAAATCTGAAAAACCAAAATCCAAGATGGTTTTGGTTATGGTAAAAGATTCACCAAAGTGGCCAAGCAGCATGTCAGCTTCTCATTCATGGAGTGAATTGGGTAATTCGAGAAGGATCATTAGGAAGGGGCGGATTGTGCATGTATCTACGAATCAAGTTTTTGTTGAAGAGTGGCTCAAATTGTGAATGTTTTAAATCATCACATTTTTTGGGACTCCAAAAGGGGTATGACCTTTGATGTTTCATGATTTTACAAATAGGATTAAAGAGATTTGGAGCTTTATTGATTGGAAGATGACAGCTATGGGACGTATATTTAATCATGTAGTTTTTCATTCTGATGAATGAAAAAGATGTGCGTGGAGTATGGGTTCTGTACCTTTACATTCTAGATTCCTTCAGATTCATGAAGGGGATCAATATTTTGAACCCATTTTGTTCAAAAACACCATTTCCCAGGTATGGATACGAATTCATAATTTGAGTTGGATTTATTGGAATCCAAAAATCATGTGTGATATCTCTTCGTCTATAGGTAATCCTTTAAAGATTGATAGACAGAATGATAATCACAGTTTCGGGCATTATGCTAGGATTCTTATTGAAGTGGACATGTCCACTACTCTTGTAGAGGAGGTAGTCTTTACCACTAGGTATTATAGCATCGCTCTTCATGTTGTACATGAAATAAAGCCAAATTCTGTTTGAACTATCATCTTTTTGGTCATGTGCTTGCTTAATGCAACAGAAACAATGTTTGTGCCTTCATTAATATCAGAGTGCATGATGAAGGAAATTGCATAAGGAAGACAACTGCTCAGGTCCCCTCTCATCTTGATGTTCCTGTGAACAAGGACTTCCCAGAAGTCTCTAGAATTGGAATTCGTAAAGGGAGTGACAAATTGGATGTTGAGGGGGAACCCTTGACATCCATTGGTGACAATTCTCCTTTTGTTGTGGGGAGGCTACTATGATTGGTATGGGATGCTCTTCACAGGACCCCTCTATGCATGATGTGATGAAAATGGTTGATACTTGTATAGTTACTCATACTAGACATGATAAGGTGGATGTTGAGTTTATTTATAGTGAAGCAAGGAAGGAGTAGGTTAATGAACTGCCCAGTTTAGCTGATGTCTTTGATCAGGATTCAACAGGTCTGGATAGGTCAGTACATCATCCTTCCAAGGGGAATGTTGATTTACCCTTATAAGGGACTCAGTAAATATTGGTAAATGAAGAAATGGTATGGGAATTATCTCAGGTCCCCCCACCTAAGGCTGTAATAAGGAAACTAACTACCCCCTTGACAATACCAATCAGCTCGGATAACAAATTCACATCTCTTTCTGATGATGAATCCAAGCCTGACAGGGATGGAAGCTCCCCTACTGGAACACTGGAGGAGAATATAGTAGCCTCATAGAAATGCATATCAACATGTAATGATGGACCCTGTAATAGGAAGAGGTCTCTCAATCAATGAAGATATTATTTTAGAACTACCAGGGACATGGGAATTATCCCACAGTCAAAACCCTTAGGCATATTATTATGACCAATATACCTATTTTATGTTGTATTTATGAGACGATATTGATGTTTTCAGGATGAATAGAATTCAACTAGAATACTTGGGGTACTCCATGGTTGACACTAACAAATCTGAGAACTATTAGGAATCTTTATGGGTTTTAAAACATAATAATGTCATGGGTGAATCCTTCCAAAATGATCAACAGTCAGTAACCCTATCCTGCTACTTTCAGTCCAATTTTTTTGGTGTTACTTTTGAGTATGATTTTAATCCATACATTAGAAGAAGGTCACTCTAGAAGAACTTACTATCCACCATTGATCATATGTATACTAGGTGGATTCTAGTTGGTGATTTTAATACCAAATTGAGACCAGAGGAAAAAACTGGGAGAAGCTTTTGTAGAGCCTTGGCCAAGGATTTATCATCCTGTATTGACCATTGTAGGTTGATTGAAGTTCCTATTTCTAGTGATAATTTCACTTGGAGTAGATACACCTTGAATGGGATGAAAGCATGTAAATTTGATAGGGGCCTGGTGGAAATGGATGAGAGAGGTGATAAAATGGTTGTTTCTGTCATGATTCTCCCCATATTCAATTTTGATCATAATCCTATATTGTTTGACCTGTGTTTCAGTTGTTTGAGGTCAGCTCCTTTACCTTTTAAGTTCAAAAATGCATGGTTGGTTGTGCCAGGGTGTAGAGAAATAATTATGGAGGCATGGAAAATAGTTTTTTCAGGTAGATCATTGCACATTCTTACTTGCAAGCTGAATCATTTGAAAGCCAGACTTAATGAGTGGAGTAAATAATATTTTTCCAACATTGAGCATGATATCAAAGAGGTTAAATATCATCTTTTTAACTGCCAAAAGAGAAATATGCAACAGGATACTCCATATCAGGAAGATATATAAGCTACCTCAAGGCATGATAATATCTTGACCCTCAAAGAGAACCCTTCTCAAAACTTGTTCAATTTTAGGTGGTTGAATGAGGGGGATAGAAATTCAAGGTTCTTTCAGTGTACAAATAGGGATAAAAAGGAAAATAGAAATCATAAGTCTTTAAATATTTATGTAAACATGTTTACTTTAAAAATTACATTGCGAATGTTGTGACATGCTATTTTGAAAAAGTTATATTCTGACTCTGGGGAGGATAATTCAACCAAGATAGTCAGATGTGTGGATCCAAGTATGGATGACATTCAAGAAATAAATCTCACTGATATTCCAAGATCATAGGAAATCGGTTATTCTATCTTTTCTCTAAATATGGATAGTGGTACTTGTCCTGATGATTTAACCAATAAATTCATTATGTTCTATTGGGATATCATCCACACGGAGGTGATTAATGACATAAGATAATACTTTCATCACTCTTCTATGCCATTTGGGATGAACTAAAATTTCATTTCACTAATTCCAATGAAAGACAATGCAATGGATATTAAAGTCATTAGGCCTATTACTATTGGTAATTCCATTCCTAAAGACATTAGTAAGATCATGGAAATCCGGTTAGGTGAGGTTGCTAGGAATATCATTTTTTCTAACCAGTTTGGATTTGTTCCTGGAAGAAACATTCAGAATTGACTTTTCACTGCTTCTGAGTGTGATATTGTATTGAGAAGCAAATTCAAAAATGGAAATATAGCTCTGAAGGTGGATATATCAAAGGCCATTTAAATAATAAGATGGGTTTTCATTTTTACAATTCTAGGTATGCATGGATTTTTAGGAAAATCCATTGGTATGGTATGTTCCATTTTTAAAAGTTCTAGTATTTCTATCATTGTAAATGGATCCCCTAGGGGATTCATTCAATGTTCTAGAGGAGTCTAGAATAGTGATCCTTTATCTGGGATTTTGTTCTCTATTGTTGAAGATTATCTGAGTGTGTGTCTTAATGATCTTGTCAACATTGTTTTATATTAGAGAATGAGAGCTGTTCATAAATTCTTTGTACCCTCACACTTGTTCTATGTTGATGGCATACTTTTATTTTGCAAAGGTGGTAGGAAAACCATGTCTTGCATCAAGAATATCTTCTTACATTATGACGAGGTAGCAGGTTAGGTCATCGGTTGGAATAAATCATTTGTTCTCATTGGAGAAGGAATTCGAACCTTGAAGCAAAACATGGTTTCTCGTAGGCTTGGTGTGAAACGTTGTACATTGACATTTAATTATCAAGGGCTTCCTTTGTTTTGGGGAAGGGTGAAATCTATTCACCTAAAAGGCATTTCTTTGAAAATTATCAATCACTTGGTAAGTTGGAAAGGTAAGACAATGTCTCAGGCTGGTAGAGTTTGTCTTGTTAACTCTATCATCACTTCAATGTTAGTTTACACCTTTTAATTTTATAGATTTACAAGAGCCCTGCTTAAGGAATTGAGTGTAATGATACGTAATTTCATCTGGACTCATTCACCACATCATAAAAATCATGTCACTATTTCATGGAAATATTTTATATAGCCGATGGATATGGGTAGAATGGGAGTTAAAGATATCATAATATTTAATTATTCACTTCTTCAAAATTTTACTTGGAGTATCATATCCCAACCTGACTTTTCCTTGGAATTTCTTGTTAGCAGGTTTGTAGACAGACTACATAATGGTCAGTGCATGTACATGCAATCCTCTGTTTGGCCTTCAATCAGAAACAGCATTTCTAACATCATGACACACTCCATATGGTTGGAATGTTCTGATTCTCATCTGAATTGTTAAAGCACTCCTTAGTTATCCACTCTAATTATGTAATCTATTAATATCCCATTGAAATAGAGAAATATTTCTATTTCTGACCTACAGGGAACATAGATGATTATTTAATCATTCCTAGAAATATAGGAATTGGGATCCCTAATTATGAATATGTTGATAATGATGTACTGATTTGGAAGCCTTCTCTTAATGGGACTTTTTCAAGGCTGGAGTATTATAAGAATCAATGTGGCACATCACCTTGAATAACTTCATGGGTGGAAGTTGTACGCATGCCCTTCATATTCTCTATTGATACTATGCTTATATGGAGAATCTGGACGCAGAAAATACCAATCCAGTGTTCCCTTCAGCATATGGGTTTGAGCATAGCCTCGGTATGTCACCTCTGTCTTAATGATGAAGAATCTTGCTGTCATTTGTTTTTCCACAACACCTTTGCTATTTGGTCATAGAATTATGTGCAAAACACCTTTCAATGATGCATCAGGTTCGGTTCTATAGAATCACTTTTACATCAGCCTTTTAGGAAGAATGTATTGAGCACGTGAAGTCATTGCTTATTTCTACCGCTATTTAGTTTTTTCTAATATATGGAAGGCTCAGAATAACATTGTATTCATTAAATGCAGGACCTATTTTCATGAGGGTGTTCAGGCTATTCATTGAATCATTAAACTTGCTTCAGTGATTTAAACTAGAGTAAGGAAATATGATGTTACTGACATTGTTATTTTGAGGACTCTTGGTGTTAGTAGTAGGGAATTAAATCCCAGAGTGATGAAGAACACTCGGTGGATCCCACCAATCTATGACTGCCTGAAGTAAAATTTGTACGGGGCAGCCTCTGGTGCACCATGTCCTGATGGGTGCAATGGAGTCTTTCAAACCCATAGGGGCTTCGTTAATTACTATTTCTTCCACTACATTGGGATTGGTCATGCGATTGAAGCTGAGATGTGGGCCATGATAATGGTGATCAGGTACGCAGCCCATTATGGATGGAAAAATGAATGGATAGAGTCACACTCATCTATTTCTGTGCAAATTTTGAAGGAAGATTCAAGTAATGATCCATACAGGGTGTTTTCTTCTTGGATTTCTAGTCATAGTCTTGCTGAGTCCATATGCCTTGATGTTTCTCATCTCTATAGAGAAGCAAATCATGTTGCAGTCGTTCTATCCAATAGGGAAATTTTGAAGTTCAGTTCTAGTTGGTCTTTTATTATGCCTTGTTGTTGAACTAGTTATGTCTATATTGATAGTATTGGTCTTTTTCACACAAGGCATTGTAAGGCTACCCTTTTCTGAGTTGTTTTGTACTATTTAAATTTTTTATATATTAATATTTTTGGAAAAGGCTTTGTATGTGTCTCTCAAGACATTTTCCTATATTTAGATAAATTTTAACAGGATACATTACCCCATGATAGGCTTCAAGGATTTGTATATAATAAAATCCAATTTGTTTTGGTAATGTAGATTTTATGTGGGTTTTGAAACAAATTCATCCCTTTCTGGATAATACAAGTGGATGTGGTTCGGGCAGAGATGTACCTAGGACTGAAAACTCCAACATGGAGTTTCAAGCTTGACCTGAGGTATCATGGTACACAATAATAGTCCTTACTGCACACCAGATTTGACACTCTCATGGGATATTCATAAGATAATTTACATTTTCTTTACAAAACATTATGATGTATTAAAAGGTAAATATGTTTTTAAAGAAACAATTTTTATGATTATGATACTATATGGATAAAAATATTCAATTAATGTTGATAATTTTTCTTTTTTTTGGATTATAAATTATGATATGATCTAACCTTGTGTATGTCGTCATTTGAAAATAGTTCCTAGTAGAAGGAAGGATAACTTTAGCAATACACATGATCCAAAGAGTATGAAGGATCATATCTTTAATGGTTTAAGAGAACATGTAGAATGTAATGTTTCTCCCATGTATTCTCATAATATGAAGAAATAGTATCATGTGTTAATATGATAACTACAAAATTATTTGAGTCAAATGACATTTAATAGAATAATTAGTAGAAGAGGATGGTGGAGGAAATGTTTGGACAAAAGGATGAAGGGATAGAAAGATTTTCACATATGTGATAATAGTGGAATGAATCACCATAGTAACTTATTGAACGGAATTGGACTATGTTATATGTGTAAAATAGGACATCGTGTACGTAATTGTAAGTGTAAGAAAAAGGTTTCAATAGAATAATTCTTAATCTACAAATATTTCAGACACTATGTGACTCAATGTCCAATTCATTAGAGTATACCCCAAATGATGCTATTTGATAATAATAAATTTAAGATACTATCATAGATGAAGAGGAATAGTAGGGTTATTATGTTATTAGTAATTAATTGTGCCATTTGAGTATTGGAATAATCATGTAAAATCTATAAGAATAATAGAGTATATATGGATTGTATTGTAGTACTATTTCATTAAGTATTTGAGATTGTGTGGTACCAAGAAACGTTGACCAAAAGATGGTTAATTTTTTAAAAAAATACATGGTTGAGAGAATGATAACCCTTAAAATAGTTTGGAGTCCATGGTAATGATTTTGGAATAAGAAATAAATGACTTTGATAAAGTATTTTCGTTATTATTGTCTCAATTAGAAATAATTAATTGTTTGTTAATTCCATCATTGTTAGAGTTTACTACATTTTTTTATATAAGGATTGCATCAAGTATTATATAAGGAATAAAAAAGAATTAAAGTAATCAATAAGGTATTATAGTAAATGAGAGTGTTACCATGTTTTATGAAAAAAATTGATGAAGTTATTCAAAAGTTATTATGTGGAAAAAAGAGATCTTAATTGTGTTTACCTTCGTTAATAATTTTGTAATGTGGTTAGGGATGAATGAATTTGGGATATTCCTAAAGGATTTTTTTTGATTTAGTTAGAATTTGATACTATTTTTAATGTTTAAACATTTCTTTTTATTATTTTATAAATATTAATAAAAGTAAATTTTGGAGGTCGGGTGTCAACGACTCGCCTCCGGCATGGTCATGAGACTTGAACATGCAACTGAAGGGCTACAGTAGTGAATCACCTACCACTGGCATATGTGATGTCCTGGTTTGTATAATATATATTTCATTTAATGGTTTGATATATTATTTATGAATCTAATTTTTGGAACCCTATACGATTATGATAAATAGAATAATTTTGACATCTAAGATGAGTTTTGGTAGAAATTAGTTAAAGGGTGGAACTCTACTTGTCATGTATTTCATTATAATTCTATAAAAAATTTAATTCTTAAGATGTAGGGAAAGGATCTTAAAACAAATAATGTGTTATCCTAATACCTTATGTTTTGTTGAACATATGATATTTTAAATCATAATAGATTTATGACTTTGAGGACCTAAATTTTCCATTTATTGTTCAATTGTTAGTGACTAAGGACTTCAATCACTCACTATAAATATTTTCATTATTACTATGATTATGTGTCTTTGATTTCCACCAATGTTCTTCTATCCAAAAACCTAATTTGGTGGGGAATTTTTCATATCCAAATCCCTCTTATTGTGATTAAATTTTTTTGACCCTCTATCTGATGTGGGTTTTGAACATTGTTATTTTCTACTTTATTCATTTTTATTCAAAGAAAAATTTCCAATAGAGAAGGAAAAATTTATTTAATGAGGGGAAAATGTGACACCCCCTGATTTCATAGTACATTATCTCATTAAAGTTGTAAAGACCCGTAAAAATCAAGGGAAATTTTTTCTTAATTTTCTTTGGAATTTTAAAAGAACGCGGTTTCTGACGGCACTTGATTCCGAGGCCCGGAGTGCCCGGAATCAATTTCTGAAGTTTGCCTTGGGTACGTTCAGTGAATGAATGAGCGGGAATTCCTATCTTTTGAACCAATGCATGGAATTGAAATCTGATGGCACTGATGAACTCGCAACTCCGGTAATTGCTTAAGGGAACCTTTACTGTAGTTGCGTTTGTGCGGGTGAAGAAGTTAATTAATGGAGTTTTATTAAAAAGTAAATAAAATTGTTGGATCAATTTTATTTCATATCAAGGTGGTTAATTTCTCCCATGGGAAGTTGGTGGTGGGGCCCACATCCACCCAACATCAAATGTGTGGATAATTGAAAGGGTGGGGCCCACACGAGCCCCCCACCATTTCAAATCCCTTAACTCCCTAACTCCTCTTAACCCCTCACCTTCCTAACTCCCCATTAACTCACTTTCATTAATTTTTTTGATAACTTGTTATATTAATAAGGGGAGTTACTTAATTTCAAACTCTTGAAATTCAAATGGTTATGTTGTGTTAATAAAATTAAGACTTGGTCTTATTTTATTATTGTTAGAGTTTTTGCCACATTGAGAGGTTTGGGAAGCGTGAAGTCTTCTTCTTCTTCAACCTTGACGAAGAACGTGAAGAACACCTCAGACTCTGATGAAGAACACCGTTCTTCAATGAAGAACATCTCCGCCGAAGAACGCGATGTCTTCTTCCAAAGATGTTTCCTCTTCGAACACACCTCGATGACAACGTAATCGATGTTCGTTTTCCGCGATGCCCAACTTCTGCGAAGCTCGTCTTCTACGGCTCATTGACGTACACCATTCCTGAAACCGAGGTAGGGGATTATTTTATTTAATTATTTCTGTTCATTAATCTAGTTTGTCGATCTTCGTGGATATTTGACTAAATGTTATCGTTTAATGAGAGGGGGCCGGACCGCACAAACATGGACAAACCCCCCTCCTTTATTCATGTTTGATTCTTTGTGGATGGAACGGAAAGGCGTGGTGCCGTCGCACCATGCGGGAATCGCATGACAAGTATTACGCGATGTCGTCGCACCACGCCGAGGAGTTGAACAAGGACGCAACGCCGTCGCGCCACGTCGAATAAAACCGAAGACACCGCGGCCGGAGCGGGGCCGTGGTGGAAGGGCGCGGTGTTGTCGCACCGCGCCGTACGGACCATGTTGCGGCCGGTTCCGGGCTGCGGTGGAGCAGGGTGACGGGCGGCCGGTTACGGGCTGCCGGTGTCGGCGAAGAAGGGGACCGGCCGTCGCCGGTCCCGTGGAGGTAGGAAACAGTCGGCCAGGGCGGGCCGGCTGGACCAGTGTGCAACCGGGGGTTCAAACCCCTGGCCGGCTGGCAAAACGGCCCCCTTAAATGGGGGCTACGATCACACAGGGGGGCAGGAGCCCCCCCCTTTTCCAACGGCTCGGCCGTAGGCCGAGCTGGCCAGCGCGCCGGGCGCGCTGTGCCCTAGGCCGGGCCGGCCGCTGGGCCGGTCCGCAAGGCCGGGCCGCGCCGGGCCGCGCCGAGTCGGGCCGCGTCGGGCCGGGCTGCGTCGGGCTGGGCAGGGCCGCACAGGGCCGGGCCGGGTCGGGCCGACTCAGGGGGTCTCGAGCCGGGTCGGTCCGGGCCCGTAACCCCCGTTTTCGAATTGTTTGGGTTCAATTGCCCATAACACATGATACGGACCTCTGATCGACGGGCCGTCAGCGGCGACACGATCCTTGGAACGAGACGGACGTTTCAGTATATCGCACTAAAGGTTTCGGAATACATTGAGTTCGGCCGGGTTGGTTCGTACACGAATCCAACGGGGCCCTCAGAGCGGAAACACTCATATCTTGATCTCCGGACGTTCGATTGACGTGCCATCGACTTGGTTGAGTTTCTCTTAGTGAGACGAATCTTTTGGCTTACTCTGACTGAGGTGTGGATGCATGTGGAGTACGGTTAGGTTGGATTTGTATTAAAAACCAACCAGGACCTTGGAACGAAAAAGCCAGTAACTCTCAGACCGGACGTCTGATTAACGCGCCGTCTATTGCGTTGAGTTCCTGTTGACGATACAGAACTTTTGGATATATCAACTCTGGACTATGTGACAGTTGATGTATCAGCCTCTCGGCTCGTGGAGCAGACCCTCCCGAGCAAGATTGTTGTGTGCGAGAACTCTAGAGCGGGCTGCGTTTGCTACTGTGACTGCGACGACGACTGTGCAGAGATCCTCAGTGGATTCGATGACGACAACTACAGAACTCAGCGATCCTACGTGGATCAGTGCTACCGATCTTGTGTGGGTCCGATACTATGTGGGTCACCGCTCAGCGGTTCTGTGTGAGCCAGCGCCTACAGATCCTGTGTGGGTCATTGCGGTGGTTAGTTTCCTACCGATCCTGTGTGGGTCATTGTGGGGGTTAGTACCTATCGATCCTTTGTGGGTCTGATTACTTAAATGGATCAGTGATCATCTCTATCGTCATCCGAAGAAGTATACATGTGTGAGCTGAAACCTATTTTCCTTTCCTTTTTGGATTGAGTTGTGCTATCCTGTGTGGATTATGTTTTGCTTTCCTGTGTGGATTACATTTGCTTTCCTGTGTGGACTGGGTTGTACTTGGGCTTGAAGATTGGAGCGTGATGGAATTGATAACATAGGTATATGTATGGACAAATACCTAAGCAGTGTCGGATGTTACTTCGTGATTTATCTTTCCATTGTGGATTATCCTTTGTGGATTTTGGGATACCTTCAGGGGGTCTCGGGGTCCCTAGTGAGTAGCTTATACTCACACCTGCACGGGCTATGCCTGCACTTCGTTGTGCTGGTTGCTGACGACGGACAACGCTGATCGCGGTTGAGGCTTACGGAGCAGGTCGGTACCCGGAGGAGGACAACTGGGCGGACGTACTCGGAGTAGACGGCGTGAACCGAGGAGATGCGGTGACTATCTGTACTCACCCTTCAGGAGGGACTTCCAGTGGACGCCTCGAGGCTGCAGTTTTACTTTTCAGTTGCTATTTTTCCTTTCAGTTGTACTTTACAGTTGGGCTTGTATTACTAGCCCCTTTTACTTTCCACACTTACTGTTGTACGCAGTTTTTACTTAGTGATTACTTCTTCCTCTAGTACTCTGTTGTGTTTCGTTAGTTTACAAAGGCAATGCCTTCCCTTTTTACTGGGATTTACGCCTTGGTGCTAGTCGCTAGCCCCTGGCCTATGGAAGTCAGGGTTGGGGTAGTCACGGCACGGGCCCCGAGGACGGGTCGTGACAAATTGGTATCATAGGAGTTCAGTTCTAACATAGAACTCGGAGCTCTGATCTTTCTACTATGTGAAGCAATAGTGTTTAGCGTATTGGGTGTGGTTATCAGTCCAGGGAGTCCATTGTTGGTGCGGCGGCCGACGTATCCGTACAGCCGGACCCTGACTTCTAATTTCCGACTTATTGCAAGAGAACATTTATAGCATGTGTGTTTCAAGTTTTCTTTGTGATTACTTTGTGTCAGCTCACCAGGTATACTGTTTGACTGTGGTGTACCTGTTTCCTTTTCAGGATGGCCCCACGACGGCAGCCAGCTAGGGTTCCGAGAGTTGAGCGTGACGACAGCCCACCGAGCGATGAGGCCTCGGTGTAGGGCCCTTTGTCCGCAGTGGCACCGGCGGGAGCATTACCCGTCGAGCCACCGATACTTCCAGCACCAGCCACTGACGATGCACGTCGCCTCAGTGCACTGCATGAGTTCCAGTGCCAGCGACCACCCAGGTTCCGTGGGGAGACGGACCCCCAGGCAGCCGAGGACTGGCTGGAGGCAGTGGTACGAGTGTTTAGGTTAGTGAGGACACGAGGAGACCTCATGGTGATCCTCGCAGCAAGCCTACTGCACACATAAGTGGGTCGAAGGTGTATCTTGATGCTCCAGGTGCACGATGAGAAATATCTACTCTGGACAGACTTTGAGAGCCTTTTCCACTCAGATTTGTCCCAGCCACCCTCCGTGTGGTGCGCATCCAGGAGCTTCTTCAGCTGTGGCAGTGCAGCATGACAGTCGCCCAGTACTCGGCGAGATTCACCGATCTCAAACGCTACTCGACAAATATGGTACGGGACCCATTCTTCCGGGCCCGGACCTTTGAGGAGGGATTGAGACACGAGATCAGGGTATCGCTGATCTCCCTCAGCATTCCGACTCAGACAGGAGTACTGGAGCGAGCCCTTTTGATCGAGAGATTTCTTGTTGAGTCTACACCAGCACCGAGACCCACCGTAGGGCGACACGTAGCAGAGACTTCTGTAGTAGGCAGTCGAAGGATGACACATGGGTCTAGGCAGACCAGACCCTCAGGCAGATGACCTCAGGACACTAGTTCAGCAGTGCGGGGCACACAACGCGGAGCCGGTCTTTCAAGAGGAAGGCAGTGCTACTCATGCGACGGGTAGGGCCACATGGCTCGTGATTGCCCGACCCGCCGTGCAGAGGAGTAGCAGTCGGTTGAGGGACCACCGAGGCAGAGGTAGTGGGTCGACCATGGCGGTCTGCTGGGAGCAGGCGGACGAGGCAGAGGAGCTGGCCGAGCAGCAGGTGGCGGGCGACGCTTTGAGGCCCTACCACCACCACCACGAGGAGGTCCACCCCGACCACAGGGAGCTGGCTAGAAGAGATAGGCACAGCTCCATGTAGTAGAGGCCTATGACCACGGCGCACCCGAGATGATTCAAGGTACTATCTGTGTCTATTCCACCCTTTCTGCAGTACTTATAGACATAGGGGCGAGTCACTCTTTCATAGCCGCTGCCCTAGTTCGGAGATCGGATATTCCGATAGAGCTGTTGGCTCGATCCTTACGTCTAGAGACTCCTACAGGAGTAGACTCGATGATTACACACTGGTGCCGGCAGTGTGACCTTACTATAGGCGGCGAGAGCTTCGGCTGTGATCTTTTTGTAGCGGCGTCGAGGCCTTACGACGTCATCTTGGTCATGGATTGGTTGTCTACGTTCCATGCACAGATTGACTGTATTAGGCGCAAGGTGCGATGTGTACGCACCGACGGAAGCAGGTTCACCTTCACCGGCGAGAAGGGAGCCTTTGGAACACAGGATGGACTCTCGTAGAGGAGAGGACAGCCCATCACTCATCAGTTGGCTAGCCTCATCCTAGGAATAGTTGATGTGCGGAGTCCTAGTTTTCCTACAGTGGTGGATCAGTATGCGGACGTTTTCCCCAACGACATTCCAGGACTACCTCCTCGTAGAGAGGTAGAATTTTATATTGACCTGTACCCCGGGACAACACCAATATCCATCCTAGCTTATCCGATGGCCCCAACAGAGCTTCATGAGTTACAGGTATAGTTGGAGGACTTGCAGGGAAAGGGTTTCATCCAACCCAGTGTTTCACCCTGGGCTTCCCCGATTTTGTTCACCAAGAAGGCGGACGAGAGCTTGCGACTTTGTGTCGACAATCGTTGCAAGAACTAGGTGACAGGGAGGAACAAGTATCCGCTACCGAGGATTGACGACCTCTTCGATCAGCTAAAGGGAGCACGGTGGTCTCGAAGATAGACCTCAAATCAGGCTATCATCAGCTCATAGTTCGAGACGAGGACGTGCATAAGACGACCTTTAGGTGTCGGTATGGCCACTATGATTTCTTGGTTATGCCCTTCGGTGTAACCAATGCTCTAGCAGTGTTCATGGCCCTCATTAATAGGATCTTTCATCCATACCTTGATCGATTTGTCATGGTCTTCATCAATGACATTTTGATCTACTCAACGACTGAGGAGGAGCACGCCTACCAGTTGCGGGTTGTACTAGACACACTCCGAGAGCACCATATTTATGGTAAGCTCTCGAAGTTTCAGTTCTGGATACGTGAGGTCCACTTCATGGGACACTTCATCACTGAGGCGGTAGTTGCAGTGGATCCCGGGAAGATCGAGGCTGTACTATCTTGGGAGCCACCCAAAATCATGACGGAGGTGCGGAGTTTCTTGGGACTAGCTGGATACTGCCAGAGATTTGTGCCAGACTTTTCAAGAGTTGCGGCACCACTCTCAGCTTTGACGAAGAAGGATAAACCCTTCGTATGGTCACACAGATGTCAGCAAAGCTTCCAAGAGCTGAGACAGAGATTGACCAGCGCACCTATCTTGAGGTTGCCTGAGGAGGGAGTAGGGTACGTAGTCTACTAGGATTCATCAGGGACCAGACTCGGATGTGTCATGATGCAGGAGTGGGCAGTGATCGCCTAAGGATCACGTCAGTTGAGGCCGCATGAGCAAAACTACGCTACCCATGACCTGAAGTTAGCAGCAGTGGTCTTCTCCCTGAAGACATGCCGACACTATCTTATGGGCGAGCTCTTTACAATCTATTCTGACCATCATAGTCTCAGGTACATCTTCTCTTAGAAGGGCCTAAACCAGAGATAGCAGCTATGGCTCGAGTTCCTCCAGGACTATGACTTTGAGATAGTCTATACTTTTGGGAAGGGAAACGTGGTAGCTGATGCCCTCAGTAGGAGGACGGGCATTCAGCTACTTGAGGAGATGATTGAGAAGATAGCCGCATTGCAGATATCCTTCGTGGATAAAGATGGAGAAGACTTCCTTCAGTCTCTCATGGTCCCTCCACCACTGCTGCAGCAGGTCATGGAGGCACAGCGTGGGGACGCTGACTGTGAGACTCGACGTACACAGATATCCTTAGGATAGGCACCTGATGGTTTCTCATTTGGAGTAGAGCACGACGTTGTTTTCAGAGGACGTACCTTGGTGCCAGTTGATTTATGAGAGGAGGTGCTGAGAGAGTTTCACACATCCCCTTTGGCGGTATATCCTGGAGTGGCAAAGATGTACCAGGATCTCAGACGATAGCACTGGTGGCCAGACATGAAAAAGGCTGTGGCAGAGTTTGTTTCTCGATGCCTCACCTGCCAGCAGGTGAAGGAAGAGCATCAGGTACCAGTAGGCTTGGTACAGCCCTTGGAGGTCCCAGAGTGGAAGTGGGACGGGATATCTATGGAATTCATGACTGGACTTCCACACACTTCTAGAGATCATGACTCCATTTGGGTAATTGTCGACCGACTCACCAAGTCGGATCACTTCTTACCCATCAGAGAGCAGGGATCAGTAGAGAGCATTAGACGTCTCTACATCAAGGAGATTGTACGGCTTCAGGGTGTGTCATCTTCTATCATCTCCGATCGAGATGCCCGCTTTACTTCCCAGCTTTGGAAGGGGTTGCAGGAGGCGTTTGGGACGCAGCTACGACTGAGCACCGCCTTTCACCCTAAGGCGGATGGTTAGACGGAGAGGACCATTCAGACTCTCAAAGACATGCTCCGCGCATGCATCCTCGAATTTGGTAATAGCTTGGAGGACCACTTACCCTTGGTGGAGTTTGCGTACAACAATAGCTACCACTCCACCATCGAGATGGCACCATACGAGGAGTTGTACGGCTGACCTTGCAGATCTCCTTTGTGCTGGACAGACCCTAGGGAGTCAGCACTTGTGGGACTGGAGATGGTCCAGGCCACGACAGAGAAGGTCCAGGTCATCTAGGAGCGGATGAGGACAGCTCAAAGCCGGCAAAAGTCATACGCTGATAGGAGGCGGAGGCCACTAGAGTTCGATGATGGCGACCACGTCTTCTTGCGTGTCTCACCTCGACCTGGATTACGGAGATTTGGACGAGGCAGCAAGTTATCTCTGCGCTTCATCGGACCTTTCCTGGTCCTCAGCAGGATTGGTGAGGTGGCTTATCGCCTGGCTCTACCACCTCAGTTGCACTGGGTGCACGACGTTTTCCAGGTGTTTTAGCTGAGGAGATACGTGCACGACCCGACACATATCATTGGCCATGGGAAGCTTGACGTTGATGATGGGGAGACTATTGCAGAGGTCCCAGTGGAGATTGAGGATCGACAGGAGCGGGTCCTACGTGGACGGTCGATTCCTTCGGTGCACATCAGATGGAAGCATAGGAACCTCCAGGAGAGCACTTGGGAGTGGGAGGATCAGATGTGTTCTCAGTACCCTCATTTGTTTACCTAGTTATGATGTATCTTTACGGGGACGTAAATCCATGAGGTGGGAGTAATTTAAAGACCCGTAAAATTCAAGGGAAATTTTTTCTTAATTTTCTTAGGAATTTTACAAGAACGCGGTTTCTGACGGCACTTGATTCCGAGGCCAGGAGTGCCCAGAATCAATTTCCGAAGTTTTTCTCGGGTACGTTCAGTCAACGAATGAGCGGGAATTCCTATCTTTTGAACCAGTGCTTGGAATTGAAATCTGATGGCACCGATGAACTCGCAACACTGGTAATCGCTTAAGGGTACCTTTACCGTAGTTGCGTTTGTGCGGGTGAAGAAGATAATTAATGGGGTTTAATTAAAAAGTAAATAAAATTGTTGGATCAATTTTATTTCATATCAAGGTGGTTAATTTCTCCCATGGGAAGTGGGTGGTGGGGCCCACATCCACCCAACTTCCCATGTGTGGATAATTGAATGGGTGGGGCCCAAATGATCCCCCAACCTTTTCAAATCCCATAACTCCCTAACTCCTCTTAACCCCTCACCTTCCTATCTCCCCATAAACTCACTTTCATTAATTTTTTTTGACAACTTTTTATATTAATAAGGTGAGTTACTTAATTTAAAACTCTTGAAATTCAAATGGTTAAGTTCTGTTAATAAAATTATGACTTGGTCTTATTTTATTATTGTTAGAGTTTTTTCCACATTGAGAGGTTTGGGAAGCGTGAAGTCTTCTTATTATTCAACCTCGACGAAGAACGTGAAGAACACCTCGGACTCTGAGGAAGAACACCGTTCTTCAACGAATAACATCTCCGCTGAAGAACGTGACGTATTCTTCCAAAGGCGTTTCCTCTTCGAACGCACCTCGACGCCAACGAAATCGACATTCATTTTCCGTGACGCCCGACTTCCGCAACGCTCGTCTTCCGCGGCTCATTGACGTACACCGTTCATGAAACTGGGGTAGGGGATTATTTTATTTAATTATTTCTATTCATGAATCTAGTTTGTCGATATTCGTGGATATTCGACAAAATGTTATAATTTAACGAGAGGGGGTCAGAGCACACAAACACGGCCGAACCCCCCTACTTTATTCATGTTTGATTCTTTGTTGATGGAACGGAAAGGCGCGGTGTCGTCGCACCACGCGGGAATCGCACGACAAGTATTACACGACGTCATCGCGCCACGCCGAGGAGTTGAACAAGGATGCGACGCTGTCACGCCGCGTTGAAGAAAACCGAAGACATAACGGGCGGAGCGGGGCCGCGGTGGAAGGGCGCGGTGTCGTCGCACCTCGCCGGACGAACCAAGCCGCGGTCGGTTCTGGGCCGCGGAGGAGCAGGGTGAATAATTTAATAACATATGATGGTCATTAAAAGGGTACTAAGCATTAAATTAACATGGAAATTATTATTAAAAGGGTACTAAAAATTAAAAAATGGATCATATATGATAACATAGTTATTAATCTGGGACATGAATAATTTAATAACATATGATGGTCATTATATAAGATGTTTAATGTACCCTTGAACAAAATAAAGTACCAGGTTAAGGTTAATTCATCATTCTCATTATTTTCAAAGATTTTTTATGTTTATGTATGTTCTGAGTCATAGTTGCGATTTGTGTCCATGATTCATAAAAGAATTTTCATAAATATTACTTTTAAGTGAATCTGTAACTAAAAAATCATTTTAAATATTTTTATTATTTAATCTTATAATACTTTCTCAATAAATTCCATGTTTTCAAAATGGTTTTATTAATTTATTTATATGGACATGATTACTTCAAAATTATAGTTTATCACAATAGTTTCATTGTACTATGGGTCAATTTAATTAAAAAATCTATTTTAAGTAACATCATTTATAAATTGTGTAACATTTAAATGATTTTATGAGAACATGATTTTTCTCTCAAAGTGTTTTGCTAATCATTTTCAATTATGTCAACATACATTATGAGTTATTTTTCTGCATCTAGGTTAATTTATTACAATGAAAGATTCCATATTGTATAGAAATTGTTCTAATAAAATTGATTGTGTATGTGCTATTTTTAAAGTAATCATTGGTTTATGGTTAATGTATTGGCATTTCGTTTTCTATTTTTAATATGAATGATTATGTTATGTTTCAACTTTTTTCATACGAGAAATGAATTGGATAGAGTAAGGTATGGGTGAGGCCCTCTATTTCCCCATGATGCATCAGTAGGTCTCATTAGAAAAAATAATGTCTTGTCAGAATTCCATGATAATTTTTTATTTTTATTCTTGGCACGCGGCCTTGACAATGTGGTTATGATGTCTAGAATTATGCATTCCATCATAAGGAAATTAGTTATTGATATTACATGTGATTATTCAACTTTTATAATATATATGTGAATATATAAATGTATTTTTATTCTGTATCACTACCATATTAGGGTTATGTATGTTTAAAAGGTTTGTCTTTTATTCTTAAACATTTCCATATAATTTTATGCTTATTTACGACAGTTTCCACTATATTTTTTTCATTACTATGCAACTGAGCTCCCTGTTTTCTTACCTATTATTTTCCCCGAAACCCCATAGTTGTATTAGGATTTATATGTCTGTTTAAATGAATAGGATAATGGATTACTAAAAGGATTACTTATGCTGTGTTTTGTGTTAGAAATAGTAATTTAATGTTCATGTATTTAATCTATTTTCTGAGACTTAAAAACAAATCGATCCTTCGGGGATTTATTTCATAAAATAATTCCAATGTATTAAAATAATTAATTGGTATTGAGATAACTAGGATCAAGGATTTAAAAATTGGAACCTGATTTCTGAGTAATTTGGAACCTGATTTCTGAACAATTCATAACCAGATTTCTGTATAATTCATATCCTAATATCTAAACAATCTAGAACATGATTTTTGTACAATTAATATCCTTATCACATTCACTCAATAATATCAATATGAACCACAATCCTCCTTGAAATATTTCTTCATATCTAAAATTAACGATTACAAAATTGATGTGAAACTCACAAAAACCCATGGTTACCAATATAATAATTAACAAATTATAAATGATAATCATCATAGAATGTATTCTAGATTTTTTTATAATCATCATCTAATGATTTAATTGAATCGTCAATATCATCTCTAAAACAAAAAATGGCCCATCGAAGGAACATTTATTACAACACAATAGATTTTTGTGAATTATTTTTTCAAATAAATATAATTATCACATCATTGTGGGTCACATATATCTTGGATTTAATCAAGAATTAAATTAAACATATAGATAGAAATTATTTACATGAAACATCATGATTATCTTACATTAAACACATAACTGAGATTATATATTGTTACATGATGCACTGAGTATTAATAAAATAATATATGTTATAAAAATAGTATTATTTAATATGATTGTAATGAAAAAAGATGTGGAATGCTGTGTATGAATAATATTAAGTAAATTATGAAAATATAAGGTTTTACAATTTCATATAATGAAATATATGTTGATAAGGTAAATAGAAATGGAAAATAGAAATCCATTTTAAAATAATGGAAATTTTTTATGAAAAAATACATATATTTGATGAAATTTTTTTATGAAAATAAATTAAAAAAATTATATTTTTGTAAATTATATTACGTAAATTTACATTTTATATATTAAATATAACTTATAAATTTTATCATATGTTTTTTCTATAAAATCTTTTATAATAAATCTAATTTTACTCTAAAAATATTATTTTTAAAAAAATATAGGTTTATCTACATTTACAGAAATACATTAAAATTTATTATTACCAAAATTAAAATAACAATATTAAAAATTAAAATTTATATTTGAAATAATTATTTTAGTATTATCAAGGAGGTGATTTTTTGTAGAATTTTTAAATAGGAAATTTTATAATTGAACAGTGAAAATAAAATATTTTATTAAGAATTATTATTTCATTTATGATTTTAAGAAAAATATTTATTAATAATGTTTTAAATATAAAATTAGTTCTATTGTATATTTATTAATCCACATTTTTAAAATATAAATTAATTTAATATTTAAAATTTTTGTAATAATTCTTTACAAATTTTTATCATTTCTTGTTGGAATAATTCTTTTTCATCATGTCTACGAAGTTATATTAAATTAAATTATTCAATATTAAATAACTGAATGTGGAAAAAATTTAAAAAATATTTAGAATAATAATAATTGTAATTATATAATAATGGGAACTTAATTTTATTCAAATATTAATAGACAAAAAAAACATACTACGGTTATGGTGAAAATGGTTTTACTAACAGTTAATATAGAAATATTGATGTTGAAATGACCTATAAATTATTAGAAAAAATTAAATGTATATATGTTGACCCTACCGCATACCAGGTTCACTAATTTCCAATTTTCTGACTTTTTTCATGGAAATAATGAGGTTATAACATTTTATGATTAATAATTACAAGTGTAGCACTGACCTAAATTATATAATTACAACCCTCTCATCTGATATTAAAACATGAAAAACTTATTCCATAAGAAAATAATGGACATCATGGCTTAAATAAATCTATTCTATCTTCCCAAAAGTCATATTTTGGATACAAATCAAGCATAGGAAGGCTTTTGGTGAAATCCAAAAGTTGTTTTCTAGTGATGCTGTTATGTCCCTGACCATGTTCTTTATATTTAATTTTACCATGCATATATAGTAAAAATATTATCTACAATGAAAATATTTTTTTCATGTTATGTTATTTTCCTAAAACAATATACCCCTCTATCATATTAGAAAGAAAATGGTTCATCATGTGTTTAATAGACTATCATCTTATGAACCGACATAAATAATTTTATGTCTCTACTTCTCCCAACATGATATAATGAAGAAAAAACAGTTTATATGTGATATTTATGATATATTTATATTTATGAAATAATTTTATCATATATAACATATTATTTTAAATTTTCTATGTAATATGATTAAATCACATATGTGTGTGTCCAACTAATGCCTCTTGAATAGATTTTTGTTTTCTTCACTAATGATTATCATTGATGGTTATTAATATAAATTTAGTGTAATATATATATATATGTATATAATAAATATGAGTTAATATTTAATATTATAATATTATTTAAATTTCATTCCTATTATCGGTCGAGGAAAAGAAAATAAGGCTCATGCATACGTACGAACTACCATATCCATTGACAATGTATTTTATTTCTTATCACTAACGATTATAAAATAAAATAATGTATATATATATGTCATATATAACATGTTTAAATAAAAATCAGATTATGGAACTAAGATAAATGTAAGAGTAATGTACATAATAAATCAAAACATACATGAAAAACAAAGATGTCATTTCATGAAATGTTATTTTAACAACGAATTGTTAATAAAGCATAATGAAAGGATTTAAGTAAATCCAACATGGAATTAAATATATAAATAATTTTATTTCATATATTTATACTAGTAATATAATTATTATACATGATTTTAAATTTTATATGATTTATTATGAGAAAAATTTTAAGTGATTTCTCTATCAGTTTTTTTTCATTTTGATAATTTTTATATAAACCATGTTTTTCATTTAGGTAGTGTAAATAATGAACAATAATTTATATTATAATAATTATCTACAATATTATTTAGATTTATATTTTTTTGGATATTTAGTCCTCGGTTCTGGTGGATAAAACTATACCCAAAATTTTTGTGTTTTTGACCAAATTTTCTTTCCTATAGACATATGTTATGGTATGTACCATAATTTTCTAATGGGGTTTATATAAATACCAATTCATAGGTTATATCATGGAATTTTATATTCACAGTATAATTTATTTATAATTTAATTTTATTCATTAGTGGGTTTATGAATAAATGTTAACAATGTCGTGATATATATTTAACAATATCATCCTTTATCTGGTTTTTCATTTATATTTTAAGAGTTGGGGATGAAGCCCTATTTATTATTATATAAAATATGAATTTTTATTGGGTAATGGGAGAACCATTACATTTCCCAAAGGCCCAAGGCCAAGTGGCTTAAATAAAAGAACTGAAATTGAATGTTTGACCCCATGGTCCCTTAAGTTAACAGTACAGCAAAAGTACCTAGACTACTCTAATGCATGCTACAATACTTCCCCCGCTATAGTTCATGTTTCAGTGGATCCACTACTATTATTTCATCACTTCAACAGTTCTACTACTACTACAATATTAGTATTGTGCCCTACTATAGTGCAGCTACAGAACAAGGAAATTCATCCCTACTCAGATTTGATACTAGTTTATTTATGCCAATCAGAAACATGTACCACTTGGGTACAGGCTCGTTGGCATCTGGAATGTTAATGTTTAGTATTTTGGAGATAACTTATTATGATACATATCGCATGAAACTCGTGAATTTACACATCCTCAAAATATGTCATTAAAATAAATGCTTTCGATACATATTCCAATTGTAGTTCACTCATGATTAAAAAAATTTACATAAAATTGTCATTATTTTTCCCTTTGGTTGAAAATCATTTTTCTTAGAAAATCGTTGATTTTAATGATTATTATATTGATTTTCTAAAATTCTAGAAATAATTTATTGAATTAATTTTTATAAATTGTGGTACATTAAATAATGTATTAAAAGAAATATATGTGTCATGTCCATCAAAATGACCATTTTATTTTATGAAATATATTGATTAATTATATTTTTTAATGTGTACAAAAAGATCATAATTTTGGAATTCATGACCCATCATGGTTTTGAATTACTTTTATATCTATCAATTATTATTTTCAATGAAATGGATTTCGAAAATAATTTAATGAAATTATATCTTTAAATTTTTTTATAGTTGAATTAATATATTCCTCATGAAATGTTTTTAATGATTTTTTGATTATAATTAATATGATTTAATTATATTTTAAATATAAAATTATTTCCATTATTTTTTTGAGAATTTTAATCTTTAATAATTTGGTTTTCAATGAATAAGTTATATTTTCCATTGGAAATGGTTTATATTATATTTATTACCTATTTAATACTTTTTAATGATAGTTTCAATGAAACTATTATTTTAATATTTTTATATTTTAAATGTTTTCATCAAAGTCGAAGGGTTGCATTCATCACCAAATATTCCTAGTTATCTTTTAAATTAATTTTTTCATCTATGATATCATTATTTGATGTTAAGTACAATTCAATAGGGATAATATTGACTTATATCATTCATATTAATTCCTGGGATATTTAATTTTTGTGTAAAAGATAATATTCAAAAACCCTTTTATTTTCATGTGTTAAGATTTGGTGAATTAATTAAATCAATTTAAAACTAGTATTCATTACAGGGTTTATTATGAGATGATATGGTGAATATTTTTGGGTATTATGCCACATTTAGGAATGATATTCATTATAAAATAAGTGAGACCTATATCTCCCTCTAATGTGATGGGAAATGATTTATATAATATGAGATAATAATAAAAATTTGATTGGATTGTTCCACTATAAAATATAAATTATTTTTAATTGAATATTTGAATAATGTGTTAAATGATTAAAAATGGGAAATTAGTGATTTTTGTCACATTCCCTTACTATTATCATATTATTTCATATGATCATAATTTTACGTCAATCATGTTTACCATTTATGAGAATATGATGTCACCAATTCTTATATTTCCCTCAATGTGTTATGATGAATGATTTATGTTGGGTTTTAGTAAATGGAATCTAATAATGGATATTTATTTTTTGGGACATTTTGATGATATTTTATGAAATAAGATTATTGGTTTTGTAGTTTGAAAAGACACAAATCTATTACATTATATTTCTCTGTGTTAAGTAAGTATAATGAATTATCATTTAAAATTATGTTACATTCCTAGGCCTAGATAGTTGGTATTAGAGGAAAGGATTAGGTGACCTTAAAAATATGATTTTGAAAAATTAGTTAGATCCTAAGGGATATTTCCCAAGATATGTCTAGAGATATGTATAGGGTATGTATATGGATGAAATAATGTGTATGAAAATGTCCTCTAATTATGGTAGTTGATGGATTGTGTGGTCACATATTAATTATATCCTTGTGGGGATGTTATATATAGATGCACGTATGACATAATGATACCATGGGATAACAATTCTGAAATGGTCACATGGATATAGACTCATAAGTTACATAGTTCACAGTAATGGGCTTTTTTGCCACCTAGTTTGACACTCCATATAAGGACCTAATATAAAAAATTATAAAATATAAAAAAATTCCTATAGAATTTAGTCATTTATATCCCCAAAGATCACTTCCAATTTAGTGTTTTATATAATTAGGAAATAATTAATACATATCAACACATAATCATGAAATGTTTATATAACTAAAGCGGTATCCATTTTTTCATAAATCTAATGTTTTTAAAATAATATGAAATCATTTCATGAAATGTTTTCTCAAAATTAAACATTCCATATCATTCTTCATTGCCAACCATAAACCATGAATAAAACATTTTTAATGATGGGATGAGAAAAAATGATTATTAAGTGATATAAAATAATGGAGTGAAACCATTAGTAAATGAATACATATAAAAATATGAAATAATTTTCACAAAGACATACTTCTCCACTAATATGTATAAAATACCCACATTGTGAAAACATGCTATTTCAATAAAACATAGAATACATAAATAATTTGATAAAGGAAACCTCGAGAATAAATTATGTAATATTTAACCATAATATATGAAATTTTATTTTTAACCCTCACAGATATCTTACAATGTAATCTTCATGGATATGATACAATGTAACCCCCATGACTACCATAACTTGTATATATCACAGACACATTTTGTTTATCTACATGTTTGAACTCCCTCAAAAAAATACCCAATTCATTTGAGGGTGAAATAGGTCCCACCCATCATTATAAAAAACAACTAATAACCTAAAAATAATCATAAAAAACAATATTTTAATCATAAAAATCTTTCAATTTTAGTTTTTCAAAAATAGGAATTAAAAGAGGTTTGTAATGAAAATTGTTATATAAATATAATATATTTGTTGTGAGAAATGATAAAAGAATGGGATAAGTGTCTATAATGTAAATAAGAAAAATACAACATAATTTAATGAAAATTTAATTTCCAAATTAATTATATTAAGTTATTATCAATGATGTAGTAGGTTAACCCAATAAATGGAAATTGGGTTATTAATTACCTTACCCTAGGTTCATCATAAATCCAACACGTTAAAAACATCTGTAAAATCGTTTAAAATTTGTTTTTAATATAATAATGAACAGTATTAATATTTTTAATTACATATATGATATTCTAATGACCACTTTACACCAATTTATTTATAATTTCATGTCATTTTCATTGTATCTGGAGAATTCATTTCCTGTTTTCCAGTGTTGGATTCTTGTGGATTTTTTTGTTAGAAGAGAGAAACAAACAACTCGAATTAAAATGAAATGTTATTAGTGAACATACATAATATTAAATGGTCTTATATATAATTTTGGATATATGGTATGATTAATAATAGTTGCATAAAACTTCAGTGATGAACAATGGTTTATTGTGATGAATTTTGATCATTACAAACCAATTTTGGATTTTTAATTAATATAATGCCTAAAAATTGGTTCTATAAAATAATATAACATTAAATTTGTATAATTAAAAATTATTTTACCATATTTATTGTTTTTAGAAAATCCATTATTGTGGAAATTAAAATTAAATACAAATCATCCATAGTGTTAGAAAATTAACACATCATAGATAAAATATTTATTTTTAGAAAAAATGGAAGGGGAGAATAAGAATGATGATATATTTTCCATAAACATGATCAATTTTAATATATATAAATTAAAATAGTGTTTCCATGCCTCTAGGATAAGTGGTGGTTACGGAAGTATAAGAAAAGAATGGGAATTGAAAAGAAAATAAAACAAATTAATGTAGATTTTTACCTCCTGAATTATCCTCCTTCATAACCTCTTTATGTCCTTGGTTTTGGGCTTTAAGTCATATCAGTGGGACTTAGTCAATGATTTGTGTTAGGGAATTGGATTTAAAATGTTGTTAATCAAGCTAAAAATGTATTGGCCCAATCTTAAGAGTTACATATTTGTGAGTTAAATCATGAATTAACAATGAGGATCACTTCATTTTTAGTGTTTTGGAGAATTATGCCATAACTAATACATAACATAACAAATATTACAATTTTGATACTTATACTCAATAATAATTTATCTCAAAATAAAACACAATAAAAATTATTTCTTTTTCTTAGAAAAAAATAATCATTTTTGTTGAATTTTTTATAACTCTTACTCTTCCTTATACCCTATGGAAAAAATTTCAAAAATAGGGGATGCGTAAAAAATTCCCGGTATTGAATATAAAAATCATAATGATACCGTTAGTCTGTAAATATTTTAAACTCATAAAACCATTTTAGAAAATCATACTATTCACCCATAAAACATAATATACTAAACATACTGAGATACTACATGAAAAATGGGGGTTCAAAACCCATTGGGCATAGGTTACGGTAGCATCACTGTAGAACTACTATAGCAGTCGAGATACTAGTGCAATGATGACACTGTAGTGGCAGTAGTGGCACTGTAGCGGCGGCAGGGTCACTGTAGAAACAACAGGTACTGTGTGGTACTGTAGCAGTGCGGGTACTGTAGCAGAAATATTCACAAAATGGGACTTGGGCCAAAATATTTGGCCTATGGGATATGTAATGGGATAATGCCCACTGGGCCTTCGGGCTATGTAATGGGTCTCCCTCTAGCCAGTTGAAGTGGTATTTACTTTTCATTAATAATAAAAATGAGGTTTCCCCCCCAACCTTTAAAAAAAGGAAATCATAAGTTACAAGAAAAAATTTCTTAGTAATAATAAATCATAATTGTAAATTGTGGAAACTATATCATACTTATATTGTAGCTTTCACAACTACATATGGAGTAACTTTTTGGAAACATTTTTAATACCCATCACAACATATACCCTAAATATCATAGGATAATCATTATTATTTTACTCTCTGTCATTATAAAATGCATTTGAGTGCTATCACATGCTCACCATCCCTTAGTTATTGGAGGAACCACGAGTATATATAAGCAATTCCCAAGAATAATAGCATAAGCACAACAAATAAATCAAGCATAATGAAAAATAAATTCCTTATTTCAATCAGAAGACACCAAAATAATATATTAATATAATAAATCAATTCTAAAAATCATTTTCAATCAAAAATACTAGAAAATTAATATGATATTTATTTATTTTTAATCAAAATTTCATTTTATAGAGGAATCCAAATACCAAATAATGGCCACAACAGTAGAAAAATCATTGCAGTCATATATCATAAAAAATTATTCTCTCATGTAGTAGAATAGTCTGTTTATAAATATTTAATATGAAATCCATTGAATGAAATTATATTTAATAGGGTATTATCATATAATGTATAATATAATGTGATGTATAACATCAAAATATGCCTCAATGAAAGGATATTGAACCAAAATCCATCACCATGAGTCTAAATTGTCACGTACAATCATTATATTCTTGAATAATAAAAATAAGTTAATTTATAATTTATTGTGTACATTTTTTGGTTTATTAATCCTTTTATATCACTCATTACAATGTTATAAAAATATCATAGTAATTTAAGGTCTTATTATACATTTTGATGATATTCGGTACTTGAGTCAAAAATAAATTTGGTTTGTTGTCAATAAACATTATGGTCATAAGTCAATCATCTCCAGAATAACATTCGTAAAATTATATTCACTTTTATACAATATTCCAATAAATCATTTATTGATATTATTATAAATTAATGATGTCACAATCCATGAGATGGTAGACCATATATACACATGATTAACACTTCGATTTTTCATTTATCATTATAGAAATAATGTATTTATTTTTCCTAAATTGAATTATCATAATATTATTAACATCATAATGATAATTATAATATTTTTGTATATATCATACATGTGATTTGTCGAATAAAAACTATTTACATCTCTTCATGTAGATGATTGTATATACAAATGCATGAAAGGTGATATCATTTTTAATTGAATATACTGTAAGAACATAAATGATATATTACTATCTTATAATTATATGTACATCAATATAATATTATCAAAACATTACCCCAAAATTATGACAATTCATTAGTTACATTAATGAATGATTAACAATATCAGTTTGCAAGGCGGTAGTCCACCGTACACGCGAACGAAATGATTATTTACCATTTATGAAATATCAGATTGATTTTTTTGATTATATTACATTATTAAATCCACATTAAATTTAGGATACTGGATATATTAGTAGATCTTGGATTAAGGAGATTTAAAAGAATATTATGAAGAAAAAATATAAACGTTACATAAAAACATTACCATTCATATGATGATCACATTTAATTTCATTTTTGAACCACTAGTAAGTCTGTTTCCATAATATTAGTCCTCATGAATTTGTGTATGGATTGTAGGATGTTGCGTGGGAAGATATTGGCTAATTAAAATGGATTTTATATGTAATTATGAGATAATAATATCTATTTATTGCAAGAGTGGGTAATGGGATACTTGAAATTTTTATAAGTATTATATTAATATAATTTATTTTTCCCATCCAAATTGGGAAAAGATGATATATTTAAAATATAGTATAATTATATGTAAAAATATATTCATAAAATATAAACTGGAGAAGTTATTGATATTTTTTAATCCTTATCATTTCAGTTTATAGCATTTTAACACTTGTTTTTATAATACGAGGATTATACATTGAGAGTTAAAAAAGCTACCATAACATGTAAAATGACCAATTATTGAGTCATTACAAAAATTTGGAGGCTTTCCAAAACTAGTTTTTAGTGTCTTGGATTTATATAAATTTTAATTCATTTAATTATATATTTTATATTTTATGATATGACAAATGAAAATTTTGACATAATTTGTTACATGCCATATTTAAAAAAATATCATCTTTATTCTTTAAAAAAAACAAGTTTAAATAACAAATAACTTGAATACGACATTTAAATATATTTTGTATTCCATCATGTATTTCAATTTTTATTTATTTTAATATAATAAATATCATTTATTTTTTTCCTCCTTTAATAAATGTATTACTATATCATGATTGTTACATAAATAAATTGAATTATATAATGTTAATAAATTATAAATAAATAATAACGATTTATATAATATTTGATAATTTGAAAGGACTATTTATTTCCCAATTGATAACTTGTACAAAAAAAAAATATGATTTTTTTAGTAATAAGTGTTACGTTTATGACATCATTATCCTTATTTAAAATAAAAGTTTATAAATGAAATTTTTACACACATGTGGCATTCAAAATAATAACATTAATAATGTATTATTTTTGGTATGACTCAATCCTATGTGCAACATATGATTTCAGGGAAACCCAATGTTGGGTGACCAATATTCCATTGGAAAGAGTGTCCCTTATAATGTAAAATTGATCTGAAATTAATAAATATTAATAGATATGAAAAATTATTTTTCTATAATTACAGTGGATTAAAATCCTTCCCCAACATAGGAAATTTTGTCCTCTTAATTTTATTCAGATATCAAATTAGCGGGGAAACATTCCCCTCACTACATTTTCTAATTACCATGTTCTCTCTTAAATCCTATAGTTTTTTACAAAAACCATTACTTGCTGTTTCACTTTATTTTACAATACATTACATCTTTGGGAAAGATCATGAAAATGTTCTTCTTCAAAAGAAAGATTCCATTCAAGGTGAACTAAATTTGGACTGAAAACATGTGATGGATCTGAAATATAAAATCTTATCATTAAAAAATGATAATAATTATGTAACTAGGATATTATTGGACATAAATTATCTATTATGACAATTAGTCAAAATATCTCTTGGATTTTACAGGGTTTAATGATTTAATTACTCAACTTCTTCTACCTACCAAAACACATCACACCTATCAAAGGATTATCCATGTGAAATTCATAGTGAACTACCATGAAATAAATATCATTTATATGGTTAAGAACATATCTTCTTTGGAAAATCTGAGAATGACACATGTTTTTCTTAATAAAATGAACTTCTTATGACATATATTCTACAAATACTTTTCCCATCACTTCCATTCCCCAAATGCATCCAAAAAATCAAGAGTTTAACACGACATTCCATATAATGCTTCAAATAGTGACAACTATATACTTTAATAAAAAAATTATATTAAAGTCATCCAAAGAAATATGTTGTTCCAAAAATCCATGGTAGTCCATCGAAGAACAATATAACATATCCCCCAATGTTTGATTTGAATTCCTACATGTCGAGTTCATCATCATTCAAACATTATCAAACCTCTTATATATATTTTTTAATTAGTGTTATAAATAATTTTAATAACTATATTAATATTTATAATTAATTATATCATATCTTCATAACATATTTCATCCCATCTATTAATAATATTTTGTTACTTTCATTGTTTTAGGTGGATTTATTAGATTGTTTCCATGGTTGGTTTTTATGTATTCTCTTGTCGGAAGACTGAGAAACACCATAATTAAAATTAAATGTTATTAATGAAATTAAATAATTTTAAAAGACTTATTTATAATCATGATTATATTTTTTGAGAATAAATTGATAGAACAAATATTAGTAATGAACGTTAATTTATTTTTGTGATTTTTTATCATCTCAAACACCTTTAAGTTTATTATAAAATATTATGTATATACCCAAAATATTGAACATAATTTAAGAATTAATATTTTAAATAAAGTATTATTTAACAATATTAATTGTTTAATGATAATCTATGAAGGCTGTTATGGAAATTGAAAACACATAATCGATAATTTTGGTAAATCTACACACCAATGGAAAGTTTAATTTTTGAATAAAATAGATAAGGGAAGAAGCACAATGTTTAATATTTCCATAATTATGATGAAATTAAAGAATAATATTATAATTAAGTTTTCATGCCAATTAAATAAGGGGAGGTGATGATAGTATAAAAAAATAAAAGTAATTGAAAATAATATAAATGATAATTAAAGACACTTTTTACCTCTTCAATAATATTCCATAAATACATCTTTTAAAGCCCTTGGATTTAGACTAATGGTTAATATATATGGCCTTCAAAGTGAGGAAAAATCATGGAATAATATTTGGGTAGAAAATTAATAATGTTAAATAGAATCTAGGTGTTATTAGAATAGATGGTGGAGTTTGTAATTATAGTGGGGGACAATGTAGTTTTATCATTATTAAAATCATTATATTATTAATTTTTATCAAGACTAATAAAATTTGTATCATTATAGAATAATATATTAAAACTATTATGGAGGGTTTGATATTTTGGTTTTACATTAGTCTCACATCATCTTTGACTCGATAAATCAGGTAAATTGAAGTGATATAAGAAACACATCATGTAATTTTGAGAGATTCAATAGAATTTACAATATATATTAAAAAAATCTAACCATTTCAATAATGTTAAATGATATAACATAAATGGGACTCAGTTTATGAAAAATATTTTTGGTGTTTTGCATTAATTTTTTTTTATTTGATGACATCTAAACTTATAATTAATGAATGTTTTTGATATATATGAAGTTGATGTTTTTTTATTCTATAATTTTTTCATTGTTTCCAAATGGGAATGAATTTTCTATGTACAAAAAATGTTGCTAAATAAATTTTTACTAATTAATCAAAAAAAATTATGTTATTGATTTTTTAGAAGATATAACATTTCTCATAACATTGTAAACAAAATCAGATGATTCTTTACTGATCTTAATATTCTCACAAATCATGAAATTTTTCCTGATAAAAGTTGATGAAGAAATGGTTATGAGGTTTGATGATTTTCATTGAGAAACATGAAGAGAAAATTAGGTACTACATTTCATAAAAAATAAGGATTCTGATTTCTGAAAAAATCAAGGACCTTATTTGAGTGAAAAATTGACCCTCATTTCATACATAACAGGATCCTGATTTCTGAAAAATATGTAACACGTGTTCTAAAAAATTTGTAATATGATTTCAGAAAAAAATGAACTAGATTTCTGAACAATTCAGAACCAATTTTCTAAAAAAATCAGATACCTAGTTTTAGATAAAACCAGAATCTAATTTTTGAGCAATCTGGAACCTGATTTCAAAGAAAACAAGATCTTGATTTTTGATAAAACAAGAACCAAATTTCTGAAAAAACAGGATATAGATTTATAGGAAAACCAGACCCTGTTTTCTGAATATTTTAGAACCTTAATTATATAATATTTGGTAGCTATTTTCGAGTAATTTATAACCTATGTCATTAAAAATTCATAACCTCATTTAATCACAATTCAGAACCTAATTTTTGAGAAAACTAGAATTGAATTCCAGAGAAAACCAGAACTTGTTTTATGAAAAATTCAGAAGCTAATTTCTATATAAACTGAAACCAGATTTATAATAAAATTGGAACATGATTTCATAAAAATTAGGAACTTTATTTCTAAAAAATTCATGTAACACACCTAAATTTCGTTGCATGTAATCTTTTAAAAGTAATTTAATATATTATATTTAATGAAACACTATCATGGCTTGCTTTATTCTGAATAATGAGTTTTTGCGAAATAATACATTAGAATTATATTTAAATAAAAGGATATATTTATTTTTCTATTAAATTTTGTGATATGAATAGAAAAAAATAAATTTTATTTGTTATTTATAATTTCACACCTAAATAAAAGATATTTATAAGGAAATGAATAATTTTTGTTAAAAGTTTTATATATTTAATGAAAATAATTTTTTAAAAGAGCTACTTTTTATATCCATTTGTGAACATTAATAAATTTAATTTTAGACACTCCCAAAAATTGAATTTGGTAAAATAGAATTCAATTTTGATTTTTTGACATCAAAATTATCTTAGGATGATTTTTTTGTATTTTTCTGAAAACATTCAATTTTTTAGGAATAGTGAAAAATATTGCATTGTAAATAATTAAAGACATTTTTATTTAAATAATTATTTTTAATTGAAATTTATTTTAGAATAAAAACAGATATATAATACCTAAATTAGTCCAATTTAATTCATTGGTGATACTTTATAATTTGATTTGATATATAATATTTTGTTGAACTTTTTTTCATCTTTTACCCACCTTCTGTGAGCATTTGAAAATTTGGTGAATAGTAACTTTTGAAATTTATTTACAATGGTTAAAATTAAATATAATAATTAAAGGTAAAATATTATTATTATATTATCAAATTACCCCAACACATGTTCTAATTCTGTTGGATAAGTTTATTTTGACCAAAAACTAACATAATAAAAAAAATAAGATTCTTTTTGATCCATTTGGGTTAAATATGAAATTTATAATATTTTATTTTAAGATGTGGTAAAACTTTTAAATTCAAATTTTATTAACTAAAACATTTTTGACGTTGGATTATAAATACAGTAAATTAGTTGATTAATATTGATTAGAAAACTTATAAGAGTTCTTAGTTCATTGTATTTTTTTATAATTTTTAGACCATAAATAAGTAAATTTATATATGACACAATAATTAGGCCGTAATTACCTTATTAATGATAGATTAAAATAATTTATATTATAAATATTAAAATAAATATAAATTAATACTTTTGTTACCATCCTCAAATTTAATATGTGAATATCACATGTTATGGTTGATTTAATGTATTTTTTTCTAAGTAATCAAGATGTTATGACTTTCACAAAAACAAAATACAAAATAGTGTCAAAATTGATGTAAATGTGTTTTCCAAACAAATACATTATTATTAAATGATATAAGATAAAAAAAATATCATTTGGCCAATAGACCTAGATAATGTTAGATATTTAATTAATTAACCACTTTAGGTTCTTTTAGAAACTTATAGTTTTTTTATTAGCCATATAGTGAATGAATAAAAGATGACATACTAATAGATAAACTATTTAATTAAGAGATAAATCATAATGATAATGTTAATATGGTGACCTAAACATGCCTAAAACCTATTGTTTGAGATTATTTCCACCCATCTGCACCTTATCCTAGGACTAAATTAATTTGGATCTATTAGAAACTGAAAATAATTTTACAATAAATAAATATTTCAATCATTTCTTGAAGTGACCCTCACCTCCCTTATTAAAGGGCACATCCACTTCTCTTAAATTCACACATGCAAAGACATTTGGATCATCCAATCCCTACTAAAATATCTAACTAACAACCCCCACTTCAATATAGATGCCTTACTTTTATATGAAATCCAATATAAGGATCCCTTTTGATCAGTTCAAAATGAAGCACTCGAAGAAGAGATAATTTTTTCATCACCTCTTTCAATGGTCTTTTCTTATTCCACCTCCTATTTCATTGTTTCCTCCATTAAAAACTAATAAATTCATCACCTTATATATAATGTGATTTTATTATACATATTGTACAACCATATTCAATATTCTATCAATCCAATAAATGACAAAGTCACCATACATGCGTATATACAGCTACCATCACCATGTCATGGTGTAGTTTGTTATTCAATCACATAATTATTTTAATTGAGATAATAATGAGTATAAATGAGTTAAATATTAAATATAACATATTAATTATTATGTATATATAATATAAAATCCAATTAAACATTGTTTCACCATCAATAGAAAGATATTATCGCTCTTGTGTATGTAAAACTTACCATCTCCATGATGCGATGAGATTCAACTGCAACTATAAAACTTCAATAATTTTTATAAAATAATATATATTGAATAATTATGAGTTATATGAAATAGTATTTATAATAGGATAATATATATAAGTGTAGATAAAAATATTTTGATTACTTACTTTTATACTATATGATAAGAAAACAAAAACAATGATCATGTGTATATATAGTCTACCATCCACGTGAACAGTGTTTCCATTTCATAGATCCATCCCTTATAAATATTTATATTCAATATAATGATGATATATAAATCGTGTTTTATATTATGGAAATATGTAAATAACGTTCTATGTGATACGATCAAGAATAACAAGTTAAAACAGGTATGATAAAGAAAGTGATTAGTACCTGAAATGTCACATTAACATGGATAATATTATTAAATGTGTGGTAAAAAGTAATAAATGTATCATATATGATATAATAAATATTAATATGGTTATAGAATAATTTAATCATGTTTTATTGTCATTATACACGAGGTTAAATGTACCCTCAACCAATAGAATGTAAAAAGTAGTGTTAATTCATCAATCTCATTATTATATGAGATTTTTTATGTGTTTTTGTATACTAGTACATATTTATCATCCATGTACTTGATTCATAAAATATTTTTCAAAAGTATTAATTTTAATGAACATTTTAACTAATATATCATATTAAATGTTTTAAATATTAATTCTTCTTGTCATTTCTCATTAATGACCATGTTTTCAAAATGGTATTAAGGAATTATTTATATGAACATGATTTTTTGAAAATGTTAATTTATTTAAAATGATTCAATGTGTTAAGGGACACATTAATTCAAAAATCTCTTTTAAATATCTTCCTTATTAAATTTTGAGACTTTTAAATGATTTCACAAAAAACCATTATTTCCTTCCAAGATTTTTACTAATCTTTTTAAACTATGCCTGAATCATTTATTAGATATTCTTCTTGATTGAGGTTGATTTATTAGAATAAAATATTTCATATTTTATTGAATTAGTTATGTTATGTTTTATCGTGGATTTTGTTTTTTTGTACCATTCATGGTTTATGGGTAATGAATTGGATTTTTATATGATAGTTTTAATACGAATGATTATGTTATGTTTTTTCTTTTTTATATAAAGAATGAATTGTACTTATTATGTGATGGGCGGGAACCCCTATTGCCTCTCGAGGCAAAAGTAGGTCTCATGATACAAAATAGTGTCCTGGAACAAGGCCATAAAAAAATTTCTTATCATTCATAGCATATGGCCTTGACTATGTGGTAATGATGTCCAATATTATCCATTCCATCTTTGTTAAATATTCTATTGATATTACATTTTATTATTTTACTAGTCGAATATCCATGGGAATAAGTAATGGAATTATTTTATTTTACAGTCCCATATTATTATGAAGTTCTATTAAATGGATTTTTTTAGTGTTATAAATTTTCCTTGAATTTTTATGATTATTTATGAAGGTTTCCGCTATATTGTCATCCTTACTAATCATATGAGATCATCCTTTTCATATGTATTATTTTTCTAGGATTCTAGGAAATTTATTGTGATTTATATGACTGTCTAAGCTAAGGTAACAGTGGTGTATTGAAAAAAATATTTATGCAGAGTTTTGTGTAAGAAATTGTACTGTAAAGTCCAAGTATGTGATCTATTTCCAATGATATATAAAATGATCGGTTCATTGGGACTTCATTCCTTGTAATCATGCCAATGTATTAAAATGATGCACTAGGTATCATATTACAAAGTTTAGGGCACTACATTTTGTATCAAAGGATGTTTAGAATCATCATTGGAAATAGATTTAGATAAATTTTATAAGGATAAATTACCCCAAGAAAGTCTTTGAGGATTTGTAGATAATAAAATCCAAAATTTTTGGTAATGTATATATTATGTGGGTTTTCAAACAAATACATCCCTTTCTGGATACAAAAAGTGGTCGTTGTTCTGGCAGATATGTACCTAAGAGTGAAAACTCGTACAAAGAGTTTTAGACATGACCGGGTGTATCCTGGTCCACAACAACTGGCCTTATTACTCACCAAGTTGGACACTTACATTAGATTTTTTTAAGATAATTCACATTTTCATTAAAAACCATTATGGAGGATATGAAGGTAAATATGTCAGAAAATAAACCTTTTTTTTATGATTATGATAATAAATGTGTGAAAATATTCAATTAATATTGATAATTTTTCATGTTTTTGGTTTATAAATTATGATATGTTCTAAACTAGTGTATGCCGTCGTTTAAAAATGGTTCTGAGTAGAAGAAATGATAACTCTAGAAATACGCATGATCCATAGAGTATGAAGGATCATATATTTCATGGTGTTAATCCAACATGTAGAATGGAAAGAGTCTCCCACGTATTCTGAACATATCAAGAAATAGTATCATGTGTTATGATGATAATTAAGGAATTTTATGAGTCCAATGGCATTGAATGGAAGAATGAGAAGAATAGTATTGTGGTGGAAATTTTGGATAAAGGAGAAGGGAAAGAAGGATTTTCCCACATGTGATAACAGTGGAATGAATCACCTAGTAAATTATTGAGGATAATTTGAGTATGTAATATGTGTAAAATTGAACTCCTTGCACATGAGTGTATGGGTAAGAAATAAGTTTCAAATGAACAATTCTTTATCTGAAAATATTTTGGACCCTACATGAATCAATGTCCAAATCATTTAATTATACCACAAATGATGCTACTTTATAATAACCATGTTATGATACTACAGTAGATGAAGAGTAATAGGTAGTGTTCTTATGTTTTTATTGAAGAATTGTGTCATTTGAGTATTGTATTAATGATGTATAATCTATAAGAATAATATAGTATATATGGATTTTATTGTTGTACTATTTCATTAAGTATTTGAGATTGTGTTGAACCAAGAAATGTTAACTAAAAAAGGTTAAACTTTTTGAAAATTATATAGATCAAAGAAATGTAAACCTTAAAATAGTCATGTGGAAATGATAAATTTTTTGAAATAAGAGAAAACTGAGTTGGATAATGTATATTTGATATTATTGACTCACATGGAAATAATTTATTTTTTGTTAAGTCCATCATTTTAAGAGTTTACAGCATTTTTGGATATAAGGATTGTATCGAGTACTCTATATGGAATAAGGGAGAATGAGTGTAATAAATAAAGTTTTATAGTAATTCATAGTGTTAATATGTTTCATGAAAACACTTGATGAAGGTATTCACATTTTTTTATGTGGAAGAAAGAGATTTTAATTATGATTACCTTCCTTATATATTTTGGACTGTCAGTGTGGACAAAAGAATTTCAGAAAAGTCTAAATGGTGTAATTGATTTAGTTAAAACTTGAATCAATTTTTTATGTTCAAAACATTTCATATGATTATTTTATAATTTTTATTAAAAGGATAAACACAGAGGTCGAGTGACAACATGTCACACCCTTCAAGGCCGTGAGACTTGAACCCACAGCTGAAGGGAGACAAGGTTTCATCACCTACCATTGGCCTACATGATGTCATAATTTATATAATGTTGATTTATTTTAATGGATTGATAGATGTATTATAAATGTTTTTTTGTAACCCTATATTAATATAATAAATAGAATATTTTTGAGTTATAAGATTATTTTTTTGTAGAAAATAGTTAAGGGATTGAAATCTACTCTTCATGTATTTTTTTTTAAAATCTATAATGAAATTAGATTATAATATATTTGGAAATTATCTTAAAAACAAGAATATGTTATCCTAATAACTTATGTTTAGTAGCACATGTGATATTTCAAATCAAATAATATTTATGATATTGAAGCCCTCAATTTTCCATTTATTATTAACATGTTTGTGACTGATGACCTCAATCACTCCATATAAATATTTACGTTTTTCCTTTCATATTGTGTCTTTGATTGCCTCCAGTATTCCACTATTCAAAATCCTAAATTGTTTGTGAATTTTTCATATCCAATTCCCTCCTATTAAGTCTTAATGTTTTATCCCTATTTCTGATTTGGGTTTTCAAAAAAGGTATTTTTTATTTCAACTATTTATTTTTGAAGGAAAATTTCTAATAGGGAGGACAAAATTTATTGAATGCCGGGTAAATGTAAGACCCCATTATTTTCTAGTAAATTAACCTGTTAATGTAATTTTATAATATATATTGAATTAAACTCTGACTTGGATTGTGTTACAAGCAAGATTTATTTTTTACGAAACAATAAATTATTATTATAATTATTTAAAGGATATGTTTATTTAGAAATTTAATATTTTGATATTAATAGTAAAAAATTAATTTTAAATTATATTTATAATTGTTTCACATAAATAAAATAAATCTGTAAAGATGTTCATGTGTTATGTTAAAAATGTTTGTCATTTAAGAAAGCTAATTTTTTTGTGAACTACTTTTAATATCCTTTTTTGAACAATAATTTAATAAAATTTGGACACTCCTAAAAATTTATTTTGGTAAAATATTCATCAGTTTTCAATTTAGAAAATCAAAATTAGCATAGGCATAATTTTTTGTATTTTTCAGAACATATTCAATTTTTTATGAATAGTAAAAAATTCTATGTGGTACATAAGAACTAACATTTTTATTTAAATAAGTTTTTAAATTTAAATTTATATTAATGTAAAAATAGATACATAAAACATATATTAGTCAAATGTAATTCGTTAGGGTTATTTTATAATTAGATTTGATATATAATATTTTATTTAACTTTTTTAGCATCTTTTACCCACCTTTTAGGAACATTTGAAAATTTTCATATAACATAATTATATCACATCTGGGAATTTAGTTCTAAAAATCCAAGATACACAGATGACATCAAGATTAGTATTTTGATCAATAGGATGGAAATAATTTATGGTAAATAATAACTTTTGAATTTTATATACCACGGGTACATGTAAATAGTATAATTAAATTTAAAAATAATATTATAATAATATAAAATTATACCAAAACATGTCCAAATTATATTGGATATGTATATCTCGATGAATATAAACCTCAATTAAAAAAATAAAATAATTTTTTGTATATTTGGGTAATATTTAGACATTTATTTTATTTTATTTAAAGAATGATTAAACGTGTAAAATTAATATTTTATTAACTATTCAATTTTAAATATAGGGTTGAAAATAATATAAATTATACTAAAAATATTAATTATAATGATAAAATTATTTCCTACATCATGGTATTTCATTTATAATTTTAAAACAAAAAATAATTTAATTTATATAGGACACAATGATGAGGAATTAATTACCTTTTAATTGAATGATTTAATTAATTGACATTATAAATATTAAAATAAAGGTAAATTGAAATGTTTGATGCCATAAATTAATGTCAATATGACAATTTATGGTCGATAAAATGTATTTTGACTGAAGTAATCATTATTTTATGACATTCAGAAAAACCAAATACTAAATAGAGTCAAAATTGACAAAAATAAGTATTTTTAAATACTAATATATTATTAAATGATATAATATTCCTAAAATTATATGATTTTGAAAAAGGACATATAGAAGGTTATTTATTCCATTATTAAAACAATTTAGGTTCATTTGGAAACTTATAGTAAATTTATTAACCATATAGTGTAAGAATACCAGTAGTCATTGTAAATATTAAAATATTTTTGTAAGAGTAAAATCTAAAAGATAACGTTAATATGGTGCGCTAATTTTTTTAGAAATTCTTGTATTAGAATATTTCAACCATCCCATGATTATTATAGAAATAAATCCATTTGTAACTATTATCCATTCTCTTAAATTAACAACTCCAAAGCCATTAAACCAGACAATCACTGCCAAATTCTCCTCCCAACTACCCTCACTTCATGAAATAAGACATAATTTGATATGAAATCCTATATATGGATACCATATTTAAAATAAAAATTATGAACCAGAAGAAGAGGTATTTATTTCATCACCTTTTTTAATGTTCTTTTCTTCTTCCACACACTCTCTCTTTATTGTTTCTATACCAAATTATAATATTGTTTACCTTCTACATAATGTGATATTATTATAAATATTTTTCACCATATTCAATATACTATCCATCTTATTAATGACAATGTCAACAAACTTGTGTACATACTGCTTACCGAGTCCACATGGAGGTGTAGTTTGATATTCAAACACTTCATTTTTTGTATCGATATAATAATCAGTATAATTGATGTAAATAATAAATATAACATTTTAATGATTCAATATATATAAGATAATATTAAATCAAACACTATTACACTATCAAAATATGGATATTCTCACTCATGCGTTCGTACAACTTACAATCTCTACGATGTGATGTGATTCATCTTCATTGATCACGTTTCATGAATTTAAATATATATATATATATATTGATTAATTATGTGGTATATGAATTAATATTTCTAGTAAAATAATATCTATTTATGTAGATAAATATATTTCAATTACTTACTTCCATACAATATGATAAGAAAATAGAAACAATGTTCATTCATACCTACAGACTACTGTCTCCATGAAGGATGATACCATTTCAAATAACTATCTATTATATATATATATATATATATATATAAATTTTTAATATGTATGATATATATATAATGTTTTATATTCTATATGTATGTAAATCATGATCTATGATATAAGATCAAGAATAAATAGTACAAACACGTATGATAAAGAAAGAAATTATTACACAAAATGATACATTAACATGGAAATTATTATTTAATGGGTACTAAAAATTAATAAATGGATCATATGTGATATCATAATTATTAATATAGTAATAAAATAATTTAACAACATATAATGGTCATTATATAATATGTTTAAAGTACCCTCGGCCAACAGAAAGTTCCATGTTAAGGTTAATTCCTCTATCTCATTATTATATATGATTATTTATGTGTATTTATGTTCGGAGTCATATTTTTGATCCATGTCCATGATTCATAAAATAATTTTCAAAAGTATTACTTTTAAGGGAAATATTAACTATAACAACATTTTAAATGTTTAAAATATTTTTTCGTAAAATGCTTTATCATTATTATGCACGTTTTCAAATTGGTTTTATGGATTTATTTATATGGACATGATTGATTCAAAATGATAGTTTATCATAATAGTTTCATGATAATATTGGAAAAATTTATTCAAAAATTTATTTTAAATGACTTCCTTAATAAATTCATTGATTTTTAAATGATTTCATATGAAATGGATTTTTCCCTCAAAGAGTTTTACTGATCATTTTCAAATTATGTCAAAATCCTTTACAAGATATTATTCTGGATCGAGTTTGATTTATTATCATGAAATATTAATTGTTGTAATGAAATTGTTCTAAAAAATTCGATTGTGGGTGTGGTACTTTTATTCCATTCATGGTTTATGGTTAATGTATTGACATTTCGTATGCTAGTTTTAATATGAATGATTATGTCATGTTACTCTTATTTTATATGAGGAATGTATTGGACTTAGTAAGGGATGGGTGAGGCCCTCTATTTTCCCTCGATGCATCAGTAGGTCGTATGAGTCAAAGTAGTGTCTTGTCAAAATTCCAGAACAAATTTTTTTTTGTAGTCTTGGCATGAGGCCTTGACAATGTGGTTATGATGTCCGATATTATGCATTCCAACATTATGAAATTAGGTATTGTTATTTGATGTGATTATTCGACTAGTAAAATATCTACGTGAATATGTAAATGGATTTATATTTTTATCACTACCATATTATTGAGATGTAAGTTTAAAATGTTTTTGTTTTATACTAATACATTGCCTTAAATTTTTATTCTTCTTTATGAAAGTTTCCTCTATACTTTTTCCCTTACTAAGAAACTGTGCACACCCATTTTTTACCTATCATTTTTCTAGGATTCCAAGAAGGGTATTAGGATTTATATGTTGGATTAAATGAATGTAATAATGGAGTCCTCAAAAGATTATTTACACTCTGTTTTGTGTTAGAAATAGTAATCTAATGTTCATGTTTTTAATCTATTTTCTGAGACTGCTAAACTAATATTTCCTTTGAGACATGATTTTATAAAATCATACTAATGTATAAAAATAATTCATCGTCTTTGTGATAAATGGGGTTGGGGAATTACAATTTGGATCCTGCTTTCTTAACAATTCATAACCTTGTTTCTATATAATTTTGTTCTATATCTCTAAAAAATCCAGAAAATGATTTCTGGACAATTCATAACCTGATTTCCATCAGATAGTAGGAATAATGATCTATCATCATCATTATGATAATGATATGAATCGTTCAAGATGGAAACCCCAAATTTTAATTTTTTATAAATCTCAGATAAATTTATAGAGGTTTGAAGCACTCAATGATTAACGATTAAATATTAGAGAATTGCGATCGTTTTGAGATTTGTGGAAGAGGGATTGAATATTGATATTTCTTCCTTCATTTTTTGAGTTGTCTATAAATATGTTCTCAGATCATTAACTTATTTGTAACATTCACACACAAACATAAAAGGCAGATCACTAGAGTATTCAATGTGAAAAGTTTTCACCCCGATTGAAGAATATTTTCCATGAGTTTTTTAAGGAAAAAAATAATTTGAAACATCTATACCTTGTTGGGAAGATCAAAATAATCCAAATTGGACTGAGGAATCAGACTGAGCATTTTATGAGAAGATTAATCAATGTTTTATTTTTTATGACTCATTCTTTCATTAATAAATCATTTTAAAATATTTAGTGTTAGTATAATCATTCCTATCAAGATATAGAAGGTGCCCAACAGGAGTTATCACAAGTTGTATTCAATTCTTCATTATAGTGGAATTCTATAGACCCACTAGAGTGGCTTTAGAAACGATGTAGGTTCTCACATTGAGTCTGAACCATATAAATAGTGTGTGGAATAATTAATTCACTATTATAGCATGCTTATGAATATTATATAGGTTGATAAAGAGAGTAATATTAATTGGCTTCAAGGGTTATGTTTGTTAATTTTTTGTAACTTAGATAATGTGAACAACTGATTCATCCCCCCTTCTCAATTATCACTCAGTCCTTGGAAAATCAAGTGGTATTAGACATGTTCAATTATAAAATTGTGATGAAATTATGAGAACCTTTCCAAACATGTTCAATTAAAAAATTTCACCCTTATAAGTTAAGGATGATTTAACTTTTGATGAATTTCATAACATTCATGTTGCTTATGAAATAAGGAAAGTGTCAATAATTAGGAAGAAAATGAATGATTAAATGGATATTTAATCAATGAGAATGATGAAAATCAATGATGTTTATAAATTTGTTCCTTGTGAATCTGATGACTAGGAAAATGATGAACTGAATGAAAATATCATGTATCTTATATCTAAGAACAATCCAAGAAGATGGGAAAATAGTGTTGGAATACATACTCTCATGTGTTTTGAGTGTGGTGGAATCAGGAACTTTCAAATAAATTCACCTAAGAAGAATTTTAGAGAATATCAAGATGATTCTCATACGAAATCACAATAGATGATGTTAGATGAATGATAAAGAAGAGAAGTCTTCCAACCAATTCAAGAAGAAGTAATTCAGAAAGAAGATGAGAATGTTGAGAGAGAAGGTTAGACCAGACTCAACTGGAAATGATTCTAATGAATATGAAAGTTCCCAATAATTCCAATCCATTATTGGACAGGATTGGAAATACATAACTTCTTAGAGAGTGAATATGGTGGTGATGAACCTTATAAAGAGTATAATATTTGAACCGAACATCATTCTTTTGAGAGAAAAACAAATCTATCAATAAATAAAATATATAAATGAAGTAAGATCATGAAGAAGTTTTTGATTAAAGAAAAAATGTCATCAAGCAAGAGGTTGAATACATTAAAGATATTCTAAGAAACAAACATAGAAATTCTGGACATGGAATGGTGATTAATAATCTGACAAAGTAGTTGGAATCTACGTAAGTAAATGTGACCAAGGTACGATCAAAACTCCTTGGGTCTGAAAATGCCTTGAGGGAAATGAATTCAAACATCCCCATAGCTACATAAGTAAATATAATGATAATATGGTGACCTAAAGATGCCTAGATGATATTGGTTGAGAATATTTCCACCCATCTCCACCTATCATAGGGCTGAATTCATTTGGATCAATTAGAAAATGAAAATATTTTTATAATTAATTTATATTTCATGATTTTCATAAAGTTTCAGTCACCTCCCTTTATAAAAGGGAATATCCCTTCTCTTAGATTTACACCTCCCAGGCCATTTGGATCATCAAACCACTACTAAAACCTCCATCAAACTATCCTCACTTTTACCTAGAGGCCTTACATTTAAAACAAATCCATCTGATGGATCCCTTTTGAAAAATTCAAAATGAAGCACCCGAATAAGAGGTAATTATTTCATCACATCTTTCAATGTTTTTTTTTTCTTCATCCACTTCCACTTTCATTGTTGTCTCCATACATAAATAATAATTCCAGTACCTTCCATATACTGTGATGTTATAATAAATATTTTACAACCATATTCATTATTCCTTCCATCCAATGAATGACAAAGTCACCATACATGCGTATATATGACTACCGTCACCACGTCGTGGGGTATTTTGTTATTCAAACACTTAATTATTTTGATTGATATAATAATCAGTATACAATGGGTAAATATTAAATATAACATGTTAATGATTATGTATATAATATATAACATCCAATTAATCTTTTTTTTTACCATCAATAAGATGATATTGTCGTTCTCACATACTTACAACTTACCGTCCCCACGACGCGATGAGATTCCACATCAACTATCACCCTTCAAGAATTTTTATAAAATGATATATATTGATTAATTATGAGGTATATAAAAAAATATTTCTACGAGAACAATATATATTAATGTAGATAAATATATTTCGATTACTTACTTTAATACTATATGATAAGAAAACAAAAACAATGTTCATGTGTACATACGAACTACCGAATCCATTAACAGTGTTCCCATTTCATATATCTATCCCTTATATATATGTATATTCATTATATATTATATATATAAATCATTTTTTATATTTATATAAATATGTAAATCATGATCTATGTGATATGATCATGAATAACAAGTTAAAACACGTATGATAAAGAAAGTGATTATAACCAAAAATGTCACATTAAAATGAATATTATTATTAAATGTGTTGTAAAAAGTAATAAATGAATCATATAAGATATGAAAAATATTAATATGGTTTTGGAATAATTTAATCATGTACTATGGTCATTATACTGGAGGTTAAACGTACCCCCAATCAATGGAATGCACAAGATAAGTGTTAATTTCTAAAACTCATTATTATCAGAGATTATTTATGTGTAAGTGTGTACTGGGATATATTTATCATCCATTTCTAGGTTTCAGAAAAATAAAATTCTAAATTATTATTTTTATGGAACATTTTCACGAAAAAATGATTTTAAATGTTTTAAACATTAATTATTCTAATTGATTCTCATTAATGTACATTTTTTAAAAATGGTTTTATAGAATTATTATTATTGACATGATTTGTATAAAATTTTAAATTATTTAAAAAGTTCCAATTTGAAATGGAAAAGATTAATTCAAAGATCTTTTTTAAATATATTCCTTTATAAATTGTTTGACATCTAAATGGTTTCAAGAAAAATGGATATTTCTCTCCATGATTTTTACTAATCATTTTAAACTATGTCAACATCCTTTATTGGATATTATTTTTTGATTGAGGTTGATTTATTATAATAAAATATTTCATATTGTATTGAATTAGTTATGTTATGTTTGATGGTGGATGTTCTATTTTTGTACCATTCATGGTTTATGGGTCAAGTATTGACATTTTATAAGCTATTTTTAATATGAATGAGTATGTTGTGTTTCAATATTTTTATATAAATAAAGCATTGGACATAGTAAGTGATAGGTGGGGACCACTATATCACCTCGAGGCATCAGTAGGTCTAATGAGACAAACTATTGTCTTGGGACAAGGCAATGATTGTTCTTTTATTTTTAATCATAGAATAAGGCTTTGACTATGTGGTAATGATGTCTGATATTTTTCTTTCCATCATTATGATGTTATTTATTGATATTAAATTTGATTATTCGACTAGTAGAATATAGATGTGAATAAGTCATGGAAGTATTTGATTTTAGATTTCCATATTAAGATGATGTATGTTTAAAAGGCTTGTGTTTTAGTCTTATACATTTTCCTTAAAATTTTATGCTTATTTATGAATGCTTCCATAATATTGTTATCCTTACTAAGAATCTAAGATCATCCTATTTATATGTATTATTTTCCCAGGATTCCAGGAAATTTATTTTTATTTATATGATGGTTTAATCTAAGGTAATAATAGAATATTCAAAGGATTATTTATGCTATGTTTTTTGTTATAAATTGTACTTTGAAGTTCATGTATATAGTCTATTTCCTGTGGTATATAAACTAATTGGTTTATCAATACTTGATTCCTTGTAATCATGCCAATTTATTAAAATAATGCACCAACTAGGGTCGGGGAGCTAAATTTGGTATCAAATGATGATTATAAACATTATTCGAAATATATTCCGATAAATATTTTTCTTATATTCTTCATATTATATTCAGGCTGCGGAATATTCTCTACTCAGATGGAGATGCACGAAGGATCGGATGGCGAAATCTCTAGGCGGGGTGATCTTGATGATAACCTCAGGTAGAAGGATGTTGTTGATGCAAATGATGAGGAGCAGATAGGGTATCTTGATCTATTCAGTCTATTTACGAAGTTAAAATTTGAAAAACCGATATCCAAGGACGCTTATGGTTATGGTAAAAGATTCACCAAAGTGGCCAAGCAGGATGGAAAATTCTCGTTCATAGAGTGTGAATTGGGTAATTTGGGAAGGATCATTAGTAAGGGGCAGATTGTCCATATATCTGCGAATCAAGTTGTTGTTGAAGAGTGGCTAAAATTGTGAATGATTTAAATCATCGCTTGTGTTGTGAATCCAAATGGGTATGTCCTTTGAAGTCACATGATTATACAAATAGGATTACAGAGATTTGAAGATTTAGTGATTGGAAGATGACAACTATGGGACGCAGATTTTATCATGTAGTATTTCACTCTGATGAATGCAAAAGATGTGAGTGGTGTATGGGTTATGTACCATTGCATTCTAGATTCCTTCAGATTCATGAATGGGATTAATATTTTGACCCCAGTTCATTCAAAAACACCCTTTCTCAAGTATGGATACGAATTCATAAGTTGAGTTGGCTTTATTGGCCTCAAAAAATCATGTGTGATATCTCTTCATCTGTAGGTAATCCTTTAAGGATTGATAGAAAGAAAGATAATCATAGTTTCGCACATTATTCTAGGATTCTTGTTGAGGTGGACATGTCCACTACTCTAGTAGAGGAGGTAGTCTTTACCACCAAGGATTATAGCATCACTATTGATATTGGACTTGAAATGAATCCAAAATTCTGTTTTAACTATCATCTTTTTGGGCATGTGCTTGCTGAATGCAACAGAAACAATGTTTGTGCCATCTTTAATATCAGATTGCATGATGAAGGCAATTGCAGAAGGAAGACAACTACTCAAGTCCCATATCATCCTGATGTTCCTGTGAACAATGACTGCCCATAAGTCTCTCCAATTGGAATTCAGAAAGGGAGTGACAAAGTGGATGTAGAGGGGGAACCCTTGACATCCATTGGTGACAATTCTCCTTTTGTTGTGGGGAGGCTACAAAGATTTGTCTGGGATCCTCTTCACAGGACCCCTCTACACATGATGTGATGAAAATGATTGATACTTGTGGAGATACTCATACTGTACATGATAATGTGGATGTTGACGTTATTCATATTGATGGAAGGAAAGAGCATGTTAATTAACTGCCCAGATTAGCTGATGGCTTTGATTATGATTAAACATGTCTTCATAGGGAAATACATGATCCGTCCAAGGGGAATGTTTATTTACCCTTTGAAGGGACTCAGTCAATATTGGTAAATGATGAACTGGTATGGTAAATATCTCAGGTCCCCCCATCTAAGGCTGTAAGAAAGAAACTACCTACCACCTTGACAATGCCCATCAGCTCAGATAACAAATTCACATCTCTTTCTGATGATGAATCTGGGCCTGATAGGGCTGGTAGCTCCCCTACTGGAACACTGGAGGAGAATATGGAAGCCTTAGGGAAATTCATAGCAAAAAGTAATGTTGAACCCTAAAATAGGAAGAGGTCTCTCAATCAATGAAGATAATTTTCTAGAACTACCAGGGTCATGGGAATTATCCCATAGTCAAAATGCTTAGGCATATTATTATGACCAATATACCTATTTTACTTGGTATTTCTAAGCTGATATTGAAGTTTTCAGGATGAATGGAATTCAACTAGAATACTTTAGGGTACTCCTTGTTTTCCATAAACAAATATGTGAACTATTTGGAATCAATATGTGTGTTAAAACACAATAATGTCATGGTTGAATCCTCCCAAAATGATCAATAGTCAGTAACCCTATCCTACTAATTTTAGTCCAATTTGATTGGTGTTACTTTTGAGTACGATTTTAATCCATACCTTAGAAGAAGGTCACTTTGGAAGAACTTACTATCCAACATTGAGCATATGTCAACCAGTTGGATTCTACTTGGTGATTTTAATACCATATTGAGACCAGATGAAAAAACATGGAGCAACTTTTGTAGAGCCTTGTACAAGGATTTCTCATCCTGTATTGACCATTGAAGGTTGAATAATGTTCCTATTTCTAGTGATAATTTCACCTAGAGTAGATACACCCTTAATGGGAGGCAAGCGAGTAAATTTGATAGGGTCCTGGTGAAAATGGATGAGAGAGGTAATACAATGGTTGTTTCGATCATTATTCTCCCCATATTCAATTCTGATCATAATCTTATATTGGTTGACCTATGTTTTAGTAGTTTGAGGTCAGCTCCTTTACCTTTTAAGTTCAGAAATGCATGGTTGGTTGTGCCAGGGTGCAGAGAAATAATTCTAGAGGCCTGGAAAATAGCTGTTCTTGGTAGTTATTTCCACATTCTTACTTGCAAGCTGAATCTTTTGAAAGACAGACTCAATCAATGGAGTAAATAATATTTTTCCAACATTGAGCATAATATCAAAGAGGTTAAATATCATATTTTTAACTGCCAAAAGAGGAATATGCACCAAGATACTCCATATTAGGAGGATCTACAAGCTGCCTCAAGGCTTGATAATCTCATGACCCTCAAGGAGAACCTTTCTAAAAACTAGTTCAAATTTAAGAGGTTGAATAAGTGGGATAGAAATTCAAGGTTCTATCACTATATAAATAGGGACAAAAAGGAAAATATAAATCTTAAGGATTTAACGATTTATGTCAGCATATTTACTTCTAAAAATGACATTGCGAATGCTGTGACATGCTATTTTGAAAAGTTATATTCTGACACTGGGAAGGATACTTCGATCAAGATAGTCAAATGTGTGGAACCATGTATGGATGAAATTCAAGAAAAAAAGCTCACTGATATTCCAAGATCAAAGTAAATACATTATGCATTATTTTTACTAAATATGCATAGTGTTACTTTTCCTTATGGTTTCTCCAATAAATCAATTATTTTATATTGGGATATCATCTTAAAGGAGCTGATTAATGCTGTAAGAGAATTCATTCATCACTCTTCTATGCCATTTGGGATGAACTACAATTTCATTTCCCTAATTCCAATGAAAGACAATGCAATGGATATTAAAGACATTAGGCATGTTTCTATTGGAAATTCCATTCCAAAAGTCATTAGTAAGATCATGGAAATCTGGTTAGGTGAGGTTGCTAGGAATATTATTTCTTCTAACCAGTTTGTATTTGTTCTTGGAAGAAACATTCAGAATTGACTTTTCACTACTTCCAAGTGTGTTAATGTTATGAGAAGCAAAGTCAAAAATGGTTATATAGCTCTGAAGGTTGATATATCAAAGGCCTTTTAAACAATAAGATGGGATTTCATTTTTACAATTCTGAGTATGCATGGCTTTTTAGGAAAATTCTTTGGTATGGTATGCTCTATTTTGAGAAGATCTAGTATATCTATCCTTTTAAATGGAACTCATAGGGGATTCTTTCAATGTTCTAGAAGAGTCTGGCACAGTGATCCTTAATCTGGGACTTTGGTCTCTACTGTTGAGGATTATCTGAGTGTGTGTCTTAATGATCTTGTCAACATTGGTTTATATTAGATAACGAGAGCTGGTCAGAAATTCTTTTCACCCTCACACTTGTTCTATGCTGATTGAATACTTCTATTTAGTAATGGTGACAGGAAAACCATGTCTTGCATCAATAATATCTTCTTACATTCTGATGAGGTAGTAGGTTAGGTCATCGGTTGGAATAAATAGTTTGTTCTATTTGGAGAAAGAATTCTAACCTTGATGAAAAACAATGTTTCACGTATGCTTGATGTGAAAAGTGGTACATTTCCCTTTAATTATCATGGGCTTCCTTTGTTTTGGGGAAGGGTGAAATTTTTTCACTTAGAAGGTATTGCATTGAAAAATGTCAATCACATGGTATGTTGGAATGGTAAGACAATGTCTTAGGCTGGTAGAGTTTGTCTTGTTAAATCATTCATCAATTCAATTTTAGTTTACTCCTTTTCATTATATAGATTTCCAAGAGCCCTGCTTAAGGAATTGAGTGTAATGATACATAATTTCATCTGGGCTCGTTCACTACATCATAAAAATCTTGTCATTGTTGCATGGAATTATTTTATAAAGCCGATGGATATGGGTAGAATGGGAGTTAAAGAAATCATAATATTCAATCATTCACTTATTCAAAATTTTACTTGGAGTATCATATCCATACCTGTATTTTCCTTGGAATTTCTTCTTAGCAGGTTTGTAGATAGACTACATAATGGTCAGTGCATGTACATGAAATCCTCTATTTGGCCGTCGATCAAAAACTCCTTTTCTAACATCATGACACACTCCATATGGTTGGAATGTGCTGATTCTCATCTGAATTGTTGGAGCACTCCTTAGTTGTCCACTCTAATTAGGTAATCTATTAATATCACATTAACATGGAGAAATTTTTCTATTTCTGACCTACAGGGGAACATAGACGATTCTTAAATCATTCCTAGAAATATAGGAATGGAGATCCCTAATTATGAAAATGTTGATAATGATGTATTGATTTGGAAGCCTTCTCTTAATGGTTCCTTTTAAAGGCTGGAGTTTTATAAGTTTAAATGTGGTGCATCACCTCAAATAAGTTCATGGGTGGAAGGTGTATGCATGCCCTTCATATTCTCTAATGATACTATGCTTATATGGAGAATCTTGATACAGAACCTACCAATCCAGTGTGCCCTTCAGCGTATGGGGTTGAGTATTGCCTTGGTATATCACCTCTGTCTTAATGATGAAGAATCTCTGTTTCATTTGTTCATACACTACACCTTTACTCTTTGGTGATGGAATTATGGGCAAAACACCTTTTAATTCTGCATCAATTTCGGTTCTATAGAATCACTTCTTACATCGGCCTTTCAAGAAAAAATCAGTGAGGAAGTGAAATCATTGCCAATTTCTACCACTATTTCGGTTTATTCATATATATGGATGGCTCAGAATAACATCATATTCAATTACTGCAAGACCTCATTTCATGAGGGTGTTCTGGATATTCATTGATGCATTAAACTTGCTTTGGTGATTCAAACAGGAGTAAGTAATAATGATGTTATTGACTTTCTTCTTTTGAGGACACTTGGTGTCAGTGGAAGGGAATGAAATCCCAGAGTGATGAAGTACACTCGGTGGATCCCACCAATCTATGACTACCTAAATGAAAATTTGGATGGGGAAGTCTCCAGTTCATCAGGTCTTGATGGGTGCATTGGAGTATTTCAAACCCATAGGGGCTTCATTAATTACTATTTCTTCCACTACATTTGGATTGGTCATGCGATTGAAGTAGAGATGTGGGCCATGAGAAAGGTGATAAGGTATGCAGTCCGTTATGGATGGAGAAAGGTATGGCTAGAGTCGTACTCATCTGTTGCTGTGCAAATTCTGAAGGACGGTTCATGGAATGCTCCATACAGGATGTTATCTTCTTAGATTGCTGGTCTTAGTCTTACTGAGTCTATATGCCTTGATGTTTCTCATGTCTACAGAGAAGCAAATAATGTTGCAGACGTTCTTTCCAAAAGTGCAATTTTGGAGGTCAGTTCCAGTTGGTCTTTTATTATTCCTTGTTGTTTCACAAGTTTGGTCTATAGTGATATTATTGGTGTTTTTCACATAAGGCTTTGTAAGTCTCCCCTTTTCTGAGTTGATTTGTACTGTTTAAATTTTTTATATATTAATTTTTTGTGTGAAGGATTTCTATTTGTCTCTATGAACTTTTGGCTATATTTAGATAAATTTTATTAGGATATGTTACCCCGTGATATTCTTCATGGATTTTTATATAATAAAATACAATTTTTTTTGGTAATATAGATTTTATGTGGGCTTTGAAATAAATAAATCCCTTTCTGGATAATACATGTGGATGTGGTTTGGGAAGAGATGTACCTAGATGTGAAAACTCCATCATGGAGTTTCAAGCTTGACCTGAGGTATCATGGTACACAACAATGGTCCTTACTACACACCAGATTTGACACTCTCATGGTATATTCATAAGATAATTTACATTTTCATTACAAACCATTATGATGTATTAAAAGGTAAATATTTCAGTAAAGACACAATAGTTATGATTAAGATATTATATGGCTGATAATATTCAATTAATGTTGATAAGTTTTCTTTTTTTTGGATTATAAATTATGATATGATCAAACATTGTGTATCTCGTCATTTGAAAATAGTTTCCAGTAGACGGAATTATAAAACTAGCAATACACATGATCCATAGAGTATGAAGGATCATATCCTTCATGGTTTATTCCAACATGTAGAATGTAAGGGTTCTCCCATGTATTCTCATCATATGAAGAAATAGTATCATGTGTTAATATGATAACTAAGGAATTATTTGAGTCAAATGTCATTTAATGGAAGAATTAGAAGAAGAGGATGGTGGAGGAAATGTTGGGACAAAAAGATGAAGTGATAGAATGATTTTCACACATGAGACTTGAACACGCAACTGAAGGGCGACAACAGTGAATCACCTACCGCTGGCCTATGTGATGTCCTGTTTTGCATAATTTATATTTCATTTAATGGTTTGATAGATGATTTATGAATTTACTTTTTTTAACCCTATACGATTATGATAAATAGAATAATTTTTAGATCTAAGATGAGTTTTGGTGGAAATTAGTTAAATGATGGAACTCTACATGTCATGTATTTCTTTATAATTCTATAAAAAATTTAATTCTTAAGATGTAGGGAAAGTATATTAAAACCAAAAATGTGTTATCCTAATACCTTTTGTTTTTTTGAACATATAATATTTTAAATCATAATATATTTATGACTGTGAGGACCTAAATTTTCCATTTAATTTTCACTTGTTAGGGACTGAGGACTTCAATCACTCCATATAAATATTTACATTTTTTCCTATGTTTATGTGTCTCTGATTTCCCCCAATGTTCCACTATTCGAAATCCTAATTTGGTGCGGATTTTTTCATATCCAAATCCCTCTTATTATGATAAAATTTTATTAACCCTATATTTGATGTGGGTTTTCAACAAAGTTATGTTCTACATTCAACGTTTTCTTTTTAAGAACAATTTTCAATAGAGAGGGAAAAATTTATTATATGAGGGGAAAATGTGACACCCCCTGATTTCATAGTACATTATCTCATTAAAGTAATTTAATATCATATATTGCATGCAACTCTGAATTGGCTTTTGTTACATGCACGATTGAATTTTTACGAAACAATACATTATTATTATAATAATTTAAATGATATATATATTTATCAAAGAAATATTTTGATATTAATTGTAAAAAATAAATTTTAAATTATATTAATAATTTTTTCACATAAATAAAATTGGTTTATAATGAAATTCTTGTGTTTTGTTAATAATGTTATACATTTATGAAAGCTATTTTTTTTAAGAACTACATTTAATGTCATTTTTTGAACAATAATAAATTTTATATTAGTCACTCTTAAAAATTGATTTTGTAAAATATACATTAGTTTTCAATTCGGAATATGAAAATAAGATTAGGAGAAATTTCGGGTATTTTTATGAAAATTTCAATTTTTTAGGAATAGTGAAAAATACTACTTGGTACATAAGAACCGTCTTTTTTAATTAAATAATTGTTTTAATTTAAATCTATATTAAAGTAATAAATATATTCATTATACATATATTTGTATAATGTAATTCAGTGGAGTTGTTTTATAATTAGATTAGATATATAAAATTTTCTTGAATATTTTTAGCATCTTTCACCCACCTTCTACGCACATTTGAAAATTTTCATAAAACATAATTTTACCACATTCGTGAATTTATTTCCTAAAATCCAAGAGTCACGGTTGACATCATGATTAAATTTTTTTTCAATAAGATGAAACTAATTTTGGGTGAATAGTATCTCTTGAATTTTATTTACCATGGGTACAAGTAAATAGGAAAATTAGATATAAAAATAATATTATAATAATATAAAATTATCCCAAAACATGTCCTAATTATATTGGATATGTGTATATTTATTAATATAAACCTAAATTATAAAATAAGATCATTTTTTGTATATTTGAGTAAGATTAAGACATTTATTATATTTTATTTAAAGAAGGGTATAATGTGTTAAATTCATATTATATAAACTAATCCATTTTAAATATTGTTTTGTAAATAAGATAAATTAGACTAAAAATATTATTTATAATGATAAAAATATTTCCTACATCATGGTATTTTATTCATAATTTTATGTAATTAAATAATTAAATTTATATTGGACAGAACGATGAGGCACAAATTACCATATAAATGAAAGATTAAATTAAATGATATTTTAAATATTAAAATCAATGAAAATTGAAATGTTCGATGCCATGCCAACATTTCATAGGATAATATGAAATTTTATGGTTGATATAATGTATTTTGATTGATGTAATCAATATTTTATGACTTTCTGAAAAACTAAATTCCAAATAGTGTCTAAATTGAAAAAAATGCGTTTTTAAAACAAATAATATATTAATAAACGATTTAATATTCATAAAATTATAAGATTATGAAATAGGACATAGATAAGGTTATATATTTCATTACTGAAACACTTTAGTTTTGTTTAGAAACTTATGGTAAAATTATTAACCATATTGTGTAAGAATACCAGAAGTCATGGTAAAAGTTAAATTGTTTAAGTAAGAGTAAAATCTAGGAGATAAGGTTAATATAATTACCTAATCATGTCTAATACATCTTATATGAGAATATATCGACCCATCCCAACCTTTTTATATAAATAAATCCATTTGTAGCAATTAGCCCTTCTCATTAATTAACAACTCCAATGCCATTTAGCTCAGAAATTCCCTCCCAAAATACCCTCCCAACTACCCTCACCTCGACCTATAGGCCCTAATTTGATAATAAATCCAATATAAGGATCCCTTTTGTTAATAACAAAAATGGAGAACCCGAAGAAGAGGTAACAATTTCACCACCTCTTCCAATGTACTTTTCATATTCCTATTCTTCTCTCTTTTTTGTTTCCATACCAAAATAAAATATTAATTAAATTCTACATAATGTGAACTTATAATAAATATTATTCAACCATATTCAATGAACTATCCATGCTATGAATGACAAAGTCACCATACATGTGTACAGAGGGCATAACATGTCCACATCGTGGTATAGATTATTATCCAAACGTTTCATTATTTGGATGGACATAATAATGAGTATAATTGATTTGAATAATAAATATAAAATGTTAAAGATTATATATATATAAATAAAAAACAATTAAACATTGTTTCCCCATAAAAAAAAGGATATTGTCTCTCATGCATTCGTACGGCTTACCATCTCCACGACGCGATGAGATTCATCTTCAATGATCACCATTCAAGAATTTAAATATATAAATATATTGATTTATTAGGATGTATATGAAATAATATTTCTACTAGTATAACATATATTTCTGTAGATAAATATATGTCAATTACTTACTTCCATACTATATGATATGAAATAGAAACAATGGTTATACATACGTACCAACTACTGTCTCCGTGAATGATGATTCCATTTCATATATATATGTAGTATACATATTTATATTCAGAATATATATGATATATAAATAATGTTTTATATTCTATTAGTATGTAAATCATGATGTATGTGGTACTATCACGAATAACAAGTTAAAACATCTAGCATAAAGAAAGCGGTTATTACATGAAATGTTAATTTAACATGGAAATTATTATTAAAAGGGTATTAAAAATTAATATATGGATCATATATGATAACATAGTTATTAATATGGGACTTGAATAATTTTATAACATATGATGGTCATTATATAAGAAGTTTAACGTACCCTTGAACAAAAGAAAGTACAAGGTTAGGGTTAATTCATCATTCTCATTATTATCAAATATTGTTTATGTTTATGTATGTTCTGAGTCATATTTGTGATTTGTGTCCATGATTCATAAAATTATTTTCAAAAATATTACTTTTAAGTGAATCTTTAACTACAACATCATTTTAAATATTTTAATTATTTAATCTTATAAAACTTTCTCATTAACTTCAATGTTTTCAAAATGGTTTTATTGATTTATTTATATGGACATGATTACTTCAAAATTATAGTTTATCACAATAGTCTAATTGTACTATAGGTCACTGTAATTAAAAAATATATTTTAAATGACATCATTTATAAATTGTGTGACATTTAAATGATTTCATGAGAAAATGATTTTTCTCTCAACTTGTTTTGCTGATCATTTTCAATTATGCAAACATACATTACGGTAAATTATTCTGGATCTAGGTTAATTTATTACCATGAAATATTACATATTGTATAGAAATTGTTCTAATAATATTGATTGTAGATGTGTTATTTTTAAACTATTCATGGTTTATGTTTAATGTATTTAAATTTCATATGCTAGTTTTAATATGAATGATTATGTTATGTTTCAACCTTTTCATATGCGAAATGCATTGGATAGAGTAAGGTATGGGTGAGGCCCTCTATTACCCCATGATGCATCAGTAGGTCTCATTATCCAAAATACTGTCTTGTCAGAATACCATGGGAATTTTTTATTTTTATTCTTGGCACAAGGCCTTGACTAGGCGGTTATGATGTCTAGAATTATTCATTCCATCATTATGAAATTAGATATTGATATTACATATGATTGTTCAACATTTATAATATATATGTTAATATATAAATGTATTTTTATTCTGTATCACTACCATATTAAGGTTATATATGTTTAAAAGGTTTGTGTTTTATTATTATACATTTCTATATAATTTTATGCTTATTTATGATAATTTACACTATATGTTTTTTCATTACTATGCAACTGAGCTCTCCCTTTTCTTACATATTATTTTCCCAGGAATCCCAGAGGTGTATTAGGATTTATATGTCTATTTAAATGAATAAGATAATGTATTACTAAAAGGATTATTCATGTTGTGTTTTGTGTTAGAAATAGTAATTTAATTTTCATGTATTTAATCTATTTTATAAGACTGCAAAACAAATCAATCCTTCAAAGATTTATTTCTTAAAATAATTCAAATGTATTAAAATAATTAATTGTCATTGAGATAACTGGGGTTGAGGATTTACAAATTGGAACCTGATTTCTGAGTAATTTGGAACCTGAATTCTGAACAATTCATAATCGAATTTCTGTATAATTCATAAAGTAATCTCTAAACAATCTAGAACATGATTTCTATGCAATTCATAAAAAAATTTCTATTAAGAACCAGGAAAAATAATCCACTATTATCATTTTGATAATGATATAAAGCATTCAAAATGGAAACCCAAAATTTAAATTTTGTGTAAATCTCTGAAAAATTTAATGTTGTTTGAGGTAATCAATGATTGAAGATTAAATATGAGAGATTTTTCAATGTTTTCGATATTTGGGGAAGCTAGAATGAAATTTGAGATTTCAGCCTTTTTTGAGTTGACTATAAATATGTGCTCAAATCATTCAATCATTTGTAACATTCACAGAAGTAAAAATGATAGAGTACTGGTGAATTAAAATTGAAAATTTATTAGCTAGATTGAACAATATTTTCTATGAGTGTTTGAGGAACAAAATAATGTAAAACATCCATACCATTCTAGGAAGATCAGAATCAGCAAACAGGACTGGAGATTCTGACTGAGCATTTTCGAAGAAGATTCAACAACAATTTTATTCTTTTTATGGATAATTTTTTCATTAATAAAACATTATTAACTGACAAGAGATAGTATAATCTTTCCCATCAGGATATAGAAGATTCCTAATAGGAGTTAGGACAAGGTTTATTCATTTATACATTATAGTGGATTTCTATAGACCCAGATTAGTGGCTATGGAAATGATGTAGGTTCACCAATTGTGGCCAAACCAAATAAATAGTGTGTGGCGAAATTGCTTCACTATTATTTCATGATTATTTATATCATAAAGGTTTCTAAAGATAGAAATATTAACTAGTTTCAAGGGTTATGTTTGTTAAAATATAGTAACCCAGATAATTTGAACCACTGATTCAACCCCCCCTACTTAGTTGTTACTCAATCCTTGTAACATTAAGTGGTATCAGAGCGAGTTTTCATTGTTCAATCCTTATCATGAATTATATAAATTATGTCAAGAGTAGAGGAATTACTAAATTTTACTTAAATGATTATTATGGATGGAAAATTAGGATGATTTTGAAGAACCTAACTGTAGTACTAAAAGTTGGTTATGTTATTACTATAGTCTTTAGATATATTGATAAGGATTATCCATTGACCATTTCTCATATGGGGAAAATAGATGTTGATGGAAAGTCTATAAATTCTATTCTCATTTCTTTATCATAAAATTTTTATCATAAGATTATGGGTCTCACAACATCAAAAAGCACGTGGGATAAGTTGGAATGGGTTATCAAAGGAAATAAAAAAGTCAAGGATGCCATGATACATATCGGGAGATGTATGATTGAAGACATTAGAATGATAGATGATGAAACAATTGATGATTTCTTCACCAGAGTTAATGAAATTGTATGAAACATCAGAGGATTTGGAGGAGACTTGGGAGATTCTAAAATTGTTATATAAATTATGAGAAAATTTTCTGAAAAGTTCAATTAAAAAATGTCAGCCTTATATGATAAGGATGATTTATCATTTGATGAATTTCATAACATTCTTGTAGCTTTTGAAATAAGTAAAGTGACAAACATTATGAATAAAATGTAAGATTAAATATCTATTGAATCCATGAGAATTATGAAAATAAATGATGTTGATAAAGATGGTACTTGTAAATATGATGACTAGGAAGATGATGAGTTGAATGAAAAGATCATGTCTATTATAACTAAGAACAATCTAAGAGGAAGTGGAAAGAATGGAGGAAAACATACTCTCATGTGTTTTGAGTGTGGTGAAATCAGGAACATTCTTATGAATTGAACTATGATTAATGTTTGAGAATATCGTGATGATTCTGATACAAAATTCCGATGTAAGATGTTGGAAAATATGATAATGAAGAGGAGACTTCCAAATAATTCAAGAAGAATTAATTCATAAAGAAGAGGAGAATGTTGTAAAAAAAGTTTGAATCAGACTCAAATGGAAATGCTTCTTATGATGATGGAACTTCCAAATAATTAAAAACCATTATTGGAAATATTGTGAAATAGATGAATCCTCAGAGAGTTAACAAGGTGGTGAATAATCTTAAAGAGAGTATAAGATAAGAACTGAACATCATTCGTATCGCGAAAAAAAAATTCTCAAGATATAAATTAGATCAACAATAAAATATCCTGAAGAAGTTTCAGAAGGAAGAAAAATTGTCATCAAGAAGGAGGATGAATACATTAAAAATATTCTAAGAAAAAAAAATAGAAATGCTCAATATGGAATAGAGATTAATGATATAACCAAGTAGTTTGAAGCTAAGGATGAAGGAGTGACCAAGGTTCAATCAAAACTCCTTGAGTCTTAAAATGACATATTAAAAATAAATGCAAACTTCCACAAAGCTGCATAAGTAAAGATAAGGTTAATATGGTGCCCTAAACTTGCCCAAAACCAATTCTTTGAGAATATTTCCACCCTTCCACACCGTATCCTAGGACTAAATTCATTTGGATTTATTATAAACTGCAAATAATTTTATAATTAATTAATATTTCAATTTTTTCCAAAAGTGCCCCTCACCTCCCTTATAAAAGGGCACTTCCCCATATCTTAAATTCACACCTACAAAGCCATTTGGATCAGCCAACCCCTGATAAAATCTACAACCAACAACCATCACTTCAAAATAGTGGACTTACTTTTAATAAAAATGTAACACCCCAAGATTTCATAGTGTGTTATTTCTTCAAAATAATTCAATAACTTGCACTACATGCAACACCGAGTTCAAGCGCACCCTGACTTACCAAACAAGCCGTTCAAAAGAGGTTATGAATAGTATTAACTAAATTTTAAACTTTATATAAGCCTTATAATTTTAGAATCTATATTATGAGTTTCTTATACATAATGTAATCACAAATTCCTTTTTTTCAGATAAAAGAAGTATTTTTTAAAAAATGTACTTTACCACCTTTTAATAGTGAAAACCTTTTTTTAAAATCCAATATTTTAAACATTTATATATTAAATTTCATTAAATAAAATTATTCTTTAGAATGGGGACATCAAAAATTTACAATGAAACACCCCAATCTTCCATAATACGTTTCCCATTGAATAATGCAATGGCGTGCATTGTACGCAACTTCGAGATTCTAACACACCACAACAAATCAAACTAGCCGTTATGAATAGTAATATGTACTTTTTAAAATTTTTTAATGTTTTTATTTCTAAATGGACTTCATTTTTGGATTCATAATATCGAAATTACCTTAGGGTAAAATTTTGGTACTTTTCGGATAAATTTCATATTTTGATGAATAGTTAAAATTACAAAATTTTAATTAAAAACAACTTTTTTAATCGAAATAATTAATATTGATAAGTTATTAATTTGAGGGAATTTAAAGTATATTTAGAATATATTTTTACCATTTAATACAATTTTGGTCATTGAATGTAATTTCACATTTAAACCAGACATAAACAAGTGTCAATCTTTTAATAGTTATTATCTCTTACATACACGTTATTTGTTTTGACGACTGGAATTAATTTTTAAATTAATTAATGAAACTGATATGTTTTGAATTTTGTAAAATAAACATCATTTTTTAATTCATATTATCAAATATAGCTTAGGCCTAGTTTTTTGTATTTTTCTGGAAACTTTCATTTTTTGATAAATAGTGAAACCACTAAGTGGCAGTTTAAAAAACTGAATTTTTCATAAAACATAATTTTACCGCATCTGTGAGTGGAATTTAGAAAATCAGAGAGACACAGTTAATATCAAGGAGCAAAATGTAGTTCAATGAGATGAAAAATAATGTTTGGTGAATAGTAACGTTTTACTTTTATTTACCACGGTTAAAAGTAAATAGGGTAATTACGGGTAAAGATAATATTAATATTACCCTAACACATGTCCCAATTATATTTTACAAGTTAATATAAACCAAAAACAAACATAGAATAAAATATTATCATTTAGGTCTACTTGGATTAGATTAGGACAATTATTATTATTTAATTCAAAGAAGAGTTAAAAGAGTTAAAATCAAAGTTTATTTACTAAAACATTTTTAATATAAGGTTATACATGAGATAAATTCAATTGTAAATATTCATTAGAAATATAAAAATATTTACTACATAATTGTATTTAATTTATAATTTTTAGATATTAAATAATTTAATTTATTTATTATACAATGATGATGCGGTAATTACCATAATAGTGAAAAATTAAAATAATTGATATTATAAACACCCAAATAAAGATAATTTGAGACATTTTATGAATTAAACATATTTAATAGGATAATAGGACATGTTAGTATTGATTTAATTATCTTTTTTCGAATTAATCATTTTTCTATGAGTTTTATAAAAATCAATTATTAAATAATGTCAAAATTGACATAAAAGTGTTTTTAAAACAAATATTATATTATTAATTGATAATAAATTCCTAAAAATCTAAGGATCAGAAAAGATACTTATATCATGATATTTGTATCATTAATGGACCACTTGGGGTCTCTTGGTGGTATATTGTATGTTTATTAACTATATATTATAAAAATACAAAGTGACATGGTAAGTGTCAAACTAATTAACTAAGAGTTAAAACTAAAATATAAGGTTAATATAAATACCAAAACAAGTATAACATCTATTAGTTTAGTGGTTTTCTACCCATACCCTACTTAAACATTAAATAATCCACTTTTGAGCCATTATTAACCGAATATTAATTTTTTATAAAATTATATTTCTAGCTTTTCCAAAGGTGCCCCTCACCCCTCTTATAAAAGGGCACTCCTCATTCTCATTAATTCACACATTAAAATCCTTTTGGTTCAGCCATCCCCTACCCAAATACTCTCTAAACATCCCTCAATTCATCCTAGAGGCATTACTTTAGTCAAAAAGCAATCCTATGGAGCACTTTTTATCAAATCAAAAGGAACAACCCGAAGAAGAGGTAATGATTTCACCACCCTCTTTCAAGTTCCTTTCTTCTTCCACTTCTTCATTCTTTGTTATTACCATTATAAAATAATAAATATAGTATCTTATATATACTGAGATTCTATTATAAATATGGTACAACCATATTCGGTATTCTATCCATCCTTTGAATAAGATGTCACCATACGTGCGTATGTAAGGCATACCGTCTCCACGTCGTGGTGTAATTGTTATTCAATATATTATTATTTAGATGGTTATAATAATGATGTATAATTTATGTAAATAAAAAATATAACATGATAATGATTTTGTATATATGATACACCATCCAATTATATATTATTTTAATATCAAAAGAATGATATTTTCGCTCGTGCAAAGGTACGGATTACCGTCTCCATGATGCGATTAGATTCATTTCCAAGTTCACCATTCATCGACGATTATAAAAATACATAGTATGTAATATATGAAATAATAATGCTACTGTAGATATATATATTTTTATATAAAAGTATATATGTACTTACATATATCTTATTCACTTACTTCCATCCAAAGCTATATGAAAACATAAACAACGTTTATGCGTACGGACGAACTACTGTCTCCATAAACGGTGTTTTCCATTTAATATATATATCTATTATACATATTTATATTATAAATATATATGATATATTTATCATTTTTTATATTATGAAAGTATTTAAATCATGATCTATGTGATACAATCAAGAGAAACAAGTTAAAACACGTACGATAAAGAAAACGATTATTACCCGAAATGTTAATTTAATATTGAAATTATTATTAAATGGGTAGTATAAAGTCATAAATAAATCATGTATGATTTCATAAATATGAATATTGTTCTGTTATAATTTAATAACATAGTACGATCTTCGTACAAGTGGTTAAACGTACCCTCGACTAATGGAAAGTGCAAGGTAAGGGGTTTTCATCTCACTCTTTATTCCCGTGAGATTCATGCCATATTATCACTATTACCTTTTGTGTGGTGTATGTACTACCCATAACTATATTCTTTGTGTAATAAACTTTAATTTATGCGTATTTACATATTCATTGTATGACACCTCTTTCATGGGGTGTATGTTTCGTAAGATACCAAATTGGTAATGGTTAATTTCACAATCTCTTTATTATCTGAGGTTGTTTTTACATAAGTATCTACTGGGACATATTTATTATCCATGTCCATGTTTTATTAAAGAGTTTTCAAATGGATTATTTTATGGGACTTTTTAATAAAACATCATTTCAAATGTTTTTAATATTTATTCTTCTAAATATTTTTCATTTATTTCCATGTCTTCAAAATGGGTTTTAAGGATTTATTTATATGGACATGAATGTTTTTAAAATGTTAAATCCTTTTAAAAGTTTCAAAGTGTTATGGGACACATTAATTCAAAAATTTATTTAAATGACTTCTTTTCCAAATTGTGTGACTTTTAAATGCTTTCATGAAAAAGGGTTATTTCTCTCAAAGGGTTTTACAAATCATTTTCATCAACATCCACATCCTTTAATGGATTTTAAAATTGTTTTGAAGTTTATTTATCATGATACAAATCTTCCATATTGTGTTGAAGGTTTTGTGGCATGTTTTAATGTGGATGTGTTATTTTTATACCATTCATGGTTTATGGGTAAAGATTTGACATTTCATATGCTATTTTTAATACGAATGTATATGTTATGTTTAGATCTTTTCATATGAGGAATGTATTGGACTCAGTAAGTGACAGGTGGAGCCCGCTATAGCTCCTCGATGCATCGTTAGGTCTCATGAGACAAACTAGTGTCTTGGCAAGAGGCCTTGACCAAATCTTATGTGTAGTCTTGGCACGAGTCCTTGGCTACGTTGTTATGATAGTCTGGCATTATGCAATCAATCATTATGAAAGTGTTTATTGATATTGCATGTGATTATTCGATTAGTAGAATATCTATGTGAATAAGTAAATGGAATTATTTCATTTTTAATTCTTCCATATTATGTTGAAGTTCAAGTTTAAAAGGATTTTTTTTAAGTTATACATTGCCTTAAATGTTTATTCTTATTTATAATAGTTTCTGCTGTATTGCTTACCTTTACTGAGCATTTGAGCTCACCCTTTTCAATGTTTTATTTTTCCCAGGATTCAAAGAAGTGTATTTTGATTGATATGCAGGTTTAAGCCAAGAGAATAATGGCATTCATAAATATTATTTTTATTGTTTTGTATGTCTTAAAGTGCAGTGTAACATTCATGTATATAATCTATTATCCAAGACTGTTAAATTGATCGGTCCTTTGAGACTTTATTCCTTTTAATCATGCCAATGCTGTGTTATATTGCATCGACTCTGGGTAACTGGGGTCGGGGCGTTACTGTTGGTATCAGAGGGAGGTTTAGCAAAAACCATGGATCAAGATTTAGAAAAACTCTGATTAGAGCACATAGATTTAAGATGGAATTTGAGGATTATTATAGAAGAACTTCCACGAATTTTGGTATTATATAGGTTTTGTGAGTTTTCCGAGCAATACATCCATGTCTGGATACGAGCAGATAGTGGCAGCTCTGGCACAGATGTACCTAGGGGTAAAACCCGAAAACACCGCTTTGAGAAAGACTCAAACGGGAACTGGTGCACGACAATGGGCCTTGCTGCACTCTTGGTTATGACACTCCCAGGGGATATGCTTAGGATAATTCTTATTTTCTTTACAAACCATTATGAAGGGTTTATGAGTATATTTTTCCTCAAAGAAGACATTTGTATGATTATGGATTATATCCATAAACTGTTCAATTTGAGTTAGGTATTTTACAAGTTTGGAATTATTCATTGCAATTAATAAACTGACCTAGTTTATGCTATTGTATAGAAATGGCACCCAGCAGAAGGAATGTAAATTCTAGTAATACGTATGATCAAAAGAATAAGAAGGATAATATCTCTCATGGTATTAAGCCATGATTTAGAAGGCAAATAGTCCCCCACATATTATCATCATATGAAGAAATAGTATCATGTGTTGATAAGATAAGTAAAGAGTTCTCTGAGTCCTATGGATTGTAAGGGAATAAAGAGAAGAAAAGGATGGATGAGAGAAATATGGATAAAGGGAAGAGGGAAAAGAAGAATTTTCCCATATGTGATAACTGTGGGAAGAAACACCTTAGAACTTCCCTGAAGGGAATTGGAGGTTTTTATAAGTGTGGAGAAAAAGGACACCAAGAACATGACTGAACGGTAAGAAATTTTTTTCAAATGTACAATGTTTCATTTGCAAGGAGTTTGGACACTACACAAACCTATGTCCCAGTCATCAGACTATACCGCAAATGATGCTATTGGATAATAATCATGTTATGATACTACCACAGATGAAGAGTAATGATTAGAGTTCTTGTGTTGATTATGTCATTTGAGTGTTGTATAAACAATGTAACTGTTATAATAATTATGGAGTATATAAGGATTGTACAAAAATAATATTTCATTAAGCACTCGAGATTGTGTGGAACAAAGAAAATTAACTCAATAGTAGGTTAAATATTTTGAAAATATATAGTTGAGAGAATGATAACCAATAATATATTTCTGATACCAAGGTAGTGATTTTGAAATAATAAATGATAGATTTTGATAAATTATATTGGATATTCATGACTACCTTGAAACAAATTAATGCTCTGTATATTCCATCATTGTTGGGGTTTACAACATTTTTGGATTGAAGGAGTATATCCATTATTCTTTAAGGAATAAAGGATCACGAATGTAATCAATAAGGTTTTATGGTAATTCAAGTTGTTGCAGTGTTTTAAAATAAGACATGATTAAGGTGTTCACATGTTATTACGTAGAAAAAGGATCTTCATTTTGTTTACATTCCATATAAATTTTAGACCAAATCATTTTGGATAGTTCTAGTTTGGATTATTTTTGGATTGCCATAAAAGGAAAACCCGGAGGCCGGGCAGCAACCCGTCGCGTCTGGCAAGGCCGCGAGACTTGAACCGACAACCGAAGGGTGACAAGGGTTTATCACCTACCAATGCCCACGTATTTTCCGGGATTAAATAATGTAGTTTTTTTAAATGATCTGGTAGCTGAGTTATAAATTCATTTTTTTGGAACCCTATACGAATAGGAAAAATAAAATATTTTTTTACGTTGTATTATCTTTTAGAGTGAAAGATGAGTTTGTGGTAGAAATTAGTTAAAGGATGGAACTCCACTTGTCAAGAATATATTTTTCTTCTTATTTTATTCTATAAAGAAATTAATTCTTATACTTTATTTAAGGAATCATAAAACTAAAAAATGTGTTATCCTAATACCAAATGTTTTGTTGAACCGATGGTATTTCAAATCATCATAAATTGATGAATTTAAGAACCTCAATTTTACACTTGTTTGTGATTGATGAACCCAATCACTACCTATAAATATTTATATTTTTTATCCAATTATATGTCTCTAATTGTCACCAATGTTCTCTTAATCGAGATCATAGTTTTGTGGTGACCCTTTCATTTCCGATTTTTTCATATTATGACTAAATTTTAGTAACCCAATTTCCAAAGTGGGTTTTCCCACAAATGTATTTTCTATTTTCAACCTTTTATTTTCGAAGAACAATTTCAAAATTGCGAGGACGCAATTTATTTTAAGAGGGGATAATGTAACACCAGAAGATTTCATAGTGTGTTATTTCTTCAAAATAATTCAATAACTTGCACTACATGCAACACCAAGTTCAAGCGCACCATGACTTACCAAGAATGTCGTTCAAAAGAGGTTATGAATAGTATTAACTAAATTTTAAACTTTATATAATCTTTATAATTTTATAATCCATATTATGAGTTTCTTATACATAATGTAATATCAAATTCAGTTTTTTCAAATATAAGAAGTATTTTTAAAAAAATGTACTTTTACCAACTTTTAATAGTGAAACACTTTTTTTAAATCCAATATTTTAAACATTTATATATTAATTATGACTACAAAATTTATTCTTTAGAATGGGGACGTAAAAAATTTACAGTGAAACACCCCAAGCTTCCACGATATGTTTCCCTTTGAATAATGAAATGGCGTGCATTGTACGCAACTTCGAGATTCTAACACACCACAACAAATCAAACTAGCCATTATGAATAGTAATACATAATTTTTGAAATTTTATAAATTTTATCGTTCAAAATGGACTTCATTTTTGGATTCATAATGTCAAAATTATCTTAGGGTGAAATTTTGGTACCTTTCAGATAACTTTCATGTTTTGATGAATAGTGAAAATTACTAAATTTTAATTAAAATCAACTTTTTTAATCGAAATAATTAATAGTGATAGTTATTAATTTGAGTGGTTTTAAAGTATATTTAGAATATATTTTTACCATTTACTACAATTTTGGTCATTTAATGTAATTTCACAAATAAACCAGACATAAACAAGTGTCAATCTTTTGATAGTTATAATCTCTTAAAAACACGCTATTTGTTTTGACGATGAGATTTAATTTTTAAATTAATTAATGAAAATAATATGTTTTGAATTTGGTTAAATAAACATCATTTTTGAATTTATAATATCAAATATAGCTTAGGTCTAATTTTTGGTATTTTTCTGGAAACATTCATTTTTTTATGAATAGTGAAACCACTAAGTGGTAGTTTAAAAAACTGAATTTTTCATAAAACATAGTTTTACCGCTTCTGTGAGTGGAATTTCAAAAATCCGAGAGATACAGTTAATATAAAGAATCAAAATGTGGTTCAATGAGATGAAAATAATTTTTGGTTAATAGTAACTTTTTACTTTTATTTACTACGGTTAAAAGTAAATAGGGTAATTAAGGGTAAAAATAATTTTAATATTACCCTAACACATGTACTAATTCTATTGGACAAGTGACTCTGAACCAAAAACAACCTTATGAGTAAAATATTATCTTTTAGTTCCACTTGGATTGGATTAGGACATTTTTTATTATTTAATTCAAGGAAGAGTTAAAAGAGTTAAAATAAAAGTTTATTTCCTAATACATTTTTAAAAAAGGGTTATACATAGGATAAATTCGATTGTAAATATTCATTAGAAATATAAAACTATATACTAAATAATGGGTATTTATTTATAATTTTTAGATATTAAATAATTTAACTTATTCATGACACAATGATGATGCAGTAATTACCATAATAGTGAAAAATTAAAATAATTGATATTATAAACACCAAAATAAATATAATTTGATACTTTATATGAATTACACTAATTTTATAGGGTAATATTACATGTTAGGATTTATTTAATTATGTTTTTTCTAAGTAATCATTCTGGTATGGTTTTTATAAAAATCAATTATTGAATTGTGTCAAAATTGACATAAAAGAGTTTTTAAAACAAATATTATATTATTAATTGATATTAAATTTCAAAAATTCTAAGGATCGACCAAGAGACTTATATAATTATAGGTGTGACATTATTGGACCACTTGGGGGTCGTTTTGAGGTATATAGTAATTTTATTTTCTATATATTATAAAAGTACAAAGTGACATGGTAAGTGTCAAACTAATTAACTAAGAGTTAAAACTAAAGGATAAGGTTAATATAATGACCCAAACCAATATAACTTCAATTGGATGAGTGTTTTTAGAACCATACCCACCTTAAACATTATATAACCCACTTTGTAGCCATTAGAAACCGAATATGAATTTTTTATAAAAAAATATTTCTAGTTTTTCCAAAGGTGCCGCTCACCCCTCTTATAAAAGGAACTCCTCCTTCTCATTAATTCAAACCATAAAAGACTATTGGATCGGCCAAACCCTACCAAAATACTCTCTAAACTTCCCTAAACGCATCCTATAGGCCTTACTTTAGTCAAAAATCCAACCTAAGGAGCCCTTTTGATCAAATCAAAAGGAAGAACCCGAAGAAGAGGTAATGATTTCACAATCCTCTTTCAAATTCTTTTCTTCTTCAACTTCTACATTATTTGTTATTATCAATATAAAATAATAACTCTAGTATCTGATATATACTGAGATGTTATTATAAATATGGTACAACCATATTCAGTATTATATCCATCCTTTTAATAACATGTCACCATATGTGTGTACGTACAGCTTACCGTCTCCATGTCGTGGTATAATTGTTATTCAATATATTATTATTTATATGGTAATAAAAATGATGTATAATTTATGTAAATGATAAATATAACAGGATAATGATTCAGTATATATGATATTTCATCCAATTATATATTATTTTAATCTCAAAATAATGATATTTTAACTCGTGCGTACGTAAGGATTACCGTCTCCACGATTCGATAGATTCATCTCAAACTTCACCATTCATCAATGATTATAAAAATAAATAGTATGTAATATTTGACATAATAATGATATTGCAGATATATATATTTATATATATAATTATTTATTTACTTACATATATCTTATTCACTTACTTCCGTACAAAACTATATGAAATCAGAAAGAACGTTTATGTGTACGTACGGACTACCATCTCCATAAACGGTGTTTTCCATTTCATATGTATATCTATTATACATATATATATTCTAAATATATATGATATATTTATCATGTTTTATATTATGGAAGTATTTAAATCATGATCTATGTGATACAATCAAGATAAACAAGTTAAAACACGTACGATAAAGAAAACAATTATTACCTGAAATGTTAATTTAACATGGAAATTATTATTAAATGGGTAGTATAAAGTCATAAATAAGTCATGTATGATATCATAAATATTAATATGGTTCTGGTAGATTTTAATAACATACTACGATCTTCGTATAGGAGGTTAAATGTACCCTCAACTAAAGGAAAGTGCAAGGTAAGGGGTTTTCATCTCACTCCTTATTCTCGTGAGATTCATACCATATTACCACTATTACCTTTTGTGTGGTGTATGTACTGCCCATAATGGTATTCTTTGTGTAATACACTTTAATTTATGTGTATATACATATTCATTGTATGATACCTCTTTCACGGGGTGTATATTTTTTAAGTTACCAAATTGGTAAGGGTTAATTTCACAATCTCTTTACTATCTAAGGTTGTTTTTACATAAGTATCTATTGGGACATATTTATTATCCATGTCAATGTTTTATGAAAGAGTTTTCAAAGTGATTATTTTAAGGTAATTTTTACTAAAACATCATTTCAAATGTTTTTAATATTTATTATTCTAAATCATTCTCATTTATTTCCATGACTTCAAAATGGTTTTTTAGGATTTATTTATATGGACATGAATGCTTTTAAAATGTTAACTCCTTTAAAAAGTTTCAAAGTGTTATGGGAAACTATGATTCAAAAATGTATTTAAATGACTTCTTTTCCATATTGAGTGACTTTTAAATGCTTTCATGAAAAAGGTTTATTTCTCTCAAAGGGTTTTACAAATCATTTTCATCAACGTAAACATCCTTTAATGGATTTTAAATTTGTTTTGAAGTTTATTTATCATGATACAAATCTTCCAAATTTTGTTGAAGGTTTTGTGATATGTTTCAATGTGGATGTGTTATTTTTATACCATTAATGGTTTATGGGAAAAGTATTGACATTTCGTATGCTAGTTTTAATACGAATGTTTATGTTATGTTTAGACCATTTCATATGAGGAATGTTTTAGACTTAGTAAGTGATGGGTGGAGCCCACTATTGCTTCTCGATGCATCGGTAGGTCTCATGAGAAAAACTAGTGTCTTGGCATGAGGCCTTGACAAAATCTTATTTGTAGTCTTGGCACGAGGCCTTGGCTACGTGGTTATGATAGTCCGTCATTATGCATTCCATCATTATAAAAGTGGTTATTGATATTGCATTTGATTATTCGATTAGTATAATATCTATGTGAATAATAAAATGGAATTATTTCATATTATTCTGCCATATTATGTGGAAGTTGATGTCTAAAAGGATTTTGTTTTAGTTAAACATTTTATTAAATGTTTTTTCTTATTTATAAAAGTTTCTGCTGTAGTGTTTACCCTTAATGAGCATTTGAGCTCACCCCTTTCAATGTTTTATTTTTCCCAGGATTCCATGAAGTGTATTGTGATTGATATGCAGGGTTAATATAAGAGAATAATGGCTTTCATAAAGATTATTTATGTTGTTTTGTATGTCTTAAAGTGCAATGTAACATTCATGTATGTAATCTATTTTCCAAGACTGCTAAACAGATCGGTCCTTCGGGACTTCATTCCTTGTAATCATGCCAATGTTATGTAATAATGCAACGACTCTAGGTAACTGGGGTCAGGGCGTTATAAGAAATTCAACCTAAGGAACCCTTTTGATTTATTCAAAATGCAGCACTCAAAGAAGAGGTAATAATTTCATTACCTCTATATATGTTCTTTTCTTCTTCCACTTCCTATTTCATTTTTTCTACATAAAAAATAATTAATCTAGTACATTCAATATACTATGATTTTATTATAAATATTGTACAACCATATTAATTATTCTATCCATCCTTTGAATGACAATGTCACCATACCTGCGTACATACAACTACCATCACCAAGTCAAGGTGTAGTTTTTTATTCAAACACTTCATTTTCCGGATTGATATAATAATGAGTATAAATGAGGTAAATATTAAATAAAACATTTTAATGATTATTAATATATAATATAACATCCAATTAAAAAAATTTACATCACCAATAGAATGATATTTTCTCACTTGCGTACGTACAACTTACCGTCTCCCTAACTTTAGGATATTCAACTTCAATTATCACCCTTCAAAATATTCAGAAAATTATATATATTGAATAATTATTAGGTATTTAAAATAATATTTCAACTATAATAATATATATTAATGTACATAAATGTACACTGATTGTAGAATTCCACACTATACTATAATAAAACAAAAACAATGTTCATTCATACGTACAGACTACCATCTCAATGAACTGTGTTTTCATTTCATACATCTATCCCTTATACATATTTATATTTATTATACATATTATATATAAATCATGTTTTGTATTCTGGAAAATTTTAAATCATGATCTATGTGATACGATCAAGAATAACAAGTTAAAACACGTAAGATACTGAAAGTGATATTACCTGAAATGTCACATTAAGATTGATATTATAATGAATTGTTTTTTTAAAAAGTAATAAATGAATCATATATGATATAATAAATATTAATATGGTTCTGGAATAATTTAATCATGTATTATGGTCATTATATAGGAGGTTAAACATACGTTTGACCAAAAGAATGTACAAGGTAAGTGTTAATTCCTCAATCTAATTATTATTTGAGATTGTTTATGTGTATGTCTGTACATGGACATATTTATCAACCATTTCCATGTTTCATAAAATATATTTCAAAAGAAATCTTTTTAGGAACAATTTATCTAAAACATCATTTTAAATTTTGTAAATATTAATTCTTCGAGTCATTTCAATTTAATGCCCATGTTTACTAAATGGTTTTAAGGAATTACTTAAATGGAAATGATTTTTTAATTGTCAATTTATTTTAAATGATTCATTGTTGTATAGGACACATTAATTAAAAAATATCATTTAAATTTCCTCCTGTATAAATTTTTTGACTTCTAAATGATTTTATAAAAAAGGGATACTTCCCTCAAAGATTTTTACTAATAATATTAAATAATGTTAGCATCCTTTATTGGATATTATTCTTGATCAAGGTTGATTTATTATAATAAAATATTTCATATTATATGAAATTAGTTATGTTGTGTTTTATGGTGGATGTTATATTTTTATACCATTCATGGCTAATGGTTAATGTATTGACATTTTAAATAATAGTTTTAATATGAAGGATTATGTTATGTTTCACAATTTTTATATGATGAATGCATTAGACATAGTAAGTGATGGGCGTGGACCACTACAACCCCTCAAGGCATCAGTAGGTTTCATGAGACAAAATAGTGTCTTGGCACAAGGTAATGATTTTTTTTTATTTTTAATCTTACCATATGTCCATGACTATATGGTAATGTTGATTGATATTATGCATTCCATCATTATGAAATTATCTATTGATATTACATTTGATTATTTGACATGTAGAATAACCATTTGAATTAGTAATGGAATTATTTGATTTACCATTTCCATATCTTGAGAAAATATATTTAAAAGGATTGTACTTTAGTCTTATACATTTTCATTAAATATTTATGCTTATTTATGAAAATTTCAACTATATTGTTATTCTTACTGAGAATATGAGATCAACCTTTTCATATGTATTATTTTCCACGTAGTCTAAGAAATTTATTATGATTTATATGAAGGTTTAATCTAAGGGAATAATGTCATCTTCAGAGGATTTATTAAGCAATGTTTTATGTTAGAAATTGTACTGTAAATTTCATGTATATAATTTATTTTCAAAGATATATATATTGATTGGTTATTAAACCCCTAAAACATTGTAATCATTCCAATGTATTAAAATAATGCACAAGATCTCTGATAACTAGGGTCAGAGCTCTATATTTGGTATCAAAGGTTGTTTAGAAACATCATTGGAAATCGATTTAGATAAATATTATTAGGATACATTAACCCAAGATTTTCATTGAGGATTTTATGATAAGAATGTCAAAAAATTATGTTAATGTAGATATTTTGTTTCTTTTCAAACAAATACACCCTTTTATGGATACTACAAGTGGATGTGTTTCTGGAAGAGATGTAACAAGGAGTGAAAAAACTGACAAGGAGTTTTAGACTTGACCTGTGGTATCCTTGTACACCACATAGGGTCTTACTATAGAACCGGATGGACACTCTTGCGGTATATGCTTAATATATTTCATATTTTCTTTACTATCCATTATGAAGGATTAATAAGAACATATTTTAGTAAAAAAACCATTATTATTGTTATGATTTTAGTTGTGTGGAAATATTAAATTATTGTTGATAAATTCTCATGTTTTTGAATTATAAATTATAATACGATCTATCCTATTGTATTTCACCACTTAATAATGGTTCCCAGTAAAAGGAATGATAAATCTAGCAATACACATTATCCAAATATTATGAATGATCATATATTTCATGGTTTTAAGCCAATATATATAATGGAAAGAGTCTCCCTTGTATTTTAATCAAATGAATAAATATTAACATGTTTTAATATTATAAATAAATAAATCTCTGAGTCAAATGGCATTGAATGGAAGAATGAGAAGAATAGGAGGGTGGAGGAATTGTTAAATTAAAGGATAAAGGGAATGAAGTATTTTCCGACATGTGTTAATAGTGGAAGGAATCACCTTGGTAAATTATTGAAGGGAATTGGAGTATATTATAAGTGTAAAAAAACACAATGTAAATTATTGTAAGGGTAGTAAAATTATTTCAAATGAAAAACTATTAATCTATAAATAGTTTGGACACTACGCAAATCAATTTCCAAATCAGTAGAGTATACCCCAAATGATGTTATTTGATAATAATCTTGTTATGATACTACCATAAGTGAGTAGGAATGGTTAAGGTTCTTATGTTTTTATAAATGAATTGTGTCATTTGAGTATTGTATTAATGATGTATAATCTATAAGAATAATAGATTATATATGGATTATAGTTTAGTACAATTTCATTAGGTTTTTGAGATTATTTGGTACCCAGAAAAGTTTATCAAAAGAAGGTTAAACGTTTTGAAAAATATATGGCTGAGAGAAAGATAAACCTTAAAATTGTCCTGAGGCCGAGGAAATGATTTTGGAATAAGAGATAAATGAGTTTGAGAATGAATATTGGATATTATTGAGTCACATGGAACTAATTATTTGTTTTTTATTCCATCATTGTTAGAGTTTACCACATTTTTGGATATAAGGATTGTATTTTGTATTCTATAAGGAATAAGGTAGAATGAATGTAATCAATAAGGTTTTATAGTAATTTAGAGTGTTTTTTTGTTTTATGAAATCACATGATGAATGTATTAACATGTTATTATGTGAAAAAAAATATCTTCATTATGTTGACCTTATAAATTTTGGACCGTGGGTTTGGAAAACTTTTCTTTGGTTATGTCAAAAGGATGTAACTGATGACGTTTGAATTTTATACTATTTATTATGTTTGAATCATTTATTATTATTATTATTGAACTGTTATTAATTGGACAACCCGGAGGTTTGGCAACAACGGGTCACATCTGGAAAGGCCATGATACATGAACCTGCATCCGAAGGGTGACATTGGTGCATCACCTACCACTAGCCTACATTATGTCCTGGTTTGTAAAATGTATATTTCATTTAAATTTTTATAGATGAATTATAAATTATTTTTTGGAACCTTATATGATTATGGTAAATAGAATACTTTTGAGTCATAAGATGTGTTTGTGGTCGAAATTAGTTAAAAGATGGAACTTTACTTGTCATGTGTTATTTTCTATTTTTTTAAATAAATTAATAAATAAGATTTTGGGAATGGATATTAAAACTAATAACGTGTTATCCAAATACCATATGTTTTATTTAACAGATTATATTTTAAATCATAATATATTTATGACTATGAGGATCTCAATTTTCCATTTATTGTTCACTTGTTTATGACTGATAGCCTCAATCACTCCCTATAAATATTTATGTTTTCCTCCAATTATATGTCTATGATTTCCACCAATGTTCCTCTATTAGAAATCCTAATGTTTCTTTGAATTTTTAATATCCAATTCCCTCTTATTAAGACAAAATTTTATTACCCTATTTCAGATGCGGGTTTTCGAAAAAGGTATTTTCTATTTTCAACATTTTATTTTTGAAGAACAATTTAAAATCATGAGGAAAAAATTTATTGAGAGAGGTATAAATGTAACACCTCATGATTTCATAGTACATTATCTCTTTAAAGTAATTTAATAAATTATATTTAATACAACTCCGATGTGACTTGTGTTACACAAATGATTGAGTTTTTACAAAAAATATATATTTCTATTATAATAATTGAAATGAAAAATATATTTATCAATTAAATATTGTTATATGAATAGTAAAAAATAAATTTTAAATTATATTTATAATAATTTCACATAAATTAAAAACATTTATAATGAAATACACCTATTTTTTAAAAAATAATACACATTTATGATTGCTAATTTTTTTAAGAACTAATTTTAATGTCCATTATTGAACAATAACAGAATTAATTTTAGACACTCAAAAAATATTTTTTAAATATATATCATTTTTCAACTTGGAATAACAAAATAATATTAGGCGGAATTTTTGGTATTTTTTTGAAAATATTCCACTATTTATGAATAGTAAAAAAATACTACATGGTATATAAGAACTGTCTTGTTTACTTAAATATTTAATCAATTTTAAATTTATATGAAACTGAAAAATAGATATATAATACATATATTAGTATAATATTATTCATTTGAGTTATTTTACATTTAGATTAGATATATAAATTTTATTGAACTTATTTAGCATCTTTTATCCACATTCTAAGAACATTATCAAATTTTCATAAAACATAATTTTACCACATCTGTGAATTTATTTCCCAATATCTATGTGACATGGTTGAAATCATAATTAAATTTTTTTTTTCAATAGGATGAATTTTTTTTGGGTGAATAGTATCTATTGAATTTTATTTACCAATGGTACAAGTAAATAGGCTAATTAAATAAAAAATTAATATTATATTTATATCAAATTATCCCAAAACATGTCCTAATTATATTGGATAAGTGAATATCGAGGAATATAAACCTTAATTCATAAATAATATCATATTTTGGTACATTTGTGTAAGATTAAGACATTTATAATATTTTATTTAAAGAAGGGTTTAATGTGTTAAATTTATTATTTTATTAACTAATCAATTTTATATATTGGATTGTATATAAGATAAATTAGAGTAAAAATATTAATTAGAATGATGAAATGATTTCCTATATCATGGAATTTTATTTATAATTTTAAGACATTAGATAATTAAATTTATATAGAAAACTATGATGAGGCAATAATTACCTTATAAATGAAAGATTAAATAAATTGATATTATAAATATTAAAATCAATGTAAATTGAAAAATTTGATGCCATGAACAAATTTTATTGGTTAATATAAAAATTTATGGTTGATACATTGTTTTTTGATTTAAGTAATCAATATTTTATGACTTTCAGAAAAACAAAAAACCTAATAGTGTCTAAATTGACAAAAGTGAGTTTTTTAAAAAAATATTATATTATTAAATGATTTATTATTCTTAAAATTATACAATTATGAAAAATTATGTATATTTTGTTATATATTTCATTAACGAAACACTTTATGTTTGTTTGGAAACATTTAGCAAATTCATTAACCATATATTGTAAGAATACCATAAGCCATTATAAAAGTTGAACTTTTTAATTAAGAGTAAAATAAAAAAGTTAAAGTTAATATGGTGACTTAATCTTGTCTAAAAATGCTTGGATGAGAATATTTCAACCCATCCAAACCTTATTGTAGAAATAAATCCATTTGTATCAATTAGACCATTTTTTAAATTAACAACTCCAAAGCCATTTAGCTCGAAAAAACCATACTAAAATCTCCCCCCTAATACCCTCACATTGACCTATAGGGATTAATTTGATAAGAAATCCAATCTAAGGATCCCTTTTTTTAAAATCAACATGAAGAAGCTAAAGAAGAGGTAATTATTTCACCACAACTTTTAAGGTTCTTTTCTTCTTCCTCTTCCTCTCTCTTTGTTGTTTCTATAACAAAACAAACTGTTAATTACCTTCTAAATAATGTGATTTTATTATAAATGTGGTTCAACCATGGTCAATAATATATCCATCCAATGAATGATGAAGTCCCCATATGTGTGTACATATGGCTTACCATGTCCACATCACGGTGTAGTTTGTTATTCAACCATTTCATTATTTGAATGGATATAATAATGAGTATAACTGATGTAAATAATAAATACAACATGATAAAGAATCTATATATATAATATAACATCTAATTAAACACCATTTCACCATATATAAAAAGGATATTATCGCTCATGTGTTTTTACGACTTACTATCTCCACGACATTATGAGATTAATGTTTAATGATCACCCTTAAAGAATTTACATAGAAATATATAATGATTAATGATGAGGTATATGAAATAATATTTTTACTGGAATAATATATATTTATGTAGCTAAATATATTTCAATTACTTACTTCTATACTATACAAAAAGATAATTAAAATAATGTTCATGCGTACGTTCATACTACTGTCTCCATGAACAATGATTCCATTTTGTATATCTATCTATTATAAATATTTATATTCAGAATGTATATGATATATAAATAATTTTTTATATTCTATAAGTATGTAAATAATGATGTATTTGGTACGATCAAAAATAACATGTTAAAACACGTACCATAAAGAAAGAAATTATTACAATAAATGTTATTTTAACATGGAATTTATTATAAAAGGGTACTAAAAATTAATAAATGGATCATATATGATATTATATTTATTAATATGATACTGCAATAATTTAATAACATATGATGGTCATTATATAAGATGTTTAACGTACCCTCAAATAATGAAAAATACAAGGTTAAGGTTAATTCATCAATCTCATTATTATATAATATTGTTTATGTGTATGTATGTTATGAGTCATATCTTTGATCCATGTCCATGACTCATAAAATAATTTTCAAAAGGATTACTTTTAAGTTAATCTTTTACTAAAACCTCATTTTATATTTTTTAATGATTTATTCTTATAATACATTCTGATTATTGTCTATGTTTTCAAAATGGTTTTATAACATTATTTATATGGACATGATTGATTCAAAATTATAAATTATCACAATAGTTTCATTGTATTATGGGACACTTTTATTCAAAAATCTATTTTAAATGAATTTTATTATATATTGTTTCACTTTTATGTGATTTCATAAGAACATGATTATTCTCACAAAGTGTTTTTCTGATCACATTAAATTATGTCAACATGCTTTACGGGATATTATTTGGGATTGAGGTTGATTTATTAATATGAAATTTTACATATTGTATAGAATTTTTTTGAAAAATTTGATTGTGGATGTGGTATTTTTATACCATTCATGGTTTATGGTTAATGTATTGAAATTTCATATGCTAGATTTAATATTAATTATTATGTTATGTTTCAACATTTCCATATGAGGAATGCATTGGACTAAGTGAGTGATGGGAGAGTCCCTCTATTACCCCTCAATGGATCAATAGGTCTCATGAGTCCAAATAGTGTCTTATCAGATGTCCATGAAAAAAAATTATTCGTAGTCTTTCCATGAGGCATTGACTATGTGGTTATAATGTATGGTATTATGAATTCCATCTTTCTGAAATTAGCTATTGACATTACTTGTGATTATTCGGTTAGTAGAATATCTATGTGAATATGTAAATGGATTTATTTTCTATATCACTTCCATATTATCGGGATGTATGTTTAAAAGGTATGTTTTGTAGTCTTATACAATGACATAAATATTTATGATTATTTATTAATGTTTCTGTTATATTTTTATCCATACTAAGAAACTAAGATCACCCTTTTATTACCTATTATTTTTCCAGGATGCCAAGTACTATATTAGGATTTATATGTTGGTTTAAATGAATGGAATAATTGAGTACTCATAGGATTATTTATGTTATACCTTTTGTTAAAAAATGTAATTTAATGTTCATGTATTTAATCTAATTTCTAAGACTGCTAAACTAATCTATCCATAAGGATGTGATTTCTTAAAATCATTCTAATTTATTAAAATAATTTATCAGCTTTGAGATTAATGAGGCTAGGGAATTTCAATTCAAAACCAGATTTTAGAGTAATTTTGAACCTAATTTCTTAACAATTCATATCCTCATTTATGTATAATTCAGATCATGACCTCTAAACAATAAAGAACATGATTTCTGCACAATTCATAACCCGATTTCTATTAGAAACCAAGAACAAAGATCTAGCATTATCATAATGACAATGATATGAAGTTTTCATGAAGGAAACCACAAATTGCAATTTTTTGTAAATATCAGAAGAATTTATGGATTTTTGAATTACTGAATGATTAAATATTAAATATGAGAGATTTAATTTTTTTTTTGTGATTTGGGGATGTGAGAATGAATTTTGATATTTCTGCCTTTGTTTTTTAGATGACTATAAATTTGTGCTTAGATCATTTGCTCATTTGTAACATTAACACATGCGGAAAAGGCATAGCACTAGTGAATTCAAAATTAAATGTTCTCACCTAGATTGATGAATATTTTCATTGAGTGTTTGAGGAAAAAAAAATCTGAAACATTCATACCATGCTGAGAAGATCAGAATCAGCCAAACATGACTAAGGATTCAAACAGTGCATTTTAATAGAATATTGAACTATGATTTTATTCTTTTTATGGATCATTTTTTTGTTAATAAAACATTTTACACTAACAATAGATTGTATAATATTTTTTATCAGGATAAATAAGTATCTTTAAAGGAGTTATAACAAGTTGTATTAAATTCTTCATTATAGTTGATTTTTATAGAGCAACGGGAGTTGCTATGGAAATGATTTAGGTTATCACATTAAGACTGAACCATACAAATAGTGTGTGGCTTAATTATTTCATTATTATATCAGGCATAAGTATATGACACTGGTTGATAAAGAGTGAAATATTAACTGGTTTCATGGGTTATGTTTTTTAGAATTTTGTATCATAGATAATGTGAACAACTGATTCATCCCCCCTTCTCAGTTTGTTACTCGATCCTTGGAACATAAAGTGGCATCAGTGTGAGGATCCATTATTTAATCCTTATCATGGATAATATCAATTATTTAAAGAGTAGTAGAATTACTAAATTTGATGACGAGAATTATTATGGATGTAAAATTAGGATGATCTTTTATCTACTAAATCAAGAACTAGAATTTGTTTATGCTACCACTATAGTCTTTCCATCTATTGATAAAGATTCTCCAATGAAATTTGATAATAAGAGAAAAAAAATGTTGATGGAATGTCTATAAATTCAATACTGATTTCCTTATTAGAAAATTTTTATCAAATGCCTATAGCTCTCAAAACATCAAATGAGTGTGGGATATGCTAGAATCATTTTTCAAAGCAAATAAAAAAAAGTCAAGGGAGCGAGGATACATATCCGGACTTTTAATATTGAATACATCAAAATGATAAATGATGAAACAATTGATTATTAATTCACCAGAGTGAATTAAATTTTATGAATCGTTAGAGGATTTAGAGAAGACTTGGGAGATTCTAAAATTGTGATGAAAATTATGAGAAACTTACAAGACAAGTTCAATTAAAAAATTTTATCCTTGGAAGATAAGCATTATTTAACTCTTGATGAATTCCATAAGATTACTTATTCTTATGAAATAAGGAAACCATCAATCATTATATATAAAATAGAAGATTAATTTTTTTGAATCCATGAGAATGATGAACATCCATGATGTTCATAAAGTTGGTCTGTGTGATTCAGATGACTATGAAGATGATGAAATGAATGAAAATATCGCGTCTCTTATATCTAAGAACAATCCTAGGGGAAGTGGATAGTATGGAGGAAAACATACTCTCAAGTGTTTTGAGTGTGGTTGAATCGAGAACTTTCCTACGAATTTACCTATGATGTATCTTGGAGAATATCAAGATTATTATGATCTAAAATCATGATGGAAGATGCTAAAAAAATGATAAAAAAGGGATTTCTTCCAACAAATTAAAGAAGAATTCATTTTGAGATAAAAGGACAATATTGAGAAAGAAGGATGAATCGAAGTCAACTGGAAATTATTCTTTTGAAGAAGAAAGTTCCAATTAATTAAAAACCATTATTGGGAATATTGTGAAATATATGACTCATCAGAGAGTGAAGAAGGTGGTGAAAAATCTTATAGAGAGTACAAGTGAAGAACTGAACATTTTTCCTTTTATGGGAAAATCAAATCTCTCAAGAAATAAATTAGATTAATGAAGAAAGATCATTAAGAAGTTGCTGATGGAAGAAAAAATTTCATCAAGCCAGAGGATGAATACATTAAAGATATTTTATGCAACAAAAATATAAATATTTGACATGTAATGGTGATTAATGATCAGAACAAGTAGTTAGAATCTATGGAAGAGTAGGTGACTAAGGTGCAACCAAAACACCTTGAGTCTAAAAATCCCTTGAGGAAAATGAATTCAATTTTCCACAAAGATACCAAAGTAAATGTTTGTTCATAAAAAACTAATGAGGAGGCTTATTAAGAGAATCAAGTGTAATATTCTCCTACAAAAAATAATGTTTCATCTGACTCTTCTATCATTTACAGTATTGGAAAAAGTGTTTTGAAATCGTGGGCCAAGAATGGTTGTGAGAAACCTATCATATCTACAAAATATGAAATATCACTCGAAGGGCTTGATGATACTGATAATGCTAGGTTCTAAAGAAGTTACCAACCTCAAAAATGTTTTTGTAGAGAAACATCATTGTTTAATAGAAATTTAAGATTTGAAGTCTATTGTTTGTGCTGCAGAATCTGTTGGAATATAGCTTATAATATTTGGAACAATTTAGCTCAACCTCAAAAAAGGTTAGAACAAAGTGGAAGAAATAGTAAATGAAGAATTAGTAACAAACCATAGTCCCAGAAAGTTTAAAAGGAAAATTTTCCATATTTCAGAAACATTCCAACAATGAATAAATATATATATATATATATATATGTTGTTGGTGGAATATGTGATCAGTTTGGTCATCATTCAGAAAGATGCATGAAAATACTTCCAGAACAAGTTTTTTCTGATAAGAATGAAATGAAAACTAATAATAAGATGGGTTGATAAGAGAGCTTCCATTATTGAGAAAACTTTGAAAGCATGTAAGAGGAATAAACCATGGATTCGTGATAGTGATTTTTCTTCACACATTACAGGTGATTCAGATATCATGGAACATGTTGGGAGTCATGATGGAGGAGCAATTAATTTGGTAAATGATAATTCATTTAAAATTAAAGGAATAATAATGGAAGATATTGAATCAAATAAATAATTTCTACTGAATTCTTATATTTTGATGGGAAAAAACAAAACACACATTTTTTAAGTCCACTATATTGTGATGGGAATGATGTAATGTTCAAAAATGATTTTTGTACAATCACAAGTCTATAAAATGGAAATATTATTAAAAAGGTAGAAATAACTAGTGGAAATCTCATTCAAATTGGAGATTCCAATGACATCTGTGTTTTGACTATTGAAGATGATACCATGTTGTGGAATCAAATACTTGACCATCATGGGAAGAAGAACATGAACAAGCTATATAATGATGATGATTTTGAGAGTTTTCCATAATTGAAATTAAGAGATGAATAATTTTTATTACTTTCATGAAATGAATGATGACTAACAAAAGTCATAAAAGAGTTCAGTTCAGTCTATAAAACCACTTTATCATGTTCATTCTTAGATGCGTGGGCTGATGAGACATCAATTAAAAATGAGATTTATATTCAAAAACTTTTATTGTTGATTTCACATGGATGACAAACATCATGTTCATCAAGCACAATTTAGAGGGCATTGAAATGATCAATTTCTTTAGAAAAAGTTTCTGGGAATGAATTTTGGGTTTCCAAGAAAAATCTGAGAATAAATAAAGGTACTAAATTAAAAAAAAATTCTTTTTAATTTTATCTAATAATTAATGGTATCAATCCATAGTATATTTCTCATTATATTCTATAAAAAATGGAGTTCTAGAATTAAATAATAAGAGAATGGTAAAAATGGGATGATGTGTGTTAGCTGAATACAAACATTCGATATTCTTTTTAAGAGAAGATGTTAGTACTACTGAACATGTTCAAAATAGATTCTTGTTGAGACCAGAATCCAATATGAATCTTTATGAAATTTTGTTTAACAAAAAACCCTCATTTTAAAACATAATGTTTTGTTGTTGTATGTGTCTATTTAATTTAAAAAATCTGGATTACGGAATGCTTGATGAGATAGGTGATAAGGTAACCTTCATGGGTTATTCACAAAATTAGAGAAGTTTCAAATGTTGTAATAAATGATTACAAAGGTTGGAGGTCTCATTTGATGTGAATATAAATGAAAATCAATGTTCCTAAACATAATTTATTGAGAATTCATGTAATTTCCTAGACCTCTCCGGTCCATTATTTTGTGAAAATGTGGTGTTAGAGGTGTTCTGGAAGGTTACGGTGGCTTGGGGTGCATTTGGGTGGATTTTTAAGTAATTATAAAGGGTAATAGATTCTGCACGGTTGGTGCATGGCTTGCCTAAACCATATGCCCAAACCCTGCAAGGTTGGTCTTGGAGGTAGTGGCTAATGCACGGTTTGTGCACGGTTTGTCTAACTGTGCAGACTAATCGTGCGAGGAGTGTTTGAAGAGGTAGAAGATAGCTCACAGTTAGTGCATGGTTTAGTAAACAGTGCTGACTAACCGTGCCAGCACTTAAAGTTAGATCCTAATATTGTAGATCTAAGTTGTTTATCCATTAATCACCTCGTTTAAGACCCTAAGCAGCCATAAATTTGTATTACTCTCATTTGGATGTAGAAGAACCTCTCCCAAAGGTTTTGGAGGCGATCCGGAAGCTTCTCTTCATGAATAGAAGCTAGTTTCTTAAGGTATGTGATCCTTTTTGTTTTGTTTATTATATCTACCAAGATCTACTCCTCCTCTTCTCTCAAGATCTTAGATCAACGCCTGTTATGGGTAGATCTAAGTGTGTGTATGTTTATTATGATGAGCTTTGGTCTTGGTTGCGTTAGGAGAAGAGATATAGGGAGGATCCTTGGTGAATTGGCCCAGTCTTCTTGGGCGTTCTTCGACCGTTGTGGTTTCCTTTAAAACCATTGAGTTAGGGGATTCGTGGCTTCTCAAATTGTTTATATGAAATTTTAGAGTTATCATGATTTGGTTTTTGGATCACAATGGAATTGACCTAATTAATTAATTGAACCGGATTAAACGAATTGGTTTGATCGCATGATGTTGCTTTTTACCATGATAACGATTTTACACTTGATTTGATAGAATGTGCAATATATATGTATTGCTTGTTAGCATGATTCTCTTGATTTAATTGATAATGAACGTAAAGCCAAAATTAATTGATAATTAAATTGTTAAAGATAAAGATGCATGTAAATGAATATGGTTATTGTTGGTATGGTTGTTATTCCCTATTGATGTTAATAAAACATATGCTGATGTACATGTTTAATTCAGTTGGTTGGTAAACCAGAATTCTGTTGGTTCTTGTGTATGAATGTGGGATGCCTTGTTAAAGGTCCAAGAGCCCAAATTGTTGTGATTGTTTACTTTCTTTCTTATTGTGTAGTGATGTCATCCTAGATGGATGTTGTGATATGTGGGGGCATGGAGGCCTTGTGGTTGTTGCAGCGGATGACGCCTAGAGTGGTGAGATGCATCAGTTTTTGAATATGAGTGTTAGGGAGGACACCAGGGATGATGGAATGTGATAGATGTGGTTGTTGGATGATTGTGGATTCTTTGGTTGTTTATCAGCTTTTCTTTTCCCCACTGCTCAAGGTAGCTGGTCTTGCTTACCCTTCATCCGAAATGGGTGAAGACACGTGGGGTATGCCATGTGATTTCTGTGTTTAACCTCTCCAGGGAGAATGAGTGTACGCTCTTGCTATCGGCGGCATAGAATCGACGGGTTGTACATCTACTCACCTTGTTGACCTCACTTGTGTTTAGTATCATATGATGCATTTCTAGAATGACTGGGAATATGGGGAAAGTAATTCTGTAATGAATGTTTGAATAAATTATGTTAACCCATGGGGTTGGAGTGTGTAGAAACTTAATGACGAGGCTTTAACTTTTGAAGGGACAGTGGATTCTGGAATGTGATGTTAATGGAATTTAATGTGGAATTGTTCATGGTTATTTAATGTTTGAATAATTAATTAACATACAGAGGAATTGATAAAAATGGAATGAATTAATCTAATAAATCCCTTTTAAGTGTTGTGTGCTTCTAGGATACCTAGTCTTAGATGTGGCAGCCTAGTTTCTGATAGACGTTAGCTTCAGTTGTGTCTAAGACTAGGTTATGCCCATAGCGTGGTTGTGAGTTATAATATATTCTGTACTTTTTTTGTTTCTATAAGCTACTCCACCCTGTTAGTAAGGGAAACTGGCACCTCGAGGATTTTGAGCCCTGGGGGGTGTTTTCCCCAACATTCCGATGGGAGGGTGAATGGGTGACTACCCCCTTTGACCCCGCTCTCTTCTCTTGGTAGATGCTAATCCCATTAGGAAAAAGGTTAGTTTTCCCCATATATGTGTGTAGAGGGTTTCAATGGCTTGTGGTTATTCACAAACATATATTCAGGATATAATATCCTATGGAATACTATAGGTGTAACATGTATAGGTTGTGATGGCATGAGGATCATTGCTCAATGTATGGGCTATAATGGATTGACATATAATAACTGACGTATGATACACGTCATGCGAGTTTTGGTGTCTCATGGAAACTACCTGGTTACTTTTTTGTTGTAAGGATGGTGTGGTGTTTAGCCCAGGTGTCTGCGGCCAAGACTTTGTGCTGCACTTGGTGCATATTGTGGATCATAGCACAGGTATATTCGGGAAAGCATTTGGAGAGAGATTCACTTGACGTATGTCATTGGGGAAAATCGGAAAACTAGTGGGGAAGTAGTGGCGGGGTACCGTTGATATTCTTTAAAATATGACATATTCTTGTATGGGTTACTTGGTGAGAGTAGTCATGGTGAGGATGGGAAATTATTATACCTATTTAGGTGACGTGTTAGTTTCACTTGTTGTTCATTGTGCTTTAGCATGCCTTATTTACCATTGCACGAGAGGCTTCGAGAAGGATCTTACTGAGTAAAGAATTATACTCACACTATGTATATATAAACTATTTTTCATGTCACTTGGAGGAGGTTGGGGACCAAGATGGTTTCTACTAGCTTGTGGATGGAGGAGTTGTTCGGGCCTGTAGTCACTGCCATTTTACTTTTTTTTGGGTACATGTAGTTTTCCCTTTCAGTTGTAGTAATTTTTCATGGAATTTCATATATGTACTTGGGTTTCTTTTATATTTCAGTTCTGGGATGGAGTTAGTTGGTGACTATCTTATCTCTCTCTTCAAAATGTGTTCTCTTAGAGGGTAATGCTACCCATTTGTGTGTTCATTATACCCTCGGTGCTAGTCGCCAACCCGTGGCCTACTAGAGGTGGGACTCAGGGGGTCATTATCTACCTTTTCACAATGCTTGCCCAGGAGGGGTACACTTTGTGGGGAGGGGGTTATGATAGAGTGGTATCAGAGCTCTGGTTGAGGGATAGTATGGAGTTTGGAGTTATCCACATGTGAGGTTTCATGGGATGGTAGGGAAACAATGTCATTCATGTTTAGAAAGTGTGGTAAACACTGGTGACCGGCTGAGACAAAGGCATTTAGGGCTCCCTATGATCTAATGCACGGACCTTTATGTTTATAATGGCTACTAAACAAGGTGATACAAGTTGCAGGGTAGAGACCTAGGAAAGGATCATTCATCATTATTCTTTGTGCATGTGTTTGAATGGGTAGACCTTAGCATAGGATAACCTAAAATGAATAAAAATAAAAAAATTAAATTATAAATGTTGAGTCTTATATTCTAGGCTTAAGAGATCTATGTGTTTGTTATTTTTCAGGTATGGCTCCAAGTCGACGTCCTAGTCAGGTTTGCGTAGAATATGCACATCAGACCATTCCAAAAGGTCACCGCAGGGTAGAGGTTGACGACGATGACACTTGGAGGAAGACACTCCGAGAGTTTCAGCGCCAAAGTCTACAGAAGTATGAGGGATCCATTTCATATGTTGTCACGGAAGACTGGTTGGAGGAGGTTGAGATAAGCTTCAGTTTGATCCATGCTCAGAAGGATCCCTGGGTGACCTTAGCTATGACGAGTATTCATGGAGCAGTAAGGTATTGGTGGATCTTGTTCCTCGGGGATTGTGAGGAGTCAGTGATCCCATGGGAGGAGTTCCGAGACAAGTTCAGAGTCGATTTCCTTTCCTCGACTTCAAAGGCGTCAAGTCACCAGGAGCTTCTTACACTTTGACAGGGGAGCTCCAGTGTTTGGGAGTTTGAAATCTGTTTCAGGATGCTCTTACGATATGCTTTAGACCTGTTACCAGATGAGGTGGCCAGGGCAAGGCATTTCGAGGAGTCTTTGCATCCAGAGATCCAGCGCCAGGTCACCCCATTTAAGCCTAAGACATATCTCGAGGTGCTGGTGAGGGATGTGGTTGTCCAGAGGACTTTGATGAGGAACAGATCATCACGGGAGGTGAATCGGCATGATTCTTCATGAAGCAGAGTTGTGGTCAGGGGTTTCCAGTTTTCAGGGTAGAAGAGTTTCTGTTCAGCTGGGGAAAGGACCCAGCCCTTCACCTCTCATTTCTAGGGTGGCAGCAACTCTCAGGCCTATGCCAAGGAATCAGGAGCTTGTTTTTCTTGTGGTGGTCAAGGCCATCAGCAGCAAGAGTGCCCGACCATTCAGAGTGGTCATCATTCACTGGGCGCTACGCTCCAGGTTCCTCCCTTGAGATAGTTCATGCCGAGGTAGAAGCATCCAGTTTCACAAGCAACAAATAACCAGAGGGGAGATGGGGAAGGAAGAAGATAGCCCAATAATGCTCCCCATCCTCAGAGAGAGTATTGTGGCTATGGTGGTGGTCATCATCAGGGTCAGAGAGGTAATGGAGGAGGTCATGGTGAATTTCATGCTCTAGCATTTCCAACACCAGATGAGCCAGATGTCGTTTGAGGTACCCTTTGATTGTTTTCTACCTTGTTGTATGCCTTGTTTTATTCCAAAGTGACACACTCCTTCATATCACCTACCCATTCCATAATTTGAGACTTTTCGTAGATAGGCTTCTAGTGCCCTTGGTGTTGACTACGCTAGTTGGAGGTTGAGTTGACTTGTTTGAAGAATGTTGAGACTATGAGATAGTGTTGGGGAAACACCGCTCTTGGGGAGATTTCCTATGTTTACATATCCAACCATATAATGTCAACCTCAGCATGGATTTGTTATATTAGGTGCAGTATATCATGGATTGCCTAAAAAAGATGGTCATTTCATTGGTGAGGTTGGCTAGCCAATGGTGTTTGATAGTGAGAGAGATCCTCAGATGGGTCACAAGTGTGTTCTATCCTTATCATCCATGGCAGTTGAGATGATACTGAGTTATTCAGAGGTTAAATAGTTTTAATTTATTATGGTCGTAGAGGAGTACCCTAATGTCTTCCCGGAAGAGGTTGTAACATTACCCCATCGATGAGAGAACACATTTGGGTTCGAACAACAGCCAAGGGCATATCTTATCTCTATGTATCCATATTGGATGGTCCCTTCTGAGTTACGAGAGCTGTGTATATAGCTTGATGGTCTGTTTCAGTGCGGTTTTGATCTGCCAAGTGTGTCACCATGTGGTACACTAGTTCTGTTCGAGAAAAAGGCCGAAAAGTTTGTGGTTTTGTGGCAATTATCGTCACTTAAAAAAAGTGACAATAAAGAATAACTATCCTATAATGTGGATTGATGATTTATTCAATCAACTGAAGGGCGAAATTTTGTTCCCAAAGATGAACTTGCGGTAAGGATATCATCAGATGCGTGTAAAGGATAAGTATATCCTGAAGACTTCTTTCCATTGTCGTCATGGGAATTATGTTGTAATGTCGTTTGGTGTGATGAATGCTCCTGCTGTGTTCATGGGGTTGATGAATGATGTGTTCCGTGAGTTCCTAGACAAGTTCGTGGTAGTTTTCATTGACGAAATCCTTGTGTACTATACATTTGAATAGGAGCATGCAGAGAATCTATGAGCTGTTTTGGGAGTTCTTCATTGACATCATCTATTTGGGAATTGTCGAAATGTGAGTTTTGGGCCCGAGAAGACCGTTTATTGGGGAATGTTGTGTCTAAATAGGGATTAGCTATGGATCCATTGATGATTGAAGCATTTGTGACTTGGGCAGCTCCCAAGATAGATTCATAGGTGTGATGTTTCCTTGGACTCGCAGGCTACAACAGGAGGTTCATAGCCAATTTCTCACGGGTTGTGACTCCACTGACAGCTTTGACAAGGAATGACCAGGAATTCATATGGAATGATCATCGTCAGGCATATTTCAAGTATCTAAAGGAGAAGTTGGTAAGTGCCCTAGTCCTTTGTCTTCCAGCTGAGGGAGTTCAGTTTGATGTTTTCTGCGATGCTTCACATCTGGGGTTAGGCTTTGTTCTCATGCTGCAGAGGTCAGTTGTTTCTTATAGGTCTCTGCAGTTGTGTTCCCATGAACACCACTATGCCACCCATGATCTTGAGTTGGTTTCCATAGTGTTTTCTCTAAAGTTGTAGAGACATTACCTCATTGGTGAAATCTTTGTGGTTCTCACTGATCATAAGAGTTTGAGGCATGTTTTCCCCCAGTGTGAGTTTAACTTACGACAACATCGGTGGATGGAGTTCTTATAGGAAAACTGCTTCAAAATATCATATACACCTAGAATAGGGAATGTTGTGGCTGAGGTGCTAAGCTGAAAGTCACGTAGTGATGCTGTGAGTGAATCTGGTGATTCCTGGAGAGTAATTGAAGAAATGTCATCATTATATCTTGATATTGGAGAAATTGAGGGTAGAGGCTATCTTTTTTAGATGATGGTGCAGTCATCCCTGGTGTATATGTAGGAAGAGTCCTAGTTGGGGGATCATGAGGTAGAGGTTTGGAGAGACCAAGTTGTTTGTGGTGAGGCCCATGATGGATGGTTTGAGGATGAACAACACAAGTTGTTGTATCATGGAAGACTTTTTGTTACCTTGGGGATGCATGAGACATTCCTCATAGAGTTCCATGGTTCTCTTTCAGCAGTGCATCCAGGTGTGACAAAGATGTACCGATCCTTGAGGAGTCAGTTTTTGTGGCCTGGGCTGAAGCGTGCGGTTGCAGAGTTTGTGTCTCGATGTTTAGTCTGCCAGCAGGTGAAGGTCGCACACCGTGTTCCTGGTGGTCTTTTCCAGCCATTATAGATTCCTCAGTGGAAGTGGGAGGACTCTCAATGGACATTGTTACTGGTTTAACTTGATCTTCGAGAGTATATGATGCTATTTTGGTGGTAGTAGACCGTTTAACGAAATCAGAACATTTTATAGCAATCAAGGAGTCATGCTTAGTGGATTTTTGTCGAGGAAGTATCTACAGGAGGTGGTGAGACTTCAAGGATTCCCTATGATGATCATTTATGATCGAGGTCCTCATTTTTCCTCTATGGTGTTGAGAGGTCCCCAACATGCTTTTGGTTCTCAGCTATGCCTTAGCGCTGCTTTTCATCCTCAAACGGATGGTCAGATGGAGCAAACCATCCAGATTCTCCAAGACATGTTGCGCTCTGATGTTCTTGATTTTTTAGGATCATGGATGAGGTACATACCCTTAGTGTAGTTTTCCTATAATAATATTTTCCACTCCACCATCGGCATGTCGCCGTTTGAAGTCTTGTATGGCCGGAATTTACATTCTCCATTCTGCTGGACTGGGGTCAGAGAGTCAGCAATTCTTAGACCAGAACTAGTGCAGAATACAATAGAGATGGTTCAGGTGAATTGTGAGAGGTTGAAAGTAGGGCAAGATCGTCAGAAATCATATTCTGATCAAAGGAGGAGACCCTTGGAGTTTAATGTTGCAGATCATGGGTTTATAAAGATGACTCCTCGTCATGGGCAGTGAAGGTTTGGTCATTGGAGTAAGATTTCACCATGATTTGTTAGGGCTTTTGAGGTGGTAGCTGTAACACCCCAAGCTTCCTCGGTATGTTTCCTTTCGAATAATGCAATGACGTGCATTGTACGCAACTTCGAGATTTTAACACACCACAACCAATCAAACTAGCCGTTATGAATAGTAATACCTACTTTTTGAAATTATATATATTTTATATTTCAAAATGGACTTCATTTTTGGATTCGGAATATCGAATTTAGCCTAAGGTGAAATTTTGGTACTTTTCGGATAACTTTCATATTTTGATGAATAGTGAAAATTACTAAATTTTAATTAAAAACAACTTTTTAATCAAAATAATTAATAGTGATAAATTGTGAATTTGAGTGATTTTAAAGTATATTTAGAATATATTTTTACCATTTAATATAATGTTGGTCATTGGACATAATTTTACAATTAAACCGAACATAAACAAGTGTCAATCTTTTGATAGTTATTATCTCTTAAAAACACGCTTTTTGTTTTGACAGCGGGAATTAATTTTAAATTAATTTCTGCCACATCTGTGTTTTGAATTTAGAAAAATGGATTCCATATTTTGAATCAGGATGTCCAAATTGTGTAAATAGGTAACTTTTATTTTTAGACATTTTGAATAATTACTGCGGTAAATATTTTATTTACCATGGTTAAGGGTAAATCCGGTAAATAAGGGTTAAACAAATAATATTATAATAATACTAAATTACCCTAAAACGTGTCTTAACCCTATTGGTTGATACATGGTCGACCATTGGCATCTTTGGGTCTATTTTGGGACCCCATGGATCCACTTGTAAGTGATAATGACACATTATATTAATAAAGCTAAAATAAAAATAAAAATGGCATAAGCTTACATCTTTTAGAAGAACAATTTTTACATAGGGTTATACATGTTGGATTTTAGATTATAAATATTCATTAGAAAGCTAAACAGCTTTCCTACATAATGATATTTTATTTGTAATTTTTATACATTAAATAATTTATTTTATTTATGACACAATGATGATGCAGTAATTACTATAATAGTGAAAAATTAAAATAAGTGATATTATAAATACCCAAATAAATATAATACGAAACTTTTAATGAATTAAACTAATTTTCTAGGATAATATGATATATTAGGATTGATTTAATTGACTTTTATCTAAGTAATCAATCTGTTATGAGTTTCACAAAAATCAACTATTGAATAGTGTCAAAATTGACATAAAAGAGTTCTTAAAACAAATATTATATTATTAATTGATATTAAATTCCTAAAAATCTAAGGTTCGGCCAAGAGACTTATATTATGATAGGTTAATCATTAATGGACCACTTGGGGGTCTCTTGGATGTATATAGTAAGTTTATTAACCATATTATATAAAAATACAAAGAGACATTGTAAAAGTGAAACTAATTAACTTAGAGTTAATACTTAATGATAAGGTTAATATAAGTACCCAAACCTGTCTAAATTCTATTGGATGAGTTGTTTTCGACCTATCCCCATCTCATACTTTGAATAGTCAACTTTGGAGCCTTTGGAAACAGAAAATGAATTTATTATAAATTAATATTTCTAGCTTTTCCAAAGGTGCCCCTCACCCCTCTTATAAAAGGGCATTCCTCCTTCTCATTTACTCACACCTCTCAAGCCACTTGGCTCGTCCAAACTCTGACCAAATAAGCTCCCCACATCCCTCTCCTCCTCCTTGAAGCTTCCCCTTAGGCAGAAAGCATTTCAACAAGTCCTTTGGTTCCAACCAAAGTGAGTTACCTAAATTAAAGGTAACGATTTCTCTTAAATTATTTTCATTTATTTTGCTTCTTCAACCCCCAAAATCTTTTTATTTCCCTTCTTTTGTAACAAAAACAGTATCCTCAATATACTAGGATGTTGTTATAAGAAGTATTCAAACTACACATACACACAACTCCATCTAATGGATGATGAACATAATGTTTCTGTGGATGGCAAACTAACGCCTCACGAAATGATGATTGTTCAAAAACATCTTACCGCCTCTCATGGTGGCCATTATGATGGCACTGTAATTAAATATGATATTAATGATATATATTTTATATATAAGCTTCTGTAATTCCATTTTATTTCATACCATTATTCGTTTCATGTTGTATATACATACGATAATTTCATTTGAGGATGTACGGACTACCGCCCCCTTAAAATGATATGACTCGTTCATACCACACATGGAACGTATAAAGGATGGTGTTAATGAACTTAAGTAACATATATAAAATATTATATTATACTAGAATAGTAATATACCTATGTATAATTTGGATTCGATTCTTTTAAAATAAAAATTAAATGGAAGTAGCGTTCGTGCGTACGTACGGACTACCGTCTCCACGAACGCGATGAGATTCATTCTCCATCGTATCCATTCAAGTATAATTATCATTTGATGATTAAAAAATGATTTTTAAGAACTTGATACCATTCTGGATATGAATAATATACATCCCATTAATAACGAATATGGCTCACATAACAAAGAATATAAAGTAAAATGAACCCGTTAACACCCGAAATGACGATAATTCTAAGATATTATTAAAGAATCAATATTAAAAGATCATATATGATATCATATTAAAGTAAATGATTCTTGTATTATTCAATAACAATTATTTGACTATTATACAGGAGGTAAACCTACCATCGACCAAGGAAAAAGTACAATGTAAGGGATTTTCTTATCTCACTTTTAATTCCGTGAGAATTCCATTGATCACCACTTAATTATTGCATGTGGTGTATGTGTACTGCCCATGATTGTATTCATTATGTTATATACTTTTATTTATGGGTATTTACATCATCATGGTATGATACTTCTTTCATGGGTGTATGTTTCTTATGTTACCTAATCAATAAAGGAATTTGAGATTTCAATTTCCACTCATTTGGCTTTACGCATATTTCATTGATTATATTACCCCAAGATTATGTGTGGAATCACTATTCATTTGATTATGTCATAATTTCCACTCCCCTTCCTGTGGATATAAGTTTGATACACATAATCACTCCATTGATAATTCTCATGTCATTGATATGAATTTGATAAGAGTAATTTTAACTCATTCTCCATTTGTTGAGTTAAACATCCAATTCGTTGGTATTGTTTTTACAAGAATATGCGTGAATATCCTTTGATTGATTTACACTGAATATCCAATCATATTTAGTGTATTTATATTTGTCACACATAATTATGTCGTTGATTTATCCTTAACCTAAGGATACAACCTTTATGAGAGATTTCATCTCAATTTACATTCCATTGAGACTTCTTTGTTGATATACACCAAATCACTTTTATGTGGTGTATATAATGTACTTTGACATAGTATATCATGAATCCCTTTATTCTCATGATATTACAAAGTTTTGATTACCACAATTATTTGTATTCAAGTGTCTCTTTTGGTTGTAACCTCTAACCAAAATACCATTTTAAAATGTTTTAAAGACTTATTCTTCTATATCTTGCTCATTAATGTCCATGTTTTAAAAATGGTTTTAAGGATTTATTTATATGGACATTAAAGTTTTAAAATTAAAACTCCTTTTAAAAGTTTCAAAGTGGTATGGGACACTTTGATTCAAAAATCAATTTTTAAATGGCTTCTTGAAAAATAGTGTGACTTTTAAATGATTTCAAGAAAAGGGGGATATTTCCCTCAAAATGTTTTGATGATTATTTTAATCTATATCAACATCATTCATTATTCATGATTGAGGTTAATGTGATACAATACAATCTTCCATATTGTATCAAATGAGTTATGTTTGACTGTGGATGTTCTATTTTTATACCATTCATGGATTGTGGTTAAAGTATTGACATTTCGTATGCTAGTTTTAATATGAATGTTTATTTTATGATTAAAACTATTCATATGAGGAATGCATTGGACTTAGTAAGTGACGGGTGGAGCCCGCTATAGCTCCTCGATGCATCGGTAGGTCTCATGAGACAAACTAGTGTCTTGGCACAAGGCCTTGGCAAAATCTTATTTGTAGTCTTGGCACGAGGCCTTGGCTATGTGGTTATGATAGTCTGGCATTATGCATTCCATCATTATGAAAGTGGTTATTGATATTGCATGTGATCATTCGACTAGTAGAATATCCATGTGATTAAGTAAATGGCATTATTTCATTTTACCTTCTCCATTTTATGCTGAAGTTTAAATTTAAAAGGCTTTTGTTTTAGTTATAAATTGCCTTAAGTGTTTATGCTTATTTATGAAATCTTCTGCTATAATGTTATCCTTACTGAGCATCCGAGCTCACCCCTTTCAATGTTTTATTTTTCCCAGGATTATGAAGAAGTAATTTATGAATGACCTGCAGGGATAGTATGAGGGGATATGAAGACAAGATGTTTTTTTATGATGTAATGTAAAGATTTATGGATGTATCTAGTTATTCCAAGGCTACTAAACTAATCGGTCTTTCGAGACTTGATCTTTCTCATAATCATGCCAATGTTATGTAATAATGCACCGACTCTAGGTAATTAGGGTCGGGGTGTTACAGATGGTATCAGAGGAAGTTTAGTACAAACCTTGGTAGCTAGATTTAGATAAACTCTGATTAGAGCACGTAGACCTAAGATGAACTTTGAGGATTAGTATAAAAGAACTTCCTAGAATTTTGGTATTGTAGAGATTTTGTGAGTTTTCTGAGCAATACATCCCTGTCTGGATACGAGCAGGTAGAGGCGGCTCTGGCACAGATGTACCTAGGGGTAAAACCCGAAAAAACCGCATTGAGCTAGACTCGAATGGGAACTGGTGCACGACAACGGGCCTTGCTGCACTCTTGGTTACGACACTCCCGGGGGATATGCTTAGGATAATTTACATTTTCTTTACAAACCGATTTAAGTAATATATACATAAGATGAGAGTAAATGACCTTGGTTAATACTAATATGTTTCAAATTGAGAATATGGTGACATTTTAATCTCTAAATTATTTTACGACTACTATTACTCACACAATACTTTCTGGTTTTAGTCAATGGCTGGATTCCAAGGAAGTCATAGTGACTTTGAGAATGATGTAAAAGTTGAGAACAGTGGTGGCAATGAGCAAAAAAATGGAATGTTGATAGGCGTAAAAGATATCGTCTTTATGCCAAATCAGTTTTCCAAAAATATGATCAACAACATATATATTAACCAACTCCAGACTCAACAAGGAAGAGAAAGGTGATAAATGATAAGAGCTCCAGCAATGGAGACCATGGAGAAAAGAACCCTCAATTTTCATCATGCAGGAAATGTGGAAAGAGACACCCAGGAAAGTGTTTCAATGGGACAACGAAATGTTTTACGTGCGGGAAGGAAGGACATAAAGTAAAGAATTGCCGAAGAAAAATGAAGAGTACTATGGAAGAAGATAAAAATGGTCCCAAGAGTCCATTTACAGTCATTTGCCGTAAATGTAGGGGACCTGGCCATTACCCGAGTGAATGTCCTATTCTATAGGATATTTTCTTGGTCAAAGAAGAAGCTATGTGGGAATAAATGGTTGGAGAAATGTTTAAAAAGTATTAGCACTCCTTGTTGATGGGTTTACTATGGAATAATTTTCTCTTGTATTTGTAACCCCGCAGTTTTCCATGTGAGAATGATATTTGAGGAAGAATTGTCTCTTCTCTTGTGGATATAGGTATAAATAACCATTTGGATTTATATGATCATTGGGGTTTGAGAGAATTATAAGTTATTCTAATTTGGGATGAAGATTCAAGGTATGATATAACATTTATGGTTAAATTTATGATATAGTATTTTGAGGAATTTATCTCATTTTGGAAATATTATAAAATATAGTTTTTGAAAAAGGACAACACGTAGACCGTGTGACAACCCGTCGCGTCGGACAAAGCTATGGGAATCGAACCCACAACCAAAGTGCGATTGGGATTTATCACCTACCACTGGACTACGTGAAGTCCCTGGTTAGTGTGACTTTTTTTTAGTTAAATGATTTTATTGATCAATAATAAGTTGATTTGGGTTCTTATTTCATATCAAAAGAATACCCTTGGTATAGGAAAATGATTTGGTGATTAAGTGATAAATGTTATTTTGGAAGATGTTCGCTTTGTTGGGAACACTATATACCCAAGGAAAATAGAATACTATGAGGTTTAATTTGTGGAGTAATGATAGATTTTTATCTACGTTTTTATTGTGGATTTATAGTGATTTGGGTTATTTATGGAAATGATTAACCTATAATAGAGAATATGTGATTAGGTTAATTACTTTTGAGTATGTGACTTTAAGAGTATCTGATGTCATTTGGAGATACAATTTAACATGGGAGACTACATAACCAAATTCTTCTATGTTTTGGGTTTCAATATTAGTTTGGATTATATTAAAGGATTTTAAGGACAATTGGTTATTGAATGGTATCTATTTAACTTTGGGGTATTGTTGGTTTAATTTTAGAAATTAAGATTAGTGCATATTTATCTCAATGAATATCCTTTTGGGGGATCATTAGATCATTCACTGACCATTTTGGTTTTGATTAATCTTCAAAGACAATGTAAATATATGGTTTATCCTTCATGGATCATGTGATTCTATAGAAGTTTATTCTATCTCTTCCAGTGTGACCAAGTTTTCTTGAATACTCATCGTTTAAAAAAAAATGAGTTAGTGGTGGAAATTTATTAAAGAATGAAAATCTACATAAATTTAAGTATATCTCATAATTTTCTTAGTCAATATCATAAATGAATTCATCTTCCTTATGTAATGTAACTTAAAAAAAAATGTTGTCCGTTTACTTTCCTACTAGGAGACTAATGGTCATTTGTCCTAACACAAGTTTGTGGTTTTCTCATTGTTAACTTTCTCCTGATCATGATTTCTATCCCTCTCCATCAGAACTTGACACTTAGTTTATCATCCATATCCATGTTTTCTTACATGGAATCCTAGTATGGGTTATCTTGGATGACCCATATACCTCTCTTTCTTTCTTTTAAAGTGATAGTTTTATTGACTCTTTTTCCGATTTGGGACTTTCCATTATATTCCCAAGCAAAATTTTAAAAATTGCGAGGACGCAATTTATTGAAGGAGGGGAGAATATAACACCCCAAGCTTCCTCGGTATGTTTCCTTTCGAATAATGCAATGACGTGCATTGTACGCAACTTCGAGATTTTAACACACCACAACCAATCAAACTAGCCGTTATGAATAGTAATACCTACTTTTTGAAATTATATATATTTTATATATCAAAATGGACTTCATTTTTGGATTCGGAATATCGAATTTAGCCTAAGGTGAAATTTTGGTACTTTTCGGATAACTTTCATATTTTGATGAATAGTAAAAATTACTAAATTTTAATTAAAAACAACTTTTTTAATCAAAATAATTAATAGTGATAAATTGTGAATTTGAGTGGTTTTAAAGTATATTTAGAATATATTTTTACCATTTAATATAATTTTGGTCATTGGACATAGTTTTATAATTAAACCGAAAATAAACAAGTGTCAATCTTTTGATAGTTATTATCTCTTAAAAACACGCTTTTTGTTTTGACAGCGGGAATTAATTTTAAATTAATTTCTGCCACTTCTGTGTTTTGAATTTAGAAAAATGGATTCCATATTTGGAATCAGGATGTCCAAATTTTGTAAATAGGTAACTTTTATTTTTAGACATTTTGAATAATTACTGCGGTAAATATTCTATTTACCATGGTTAAGGGTAAATCCGGTAAATAAGGGTTAAAAAAATAATATTATAATAATACTAAATTACCCTAAAACGTGTCTTAACCCTATTGGTTGATACATGGTCGACCATGGGCATCTTTGGGTCTATTTTGGGACCCCATGGATCCACTTGTAAGTGATAATGACACATTATATTAATAAAGCTAAAATAAAAATAAAAATGGCATAAGCTTACATCTTTTAGAAGAACAATTTTTACATAGGGTTATACATGTTGGATTTTCGATTATAAATATTCATTAGAAAGATAAAAATATTTCCTACATAATGATATTTTATTTATAATTTTTAGACATTAAATAATTTATTTTATTTATGACACAATGATGATGCAGTAATTACTATAATAGTGAAAAATTAAAATAAGTGATATTATAAATACCCAAATAAATATAATACGAAACGTTTAATGGATTAAACTAATTTTCTAGGATAATATGATATATTAGGATTTATTTAATTGACTTTTTTCTAAGTAATCAATCTGTTATGAGTTTCACAAAAATAAACTATTGAATAGTGTCAAAATTGACATAAAAGAGTTCTTAAAACAAATATTATATTATTAATTGATATTAAATTCCTAAAAATCTAAGGTTCCGCCAAGAGACTTATATTATGATAGGTTAATCATTAATGGACCACTTGTGGGTCTCTTGGATGTATATAGTAAGTTTATTAACCATATTATATAAAAATACAAAGAGACATTGTAAAAGTGAAACTAATTAACTTAGAGTTAATACTTAAAGATAAGGTTAATATAAGTACCCAAACCTGTATAAATTCTATTGGATGAGTTGTTTTCGACCTATCCCCATCTCATACTTTGAATAGTCAACTTTGGAGCCTTTGGAAACCGAAAATGAATTTATTATAAATTAATATTTCTAGCTTTTCCAAAGGTGCCCCTCACCCCTCTTATAAAAGGGCATTCCTCCTTCTCATTTACTCACACCTCTCAAGCCACTTGGCTCATCCAAACTCTGCCCAAATAAGCTCCCCACATCCCTCTCCTCCTCCTTGAAGCTTCCCCTTAGGCAGAAAGCATTTCAACAAGTCCTTTGGTTCCAACCAAAGTGAGTTACCTAAATTAAAGGTAACGATTTCTCTTAAATTATTTTCATTTATTTTGCTTCTTCAACCCCCAAAATCTTTTTATTTCCCTTCTTTTGTAACAACAACAGTATCCTCAATATACTAGGATGTTGTTATAAGAAGTATTCAAACTACACATACACACAACTCCATCTAATGGATGATGAACATAATGTTTCTGTGGATGGAAAACTAACGCCTCACGAAACGATGATTGTTCAAAAACATCTTACCGCCTCTCATGGTGGCCATTATGATGGCACTATAATTAAATATGATATTAATGATATATATTTTATATATAAGCTTCTGTAATTCCATTTTATTTCATACCATTATTCGTTTCATGTTGTATATACATACGATATTTTCATTTGAGGATGTACGGACTACCGCCCCCTTAAAATGATATGACTCGTTCATACCACACATGGAACGTATAAAGGATGGTGTTAATGAACATAAGTAACATATATAAAATATTATATTATACTGGAATAGTAATATACCTATGTATAATTTGGATTCGATTCTTTTAAAATAAAAATTAAATGGAAGTAGCGTTCGTGCGTATGTACGGACTACCGTCTCCACGAACGCGATGAGATTCATTCTCCATCGTATCCATTCAAGTATAATTATCATTTGATGATTAAAAAATGATGTTTAAGAACTTTATACCATTCTGGATATGAATAATATACATCCCATTAATAACGAATATGGCTCACATAACAAAGAATATAAAGTAAAATGAACCCGTTAACACTGGAAATGACGATAATTCTAAGATATTATTAACGAATCAATATTAAAAGATCATATATGATATCATATTAAAGTAAATAATTCTTTTATTATTCAATAACAATTATTTCACTATTATACAGGAGGTAAACCTACCATCGACCAAGGAAAAAGTACAAAGTAAGGGATTTTCTTATCTCACTTTTAATTCCGTGAGAATTCCATTGATCACCACTTAATTATTGCATGTGGTGTATGTGTACTGCCCATGATTGTATTCATTATGTTATATACTTTTATTTATGGGTATTTACATCATCATGGTATGATACTTCTTTCATGGGTGTATGTTTCTTATGTTACCTAATCAATAAAGGAATTTGAGATTTCAATTTCCACTCATTTGGCTTTACGCATATTTCATTGATTATATTACCCAAGATTATGTGTGGAATCACTATTCATTTGATTATGTCATAATTTCCACTCCCCTTCCTGTGGATATAAGTTTGATACACATAATCACTCCATTGATAATTCTCATGTCATTGATATGAATTTGATAAGAGTAATTTTAACTCATTCTCCATTTGTTGAGTTAAACATCCAATTCGTTGGTATTGTTTTTACAAGAATATGCGTGAATATCCTTTGATTGATTTACACTGAATATCCAATCATATTTAGTGTATTTATATTTGTCACACATAATTATGTCGTTGATTTATCCTTAACCTAAGGATACAACCTTTATGAGAGATTTCATCTCAATTTACATTCCATTGAGACTTCTTTGTTGATATACACCAAATCACTTTTATGTGGTGTATATAATGTACTTTGACATAGTATATCATGAATCCCTTTATTCTCATGATATTACAAAGTTTTGATTACCACAATTATTTGTATTTAAGTGTCTCTTTTGGTTGTAACCTCTAACCAAAATACCATTTTAAAATGTTTTAAAGACTTATTCTTCTATATCTTGCTCATTAATGTCCATGTTTTAAAAATGGTTTTAAGGATTTATTTATATGGACATTAAATTTTTAAAATTAAAACTCCTTTTAAAAGTTTCAAAGTGGTATGGGACACTTTGATTCAAAAATCAATTTTTAAATGGCTTCTTGACAAATAGTGTGACTTTTAAATGATTTCAAGAAAAGGGGGATATTTCCCTCAAAATGTTTTGATGATTATTTTCATCTATGTCAACATCCTTCATTATTCATGATTGAGGTTAATGTGATACAATACAATCTTCCATATTGTATCAAATGAGTTATGTTTGACTGTGGATGTTCTATTTTTATACCATTCATGGTTTGTGGTTAAAGTATTGACATTTCGTATGCTAGTTTTAATACGAATGTTTATTTTATGCTTAAACCTATTCATATGAGGAATGCATTGGACTTAGTAAGTGACGGGTGGAGCCCGCTATAGCTCCTCGATGCATCGGTAGGTCTCATGAGACAAACTAGTGTCTTGGCACAAGGCCTTGGCAAAATCTTATTTGTAGTCTTGGCACGAGGCCTTGGCTATGTGGTTATGATAGTCTGGCATTATGCATTCCATCATTATAAAAGTGGTTATTGATATTGCATGTGATCATTCGACTAGTAGAATATCCATGTGAGTAAGTAAATGGCATTATTTCATTTTACCTTCTCCATTTTATGCTGAAGTTTAAATTTAAAAGGCTTTTGTTTTAGTTATAAATTGCCTTAAGTGTTTATGCTTATTTATGAAATCTTATGATATAATGTTATCCTTACTGAGCATCCGAGCTCACCCCATTCAATGTTTTATTTTTCCCAAGATTATGAAGAAGTAATTTATGAATGACCTGCAGGGATAGTATGAGGGGATATGAAGACAAGGTTTTTTTTTATGATGTAATGTAAAAATTTATGGATGTATCTAGTTATTCCAAGGCTACTAATCTAATCGGTCTTTCGAGACTTGATCTTTCTCATAATCATGCCAATGTTATGTAATAATGCACCGACTCTAGGTAATTAGGGTCGGGGTGTTACAGTAGCTCATATTGGATCTGTGGCATATCAAGTAGCACTTCCCCCGCAGATGAGTTGAATACATGATGTTTTCCATGTATCGTAGCTCCGGCGTTATCTTCATGATGACTCTGACATCATAGATTGGGGAGAGATCAATGTTTATGGTGATGCAACCTTTGAGGAGTGACCTGTGGAGATCCAAGACCGCATGGAGAAGGTGTTGCACGTGCGTTCTATCCCTTTAGATCGTGTCTTGTGGCGACACAGTGGCTTGGAGGAGAGTACTTAGGAATGTGAGTCCCAGATGCGTGTCCTGTACCCAGAGTTGTTTGATGTTTAACTCTTTTCATGTATCATTGTATCTTGTGTGGTTAAGAAACTTTTTGGTTTATGAGATGGCTTCCTTTCTTGATTTGGTGTCTTGCTCTCTTTTGAGAGGTATCTCGAGGGGTTGTTGTTCAGACCCTGTCTCATTTTCTAATTAAGAGGGTTTTGGATTCTCAAGGAGATAATGTTTTGAGAGGTATTTGATGTAATTTCCTCGACCTCTCCAGAACATTCCTTTTTGAAAAGGTGGTGTTATAGGTGTTCTGGATGGTTATGGTCGCTTGGGGTGCGTTTGGGTGGAATTTTAATGAAAGCTAAAGGGTAATAGCTTTCGCATGGCTGGAGCACGGTTTTGCTAAACCGTGCAGCCATACCGTTCAGGGCTGGTCTTGGAGGGAGTGGCTAATGCACAGTTACTGCATAGTTGGTGTAACTATGTGGACTAAAAAAGCGAGAAGTGTGTGAAGAGACAGAAGCTAGCTCATGGTTAGCTCACAGTTTAGTAAACTGTGCGGGCACTTAAAGTTAGATCCTAGAAATGTGGATCTAACTCTATCTGACATTAATCATCTCGTTTAATCCCCTAAGTGTCCATAACTCTGGATTACTCTCCCTTAGAGGTAGAAGAACCTCTCCCAAGCATTTTGGGGGTGATCCGGAGGCTTCTCATCACAAATCGAAGCCAGTTTCTTGAGGTATGTGATCCTTTTTGTTTGGATTCTTAGATATACCTAGATATACTCCTCCTATTCTCTAGAGATCTTATATATACACCTTTTATGGGTAAATCTAAGTGTTTGGATGTCGATTATGATGAGAATTGGTCTTGTTTGTGTTAGGAGAAGAGATATTGGGAGGATCCTTGGTGAATTGACCCGGTCTTCTTGGGCATTCTTCGACCGTTGTGGTTTCTATCAAAACCATTGAGGTAGGGGATTCATGGATTCTCTAATTGTATATGTGAAATCGTAGAGTTATCATGATTTGGCCTTTAGATCATAATGGAATTGACCTAATTAAATACTTCAACCATATTTAATGAATTGGGTTGATCGCATGTTATTGCTTTGTACCGTGATAATGGTTTGCCTCATTATTTGATAGATAGTGTGATATATATGTCTTTCTTGTTAGCATGTTGCTCATGATGAAATTGATGAGGAACATAAAGCTAGAATTAATTTATAATCAATAGAATAATGATATAGAGGCATGTGAATGAATCCGATTATAGTTTTTGTGGTTGTTGATCCCATTTGATGTTAATCAAATTGATGCCGATGTACGTGTATAATTCAGTTGGTTGGTAAACCTGAAATCTATCGGGGCTTGTGTATGAAGGTGGAATTCCTTGTTAAAGGGCCAAGATCCCAAATTGTTCTGTTTGTTTACTTTCATGCTTCTTGTGCGGTGATGTGATCCTGGATGGATGTTGTGATATGTGGGGGCATAGAGGCCTTGTGGTTGTGGCAGCGGATAACGCCTAGAGTGGTGAGATGCATCGGTTTATGAATATGGGTGTCAGGGAGGACACCATAGATGATGGAATGGGATAGATGTGGTTGTTGGGTGCTTGTGGATTCTTTGGTTGTTTATCTTCTTTGCTTTTCCCCACTCCTCAATGCAACTGGTCTTGCTTACTCTTCTTCCGAAAGGGGCGAAAACACGTGGGTTATGCCACGTGATTTCCATGATTAGCATCTCTAGGGAGAATGGGTCTACGCTCTTGCTATTGGCGACACAGACTCGACAGGTAGTACATCTACTCACCGTGTTGAGAAACTTTGTGTTTAGTAGCATTGGATTCTTTTCAAGAATGCCTGGGAATATAGGGAAAGTAATTCTATAATTAATGTTTGAATAAATGATATTATCCCATGGGGTTGGAATTTGTTGAATCATAGTGATTAGGTTGTAACTTTGGATGCCACAATGAATTTTGGGATGTGATGTTAATGGAATTTAATGTGGAATTGTTCTTGGCTAGTTAATGTTTGATTAATTAATTAACATACAGTAGAATTGATAAAAAGGGAATGAAGTAATCTAATAAATCCCTTTTAATGGTTTTGTGCTTATAGGATACCTAGTCTTAGAAGTGGCATCCCGGTTTCTAAGAGACGTTAGCTGCAGTTGTGTCTAAGACTAGGTTATGCCCATAGTGTGGTTGTGAGTTATAATATATTATGTACTTTTTGTGTTTCTATACGCTACTCCACCCTATCAATAAGGGATACTCGCACCCTGGGGATTCTGATCCCTGGGGGGTCTTTTCCCCATCATTATGATGGGAGGGTGAATAGATGAGTTCCCTCTTTGACCCCGCTCTATTTTCTTGATAGATACTAGTTCCATTAGTAACAGTGGTTAGTTTTCCCCATATATGTGTGTGGAGGGCTGTAATGGATTGTGGTTATTCACACACATATATTCTGGATATAGTATCCTATGGACTGCTATAGGTGTAACATGTATAGGTTGTGATGGCTTTAGGATCCTTGCTCGGTCTATGAGCTGTAATGGCTTGAAGTATAATACCCAACGTATGATACATGTTATGCGAGATGTGGTGGCTCCCGAAACCACCTGTTTACATTTGGTTGTGAGGATGGTGTGGTGCTTAGCCCAGGTGTCTATGGTCAAGCCATTGTATTGCACGTGGTGCAAATTGTGGATCATAGCCTAGGTATATTCGGGCAAGCCATTGGAGAGAGATGCACAGGACGTATGTCATTGGGGAAAAGCAGCAAACCAGTGGGGAAGTACAAGTGGGGTACCCTTGATATTCTTTACTATACGATACATTCTTGTATGCGTTACTTGGTGAGAGTAGCCAAGGTGAGGTTGGGAACATAGTATACCTATTTAGGTGATGTGTTTGTTTCACTTGTTGTTCACTATGCTTTAGCATGCCTTCTTTACCTTTGCACAAGAGGCTTCGGGGAGAATCCTATTGAGTATACTATTATACTCACCGTATGTATATATAAAATGTATTTCAGGTCACTTGGAGTAGGTTGGGGACCAAGCTGGTTACTACTAACTTGTGTTTGGAGGAGCTATTCGGGCTTGTGGTCGCTGCCATTTTACTTTCTTTTGGGTACATGTAGTTTTCTCTTTCAGTTGTAGTATTTTTCATGGAATTTCATATATGTACTTGGGTTTCTTTTATATTTCAGTTCTGAGTTGGAGTTGGTTGGTTTCTATATTATCTCTCTCTTCCGCATGTGTTCCCTTAGAGGGTATTACCTCCCATTTCTGTGTTTATTACACCCTCAGTTCTAGTCGCCAACCCGGGGCCTACAGGAGGCAGGACCCAGCGGTCATTATCTCCCATTTCACATTTCCGGACTAGGAGGGGTACACTTTGTGGGGAGGGGCTCGTGACAATGCATGGGGATGAATCATTGGAGAAATCCAACAATAGTGAATGTAATCCAAAATGACACCATCATGATTCAAATGAGTCATGTGTTTATGATAGTGATATTGTAGAATAAACCATGAGATTTATTACCTTAAAAAATCATGTTGAATATGGAAACATTATTGGGAATTTGAAGCTCTAGATCAGATAAGAAGGAGGATGACATTATAAAAGTAAACATCACATATCCCAAAATTTGAACGAGATTCATTTTTAGAGGATATTAAATATAATTAATTGGTGGATGCTATGATTTTAGTGGTAGATCTGATTGATAAGAATGAAACATGGGATCTTATTTCATGTCTAGTAAATAAAAATTTTATCATAACTAAGTGGGATTATAGAAATAAGTTTAATGTGCGTGGAAATGTTTCAAGAAACAATGAAAGACTAATTTTTAAATGATATGCACTGGTAGAAGGTATGGATTTGAATTAAACATTTTCCCCTGTTGTATGTATTGAAACTATTTGAATGTTTTTGGATGTGTCTGCCCCTCAGAATTACAATTTTTCTCAAATGGATGTAAAGTCATCGTTATTAAATGGTGAAATTGAAGAATTAGTTTATAGTGAACAACCATGTTGGTTTATTATTTATTAGTAAGAAAATATGTTTATAATGGGAATAAATCATTGTATGGGATTAAAAAACCTTTATGTTCATGGTTTTCAATGCTTGAAATTTTTTCGATAAGGATAAAATTTTCTAAATGAAAATTTAATAGAAACATGTAGTTGAATGTTTTTGACTCTGGTACAAAAATTGTAATTATTTATGTGGATGAAATACTTTCTACTGTGGATGAAGAAAGGGTTTGTGAAGAGTCTTCTATAAAGATGAAAAATAAGTTTAAAATCCATTTTTTTGAATTTAATTTCATTTATGGCATACAATTCAACAAAATGAAAGATATATTTATTTATCTCATGAAATTTTTTTCATGGGGTTCTTAATGAACAATGGAATTTAATATTCAAAAGATTATTCAACTGCTATATTAGTGAGAACAAAGTTGAACGATGATGAATATAAAATAAATGTGAATCAGAATGATTTTCGGAAGATGATAGGAAGCCTTCTTTACCTTACATCGTAATGGTATGTTATTGTTTATGCTATTACTTAATGTTATATGTATTAAATTATTTTGAAATAATCATCTATGATGGAATTAAAGAGGATTAGGAGATATTTTAAAGGAACAAATTCATATGTGTTGTTATACAAATAAATTGAGTTACTGTTTCATGGTTAAACTACTGCTTACTAGGCTGGTGATTGTAATGTTAGACAATAAAATTAAGGAGGATCATTTTTATTAGGTGATTATTGTGTTAGTTGGGAAATAAAGAAACAATGTTTGGTATCTTTGTGCACATCTGAAACCAATTATGTTTCAAAATCTCATGATTATACTATAATGATGTCGATGAACGTTCAACTACACGATTTAAAAGTAAAAGTTTCTAAAAAACGGAACATATTTTTTTGTTTATCATAGTGCTATTGATATTTCTATGAAACCTACAAAACACTCAATATCAAATCAAATTTATATATAATTAAACATTATAAAATTGAATGTTGAGGCTAGAGATATTAGGATTTAATACACATAAATATTGAATCATATTTCAAATATCTTTCCAAAAGAAAATTCTAAGAAAATGTATGTCAAATTGAGGCTGGAACTAAACATTCATTCTCCTCCCATGGATTCCTAAATCTTATTAGAAAACAACACCCATGGTGCTTTGAATTATGTAGAAAAATGGTGAAAATAAGAAACAACTTTCTAAAATGGTTTATTTATATATATTTTTATGAATCTAATGATGTGGTTATCATATAATGTGGGAGATAAATAGTAAAATGATAGAGAAAGAGTAAGATAAAATTAATGGGGGTGTTCTGAGTAAGGGGGAGTTTGTCATTACATGGATTCTAAATTTTCATGCCCCCAAGGGATGGAAATCCATCAAAAATATTACATTATTCAGTAGTTTGGAGTTATCCCACTCTATTTTATGAAATTATTTGTTATGAATAATGTCAAAAACATGCATTGTTGGAAATTTCTAAGAATTGGAAATGTATTTAACAAAGGTTTTCAATACATCCAAAGGGAGAGAATAAATAATATTTGAGGTTTTTTAACATAATTTTTTATTAGTTGAAAACAAAACTTTTTTATAAACATTTATGCTATACTGGAATACGATGTTTTTGGTTTGTATAAGTTTTTCTTTGTTTCTATGTGATAAAGATGTAGCTATGTATGGAAGATGTTGCGTAAGTCCTTTTGGATTCTAAATAATCTTGATTGTGTATGTTGTTTATTATTAAGAAGGTATAATGTTTCTCATAACATTCTAAACAAAATCAAACAATGCATTAATAATATTAATTTTTTCACAAATCCTGAAAAGTTTCAGATAAATATGTTGATGAAATGGTTTATATGTTTGGTGATTTTCACTGAGAAATATTCTAAGAAAATTAGAACATGATTTCTATGAAATCAGGAACCTAATATCTTAAAAAACCAGAACTTTTTTTTCTATGAAAACTATAACATGATTATAGAGAAAAATGGATCCGGATTTCTGACGAACATAGAACATGAATTCTGACAAATCTAGAATAATATATCTAAGAAAAAAGGGTCCTTGTTTTTGAGAAAAGAAGAACCTCATTTTTGAACAATCTGGAACCAGATTTCTAGCAAAACTAGAACAAAATTTAGGCACAATCTAGAACCTAATTTTTTAGAAAACTAGAACCTGATTTTCATAAAAACGAGAACATGATTTTTGAACTATCTAGAACCTAATATCTGGTAAAACCTGAACCTTATTTCTGAACAATCATGAACCTAATTTATAAAATAATCGAAAATAGGATTACGAAAGAATTGGAACATTATTTCAGAACAATTCATAACTGAAATTCTGAAGAATTTCGGAATGTGATTTCTGAGTAATTAGGAATATTATTATTGGAAATGAGGAACCTCATTTTGGATTAATTTGGAACTTTATTTCTAAAAAATTCATAAACTAATTTCAGCAAAATTCATAACCTGATTTTTGAGAAAACCAGAACCAAATTTATAAACAATTTGGTACAGTATTTATGAAAATGCTACAAATTTTTTTTTGAGAAAACAAGATCATGATTTATGAAAAATTCAAAAAATAAATTATTAACAATTAGAATCATAATTATTCAGTAATTCAGAATCTAATTTATGAATAATTGATAACATAATATCGGTATAATCCAGAAACAGATTTTTGAACAATTCAGAACATGATCTCTGTACATTTTGGAACCTAATTTCTGAGCATGTTTCTTAGAAAACAAGGACCATTGACCATCATTATCATTCTGAGAAAGATATGAAGAGTTCAAGAAGGAAACCCTGAAATTAAAAATTGTGTAAATCTCAGATAAATTTATGTAGGTGTGATGAAGTCAGAGATAGAATATTATATATGAGAGATTTTCAGAGTTTTTGAGATTTCAGAAAGTGGGAAAAATTTTTCAAGATTCCAGCCTTTGCTTTCAGAGATTATTATCAATAATTACTCAGATAATTCTCTAATTTTTTAATTTCACACATGCAGAAAAGGAAGAGAACTAGTTAATTCAATGCGAATATTTCCCACCATGATTAATGAATCATTTCATTGATTGTTTACGGAATGAAATAGTATGGAACATCCTTACCCTACTAGGAAGATCTGAATCATCCAAAATAGATATAGGATTTAGACAAAGCATTTGTGGATGAGATTCGACAATGTTTTTATTCTTTTTTTGGATCATTTTTTAATTAAAAACAATATAATTTTTTTAAGTATTTATAACATTTTTTCTCCTGAGATATATGTTGTTAAATGGGATTTGGCAAAAGTTCTATTAATTTTATTATTATAGTGGATTTCCATTGACCCACAATAGTTCATATGGAATGTATGTAGGTTCTCACATTTAGGAAGATAATTGTAAATCATGTGTGCATTACATGATTTACTACTCTTTCATGTTTAATTATTCGTAACAGGTTGATATGGAAACAAATATTAACAATTTTCAATGGTTATATGTGTTAATGTTTTGAAACATTGATATAGTGAACAACTAATTAAACCCCCCATTCATAGTTGTTAGTCAATCCTTGGAACATCATTTTCACTTTCACACTAAACCATATAATATCTGTATGTGGTGATACATTCTTGGAAAATTGATCTCATACTTGAATCATTATGTTCTTCCACCAATTATGAGCATAAATCTTCTACCAACACTGAGCTACATTAAATTATGATTGAATATCTTTTACATATATAGTTATTTATTTAATGTGTTATAGGCATATCATATTGCTATCATGAAATTCGTCCCAACATGTTGGTGTATAAAATTTCTTCACTTATAATACCTTATATTTCCTAATTTTTGTACATTAATGTAAACTTTTGTCATAGGAAAACACTACGAAAGTTAATAACTGATCCCAGATATCTTAAATGCTATGTGGTCATGACGTCAACATTTATCATTTTTTTGAATTGTTATTTGATATTTTACACAAGATTTAAGATTGTAGGAAGTGCTATAATTAATATCAGTGTTAAGATCCTACTAAATATTTGTCTCTAATTACAAGGAAAAGAGAGTATATCGATAAAAATAATCAATAGAGGTTCCCCTTGAAAAATTAAAACCTTTGTAATATAATCATTTGATGTTGTCAGGATGAATGTATTCTATTATAGATATAAATTTATTTTATTTGGTTATCTAATCAATTATAAATTATAATACATCATTATTACTATGAGTCATTGTTAGTCCCATGAAAACGTACATTATAATTTCATCTGATTTCCACAGAAGAATATGTTGTGGTTTTGGTACTCATTTAGGTTTCTTCCTCAAAACATTAATTTTAATAAGACAAAAATATGCCCACATAATCATAAATTTTTCACTTCATATTATCCCATGAAACTTTTTCCTTTCTGTCCCCATAATATTTATACTATCACGGTGTATAGTGAAATTTTATCTTTGAGCATTGTCAAATAATAAACATTTAATATCAAGTATATATGAAACTAAAAACCTATTTAAATGTTCTAGAAAACCATTTTCAAAAATGAAGTATTCTAATTTTCTTCATTCACAATATTTATATTTTTATGAAATTATCCATTTTTTCAAAATTCATTATTAGTTTTAGTAAAGGTGGGTTTTCAATAATTGTAGAGATGATTGATATCTCACTATCCATTGAAATTCCCATGTCCATATTTACTCAATCAACAAACATTGGATCCATATCAATCATATTTTGGGTAATAATCCCATGATCATTCCTAAAAAACACATTTGGTAGCATATTTTTCATTCTTGGGTGGCATTTTATTGAGAAATCATAATCCTTGAGTAGCTTTATAAACATATTCTATTAGAAGTTGAGATAATTTTTTGAGAAGTTGCATTTCATGATTTTATTATCTTTTTATATCTAATTTCATTCACAATTGAGACAATGACTCCACATTTTCAATGAGAAGATAATATCTTTTAGTTTCATATCATTGGTTGGATTATTCTATTCATGAGTCCTCAATATCCTTGATGTATATGTGAAAACATAATCATATATCACAAGGGAACAACCAATAATTCTTATTTTTGAACCACTCTATATGACAAACCCATCACTTCAAGATGATATAGTGAAAATAGGTGAATTGACATAAACAACCATTATTTCGTGAAAAAATTCTTCATATTATTTTTTAAGTATAAAATTAACACATTTTTGTGAATAATTTTCCAATGGGTCAATAAATCGATGAAAATTCTAAACAGACCACCGATTATAAACTACCAAAACAAAAAAACTATTTACCATAATTATGATTGCTTATTTAGGCTATTATGTGACTACCTTTCTCTTTGTAGGATCTATTAACATTTCATCCTTGGAGATAATATGTTAATAGAAAGTTACTTATTGAATCCATAAATCAAACGTACTAAATTTAATATATAATTATTATACTCTATGGATATTAAGAATAATCTGAATGTGGTTCTCATGATCATCATTAAATATAGAGGACACACGATTATATACAACTGATACCACCAAGTTATTATCAAGGTATTCTTTGAACACTCCATTTATTTTTTCTATAAAATATAGGGTCAATTAAACAATATAAATGGAATTAATATAAACTCATAATGTCTATACCTCATTCAAAAAGTTAACTTCATAATTTCTTCCTTCATTACACATATATGGGGATAGAGATAATGAATATCATACTTTGGGAACTATTAGGATCCGTAAAGATGATCAAACAAGTAAAAAATGTGTGTTAACAAATACCTTTTTTTATTTAAATATCATTTATTTCCTTATAATAAATTTAAAAAAAAAGGGTCCCATCATCCTTCATTACCAAGAGATCACATACTCCGAGTGGTGAACCACTATGTTGAATAAATCTCTTATTAACCAAATAATATATCTTTCTTCAACTCAAAACATTTCACTAAATAAATTAAATACGATGTATTTGATATTCTCTATGCATCAGGGATTATAAAAATGGAAAATTCATCTTCGTGGTCATGGGGATGTCAAAGTAATTCCTCAAGAAATATATCTATGTATTCTTATATGATCAGTAAATCCCTAATGTAATGATTTACCACATCATCAGTAGAAGGTATTTTCACATTCTCCTCATGAATTTAATTTAGTAGATCTGCAATGGTCAGATCATGATATGAATCAACTGATTGTGTTTCTATATTAAGGATAGTGTATTGTTCTTCATCATCAAAAATTGTAATTTTATAACTATTGTATAAAATTTTTCATCATACTTCAAATTCTAATCAATACCAATGTATCTATCAATATAAATAATAGGTATTATGATATGGTCAATAACTAAAGTTTTTTTATGTGACATATAGGTTATTAATCTACAAATATGAATTATAAAGGGAATCACCCAATGAGTTTGGACCAATAAATCCACTGTAAAATCAAATGGTAAATGTATAATTTTCATGGTAGGTTGGGATCATATAAGTGAATGTGATGATGTAGAAAAGAAATCCATTGGATCTGATTGAGAATATATCTAATTTATCAACCTCATAATCAATATAAACTTCATCCTCACTATTTGTGGTCACATTAGATTATACTTTCACACTATTGATTTTCTATTCCAATTATTCATGATGCATAGAAAAATAATTTGCATAATGTACAACATTAATAAAATAGTGTAATTAAATATTCATATATTCTTTTATTCCGATGAAATCTTGGTCTTGGAATAATATTTTACACACTAGTAACAAACTACTTCTCTTTTTAGGGAGCCTCCATGGTGTTTCCTTCCACATGTATCGTATGTTGAAAAATTCCACTTCATATTATTCATTGTATCTATTATTTTCTATAACATTGAATTATTCTATTGATTTCTTCGAAATTCATAATACATAGATAATTTTTTCTCTATCTTGATATCACACAAGGCTATATCATCGTTGGATGAGAAATTCTGGGATACCATTTCCTTACTAGGGAATGGTTTTAACCTATAACATAATTAATCTACATTTCTGTTTGGATTTTCTAGTTAATCAAGTTAATTCCATTTTATAATTGTAAATTTTTCATCACAAAGTAAAAAATTATCATCCAAATATTTCTTAAAACTTATAAATTGCCTCTCCATATTTGTGCATTGTTCGCCAAAAAATTATTTTTCTATGAAATGTTCTTTATTATCACTATATTCATTTTTTTATATTTCATTTTCTACTTTTATGTTTTTAATCAGTGATTACCATTGATCAGTTTCTCCAAATAGGTGATAAATTTTCATGTAAACCATGACGATTTGGATACATCCCAAATAGAGAAACATATTCTCTAATGTACATATCCATTCATTAGTATAAATGGAGTTTTAGTACCCTTGAATATTTGAGGTTTTTGTCTCATGTATAAGTATAACATTTTTCCTCTAAATTATTGATTTGGTTGATCCATAGAAGTAATATTATTATTTATAATGTGAGCTAACATTCCCAGTATAGTTATTATATGTTCAGATCATGGTGTACCTCCTGCACTAATATCATTATTTTTCATAGGAGAGAAATTTATACATGGATTACAATCATATATAGGGTTACCATTAATTCCACAAGGAATCATTTCTAAATGATGGAATACTCTATATTTGGTTATGAATCATAATTAACTAATTAATACCCATAAATAATAAACATATATCGAAAACAATACATATTTATATCTAATAATCATAAAAATTAATTTTATTGGGGACATAATTACATTTAAATCCTTAAAAATAATTGTTATATTAATTGTGAATTATACTAAGATTATACCCATGTAGTTTCAAAATATAATCATATTAATGACTATTGTCATGTACCGTGTTACCCATTTTAAGTCCTGAGACACCTTGTCATAGTTGTCACCCCTTGTTTCTTCTGTAACATAACCAAATGCACTTATATTATACAGATAGAGAAAAATTTCTATAAATACATACATAATATCTTTCATATCCAAATTATTGGAAACTCATCTATAATTTTCCTCAATATCTATATTAGGGATATGTTCCTTAATCTATTTGATAGAAATATTTTTTACATGGATTATAGTAAGCATAAATGAGTAATGACTGTAAAGACATAGATTACAGTAGCCTAGTGTTAGTTCCCTACTTTATTATGTTTCCATAGATAAAATATTTTAATCATAATGAAATAATTAGTTTTTCATTTTTGGAAACTAGATTACATACATATTCCATATATAACAATTCCAAAATAAAATAAAACATATTGACACCTTTGATAACCACATATATCACTAATATTTAGCATCAATATGAAACATAATATACATCTTAGATTCTTAAAAAAATGAAACACAAGAATTGTGTAGGATATGATGCTCAATAAGGATAATCATATATAAAAATATGTGATAAATTAATAATCATAAAACATATGGCACGGTGTATAACAAAAACATAATCACATTAATCATAATCTTGAGCATAATATGTAAATCATAAATAATTCTCTATGATACAATCACTTGATATAAAATGAATAACCATGTATATTCTAATAGTAATATAATCACATGTAATATCAATAACATATCTTATAAGGACGAAAATACATAATACTATACATTAAAATCATAATGTCAAGGCCTCAGCTAAAATATATGAAAATAAATGGTTATGGCATTGGAAAAAAAACATATTTGATTTGTCTAATGAATCATGTTTAATCATTGAGGGGATATAAGTGTCCCTTCCCATCACATGATATGTTTAATTAATTAATCATATAAAAAGGGTGAAACATACACTATAAAATCATTTTTAATGATAAACTAGAATAAAATTTTATTATTTCAACTATAAACAATCAATGGTTTCAAAATAGAAAATCTATATTCAAACTGATCATAAAACCCTTAATAAAATATGGTATAAGGAATTATAATAAATCTACATCAATTAATAATCAAATCCATAAATTATTATCAAAATATACGAAAACAAACATATAAAATAATAAAATATTTCTTATAAGAAATACCACTTTTTATCTTGAAAATATATTAAAACATAGTTCAATTTTAAAAGAAATGATTTTTAGTGGAAATAAACTTTTAATATTGTAAATGATGTTTCACACATGTTGTATAATTTTTATATAATTCTTCTAGTGCATTTTCAAAATTTTAGAAAATTGCCTCATAAGGAAAATGACATAATGTTTCTTCTCATACCATTTTAAAAAAATTAAAACATTTGTAAAAAATTCGTTATTAATTTTTTAGACAATTAGGAAAATATGTTAGATTTTTTTATGTAACATGGATATGGATAATAAATATTCCCTATAAAATACTTTCATATAAACCATCATTGATTATAATGGGATTGTTAATAAACCCTTACATTGTACTATACTTTAGTTATGGATTAGTTAACCTCCTGTATATTGGTTAAACCATGTTACTTGTAATGACTCGCCAATTATCATTGCCTTGAGAGTACAAAGTATCTTTACTAGGCCTTAAGAGACAACCCCAAGACAACAAATGCTGGAAATAAATGCCAAAGGGTTTCAAATATATGTTAGGGGAATATTTACCCCTTAAGAAATTAACCTCTAAACAAACCATAACCAAACATTCACTATATGATGCATGAACAAAAGAAACAACCAACTCATTCATTACCAAAAGAGATCTACAATGTTTCACAAATCACTACATAACCAACAAAAATCAGAGTACCAAGAGGAAGACTAAACAAAATACCCAACATAAGCCAAGACACACTCCACATCTCTACACCGAGCTCCATGCACAAAGTACCACCACATCTTCCAAGAATCATCACTAACCACTAGTAATGAGATGCCTTACAATTACCTATGTCCTGGAATATGACATCTACAAAAGAATCAATGTTCCAAAGCAGGTGTGAGTATAAAACATAGTAGGTTTTCCCTCATGGCTTCCCTATTGACGCCACTTGGATAGAAGAGCTAGCCACAGTTATATAAAAATAGTTTATATAAAACATTTTCTCAAAAGCAGTTTATAAATAAATATAAACAAGTTTCCAAACCCATTCATAACGAAAATTATCCAAGAGAAATTGAAACCAATTTTACAACAAGTTATTTTTCCAGAAAAATATCCAATCCAGCTTTAGAACGATTCCACAAAATTCCTTTTTGGCATACCCAGCCATTTCATAATCCCATGCAACCAACCATGCATTCTACATAGAAGAGGGGAGAATCAACAACCCTTATCCATCCTAACCATTATTGGGGAGACTTCTTACCCTTATCCAACCCAAATTCACATGAATACTTGATGGGGGAGATCCCTTACCCTTATCCATCCCAACACTGATGGGGGATACCCCTAACCCTTATACATCCCAAATGCATTATGAATGTTTGATGGGAGAGAGACCAAACCCTTATCCATCCCAACACTGACGGGGGAGATTCCTAACCCTTATCCATCATGAATGCAATATGAATACACAACACACATTCACAACAATCATTCAAAAACCATCCTTTTAAAAAAACACCTTTTATTTTAAAACATTTCTGTAGAGTCCTGAAGCATAACGTACATGGACATTACATTACTTTAGTGGAATACTTAGTACATAACAAAAACAGACACACAAGTACCGTAATAGTTTAGTGTCTTTGCAAACTCGGAATAAAATCATCTAATCGTGGTGAAAGATCTTCAACATCTCCCAATAAAGATCTTCCCCTTTTTTTATTACCTAAAACCTTTATTTACATCCTGTGGAAAAGAAAACATAAAAGGGGTTCCCTTAAATGCCCAGTAAGGGTATGCATAGAGAACATAAAACAATCCATAAAAATTTGAATGCAAAAACTTGAAAAGAAAATCTAAACATCAAAATCTTGAGCACAGACATGAATCTTGGAAGTAAGTAAGGAATATATCATAAAGAAACTTTAAGAATGATAAAATAGCATGGGAATAAAACATGTAATTGTGGCAAAAATTTGGCACATGTCATGATTTCCATAGTAACCAAGGCATTGCTGCCATGACCATCTTAGTGGACAAAGTCCCTTTCTGAATCGAGTTCACTCCTCGTTTCAGTCCTGTAACACTGAACCGGATTAACTTACCGTTCCAGCCATGTCTATATCATGAGATATATAATCTTTACCCAATGCATTGGAGGGAGATATAGGTCCCACCCATCTCATAATGAAATAATTCTTACCTATGCCACAAAATAAACTTACATCATTCATAATAACCCAAAGAATAAAATGGGTTTTATAAACATCATCCCATCATAACATAATCCATATAAAAGAAATGGATAAAATTTCATAATAAGAAAAGTGAAACCATGTAAATAAAAGAGACATTATACTTAAAACATACACATATGAAATAATTTCATTTTACATGGAAAATGGTTTTGATAAAACACTCGAAATGAATTCTTGAGGAAAATATACTTTCTTCTTTAAAATCATTTTCTTTTCACAAAATGTCATGAATTTTTAAAAGAAGGGGATTTTCTAGAAAATAGTCATGAAATATTTTTGAGGAAGCTTCATGAAAATATGGCTTTATAAAACTGTAAAAATCCTTTCTTGCCGTATAAGTTAAAAAAACATTCTTCTCGTACTTTTGTCGGAAAAGTAAAAAAGTACCTCGTACGAAAAACGACAAAAGATTCCTTTCATATCATTAACTAAAAACTCACCAAAGGGTAAAATTGGATTTAAAAAATTGTAGGTGGATGGAAATAATATTACATATTGAGGAAACATGGATAAGGATGATAAAATACACCCTAGTAAATATCAAAGTATAAACAATCTCGGATAAAAATGAGATTGTGATATTTCCCTTACCTTAGGTCCGATTTTCTTCGTAAGTGTCCGAACATCTTGTATAATGATTTAAATAATGTAATTGACTTATTCTAGAATCATAATCACTGTTATGATATCATATATGGTTCACTTATGACTTTATATTGCCAGTTATTTTGTAAATTCCATGTTAAAGAGCGTTTTGGGTAAAATCGTTTCATTTGTCGTTCGTGTTTTTATTTGTAATTATTCATATGATTACATAGATCATGATTACTTAATTAAAGAATATAAAACATGATTTATATATAATATATAGTCAGAATATACATATATATAATAGATCAGTAAATGGAATGAAATACACCTCTCATGGACACAGTAGGCCGTACGTACGCATGAACGCTGTTTTCATTTCCTTATTGTGTATAATAAAATTAAGTAGATGAAATAAATATATATATACATAAATACAGTAGCTTTATAATGTCATATATTTCATTATTATAGCTTATATATACTTTATAATCATTCTTTAATGGTTAACATACAAAATGAATCTCATCACGTCGTGGAGACGGTAGTCCGTACGTACGCACGAGTGATGATATCATTTCCATAATTATTGAATTGAATTGGAGTGGATTATACAATATATCAGAATCAGTATGATGTTATAATAACTATGTATAGTTATTCTTTACACCATTTTACCCATCCAAGTAAGGTGGTATTGAAAAACAGATTACACCACGACGTGTAGACGGTACTCCGTTCGTACGCACGCGTGGTGATTTCATTTTCCGTAGGATGGATAGATGGTGAAATAAGGTTGTTTAATACTTATAATAACATATCAGTATATGAGTGATAATGATTTTATTAATTCCTAATGAAAAAACCTAAGAAGAATCAGTTGAAGAAGAATGAATCTTGAATGAATCGGTAGATGAAATTACCTCTTCTTCGATACGCCTCTTTGAAACCTCATGTTAGGGAACTAATATTAGTCTTTGAAGAAGAAAAGAACCTATAGGATGTTTTAGGGAAGTGTAGAGGATAAATTGTCAGGATTTGGCCGAGCTTGAAGGCTCAATGCGGTGTGAGGAAAAGAGGGAGGAGGTGCCCTTTTATAAATGAGGAGAGGGGCACCTTTGGAATAACTAAAAATATTATTTTATTATAAGGTCAAGTTCTATTTTTAATAGCTCCAAATTGATTTATTTCGAATCTAATGTGGTTATGGGTCGACATCCTCTCATCCAATATTATTTAGACAAGTTTAGGTCAATATATTAACATTATCATTTTTTAACTCTTAGTTAATTAGATTGACATTTACCATGTCACTTTGTATTTTTATATTATATAGTTAATAAACTTACCATATACATCCAAGCGACCCCCAAGTTGTATTTTATTAATATATATAACCTTATCTAAGTAATATTTCTGAACCTTAGATTTTTAGGAATAAAATAACAATTAATAATATAATATTTGTTTTAAAACCTATTTTATGTCAATTTTGACACTATTTAGTAATTTATTTTTGTGAAAATCATAACAGAATTATTAGTCCTGAAAAAATTAATTAAATCACTAATAACATGTCATATTAACCTATAAAATTATTTAAATTAATAAAAAGTCTCAAATTATATTTATTTGGGTATTTATAATATTAATTATTCTAATTTTTCACTATTAAGGTAATTACTGCATCATCATTGTGTCATAAATAAATTAAATTATTTAATGTCTAAAAATTACAAATATAATATCATTAGGTAGTAAATCTTATTATCTTTCTAATTAATATTTACAATCGAATTTATCTTATGTATAACCCTATATTAAAAATGTTTTAGTAAATAAACTTTTATTTTAACTCTTTTAACTCTTCTTTGAATTAAATAATAATAAATGTCCTAATCTAATCCAAGTAGGCCTAAATGGTCATATATTATTCCTAAGGTTATTTTTGGTCGAATTAAACTTATCCAATATAATTATTACATGTTTTAGGGTAATAATAATGTCATTTTTACCCTTAATTACCGTATTTACTTTTAACCATGGTAAAAAAAAGTATAAAGTTACTATTCACCAAAAAATATTTTCATTTCATTGAACCACATTTTACTAACTGACATCATCCGTGTCTCTTGGATTTTTGAATTTCCACACACAGAAGCGGTAAAATTATGTTTTATGAAAAATTCATTTTTTTTAAGTACCACTTAGTGGTTTCACTATCAAAAAATGAAAGTTTCCAGAAAAATAACCAAAATTAGGCTTAAGCTATATTTGATATTATGAACTCAAAAATGATGTATATTTTACCAAATTCAAAACATATCAGTTGCATTAATTAATTTAAAAATTAATTCCCGTCGTCAAAACAAATAGCGTGTTCTTAAGAGATAATAACTATCAAAATATTGACACTTGTTTATGTCTGGTTTAAATGTGAAATTACATCCAATAACCAACATTATATTAAATTGTAAAAATATATTCTAAATATAAATTAAAACCACTAAAATTAAAAATTTATCACTATTAATTATTTCTATTAAAAAGGTTGTTTTCAATTAAAATTCAGTAATTTTCACTATTCATCGAAAAATGAAAGTTATCCGAAAAGTACCAAAATTTCACCCTAAGCTAATTTCGATATTCCGAATCTAAAAATGAATTCCATTTTGAAAAATAAAATTTAAAAACTTTCAAAAAGTCGTTATTACTATTCATAATGGCAAGTTTTAATAATATTTTAATAGCATATCGTTGTTTAGTGAAACTCGGTATTGCGTACTACACACGCTATCGAGGAAGTTCGTGATTGCGTGTAATGCAAGGCAAGTCAAGGATGCATGTTGTGTAAGCTCATTTTGGTGTAGCTTACAACACAAGACATTAATGAAATTAAAAAGAATATTTTTCATAAAATCTATGGGTGTTACATTCTACCCCCCTTAAAATGAATTTCTCCCCTGAAATTCGCCGGGGTTATAAATGGTTTACTACTCGAAAGTATCATTAATAGAAACCCACATTGTAAAAAGGAATACCAAAACCAATCTTTAAAAACAAATGTATGAAATGTAATGGTTACCCAAATAAACTAATCACTGGGTTTCCATATAGGAGAACATAGGTGAAAATGTGGACATGGAAGAGAAATCTAACCGTCATGTTCTGATGGAGAGTGGTAGAGAACATGGATATGGAGAATCCAGCAATCAAAAGGCCATAAATTTGTGACGATCTAAGGTACCATATGATTCATTGGTTATAAGATCACTAGGACAACATTTTTGGCTTTCAAGGTCATTTCCCTAAAGTTGAAGAATTTGAATTAGAATAAATACTTAATTTATTTTGGTACAATATCACTACTGTTCGTGCCTTAAACAATTTCCACTTCATCTCTTAAAGAAATTATGTTGAATTTGGTATTGTTGAAGTGTTAGCAGATCATGTGATAGAATGACGGGTCATTCCATCCATCTCAAACAAAAGGTTAGAAAAAGTTATTAAATATACATAAGTCGATCTATAGTGAGATTAATCATATATGGTTCCTAAAATGGCCTTATACTTCATATATCATACTACTTAATATAATAAAACTTGTTTCTACTAAACAGGGACTTCCTGTATGCCAGTGGTAGGCGATAAAGGCCAGTCGCACTTCAGTTGTGGGTTCGATTCCCACAGCCTTGTCCGACGCGATAGGCTATCTCCCGTCCTGCAGGTTTTCCTTTTTCTTAAACTACATGACTATAACATCCCATAAATAATATCAAAAAAGTTCTATCCTTAAACAATACTAACTTATGTCCAACATAATCCATTCCAATCTTTAGTCTTATCTAAAATAATGATGTCTAATCTCATATTATAGTGAAAACTATTACCAAAGAGTTCATACAACTTGTATGTTAGTACCATTTTTGATACCCATATATCATGAGATATGTCTTCTTGGTCACATTCCAAACATTTGAAGGCCTTAATCATGTATTCTCTTGAAAAATGAATACCCATTATACCTTATTGAAAACATGAGTGCTGTCAAAAGTTAACTCTTTCCACATATCAAAATCCTCAAAATTCTATATACTCAAACCGTGATATCACTAAGTCCTTATATCAATCATGAGCTCATGAATATAATCAAACATCTCATTATCTTCTTATTCCATAATTATGCCCATATCATCTACTTTACAAAAATATATGAATTACATTCCATGGTTATTGGTACCATTCAACATATACTTTCAAATACTTTTAGGAAAAACAATAGTGTAACAATCCTTAGAGTATTATTTATTCCATAGTACCATTAAAAATACAACATAACTCTCGATAAACATACAATCATTCCACTACCTTCTAAAACAACCGACTGAGCTTCAACACTTCTTTCAGCTCATATATCATTTGTAGTCTCCTCATTATCATCCACATAAATACTACCCATATGACCATGCTGATTCTCTTCATGAGATTTTCCATTAGGGCATTGGTTTGCATAATGCACGTACATTACACATTTAAAACATCTAATCATTGTTGATGTCGTAGCAATACCATTATCCTTGTCCATGGTGTTAACTGAACCTTTTCCTTTGCACTTACTGGCATTGTGTCCTTCTTTTCCACACCCAAAGCATCTTCCAGTTCCTTTGAAACAATCTCTAAGATGCCTCTTCTCACATGATTTACATGAGGGAAATTTAACTTTCTTTCCTCTATGATCATCATGAAACTCCATCTTTCTCTTTTTATCTGAGTTGATAAACTTACCAAAGTTGAGAGTATTGATCATATTATGAGATTGCTGATTATGCATAATAACGATGTTTGGACTTCCAGATCCCGTTTCATTTGGTTTCTCATGAAGAAAATCATTCCATTGTCCGTCATATCCTCCATTATCATGAATCTTCCTGTTTCCAGCCATTTTCTAAAACCCAAAAAGAATAGTGTGAGAGGCAAAAATCATGCTAGGGAAAACAACATAGTAAAGGGAGAGCACCCTCAATATCTAACATCTTAGGTTAAATTCTAAGATAGTTACCATAGTTCTAGGACTATATCCTACCGTAGTTCTAGGACTATATCCTATACGTATTATTATCCTTAGGTACATCCCTAGACATACCTTAGAAATATCTCTAGGTATCTCACTAACGTTTCTGCATCCTAGTTTTCAAATGTTGACTAAACCTTTCCTCTGATACCAACTGTAGAGTCCCGAAGATTAACGTACATGGAAATTACATTACTTTAGTGGAATACTTAGTACATAACAAAAACAGACACACAAGGACCGTAATAGTTTAGTGTCTTTGGAAACTCGAAATAAAATCTTCTAATCGTGGTGAAAGATCTTCAACATCTCCTAAGAAAGATCTTCCCCTTTTTTTCTTACCTAAAACCTTTATTTACATCCTGGGGAAAACAAAACATAAAAGGGGTGAGCTAAAATGCCTAGTAAGGGTAATCATAGAGAACATAAAACAATCAATAAAAATTTGAATGCAAAAACATGAACATAAAATCTAAACAACAAAATCTTGAGCAAAGACATGAATTTTGGAAGTAAGTAAAGCATATATCATAAAGAAACATTAAGAATGATAAAATAGAATGGGAATAAAACATGTAATTGTGGCAAACATTCAGCACATGCCATGATTTCCATAGTAGCCAAGGCATTGCTTCCAAGACCATCTTAGTGGACAAAGTCCCTTTCTGAATCGAGTTCACTCCTCATTTCAGTCCTGTAAAACTGAACCGGATTAACTTACCGTTCCAACCATGTCTATCTCATGAGATATAAAATCTTTACCCAATTCATTGGAGGGATATATGGGTCCCACCCATCTCATAATGAAATCATTCTTACTTGTTCCACAAAATAAACATACATCATTCATAATAACCCAACGAATAAAATGGGTTTCATAAACTTCATCCCATCATAACGTAATCCATATAAAAGAAATGGATATAATTTCATAATAAGAAAAGTGAAACCATGTAAATAAAATATACATTATACTTAAAACCTACAAATATGAAATAATATCATTTTACATGGAAAATGGTTTTGATAAAACACTTGAAATGAATTCTTGAGGAAAATATCCTTTCTTCTTTAAAATCATTTTCTTTTCACAAAATGTCATGAATTTTTAAAAGAAAGGGATTTTCTTTAAAATAGTCATGAAATATTTTTGAGGAAGCTTCATGAAAATATATATTTATAAAACTGTAGAAATCCTTTCATTCCGTATAAGTTAAAAAAACATTTTCTCATACATTTGTCGGAAAAGTCAAAAAGCACATCGTACGAATAACGACAAAAGATTCTTTTCATATATTTTACTAAAAACTTCCCAAAGGGTAAAATTGTATTTAAACAATTGTAGGTGGATTTAAATAATATTACATATTGAGGAAACATGGATGTGGATGATAAAATACACCCCAGTAAATACCAAAGTATAAACAATCTCGGATAAAAATGAGATTGTGATATTTCCCTTACCTTAGGTCCGATTTGCTTCGTAAGTGTCTGAACCTCCTGTATAATGATTTAAATAATGTCATTGACTTATTCCATAATCATACTCATTGTTATGATATCATATATGGTTCACTTATGACTTTATATTACCCGTTCTTTTGTAAATTCCATGTTAAAGAGCGTTTTGGGTAAAATCATTTCACTTGTCATCCGTGTTTTGACTTGTAATTATTCATATGATTACTTAGATCATGATTACTTAATTACAGAATATAAAACATGATATATATATAATATATAGTCAGAATATACATATATATAATTGATCAGTAAATGGAAAGAAATACACCGTTCATTGAGACGGTAGGCCGTACGTACGCATGAACGCTGTTTTCGTTTTCTTATTGAGTATAATCGAATTAAGTAGATGAAATATATATATATATATAAGTAAATACAGTAGCTTTATAATTTCATATATTTCATTATAATAGCTTATATATACTTTATAATCATTCTTTAATGGTTAACATGGAAAATGAATCTCATTGCGTCGTGGAGACGGTAGTTCGTAGGTACGCCCGAGCGATGATATCGTTTACATAATTATTTAATTGAATTGGAGTGGATGATAAAATATATCAGAATCAGTATCATGTTATAATAACTATGTATAGTTATTCATTACACTGTTTTACCCATCCAAGTAAGGTGGTATTGGAAAAACAGATTACACCACGGCCTGGGGACGGTACCCCGTTCGTACGCACGCGTGGTGATTTCATTTTTCGTAGGATGGATAGATGGTGAAATAAGGTTGTTTCATACTTATAATAACATATCATTATATGAGTGATACTGATTTTATTATTTCATAATGAAACATCCTAATAAGAAGAAGATGAAGAATAAAGAAGCTTGAATGAATCGGTAGAAGAAATTACCTCTTCTTCGATACGCCTCTTTGAAACCTCCTCTTAAGGAACTAAGATTGGTCTTTTAAGAAGCCCAGAACCTCTAGGATGTTTCTGGGGAAGTGTACGGGAGAAATTGGCAGGGGTTGGCCGAGCTTGAAGGCTCAAAGTGGTGTGAGGAAAAGAGGCAGGAGGTGCCCTTTTATAAGGGAGGAGAGGGGCACCTTTAGAATAACTAAAAATATTATTTTATTATAAGGTCATGTTTGGTTTTAAATAGCTCCAAATAGATTTATTTATAAGATAAGGTGGGTATGGGTCCAAATACTATCATCAAATAGAATTTAGACAAGTTTAGGTCATTATATTAACCTTATCTTTTAGTTTTAACTCTTAGTTAATTAGATTGATATTTACCATGTCACTTTGTATATTTATATTATATAGTTAATAAACTTACCATATACATCCAAGCGACCCCCAAGTTTGCTTTTATTAATATATATAACCTTATCTAAGTAATTTGACTGAACCATAGATTTTTAGGAATAAAATAACAATTAATAATATAATATTTGTTTTAAAAACTATTTTATGTCAATTTTGACACTATTTAGTAATTGATTTGTGTGAAAATCATAACAGAATGATTAGTTAAAAAAAGTTAATTAAATCAATAATAACATGTCATATTAACCTATAAAATTATTTAAATTCAAAAAAAGTCTCAAATTATATTTATTTGGGTATTTATAATATCAATTATTCTAATTTTTCACTATTATGGTAATTACTGCAACATCATTGTGTCATAAATAAATTAAAATATTTAATGTCTAAAAATTACAAATAAAATATCATTATGTAGAAAATATTATTATCTTTCTAATGAATATTTACAATCTAATTTTATCTTATGTATAACCCTATATTAAAAAAGTTTTAGTAAATAAACTTTGATTTTACCTCTTTAAACTCTTCTTTGAATTAAATAATAATAAATGTCCTAATCTATTCCAGGTGAGCCTAAATGTTCAGATTTTATTCCTAAGGTTGTTTTTGGTTGAATTAAACTTATCAAATATAATTATGACATGTGTTAGGGTAATAATAATATCATTTTTACCCTTATTTACCGTATTTACTTTTAACCATGGTAAAAAAAGTAAAAAGATACTAGTCACCAAAAATTATTTTCATCGCATTGAACCACATTTTACTAACTAACATCAACCGTGTCTCTCGGATTTTTGAAATTTCACTCACAAAAGCGGTAAAATTAGGTTTTATGAAAAAATCATTTTTTTAAACTACCACTTAGTGGTTTCACTATCAAAAAATGAAAGTTTCCAGAACAATTCCAAAAATTAGGCCTAAGCTATATTTGATATTATGAACTCAAAAATGATGTCTATTTTACCAAATTCAAAACATATCAGATGCGTTAATTAATTTAAAAATTAATTCCCATCGTCAAAACAAATAGCCTGTTCTTAAGAGATAAAAACTATCAAAAGATTGACACTTTTTTATGTCTGGTTTAAATGTGAAATTACATCCAATTACCAACATTGTATTAAATTGAAAAAATATAATCTAAATATACTTTAAAACCAATCAAATTAATAATTTATCACTATTAATTATTTCTATTAAAAAGGTTGTTTTTAATTAAAATTTAGTAATTTTCACCATTCATCGGAAAATGAAAGTTATCCGAAAAGTACCAAAATTTCACCGTAAGCTAATTTCGATATTCCGAATCTAAAAATGAATTCCATTTTGAAAAATAAAATTTATAAACTTTCAAAAATTTGGTTATTACTATTCATAACGGCTAGTTTTAATAATATTTTAATAGCATGTCGTTGTTTTGTGAAACTCGGTATTGCGTACTACACACGCTGTCGAGGAAAGTCGTGATTGCGTGTAATGCAAGGCATGTCAAGGATGCGTGTTGTGTAAGATCCATTTGGTGTAGCGTACAACACAAGACCTTAATGAAATTAAAAAGAATATTTTTCATAAAATCTCTGGGTGTTACAATTTCCTTCAAAACCACGTGTGTTCAACCAATTAAAACCATTTCAATAAAACCGTACTTTTATTGAAAACCAAAGAATTAACCAATTTCATCAAACAATTTAAATACTAAACCATTTCAAATAAACACCCCTTTTTATTTAAAACTCATCTTTTAACAAACCATTTATGATTCTAGCAATTCCATAATTGGAAAATCATATTTTGAATTCAAGAAGCCAAATCACTTTGCAAAACAATCCACCAAGATTTCACAATTCCTTCCAAACCATAAATCATCACTAAAGAAGATTTAATCCATGATTTGCAGAATAAATTTCATTCAAATAACCCAATTTGAATCTAATACAATCAATTCTTACAATTGGTGTCGATAGTGAAGCCTCCTACCTCAAAGGTTTTGATGAAAACCCTAACAAATAGAGAACGCACAAGAAAACCAGGCTGATTCACCAAGTATCCTCCTTAGATCTCATCTCCTAACACAACCAAGACCAAATATCACCATATCTGGCATCCACACACATTGATCTACCCATAACGGGAAGAGATCTAAGAAAACGAGAGAATAGGTGAAGTAGATCTATGTAGATCTATGGAACCAAACAATAATAGTCACATACCTCAAGAATCCGGTTTCAATTCACCAAGAGAAGCCTTCAGATCGCCTCCAGAACTATGGGACAACCCTCCTTGTCCTAAAAAGAACCAAAATCCCTAGTTATGGATGATTATGAGGGAAAAAGAGCTATATTGAGGCAAAATAGCATGAGATCCACCTTTATAGGAGCTCGTTTAAGTGGCCGCACAGTTAGTTCACACAGTTTGACAAACTGTGCGCTAACCGTGTGTTACCTACTGCCTCGACCACCCTTCTTGCATGGTATGGCCACATGGTTAAACCAACTGTTCGCCACTTCTGCTGAATCCACTACCTCCAAGACCCACTGTGAATGGTTTGGCCACATAGTTTAGACTAACCATGGGCCTCCCGTGTGACTTCCCATTTGCCTCAAAACATCTTTCCAAGTTCTTCGGACTCTCCCATTCCACACTATTAACATTAACACCATGAAAATAGCATTTAACGGATACATACCAGAAACTAGGTGTACTAAATTATCTCCACCATTGGCCTTTCCATCCGTAGAAAGTATAAAATCCTCACCCACCTTAAAGAGTTACGACAATTTCTCTTTCATTTCCTTTTCATGTTCCCCAGTCTCTTCCTGAATCTGACCATGCTGCCATAAAACCCTCACTAGATGGAATCTTTTTCCTCACAAAATATTCTCTTTACTATCCAAAATCCATACTAGGATATGTATCAACGAAGCATCCATCACTAGGTCAACATGATCCCATCTGATCACTTGTTCAAGATCAGGCTGATACTTTTTCTACTGAGATAGATGGAACACATTATGAACCGAACTAAACCTTGGTGGTAATGCCAACAGGTATTCCACCACAACAACCCATTCCAGTATCTAAAAAGGTCCAATTTATCTTGGAGATAACTTGCACTACTTCCCGAAATGATGATGTCCATGTCTTGGAGAGATCCTCAAGAAGATATGATCACCCACAACGATTGACAACGGTCTTTGACGGTGATCTACATAAGATTTATAATGACTCTAAGCTGTCTCCAACCTCTTTCTAATAAACTGGATCATCTCTATCATCTCATGTAGAAGGCTTGGCCCGACTAGTGAGGTTTCACCCGTTTCCTCCAACCATTGTGGAGAACGACAAGGATGCCCATACAATGCTTCAAACGGATCCATGCGTATCGAGGATTGATATTTATTAATATACGAGAACTCCACTAAGGGTATATTATCCACCCATGAGCCACCCAAATCCATTACACAATCCCACGACATGTCTTCCATCATTTTTATTGTCTTCTAATAATGCCCTTCCGTCTGAGGATGATACGCCCTATTCATAGTCAACTGAGTTCCGAGGGCATGATGTAATGGTTTCCAGAAACAAGATGTGAACCTCATATCTCTATCTGAGACGATAGACACTCATACCACATTCTTCTTAACCACTTGTAGAATATATATTTTTGAACGATCTTCAACTGTATGAGTTTCATGAATCGGGATGAAATTGGCTGACTTGGTTAGATGATCCACTATCACCCAAATGAGATCGTGTTTCCGGACGGATCATGGAAGGCCAGTAGCAAAATCCATTTCTATCTGATCACATTTCCACACTAGGATAGGTTAAAATTATGACATACCATCTGGTCTCTGATGATATTCTTTAACATGTTGACATGTTATGGACCGAGAGATGAATTCCGCCGCCTTCCTTTTCATGCCGCTCCACCAAAATTGTGCCTTCAACACCTTATACATCTTCTGTGTACCTGGGTGTACATCCCATCTTGAATGGAGCTAAGCATGAAGGAGTTTTTCCTGAAAAACCATATGTACAACCATCTGATCTCTGAAACACAAAATTGAACCCCCATAAAGTTTCCATCCCTAAATGGTCTCCACACCATTGAGTTTTGAACTCATTGCCACATAGTCTACATTGTATGCCAGAGCCTCCTTTACTATCTTTACCTAATCAGTAACAAATGAAACTAGAAATAAAACCGCAACATAATCTCGATCTCCACATTTTATACGCATGTCGGCTAGGACTGACATCAACATCCATTCATCTAAAGCTACTTTCTCTAACTGAGAATATGACTTTTGACTCAATGCATCCGTGACAGAATTCCATTTTCCTGGTGTGTACATCAATTCAATGTCAAACATATATAGATACTCCATCCATCTCCTTTTCCTAAGATTTAAATCTCACTATGAGAAAATGTTTTTCATGATTTTTTGATCAGTAAACATGTTAAATTTCACACAAATGAAATAACGTCTCCATGTTTTCAAAGCACGGACGACTGCAGCCAACTCCGAATCAGGTGTTGGGTAATGTTCCTCATGCACTCTCATATGTATTGAGCCATAAGCAACAACATGGTCTCCTTGCATGAGAACACACCCCAACCCAGATCCTAAAGCCTCACAATACACCACGTACCCATGTCCTGATTTTGGAAAAATCAATATGGGTGCTTATGTGAGGTGAACATTCAACTCTTGAAAAGATCTATAACATTCCTCAGTCAAATTAAATGCACTGTTCTTCTTTATCAATGATGTCATAGGTGAATCTAGTCATGAGAATTCACACACAAAGCATCAGTAATAAACATCTAGACTAAGAAAGCTTCATATTTCAAAGAAATTCATCATAGGTTTCCAAGAAAGAACAACTTCTATCATTTATGGATCCACCGTAACACCTTTTTCAGAAACAACATGGCCCAGAAAGCGTACCTCTTGTATCCAAAGATCTCACATTTATAATTTGGCATACAACTGATGGTATTTCAAGATTTCCAACACTATCGCCAAGTGTTGCTCATGCTCATCCATTGTTATTGATAGAACAATATGTCATCCACAAACACCACAAAAAAAAAAAGAATCCAGATATCGCTGAAATATACAATTCAATACTTCCATAATGATTAATGGTTCATTTTTAAGGCCAAAAGGCATGACTACATATTTGTAGTGGCCATATCTACTTCTGAAGGATGGCATCATAATATTATCCTTCCAAACTCACAACTGGTGATATACTGACCACATGTAAATCGTAGAGAACCACAGAGCTCCCCTCAACTGATCAAACATGTCATCAATGCATGGAAGTGGATATCTATTCTTTATCTTAATATGGTTGAGTTTATGATAAAACACACAGAGTCTCATGGTTCAATCTGATTTATTTAAAAACAAAACTACTGCTTCCCACAAAGAAATGATTATCCAAATAAATCCATTGTTTTCCAGTTCTTCCAACTGCACTTACAATTACATTAACTCGGTTGGTGTCATCCTATAATATGGAAGTGAGATAGGACTGGTCCCTGGATGGAGATCAATCATATACTCTACTTCTCTTATAGGTGGTAACACTGAGATGTTTTTAGGAAAAACATTAGGAAATTGAACCACAATAGCTGGAAAACTATTTTCCTCAATCTCTTCCCTTGATTCCAAGGTCAACGCTTGCAGTTTGTAAGAGATGGTTCCCACCATTGGTGCCGATAAGCTCTTTGCACCTTTCTTTACTATCCTCTCTCCTCTGAAGAGATGGTCGATGTCGTCCTCAGTCCTAAAACTAACTATTCTCTAATAACAGTTGATGTGAGCCATAAACATTGTCAACCAATCCATACCCAAGATTATGTCATAGGAATCCATGTCCAACATCGAGAATTCACATTTTAACACAGCTCCATCAATAAATATATCAAATGCTCTACACAAAAATGCTTGAAATTCTCTTTCACCAAGAGGAGTTTTTAGTTTCAAAATAGAAGGAATCATTTCCAGTTTTAAACATAGCAGGTCAACAGCACGAGAAACAGTGAAGTAATGTGATGCACCAGTTTCAAAGAGAACATGCACATGGGTAGAATTCAAAATAATTGTACCTCTCACCATAGATGGTCCAGCCTGATCATCGACCATCATCTAATCAAGTCCATACAATTGCTTTGTCTCTGCACTATTCTCCTTGGATAATTTATGAGATTTCCCCGATTGAGGATTCATGGTATTCTGAGAATCACCATGGATAGCTCTATTATGCTGATGAGACTGATTCTGCTGTCCTCATCATGTCGAAGCAAATGATGCTTGCGATGCTTGAGAAGTGTCATGTGCACCCAACCATAGATAATTTCTACACTATCACTGTAGATACCCCCATCTTCTTTCAATTTTGACATGAACTAGGATGAGTTGTACAATCTCACCTTTTGTGGTCAAACAAACCACATTGAAAACATCTTTCTCTGCACTGGGGTCATGGAGGAAGGTTCACTGATCTCCCCGTCTAGTTCTGATTTCTACTTGCACCATGGAAATAGTTTTACCTTCTCCTCTTGTTCCCCACTTTTGAGATCCCATCATTTTCTATAGGTATCAACCTACCTCCTCCCATCGATCTTGAGATATCACGTTCAGTAAAAGTCTCTATGTTCACCATCTATGTACAATCCGTAATACAGAGCACCACAATCTTCGATTGAATCTCCTGCCTTTGCCCAGATTTGAAGATTCTTGACTCTAATGATGCACTTTCCACAACCTCTATTGCAAAATTGACTAAATTCATCATTTTTGTAGTATACTCTGTGATAGAGAGACTCTCTTGTTTCAGGAAGAAGAAGCCTGTTGTTTTCTGGATCATGAACTTTTGAGGATAGAATTGTTTATTGAACAATTATTCAAAATCATCCCATGTAAATCCTTCATCCAATTGAGCCTACACACCTAAGTCCCACCATTGACGTACAGGATCTTCAAGCATGTAGGTCACCAACCTGAGATTAATCTCTGATGGTGTGTCGATGAAATCAAAGATACGATTCATCCTACATTGCCACACCTTCGCCTTTTTGGGGTTCATCATCACCCCGATAGTTCAGTGGATTCTACTTCATAAAAATGATGGTACGATCAACATACCATGGTTCATTCCTCCTGTTCCTCATATCCACAACATGAAAATCTTGGACAATACTCTGGACCAACTCTTGGTTCACATGTGGTTTAGGTGCAATCAAATTCTCCACAGCCTCTTCGGGTTGGTTCCAATGACGCCTATCGGGTGCCATTTTCTAATCCAACAACAAACCCCGTCAATCTCACTCTCTATCAACTGATGGCTTAGCATTCAAATTGAATCACACCATCTATCAAATCATTGTTTTTCCAAAAAAACCTTTTTCCCTGATCAACCATTTTTTTGAAAACATTCATTATGCTTTTTAAAAAACAACCCATTTTTAAAATACACCAAATACCCTGATTTCAAAGTCTTTCAATAGAAAAAAAATTTTATGAATTTTTCGAAAATATTCACCATGCACAAAAATACTTACTCATTCATCACAATGAGATATGCAATCCTAGTGGGAAATCATTACTCTAAAATGTAAGTCATTATTATCTCATTGGATAAACCCATGACAATTATATTTTCAACATTCTAGAAGTGTATCCAGAACACTTATGTACCCAACACCCTTGTAACATAAAGATTAGCATAAATGGGTTAGCTGATTCTTTTTATGCTATACATTCCCTGTTGCATCAATCCTACTCCGGTTTATGATTTCAACCCAAGGAATAGATAAGAATGAATTTAAACTCTATGACCAAAACAATTGATGACCATTTCTTAGGAAAGGATCAAACAAGCTAATACCATTTGTAATGACCTGCCAATTTTCACTAGCTTGACAGTACAACGTGTCATTACTAGGCCTTAAGAGAAATCCCCTAGACACCAGAGTTTGGAAATAAATTATGAAGTGTTTAAATATATGTTGGCGGACGATCTACCCTTTAATAAATAAACTCATAAAACAACCATAACCAAACATTCACTATATGATGAATGAATAAAAGAAACAACCATCTCATGCATTACCAAAAGATTACTACACTGTTCCACAAATCAATACATAACCAACACAAAATTAGAGTACCAAGAGGAATACTAAACCAAAGACCCAACTCAAGACAAGAAACACTCCACTCCTCCACACCGATATCTATGAACCAAGCACCACCACATCTTCCAAGCATCACCATGATCCACTAGTAATGAGATTCTATACATTTACATGTGTCTTAGACTTTGAAATCTTCAAAAGCACCAACTTGCCAATGTTGGGGAGAGTATAAAACTCAGTAGGTTTTTATGATGACTTCCCGACACATGCCACTAGGATAGAAGCGTTATCCAAAATTATATAAATACAATTTATAAAAATTTTATTCTCAAAATCAATTTATAACTAAATATAAACAACTTTCGAAACCCATTCGTAACAGAATTCATCCAAGAGCAATTAAACCCAATTTTTCAAAAAGTTATTTTTCTAGAAAAATAATCAATCTAGCTTTAGAACCATTCCAAGAAATCCCTTTTTGGAATACACAACCATATCACAATCTCATGCAACCAACAATGCATGCTACATGGAAGAGGGGAGAAGCCATTTCCTTTATACATCCCAACCTTGATGGGGGAGACTTATTACCCTTATCCAACCCAAATGCATATGAATACTTGATGGGGGAGTGACCTAACCCTTATCCATAACAACACTAATGGGGGAGACCTCTAACATTGATCTGTAGAGAATTCAATATGAATGTTTGACGTGGAAGAGCTCTAACCCTTATCCATCCTAAAACAGATGGGGGAGACTTATAACCCATATCCATCCTAAATGAAACAAGAAAAAACACCACACACTCGAAATAATCATGGAAAAAACATCATCTCTATAAAAATACTTTTATTTAAAACCATTTTCATCAAAACCACGTGTGTTCAACCAATTAAAACCATTTAAATAAAACCGTACTTTTATTGAAAACCAAAGAATGAACCAATTTCATAAATCCATTTCAATACAAACCATTTCAAATAAACACCCATTATTATTGAAAACCCATCATTCATCAAACCATTTTCCATTCCAGAAAAACCATAATTTAAAAATCAACATTTTAATTTCAAGAAGACAAATCACTTTGCACAACAATCCACCAAGATTTCACATGTCCATCAAAACCATATATCATCACTATAGAAGATTTAATCCACGATTTTCATAATCAAATTCCTTCAAATAACCCAATTTTAAACTAATAAAATCAATTCTATCAAGAGGAGTCAATAGTGAAGCCTCATACCTCAATGGTTTTGAAGAAAACCCTAACAAATAGAGAACTCACAAGAAAACTGGGCTGATTCACCAATGATCCTCCTTAGATCTCTTCTCCTAACACAACCAATAAAAAATATCATCATATATGGAATCCAAAAACATTGATATACCCATAAAGGGAATAGATCTAAGTAACTGAGTGAAGAGGAGAAGTAGATATAAGTAGATATTAGAAACCAAACAAGAACAATCACATACCTCAAGAATCCAGCTTCAATTCACCACGATAATCCTTTGGATCTCCTACAGAATGATGGGAGAACCCTCCTTGACCATAGGGGAACCAAAATCGTGAGTTATGGCTGCTTAAGAGGGAATACAAGCTACATAGAGGAAAAACGCATGACATCCACCTTTATAGGATCGCATTTAAGTGGCCGCACAGTTAGTTCGCACGGTTTGACAAACTGTGAGGTAACCATGTGTTAGCTACCCCCTCAACCACCCTTATCACATGGTTTGTCCACAAGGTTAGACAAACTGTGCACCAACCATACGGAATCCACTGCCTCCGAGACCCACGACAAATGGTTTTCCTATACAGTTTAGACAAACCATGCGCCTCTAGTGAGACTTCTCCTTTTCCTCAAAACAACTTTCCATGTTCTCCCGACTCTCCCATTCCACACTCTTAACATTAAAACCATGAAAATATCAAGTAAGGGTTACATACTAGGAACTAGAGAACTATAATACTAAATTATACCAGAACTATATTCATATTTATGTTGTCATATTCAACCATAATATTTCACTTTGTAAATAATATTATATTATTACAATTGTTTCAGGAGTTAGTTACTTCATTTTTTTATGTTTGATTTTTCATGTATATTCGGTTTCATATTAATATGATATATATTCTTCCTTTCAAAAAATAATATTATGTTTATAAATATTTTACCCATTCATAAAATAATTTTTTAATCATTCTTTAAGGGTTAATGTGGAGAATTATTCTCATTTTTTTGTAGATACTATAGAAATTATGTACAGAAAAATAACTATATAATTCGATTAATGGTAAATAGGAATTGAATGGGATTTAATATTAATTATAATTCATCAATATAATATCATATTTATTAATAATATACATTATATTCAACATTTTACCCACCCAAATAATATGGTGATGAAAAACAAATTACACCACTATGTGGAAATTGTGAGATGTATGTACTCATACATGGTGATATTGTTTTTAACTGGATGGATAATAGGAGGAATATTGTTTTACCATAATATAATAACATTTAAACATGTAAATTATTTTTAAATTATTACATTACTATGGAATAAAATAATAATATAATGAATAAGAATAAAATAACAAGAATGTGCTTGGAAAATATTTTCCACTTCTTCGATGGAAATCCTATGGATCTCCACTAAGGAACAGTATGGTAGGACATCATATAATCATAGTACCAATAGAATTTGACTAGTGTTATTGATATGGGAAAACGGTAGGATTTCATTGTTCAAAAATTTTCAAAGTGGGGTTATTAAGTTAGGGATGAGTTTCCCTCTTAATTGATAGAGGGGCGGGCACTTTTGAAATCCATTAAAACATTAAATTAATATTAATTGAATGTATATTTAAAATTGATAAGAAGTGATTTATTGAGAAAATAATATTATTATGTGTATATATACTCAAAATGAAAGATTTTTAAACATTTTTATGTCACAATATTGATATTATCTTTTGGTTTTAACCCTTAGTTAAACCCTTTAACTCTTACCCTGAAATCAAAGGTTTTTAACCACTAAGGATAATATAGTTACTCTAAAATTGAAAAATAACCCCAATTGGATTATTGATGTAATTTTTTACATTGTTATATTTATTATTATTAATTATAAAGTTTTATAATTTAATACCATTTAATAATATATTATTTTCTTAAATTATCATTTATGTTAATTTTGATACTTTTCATTATTAGTAATTTTTAAAAATTTCATAACAACATGATAATAAAAAAACACTTTTAATTTATCTATAACATGTATATGTTATCTATAAAATTATTTCTCTCATTTATACTGTAATTTTATATTGATTTTCATATTTTAATATATTTTATTTTATATTTACATAGATTAATCAATTACTACATCATCATTATGAAATACATTAATTAAATATTTTGTCACTAAAAATAAAAAATAAAAAATAATGAAGAAGATAAATTTAATATCTTCTAAATTAGTATTTATTATAGATTTTATCTTCTGTATATACATACGAAAAATTATTTACTTACTATAATTATGAGTATGATATTTTTAACATATCATTAAATAAAATATAATATATGTTTTATTCTTACCCATGTTTCTTAAAATGGAAATAATTTCATTCTAAGGGTGGTTTTTCAGTAATAATATTTCTCAAATGATAATAGGACTTGTGTTTGGGTAATTTTATAATATAATAAAATTATTATTACCATTAATTACCTGATTTATGCTTCACCTTGGTAAATAATGTTTTTACTAAAGATAATATTAATAATACAAAACTTATGTTGATCCAATAAGAATTTAAATTCCATTCTAATTAAAAAAATTTGAATCTCTTTAAATATTAAATTTATTTATATGTCTAAACTAATGATTATAATAATCCCACTTGTTTGGCAAGATGCAGGGTAAATGGAAGAATTGAAAAGTCCAATAAATTTATATATATAATTTCAATAAATCAAATCCAATAAAATAAATTGGATTAAAATATGTATCATTGATTTATTATAAGTTTAATACAATATATTTAAATTATAATAATTATTTAAATGAAAAATCACACTTTTATACAATAATGGAGTATTTTTATATATTTAAAAAAATGAAGCTACTTAAAATAATACAAAAAAGTCACCATAAAATAATTTGGATATTATAAATTTAAAGATGAAGTAAATTTAAGAAAATAATATTTATTAAATTTCTAAAATAAATTTTCCAAATAAATGTGCAATTTAAAGGTGATAAAATATCGATTAAAACTAGTTTTTTGTTTTTAAATCATATTTGTTCTTATATATTTGTCTAAAATAAATAAATGGAATATACATAAACCTAAAAATTTGATAAAAATTATTGATATCTTTTACATAATAATTTATATTAATAGATCATGGTGTTATTGAAATCAGTGTTTTGTGAAACATAAGACATTGAGTTTATTTAATAAGAAAATGTATTGTTAAATAATGGGGTGTTACCCTTAGTACCCTCATCTAAATAACGACCCATGTTGGAAACCTATCTAATGTAAATCACCCCTATATAACTACATGATTAACTATGAATTATTTTTCACACTTCACACCATAGAACATACACCACATCATATCTCCCCACTAACACATTTATAATAGGACTTCACTTAAACAAAACCTAGAACTATCCAAAAACATTAGTTCTTTTTCCAAAACAAAATATATGAATCACACAATGGAACAAAATGAAACAAAATAAAATATGGAATTCTATGTTAGTGAAATGAAATACTTAAAATATGATAAAAGGATGTTACAATAGTTATATTCTCAATGCAATAAACGACCATGATTTAATAATTTTTATTCATCTAGTTATCATTGTATTTTTTTAGAGATTCATAATATGTTATGATAATAAATTCATAGACATGTTCCAAATTCCAATATCACATAACCCTGGTTCATGACTTGCGAGTTCCGTTGGTTATATCATGGCACACTATATATATTATGTAGAGACCCGTATCCTGACGTACATGGACATTACATTACATTTGAGGAATACTTAGTACATAACAAAAACACACACACAAGGATCGTAATAGTTTAGTGTCTTTGGAAACTCGGAACATAATCTTCTAATCCTCGTGAAAGATCTTCAATATCTCCCATTAAAGATCTTCCATTTTTTTTACCTAAAACCTTTCTTTATATCCTGTGGAAAAGAAAACATAAAAGGGTGAGCTCAAATGCTCAGTAAGGGTATACAAAAGAAATAAAAATCATATCATATCTTTTTGAAAATCATAACCTGCAAAAGAGATCATAATATCATAACATGGACAAATCATAGAAGTGAAAATGAGATCACCATAATCATAACATGAAACTTGAAACTTTGTGGCATGCACACATAATCATGGAAAATCATTTCTTGTTAGTCATGACTCATTGCCAAGACTATCTTAGTGGACAAAGTCCCTTTCTGAATCGAGTAACCCTCGTTTCAGTCCTGTTTCACTGAACCGGTATAACCTACCATTCCAGCCATGTCTATCTCATGAGATATAAAATCTTTACCCAATGTATTGGAGGTAGATATAGGTCCCACCCATCTTATAATGAATCCTTTCTTATGTGTGCCACATAATCATAAAACATACATCATCCCATAACACATGTAACAAAAATGGGATTCTTGAAACATCATGACATCATAAATCAATTCATATAAGATAAAGGAATTCATAAAAATAATTCCATCACAACAAGATCAAATCAATTTAATAATAGGGATAAAAACAGAACCCTTTATTATCTTAGATGGAAAATAATTTTGATAAAACACTTGAACTCCATTCTTGAGGAAAATATCCTTTCTTCTTCAAAAACATTTTTCCTTTCATAACATGTCATAAGACTTAAAAATAAAAGAAGTTTATTAAAAATAAACTTGTAAAGGAAGCTTCTTGGATTTAATGTTTTAAAAATCCATTCATGCCGTATACGTTAAAAAAAACATTCTTCGTACTTTTGTCGGAAAAGTCAAAAAGTACCTCGTACGAAAAACGACAAAAGATTCCTTTCTTATTCTTTACCAAAAACTCACCGAAGGGTAAAAATGGATTTAAACAATTGTAGGTGGATGGAAATAATATTTCATATTGATGAAACATGGATGTGGATGATAAAATACACCCCAGTAAATACTTACGAATAAACAATCTCGGATAAGAATGAGATTGTGATATTTCCCTTACCTTAGGTCCAATTTGCTTCGTATGTGTCTGAACCTCCTGTATAATGATTTAAATAATGTCATTGACTTATTAAAGAATCATATTCATTGTTATGATATCATATATGGTTCACTTATGACATTATATTACCCGTTCTTTTGTAAATTCAATGTTAAAGAAGCGTTTTGGGTAAAATCGTTTCATTTATCGTAGGTGTTTTGACTTGTTGTTCTTGACATCATTATTACTTATATCATGATTTACATAATTCCAGAATATAAAATATGATTTATATATCATATATATTCAGTATATATATATATATATAATAGATAGATAAATAAAATGAAAAACACCGTTCATGGAGACGGTAGTCCGTACGTAAGCATGAACGCTGTTTTTCTTTCCTTATTGTCTTGAAATGGAAGTAAGTAGATGACATACATATGTATATATATACATAAATCCAGTATCTTTATAATGTCATATATTTCATTATTATTTCTTATATATACATTATAATCATTCTTAAATGGTTAACATGGAGAATGAATCTCATCGCGTCGTGGAGACGTTATTCCGTACGTACGCACGCGCGGTGATTTATTTTTCCGTAGGATGGATAGATGGTGAAATAGGGTTGTTTCATAATTATAATAACATATCAGCATATGAGTGATACTGATGTTATTACTTCATAATGAAACAACCTAAGAAGAAGAAGTGGAAGAAGAAATAAAGATGAAAGAATTGGTAACGGTAATTACCTCTTCTTTGAAGCGCCTCTTTGAGACCTCCTCTTAGGGCACTAAAATTGGTCTTTGAGGAAGACCAGAACCTCTAGGATGTTGCTAGGGAAGTGGAGAAGATATTTTGGCAGGGTTTGTCCGAGCTTGAGTGCTCAAATTGGTGTGAGGAGGAGGGGGAGGAGGTGCCCTTTTATAAGGGAGAAGAGGGGCACCTTAGGAATTCTTAAAAATATTAATTTATAATAAATCTAACCCCACTTAAAAAGTTCCAAAAATGACTCATATTCGAAGATTAGATGAGATAGGGTTGTAATCTCATCAACCAATCAAATTTAGACATGTTTGGATATTATTTTAAACCTTATCAATTAGATTTAACTCTAAGTTAAATAATTTAACTTTTACCGTGTCTTTTTGTTTTCTTTCACTATATGGTTAATACACTTACTATAACATGCCAAAAGAACCCCAAATTGTTTATTATTAATATATATATCCTTATCTAAGTCATTTGGCCGAACCTTATATTTTTAGGAATACAATAACAATTAATAATATAATATTTTATTTAAAAACTATTTTGTGTCAATTTTGACACTATTTGATATATGATTTTTGTGAAAGTTATAACAGAATTAAATGTTCGAACCAAGTTGATTAAATCAACATTAATATATCATAGTAACCTAGAAAATTAGGGTAATTCATAAAAAGGCATGAATTACATTTATTTTGGTATTTATATTATCAATTATGTCAATATTTCATTAATAAGATAATTACTGCATCATCTTTGTGTCATAAATAAATTAAATTATTTGATTTCTAAAAATTACAAATAAAATAGCATCATGTAAGAAATCTTCTTAGCTTTCTAATGCATATTTACAATCGAATTTATCTTATGTATAACCCCATATTAAAAATGATTTACTTATTAAACTTTGATTTTAACTATTTTAACCCTTCTTTAAATAAATTAATAATAAATGTCCTAATCTAATCCAAGTGGGCCTAAATGGTCATATTTTATTCCTAAGTTTGTTTTTGGTCGAATTACACTTGTCCAATAGAATTAGGACATGCGTTAGGGTAATATTAATATCATATTTACCCTTAGTTACCCTATTTACTATTAACCGCGGTAAAAAAAAGTTAAAAGTTACTATTCACCAAAAAATTATTTTCATCTCATTGAACCACATTTTAGTCCTTGATATTAACCGTGTCTCTCGGATTTTCGATATTCCATTCACAGAAGCGGTAAAATTAAGTTTTATGCAAAATTCAGTTTATAACCTACCACTTAGTAGTTTCACTATTCATCAAAAATTGATGTTTTTCAGAACAATGCCAAAATTTCATCCTAAGCTATATTTCATATTCCGAATTGAAAAATGAAGTCTATTTTACCAAATTCATACCATAGAAATTGCATTAATTAATTTTATAATTAAATCCCGCTGTTAAAACAAATAGCGTGTTTTTAAGAAACAATATCTATCAAAAGATTGACAATTGATTATGTCTGGTTTAAATGTGAAATTACAACCAATGACCAACATTGTATTAAATTGTAAAAATATATTCTAAATATACTTTAAAGCCACTCAAATTAATAATTAATCACTATTAATTATTTCGATTAAAAAATTGTTTTTAATTAAAATTTAGTAATTTTCACTATTCATCAGAATATGAAAGTTATCCGAAAGGTACCAAAATTTCACCTTAGGCTAAATTCGATACTCCGAATCCAAGAATGAAGTTCATTTTGAAAAATAAGATTTACAGAATTTTAAAAAGTGGTTATTACTATTCATAACGGCTAGTTTTAATAATATTTTAATAGCACATCGTTGTTTAGTGAAACTCGGTATTACGTATTACACACGCTATCGAGGAAGGTCGCGATTGCGTGTAATGCAAGGCAAGACAAGGATGCGTGTTGTGCAAGCTCCTTTTGGTGTAGCGTACAACACAAGACATTAATAAAATTAAAAAGAATATTTTTTCATAAAATCTCGGGCTGTTACATATTATTAATGATCCTTTTTTTGAATTTACAACTATTTTTTGATCTATCATCCTATTACTATAACAATTGATGTTTTAAAATACATTTATTCCATAAATTCAATTTTCTTAAAAAATATTAATACTTTATTATTTCAAATTATTAAGAAATTTTTATTAAAGCAGTCATATATGTATGAATGAAAATAATAATATACTTTTTTATTAATTATGATAAATTAAAAGAATTTTAAAATAAAAAATTTCTATTATAACATATTGTTTAACATACCACAGATGGATACATCCATATAATGTCCAAAAATTAAAATGTGATAATAAATAGAGAGTAATAAATAAATATTGACCAAAAAATATAATAGATTACCTTATACCTAGACAATCAACATATATTGAACCAAAAATAAAATGTAAAATAATATTATACAAGGGGGATAATTTATATAAACTCTATAATAAAATTATATGTAATGAGAAATGATGTTTTATATGTGGGGACCTATTGAATTTCATTTATTAATGATTTTTAATGAAAATATGTGGGAAAAATATGATTATTTAAATTATTATTATTGGGAATACATTTAATAGAAATATGATCATTGATGTTATTGTCAAAAAATATAAATTAATTAAATTTGTATAAAAAGATATAATTTCAATTGATAAATTAAAAATACTAAAATAATTAATAAATAATAATGAAACCAAAGTATATTTTTTATTTTAAAATGATAGTTTATTAATACATTTTTTATTATATATTATTATTACTTTAATATGATTTGTTAAATTTATAAAATTTAATCATAAAATGGAATGACAAATTTAAATTGATATAAAAAGAAATAAGAAAATATAAAATTATGCATTTTAAATCCATTAATGTCAAAAATTGATATTTTATATAAACATATAAATAATTTAAAATGCATGATCATAATAAAGTGAATTGATTTTATTAGTATGTTCCAGAAAATAATTGTGTTATGGAATATATTATATCAAACCATACACATAATTTCAACTAAATGAACTTAGGGATGCACAAATAATTAGAAAAATATTTATATATCATTTAATAACAAGGGTATGAGGTTCTTCGTGTCATACCATGGGGCCCAACATCACTATTTTGAAACAATTAAGACAATAGAGAAATTTCAACCATTTTGTCATGAATATAAATATTGACTAAATAATATATTTATACATAAAAACTATAATTCAATAATATAAAATTCAATATATATGAATGTATAAATGAGTTAAGTGGTTATTACATTTTATCATTCGACATGTGGTTTGAAACCTTTTATTGAATTCTAGCATAAAAAGGAAAGGGTTATATTTTATATCAATCTATAAATTTCTGAAAATTATTTCATAAAATAAAACATAATAAATTGGTATATTTTATTCCAAATACATTATCCATTTTCATTTCATATGTTTTTTCATGTTAGTTAACTTTCCTCATTCCATTTCATACCCATTTATTATAATTCCCTTACGGTGGTATGTTTTAAATAAACTAGAAATATTAGTACATTTTGAATAGAAATTTTTTCCTCTATGTAAATGTTATTAATTTTGATTTATAGTTATCACATAATATTATAATATAAATTATTATGGTATTTTTAAATGGAAATTACGTGTTTCATAACATAAATATTCTATAAAAATTTCATGTAGTGTCTTTTCAACCATATTTTCCAATTGTTTTCAATATTAAAATGAAATATTACTTTTAAATATATTTTGTAATAAGAAATTTTGGATTCACCAACATTATTTTTTATTATTTAAATTTCTCCCCATGTTTTTGTATTTTTTTCAAGGTGACTTATATTTCATTTATTTAACAAAATATTTTATAAAACAATCAAACTAAAATTTATATTTTATTATTATCCTTCCTCTAATAATATTTTTGTGATCTTTAAGAAGTGTTTTCAAATATCAAAACATCCTTAAATATATCATATGATCTAAAATGAATATACAATAATTATACTATCAAACATATTTTTGTCGATTTATTTTTATAATTACATATATTATATTTATGAAACCCATTTTTTCACATGTTAAATTTTCTACGTTGAAATTAATAATGACACTGTATTATTATGGAAAATTTATGTATAGTTTAAATTTTTATTACTATTAAATGCTATATATTTCAAGAATTACTTTGGAATGGAAATATATTTCATTATATTACATATTTTTAAGAATGTGTTGGATCCTAATCCCCAATTAAAACTAATATAAAATATCATGTCCATATTGGTAGTGATCCATGATTTAGAAATCAGTAATTCCATTATTATTTTTGTGCCACAATTATATAACAAATTTTTATTACTACGTTCTGTTTTGATGGAAAATTTTTTGTAAATAATATTTTCACTCTTCCATAACCTATTTTTTAGGTAATGATTATTTACGTTTTCAACAAATCAAGTTGTATGATATATATTTTATCATACATGATCCTATAATGTTAAATAAATGTACTAAAATTATGGATTATTCTACATATTTTCATATTGGGATCAATTAAGATATTCAGTTTATGTATCTTTAAATTAGCCTTATAGAGCATCAGATATTTAGCATTATTTTACTACCATTCCATTGTTTATAAATAATATTATTCTAATGATATGTATTAAGGGTATCATATTACAAGATAATATTTTGTTATATTAATGATGTGTTAATATAAAATATTTTTATATTTAATATTCCATTATCTAAAATATTTATTTTATGGGATGTTACTTTTATTATATAACAATAAAATTAAATTTAAATGATTGAATGCAATTAATGGATTATCTCATGATGAATCAATGTTGGGATTGAATTAATATATTGAATTGGAATAAAGAAATTAATTTAAACACATTGGTTATGAAGGAAATATATACACATTATAATTTTTGGTATATAATATAAAATATTGTTCCCTACTAATTGCATCCCTTCCATGATGCAAACAACTAGATACAAACATTGAATTATATTCAATTTTGGGAAAGATAAATCAAATCGTTTTGTTCTATAATTACGCAATCAACACTCAAGGACTAAAATTTAATACAATAGATCAATTGGATGAAATATTCAAGTAATTTTATTTGTCTAATTTACATTTACATTAAGAAAAAATAATAATATAAAGTGTAAAAAATTAAAAATGTATGACGATGAAAAAGATATGATTGATTAAACTAAAATTTCATAGGTTGAAATGATATTTTTTTAAATAAACAAAACCCATTATTTATTATCCATATAATATAATTTAAATATTTGATTTTTTATACTCATAGTAACCTTTTTGGTTTTAGTCAATTTTTGGAACAATGGGGAACCTAGTTAGTAATTTAATAATATGTATAATGTTTGAATTGTTTTGAATAGGTATTATATATTTATTATCCAAAAATCTCAGGAATAGAATATATTTAGAAAATTATAATGTTATTGACTTTATAAAAAATATTTATATGTAGGATATAGAACCATAATAGATTTTTTAATTATAATGTAGAGTGTTTCCATGAAAATAAATATTTTTCTAAATAGGGGTAATTATCATAAATTTATTTAAAAATTATCAATATTTTCATCCATTATTAAAATTAAAAGACACATGAATACACTTGAGACACCAATGATGAAATATGTTCTATCATAGCTCAAAAAAATAATTCATAATTTTTTTATTTCAGACTAGATTTTTTAAAATGAAAGGTTTTTTCATTTAAATTCATTTCAAATTCATAATAAAATATGATATTTGTAAAAGTACCCATAAAATATTAGATTAATATAAATATTTTATATTTATAAAAAATAGTTATTGAATCTATATTCTAATATTTTTATCATATTTGATGAGCTTTTTAATCAATAGGGGTTTTACACTACGTATGTTAATGATGATTTTTCATAATATTTAGTGTCCAAAAAAATCATGAAAATTTATTGTTTTACTGAATATAAATATAATATATATTTACATTCATGGTTATTATTTATTAATTATGATTCATCCCACTTAAAAATGAAATAATATATAAACAATTATAGTCATTATTAACTACAAAAACGATCAAATAGTGCATGTGATTTATATTTTCTAGAAATTGTTGTTATTGATCTTAAATACCGATTTGAAAAAACTCAATGGAAAATAAAATCGATGAAATATGGATTAACTAATATTCTTGATAAAAATAAGTTATCTAAAATAAGGTGTCATTATTATGTAACAAGTAATTGATGGTAATTTGGGATTTCTGAACAACCTCAAGATATAGAAGTAGTGATTGATGATATAAAATGTAACCAAAACAAAAATAAATAGATAGGAAACATTGAATCATTATTATAGAATAATATAAGATCATCAACAATAATATTAATTTAAATTTATCAAGGTTGATTATTTTATTTCATTTCATTTATATTAATGAAAAATTGATGTGACTATATAATGGTAATGATGAAATCTAATTTCTATGTGATTATTATAATAAAGGTGTTCTTAGAGGAGAATCATGGTATATATGAAATGGATGAGATATGTGATTTTTACATTAGGATTATAGTGGTTATATAATGGATTTTTTCATTTATGAATCAAGGAAAACCAAGAATTTATTGCATTTAACAATAACACTACTTATGGGACACGAAAAATATATAGTATTTTTTGTAGTCATACTAAATAGAAAAGGATTAATAGTTTCTTCTTATAAAAACTACATAATTAAAAAATAATTGTATTATAAAATTAATAAATATGATGAAATGTGTAAAGTAGGTGGTGTTATTATCTAACATATTTTTCATATAAGACATGGATATTATAATATTATTCATGATACATGCTATTGGTTATGGTTTTAGTGAACTAGGTTGATTGAAATATCATAAAAATCTAGTATAATTTATAGATGATATATAATGACATTGAATTTAAGACTTCACTAGAGTAAAGTTTTTGTTAATTGAAAAACTATTATAACATTAAAACAAAATTATAATTTTGACCATACCATAGTGGTGACCATTTTTTGAAAGATGTGATGAAATATTGAAAGTGTTTATGTATGTGTCATTGGTTATGTAAAACATATGTTATTAAATAACACTCATGTATATCTCCATATAAACTATATGTTTGATTTCATATACTTGAAAATAAATTACTATGTGAGTTTATGTGTCATACCCTCACCACATATGTGGGATAAAAAACATTGTGAAATTCAATTTAATATAAAAATTGATGAAAAAATTATATTTCACTAATTAATATTGTAAAAATATCATAAAAAATTAGACAGGATAATGGAAATTTATGATTTGTTTTGGAATTCCATGGTTGTAAAATTTTATTAATATGATAGACACAAAATGATTCATGTTTAATTATTTAAATGGTATGATCTACTGTTCCTGGCTCATAAGAATATCTTAAATAAGTATAAAATGTACTGAAAATATGGAAATAAAATTATAATTGATTAGTTTTATGAAATGTGAAATGAGCATTATAGTTTAATTTGTTCAGATAATGAAATTGGTGAGAATATGATTTCATAGAGTGTAATAATTATTTTTTGAGAATTTCAATTCTAAGAGTGTCAAATTTAATCATTAATTCAAATTGAAGGATTATGATTTTCATTGTATTATGATTAACAAGAAAAAAATGTATGTATAACATGGAAAATTTATTATAATGCAAAAGCTAATGATGCGGGGTTGGGTTTTTTTATTCGTGATATCATGAATCTTTCACTTCAACCTAGATTCATGAAAATGCTATGACGAATATTTTTTTGGATAGTATTCATTAACATGTGAAGATGAAAATTAGTTATTAATATATAAGATTCCATGAAAAAATTCAATGTTTTTTTTGGATTTTTAGGGGTGAATAGGATATAAGTATATTAAAATATCTGATTGAGAAAGATAATATAATATAACATATAGAAGAATAAGATAAAATAATAGATTTTTAGTAGAATAAATCAATTAATCACATGTATGATGATGTGATGTGAAAATTATCTTATAACATTCTTCTACAGATGTATAATGATTATGTGGTCTCATTGGGATTACATTATGTGGGAATAAGTTAATTTACATTTTACATAATGGATACATTTTTTTATTTTATGATACAATACGAAATAAGAAATAAAATTTTTTATTCAACAATGATAGAAGAAAAATAATATATTTTTTCCACCATACATGGTTTGTGACAAGATTATTGGTTTCAGTCCACGACTTTGGGCATTATTCTTTAGATAATATGAATAATTTACATGGGATAATAAGAATTACAGAGATAAGAAATTGATATATACAAATGTAGGTGATCCTCATAAATAATACATTGTATTTTATTCTATTTATTTAACTTTTAGTATACATATTATTAGAAAATGAGATTAATAGAAAGTGAAATCAAATCCTTGAATAATATATTTTGTGATTTGATATAAAATTAAAATTAGAATAAATGTATAAAATTATTATGTTACCATTATTAGTGTTGTAAAATTATTTATTTAACCCTAATAGTTTTATTTAAAACCATAACCATTACTTTATTGATGTGATTCATTCAAAGCATGATATTTAATGTTTTTTTAAAAATTTATTTTTCAAAATATTTTTAACATTTATAAATTTTAAACTAATAAATTATATTATAATATCATAAATAAATTTGATTGCATAATCATTTAAGATTGTTTTCATTTTTTGGTAACAAGGAATATTCGTATAATTAGGGAATCAAAAAAATTCATTTAAATTATTTTTAGGTGAATTTAATATCCGAATGAGTTTTATTCATGTTTTGGTTCATGGACTACCAATGTTAAATTATTTGGTCAATTATATCCCTATAACACATTGTGTAATGACTTATTATGTAGAGAAAATATGTTGGAGTAAATGGAATAGGTTATTCAATTATATGTGTGATTTAATCATTGTTTGTTAGAGTATTTTTTGTAATTTTTTCACATCTAACTGGAATGAATACATTCCCTCAATAATATTTCAAGAGATCATTTTAATGATTTGTTTAGGCAAAAAAGTTGATTTTATGTGTTATTATGGGTTTTCAAAGGCTAATACATTGTTATTAATCAGTGGATCTTATTATGGTTTTATGTAATTTTTTCAAATTTCAGGATGTATTTATTTCAATTTATTAATCTTAATGAGATTATATTATCATCCTTTAATTAATAAGATTCAATGAGGTTTATTTATTACAATAAACACTAATGATTCCATGTTATATTTATAAATGTTTCTTAATAATGAAGTGTATCATTTTAGTGAAATATTTTTTCCAAAAATTGTAAATTATTTGAAGAATAATATTTTTAATTTCAATGTATTAATAATACATTTAAATAGTAACCCACAATATTTTTTGTATTTTATGAAATATAAATATGGTAAAAAAAATTAATTATTGAGTGATTATGCCTATGGGGTTATAATAAATGCATGAAAAAATTGTAAAATTGAAAATGCATTGTTTTTATAACATTATAGTAAATATAACAGATTTCTCACATTGATTCAAATTTTGAAAAAAAATCAATATATAATATTTATAATTTAATATTATTCCATGAATCTCAGAAAACATTATATTATTTCAAAAAAATTAATAAAATCATGAAATTATATATTTTGTGTTTGACTATTTATATAAATTTCAATTAAATGTTTAGCATTCAAATTTGAATCTCTAAATAATATAAATGAGATGCTGAAAATAAAAAAAAAATATTATAAAATTAATAGAATATAATAAAGAAAAAAACTAATATGAATTACATATTACATCATTAATTTTTATAATCATTATGTATATTAAAATATATTTATCATTTATAATAATTGTAAGGCCATCATTCATATAATTAATATAAAAAAATAAATTCAGTGAAAAAATAAATTTGATAGATAAGGATTATAAATATATCTACTTCAAAATTAATAGTATAGTTTGGAGGGAAACCATTATACATTGTGATGGTACCATGAACCAATACATTAATCTCTATAGAATCTATTAGTACATTTATTTCTAGGAATATATTTGTGGAATCTATATTAATATATATAAGATGGTTTATAATGTAATACCACTAATGCATCAATATCATTGATAGTAGGGCTTTCAATTCATTAAAAGCATAAAATCACATTAAGAGTCATATTCCATCCATATTGTATTCCATAATTTCATATTATAATCATAGAAAACCAAGATAATGTTATTCATTTCAACATTATGAGAATACAAGTCACCATATGATTCATAAATACATCTAATTGGAAAAAATATGTAGTGCGTAAATATAGCATAACATCATTCCTCATCCTGATATCCCTGATATGTACCATCTATATTCATTTTGATCCTCCCATCACAAAGATGAATCCAATAATAGTCTGCATCATTAATATCTATTTTAATTAAAATAACAATTTTTATTGTAAATTTCAACTACAACCACAATTCAATAAATCTAATAATTTTTCTAATGATAAAAATAATTTTCAGAAATAATATTTTCAAAATTTTCATTTCAAAAATATTATTCAATTAAAATATAATCAATTTTTATCGATATATAAATATAAAAATTGGTTAAAATGTGTCCAGATTCATGGATTAGATTGAAGTATTTCATTAAATCATAGGAATGTTATATAATATTTTTCTAAAATATATTTTTTTCAGAATTCAAAATGGATAAAAATTAATTTTTTTATTGTGGCTGGTATACCTATATTAAATTTCCACCAAAAAAATATTTGAGAGGCCATTGGATTGAAAATTAAGTGTAATTGATAATTTCATATAAGAAAACAATAGTACACATTCAAATTTATTAAATTGTTTTATATAATGACTTGCCTAAAATGATGAATAAATTATGATTCATTACATTAAAATTTTCATTTCATATGAATCAACAACTAAATGAGGTGTTATAGTTTAAATGTTTTCAAATATATAAAAAAACAAACTATAAAATTGTCATTATTTTAATTAATAAATATTTAACACTATTATAGAGATATGATAAATTTTAAATTGTGTTGTGTTAAAAATATTTAGTAATAATTCATTAAAACAATCATTGAAGCATAATATAAAAACAATAATAACAAAAATATTTATATATCAGTCATAAAAACAAATTCATGTTAATGGTAATAAATTAACCCTAACAATGAAAATTCAAAATATTTTAAGTAAAATTTCTATATTATAACAACTATTCCACTTTTATAATTCCATTATGATGCCACAAAATATACAATATACAATATACTTATAATGGGATGGACCCCTCCGCTCCATTCCTTTGTCGAAATTGATGTGGTCAACACGACGCGCGTTATAATGATAATTTTAATACTGATGATAACCTAAAAATATGTTAAATAATGATGATGATGACATAATTGTGGGATTAATTAAACTAAAAAAGAATAATCATGATAAAATGATTTAATGGGTGTTATTATTATTAATTATGTGAAGTGGGAATGTGTGTGATCCATTAGATGTTGATAAATGAAACATGCAGTTTTTTATTAATTGAGTAATTGTTGAAATTAAATTTGAATAATAATAATGGTTGTTTTGTTATTATTATTATTCATAATATTAATAATAATGAGAAATTGATGAAACGAGTCATGGTATTTATTGCAAACAAATAAATAAAGATGTAAGTGGATGCATGGTGTTGCATTCATAAAATTAAAGGTGAGTTCGTTATTATTATTATGTTAAAAAAAATAATAATAATGGTGGCGTAAAAATATATTGGGTTTATTAAATTGAATGGTTTTTATTTAATAAAAGTGATTTCAATTTAATCAGTGTGAAATAAAAAAATACAATTAAAATAATTAAATTAACGGATGTTACACGACCTTGACATTGCATAGTAAGATTCAGATATCCAACAGGGTGGTTTAACGTGGTCAATGCGACGAGCGTAAATATTTTTTTTCTTAAAAACAATAATGTCGGTGAGTTAATAAAATAAGTTGATGAAATGTTATTATTAGTGAAAAACAATAAATAAAAATGATGACGTAAAAATATGTTCTAGAGGTTAATAAAATTAAATGTATTAAAATGGGGTTGAATATGTATGTTATATTAATTTTGTTTTGTCATTTAATTCAATTAAATGAAATGGTTTTGAGTCACATTGAATGGTTTTGCATAGGTTCTCCACAAAGTGAAATATAAAATTAATAATATTTCTAGTATAATAATATGATAATACAATTAAATTAATAATGGATAAAAGGAAAGGGAATTAATAATTTTTTATATTATACTTGAGGTTCATGGAATATAAGAGGAGGCGCCACTTGTTGGGGCATGATAAAATGGGGAGAAGAATTTGTGGAAGATAATAAATGGAATTGGAGAGAGAATGAGATATTAAATTTAAAAGAGAAATAAATGAAAAAGGGGGAATTGGGGTTTCTTTCCAGTGTGAAAGGAGACCCAAAACGTTATTGATTTGGAGTTAAGAAAAAAATGGTTAAATAAAATAATAATATAATAATATAGTTATTATTTTTTGTTGGGAAAATCGTGTTTTGTACGCAACATCTTCGTACGACCGTGGTTTTACAAACTGACAGCGGCAGTGCGACCCTGACTACGAAACGGAAATTATGAATCCAATATTGGATTTCTTTTTCAGGTTTTCAGATCGGGTACCTAAAACACTCGTGAATTAATAGATTTAATATTATTATTAAATCTACGACACGTCATAACTCCCACGTGAGACGTCCGATTGACTTCTTGTCAGTGGCGATGTAATCTTATGATTAATACGATCAATTCATGTATAAGGTTTCATATTAAATTATGACTCATGTTTCGGGTCAATAAACACATATTATTAATTAAAGTTATTATTATCATTAAATGCATGGAAACTGCATGATGTGTTGTGTGTTGACTAGTCATAATGCATAACGGGTGTGCGGTCACTCCGTGTATTCATTAATACACGCTACATACTGTCTTACCTATTCGTTTCCTATATAAGAAAGGGTCACATATTATTTCCAGACTGATCGCTTCTTCTTCAAACGACGACGCTCTTGGATTATCAAAAAGTCTTCCTCCCTTAACTTCTTCATCCGAACAATGATCGTCGATCCATTAGTGGCTGTGGGATCATGTCTCAAAGAGAAAACCATACACCCTATTCTGTTCGCTCTTGTTTGACTTCCCCTCCATAGTTTCCAACTGAGGAGACTGCTGATAATTGACAGGAACGACGGTCTTTGACGAACGACTCTAAAAAGGTATGTTAAACCTATGTTCTTATATTCTCTTTCCAATCCTACTTCTCCCATTTTCTTTCCATTCTATGGCGTGTGATCTCCGTGTTGAGGGAGTTTCTTATGTTGTTGATTCAGTGGTGCTACGACGCCCTTGGTGGGTGCAGTCGTTCTAGGAGAAGCCTTGTGATCGTGGTGGTCTTGTTCGTAGAAGGACATCAGAACCTGTTGAAGTAGGGATCTTACCATTCTCTCTCTAAATTGTTCATCATGAGGGGTGGGTGTCCTCTTGTTTACATGAAACACATTTGAACTAGTTTTATAAAGATAATAAATGGCATATATAATGGGGATGGGAAGTTTATGATTACTGTTCCTTTTTTTATATCCTGTGACATTATGTTGTGAATTGAATAGGCATATGCCTACTGAAAATCATGGTTGTTGGGGGGTTTTTCTTGTGAAATTAAATGTTGACCTATCATTCTAGACCGTTTATGGATGGAAGCTTCATGGAATTTGGAAATTGGTTAATCACGTAAAGTTGGCTGATTAAATGAAAATCCGGAACCCTTGTGTGATCACCCCGATTGAACAAAATTGAATCAATAAACATGTAAGTGCTTTTGGGGTTAATTTATGTAAAGGGGGTGTTTTGTGGGTTGTTGTCGATCGGGAGAGAAGCGGGGCTGCGGTTGGATTGGTTGTGTGTTGGTATGAATGCTATGTTAATAATGGGCAGCGGGGATGCAATGAATGGTTTCAAGGGATGATGATGTGCGGTGTGGTTGTGGTTATGGTAGTTGGCAGCCAGGCTATAGAGATGGGTTTGAATGTGAATGAACTATGGGTAGTGATTAATAAATAAAAGTTGGGGAGTTAATAAATAGTGGTTCATGGTAATGGAATTGGAATATTAATCAAGGGGTTTGGTTTGTTAACAAGAAGGGACTTGTTTGTGTTTCTTGTGTTTTCCTAACTTGATTTATGGATGGGAGGGATATGTTTTACGAATTATCGATGTAGTTGGTTTTGGATAGGTGCCTTGTAGATAAGGAACTAATAAGCTGATTCTATTAAAACATGAAAACCAAAATGGGGATGAGGTTGTTTGTTGTATGCATGATTCGTAGTAGCAGTGCTGAGGCATGTGCTCAGTTCTCTGTTCAGAAGCCATAGGTTGGGCTGAGTGGTTGCTATATATACATATATATATATATATATCTTTTGTGTTTTATCGCACCCCACCCGTGTTGAGCACTTAGTGCCTAACCCTCCAATTTCATGGGAGCAGGTGTTTTCCCCTTAGTTACGAGCTCCATCCTGCTCCTTCTTCCCTAGGATGTGATGGCTTGAGGCGACCTTACACCCAAGACTCTTCGGGAAGGCTTACTTTTCCCAAGAATCTTTGGGATGAGGCCCAGGTGTCTGCGGGCAGGATATGTTGTGGTGAGGCCCAGTTGTGTGCGGGCAGGATATGTGGTGGTGAGGCCCAGGTGTGTGTGGGAAGGATATGTGGTGGTGAGGTCCAAATGTGTGTGGGCAGGATACGTCGTGGTGAGGCCCAGGTGTGTTCGGGTGGGATGTGTGGTTGTGAGGCCCAGGTGTGTGCGGGAGGGAAGAGTGTGGCAGCGTCAGGATGTTCACCGTTAGGAAGAGCAGCTAACTTGTGGGAAATGGTGCGGGGTACCCAATACTCTTGATCTTATATTCTACTACCTGTTTTGATTGTGTTTTGGTTAGAGTGGCTGGTGAGGTTGGGTGGATAGATTTCCTTGCTAGGTTCCTTCTGTTGTTCTCACAGAACATTAGGATGACTCCCCACTTGTGCACAAGAGCTTTAGGTTTCCCTACCGAGTATACTTGTATGCTCACCCTATGTTTACTATCAGGTTTCTAGGAGGACTACCAGGGCCGTGCGGGACCCTACTAGTCGGACAGTTGGAGTTGTTGCAGTTTTTATACTCTTTTTTTCTTTTGGTATTGTACTTTTGGCCTTTCATGTACTTGTACCTTGTTATAAAATTGTTTAATCATGCATGTGGGATTGGTTTGGGTTTATTTCTATACACTTGATCTTTTCCTTTTTGGTGGTTGACAGTCCTATTTCCTGATTATAAAATAATAAAATTGTAATGCCTCCCATATTTTTGAAAACATATACCCTTGGTTCTAGTCGCCAACCTGGGTCCTACTGGAGGCGGGACTCGGGGGGTCATTATCTCCCTTTCACCATTTCCAGCTCTGGAGGGGCATCATCGGTGGGAGGGGGTCAGGACAGAATGGTATCATAGTCGATGGATGAGAGATATGATGGATTCTGGAGTTTGGCACAGTGAGGATTGCATGTGATGGAAGGGAAACAGTGTTGGTCAATCTTGGTACGTGACATAGGCCAGGGAAGATCGACTAGGACACGGGATTTTAGGGCCCCTCATGTTCCGATGCAAGGACACTATGCCTACCAAACTACCAAGTGAGACCACATTGATTGTTGGGTAGAAACCCTAGGGAAGGTACATGCATCATGATGATTGTGTTTTACTTGACTTGGGCATTCTGGGAAAGAAATTAAATTAATGAGATAAAATAAAACCTTGATAAATTTCATTACTAATTGGGCATAGGTGATCCTTGTTTACCGTACAACTATTACACCTGGAAATCATTCCCAGGTGGCTCAAATGACCAAGGTCCAGCAGATTCAGGCGGTCGATCAGTTGAGGATTGACCGAGAGGAGAAAGATCGCCAGTGGAAGAAGACTCTCCATTATTTCCAGCAGCAAACCCTCAAGAAGTACGAGGGTAGTACTTAGGATACGGAGATGGAAGGGTGGATTATGGAGCTAGGGATTGCTTTTACATTTATTCGTGCTCTGAGGGAGTACTGGGTTCCCCTAGCAGTTAGTCATCTGAGAGGTGTAGCGTGACAGTGGTGGATGCTCTACTACAAAGGGAGGATAGAGGCAGAGGTTCGGTGGGCTGACTTTGAGAAGGAATTCCATTCATCCATGATAAAGGTGGCGAAGCGGCAGGACTTACTCTCCCTTCAGATGGGGAGTATGTCAGTACGAGATCTGGGGATCAAGTTCAAGTATCTCTTGCGCTATGCTCCGGATCTCTTTCCGGATGGGGAGTCTTGGGCGAGACGTTTGGAGGAGGCGCTTCATCCTTCACTCCAGTATGTTGTCACCCCCTTCACCCTATTGACATAAATGGCAGTACAAAAGATGGAAGAGGTTGTAGAAAGGATGCACTTGTAGGGAGGTGCACCACGTGAGGGGATCTAGCCATGTTCATTGAAGGGGAAGGCAGTTAGCAGCAGGTCTCCTGTGACGGGACATTCCAGTTTCAGGCCAGTAGGAAGCAGGCCCCAACAGTTCCAGTTTAGATCTTCAGGTCCTCGTCCCTTTTTCATGAGCCTAGGACTGGAGTGTTTTTCTTGTGGAGGTTTCTGGCACATTCAGAGTCGGTTCCTGACCCATGATCAGTACGGTGGAGTTGGACAGGTTCAGCGCCCGCCTCAGCAGCACCAGTCACCGGTAAGACCCTTCCAGTGGAAAAAGGCTCTAGTCCCTCTGAGGGGAGATGGAGTAGGTGGTGGCCAGCCACAAGGAGTTCCTCAAGGATCCCAATCAGGATGTGGTTGAGGTGGTGGACGTCAACATAGAGGTAGAGGAGCTGGGCACGGATAGTTTCATGCATTAGAGGCAGCATCTCTAGAAGGACCCGAGATCAATAAAGATGTGTTTGGGTTTTCTTGAATGATCTCTTTTATGTGTTGTTGTGAGAATTACACTCTATTGTTGGAACTATATTGCTCATTCATTGGGCCTGGACCTTGTTTTTGTGAGTTTTTAATACTATGTTGTTTCCCACTTTTCTTTAAATGTACGTGAAGAGCCCTATCATGTGGGGAGGGGAAGACCTAATCCCTAATCGTGAAGCATTATTGTGGATGCGATTAAACCCGTGCAGGCGAGTCAGTGCCGCCTAAAGCGGATAATATCTCGACATGGGAGAAGGAAATCCATAAGCCATGTGTCCAAGCAGTGTATGGGTTGTATGGTGTTGGGGGCAGTGTATGTTGGAAAATCCTAATATATGGAAGTGGGAAGGCCCAGTCCTTAATCGAGACACATTAATGCGGATGTTATTAAACCTATACAGGCGAGTCAGTTCCGCCTAAAGCGGATAATATCTCGACATAGGAGAGGGAATTCCCAAATCATATAATTAGGGTTGTCTATTGTTTATTATTATGACAAGAGCCCTGAGAGGTATCTCGCGGAGTGGTTGTTCGGATCCATTATTTTTTTTTCTGGGTTGGTTTTTTAATTCTTGAGGATGAGAATGTTTTGAGAGGTATCTGATGTAATGGCTCGGAACCCTCCAGTCCATTCCTTTGTTGAAATCGATGTGGTCAACATGAAACATGTTATAATGATAATTTTAATACTGATGATAATGTAAAAATATGTTAAATAATAATGATGATGACATAAATTGTGTGATTAATTAAACTAAAATGAATAATAATGATAAAATGATTTAATGGGTGTTAATATAATTAATGATGTAAAATGGGGAGGTGTGTGATCCATTAGACATTGATAAATGAAACATGCTGTTTGTTATTAATTGAGTAATTATTGAAATTAAATTCGAATAATAATAATGGGTGTTGTGTTATTAATATTATTCATAATATTAATAATAATGAGAAATTAATGAAATGAGTCATGGAATTTATTGTAAACAATTAAATGAAGATGCAAGTGGAAGCATGATGGTGTGTTCATAAAATTAAAGGTGAGTTCGTTATTATTATTATGTTAAAAAAATAATAATAATGCAGGCGTAAAAATATATTGGGTTTATTGAATTGAATGGTATTAATTTAATAAAAATGGTTTCAATTTAATCAATGTGAAATAAAAATAAATAGTATTAAAATAATTAAATTTATGGATGTTATGCAACATTGACGTGGCAAGTTCAAATTCAGATATCCAACAGGGTGGTTTAACATGGTCAATGCAACGAGCGTAAATATTTTTGTTATTAAAAACAATAACGCCGGTGAGTTAATAAAATAAGTTGATGAAATGTTATTGTTATTGAAAAACAATAACTAAAAATGATGGCGTAAAATTATGTGCGAGAGGTTAATAAAATTAAATTTATTAAAATGGGGTTGAATATGTAAGTTATATTAATTTTTTTTTTCATTTAATTCAATTAACTGAAATGGTTTTGAGTCGCATGGAATGGTTGTGCATAGGTTCACCGCAAAGTGAAATATGAAATTAATAATATTGCTAGTATAATAATATGATAATACAATTAAATTAATAATCAATAAAATGCAAGGTAATTAATATTTTTTTCTATTATACTTGAGACGCACAGAATATAAGAGGTGGCGCCACTTTTTAGGGCATGATAAAATGGGGAGAAGAATTTGTGGAAGATAATAAATGGAATTGGAGAGAGAATGAGATATAAAATTTAAAAGAGAAATAAATGAAAAAGTGGGAATTGGGGTTTTTTTCCAGCATGAAAGGAGACCCAAAACGTGATTGATTTGTATTTACGAAAAAATGGTTAAATAAAATAATAAAATAATAATGTAGTTATTATTTTCTGTTGGGAAAACCGTGTTTTGTCTACAACTTCTTCGTACGACCTCGGTTTTACAATCTGTCAGTGGAAGAGTGACCCTGACTACGAGATGTAAATTATGAGTCAAATATTGGATGTCTTTTTCAGGTTTTCGGATCAGGTACCCGAAACACTCGTGAATTAATAGATTTAATATTATTATTAAATCTTCGACTCATCATAACTCCCACGTGCGACGTCCGATTGACTTCTCGTCAGTTGTGATGTAATCCTGTCATTAATACAATCAATTCAAGTATAATGTTTCATATTAAATTATTACTCGTGTCTCGAGTCAATAAAACAGATATTATTAATAAAAGTTATTATTATCATTAAATAAATGGAAACTGCGTGACGTGTCGTATGTGGACTAGTAAAAATGCGTAACGAGTGTATGTTCACACTGTGTATTCATAAATACACGCTGCATACTGTTTTACCTACTCGTTGCCTATATAAGAAAGGGTCATGGATTATTTCTAGACTGATCACTTCTTCTTCGCACGACGATGCTCTTGGATTATTGAGAAGTCTTCCCCCTCTAACTTCTTCATCTAGTCTCCAATCATCGATCTGTCAGTGGTTGCGGGATCATGTCAGCATGGAGGACACTGTACACCCTATTTAGTTCCCTCATCTTCAACTTCCCTCCATAATTTCAAAACGAGGATACTACTGATAATTTACGGGAACGATGGTCTTTGACAAATGACACTAAAAAGGTATGTTAAACCTCTATTATTGTATTCTCTTTTCGATCCTACTTGTCACATTTTCTTTCAATGCTACGGCGTGTGATCTCCATGTTGAGGGAGTTTCTTGTGTTGTTCATTTGGTGGTTCCGCAACGTCCTTGGAGGGTGCAGTCGTTCAGGGAGAAGCCTTGTGATTGTGGTGGTCGTGTTCGTATAAGGACATCAGAACCTGTTGAAGTAGGGATCATGCCTTCGTCTCTCTAAATTGTGCATCATGAGGGGTGGGTGTCCTCTTGTTTACATGAATCACATTTGAACTAGATTAATAAAGATAATAAATGGATTATAAAAAGGGGATAGGATTTTTTTGATTACTGTTACCTTTTTTATATCCCGTTATATTATGTTTTGAATTGAATAGGCTTATGCCTTCTGAAAATCACAGTCATTGGGAGCCTTTGCTTGTGCAATTAAATGCTGCCCTATCTTTCTAGACCATTTATGGAAGGAAATATCATGGAATGTGGAAATTGTTGAATCATATAATGTTGGCTAATTAAATGAAAATCTGGTACCCTTGTGTGACCACCTCGGTTGAACTAAATTGAAACAATAAACATGTGGGTCCTATTGTGGTTAATTTATGTAAATGGGTGTTTTGTGGGTTGTTGTGGATCTGGTGAGCAGTGGGGCTGCGGTTGGCTTGGTTGTGGGTTGGTATAAATGCTATGTTAATAAGGTGTAGTGGGGCTGCAATGAATGGTTTCAAGGGATGTTGATGTACGGTGTGGTTGTGGTTATGGTAGTTTGAAGCGCGGATGCAGGGATGGGTTTGAATGTGAACGAACTATGGGTTTTGATTAATAAATAAAAGTGGAGGAGTTAATAAATGGGGGGGCATGGTAATGGAATGAGAATATTAATCAAGGGGTTTTGTTGGTTAATAAGAAGGGACTTGGTTGTGTTTCTTGTGTTTTCTTAACAAGATTTGTGGATGGAAGGGATGTGTTTTAAAAATGATTGATGTGGTTGGTTGTGGATAGGTGCCCAGTAGTTAAGGAACTAATAAGCTGATTCTGTTGAAACATGAAAACCTAAATAGGGTTGGGGTTTTTTGTTGTATGCATGCTTCGTAGTAGTAGTGCTAAGGCACGTGCTCAGTTCTCTATTTAGAAGCCATAGGTTGGGCCGAGTGGTTTCTATATATATATATGTGTGTGTGTGTGTGTATCTTTTGTGTTTTATCACACCCCACCCATGATGAGAAATTAGTGTCGTACACTCCCATTTAATGGGAGAGGGTGTTTTCCCCTAAGTTACTAGCTCCTTCCTACTCCTTCTTCCCTAGGTTGTTATAGTTTGAGGCGACCTTACACCCAAGACTCTTCAGGCAGGCTTACTTTTCCCAAGAATCATCGAGATGAGGCCCAGGTGTGTGCGGGCAGGATACGTGGTGGTGAGGCCCAGGTGTGTGTGGGAAAGATATGTAGTGGTGAGGCCCACATGTGTGTGGGCAGGATGTGTTGTTATAAGGCACAGGTGTGTGCGGGCAGGAAGAGTGTGGCAGCATCAGGACGTTCACCATTTGGAAGAGCAGTTAACTAGTGGGAAATGGTGTGGGGTCCCAATACTCTTGTTCTTATATACTACTACCAGCTGTGATTGTGTTTTGGTGAGAGTGGCTAGTGAGGTTGGGTGGATATATTTCCTTTTTAGGTTCCTTATGTTGTTCTCACGGTAAATTATGACGTCTCCCTACTTGTGCACAAGATATTTAGGTTTCCCTACTGAGTATACATGTATGCTCACCATACATTTACTTTCAGGTTTCCAGGAGGACTACCAGGGCCGTGCGGGACCCCACTAATCTGACAGTTGGAGTTGTTGTAGTTGTTGTACTCTTGTTTTCTTTTGGTATTGTACTTTTGAGCTTTCTTGTACTTGTAACTTATTATAAAATTGTTTAAACATGCATGTGGGCTTGGTTTGAGTTTATTTCTATACACTTGTTCTTTTCCTTTTTGGTGGTTGACTTATCTTATATCCCAATCTTAAAATAATAAAAGGGGAATGCATCCTATATTTGTGAAAACTTATACCCTTGGTGCTAGTCGCCATCCTGGGGCCTACTGGAGGTGGGACATGGGGGTCATTATCTCCCTTTCACCATTTCCAGCTCATGAGGGAAATCATTGGTTGGAGGGGGTCGTGACAATACTATACTTTTTGAATTTATAGAAAAACATCCTCATAACATAGAATAGAGGATTAACAGAGGGTGGTTTTATTCTATAATTTCAATTATATACAAATAATCTAATGAATAAATTTTAGAATTTATTCCCTGAAGTTAACCACTTCTCCTTACTCATATGATATAATTAGGAAAATAAAATTTGTTGTTAGTTTTCAAAATATTTAGACAAATTTTTATTTCTAACTACATTATGTTCTCAGTGCCTACATAAAACAATATTATATACTAAATATCAAAATCATCTATAAAATTATAGTAATTGTATAATCATATTGACATCCTTCAGAGTATCCTCTTAGAATTTACATACCATTCCACTAGTTTAACTAATATTACAATATGATTTTAGTTTCCTTAGTGGAATATCGTTTCCTTGTTAAACAAATGGTGGATCCAATTCATGATCATTCAATTTATCGGTGATAATATTCTCTATCAATGTTTAATTATATAATGATCTAAATTTATGTTAAAATTCCTATTAATAATAAAATTCATCGTTAAATATTTGTATCTTCTACAAAAAAAACAATTATATTTATTGGAAATACATATTTTGATAAAGATATATATTTAAACATAATATAGTTATGATAATTCATTTTTTTTAAATATCTCATGAATAAAATTAAATAACATTTTAGATGTGATGTTAACTATTTTAAGGACATGTCATCATAACATTTTCCTAATTTCATCAAAAAATCCAAAATATAATAACTAATGTTTTCATAAGGATTTTTCAAAAAATAATATATATTTGTGTGATGAGTTATGAGACAGATTGAATGTGTGAAAAAACTATTCTACATGGATCTACCGTTTGGACAACAATGTGTATAATTCAATGAGCATATTGATAGACAATTATATAGTTTTATCAATCAAATAAAAAAACATCATTGAGTATAAATCCACTATGTGGAATTAGGTTATCTATATGAACAGATAACCATTGAGGATGATAATCTCAGACTTTGATCAACATCATGATCAAATACATGACTAATTGAGAAACTGACTAATGAAATGAGTACATGATTGACAGAGTAAAACATACAATCAATAAATTGACCTCACAAAAAACCAAACCAGACATCGAAAATAATTAATGGAAAGAATAAAACCTCTTTAGAATCATTTAAACCATCATGGAATAAACTCAAAAAATATTTTCAAAATTCATTTAAAGTCAAAAAAATCATCAATTACCACAATGGTGTTCTTTATGTATGTTGTTGAAAAATGAAAACCAATATTAAAATTATTACATACTACATAGAAATTTTAATATAATACATTTATATATTATAGGAACATCATAAAAATTATAAAAATAAACTCATTAGTATTTAAATCATTGAAACAAACATGATAATAATAAAATCAATGACTATCAAACAAAGAATTAACTTTCACCCTAGAGCTAGTAAAAATTATTATTATTTAAATAACTCAATCCCTCAGTAACATGAAATATTATATTGATGAAAAAGATTAACACAACATCAATTAATGTGTTTGATATCAAATCCACCTCCATTAATATTATTCTCCGTTTTAGATTATATATCAATGATCAATCCCCATAGTATTATTTCTTCCTTTGGAAAAGAGTTGTTTCAGTATTTATCCACAATTATCGACACAATACAACATATAAGGGATGATCATTTATTTTATAATTAAACAATAGTTAAGGGAAGATCATTTAGTATTGACATATTCTCTCAAAATTTAATTTGTTATAATTTTACATGAAATAATTTATATAATTTTCTTCATGACATTTCCTAATCAATCCTTATATAACCACATCAAACAATTAATTTCATAATAATGTATATAACGTCATGATGTTTTGATATTGAGTTTTTCAGAGGATATTTTTGGAGATATATGGAACAAATATTTTTCTACAAAATCACAAATGTTTTCTCAACAATCACTTTTAAATCACATAGGTAAACTTTTAATCCTTTCATTATTTTTTGTCTATGTAATTTTGTGAGCTATCCGCCATCATCTATACATAGATTAATTCATTAATAAATAATTTTATACTATATTATATAAATATAAACATAGTATAAATAACTACTAGATGGTGTCTTTTATTTATCACAATCCCCATCCCAATTTTTTATTTTTTAATCAATGCTTTTATTTGGAGGATAAGCATTAATAAATGAGTTTATTATGAAATTATTCCTTAATATATATTTGTATATATGAATTACCTTTCATTCTACATTTTATATTATATTTCATCAATATAGATTAAAACATAGAGATTTCATCAAAATATATCTTGAAATCAAGTAGTTTGTTAAATTAGGTTACCCGTAATTGATATAAATAATTTTGATTATAAATTATGAAATTATCCTTATATTTCAATTTGGATCTAATTTATATTATAGTGGAAATCTCTATGGAATTATTCATCTAAAATTTCTTGGTCAATACTTCTATATATTTTTAATAAGATTCAATAATTTAATAAAATACATTAATATTTTTAAAACCCATTAAATATATAATCTATCCAAGAAAATAAGTTTCAAAAACTTAATAAATATAACTCTAAAAATAATTACTGAGATTATACTATACAATTATAAATATTATATATTAAAAAGAATTCCTAAAATTTATTATTGGTATGTTTTAATCTTTCAAATACATTTTACTACAAATTATTTCTTTTCAAAATTTCAAATTCATCATGAATCCATCATATTTTTAGTATCATGAATATTGTACCAATTTCAATCAATATGATTAATTATTCTACATGAAATCCACACTGCCAAATTATTCATTTAAAAACCCCTCTATATTTTTAATAAAATCATCCTCTTAAAGATATCAATTATATAAAATTGAAAAAAACTCAAATTTCTTAATAATTGTACCTTATTTAGGATTCCACTAATTATATCATCATGATGGATTCAATTCAAGAGAATAACAAATAAATATTCATCAAAATAGAATTATTCAATTTTAGTGTATCACATAAAAACCCATTCTATTTTGTTCCCATGAAATGTACTCTCTCTCTTTTAATTTGTTTTGATATTCACACTTAGTGACTATGAAATTTTGGTCTTCTTTACTTGGTAATTAATCCCAGAAAAATTTATTCTCTATTTAAATTATTTTTTATTCATTGAACTAATCATAGCATCATATTATACTAGAAATTAAATTTATTTGATTTAAATTGATAAATGAGATATTTTTATTCTTAAGTATTATATTTCTTCTAGTATGAACAAATTAGTCATGACTAATAATTATATTATGAAAATAATCATGTTTATTCTAACTTATATAACACATTATATAATTCATTACATGTTAATTAAAATCAAGAGTCATTATTGAATCATATTTAAAATATTTATCTAATTATCTACATGTTTGAACAGTTGTGTTTTAAATACTACAAATTATTTTCATCTAAAAAATATTTTCTATAATAATTGTATGTCCATTCATTGAAAAATCCCAACGACTAAATGAAAGAAATCGTCTTTTTTATTGCCTTTTTCTATATAATTGTATTTACGTCAATTATAATGGCATACCATTAATATATATTAATATTATTCATTATTTAGTTAAGTATACTTATACTGAGAAATTTTTGAATCATGGAAATATAAATAAATTGATGTATTTCTTAGTGAGTTTCATATAGATCAACATATCAGAAGTGTTTTGCTCAGTTTTATTATTGATATTGACTATATTTGGATATTAGTTCACACAAATTATATCAAAAAAATATATTATTTATGCTCTATTAAAATTACCATACATATGTCATCAATAAATAATGTTTCATATATATTATCATATTATGTTCTAATATAAACGCACAACATTATGGATATTTAAATCCATGATTTTATATACATGTCCAATATTTGAATTCCCATCTATTTTGATTAATTTTCATCATGTTATATAGACATTGGGGCTTATGTACAAGTATTCTAGTGATTTTGATCTTGATAATTACATCATAATAGTTATTAGTCTGCATGACTATTGTTATCCAAATTAAATCAGTGCTGACTGCAATGAAATTAAAATCACACACGGAATACTAAATACTAATTGGGTAAAAAAAATGTGTGAATGATTTCTATAATGCTTAGACCCCAAAAGACAAGAATTAGTGCATTATTACGTATCATTGGCATGATCACAGAAGATCAAGTCTCGAACGACCTATTAGTTTAATAGCCTTGGAAGTACTAGATAAATTCATATAGTTTACATTATATCATAAAATGGAAAACTAAAACAACATTGATTACATGAAAAACACTGATATCTCAAAGAATATTGTTGTTGGTCAATCATAATAAACATTTTGAATCTTGGGAAAAATAAAACAATGAAAGGGGTGAGCTTAGATTCTCGGTAAGGATAACCATATAGCGGAAAAATTGATAAATAAACATAATCATTTAAGGCAATGTATAAAATGAATAAAAAATACATTTCAACATAAACTTCATCATATAATGGAAAATATAAATAAAAATAATTCCATTTACTTACTCACATGGATATTCTACTAGTCGAATAATCACATGAAATATCAATAGTCATTTTCATAATGATGTAATGCATAATGCAAGACTACATAACCACATAGTCAATGCTTTGTTCCAAGACTAAAAATAAGATTTTTTCATGGTCTTGTGCCAAGACACTGGTTTGTCTTATGAGTATTTCCAATTCATCATGGATCTATTTCAGGCTACACCGATCACTTTATAAGACCAATACATTCTTCATATGAAAAGTTTTAAACATAACAAAAACATTCATATTAAAACTAGAATAAAAATGTCATCACTTTATCCACAAACCATAAATTGTGTAAAAATGACACATCCATAGTTAATAATATCTCAACACCTTCATTAAAATATTGAAGTTTTGTGTCATAAAAAATCAACATCAATCAAGCTTAAAATCCATCAAAGGATGATGACCTAGATGATATCAAAACTTTTTTAGTAAAATAACTATTTTTATTTTGAATTCATTTTAAAGTCTTATAATTATAATTGAAAATAGTTATTTAGAAAATATTATTATATGATTGTTAGGAAATATATGACGATTTTATAACGGAATGAAATAGTTGCACCCTCCATATAATTTAAAAAACATTCTTAACTTAAATTTGTCGAAAAGATCAAAAAGTACCTTGTTTAGAAAATGACGGAAAGATTCCTTTATAAAAATCATATAAAAATTCAAAAAAGTGTATAAATAAATTTAACTCATAGTATATAAAATATTTATAATGTTTTGAAATACATTTTTATGAATCATGGATATGGTTGATAAAGAGGTCCCAGTTGATACTTTACCTAAAAACAATCTCGGCTAATAAAGAGATTCTGAAATTAACCCTTACCTCATACTTTTCCTTGGTAGGGGGTAGGTTATGATCTTGTATAATGGTAAAATAATTGTAATTAAATTATAAATGAATCATATACATTAATCTGATATCATATATGAACTTTAAATATTTCTTAGTAAATTATATTTTATTATTATCGTCATTTCAGGTGTTAACTGATTCAATTTCCGTTATATGATTTGTTAAGTAAGTTTTTTTGTTATGTATAGGATGTATATTATTCATATTCAGAATTATATAATGTTTTTAAACATTATTTTTAATCATCTAATGAAAATTAGTCTTGAATGGATATGATGGGGAATGAATCTCGACGTGTTTGTGGAGACAGTAATCCGTACATATGCACGAGTGACAATATCATTCATTTGAAATTAAAATCATATATAATAGGACAATATTTAATATATATAGAATCATTATCTTGTTATATTAATTATTTATATAATTTATATATAATTATTAAACCCATATGAATAATAATATATTGAGTAACCCCTACACCACGACGTGGAGACTATAAGCTATACGTACGCACATATAGTGACATTTCATTAAAAGGACAGATATAATGATAAATATAATTGTACCATAATTATAATAACATTATAGTATATTGATGGTACTAGAGTTATTGTTTTATAATGGAAACAACAAGGAAAGGAGAAGTGGTAGATAAAAAAAACATGACAGAGGTGATGAGATATTTACCAATTCCTCAAGTTCTTCCTTTTGATTTGATCAAAATGGATCCTTAAGTTGGATTTCTGACTAAAAGATTGCATCTAGGATGAATGGAGAATAGTTTAGAGGTTATTTGGGTAGGGTTTGTGCAAGACAAATGGCTCTAAAGCTGTGAATTATAGATAAGGGTAGTTATCTTTTATAAGAGGGGAGAGGGGCACCTTAGGAAAAACTAGAAATATTATTTTATAATAAAAACATTTTCATTTAATATGGCTAAAAAAGTAATTATTAAATGGATAAAGTTGTGATGGGATGAAAAACTCTCAACCAATTTTTTTTAGACAGGTTTGGGTCACTATATTAACCATATCTTTTAGGTTTGACTTTTAGTTTAATAGTCTGACATTTTCCATGTCTCTTTGTATATTAATATTATATGGTTAATAAATATACAATAAACATACAAGAGAACACCAAGTGCTTTATTAATGATACAGATATCATTATATAAGACATTTTGTTGAACCTTATATTTTTAAGATTGTTATATAAAACCATAATATTTTATTTGTATTAAAACACATTTAAGTCAATTTTGACATTATTTAATAATTGATTTTTTTGAAGTCCTAGAAAATTTATTTCTTCGAACTAAATACATTTAATAAACCCTAACATGGAATATTAACCAATAAAATCATTTTAATTCATTAAAAATCTCAAATTAAATTTATTTGGATATTTTTAATATTAATTATTTTAAGCTTTCATAAATATGATAATTAAACCATCATCATTATTTTATATATAAATTTAATTATTTAATGTCTAAAAATTATAAATATAATAACATAATGTAGGAAATATTTTTAGATTTCTAATTAATATTTTAAGACAAATTTATATTGTGTGTAACCCTGTATTAAAAATAGTTTAGTTATTATACGATGAATTTAACTCTTTCTACTCTTCTTTAAATAATATAATAATAAATGTCCTAATCTAATACATGTGGACCAAAGTGGTTCATATTTTATTCCTATGGTTGTTTTAGGTCAAATTATAGTTATTAAGTAGAATTAGGATCTGTTTTAGGGAAATAATAATATCATTTTTACCCTTAATTACCCTATTTTCATTTAACCTTTTTAAATAAAAGTTAAAAGATATTATTCACCAAAATTATTTACAACATATCGAACCACATTTTACATACTGATATCAACTGTGTTTCTCGTATTTTTGAAATTCAAATCACATAAGAGGAAAAGTTATGTTTTATGTAAATTTGAAAATTCTCCTAGGAGGTGGGTAAGGGACAGTAAATAGTTGAATAAAATTTTTATAAATTTAAAATTATTATAAGCTGTCTCCAATGAATTACATTGAAAATATATATTTATTTTGTATCTATTTCACCTAAAACAAATATAAATAAACTAAATAATTATTTAAATAAAAATTATGTTTTAAACTATAACTTAGTGTTTTTCACTAATCATAAAAAATGAATGTTTTCAGAAAAATAACAAAAATTCACAATATGTTAATTGTGATATTCCGAATTGAAAAATGAGGTACATTTTGAAAGATAATATCTATAAAATTTCAAAAAGATATTATTACTATTCATAACTTCTAGTTTGATTGGTTGTGGTGTGTTAGAACTTGATGTTGCGTACAACACACGCTATTGTATTTTTCAAAGAGAAGCGTACCGTGGAAGCTTGGCTTGTTACATTCTCCCCTCCTTCAAATATTTTTGTCCTTGAAATTTATAGAATGTTACTCCCTAAAAATACTCGGGTGGTTCTACATCATAATTTCCATAGTTTCCCACATTAACTCTTACATTTTATGGTTTCCCCATAGAACTTTTACCAGATGAGTCGTCCCGTTTCTTAGCACTTGTTATCTTGTATCATGAACATTGATAGGATCTTCACAATACGATAGATCGGTTTCCTATTCTAATTCCTCATAGGTGAGATCATGGGTTGGGTCATGCAGGATTCTTATCAAAAATTATATGTGGAACACATCGTGAAATTTGGAGAGACATGGCAGAATTGGAAAATGGTAAGTTACAACCCCAATTTGTTGTAGAATTTCAAAAGGTCCTATGTACCTGGGACATAATTTTCCTTTCTCAATGAAATGTATAACACCCTTCCATAGATATACTATCAAGAAAACATGATCTGCTACCTGAAATTATTAATCGGTCATTCGGTTATCAGCATATCTCTTCTACTTACTATGAGCTTCATTGATGTGGTTTTTGATTACCATCACATATTCCATCAATTCCTCCACATGTTCTAGGCCAACGATTATTCATTCACCAACATCATCCCAACAGGTTGGTGTGTGACATCTCATTCCATATAATCCTTCATATGGTACCATCTGAAGACTTGAATGGAAGCTATAGTTATATGAAAATTCTACCAGAGGTAAATATTGATCCAACATACCTTGAATGTCATATGAGCATTATATCTACATTTATTCTATGGTTTGAATAGTATGTTCTGATTGTCCATCAGTTTTGGGTTGGTAGGCAGTACTCAAATAGGGGTAGATATCCAGGTATTTCTGAAGATTTTTCCAGAATCTTGGTGTAAAAAGTGGATCACAATTAGAATAAATCGATAGGGGTACTCCATGAAGTCTCACAGATTAATTAATATATAGTCTTCTGAGATGATCAAGTGGTAAATATTCTCTTATTTCATGAAAATGTGCTGAATGGGTAAAACAATCAACAATGACACATATTTTATCATTCCATCGTGGATTCTTCGGTAGTCCCATTACAAAGTTCATCATAATATCATCCCATTTCCATTCAAGTATGGGAAGTGGTTTCATAACTCCTCCAGGATGTTGCCATCCAGCTTTCACTTGTTGAAAAACCATACACCTGGACACAAAATCAACAATCTACCTATTCATTTTGTCCTACAAGAAATGATCTGTCAAATCTCTATACATCTCACTGCTACCAGGGTGTATAGAGAAATCAAAACTATGAGAATCATCATACAATTCCCTTTTTAGATGTGGAATATTGGGAATATAAAGTCTCTTCCCAAATTTCAAAATTTCATCTTCATTCACAAGTCACTCAATCTCTCATCATTCAAAGCTTTAATCTATTTTTGAAACTCATCATCATCAGTGTGAGAACTCTTTATCCTTTCTAGTAAAGAGAGTTTGGCATCCATTTGAAAATATATTGATGTGTCACCTTCCATTGTTATCCCCACGTCCAACTTTACTAGATCCTGATATAGATGATATTTTTCAACTCTCATCTGTTTCATAACTCCAAGATCCTTTCTGATCAAAGCATCTTTCACCTTATTTACCTTCCCCAGGTGGTAGTGTATGGTGCAATCATAATCCTTTAGTAGTTCAAGCCATATCCTTTTCCTCATGTTGTGTTCTTTCTGTGAGAAAATATACTTAAAACTCCTGTTATCGGTATATATCTCACATTTTTCACCATAGAGATAATGTCTCTATATCTTCAAATAAACTCATACAACTGCTAACTCAAGATAATTAGTAGTATAGTTTTTCTCATGAATTTTTAGCTGTCATGATGCATAGGAAATAACCCTATCATTCTGCATAAGTAAACCACCAAGTCCTTTCTTTGATGTATCACTATAAATAACAAACCCATCATTCCTGGATGGTAGAAAAATGATAAGTGAATTGAATAGTAATCTATTAAATTAATCAAAATATTCTTCACACTCTTTTTTCCAAAAAAAAATTAACCCCATTTCGTGTGATCTTTGTTAATTGGTTAGCCAAACAGGCAAAATTCTGGATGAAACGTTGATAATAACCTGCTAAACCAACAAAACTTAGTACCTAGGTAATACGCATTGGTTTTTGGACATTCATGGATTGCCTTGGACATAGAAGGATCAACATAGATTCTATCCTTAGAGAGAACATGGCCACGAAAAGAAATATCATGAATCGAGAATTCACACTTGCTATACGTCCCATATAATTCATGCCTTTTAAGAGTCTATATAAAAATGCGCAAGTGATTTTCATGATCTTCATAACATTAGGAGTATTCAAAGATATCACTAATAACTACCACTATAAAGACATCAAGATATTCCTGAAAAACTGTAATAATTAGATCCAAGAATACAGAGGGTGCATTTGACAATTGAAAAGGCATTACTTTAAACTTGTAATGCCCGTACATGGTTCGAAATGATGTTTTTGGAATGTATTCTTTATTCACACACAACTGATGATATCCAAATAGAAGGTCAATCTTTGAAAATTATTGAGCTCCAAGAATTTGGTTGAATAAATCATCAATGAAATGTAGGGGATACTTGTAATTTATTGTTATAGCATTGATCTCCCTGTAGTCAATGCCCAACCACATAGATCCATCATTTTTCTTAAGAAAAATAACAGGGGCTCCCCTTGGAGAAACAACATGGTGAATAAATCCCTTATTACACAATTCATCATGTTGTTTCTTTAGTTACACTAATTCCATAGTGGCCATTCTATAAGGGGTCTTTGATATAGGCCTTGAACCCAAAATTAAGTCAATGGAAAACTGATTTTCTCATTCTGGTGGATTTCTAGGTAAATCCTACGGAAACACGTCAACATATTCTTTCATTATAGGTACATCCTCTATTTGAACATTAATTTCCATACCCATAGTTATTTCTCTCTCTTCCTCCCCAATAATTGAGTTTAGTTGACCTATTGGGGGGATCTAGATAAGAATTAGGTGGTGACATTTCTGCTCTAAAGATAAGGTACTCCTTATCATCGTAAAAAATTGTAATTCCATTCTTCATACAACAATTTTTTACATCAGGGTTTGAAATCCAATACATAACAAGAATAATATAAAATTCAATCATGGTTATGGCGATGAGATAAGCATATAAATAACATTTATACGCCTTAATGGGAACTGATCCAAAAAACATTATTCCAATAATACTTCTCTGATGTGTTTTTATTGACAACTCCCCAGCTAAAAAAATTGGAAATATCAAATTTTTTTCGCAAACTGGGAAGATATGAAAGAATGAAATGATCCAGAATCAATTAAATCATTGTATATACCTGAGGAAACCATTAAATTACCTGCCACTATGTCATTCAGAGCTTCAAACTCAGTAGTAGAGATAACATAAGCTTGGCCCTGATCCCTTGTACTTTTCTGAGTTATGTTCCCATGGTGATTAGGAAATTCATTTTCTTAATGTCCCCTTTCTCTAGAATTGTACCATTAAACATTAACAGCCTCTTTCTTCCCCTTTCAATCATGAGTTTAGTGTACTTTTTCACCACACCTATTATAGACTCCCATTCCCTTCAAACAAGTACCAGGGTGTTTCTTCCCACATTTACAATAATTTGGATATTCAAATTTTTCATTCATCACCATTTTTCCATTTCTAGAGTGTTCAACAGATCTCTTCTTCTACTTCTTTGTTTTAAATTCATAAGACATAGATAATTCTTTTTCTGTTCTGACAGCACATGAGGCAATATCTTCGTACAATGAGAAGAATTGTGAGACTAATGATCTATGGAGAAATTGTTTTAACCGATCAAATAAACGATAAATCTTACTTATTGGGTTACATATATAATCTACATCATGCATTGCTATCCTTTAAATTTGGATTCATACATTGTGACAATCTCATCCTCCTTTTTCCTCAGACTTATAAATTATCTTTCCATATCCACTCGATGGTCAGGAGAAATGTATTTTTCTATGAAAATTTCTTTAAACTTCCTCAATTCCATATTTGATACTTCATTATCTTCCATTGTGTTTTCAATTAATTACCACCATTGATCATCATCTCCATTGCGGCGGTAAACTGCCATGACAACTTTTTCCCCTTCACTACTCCCCAAGGTATAGAATATTATCCCTAAAGAATTTATACACTACTCAGTTACTAATAGATTTATAACCCTATTTAATTTTGGTGGTTGTTTCCTCATGAAGCAATCTAACATTGATCCCCCACACTGCGGATCAAGGTGCTCCATACGGGTAAAGTTATTATTCATAATCAATGTGAGTTGTCTGAGTATAGTGAAAAGCTGATCAACACCAGTTGTATCACCAGCTTCAATATAATTATCTTAAGCAGGAGGGAAATACCTACATGGAGTGAATGAATTGATATAGTTTCCATTCCTTATACATGGTTCCATCTCAAAATAGTGGCATTCAATATATTAGTTTAGGAATCACAAATAAATAAATAAAAATGTGTGAAACACTTTACATAAATTGAAAAGTTTAGGAATATAATACATAATCATAATAATGTTCTATTTGAGGAAGTATATACTCATAAACCCTTAATAATGTTTTGTAAATAAACTATGAATTATCCTAAATATATCCCCTGGGAGTGTCGTACCATTAGTGCAGAAAGGCCTATTTCCGTTTACCAGTTTCCATTCGAGTCGATCTCAAAGTGTTGTTTTCAGGTTTTACCCCTAGGAAAATCTATTCTACAGCTGCCTATACCTACTCGTATCCAGACATGTATTTATTTCTTGGAAAACTCGCAAATTCTCTATAATTCTAAATTTCTAAGAAGTTCCTCTATATTAATTTTCCTTGTCTATCTTGGGGCTCTGTGCTCTAATCAGAGTTTATCTAAATCTAGTTTACATAGTTTTTTACTAAAATTATCTTGATTCCAAATATAACTCCCCAACCCCAGAAGCCCAGAGTCAGTGCATTATTACATATCATTGGCATAGTCAGAAATGATCAAGTATCTAAAGACTGATTAGTCTAGTAACCTTTGAAGTACTAGATAAATTTATAAGGTTTACATTAAATAATTAAATAAAAACCTACACCAAAATTGTTTCCATAAACAACACAAAGAACCCATATTCTATCACTATAGGTCAGTAAAACTATACATCTTCACATCCTCAGAAAAATAAAACATATATAGGGGTGAGCTCAAATGCTCTGTAAGGATAACAATATAGCATAAAAATTCATAAATAAGCATAAACATTTATAGCAATTTATAAAACTATAAAAAATGAATTTAATACATAATATTCATCATACTATAGGCATTATAAATAAAAATAATAACATTTACTTACTCACATGTATATTCTACTAGTCAAATATTCACATGCAATATCAATAGCCCATTTCATAATGATGGAATACATAATTCCAGACATCATTACCACTTCATCCAGGAATTGTGCCAAAAATACAAATATGATTTTCTGAAGGACTTGTTCCAAGACACTAGATTGTCTCATGATACCTACCGACACATCAAGTAGCTATAGCGGGCTCCACCCTTCAGTTACTACGTATAATGCATTCCACATATGAAAAGTTTTAAACATAACATAATCATTCATATTAAAACTAGTATACGAAATGTCTATAATTATCTATAAACCATGAATGGTGTAAAAATAACCCATTTATAGTCAAACATATCACAAAACCTTTAAAAATATATGGATGTTTTATATCATAATAAATCAACTTCATACATGATTTAAATCGTTCAATGGATGTTGGCATAGATGAAATCAAATCTTTTTTAGAGAAATATCTCTTTCAATTTTAAAATAATTTAGAATTCATATAATTATAAAAGAAAAAAATAATTTGGAAAAATTTCTTATAAGCTTGTAAGGGAAGCTTCGACGATGTTATATCATATGAAAATATCCACACCCGTCATGTATGTTAAAAAATATTCTTACCTTAAATTTGACAGAAAGGTTAAAAAGTACCTTGTTTGGAAAACGAACGAATGATTCCTTTATAAACATCTTATAAAAATTAAAAAAAAGATAAAAATGAATTTAACCCATGGTCTATAAAATTTTAATAATGATTTGAAATGTTTTTTTTAAAAAAATGGATGTGGATGATAAAGAAGCCCAAGTAGATACTTTACATAAAAACAATTTCGGATAACAATGAGATTGTGAAATTAAACATTTTCTTGTTCTTTTCCTTTGGTGAAGGTAGGTTAAACTCCTGTATAATGGTGAAATAATTGTTAATAAATTATAAAAGAATCATATAAATTAATATGATATCATATATGAACTTTTAATATTTCTTTGTTAAGAATATTTTAGTATTATCGTTGTTTCGGGTGTTAACTAATTTTTTTACGTTCTATGGGTTGTTACATATGTAATTTTTTTATGGATAGGATGTATCTTATTAATATTTAGAATGATATTATGTCTGTAAACATTATTTTTAATCCTTAAATGAAAATTATTCTTGAATGGATATGATGGGGAATGAATCATCATGTTCGTGGAGACGGTAATCCGTACGTATGCACAAGCAACAATATCTTTCTTTTGATATTAAAATCATATATAATTGGATGTAATATCATATATAATGAAACATATTCATGTTATATTTATTATTTACAAAATTTATACAACATTATTATACCCATCTGAATAATAATGTATTGAGTAACAACTACACCATGACGTGGAGACGATAAGCCGTACGTATGCACGTATCATGACATGTATTTAAAAGAATGGATAAGATAATGAATATGGTGGTAACATATTTATAATAACATCAAAATATATAGAAGATAATAGAGTTATTATTTTAGAATGGAAACATCAAGGAATGAATAAGTGGAAGAAGAGAAAAACATGAAAGAGTTGGTGAGATATTTACCTCTTCTTCTGGTTTTTCCTTTTGATTTGATCAAAAGGGCTCCTTATGTTCACATTATGACTAATGGGAGGCCTCTAGGATGAATTTAGGATAGTTGATAGGGTATTTGGGCAGGGTATGGAAGATCCAAATTGTTTTTATGGTGTGAATTAGAGAGAAGGGTATGCCCCATATAAAAGAGGGGTGAGGGGCATCATAGGAAAGACAAAAATGTTATTTTATAATAAAATCATTTTCAGTTTTTGATGGATCCAAAAAATGAATTATTCAAAGGATAAGTTGGGGTTGGTTGAAAACCACTCAAATAACAGGTTTTAGATAGGTTTGTGTAACTATATTAACCTTATCTTTTATATTTAACTCTTAGTTGAATAGTTAGACATTTACCCTGTCTCTTTGAGTTTTTATATTATTTGGTTAAAAAACATATTATAAACTTAGAAGTGAACCCCATGTGCTTAATTAATGATAAAAATATAATCATATAAGTCTTTTTAGAGATCCATATATTTTTAGTATTATTATATCAACTGATAATATTGTATTTTTTTTAAAACTCATTTTTGTAAATTTTGACATTATTTAATAATTGATTTTCGTTAAAGTCATAACATCTTTATTTCTTCTAAATAAATACATTTAATCATAACTAAAATTTCAAATTAACCTATACAATTAGTTCAATTCATTATAATTCTAAATTATATTTATTTGGATATTTATAATATGAAATATTTTAAATATTCATTAATATGGTAATTACTACATCATTATTGCGTCATAAATAAATTTATTTATTTAATGACTAAAATTTAAAAACAAAATAAAATTATGAAGGAAACTTTTTTAGAATTGTAATTAATATTTAGAGTATAATTTATATTGTGTTTAACACTATATTAAAAATGGTTTAGTTATTAAACATTGAATTTAACTCTTTTAACTCTTCTTTAAATAATATAATAATAAATGTCCTAATCCAATCCATGTGGACCAAATAGGTTCATATATTATTCCTAAGGTTGTTTTTGGTCAAATTATACTTATCTTATAGAATTAGGACATGTTTTTGGGTAATAATATTATCATTTTTACCCTTAATTACCCTATTTACATTTATACGTGGTAAATAAATGTAAAATGTTACTATTCACAAAAAAAATATTTTTATCTTATTAAACCACATTTTAATAACTAATATCAATAATGAATCTCATATTTTTGAAATTCTACTCACACAAGAAGTAAAATTATGTTCTATGTAAATTTTCAAATGCTCATAGGAGGTGGTTAATGGACCGTAAAAAGTTTAATAAAATTTATATATATATATATATATGTATTATAAAATAACTCCAATTAATTACATTGAACATATATAGTAATTATGTATATATTTTGACCTAAAATAAATTTATATAAATTAAATAATTATTTACATAAAAATTCGGTTTTAAACTATAACTAAGTGTTTTTTACTGTTCATCAAAAAATGAATGTTTTCTGAAAAATTCCAAAACATCAACGTAAGATAATTTAGATATTTAAAATCCAAAAATATATTCCATTTTGAATGATAAAATTTATAAAATTTCAAAAAGTGGGTATTACTATTCATAACGACTAATTTGATTGGTTGTGGTGTGATAAAACTCGAAGTTGCGTATAACACACACTATTGTATTATTCAAAGAGAGGAGTACCATGGAAGTTTGGGGTGTTATAATTTAAAATAGTATTCTTGATTATATGGAAACAATTTTGTGTTGTTATGTCACTAAAATCCCCTTTTTCATTTTAACAAATCAATTCACATTAATTTTTTATATGTACAAAATATATTTCCATATAATGTAATGAAATTTTACAAAGATTCCTTTTCCAAATTTTAAAACATATCATTTTACCAAATTCATTTTAATTACTTGAACTAAATAAGAATGAGTTATTAGTATCACTAAATCAGAAAATTTTTCCACTTTTTCTCACCGAATTTTCAGTTATCAATATTTAAAACTATTTATATCATATAGGTTTTCAATGAATTTAACATGATTTCCCTTTTCACAAAACATTAATACACTAAAAATATTGTTCATCAACACTTTTTCAAAAAAGTATATAATTATAATTTATGTTATTTTCATCTCCATCTGCTGGATTATTTGTATTTATTATCATTGAATTAACTTTTCCAAAATACACTATTAATATATCATTTTATTATATATTGATTAATTATTTCATATCCCTTGAAAATTTTTATGAACACACACTATAAAAGATCCATGTCAATACCCTCTTCCTTTACTCTAAGGAATCATCAATAATAATTTATTACTCTTCATGATCATTCATTCATGTTCAACTACAATTTTCAAAGTTTGGATGATTTATTGGATAACTAGTCATATATTATACTCTTCTATGACTATATTGACAATATATCAAATATTCATCATTAATGAACTCAATGATTTTGTATATGGCTGGAGAAATTTTTTCACTACAATCTATTTCATCTATGTGTCTATATTTCATCGAATCCATAGCTCATATGCATCTTTCATTATATATTATAGATGTTAATATCATATTTTTTATGAAATAAATAATCCTTGTGGAAGATAATAACACAAGAATATTTTTACCCACTAAATATGGGACATATATTATAATGTGAGTTTAGAATAAGAATTCTGATATTATTCAAGACATGTTGATTAATATTTCTTCTAGAATTGTGAGATAATATCCATTAATATGTTAATATATTAATTGAATGAATGAGATGGTATATCGAAACCATTATTTGCCAAAAAATTAAGATATATTGAATGTTAACCTATAAGGATATGAAATATATATTTATGTAGAAACATATGAGATAAATATTCAAACAATTTCATTGTGTTCACAATTTTTTTTGAAATTGATGACTAAAAATTAATCTTTATTGATATATTAATATAATTTCACATTTTATAATTTTTTTATCATCAAGTAATTTTGATTTACACTATTTAATATCCTTTCCCTTTAACTATATTTTTTCAGCAAGATATATTATAATTTTTTTGATTTTTTGTAACATTCAAATTAAAATTATTAATATTTTATATATAAGAAAACGCATTTCATGAAAATTTGTAAAAAAAATTGTTTTTAATTTTGTAGTCATTATTTAAAATTATGATTCCGTATTTATTTTTCATAACACAATAGTCACTCATTTTGTACATATTTTAGTAAATTTTCCAACAAGGAATCATCATAATCTACATATTCACTAACAGAAGGTACCTCATGTCTTGCAACATGAACTATAAAATTTAAGAATTTAAATTCAAAAATTTAATTGATTTTTATAATAATAGTAGAATCAACATCCTCAAAAGTTACCATTTTTATTCCTTTTCTAATTTATAACCCTTTTCATTTTATTATAATTTTAAATATATTTTTTGTGTTCTTAATAAAATAAATTTTTTGATGCCAATCAACTTTAGAATCATACACACTACCATTCTCACTGAAAAATAATTGAAAATCTATCAAATTTATTAATTATTAATGAATTTATTTTTTAGTTTTCATATATAATTATCCTATGAATTAATTTAGTTACATATAATAAGTAATATAATTATTCTTTTTTCATCATGTCACTCTTATATTCAATATAATCACATGCCCTATATTATTTTTAAACATTTGTAATCACATTTTTTAAATGATTAAAATTAAAATTAATCCTTATAGTTATTTTAAAATGCTATTTATTCTCATTTCCAATGTAATGCCTTTTTTAAGAACAATAATGGTTAGAAAAATTCTATATTATAGTTTTAGAAATTTAGTATCCAGAAAATGTGGAATGATTATAATCAACCATCATTAATTTATGATCCTGATATATTCTCACCATATAATCCAATGTTACTAAAACAATTATATTCTAGTATAATAAAAAATTAATTTTTTCATCATAATTCATCATGAGGTCATGAAATTTGATTATCCATATTTAATTATTAATATTAATTTCATTAACATTTCATGTAAATTTTTATCAATATTATCCCATGTTTACTACATAATGTTAAATTATATAATTATAATGTATATTTTAATCGCTAAAGATATTAGAATTGAATTTCATTGTTTCAAATTAGTCATCATGTTACTATTATCGGTAATAACCATTGGAGATATTCTATTAATCAGTAGGAAAACATCTATAACAATATAAAAATTTACTAGTCCAATTAAAAATTTCAATGGATACATTATATATATCTTTTGGTGATAGTACAATCCATAAATGGTTGGTAATCCAAATCTATTAACTGAATTAATATAATAAAACTCACATTACTCTAGCATTATATTAATGGAACCCATTGTCTAAATAAATATAAAAACAACCCTATACCAATTGACCTTTGTGAATGTTAGAAGAATAGAAAGCTGGATTATTTTATAATTCCTTGTGATTTATACAAGTACCCTCTCATAGAATCAGAATTGATATCATCATATTTTCTACTTATGGATACCAGTATTAACCAATTAATAAGGGAATGGAACAAGTGTTTTTCAAATTTTCAGACCCAGTGTTTGATATGGAACCAAAAATTTTGATATCTCATTAATCCATATCTAATAAATCAACCAATATAATCTAAATCAGGTGAATTGGACTAATATATTCCTATTTCAATATTGTTTTTCACTCCACTAGGATGTTAACATCAACATGAATACTATAAAATTATTAGAATTTGTTGACAAAGAAAACATCAATATCTGGCTACTTCATGAATTATTGATAATCATACCATATATAATTCTATATTTTTATAATAATTTTCTCACTTGATGTCATACTAGACATTTATCAACTAAAAATATCATATTCAGATATTTAATTCTTTTGAAATATTTATGTCTTATAGATTAATAAGTATTTCTAACTTGGAGAATCATAATTCCTCTCTCTAATATTTTTTTTGATGAAATATTTTCTAAAAATATTAGAGTACCAATATTATATAATTATCATTTAATCAAATAAAATCATTTTCAAACACCCAAAATTACATATAATTTTGGTAATATCATTTACATATCAACATTCTGAAAACATCATTCAATAGAATCATATTGTGTGGTCATCCCTGATTTTAAAATCATTTTGAAATAATGTTCAAGAAGATTTTATATTAAATCATTATCTCTTATATTAATTCCCTTCAATTAATAAAATTACAATTCTACAGTTATTTTCCTAGACATATCATGAAAAAATAATTCCATAATCATTTAGAACCCCAATAAAAATAGATAATATATCAAATTTTGCGATTTTTGAAACAATAATAATAAATATGAATTTTTTTTTACCAAAACCAAATCAATTTATGGAATCTTAAACCTGAAATAACAATAAAATGAATTTAAAAATATAAATTTTCATCTCTAATAAACCATTTAAAGAACTATATTAACCACCTCATACCATAATGATTGTGATTTTATGAACTCTAGGATGTATATGAAACAATACATTAAAATTTAAAAACCAATATTTTTATAATATTAATAAAACATTATTATTATAAAACATTATAATATTTCATATCATCCATCTGATAGCATCATAAAAATAGGATAATATTCTATGAGTTTTGAAATACCCCATGAAAAAATTTGAATCTGATTTACACTACTAGAAAATGGCCTTATACCATTGAATTAGGGAAAAACATTGGTATAGGTATTGAATGGGACCCTACACCAATAATTTCTCAATTTCATCGGTATAGGGTTTCCTATACATATAGATATACATGAACTATTTTTATATGATAATTTTATGTCCTATAACAATGGTTATATAGAAAGAGTTGGTGTTGCGTTGTTTTTCAAGACCAATACCAACATATTTTTAAAAACTGTGAGTATAGTGTCTTTTTGAAGAACAATACTCATGGGTTTTCTAAACAATGGGTATAGCATTCCAACCTTATAGTGGGAAAATAAATTCAAGGACACCATTTAATTTCCTAGTAACACATATTATATATTATTTCTACCTATATCCATGGTTTATATAAATATATAAAATTAAATATATAATTATTTACCAATAAATGAAATTGATTTGTGGGTAGGTGAGGTCGGAATTATGGTGCATTTCAGCATAGATTCATGCAACCATGATTTTTTTTCAATGAAAACCCTAATGATTCACAACATTGGTTATAAGTTATTGACATAGTGGAATACATAGTATATATCACATATACAAACTATTTCATAAAAATATTTTAATAGGTCTATAATTATTCCACTATACCTCTTGTTCTCAAAAACCATTGGTATTTCCTATAACAATGGTTTTGGGACCTATTCCAACTTTTCCAAACTGCTAGTATAGGTGTCGTATCCTGTTCTGTTAGTCGGAGGGGTTTCTTTTCAATTCCCCAAAATAAAAATCATACATTGTATTATTATAAAATTAAAATATTAAAATAGTTAATATTACAAGGAATACTCACATGCAATATATCTATATTTATGATCTTAAGGGAGTCAGATTAAACATGTGATTCTACCAAACTCTGTGGGTTGAATTCAGAAATTGTTCATAGATTGAAAGATCAATAATAAGATAGTTGTGTCTAGTAAATTCTCAACACACATATTTTATAGATTGACCCTGAATAATATCATTAAATGTATGATCCCAGTAGCTAATCTGAACACCAATTATGAGTTTTATTGATCGCAAATGAATTTTTTAATAGAATGTGTATCATTCCTTGTAATTATAGAGTAATAAATTTTCAAATGTATTAATATTTATGAATTTGATATTTATTTAACATTCAAGGTGTTCTTTTTTCTATAGAATAGCCAACATGCAACGTTGGGTTTCTTCAAAATCATATGTTGAACACAAAAATGAGTTATACCAAAAAATAAAATGTTATTAATATTTTTATATTAAATGGGAGTTATCACCAATCCATTTTATTATAGAGAATTAATATAACTAACTTTATTATGTTTATGCATGATATTTTTTTTTTAATTTCTCTAAATAAATTTTAAGAGCTTATAATCAGAACAAATCCAATTTTTACCCATAATACGTTGAAATATGATTAAATGGTAGTATAATCACCTATTGATGGAGAACCATTTTAGAATGTATTTTTTGAAACATTTTTGTGTTATATTTAAAAATATAGCCTATATATTTAGATTTCAGAAATAAAAAATTATATTGGTTGAATTTTTGTATTTCTCTGATAATATATATTTTTTATTGAACAATGAAAATTACTATATTTTAAATCAAAATTGAATTTCAAATGATTTATTTATATAGTTAGATTATCCATTTAATTATTTTAAATTATAAATAACTAAATTATTTTTCATTCAAAATAAATTTTGTCATTGGAATCAATTTAAAAAATAAATTTTATAGAATAACCTTGGGATCATTTGAACGTTTTTACAATAAATACTCATTTCCGCAATCTTTTTATGTGATTAATTTTTAAATTAATTTCATCCACACATATAAATTGAATCTAAAAATATTCAATTACATGGTTGTAATAATTATGATAAATATGATATAATATGATCAAAATAATTTTTGATGAATAGTAACTGTAGAATTTTATTAACCCTTATTAATTGTGAATCGTGTAATTATAGGTAAAAATAGTTTTATAATAATATAAAACTACTAAAAAACTTGTACTATTATCATTGGATGAGTTATTATTTAACATGAAAATCCTTGGAAATAAATTTTAGCCATCAAAATCCACTTTTGTGTAAAAATAAAATTTATAACATTTTATTTAAAGTAAAGAGAATGATGTCATAAATGTGACTGTTATTACTTAAAATCATTAATATGTAAATTCAGTTTCTTAGAAAGAAAAATGTTATCTTTTTTAAATGTCAATTAATGAATAGTTTCAAAATAGATATAATCAAAATCATGAAATATCATATATTTCATTAAATGAATTAAAATTTAAAAAAATCCCAGAATTGGAAAACTAGTTGGGTTATTCATTTAAATTTCATTAATTATTCAATATATGGTACTTTTACAAGTTATGGTAATTATTTTAACTCTCAATATGAAAATTTCATTATAAAATTGTAAAATTTAAAAGGGTTAAAACATAAATTATATGTATTATGAAAAAAATTCCAATTGATTTAATACATTCAATTATTCTAGGAGATCCCTTCACATCTCCTATAAAAGGGACCATTATTCTCATTTTATTACATTTTAGAAATCATTTCGAACATTACAACTCCTTCCAAAAATATTCCTAGAACCCCTCCAAAAATTATTTTGTCATAATTTTAGTTACAACAACATTATTAGATGTGTTCAGGTGTAAATAAAGGTGACTATCCAAAGGAAATATAATGTTATTATTTTGGTGTTTCAATTGTATTTATTATTCCACATACTTTATATATCCTTCATCCATGATGACATCATAAATTAATTATACCTTATATACATATATTTTATAATGAAAATTCCATTTCCAAAATCAATATCTAATTTAATCAAATGGGAAATGAATATTTTGTTCGTGTGTAAGCCGGACTACCACCTCACGAAATGATATTGTTTCTTTCATTAGCATCTCTAAAGACTTATCATAATGATTGAATTGATGATTATATAACATGTTCATTAAATATTAAAAATTATAAGACAATAATATATCCATTATGTTCAATCCTTCCTTGACCATAAAAATATAAAGTTGTTCGTGCGTACATGCGAATTATCAGCTCTTCACCGCATCACTTTTATGATAAATATATAACTATATTTTAATATATAGTAAAATTTTAATAATATTATTACAATTTATAATGATAAACTAATTACCCTTTTTCTATAATGATCACTGAAAAATGGAAACATAACAGATTCAAATGTACAACATATCGTCTCCACAATTATAACATTGTTATTTTTCCTTAACATAAATAAATGGGTTAATCTAAATGTATGACTGATTTATAAAAGTTATTATTATGTCATGAATGTTATTTTGGAGATTATGGACTTATTACCACATAGACAATTGATATCATACAAATTTCATTTTGGACTCAAGTACCGAATATCATCAAAATGTACAATATGAGTATAAATAATTATGAAATTATTTTTACATTTTTGTAAGTATATAAAATGAATTTTAAACCTGATTAAGTGTCTAAATTAAGATGAAATTAACCGAAATTTATTATTCAGGAATATAAATATTGTATTTGTTGATTTAGACTCACTTTAATCGATTTCATTTCAATTTCCTTTATTTGATTAATATCCTCATTTTATGATCCTTTATTATCCTATAAGGTGTGTAGAAAAGCCCATTGACATTTTATATAATGAATTAAAATATTATCATGAAATTTAATTTCATTTAAATGTTATTATTTAATGACATTTATTCATGTGTTTCTAAATTGTTAATTATTTTTTGAACAAAAAAAAGTATATTTAATGGTTTGATGATTTATTCATAAAAATATTTATATTTTTTGGCTATGTTTTTAAAAATGATTTAAATTATTTTATTAATATAGACATGAAGGTTTTATATTTTTAATTCGTTCCAAATATTTAATCATTATATAAGACTCTTTGATAAAAAAATATTCTTTTTAAATGATTTATTTGTGTTTTAAAAACTGATTGATCTTTTCTTAATAATGGAATGTTTTTTATCATACAAACCGTGAATTTATTTACACTATTTCATGTCACTATTATATATTTATTTATACATTACATGATAATAATTTTATTTTAAAATAATGGGTTCTCAATTATGATTCTGTTTCTTTTAAATATTAAATTAGATTACCAAGAGAAAATGACAATTTCTTTCCATTATGCTTGATTTATGTGTTATAAATATGTCAGGGTTCCTGGGAATTTTTGATGTATATTGGTGGTTATATGATAAAAATATGGTTTGTGAGACCTTGATGTCTTTATGAGTAATTGGTTAATGTGATGGAGTAAAATGATAAGGTTTGTACTAAAATATTTAGGGAATATAATATTATGTGTATTTTAAAGGTTACCATGATGTTTACTACCTATGTATATATGAAAGCTTCAATGTAAGTTCAATATCGATGCAAAAAGTTACCATTATGATTTATAATTTATATGAAGTTTTCATGAATCTTATGGAACAATAAAGTTTGTTAAATAACATATGTTGTTTTGGTAAAATGTATTACTTTGTGAAAATGGGTCCATGAAATGATGATATTCATAGAATAACAGTTTCCTTACTTATTTTATATCCCAAAATGACATTTTTGGTCTTATCCCATGTTTTTATTAAAATTTACATAGGCTATAAGAATTGGTATGGGGGAGTAAGATTTTAAGATGAGTGAATACATTTCTCACGAAAAAGAAATAAATATTAATGGGATGTATTTTTTTTTAAAAATTGATAGTTGGTAGAAGTGTTAACATTGTAATAATTTACGTGTCATGTAATAATTGTGGTCTAATTATATAAATCCCTACTATTAAAAATATCATCAATGTGAATTATTAATTTAATACAATATTTTGTATTTTTTAATAATGCGGACTAATAAATTTTATCAATGGTCATTTTAGATAACATCAAAGATTTGGATATTGTAAATTGCATATTAATAAAAGATTTTAAATTTATTTAAACAAATTAAATGATACAGAATTTCAAAATTATCATGTTTCCTCATCCAATATATTTCTATTCCGAATGGTTTTCCTCATTGGAAACAAGAATACTCTTCTACGATGACATCAAGAGGAAATGATCCTTCCAAATCTGCAACCTGAGATGGTCAGAATTTGGATAGAATATTTTTTCAGAGTGATGGCATAGTGGACCTAAAAAATAATTTCTAGTTATATCTATGCACGAGATGAAAAATATTAGTCAAAGTGGAACATGTTAGTGGTAGAGCATTTCATGAGATAATATCCCCCACCATTCAAAAGATCCTGTGAACTAGTTCTAGCTAATGGTTTTATTAAGGAACTAGATTAATTATTGATACAATGGGTTGTTCGATAATTCAAAAGGATAGACTTTTTATTTACCATTTTAAATGTGATTCCGATAAATGGTGGTCGACGGTTAAGAATATTAATGGTTGTGAGGAGATTAATGCTCTTGATTGGGATGAATTTAAGAATATGTTTTTCAAGAAATGTTTTCTAAAGGAAATTCAACCTTAAATGGGAAAATTCCAGGAATTATGGAAAGATGATGACATAGTAGTGGAATAAGATGAAATATTAAATCGAATGGAAGGTTTCAATAAAAATTTATTTCATAATATTGATAGTAAAATCAATGATTTTTTCTCAAAATTAAAGCCAATTTATCCATGTGTGTTGGATTTTTTGGAGTTTATATGTTATAGAAAACATGTTATATGGGAGGAAAAGGTGGAAAAGGAGTTTTCTTAGGATGATGTGTTCTTCGAAAAATAATATAACAAGTGTTTGAGGTGGATAGTGAAAGGTAGTAATTTATAAAAAAAATTGATGGTAAGATAAATATTTTTTTAGTTTGTTAGAATTGGGGGAAAACACATTGGCGAATCACTTATTAATTCTAGAAAGTGATTCTAATGTGTAAAAATTTGGCATAAGTCTTGTAAATACAATAAAAAAGATAATGGTAGTGGTAAGAAAAAATTTCATTTAACATAAATAAAATTTGTTAATTGAAATGAGAAAGGTCATTATGAAAAAATGTTTCTAATAAAGAACTAAAATTATGTTATATATCCAAAATATAATTAAAAAGTTGTTGTGAAATACTTTGCAACTACATTAGTAGATATTTTTCCATAAAAGGATGTGGTATCAGATACATTGTGTGCTTATTGCGACTATTCCAATGTATTGTTTGGCTTTGGGACTACACATTGTTTCATTTCTTAGATATGTTCTTCTAAATTAAAAATGACACCTATTGAATGGACCACATATTGTGTGATAAAATAATATGGTTATCATTTTGAGGAAAACAGAAATTATAAGAAACATCAGATCCTTGTATGTGGAAATAATTTACCTACAATACTTGTTGTATTTTCTCTAGTAGAGTTCAATGTTATTTGGGGTTTCGAATGGTTTTCTATTTTCTATGTTAAGATTGACTATAGAGAACAATATGTTTCATATCAAACTGAATTTAAGTTTTTTACAAGAATGAACCCATTCCATTGATAACAAATCTGAATAAAAAGAAAATATTATATGATTGAAAAGAATGTTATGTTGTATTTATTGTTGAATTTTTTCTTTGGAATAATGTTTTCCCAATGATTTATCAGTATCTGGATGTTTTTCCTGATTCTTTTCCTGATATTATCGTAGATTGGGATGTTTAATATATTTTTGAATTAGTTCACGATGCTATGAAAATTTCTGAACCCCCTTATATATTAGCTCAAATTGAACATTTAGAGTCCACAATGTAATTAATGGAGTTAATAGATAAATGTTTCATTCGACCTAGCACATCACCATTAAGTGATCACCAATTGTTTTTACAAAAATATTGTTTAATGAAACTTTTAATTGAATATAGAGCCATGAATAATATTACTGTTAAGGAAAAGTATCATTTTCCTCATATAGATGATTCTAATGATTATTTCCAAGGAGTGAAATATTTTCTTAAAATTGACATGAGTTCAGGGTACAATTACATGAATGTAAAGGGATAAGACATTCTACAAACTATGATCCATAGGAGATATAGAAATTATAATTTTTTTTGTTATTCAATTTCGGTTAACAAATGCAGTAACTATATTCATGGATACTATGATGAAAATATTTCATGTGACCTGGGATATGTTTTGTGTTTTTTTTATTATTGACATTTTTAGATATTTTAAATGTAAATTTTAGAATGAATGTCATGTAAGTGTTGTTATTCAAATCATAAAAGTGATAATATTGTATGAGAATTTCAGAAATTGTGTGTGTTGTTTGCAAAAAATTTATTTCTTGGGTCACATTGTTTCTAACAATGTCATAATAGTGATATTTCTAAATGTAATATTGTTAATGAATTGCCCAGTATAATGACTCACAAATTCCCATTTGATTGCAAGTCCAACGAGTCATTACATGGCATTAGGAATCATCCCAAGGACACCAACGGCTACCAATAAATTCCTAAGGGTTTCAAATACATGTCTCAATGGAATTATTATATAAAAAATAAAAAAATAAAACAACCAACCACAACCAAACACTCACTCTATGATACATGTACAAATGAAATACAAATAAAAAATCTATTATATCTCAAAACCAAAACAATTTGTGAAAAAATGGAAGTCCCAATCCGTATCAATATAACTGAGGATAAACTAATAATTACTCTCAATAGACCATAGGACTCTATGCTCCTCATGCTCTGAGCTCCACAATAACTAAAATACCGAAATAACATGGCGTTGTGCTTAAAATGTGGGAAGCGTTAACTTTTCACCTATCCTAGAAAATATAATCCATAAAAGAACCAATGTTCCAATGAATGGGTGGGTATAATACTATAGAGGTTTCCCCCAATGAATTCCCTACTGATGCCATTAAGATAAAAAACTCAGCCCCATTATATGAAACTGTCTACATAAAACAAATTTCCAAAATAGTTTATAAAAAAATAAAACAATGTTCTAAAATACATGTATAACTCTGTGAGAAAACAATACTATATGAAAGAAACTTCTAGAATGTTGATTTTTAGAAAAATAACTATTTCAAAATGTTAAAAATCAATTCTTCTTATCAATTAGGATACCCATTTAATAGTTCATAACTCCCCCACACATGCATGATTTGTTTGACAGCGACATACTCATTATCAGTCACTTTTCCAATTACCGTGTGTTCAAATGAAACACACCCTTGATATAGGGTCATGTCCTATATAACCCAATGATACTCATCAATTATTAATGGAATGTTAAAAATTAACTAACACAAACCTCATATCTGCCAAATATTTCTATTTCCCAAAATAGCATAAAAAACAAATCGTTTATTGAAAACCAAAAAAGAAAAACAATTTTGAATGAAACATTTAATTTCAATAAAACATCCCATTTTATTAAAAAATAATTTTCCATTAATGTTATAGGAATAAATAAATCACCACTTTAAAACACCTATTTTAAAACCAAGAAACAAAGAACTATATTAGAATTCTTAATTTTCTAGATTTCACATCCATCACTCAAGAAGGTTTCCAAAAAGTGTTAAATCCCAAATAAAAATAAATTAAACACTACACACTCAAATTGAATGAATTCCATTCAGTTATAATAAGTGGATTCAATAAAGAAGCCCATGCCTCAACTGTTTTGAAGATAACCACAACGAACGATGAATGCTCAAGAAAACCAGGTCAAATCTCTATGAACCTGCAATAAATCACTTCTTCTAAAAATACAAAGACCAAATATCATCATATATGGATTCCACACACCTATTTCTTCCAATAAAGTCCATATAAATAATAATATGAGTGAAGAGGATATGTAGATCAACATTGATCTATGAAAATAATGAGGAACGAAGAAGAACCATCACATACCTCAAGATCAAGGCTTTAATTCGGCAAGGGAATTATTTAGATCTCCTCCAAAATGATGGGAGAACCCTATTTCGCCTTATGAGAAGAAAAATGATGATTTGAGGAAACTTAGGATGAAAAATTAGATAATTAGTGTCAAAAATTTGGGAGATAGTCTTTTTTAGGATCTCACATAAGTGCCCATATTGTTAGTTTCCATGGATAGCCAAAGTGTGCCCAAACCCTGCATAAGCCACTACCATGGTAGACCCTCACACGACTTCCTTGCATGGATTCTCCAACCATGCTCCATCCTTCTTGCAGCCACTACCTTCAAAGGACCAACTACAAAGGGTTTGTCTGCGTGATTAGACAAACCATGTGCTACCCATGCAACTTCCACTTTAATCAAAACATCATTAAATGTTATCATTACTCTTCCATCCATCACCCAAAACATTATAACCATGATACGCATTAAGTAAGGGTAACGTACCAGATATCAGGGGGTACTAAATTCTCCCCTACATTGGTTTTTCAGTCCTCATAATGTAAAAAACCATCACCCAACTGAACGATTTATGACCATCACTCCTTCACATAGTTTTCATGTTTTCTTCTCCCATCATGAACCTGACCATATTTTAATAAAACCCACACAAGACTGAAGATTTTACATGAAAGACATTTTCATTCCTATCCATAATCCATACTAGGATATGTATCAATGATGCTTCTAGCACTAGGTCATTGTGCTCCAATCTGATCACACGGTCAGGATCAGATGATACTTTTTCAATTTAGATACATACAACACATTATGAAGTGAACTGAACTATGGAGGTAATTCCAACTGATATTACACCTCTATAAAAAAAATTCCAGTATCTCTAATGGGAAATAGTATCTAGGAGATAGATTTACTTCTATCAAGAAACAATGATGTCCAATCTATGGAAATTTCATCAAGAAGACAAGATCTCCCACTACGAAGAGACAATGGTCTTCGACGGTGATCCACATTATATTTATGACAACATTGAGACATCTCCAACCTATTTCTGATCAACTGGATCTTCTTTGTTATTTCCTGGACAAGGCTCGACCCAACAAGTTATGATTCACCAGTTTCCACCAAGAAGTAGTGGATAAAGACAAGGATTCCCTTATAGTTCTTCAAATGGAGCCATGTGTGTCGAAGATTAATATCAATTATTGTATGAGAACTCCAAAAAGGGTATATGATCCTCCAATGACTCCAAAATCCATTACACAAGATTGTAACATGTATTACAATGGTTGAATCATTTGATCATATTTTCCATCTGTATGGGGAAGATACACCATATTTATAGTCAAAAAATTACCAAGAGCATGATGTAAGTATTTCAGGAAAAGAGATCTGAACCATGGATCTCTGTCTGAGACTATTGAAACTGGTACACCAATCCTCTTTAGAACTTCATATATATAGATTTTGGACATATCATCCACCATATAACATTAGTGAAAATGGATTAAATAGGCCATCATTTTTGGATGATCTACTAAAACCAATATGGAATCATGTTTTGGAATCGTTCATGGATGGCCTATGAAAAAATCCATTGATATCTGCTCCCATTTCCTCACTGGAACAGGTAAATACTGAATCATTCCTAATAGTCTCTGATGTTCTAATTGAACATACTAACAAGTTAATCATCATGAGATGAACTCGACCACCTTCAATTTCATAACGCTCTACTAAAATCGCACCTTTAATACCTTATACATCTTATGTCTACCTGGACATACAACCCATATCGAATATTTGTACACATGTAGTAATTTTTCCAAACAATCCATAGGTAGTACTTTCTATTCTATAATGCAAAAAACTAAATCCACATCATGATACCAACCCTAAATGGTATCCATGGATTTGTGTTTGGAACTCATAACCAGAAATTCTGCATCATATGTTTTTGCATCGTTGAACATATTTTTTAAATATTGAATAAGTGTATATGAGTTGAAAACCAAGATATCACAGTGATTTTACATTCCACATGCATGTCATCAAGGAACAACATCAACAAACATTCATCTTAAGCTTATTTCTCCATGTGATCATTTGAAATTCAACTCAATGCATCAACCACATAGTTCCCTTTTCCTAGTGTATACATATTGTCAATGTAAAACATGTAGTCGTACACCAACAATATCGTTTTCCTCAGATTCAAATATCACTAAGAGAAAATGTGTTTCATGTTATTTTGGTGTGTAAACATGGTGAATTTCTTACCAAAGAGATGGTGTCTCAATATTTTCCAAGCATGTATGAATACATTTATATTCAAATCATGTGTTTGGTAACTCTTCTCATGCACCCTCAACTACCTTGAATGATAAGCAAACACATGGTCCCCATGCATGATAACACAACCCAAAAATGATCCTGAATCATCATAATACACCATATACCCCTATATTGATTCTAGAAAAATTAAGATAGGTTCCAATGTATATCTGATTTTTATCTCATAGAGAGACTTATGGAATTCGTCTGTCAATTTAAAATTATAATTATTATTTATCAATGCTATCATTGGTGAATATAGTACAGAAAAATCATGCCCAATGCATCTGTATAAACCAAATAGAGCAAGAAAACATCGTATCTCAAATAAATCCTTTGGTGGTTTCCATGAGATAACTGCTTCAAAATTTTTAGGATAAATATAAACACCTTTTTATGAAATGAAATGGTCATGAAAACGTACATCCTATATCCAAAAATCACACTTTGATAAATTGGCATACAAACTGTGATCTCTCAAGATTAGAAATATTGTTTATTGGTTCTCCTCATGGTTATACATTGTCTTTTAATACACCCAGATGTCATAGAAAAACCCCACAACAAACGAGTCCCAATATTAATGAAATATATGATTGATCAAAGTCATGAATACCACTGGTGAATTCATTTCACCAAAATGAATGACTACATATTCATATTGTCCGTATATTCTTCTGAAAGCTATATTTGGAATAACCTCCAACCAATCTCATAGTTGTTGATATCTAGATCACAAATAATTCTTATAAAACCACTGAACTCTTTTTAATTGTTAAAAAAGTTCAGCTATGTGTGATAGTGAAGATATATTTGTTATCGTATCTTGGTTAAGATTATGATAATAAACACACAACTACAAATTTGTATCTACTTTCTTCACAAACAAGACCGATGCTTACCATAGAGATATACTTGGTTGAATAAAACCCTTTATTTATAACTCCACCAACTACACATTCAATTCCCTTAACATTGTGGGTTCCATCCTATAAGACAGAAGGGAAATAGTACGGATCCTTAGAATGAGATCAATTGAAAAATCTAAATCCCCTATTAGTGGTAATCCTTAAAAGTTCATGGGAAATATGTCAAAAAATTGAACCACAACTGCTAGAAAATATGTTTCCTTGATCTCTTCCATTGAAGCTAAAGTCAATGCTGCTATATGATAAAAGATCGTACCCACCGTTGGTGATGAGAAGCTCATTTATCGTTACATTAACATCCTCTCTCCTCTAAAGTGATCCTCAATTCTATCCTCTATTGTAAAAATAAATGTTCTCTAATAAAATGTGATGTGATACTTGAATGTTAAATATCTATGATAATGTATTAGATAACAATGTCCAACATTGAGAAGTTCAATTTCAGCTCATCTTTATCAACAACTATAACACATGCTCGACAAACAAAGCCCTAACATTCTCTTTCACCGTGAGGAATTTGTAATATTAAAATATAAAGATTAATTTAAAAATTTAAATATAACAAGTCAGTATCATGACAAGCTATGAAATAATGCTATGCACCTGAGTCTAATGGCACCTGAACAAGGGTCAAATTCAAATGAATCATACCTCTCACTATAGATGGTCCATCTGGATCATCAACCATCATCTTCTTTGCTACATAAAATTTATTCATCAATGCATTGGTTTACTTGTGGCCTTATAGATATTTCCCTTAGTGAGGTGTCATGGTATTTCAAGAATCACCATGGCTAGCTCTGTTCTACTGACGAGACTTATGCTCTAGTCCCTTTCATATCGATGAATAAGATGATTGTGGAGCATGATATGTCTCTCGAGGACCATAATTTGGATAATTGTGACAATAGTACTGATGTTTCCCCATATTGTTGAAAAAATGACATGGTCTATTTGTTTTCTTTCACTCTCTCATAATGTATTCATTCCAACCAAATTGAATGCAACTAAATTTTTTCTGGGGTAGTGGAAGAATGTTCACAGATCCTGCCATTTGATTCTGATTTCCACTTCCAACTAAAAAATTTGTTTCACCTATAATCTTTATCCAAGCAGCTGAGTTCCCACCGTTCTTTGTTGGGACCATCATTTCTCCTCCAATCGATACTGTGATATCACTTTCCACCACATTTTCTTTGTTCATTATCATTGTATAATCCATAATAAATAGCACTGCAATCTTCAATTAAATCTCCTACCTTATCTCTAATTAGAATATGTGATCCTTCAAAGACACACATGCCACATCCTCTAATGAAGAATGGAAAGAAATCATTAATTTAGATACATTCTTTTTGAATGAGTGGCTCTCCAATTTCAGGATGAATAAGTTCATTGTTTTTTGGATATTGAACATATAAGGATAGAATTGTTTGTTGAATTTTTTTTTAAAATCTTCCCATGTAAATCATTCATCCAATTTATCATGCACCGATAAATACCACCACAGGAATGCAAGATCCTCAAGAATATACATCTATAACCTGACCATTATCTCTACCATTTTTCTAATGAAATAGAATATATGATTCATCCAAATGAGTTGCACCTCAACCTTCTTGGGTTAAGCTTCACCCCAGATGTTCGGTGAATTTTCCATCATGAATTCGAAATTTTGATAAACATTATATGGATAATTCCTATAGTTTATTATATCCATACCATGAAATTCCTAGTTGATACTCTGAACATTCTCTTGAATCACTTGTGGTTCAGGTGCAACCACATTCTCTACCGCTTCTTATGGTTGGTCTCGATACACCTACCAGGTGCCATTTTCATAACCAACAAACAACCCTCTCAATATCACACTATAGTAACTAATGGGATATCAATTCAAATTCTATCACATCTCCTATCAAAACTTTTTTTTTCAATAAAAACTACCATCTTCCATGTTCCACCATTTTTGAAGACATTCTGCATGCTTTATGAGATTAAACAATTTTTAAAATACCCTAAACATTCTTTTCCACAAAAACATTAATTTGAAAGACAATTTCAATTTTTTTTCAAAAATCATCACTATTTTCACCACAATAATCATTCTTTAAAATGATGTATTCACCCCTAGGGGGTAGTCAATCCACTAAAATACATGTCATGCTTGTCTCATTGGCTAAACCCCTGACATTGATAAACCTTCATCATGGATGTGTCACCAAACACTTATGTACCCAACTTCCTTGTTAATTTATATTCATCATTAAAGGGTTAGATACATCATTTTATGTTATACATTTCATGTTTTGATAATCTAACTCATGTCTAATATTTCATCCTAAAGGATAGACACAAATAAATTTAACTCCATGATAATGAACACAAATGACTACTTGTTAGTCATGGGCCAAAGAAGATGATATCGTTTTTACCACCATCGACAGACCAGACTGATACCATTTGTAATGACCTGCAAATTCTAATTGCCTTGAGATTCCAACGAGTCATTACATGGCCTTAAGAGATATCCCCAAAACCCCAATGCAAGGAAATAAATGATGAAGGGTTTGAAATACATTTGTTGGATGATTTACCCTTTATGAAATAAACCAATAAAACAACCCCAAGCAACCAAACTTTCACTGTATTATGCACCAAAAAATGAATAAAAACTCAACAATATCATATATCTAAAAATCCCATCAAAGTGATTAAAAATAGAAGAACCAATCTGTATCTATGTAGACGGTATATAAACTACTAAAAACTCAAATGAGACCACAAGACTCCATGTTCCACATGCTCCAAGCTCCATAATTACTGAACAACTCAAATTCCATGAGGTAGTGCTAAAACTGTGGGAAACGTTGCCTTTTCCCATATCCCTGAAAATAGCATCTACAAAAGAACCAATGTGATAATGAAGGGGTGAGTATAAAACTCAGTAGATTTCCTCCATGACTTCCCAACTAATGCCACTTAGATAAAAAATTAAGCTACATTGTATGAAATATTTTACATACAATAATTTTCCAAAACATATTATAATCACATTTAATCATGTTCCAAAAACCATTTCCAACCATTTGAAAAAACCTAAATGAACCCAATTTCGAGCATGTTATTTTTCAAAAAAAATTAAAAAAATTATTGATTTATAGGCCAATTATTTGTATGATTTGGCATACCCATTACATATTCACAACACACCCACACATAAATGCTTCATTTTATAGGTCCATACTCATTTGTGGTCTCTCGTCTAACTAACTTGTGTCACAATGACACATGCCCCCGATCTAGGGTCACGTCCCTTGTAACCTAATTGTAGAGGCTCGAAGCTTGACATACATGGAAATTACATTACTTTTGCGGAATACTTGAAACATAATGAAAATAGACACACAAGGAACGTAATAGTTTAGTGTCTTTGGAAAATCGAAAAATAATCTTCTAATCCTGGTGAAAGATCTTCAACATCTCCCCTAAAGATCTTCCCATTTTTTCTTACCTAAAACCATTGTTTATAACCTGGGGAAAAGAAATCTTATAAAGGGTGAGCTCAAATGCTCAGTAAGGGAAAACATAGAGAACAAAAAACAATCCATAAACATTTGAAAGAAAAAACATGAACATGAAATTTAAACATCAAAATCCTGAGCAAAGACATAAACGGTGGGAGTACGTAAGGAATATATCATAATGGAACATCAACCATGATAAAATAAAATGGGAATAAAACATGTAATTATGGAAAACATTCAGCACATGATATGATTTCAATTGTAGCCAAGGCATTTCTACCAAGACCATCTTACTGGACAAAGTCCTATTCTGAATAGAGTTCACTCCTCATTTCAGTTCTGTAATACTGAACCAGATTAACTTACTATTCCAGCCATGTCTATCGCATGAGATATAAATCTTTACCCAATGCATTAGAGGTATATATAGGTCCCAACCATCTCATAATGAAATCATTCTTGCATGTGCCACAACATAAACATAAATCATTCATCATAACCCAAAGAATAAAAATGGTTTTCATAAACATCATCCCATCATAACATAATCCATATAAAAAATGGATATTATTTCATCATAAGAAATGTGAAAACATGTAAATAATAGAGACATTATATGTGAAACCTACACATACGAAAATAATTTCATCGTAGATGGAAAATGGTTTTGATAAAACACTTGAAATGAATTCTTGAGGAAAATATCTTTTCTACTTTAAAATCATTTTCTTTTCACAAAATTCCATGGTATTTTAAGCGAAAAGTATTTTGTTGAAAATAGTCATAAAATCTTGTCGAGTAAGCTTCATTAAAATGAGGCATTATGAAACTGTAAAAATCATTTCATGCCGTATAAGTTAAAAAAACATTCCACTCGTACTTTTGTCGAAAAAGTCAAAAAGTGCCTCGTATGCTAAACAAAAGAAAGATTCCTTCCATACGATGTGGTAAAAGTAAGAAAAGGGTAAAAATGTATTAAACATACATGGAATGAATGTAAGAATTTTATTAAAACATTTTGATATCATATGGACATGGATAAGAAACATAACCCCCAATAAATTCTTATGAGTAAACAATCTCGGATAAGAATGAGATTGGAATAATTATCCCTTACCTTACATCTGATATGCTTCATATATATCTGAACCGCCTATATAATGATTTAAATAATGTCATTGACTTATTACAAAATAATTTTCATTTTTATGATATCATATATGGTTCACTTATGTCTTTATATTACCCATTATTTTGTAAATTAATGTTAAAGTAACGTTTTGGGAAAAATCATTTCATTTGTCGTTCGTGTTTTAACTTGTAATTATTCATATGATTACAGAGATCATTGTTAATTACATCCATATTGTAAAACATGATATATTTATATAATATATATTCAGAAAATATATATATATATATATAATTTATCGATAAATGGAAGGAAATACACTGTTCCTGGAGACGGTAGGCCATACGTACGCATGAACGCTGTTTTCGTTTCCTTATTGAATTGAATGGAATTAAGTAGATGACATAAATATATATATACATAAATCCAGTATCATTATTATGTAATATTTTTCATTATTACTAATTATATACACTTTATAATCATTCATGAACTGTTAATCATTAAGAATGAATCTCATCGCGTCGTGGAGACGGTAGTCCGTACGTACGCACGAGCGATGATATCATTCCCATGATCGTGGAATTTTATTGAAGTGTATATATAATATTTCATAATCAATATCACTTTACAATAATCATATATAGTCATTATTTACACCATTATACCCATCCATATAAGGTGGTGGTGGAAAATAGATTACACCATGACGTGGAGACGGTATTCCGTACGTACGCACGCGTGGTGATTTCGTTTTCTGTAAGATGGATAGATGGTGAAATAGTGTTGTTTCATACATATAATAACATATCAGTATATGAGTGATACTTATGTTATTACTTCATAATGAAACAACTAAAGAAGAAGAAGAAGAAGAAATAAAGTTGAAAGAATCGGTAACAGACATTACCTCTTCTTTGAAGCGCCTCGTTGAGACCTCCTCTTAATGCACTAAAATTGGTCTTTGAAGAAGACCAGAACCTATAGGATGTTTCTAGGGAAGTGGAGAAGAGAATTTGGTAGGGTTTGTCCGAGCTTGAAGGCTTATTCTGGGGTGAGGAAGAGAGGGAGGAGGTGCCCTTTTATAAGGGAGGAGAGGGTCACCTTTGGAATCCCCAAAAATATTAGTTTAATATAAATTCAAACACCACATAAAAACCTCCAAAAATGACTAGATTAAAAGATTATATTATATAGGGTTTTAATATAATAATACAATCGAATTTAGACATATTTTTATTTTATTTATAACCTTATCATTTTGATTTATCCTTATTTAATCTATTTAATTTTATTTGTGGTAATACAATTCTAAATTTTATATGGTTATAAATAATCACATATGTGTTGTGAATTTTCCATAAATTGATAAAATATGACATTTTAGACTATATAAATTTTAATTTATAATTTTTAAATATCTTTGTGATTTTTAAAAAATTTAATAATATGTTATTTTTATAAAATAACAATATTGTCAATTTTGACACTATTAAATTATTTGAATTTAAATAAAATCAAAAGAAGGGATATATTCGAAATAAAATATTTAATAGATTCCTATAATGTCAAGTGTTTCTATAAAATTAGTGGAGAACATTAAATAGTTCATATTATATTTATTTTAATATTTTAAAAACCATTTATTTGGTTTATCTCTTAATAAAATAATTAGTACAACATTTTTGTATAATTATTTAATATACTTATATGTTGCATAAAAATTAAAAATAAAATCCATTGATGAATATATATATCAATTATTTTAGAATAATAATTTTACTAGAATTTATCATCTTAAAATAACAACATGTAAATTGTTATCTTTATTAAATTATGAAGGTGACAACTTTGGAATCATTTAAACTAAAATATTATAAGTGTCATAATCACTTTAATAAGGATTCAAATGGTCAACAATTCGGCCGGTGGATGATTAGGGTTTATATATACACTTATAATAAGTTTGGTGCTGATTTGTGGGCCTTTTGATATTTATTACCATTTCAATAAAAACTATATTATTGATTTTTCACTAAATAAATAATTTCTACATCATTAATGTATAAGATTATAAGGTAATTAAATAACTCTTAAAAATTACAAATAAATTACCATGATAAAGGAGAACATTCTATCATTAAAATTAGTATTTATAAATGAATATATATTCTTTATATACTTGTATTAAAAATACTTTAATTATTAAAGTTGAGTGAGACATATTTCACTTTCCTTTAAATAAAATAAACTAAAGGTCTTAATCACCTCCAAGTGGGTTCTAATGGATTAAATTTCGGCCAAAATATAACTTAGGATTAAATATAATCATCCAATTGTATTAGGAAAAGTGTTAGGGTAATTTTATAATATTATATTTACACTTAATTAGCCGATTTACCTTTTACTATGGTAAATGAAATTTACCGTAGTTACTATTCATAATGCCCAAAAATAAAAAGTAGCCTATTAATATAATTTGGACCCACTGATTCAAAATATGGAATCCATTTTTATAAATTCAATACACAGAAGTTCCAGAAATTAAATTAAAATTAATCCTGTTTTAGAAAGAAAACGGGTTTTTGTTTAAAACATTGCAAAAGCTTGAATTTATTTAACCAATGAATTCAATGTAAAATCAATGCTAAAGACATAAATTATATTAAATGGTAAAAATATATTATATTTATACTTTAAAACGATTCAATATTATAATTTATCCTCATAAATTATTACGATGAAAAAAGTTGTTTTTAATTAAAATATATCATCTTTTTACTATTCATTAAAATATGAAAGTTATCAGAATAATATGAAAAATTTATCCAAGGTAAAATTTTATAACCTGATCACAAAGAATAATTTTATTTTGTAAAATTGAACTTATAAAAATGTCAAAAAATAGATTTAATGTTGGTGCTCCATCAAAAGGCGGAAAAACTATATTTTTTGAAAAATACTTATTTTACCTGAAAATTTTATTTTGTTCTTATACCATGTTCTAGAAAATTTGTATGATGAATAATATTGTAATAAAATTCAAAATTTAGTTAATAATATTCATAACAGCTAGTTCATAATAATATTATAATAATATATCGTTGTTTAGTAAAACCCAGTATTGCGTACAACACACGCTATCGAGGAAGGTCGCAATTGCGTGTAATGCAAGCCAAGATAGGGTTGCGTGTAGTGCACGACTCCTTTGTTGTTGTGTATAACAAAATACATTGAATATATATACTCAATGTTTCTTAGAAGTACTACTATCAAATGAACATGAAATTGTGTGTAACACGATCCAAATTAGTGTTGCATATACTATAAGCTAATACGGTGTTGCGTATTTCACAAGATAATCTTGGTGTAGCCTACAACAGAAGATATAAAAGAAATTAAAATGAACATATCTTCTAAAATATCAGGTTGTTACATTCTACCCCCCTTAAAATGAATTTCCCCCTCGAAATTCGTCGAAGTTATAAATCGTTTACTATTAATAGAAACCCACATCATAAAAAGGAATACTAAAAAATCATTTTAAAAAGTGAAGTGTGAAACATATCGGTTACCCAAATTAACTCATCACTGGGTTTCTACGTAGGAGAACATAGGTGAAAATATGGATATAGAAGAAAAATCTAACCATCAAGTTTTGATGGAGAGTGGTAGAGGACATGGCTATGAAAAATCCAACAATCACAAAGCCATAGATTTTTGATGATCTAAGGTACCATCTGATTCATCGGATATAAGGGAATTGTGATAAAATTTTTGGTTTTCAAGATCATTTCCCATAAGTTTATGAATTAAAAGAAATACTTACAAGATTTTGGTACATATCACTGTTGTTCGTGAATTGAACAATTTCTACTTCATCTCTTAAAGAAATGAAGTTGAATTTGTTATTCGTGAAGTGTTAGCAGATCATGTGATAGAATGATGGGTCATTCCATCTGTTTCAAACAAAAGGTTAGCGAAAGTTATCAAATACCCATAAGTACATCTATGGTGAGGTTAATCATATACGATTCCAAAAATGATCTTATACTTCATTTGTCATACCGCTTAATAAAATAAAACTAGTTTCTACTAACCATGGACTTCCTATAGGCCAGTGGTACGCGATAAAGGCCTATCACACTTTAGTTGTGGGTTTGATTTCCACAGCCTTGTCCGACGCGATGGGTTGTCGCCCGTCTTACTGGTTTTCCCTTTTTCTAAAACTACATTATAATAACATTCCTGCAATAATATCGAAAAAAATGTCTTAGCCTTAAACAATACTATCTGATGTCTGACATAACGCTTCCAATCTTTAGAATTATCCAAAATACATTTTTCCAATCTCATAGTGTACAAAAAATTATTACTGGAAAGGTCACATAATAAGAATGTGAATAACATCATTTTATCATATGATATATCTTGTTGGTCAAATTCCAAACATGTAAATTCCTTAATCATGTGTTCTCTTGAAACAAAAATTACCATAGAACCTTAGTGAAAACATGAGTGCTATCAAAATTTAAATCTTTCCCCATACAAAAATCCCAAATAAAATCTATATAGTCAAATCATGATATCACTTTGTCCTTTTATCATCCATGAGCTCATGAATACTGTCAAACATATTATTTTCTTCATATCCCTTCATTATGCACATATCATCTTCTTTCCAAAAATATATGAATAAAATTTCATGGTTACCAGTACCATTCAACATATACTTTCAAATAATTTGTAAAAAAAATAGTGTAACAATCGTTAGATGATTATTTATTCCATAGTACCATACATTATTCTTGATAAACATGCCATCATTCCACTAACTTCTTAATCCACTAGCTGAGCTTCATCATTTATTTCATCTCATATTTCATTTATAGTCTCTTCATCATCATCCACATAAATACTACCCATGTGACCATGCTGATTCCCTTCATGAGATTTTCCCTTAGGGAATTGGTTTGCATAATGCCTATACATTCCACATTTAAAACATCTAATCATTGTTGATGTCATAGCAATACCATTATCCTTGTCCATACTATTTACTGAACCTTTTCCTTTGCACTTAGTGTCTTTGTGTCCTTCTTTTCCACACCCAAAGCATCTTTCAGTTCCTTCGAAAAAATATCCCCGATGTCTCTTCCCACATGATTTACATGAGGGAAATTGAACTTTCTTTCCTCTACGATCATCATGAAACTCCATCAATATCTTATTATCTATGTCGGGAAACTTACCAATGTTGAGATTATTGATCATATTATGAGATTTCTGATTAGGAATAATTACGATGTTTGGAATTACAAATCATGTTTCATTTGGTTACTCATGAATAATATCATTCCATTGTCCATCATATCCTCCATTATAATGAATCTTCCTATTTAAAGCCATTTTCTAAAACCCAAGAAGAAAAGTGCGAGAGGAAAAAATCATGATAGGGAAAACAACATAGTAAAGGGGGAGTACAATCAATATCTAACATCCTAGGTTAAATTATAAGATTGTTACCTTAGTTCTAGGACTATATCGTATACTTATACTTATCCTTACGGACATCCCTAGTCATACCTTAGAAATATCTCTAGGGATCTCACTAACATTATCACATCCTAGTTTCCAATGGTTGACTAAACCTTTCCTATGATACCAACTGTAGTGGCCCAAATCTTTACATACATAGACATTACATTACTTTTGTGGAATTCTTGATACATAACAAAAATAGAAACACATGGACTGTAATAGTTTAGTGTCTTTGGAAACTCAGAAAATAATCTTCTAATCGTGGTGAAAGATCTTCAACATCTCCCATAAAGATCTTCCCCTTTTGTTTTTTTACCTAATACCTTTCTTTATAAACTGGGGAAAAGAAATCATATAAAGGGTGATCTCAAATGCTCAGTAAGGGAAAACATAGAGAACATAAAACAATCCCTAAACATTTGAAATCAAAAACATGAACATGAAATTTAATTATCAAAATCTTGTGCAAAGACATAAACTGTGGGAGTACGTAAGGCATATATCATAATGTAACATGAACCATTATAAAACAAAATGGGAATAAAACATGTAATTCTTGCAACAATTCAGCACATGTTATGATTTCCATTGTAGCCAAGGCATTGCTGCCATGCCCATCTTAGTGTACAAAGTCCCTTTCTGAATCGAGTTCACTCCTCATTTCAGTCCTGTAATAATGAATCGGATTAAGTTACTATTCCATCCATGTCTATATCATGAGATATAAATATTTACCCAATTAATTGGAGGGAGATATAGGTCCCAACCATCTCATAATGAAATCATTTTTACTTGTTCCACAACATAAATATAAATCATTCATCATAACCCAAAGAATAAAAATGTGTTTCATAAACATCATCCCATCATAACATAATCCATATAAATAATGGATATCATGTCATCATAAGAAAAGTGAAACTTGGTAAATCATAGAGACATTATACTTGAAACATACACATATGAAAATAATTTCATCTTAGATGGAAAATGGTTTTGATAAAACAATTGAAATGAATTCTTGAGGAAAATATCCTTTCTTCTTCAAAATCATTTTCTTTTCACAAAATGCGATGGAATTTTAAATGAAAAGTATATTGTTGAAAATAGTCATAAAATCATGCCGAGTAAGCTTCATGAAATTTAGGCATTATGAATCCATAAAAATCCTTTCATTCCGTATAATTTAAAAAAACATTCTCGTCGTACTTTTGTCAGAAAAGTCAAAAAGTACCTCGTATGGTAAACAAAAGAATGATTCCTTCCATACGATGTGGTAAAAGTTAGAAAAGGGTAAAAATGTCTTAAAAATACATGGAAGGAATGTAAACATTTTATGAAAACATTTTGAGAGCATATGTACCTGGATAATAAACATAACCCCCAGAATATACTTATGAGTAAACAATCTCGGATAAGAATGAGATTGGAATAATTATCCCTTACCTTACATCAGATATACATTGTATGTATCTGAACCTCCAGTATAATGATTTAAATAATGTCATTGACTTATTATAGAATCATATTCATTGTTATGATATCATATATGGTTCACTTATAACTTTATATTACCCATTCCTTTGTAAATAAATTTTAAAGTAACGTTTTGGGTAAAATTGGTTAATTTATCATTCATGTTTTAACTTGTAATTATTCATATGATTACATAAGTCATGGTTAATTACATCCAGATTATAAAACAGTATTTATATATAATATATATTCAGAATATACATATATATAATTGATCAATAAATGGAAAGAAATACACTGTTCATGGAGACGGTAGGTCGTACGTACGCATGAACGCTGTTTTCGTATCCTTATTGAATTGAATGGAATTAAGTAGATAGAATACATATATATATATATACATAAATCCAGTATCATTATTATGTAATATATTTCATGATTAATTATTATATATACATTATAATCATTCATGAATGGTTAATCATTAAGAATGAATCTCATCGCGTCGTGGAGACGGTAGTCCGTATGTACGCACGAGCGATGTTATCATTCCCATGATCATGGAATTGTATTGAAGTGTATGTATAATATTTCAGAATCAATATCACATTACAATAATCATATATATTCATTATTTACACAATTATACCCATCAAAGTAATGTGGTGGTGGATCATAGATTACACCACGGCGTGGAGACGGTATTCCGTACGTACGCACGCGCGGTGATTTCGTTTTAGTAGGATGGATAGACGGTGAAATAGGGTTGTTATATACATATAATAACATATAAGTATATTATTGATACTTATGTTATTAATTCATAATGAAACAACTAAAGAGGAAGAAGTAGAAGAAGAAATAAAGTTGAAAGAATCGGTAACGGACATTACCTCTTCTTTGAAGTGCCTCTTTGAGTCCTCCTCATAGGGAACTAAAATTGGTCTTTGAATAAGAAAAAAACCTCTAGGATGTTTCTATGGAAGTGTATAATAGTATTGTGTGGGAGTTGGCCAAGATTGATGGCTCATGGTGGTGTGAGTAAGAGAAGGAGGAGGTTCCCTTTTATAAGGGAGGAGAGGGGCACCTTTGGAATCCTTAAAAATATTAGCTTAATATAAATTCAAACCACACATAAAAACCACCAAAAAATGACCCAATTAGAATATGAGATTAGATAGGGTTGTAAAATCATCAACAAATCAAATTTAGACATGTTTTTATTTTATTTAATACCTTATCATTTTGATTTATCCATATTTAATCTATTTATTTTTATTTGTGGTAATACAATTCTAAATTTTAAATGGTTATAAATAATCACTTATGTGTTTTGAATTTACAATAAATGGATACTTAATTACATTTCAGACTATATAAAATTCAATTTATAATTTTTAAATATTTTTGTGATTTTTAAACAATTTAATAATATGCTAATTTTATAAAATAACAATAGTGTCAATTTTGATACTATTAAATTATTTGAATTTAAATAAAATCCACACAGAGGATATATTCAAAATAAAATATTAAATATATTCTTAACATGTCCAATTTGTCTAGAAAATTCGTAGAGAACATTAAATAGTTCCTATAATATTTATTTTAATATTTTTAAAACCATTTATTTGGTATATCTCTTAATAAAATAATTAGTACAACATTATTGTCTAATTATTTAATATACTTATTTGTTGCATAAAAATTAAAAATAAAATCCTTTGATGAATATAAATATAAAATAATTTATAATAATAATTTTACTCGAATTTATCATCTTAAAATAACAACATGTAAATAGTTATCTTTATTAAATTATGAAGGCGACAACTTTGGAATCATTTAAAATAAAATATTATAAGTGTTATAATTGCCTTAATAAGGATCCAAAAGGTCAAAAATTATTCTAGTGGATGATTAAGGTTTATATATACACTACTAAAAGTTTTCTGTAGATTTTTGGGCATTGATATGTGTTACTATTTCAATAAAATCTATATTATTGATTTTTCACTAAATAAATAATTTCTGCATCATTAATGTATAAGATAATAAGGTAACTAAATAACTCTTAAAAATTACAAATAAATTACCATGATAAAGAAAAACATTTTATCTTTCAAATTAGTATTTATAAACGAATTTATATTCTGTATAAACCTGTATTAAAAATACTTTAATTATAAAAGTTCAGTGAGACATATTTCACTTTCCTTTAAATAAAATAATCTAAAGGTCTTAAACACCTCCAAGTGGGTTCTAATGGAATCCATTTCAATCCAAATATGACTTAGGACGAAATATAATCATCCAATTGTATTAATACAAGTGTTAGGGTAATTTTATAATATTATATTTACCCTTAATTACCTGATTTACCTTTTACTATGGTAAATAAAGTTTACCATAGTTACTATTCATAAAGCCCAAAAATAAAGAAAAATATATAAATATAATTTGGACCCAATTATTCCAAATATATAATCCATTTTTCTAAATTCAATACACAGAGGTTGTAGAAATTAAATTAAAATTAATTCCATTGTCTAAAGAAAACGGGTTTTTGTTTAAAACATTGCAAAAGATTGAATGTATTTAACCTACGAATTCAATGTAAAATCAATGATAATGACATAAATTATATTAAATAGTAAAAATATAATATATATATATATATATACTTTAAAACCATTAAATATTATAATTTAACCACATAAATTATTTTGAAGAAAAAAGTTGTTTTTAATTAAAATATAGCGTGTTTTTACTATTCATTAAAATATGAAAGTTATCAGAATAATATGAAATACTAATCCAATGTAAAATTTTATATCCTGATCCCAAAGAATAATTTTATTTTGTAAAATTGAAATTATAAACACGTCAAAAACTAGATTTAATGTGGGTGTGCCATCAAAAGGCGGCAAAACTATATTTTTTGGAAAATAATTATTTTACCTGAAAATTTTATTTTGTTATTATACCATGTTCTAGAAAAAATGTAAGATGAATAATAATGTTATAAAATTCAAAATTTAGTTAATATTATTCTTAACGGCTAGTTCATAATAATATTATAATAATATATCGTTGTTTAGTAAAACCCGGTATTACGTACGACACACGCTATCGAGGAAGGTCGCAATTGCGTGTAATGCAAGCCAAGTCAGTGTTGCGTGTAGTGCACGACTCCTTGGTTGTTGCATATAAAAAATACATTGAATATATATATATATATACTCAATGTTTTATAGAATAACTACTATCAAACAAATATGGAATTGTGTGTAACAGTATCCAAGATTAGTGTTGCATATACTGCAAGCTAATACGGTGTTGCGTATAGAGCTAGATAATCTTGGTGTAGCGTACAATAGAAGATATGAAAGAAATTAAAACGAACCTATCTTCTAAAATATCGGGTTGTTACAATAGTGGTACTCATCCATTTTTAAGGGCCCATTAAACATGAAATCACACCAACACTATTTATACCCAATATTTACATTTCCAAAACAAAAAAATTAATTAAACAAATATTTTATTGAAAACGAATGCACAAAAAATTTATAAGAAAAATTTAATTTTTATAAAACATACCCATTTATTAAAAATAACTAATATAATTTATGTTGTATAAATCCATTAAAATACTTTTTCAACACCCATGTTTTAAAACCTAAAACCAAATTACCCATTTAAAATCCAAAATTTTCGAAATTTCACAACCATCACTCATGGAAAATTCCCACAAGAATTAACCAACTAAATCAAATTTATTTCATCAACACACATTCAATATGAATGCATTCCAATGATTCATACTATTCAGAGTCAAGAATGAATCCTCCTACCACAATGGTTTCAAAGAAAACCACAATGAACGGAAAATGCTCAAGAAAACCATGTTGATTCACCCAAAAAAATGTATGGATATCTTCTCCTTACATGAACACGAAAGAATCTCACAATTTTTGGCATCCAAAATACTAGATCTAACAATAAAAGGTGTTGATATTTGAAACTGATAGAATATTATAATTATATCAAAGTAGATCTGTGAAACCAAACAAGAACGAAGAATAACGATCACATACCTCTTGAATCCTCATTCGATTTGCCAATGGAAGCCCTCAGATCACCTCAGAAATGATGGGAGAATCTCTTTTGTGCATAAATGAAGAAAAATCCCGAGTTATGGATCCATGGAGAAAAAAGAACCACATATATTTAAAAACATGAGAGAAATGCTTCTTTAGGATCTCACTTATGTTCCTGCATGGTTAGTTGAAATGAAAATGAAAACCATGTGCTATCATTGTGTCAGCCACTACATAGAATGACCATCGCACAAATCCTCACATGGTCACTCTAAACATACTCCAACCATGCAGGTGCCACATCCTCCAACAGAACAACTAATCACGTTTTGACTACACTATTAGACAAATTTTGTGATGCCCGAGCGACTTCCCCTTTGCGTCCTAACATCATTCAATGTTCTCCCAAATGTCCCATTCATCATCCTTAAAAATATAACAATGAAAATAATTAAGTAATGCATATATACTCGAAACTGGGTGTACTACACTAAATCCCCCAAAAAACAATGATTCATTTTTTCATTGTTTAATAGACTACAAGCAAAGGCTTTGTTGAACATTTTTCATTTGATGTGATGATTGTTTTAAGGAAATGAAATAGAGATTGGTTAATGATCCACTTTTGGAAGTACCTTATAGAAATGGTTACATATTTGTCAACAATGATACATCGTTGAATGGAATTGATTGTATCTAAATGTATAATGTTCAGGTAATTGCTTATTCTACACATCAAGAGAATACTCAGGAGTTAATCTACCCTATTCCATATTTTGAATTAACTATAGTTGTTTTTGCATAAATATATTTCAGGATTCATTTGTGTATACTATATTATGAATATATACTAACCATAATATTTTGAAGTATATATTCACTAATAAAAAAAATTAACATCAGATAGATAATATGGTTGGATGTAAAAAATGATTTGGAATGGATTCTTCATTTACATCCTAGAATAGAATACAACATGGATAATTAGTTGTGTCCAAAAATAAATAAAACATTAACAATGTAAATATTGTATAATAACCCATTGTTTAATGATTATATGATAATTCAATTGGATGTTGATGGTATAGGGAATTCCTAAATTATTACCAGGTTTCTGTACAATCATCAATCTCATATAGAATTAATCATTCATCGAAGAATGAATGTGAATTGCAGAGAATGGTAAGATTCTTGAATTTAATATTGATATAGATTTTTTTGACTCATGGGAAGATATTTTGTGTGTGTTTAAATCAATATTTGAAGAAACAAATTTTTTGTGAAGCTCACAGTTCTCAATTTTCAGTTCATCATGGATTTAATATAATGTACAATGATATTCAAGAATATAACTAGTGGGAAGGAATGAAAAGAAATTTGGTTGAAATTACTACAAAGTGTTTGAATTTTCAGTAGGTTAAAGAAAGAATTCTAGTATCAAAAAGTGATTATTCATCCTTTTTTAGTGCCATAGACAATATGGGAATTTATATCTAAGGATTTAATTGTGGGATTACAAAATATTTATTGAGGTAACAATGTGATTTGGTTATTTTTGAAAGACTAACTAAATCTGTTCATTTTTCCTATATTAATGATACGTTGTTTGAGGATAAACATTCTCAGATGTATATTAATGAGATAAGTAGGTTACATGGAGTTCATTACTATGTTGAATCATATCATGATCCCTGGTTCACATATAATTTTATAAAGGCCTAGAAACATGATTGGGAAAGAAATTAAATTTTAGAATAGATTTTCATCCTAAATTAGATGAGAAGATAAAACGAACAACTCAAACCATAGAGGATACACTACATGCTCATTAAATGGATTTCCGAGGATTTTGTTATCAATATATTTCTTTTTTTGAGTTTCCTTTTAATAATGGTTTTCATTTTAGTATATAGATGGCACAATTTTAGGAAGTATGTTAAAAGAGTTGTTGAATTCGAGCATTTAGGGATGACATTGGGGAATGGATATTGATCGAATTAGTTTTTGAAAAAGATATGGAAGAAACTTTTTAGCACATTATGAAATACATGAGGACATCTCAGAGCATATGGAAAATTAACACAGATAACCAGAGGAATGATATTTCTTTCATGGTAGGTGATCATGAATTTCATAATGTGTATCCATGAAAAAGTGTGATGTGTTTTTGTAAGAAGGGGAAAGTGAGTAAAAAGTTCATTGTACAGTATGACATCCAAGGGAATTTTGGATTAGTTTCCTGAAATGTAGATTTACCTCTTAGTTTACCTCAGGTAGTCAATTTTTTTCATGTTTCAATGTTAATTATGTATATGCTGGATCCATCTAATATTTTGTGTCGAGATTTTGTTATGTTGGAAGAGAATCATTTTTATGAAGTAAACCCAATTCATGTTCTTGACCACATAGAGTAATTTTTTTAGATTAATGTGATTCATCATGTTAATGTTTTATGGAAATACCATATGATTCAAGATAAAACATGGGAATATTGAAAAATACTTTAAGGGAAAAATATAGCAACTTATTTGAAATGAAAATAAAATTATGAGGATACAATTTCCAAAATGGGGGATGGATGTAACATCCTTGGTGTTTATAGAATAATATATTTTAATATATATTTATATTTATTAATATTAAATTAATTTTACATTAAATGTGATGCTTTATTTGATTGCATAACTGACATGAGAAATTTTATTTTTTTTTGAAATCATATGTTACACACACGATTGAGTTATACTGAAAAATAATACATTATAAGTTATTTTATTATAATTGGTATGTATCACCTAGTTTTTGTATTGGAAGTAATTGAATGAACTATCAATATTAGGTTTTCAAATGTCTAATAATAACATTTACTCTCTTCCAATAAATTTTATGGGCTAAAAATATGAACAAATACAATTTTATGAATAAAAATATCTACTATTTTTAAAATATAGTTATACCACCTATTAATGGAAAAAAAATTTAAAACTTAATATTACAAACTTTTATATGATTATTTTGATAAAAAAAATTTTAATTGTATTCAGGATGTCATGATTTACATTGGTTGATTTTTTGTATTGGATTATAATATTCATTTTTTATTGAGTAATGAAAAATACTTCTTTTTAAATTTAAAATTCATTTTCATTTGATTTAATTAAATCATTAGGTTATCATTTTTAATTGGTTTTAAATTATAAATTTAAATTTTTTATCAATTATTCTAATGTCCTTAATTATAATAAATTATTAATTGAAATTGGATATAAAAACATTTTAACATTTTGAACATTATTACATTAAAAACTTGTTTCCCCAATCAATCAACATGAATAATTTTTAATTTATATTTATTCACATATGCTAATTTCATTAAAAAATGTAAATAGTTTGTTTTAATATTTATGAAAAATATGATCCAATTGTAAAAAAATTAAAATCTGGAGAATAGTTAGTATATTATTTTATTTACCACAGTTAATGTTAAATCATGTAATTAAAGGTCAAAAAAATATTATAATGTTATAAAACTACTCTAACACTATCGTAATATTATATTATGGGTTATGTTCATCCATGAAAACCCTTAGGAAAAAAATGTGTATTTTGGAATCCATATAGATGTCAAAATTTCATTTATAAATTTAATTTAATGTAACGAGAATGTTGTCAGAAACATGATTCTAATTAAAATAAAAATTAAAAAATGGTGTTATATATGAGATCTATTTGACTTTGTAAGAACCTGAATCTTCTTTTTAGGTTTTTGTTTTCTTTTTTTATGTTTTTGAGAAAAGAGGAGTTTTTGGAAATTTTTTAAGTACACACCGTGTACTTTATGAGTACACGCCATGTAATCCCTTGCCACGCCAAGCCATGTGTTGGTCGTGTCCGGGCCACACACATGGTGTGTAGGGGTGATGTAGAAGCTGCTTAATGTAGAGTACGGTAAAAAAGAGTATACACCATGTACCCCAGAAGTACACTCCGTGTATTTTTTTTTTCATTAAACAGGCCGGGGTCGTGCCTAATCGCCAGAACGAACTTCTTCTAGGATTCATTTGACTGAGAGATCCTCTATGGCCATGATCCTTCTCTGAGTGCCTGAGTTGCTATCTGATCTCCATTTTAGCCACTGTTTATTGGGTTGGGATCGCCTCGGTAAGATCTCTCTTTTGTTGTAGCCTTGTTTCATGATTCCTCCTCATTTTCAGGTTATCATGGGATGAGAATTTTGGATTCTTTCTCAGATCTTCTATGTTATAATGAGAATAAATAATCATGGTTCAGTTATATTTTTCTCCTAGCATCGAGGTAGGTGGATTGTTTGCCTATGTTGAATGTCATTGAGTTTTTGTGCAAAAAGTGTTGGATACCCATGTATTGGGTATCCCAGGTTAGGGATTTTGATTCCATTGTTTGATTGCCTTAGATTTCATGTTCGATTGAGGTTAATTTATAGTAATATATGCTTTGTTTTATGTTTGAGAATCACCCATGGGTGATTTCCTTTTCTTTGGCTGTTTATCACAATTTGTATTAGGTTGCCTATAAGGAAAACCTTGTATTACTATTTGTCTTCCTTTATATAGCTGTTTGCATGTATTTCCTGTGGTTTATATGCTTTTGATGCTTTGTAGATATTATCCAAGTAGTTGTTGAACTTACTTAGGGTTGGTGACAGTCGATTACACATGACTAGACTGCTCAGGGTTGTGTGAACCTGGTGCGGTAGACTAAAGAAGGAATTAATGATTTAGGGATTCCCTAGAGAGTATGTTATAAATTAGTTTCGTACGTATCACCTAAAGGAATTGTACTTTGTTCTTCTCAAGAGTTTCCTTAGTTAACACACGTATTGAGACCATATGGGGAATTAGACTTAAGTGCTTCCTCATAGAGTCTGTAGCTATCGTTCCAAGACCATAGGGGAATTGACGGTGAGAGCTTCCCAGAGTGTATGTGCCTTGTATGATTATTTGAATAGAGGGTTCTGAAAGTAGGAACCACCCAAGAGTCGGTATTATTATTCGTTTTGTTGGTTGTGATGAGTCCACCAAGCCAAAGAACAAGCTTGGGTTTATACTGCTTGTTATCTACGTAGTCTGCTAAGATACCTGTTGTGTTACTTGCTGTGACTTGAGAATATATAGATGTTTTCTAGACTCCATGGTTGATAATTAAATGATTTTATTAATAAAAATACGAATGTAGATTTGTAGGATTGTTACTTCAGTATACCTTTGATTCTCTGCTGCATTTACTTCCTTTACTTTTGCTATTTTGCTCACTGATAGTATGGCACAAATCTTGTGTTGATTGCCTACTAGGATTAGTCTCATACCCTGTTTGGGTCTTTCTTTTCAGCCCAAATAGGTTATATAGTTTCAGGTGTGGATAGGGATTGTGGCCCTTCAACATCAGATACATGATTGCTGGTTGGAGCTGGAGAGCATAGGACCGAGCTTAGGCTTGCAATGCTGCTGGAGTTTCTGTTACATTTAGCACTTTGTTTTCATTTTTATTTCAGAATGTTGTTGTGTTTGATGATTTCCTTAGATAATTGTACCTAAAACATCATTATCATCATTACTATATATATTCATTGCTTCTGCTATTTGGTTTCAGTTGTTGTATGTCATTTACTGCTTCCGCTATTGACTATTATTTAATTCCACTCGTATACCTTACCAAATGAGGGAATAGTTTCCCCCAACAACTTACCAAATCCCTCACTGCTATTCAGCAGTCTTTAGAATTTGGTGAAATGCGATTGAGGTTATGTGGATAACCGGGCACGAGGCACTAGTTGAGCGGTTCCGGATTCAGGTCATTACAAAGTGGTATGAGAGGAGGTTCTTCCATTTCTATTTGACTTACTATTTGGCGACATTTTTCAGGGATATTATGGAATTGTAAATGGTAAATAGCTGTGCCTAGGAGTTCCTGAACCCGTGTACTGGGAAAAATCCATATTACCATGAATGTTGTAATTTTCGAGATCTGCAAATATTACAGTTTAATTGATTTCACCATTGTGTGATACACTTATTTTGTGCTATTTCTATTTATATGATTTCATTTATATTTTGTTGAAACCCAATGAGATGAGGGTATGCCATCTTATGCATCATATAGGCACATGTTAGAAAATCACATGCCATGCATTTTTTCATGCAATCTAGGTTGCATTAGAGATTTCATGATGTTGTGATAGAAAATGGGATAGACATTGCACGTTGCTGTGATAGCTGCTATGATAAAATACCGGCAATGTGTATGGGGTATCAGATATTTAGAGATTCTCTATCACGAACGCCAAGCATTGGTCATAGAGGTGTTATGGGACCTTGAGGATCAGAATTCTTTGGGTCATGAGTTTGTTATACTGTGGCTTTTTATATGCATTTTTATGTTGCCAAGCTTTGATTTCCGTGGAGTATGGGCCCCCACGGATCAGAATTTGGCACCTTAACCTCTGTTTTCTGTTTTTTTGGGCTCTAGTGCAGTTCTGAGGCTAATGTCTAGAATAACCCAGAATACATGGCATGTACTTTATAAATATACGCCATGTAGTTTTTTGTCGTGTCATTGACCATGTGGACAAGGACACGGGGATGAAAATGGGTCATTAGGAACATGTCGTGTATGGTATATACACGTCGTGTAGTGGTAAACTATGTAGTCGGCCATGTCACTAACAACACGGGTCATGAAAACTCTGGTAGTACACGCTATGTTTAGTATGAACATGCCAGGTAGTCTTGTTCTAGTTATCTAGTCGTGTCACGAACAACACGGGTTGGTGATTTATTCTCCTATACATTCTATGTTTGTTCAAAACATGCTCAGTAAGGATCAGCCGTGTAGACAACTGTGTAATGAACCACACGGGATGTGGTTTTCCTTCAACTGCACGTCGTGTCCCTTGGGAACATGCCGTGTAGTGTCTACCGTGTGTTAGGCCGTGTCGCTAACAACACAGGCTAGGTAAGGCATGTCTAGTGCACATTGTATCTTCCTCAACACGCTATATAGTCTTTGTCTAGGACTGTCCATGTGAGTTAGTCATGTAGAAGTAACCAGTAAAGGATAAAAGGTTTAGTACACACCGTGTAGTTTTAGAACACACCATGTAGTCTGGTTGTTTACACAACCATGTATAGATAGGGTACTTTCCCATGGAAAGATTTCTAGAAACATGCAGTGTAGTCTTTTTTTTATACAAATTTTAAAGGGTTTTCCCTCCTATTCCATTTTACTTTTGTTATATTGAATCTATTTTCATTGTTAATGAAGGTTTGTTTTGATCTTTTAGAGCTATGGAACCAAGACGGCCTCCAGTTGCACGACAAGAACCAAGCAGTGATCGTACTCCTTATGAGACCGATCAGGGACTACCAGTAGTTATGCCTATAATTATGTACATGGAACCAGCAGTGATTCCGAACACTGGTGCCAATTCTAAGATCAGAGAGGGTTTAATGAGGTTTATGCAGTCCTTCCAGTGAGTTTAGCATCCTGCCCCGACTATGGCAGAGCTAACGCGGGTTATGCCGTAGCAGCATCCTGCCACATTCACAGGGGATAGAGGAATGCAGGCTGTAGAGTCATGGATAGAATCCATGTTATCCATCTTCGGCCATCTTGAGACACCCCCAGACCGGAGGGTGATGCTCGTGACTTACATGCTGTGAGACTCCGCCAAAGGTTTGTGGGACATAGTTTCTCACACAGGGCTCTAAAAGAATATGTCGTGGGATGAGTTCCAGCATGCGTTCTATGACTACTTCTACCCAGTGACGCTGAGGGATAATAGATCTAGAGAGTTCATGAACCTGTAGCTGGGTACTCTTTCATTTATGTACTATTCCTCCTGTTTCATAGAGTTACAACGTTTTGTTCCCGTTCTAGGGAATGACAAGTAGTTCTTGGCAAGGAAGTTTGAGGTGGGACTCATACCATAAATCAGATCCCATATGAATGTTTTCCAGTTGACTTCTATTACTCTGATATTCAACCATGTGATGATCATGAAAAGTAACCTGATGGAGATTGGTGATGTGGTCCAGGGCAGTTCCACAGCCAAGGTAGATTCTTTTGAGACAGACAACAGGAAGAGCCACCGAGAGTCTACCCGAGGTGACCCGAGGAAGAGATGTATTCCTTCTAATAGAAAAGATATCTCTTATAGCACCCAAGTGGTTTGTTATCATTGTTGGAGGAGGAGGAATAAGAATCCCCAGTTCCTGAGAGAACCAGTGGAGTGCCGATCTTGCGGCATGATTGGTCATCTGCAACGTTTCTGTAAGGTTCCCCTTCCAACAGCTGGTGAAGGATGTTGAGTTTTGACCCCGCATGCAAGAGCAGGGTTACCAGTTCTGCAAGAGACTAGGTGCTGGAGTTATTCAAGGTGACCAGGTCAGGGTAGAGGCTATGGATGCAGTGGTCAGGCTCAGGGGGGAGCAGCTCAAGGTTTTCAGGCTGCTACACAGGGTCACGGTGCAAGCCAAACTTTTGCTGTAGAGTAGATTCATCAGGAGCATAATCTTGAACCCTCTACAGTTCGATGTACGATCTTAGTAGCCTAGGTTTTATCTTTATATCTTTTCAATACTGGTGCTTCGCATAGATTTATCTCTGTTTCTGTTGTGGAGAGCCTTTCGGCTCTGCGTCATTTCTTCTATTGACATATTGACTCATGACTCGCCCTTGTGAATTAGGAAATCTTGTGTAGGTCAGTGCAATGAATTCTTTCTAGAGGTTGCAGGGTGTCACTTCTTATGGGGCCTCTATGTCCTAGAGAATACAAGCTACGATGTCTTTCGTGGGATGGACTGGTTGGTTCCCTTCCAGGCAGTCATCGATTGATATCGTCACAGGGTGAGTTTCGTATCACCAAACAGTTAGTCCATTATTCGTTGAGGCGAGTGGGATGTCCAGGTAGGTAGAGCTGGACCAGAGCATCATAGGCTAGGAGTGGTTATGACCCAGTATGCTAGTTTTTATCTGGATGACTAGGGGACTTCAATGTTATACTTTCCTCCAGTGGTGGATCATTTCAGAGAAGCATTTCCAGAGGACTTTTAAGGTTTACCTATGAGGGTGAGATAAACTTCTTGATTGAGCTCATGATAAGAGTGGAATCAGTGTCCATTCATCCTTATTGGATGGCTAAACCTGAGTTGCAAGAGCTCAAAAAGCTATTGGAGGAGTTGCATGAAAAGAGTTTAATCTGACCCAGTACTTCTCCTTAGGGTTTTCCAGTCCTTTTTGTGAAGATGGAAGATAGTATCCTTAGGCATTGCATGGATTATCGGAAGTTGAAATAACTGACTATCAAGAACTGATATCCCTTGACGAGGATCGATGATCTATTTGATCAGCTTCGAGGATCTAGAGTATTCTCAAAGATCGACTTGAGATCCTGGTTTCATCAGTTGCGTGTCAGACCATCTGATATACCCCTTACAACCATCCAGAGTAGGTATGGTCTATATGAGTTCTTGGTTATGTTGTTCGGTCTCACAAACGCGCCGAAAGTCTTCATGGTGCAAATGAACAGAGTGTTTCATCCATACTTGGATTCCTTCGTGGTCTTTTTCATGGATGACATCTTGGTGTACTCTCACCCTCAACACGACCATGCAACCCATCTTGAGATCGTTTTGAGTGCATTGAGTGAGAATCAGTTATATGATAATATCTCAAAGTGCCACTTTTGGATGGATGAGATACACTCCCTAGGTGATGACATCTCAAAGATAGGGGTATTAGTAGACCTAGAGTAGGTGAGAGTAGTAGTTACCTGGGAGCAGCGAAGAATTTCTTAGAGGTATGGAGTTTCATGGGCATGGATGATTACTATAGGTGGTTTATACAGGACATATCACGCTTAACAGCGCCATTAACTAGATTGACAAAGGAGGGAGTAAAGTTTGTTTGGTTAGAAGCCTATGATTTAGCCTTTCAAGAGCTGAAGGGGAGGTTGACTTCTGCACTGATTCTAGTTTTTCCAAAGATGGGCAGGAGTTATATAGTTTTTTGTGATGAATCTGCCATTCGTCTAAGAGCAGTGCTTATACAGGAGGATCATGTGGTTGCATATTGATCTCAGCAGTTGAGATGACATGAGAGGAATTGTCCTACGCATGACCTGGTCTTGGCTACAGTTGTTCATGCTTTGCGTTGTTGGGGGCATTACATTCTGGGAGAGCATTTTGTGGTATATACTGACCACAAGAGTCTCATGTACATCTTCACGCAGCGTGACCTGAATCTGAGATAGCGGAGGTGGGTTGAGTATCTCCAATCCTTCGACATTGAGCTTTCCTATACGCCTAGGAAGGGAAACGAAGTGGCTGCTACACTGAGTAGGAGAACTCAGATACAATCAGTTCAGGAGGCCAACAGTGAGTGGAAACATTTGGCTGTGTTCTTTGAAATGAATTTGGAGATGCACGACAGGCACGTGCAGACTTTCCTATCTTCTGTAGATATTACCTATGCGCCTCTTGACTGTGTTTGAATGAGGTCACTAGCAGATTCTGAAGGCCTAGCCCTATGGGAAAGCGTGTTTCGAGAGGACCCTCTTCCCGGATGTACTGTTGGTGAGGTTGAGATCATGCGTTTCTAGGGACGTGTATGGGTGCCAGAAGATATACATGAGGAGATGATGCAAGTCTTTCATTCCTCCGTCTGGGCAGTTCATCCAGGTGTCACCTAGATGTATCGTGATCTACACCGCTTGTACTGGTGGCCAGGTATGAAGAGAGATGTGGCTGGATCTGTCATGAGATGTTTCACTTTTCAGTAGGTGATACTAGAACACCAGAGGCCAGCATGGCATTTTTAGTAGCTACCCATTACCGTGTGAAAGTGGAATGATGTCACGATCAACTTCATGACAGGGTTACCGAGATCGTTGAGAGGGAATGACATGGTATGTGTTGTCATTGATAGGCTCACGAAGGTTGCTAACTTGTTACCGATAAATGAAACCTTCTTTTTCGATTAGCTTGGACGATTGTACGTCTGTGAGATTGTGTGCATGCACGGGGTTCCGTGTACTATCGTTTCGGATAGGGGCGCCATCTTTAATTCGAATTTTTGGCAGGGTCTATAGTAATCTTTTGGTACACAGGTACTTCTGGGTATAGCTTACCATCCCCTGATTGATGGCCAGTCAAACCGCACAATCCAGGTGCTTGATTATATGCTCTGAGCTTGCATTCTGGACATTGGTGGTTCTTGGGAAAAGAATATTCCTCTTGTGAGGATTGCCTAAAACAATAATTTTCAGTCATCTATTCTGATGGAAACATACGAAGCTTTTCACGGTAAGCCAGGCTGATCATGTTTAAGATGGCTGGAGGCAGGAGATGCAGCTTTGCTGGGACCTCGTCTTGTTCAGGACACCACAGAGCCAATAGAGTTGATTCGGAAGAGGATGGCTACTGCACAGTCTCGTCAGATATCATATGTTGAGCAGTGGAGACGACCCATGTAGATTGAGGACAGAGATTAGGTTTTCCCATGTGTTACCATGAGGTTAGAACACAAGAGGATCAGGAGATAGTGTAAGCATTCATGGAGGTACGTAGGGCCATTTGGGGTTCTAGAGAAAGTCAAGCCGGTTGCTTATAGGTTGCAGTTACCTCAGAGATATCGGCCTATGCACGACATCTTCCATGTTTCTCAGCTTCAACGCTATTTATCAGACTCGTCTCATATTTTTCGACCCAAGGAGGTTGCGCTGGAGAAGGATGCATCATTCAAGGAGTATTCTATCGGAATTGTTGTTCATAGAACAAAGGTAATCCATGGCCGGTCTGTTCCTCTGGTACATGTGCTATGGTAGCACGGCCATGTGCAGGACGTGACTTGGGAGACGGAGGCCGATATGCGATCACAATGGTCAGAGTTGTTCGAGGTTTCTTCTTCGCCACATTGATAGGGAAATTTTGGGACGAATTATTTAAGGGGGGAAGTTTGTCACAAAACAGATCTTTTTTTCAGGTATGTCTTTCCATTGTTCAGATGTTTTTGAGAAAAGAGGATTTTATGGAAATTTATGAAGTACATGCCATGTACCTTATGAGTACATGCCGTGTACTCCCTTGCCGTGATAGGCCATGTGTTGGCCGTGTCTGGGCCACACACACGGTGTGTAGGGGTGATGTGGAGGCCGCTCAAAGAGGAGTACTGAAAAACAAAGTACACGCTTTGTACCCTAGAAGTACACGCCGCATATTTTCTTTTCTCATTAAATGGACCAGGGTCACGCCTAATTTCCAAAATGACCTTCTTCTAGGTTTCGATCAGGAAAGAGCTCATGTACGGCCTTGATCCTTCTCCGAGCCCCCGAGCTGTCGTCCGATCTCCATTTCAGCCAACGTCGATTGCGTTGGGATCTCCATGGGAAGCACTCTCTTCTGCTTTAGCCTTGTTTCATGATTACTCTTCATTTTCAAGTTAACATGGGATTAGAGTTTTAGATGTTTTCTCCGATCTTTTAGGTTCTAAGGAGAATCAGTCATCATGGTTCACTTATATTGATCTCCTAGAATCGAGGTAGGTGGTTTGTTCCACTATGATGAATGTCATTGATTTTTTTTTTGAAAAAAGTAACATATACGCATGTATCGGGTATCCTGGGTTAGGGATTTTGATTCCATTGTTTTTTTTCATTAGATTACATGTATTCTTGAAGTTAATTGATTGTAATATATGCATGGTTGGATGTTCGAAGATCACCCATGGGTGATTTCCTTTTCATTGGTTGTTTATCGTCGTTTGGCTTAGGTTGCCTATGAGGCAAACCATGTAGCATTGGTTGTCAGCCTTGTTATAGCTGATTTCATGTATTTACTGCTTCTTATATTCTTTTTTTCTTTTTAGCTATTAGCAAAGTATTTGTTGATATTACATATGGGTGCTGACAGTCCATTATGCACGACTAGACTGCTTAGGGCTGTGTAAACCTGGTGTGGTAGACAATAGAGGGAATTGATGATTAAGGGCTTCCCTAGAGAGTCTGTTATAAATTAGTTTCATACGTAGGACATAAAAGAATTGGAAATTGTGGTTCCCAAGATTTTCCTTAGTATATGCACGTATTAAGACCACATGAAGAATTAGACGTAAGTGTTTCCTCAAAGAGTCTGTAGCTATCATTGCCAGACCATTGAGGAATTGATGGTGAGATCTTCCAAAAGTGTTTGTGCCTTGTATGATAATTTGAATAGAGGGGTCTGCCAATAGGATCCACCCAGAGAATCAGTATTATTATTTGTTTGGTTGGTTGTGATGAGTCCACTAAGCCAAAGAACAAGCTTGGGTTTGTACTGCTTGTGGTCTGGGTAGTCTGCTGAGATACCTATTATGTCACTTGTTGTGCCTTAAGAATATAGGGTTGTTTTCTAGACTACTTGGTTGATAATAAAATTATTTTAATAAATAAATAAAAAATAAATGTGAATGGAGATTTGTAGAATTGTTACTTTGGTGTACCCTTTTTTATCTTCTGAATTAATTTTATTTACTTTTTCTAATTTTTTCACTGACAGTAAGGCACAAATCATGTGGTGATTGCCTACTGGGATTAGTCTCACACCCTATTTGGGTCCTGATTTTCAGCCCAAAAAGGTTATATGGTTGTAGGTGTGGATAGGGATTGTGGCCCTTCAACTTCAGGTACATGACTGTGGGTTAGAGATAGAGAGCATAAGACCGAGCATAGGCTTACGATGCTGTGGAGTTGTTATTACCTTAAGTACATTGTTTTTAGTTGTATTTCAGCACGTTGTTAGTATTGCTGCATTCCTTAGATACTTATACCTAGTGCATCATTATCATCATTACTATATATATTCATTGCTTTCGCTATTTGGTTTCTGTTGTTGTATGTAGTTTACTGCTTCTACTATTGATTGTTATTTCTTTTTCCTTGTATACCTTACCAAATGGGGGCATAGTTTCCCCATTAACTTAAAATGGCCCTCGCCGCTAGTCGGCATCCTCTGGCGTTTTGGGAAATACGCTTGAGGTTATGTGGTGAACCGAGCACGGGGCACTAGTTGAGTGGCTCCAGATTCGGGTCATTATAGTCTATAAATAATCCTCATATATATTGAAATATTACCTAAATCATTAAAATTTATTTATAAATAGTATACATAAAATAGTTAAATTTCATTATTACACAATGATGATATATTAATAGATATGTTAAAGGAATGTCAAATAAATGATATTAATAATATTAGACATAATATAAATTGAAATATATGATGCCATCCATGAATTTTATAAATTAAATAAACAGGTTATGGATTAGCTAAACTATTTTTTTTGAAGGAATCATATTATTATGATTTTTAGAAAAATATGAGTAATGGATATCTTTAAAAGTGACATAAACCGTATCTAAAAATATAAAACAATTAATTAACTGAATTAAAATTTCATAAAATATAGGCATCATCCTAGTATCTATGTTATGCCTCCAAATTTCATTAGTAACTCAATAAATGGTGGAATGAATTTATATAGTAATTACATTAAATCCCAAACTGTAAATTCCATAATAAATATGGTTTGAGTTAAAAAGATTAAAACAAATAAGATAAGTATAAAATAAAAACATATATAATTTTTATTGGAGGATTATATGCCATACCATCCTAATCCAATTATTGAAATAAATCATCTTGTAAAAATATGAAATATAAAATAAAATTAAAAATTTAGTAATTTTAATAATTCCATGAGTGTCTCTCCCCTCTTCTATAAAAGGATTGTCTTCTTCTTAATGAATTACTCATCAGAAACCATTGCGATTAGAAAACAAATTCTTTATTACTATTCCCAAAATCCTTTCCCACATTCATGTGGAATAAATTTAGGTATAACTCTATTATTAGAGGTGTTATGGTGTTATGAAATGTGATCATCTGATGAAATGCTAATGACATTATTTAAGTGTATCTTTTTTTACTTTTTCTTCATCCCTTAAATCTCCATAATCAATGAAGAAATAATCATTATATTATCCTCAATATACTTATATTTTATTATGTTTTTATCATCACTTTAATCAATCTCTAATTTCAGTATATGGTAAAATAACATTTTGTTTATGTGTGCGGCGGGATACCTTCCTATGAACTTATATAGTTCGTTTTTCATTACAATCAAGAAATAACAATCATACTGATTTAATTAATGTTTTTATATATTTTTCATGGCATATTTTTCATTATAATAATGTAATATATTAATTATGTTCTTACCTACCATGAACATAAAAATGATAACTTTGATTTTTTTGTATATGTGAACTATTACCTCCATAATGAGATGTGAGTCTTTTTTATTCCCCAGATCACATGTATGATATCTATATTTATTAGTATAATTAAATTATTATTACGATGTTAATAAAATTATGATAATTATTGAACGATAATAATATTACAATATTTCAATAATGATAAATAATAAATCGTAGTGTTACTCATTCGTACATACAAATTACTGTCTCCATGATTATAACAGTGTTCATTTTTCATAATGTAAATAAATTTTTGGATTTTAAATTATAATTGTTTTATTAAGGTGATTAAAATGTTATTATTTTAATTCTAGTGAAGATGTACTTCTGATCACTAGGGCTATGGACATCATATCAATTTCATTATTGACCATAGTATGGAATATCACAAAAACATCTTCTATGAACGTAAATAATTATGAAATTTTAATAACATGTTAATAAGTGATATAAAAGGAAAAATAAAATCAAATATTGTTCTAATGAAATTAAAAAGTATCCTAATTCTATAATTTAGTATTATAAGGATTGTATGTGATGAGTCAAACTCATGATAAGATATTTCGCCTCAATCATTGTTCATTAAGGCATATCTTTATGTTATGGTCGTTTATTATAAATTAAGGTGTTTATAAAACATATTTTATACATCATTACATGATTTAAAATAATCCCAAGAAATTTAATGTTTTCTTAATGTTATTCTTTAATGATTTTTATTCATGTGTTTCTTTTTTGTTAATGGTCATGTTAACAAAAAATCTCATTTTAATGTTTTGAAGATGTATTTTAATAAATCATTCTATTTCATGTACCAGTTTTCAAATTGGTATTTATTAATTTATTTATATGAAGAATAATTTTTTAGAAGGTTAATTCATTTCAAAGGTTTTAATTTGGTATTGGAAACATTTAAATAAAAATATTCTTTTTAAATGATATAATTATGATTTAAAAATGGATTGATATTACCAATAACAAGGAATGTTTTTTAACAAAGAAACTCGGAATGAAATTTATCCCTTTCATGTATCTATTAAATATTTATTTTTAACTTTAATTTTTTTGATATTATTTCAAAATAACATGTTATCACTTCTGAGTGAACGAATTTTATATATGAAATGTGATTGCAATGTGGAAATGTTATTTTCCAATTATTATTGTTTAATGAGTTGTGATTATGATAAGGTAAATGGTAATTATTTATTTATATGAGTGGTCCTATAATAAAAAAATCGAGTGTGAGTCAATGATATCTCACCAATGCATTGGGTAATGATACAGTGTTAAATGATATGGTTTATATAATGATATTTTGGGAATATAAGGTGATAGGTATTCCAAATGTAACTATAAAGGCTACTATCTATGTAGTTATGAAGGATAAAATATATGTGTGATATTGATACCACAAGATACTATTCTGATTTAATATTTCTAACAATATTTTCATGTATCCTATTATTTCATGAGAAAGGATAAATATATTATTTTTTATGGGTGAAACGATCTATTTTGTGAAAATGGATTCATGTATTTAAAATTAAATTGATTAATGGGTTCATTACATTTTTTATATCCCGTACTGAGCTTTTAGACCTCATATTAAGGTTTTTAAATGTTATACACATTGTATATGGATGGGTAATAGGAATAAAAAATTCATCATGAATTTATATTTTTTTCATGAAAAAGATATCATGTGTAATGATTATTATTTTATGAAAAAAATTGATAGTTAGTAGAAGTGTCTACAACGTAATCTTTGAGTTGTTATGTAATAGTTTTGTACTAATAATATAAAAAAATCAAAATAAAAAATATTTATAAAAGCTTGTATATGTCTTTAGGTGAAGTGGACGTGTTGTACATGTAGCCTTGTTTTTAGAAATTTCTGACCGTTACACCCTCCTCAGCCTTCTCTCCAGTGCTCTGTCTAGCCTTGATGGGGGATAAACATGGATGGCTAATTGCCTCTACCATGTAGGTTCTATCTCCATGATCAGTGTCTCTTAACCGATGGTAGTCGTCGGCTACATCAGTCACGAGCGGTGTTCTATCTAGAGTGCAACATCTCCCTGCTTCCTAGGGAGCACCTCCGGTAGCACACGTTTCCATGGGCCCTTTGGTTCCCTGGAAGCCTCCCGAACCTTCTTTTATGGGCGCACTCTGTGGAATTACACAAGATTCCCATTTTTTTTCCAGCAGTTTTAGTGCATCCACAGTTGTCTCAGGAGGGACATTGTGTTTTTCTGGATATCCCCATGTCGGCGTTCGAGGAGGTGAAGGCTTATTTGCGATGGACCTTAGTAGCCCAGTTTGGTTCCTCCAAGCCTCTATTGGCTGTCTTCCTACATTTTGTCCATTCTTGGGGGCTCAGCCTCTAAGTGCAGGTTTTGCCGCTTCACCGGAACTTGTTCAGCCTTGTGGTGACTTCATAGGAGGTCTTCATCCACGCTTGGTGTAAATCCCCATGCTCCTTTGGAAATTGGAGCTTTAGTTTATCTTGATTGTCTATGGAGGCTCATAGTGGGAAAGTTATTTCACTAGCAGCCATCTAGATCTGACTCCTTGGGTTGCCCCTACCCTTTCAGAACAAAGGCTTCCTAATGGCTATTGGAAACTCTCTCTGGTGATATCTATGCTCAGATGAAAACACTAGGAGCGGCTCGTCTACCTCGATGGCATGACTTTGCGAGGAATTTGATTTGTCTCTTCCTGGGCCTGACCCGCTGGAACTCAAAGTGGAGGACTCGCTCAGTTGTCTCCAGGATATCCTTTACCCAGATTTTCCTAGATACTGCCAGCATTGTCTTCATCAGGGGAACTCTGTGTAGGTCTGTCGTCGAGGACGCTAGGGTGGGAGGCATGAGCCTCTAGTGTCGGAGGGAAGAAGTTCAAATAGACCGCTCCCCTTGTCTCGACCGAATGATTTTTTCTCTGATGATTATTATCCTAGTAGTGATATCTTAGGGGCTCCACTAGCACTGTATGAGATTATAGTCCTAGAAGTCCCTACTCAAGTGGATGTCGCAGAAGATCACTTTTTCCTAGCACCATGTGTTCCAAGATACTTTCACCTTTATAGGTTTTTTATATCCATAATTTAGTAGTTCGATAGCTGCAGTTCCTTGATGGGGTGACACAGATGCAGTTAACTCGGTCCCCTCATCCCCTGGACTCCCTGGTCTTCCCTACACTTATCCCAATGATCCCCAGTAATGCTCATAACTCCCATAATAGAGGCGTAATCCTAACTTCTATAGAACCATTCTCTCCCCGGTCACATTCCCCACTTCCCTACCTCAGACCCTTTCTTGGGGATGATATCCCCACCATCAAGGGAGGTAATATCCAAAAGGAAAGGTGGATTTTCTACCCAATGTATGCGGAGGGAACATTGGGACTTCTATCTGTAGAGTACTTCGTCCCCAGCAGTTTGTTCGGCCTATGCAATTAGAGTGTGTACCATATCCAAATCAATGAATCAAAAGGGAATATCTTATTCTCTAATTATCACGTCTATGAGTTATAGAGCCAAATCCAGGACACTCTTTCATAAATTATTCACATCCTCCTATGGAATGGCTTGGTGGTGGGCACCCTCGTTAACTGTGGCATCCTGGCATCAGTAATATCCAAACCAATAATAGTGGATGTTTCCATCCTCAAACACAAGCATCATCCCCATAGGATTAGGGAGTACTCCAGAATGATTAGGATGTATTGATACATGAACACCGACCCAGTTAATTTTTATATCTAGATTTTCTAAGACAAGAAATTCAAGGTGGATTTCTTCCAGGTGGGTGATCAGTTTATCACCAACAAGGTATCGAGTGATTTGCACTCTTTCTTTGTGTCGTATGTTTATGGGAGTTGTGACCATGTCCAGAGAGATGGTCTATGGAATTACCTCAATGATTTCAATATGGGGTCAGAGGCATGGATAGTGGGAGGTGACTTTAACGTAGAGGTAGATATGGCTGTGCGGTAGGGCAGGGGCCCATTCCCTTGGAATGAATGCCTAGAAATTAATCTTTTCATGGCAAGGAAGGGTCTCTAAGACCTCAGATATATAGGTGAAGAATTCACCTGGTGTAAAAATCAAAGGGGGTACCATCGCGTGTGGTGTCATCTGGATATGTTCTTGGGAAATATGCATGCTATATCCACCTTCTCCAACCCAATAGTAGAGCATTTTTTCTGAGGAGTTTTTGATGATTCACCTCTCCTCGTATCTCTGGACCATGCGCAATACCACAATGACTGCTTCTACATTAGCCATTCCTTGACTAACTTATAGGGATACGAGGACCTGGTCCGCATCTCCTAGAATATTCCGGTTCAAGGGCCCACATGGACATATTTTCACAATAAGATGAGGAGATCAAAATTGAGTTTTTAGGCATGGATGAAAGATATCTACCCCCGGATGGAGAGATGGAGACCTTCACAAATGAAGTTGATAGCCGTGGGAGGCAATTGGAGGATGTATGAGATGATCATATTTTTTAGGAGCTCCTGGGGTAGAAAGAAATCCTCATAGGAATGTTTCTAAAACAATAATGGTTGTCCAAGGAGGGGGTGAGGTTTAAATGTCTTAAGGAGGGTGATAGAAACACCACCTATTTTCAAGCATGTATCAATGAAAGGAGAGGGCAGATAAAACTGAATATCTGCCTTGAGGATGGCCCTTTACAGATGATAGGGATGTGGTGGGTGGCCTGGCCAACACCTTCTTCTTTGATTTTCTTGCAGGTCCTAATGAACACATGCCGAATGGGTACCCTACAGAGGTAACAAATATGTTTGAAGTTATTCCCTCTTTAGTTTTGGATAGGGATAATGAAGGCCTGATAGAAATACCTGGTGAGGAAGATATTCACGACACTATGATGCATTTGAACCCTTAGAGTGTGGCTAGTGCATATGGTTTTCTTGTGTCCTTTTACTGATCTGCATGGGACATTGTGTAGGAGGATTTGGAGAAGACAGTACAAGATTTTTTCTAGGGAGGAAGCTTGCCTCGAGTTTCCTGTGCCACTACTATGGTGCTTCTACCTAAGTCCATGATCCCCTCTTCTATAGCTCATTTTAGACTGGTATGTAGGTGCAACACTCCATATAAAATCATGGCTAGTATTATTAACTCAAGGATGGACATTCATTTACCTTATTGGGTTTCGTTAGAACAACACAGATTTGTTAAGGGACGCTCAATATAGGAAGCCATTGCTCTAGCCTAAGAAATATTTTGTGATATAATCATTAAACCCCATGGGTCCAAAATAGCCATCAAGCTCGATATGAACAATGCCTATGATCGAGTGGAGTGGATATTCATCAATAAGGTGCTACAAGGAATTGGTTTTTCCTCTGGGAACATTTATATCATCATTCATTGATTTAGCTTTTCTTGGTCATCATTCACATTTATGGGGATATCCTACAAATTATTCAAGGCTGCACGTGGCCTAAGACAAAGGGACCCGATCTCTCGGAGTCTGTTCATTCTTATCCAGGATTTTTTTTAGCTGGCTCATTCATCAAAGTGTTAATAATGGTTTGATACTACCATTTCGTAGAAAATGGAGCCTTCCTGTAGTTTCTCACCTCATGTTCACAGAAAACACCATCAAATTCATGAATTCCTCCTGATGATCTCTTTACGTTTTGAAAAAGGTGTGGGAGGAGTATGGCCATTGGAGTGGGAAGATCATCAACAATAACAAGAGCAACATCTACATATCAAAAGCTTGCATCCATATGCGTGTCTCCTCAGTGAGCAAAAAACTATACATGAAAATGGGAGATATCCCAATGGGATACCTGGGTGCCCGAATCTCATTGAGCAGGGTTCACATTTCTGAATTTGACCACCTTGTCACCAAGATAACCGACTGGGTGTTGAAGTGGAAGAACAATTACTTGTTATTCAGGGGACAGATTGCGCTGGTGAACATCATTCTCCTGGAGACTCCGATTCATGCTCTCTCTTCAATTAAAGTCCTTAATGTTGTTATTCATAATATAGACAGGAACTATTCTAGATTCATATGGGACCCCACTTCTGTATGAAAAAGGCATTGGGCCTCCTGGAGCAAGATGGCACGACCTGTCTGTGAAGGCGGAATCAAAGTTCATAGCCTGGAAAACTGTTGGGCGCCTTCCTGGTTGGTGTGCCAGCAAATCCCTCCTCAATTGGATCACCAAGAAGTTTCTGTATTAATGAGGTGTTTTTAATGCGGATCAAGACCGCGTGAATTAATTCACGCGGAGACTCATTTTTGACATGGCGACACATCGTCACGTGGATTGTTTTGCTATAAAAGTAATAGCGAAAAGACTTTTACAGGACATCCACAATTTCAAGAGCAGAGCCAATTTGGTGATCGCCTTTCATCGACTATCATTTTTCTCTACATTGGAGAGTATTACTTTTGAGATCCCTTTTATTTTTTGGGAGTTTCTTCCGTGTACTTATTCATTTTAGTGGATTCCTTTTTCTGGACTAGGTCCCGTGGTTTTTCCCTTTCGGGTTTTCCACGTAAAAATTTCCGGTGTCAAATTTATTTTTCTGCACATTTAATTTTGTCGCTGCGCATCCGCTTCTATTTGGGGGGGAAAGATTCAATTTTCGTTGCGTGTTCGCTTTTTCTTTTGTTTGTGCGTTCGTCGCTTTCCCGTCTTTCCCAAAATCTGGTATCAGAGGGATTGGTTGAATTCCTCAGTTACAGAACACGGTGGCAGACATCTGGTAGAACAATTTTTTCAAGGACTCAAAGGACGTTATCAGAATACAACGGCAGTACCAGAGGTGTTTCTGGGATATCGAAAGTCTGATTGACTAGCAAGAGTCATGATGCGTGTTCCGTTGTTGATGATTGCCAGAGTTTGTTTTTGGATTTCATTTTCCAGGGGAGGCTGATATATTTTTTATCAGAAGTGCAAAAGGGTTGGCAGTGATCCCCACTTGAGTCGGAGGGGGGGTTTGTTGGGTGCCTTCATGGTTGGTGCGCCACCTAATCCCTCCTCAATTGGATCACCAAGAAGTTTCTCTATTAATGAGGTGTTTTTAATTCGGATCAAGATCGCGTGAATTAATTCACACGGAGATGCATTTTTGACATGGCGACACATCATCACGCGGATTGTTTTGCTATAAAAGGAGGTAGCGACAAGACTTTTATAGGACATCCACAATATCAAGAGCAGAGCCAATTTGGTGATCGCCTTTCATCGACGATCATTTTTCTCTACATTGGAGAGTATTACTTTTGAGATCCCTTTTATTTTTGGTGAGTTTCTACCGTGTACATATTCATTTTAGTGGATTCCTCTTTCTGGACAAGGTCCCGTGGTTTTTCCCTTTCAGGTTTTCGATGTAAAAATTTCCGGTGTCAAATTTATTTTTCTGCACATTTAATTTTGTCGCTGTGCATCCGCTTCTATTTGGGGGGGAAAGATTCAATTTTCGCTGCGTGTTCGCTTTTTCTTTTGTTTGCGCGTTCGTCGCTTTCCCATCTTTCCAAACAAAAACACCCTTTATAGTATGCACGCCGGATTAGCATGGGATGTTCCGGAGAAATGCACCCTGTGGGTGAATATGTCCAGATATACTCTATGGGGATCCAGGCACAAGTGGAAGGCCATATACTGTCCATTTTCTCGGTGATCAGCTCGATCATCTCCACCCTCCATCCGCAGGCGCGCTGGATCATGGGGAGAGGGGAGCTATCCTTTTGGCACTAGATCTAGAGTGGCTCCACTATCAGTTTTCATGGGAGCCCAGCTAATAATATAACATTTATGGTGAAGATGTGGTTCCTATATTTTGTCATGATGGTTCTGGATAGGGAGGAACAGAAAATCTTCATCCTCATCGAACTGAGTTCAAACCCTGATATATGCATTTTTACAGCATCCCCCTCTGGGGACATCATGTAAAGGATTTCCAGTGAATTTAATAGGGGTAGGTTCATGAAAATGTGGCGACATAGGATGAGGTTTTGTGCATGAAAGATATGTAAACCAAATTTAATTTCCTCATCTGGGGAATTCGAAAAAAAAGTGGTCCCGACAGATGAGAACTTCATGAGGTGTGGTGTTAATATTCCTTCAAGATATGTATGTTGCAAGTCCTATAGGGAAGAAGGAACAGTTCATTTGATTTTTTAATATGACAGGGAATGTGAGGTGTGGACTTGTTTTGGGGGTCTCAATGCGGTCTTCAATCCCGGCATGGATGGCCTCCGCTTTCTGGATAGCTGGTACCACGGCTCTGGAAGCAGCTGCCATGAAAGAATGCCACACACGATGCATCTTCTTGCAGGCGGCTAGGACCTCTGTACGATGAGGAATAATATGAGACATGAAGGGGAGGGTGTGATGGCACATGCTATTATTGTTTGGACGAAGAACCTTTTAGGTGACCTGGACAGGGCTATCAACAACAGGATGGAAGCCCCATCTCGAAATCATTTTGATGCAAGGGCCTGTGCAGTGCCCACAGACAGTGGAACACATGGAAAATTGATTCGTTCGAACCCTCCAGCTAGAGAGTTTAAACTCAATACCGATTTATCACGTGCTCTTAGATTAATATTGGGAGGAGAGTTGGTGCGTGACACTAGTGGTTCGCTGCTCATGGCGTTTTCATTAAGGCTGGTCCAAGATTCCACTTTACAGGTGGAGGCCCTAGCGATTCTCCATAGTCTCATCTTAATGGCCAAAAGGATTTGGTCATCACTGAAGTGTAAACCGACTCAATATTAGTGCAAAAGTCACTACTGGACTAGGGTTTATCTCCCTGGTCGATCACCTATGCCATAAAAAAGTGACGATATTTTCATGGATGCAACATTAATGTGCTCCACACCTGGAGGGAGGGTACCAATGTTTCCGATCACCTAGATTCTCTGGATATATCAAGGCCTTTTGAAGTATACTTTCGTACTAGGGCTAATTTGAAACCCGAGGGGGTCACTTTGATCAGTGGGGATATTCTTTGTCTTTACTATTTCAGACCTCCTTAGCTCATGTATTTGGGGGCGGGGGCAGGGTTTGGGGGTGTGGTGAGGGTTTATTGTTGTTTTTGTTTGTCCTATTTTCGTTGAATAAAAATATATATGATGATGATGATGATAAACATAAAAATATCCACCATATGAATTATTTATTTAAATTATGATTATTTTCCATTTAATGATGGGGCCTTATAGAATGAGTAACTAATCATTTGAATGACTGACATAATTTGAATGAAAAGAATACATACAGTAGAAAAACAAAATATACAAACTCATTTAGAAATTCATAATCATCAATATACGAATATAATATCATAGTATTAATTCTAGGACACTTAAAATAAACTAAAACCGTTTTAAACAAATCCAAAATCAACAAAGAAACCCAAAATAATGCTTTGATGTGATTTTGTGTTATTGATAAAATTTGAAAAAAATACTAGCCATCAAAAATTATATATTATCATCATTTAGATACATTTCACTCTAATATGATGTTAAAAATCCAATGTATTTCAACTCAAAAACATAAACTCAATTTAATTTGGGTTCATAATAAACTATAATAGAATATATGATCATGAGCGGTAAATAGAATTTCAATAAAACATTTCAAATATAGAAAATAATTCATGGAAAATAACTATTGAAAATTTGAAACATAAGAGGATAAAATTATTATTTCAGAAGTAACAGAACATAAATGAAAATGAAATTACGATTGGAAGTTGTGAGAATTATTGGAATATTAGTTATTGGGTGGCACTATTAGGGGAAATGAAATGGAATTTCACCATGTAAAAAAACATGGATTCAAATTAGTTTGGGATTAATGGAATGAGAGTAAGAGGCGTGGAATTTCAGGTTATAAAGTAAATGATTTCCATTGTTTAAGATATTCACTCCCTTGTTTTTGTGATGATTTTGTTTGAGGATTTTGTGAGGATATATGAAAAATTGTGAAATAAATAATGCCTCTATTTATTAAATAACATGGTGGTCAATGTATGGGACATCAATGTCATAAGGGACAATATGTTTTAGGATGATGTATGTATATCGATTCATAAATGATGAGAATATGAAATACATATGGATTGGATTCATAGATCTACACATATCAGTGAAAGGGTAATGTAATTAAAATGGGAAAAGGGGTAACATGATCATAAATCAGGTATTTGTTGTTTTAGACACTATTATAATTTCAAATTCCAAATCATTAATGAACATGACTTAATTTTTATAAAATTATTGATATTGTTTTCTAAAAATAATGCATCATAAAAAGTTTCTGTTCAATATAAAAAAGTGTTATAAAAAAATAATATTTTTTTAAAATATATTTTTGAAGAAAATAAAAAATATATGTACATAGATATACCATCATCAATTGATCATGAAAATATATTTTTTATATTTTAAATTTTCACATTTTTATATGAGGTGAAAATTACTTTCATGGATTATTTATTTATTTCATATAATCCTAATCATTAACATCCACATTTAATAGTGAATGTTCATCATCATAGTTTTACAGAAAAATTATGTTCTGAAATTAATAAATATTATGAATTATTGATAAAAAATTATTCCAGTGAAAAAAATAATTCATATATAAAAATAGTGTGAGATTTTTTTTCCATATAGTGTATAATATATATATATATATATGATTTTATGAGTGTGAATTTTCTATAATGTTCATTTATATATTTAAAATTTCCTTTAACGCGACAAATCTGGACGATACTTAAAGTTTGATTGCATAAATAATATATAACCCAATAAAATTAATAATATATTTTAATAATATGTGCTAATGTAAAAATAATTATAATATAGATGAGTAAATAATAAAAAATGATGAATGTAGAGTTATTAAATTTAAAGTCCTTAATTCTTATATAAATTTAATTTGAATAACGTTGATGAATATTTTATGAAATTAATTCCATTATATTGGAAAATTAAAGAATATAATGGTGTTGATAAATTTGAACATGAATTTGTTTATGCAATAACTGATTTATATAATACATTATGAATCACATTTGGGAATGCGTTATAAAAATTAACAATAATCATAAATATGATAGAGTGAATAATTACAACGATAAAAGAAATCATTTTAAAAATTTAAATTTATTTTAGTATTTTAATAAGATGACATTTGTGTATAAGAACATGCATGTAATCATTATATTTTATTTTTTCTGTTACTATATGAAATAAAATTTATTTTTTCATTAATTATATAAATGTATTTCTTAATTATATTATATTATTGTTTGTGTATTTTTCAAAATTTCCCAAAGTAAATGAATATTTATAATTGTAATCATATTTACTATAAACACTAAAAAGTTAATGTGTTACCATATAACTATTAGTATATTATTTGAGATAATATTTTGTATAGATAATATATTCTTGTGTACATGTTTTTTTATTTGAATCATTAAAATAATAATATGTTTGACCATGTAAATATTTATTTAGATATAAATTTTTTTATATAATAAGAATGTAGGGCAAACATATTTATTTAGGATTTATATAATACACTATTGGCATATAATAGTATTTGAATGTCATTATTTACTACGGTAGTTAATGATGAATGACTATAATTGTAAGAGTTTTTTTAAACACTATTAATTTGGTTATTTTTATATATTTTAGCACATTTTTTTAACAATAATAACTATAATTATAAATATATTCATTTCAAACATCAAATTTTGTACATATTTATGATATTGTATTAGGATTCACAAGAGTTAATATATAGGTAAAATCAAATGTATATTTTTATTCACAATTTGTATATGTGTAATAATAATTACATTATTGGATATATATTGTAGTATAATTTTATTTTTATTTACAATTTAATTCATATAAAAAACATGATTAAAATGTATATATTTTAGTATTTTTTTTATATATTAAAAATTTTAGTATTCATTACAATATGTGTCTTTTAGTATGTGTATAATAATTATTTGATGTAAAATAAGATTCAATATAAAAATAATTATTTTAATTGATGTATTTCTATTAGAATAGAAATTACATTATGTATAAAAAAAGATTAACGAAAAGCATATATATTTTGTTATGAATTATGTAATATATCCAATCAATATTTATTTATTCCCAAATGTATGTGAATTGAATGATCTTTTATGTTATACTTATAAACCTTTTATTTTTCTTTATTTTAATTAAATGTTTCACTTTTAGTTATCATCTTTTTAGTTTATCTAATAATGTAATAATATATTGAAAAATAAATGAATTCATCAATGTGAATGTGAATTAAATTATATAAGGTTGTAAAAAATATCTGATAAATCCTAATATTTCCAAAGATTAAAATCCTTAGAATTGGTAACATAATTTATAATTTCATTTCATTTAAAACTACATATATGTATTGAATATAACATGTTATAAGATTATTTATATGTAAATGAATGAATTATAATGTTTTGGATGGTACCGTTATGTTTCTAGTCAAGAAAAATTAATTCATGAATTAAAAAAATCCAAAATTATGACATGATGTTCTAGTAATATAATAGAAATATCAAGAAGAAAAAAATATAATATAATTAATTAGTTTGTGTAGATCAATGTAAATTAAATAATTAAAAGTGACTAGAAATAAAAAATACCTAGATACTTTCAAAATAAAATTGTTTATCTATGATAAGAACGACATTTTATGAAATAAATAAAAATATTATGCACTTTTATCAAAGGCCTGATGGATGTATTGAGTATTAAAATATAATGATTATAATGATAGTAAAACAATTTTTTCCTTCAAAATATTTATTTTTAAATGGAAACCAAAATCACAAACATCATTGTTATATATAACTATAACTTTTTATTGAGTTTATGGTAATATAAACAAATTATATAAGTATAAATAATTACATAAAGCAAAAAAATGATCATTCACATTAGATAGTAGTTTTGTATAAAACTGTATTACTGGATTGTCTAATAAAATTAGAAATGCATTTAAATACTATCATATCACCATGAATTTAACAATATATCTTTCGAGGCATGTTACATTCTATTGAAATGTTAATAAAATGATGAATTAAAAAATTAAGGTGAATCAAACTTACAGAAATCATTAAAAGAATAATTTTTTAAATTCATTATATATGTGGCCCATGATTCCAAATCCCCTCTATCGTTACATTTTATATTCCAAATTATTTCCATAATTAAATAACATTTTATAATAATAAATCAAAAAAATATATTAAAAAGTAAATGAAAATATAAAAATAAATGTTTATGGATTATATTAAATTAAAATTTATATTTTAGAATATTTTATCTATATAATAAATGAATTTTGTAATGAATTTTTTTAATTATCTATAATATGTTTTGAATAAATATTTTTATTAATATTAAAGACAAATGTTATTGTTGGAATAGGATATTGTTTAATATTTTTGAAAATATAGACTAAAAAATTTATTAATACATATACTATTCTCCTACCTATATAATAATTAAACTAAAAGAACATGATCTGAAATAGAATTATACATGTATAAATCCAAATTGAAATTTCAGTGAAATTCCTCATAGTTTGAAATTATTTATACATTTATATAAACATAATGATATATAATAAATTCATTATATCAAATGATAAAATTATAAAATTCCCATAATGATTACTGTATATGCTAAAATTAAATTAGATAAAAAAATTACGGTGTAAGTAGTCAGTAAATTTATTTCACAATTCTGATTTTGAGTAAAATTAAAAAGATAACCATATTTCAAAATTTAATATATTAATTCATATACAATATTCCAATTGAAAAAATTAAAGATAAGTTATCAATAGTATATTAACATGGTGAAAATTATATTAGGGAAAAAATTTAGCTGGAGGGAGTTAGTGTATTCATTTTAGAGGAGGGATTATACGTACACAAATATGATAAAATATTTTCTATTTTATGGCTATATCCACCCTAATTGAGAAACAAATTCATAAACACTATGAAGGAATATTATTTCTAATAGAAACATTTATACAATATGGGTATGTGGATCTTATTTTTAGAAACCACGTCATATGTGAAAATATTAACAAAAATTTAATAAGAATTTTAAAATATTCATGAATCATTTTTGAAAAATATTCAAATATAATAAAACTATATTTAGATGTAGTTGTATAGAGAAGTGATAGATGATTATAAGGATTTAATATTTGTGATAAACCCAATTATTAAGGAGGAATAAAAATTATCCTCAAATAAGTGATGTTTTACCATGTGAGGATAGATTTATAATAAAATTGTTGAATTAAAATAGGAAAAAATGAAAGAACATCTCTTGCAGATGCTGGAATCTTCCCCCAGGAAATAAACTGAGAAACCCTAAGGCTAGTTCTCAATCCATCTATGAAATATTTAGGGTCATCCTAGAAAGATTAAACAACATTCTTGCATTGACAGTGTTGTGGAAGATTAGATTTGTGTTGATCACTTGAATTATCATCATAAAGGTCACTTGGAGATTTCCTTTGGTATAAATGATGTATAACATCATTCATTGGGCCTGGGATTCATGCTTAATGGAAAATTTATTATTCATAGACTTTTATTATTAATTATATAAAAATATGTTGGAGATATTATTTTTGTCGGACTCCAAATTGGATTGTTAAATTATTCAATTGCCATTCTTCGGTTATCATCCGATAATGAGTATTATAGATTATCAGTGAGGATAACATTGGTTTTTTGTGGTTACCTAATGAATGTTATAAAATGGACCATATATTTCTATCCTGATATTGAATATCATTTTGTTTTTTCTGGTCATTTATTCCATGTATTATCAATTCAATTTTTTATCAAAATTAATTTGTTTACAATTTCAAGAATTTTTTGTAATCCGTTGATGTTGCACATTGCTAGATTAATACATTCATGTCCTTAAGATTATAATTTTTCTACTGAGATTGATGTTTCTAATCCTATTCTATGTCAGACTAAGAATATAAATTGTAACCATAGATTCATCCATGAGGTGATTTACAAAAAATTTTTAACAGTTCAAATACTTTTTTAGAATTTTACATTCATCTTGTGGATGTTGAATGATAGTATACAAACCTATTTTTAAGACAACTTCTGTAGTAAAGGGGCAGCCAAAGGTGGACATGGAATCTTTCACGGGATAGTCTATAAAAAAAATGCCACTGGCTAGCCCTTCTAAAAATATTAACTTTTTTAAGGAACAAAATAAGCTGTTTAAAAGCCGATTGAAGACCATACACATGCCATTTACAATTTTGAGAGTCTATATCATCCATAAATGTATAACTACCAGCATAGTTTTGATTATGCCAACCATGAAGTATAGAGTGACCAAATCGATATTTCCCCAACATTGGAGAGGGATTAGTAGGATTATAGTTACTCTCCTAAAATCTCAAAGGATGTACATGATAATGAGCATATAGATGAAGAGGTTTATCTCCCGTCATGTACTAAAAATGAAAATAAAGTGGTGTTCAATTCATATTGGTTTAGTACCCATCATCATAACAATACAAATAATTAAATGGTTTATTACAAGATGGAGTGAACCATTGTAAGTAGATCCTTTGGATTACGTGATAACATAAACCTTGGTCATCCACAAGATAAATCTATCAATTAACCGACACAATTTATTGATGCATAGAATTTGTATGTGATATGTAAACCTAAAAATCGTGTTAGGATAATTAATGAGTGTCCCAAAGAAAAGGTATGCACTTGGATTGAGAAAAAATCTACATTATATTTAATTGATATAAATAAGGGATATTACATTAAATTAATATTCACTAAAAAAAGAATAAATGTTCTATTAAATTGAAAAGGACAATAACTAGAATCCCAATCTTGATGATAGGACACAAAAATTACTTTGGGATTACATGAATTGGTAATGTATAGGTTGTTTTTTAATGGATTCACATAGAGGATTGGAACTAAAATATCTAATATTGGATCTGCGGATTTTGAAGTCTATTTTTAACTTCTACGCTACATGTTAAATCATAAAGATTGGGATTATTGTTACATGTTAAAATTCATGTTTATTTATCTGGTGGTTCCTTTCACAACTATTGGGATCCCATGTTACTATAGATTCATAGAAACAGATCATGGTTTATAAAGGATATTATGGTGGTTTTACATCATATCTCAAAATTTACATTCAATCATTCCATATAGATATAATGGGAGATCATGTGTTACTTCCACCAAGTATATTAATATTATAAATATTTGTTACACAATCTACTAGTTTGGAATTATCCAATATTACATTGAAATTATACTAGAGGACATACCCAACTTTCAATACTTGTACTCATATGATTGAGTAGAATTAGGATCAACACTCATGTGACCAAAATGAATTTAATGATGTCTTTTTTAATGATTTTAGGCATAACGGGTGGTGACACTATAGTTCGTGATAGTTTTGTATATCAAATTAATGTGCCAATGTTCAGAAGTTTCATGGTTTTTAATCCATGAGAAGATACATGTACTCATATCATAATGGAGGATTAAATTTTATTCAGTTATTACGAATAAGTAGTTTATATACAGATTTCACTGATGTAATTTGATTGGATTTGTCTTTTTCATGAGTTTTTTCTCATTAATAACCACATTATTTGACATAAAAGAGAAAAATCATGTTTGATTTTAGGTAAATACCTCATATAATGAGTTGGGAAAATAATTCTTAGAAACATGGAAGATATCATGTGTCACTTCGTTTAAAATTGACCTAATCACATTTAATGTTTCAACCCAATTTATAATCACTATATTTCTAACTGGTGAAAATACATTGCACTATATGTAATCACTTTGTTTCTAACATTTTTTTAATAAATTTACAAGTTAGGGTTTCCGTAACCAACTTAGGCTCAAATAATATTTTAAGAAGGTAGAATCACCCTTAAAAATGATCTATTATGGATGAGTTTCATGGATTTTATGGTTAAAGTAATAAAAATATTAAATTATTGTGATAAACAATGGTTGTCATCACGATTTTTTTCATTTAAAAAATAGGATATGTGAAATTTAAAAGAGTTAATATGAGAGGAATAATGTTTTAAGAGTTATATATATTTATAATAGTACTCAAATACATTAATATTTTTATTGATTTCTGTTATGAATTGGTATTCATTTATTTTATCATCGTATTTTAATTAATTTTATTAATTTTGATGTGTTGTATGTAATGAATAATTGAAAATATTCATATCGTGGAAAATGGGTTCAAATTAAATGATAATTTATTGTCTATTTTATTATTATGCTGATGTTTATTAAATCTAATTTTTTCATATCAAATTTCTATCATGTGTAAAATATTGATTTTTTAAATTTTTGGATCTTATAGAAACAATAATGAATGTCAACATAATACCAATTGGTAAAAAAATATAGTTTTAATGTCTATTGATATGACAGTTTCTGGGGTGGATTAAACTAGTTGGTTAGGATTCCTCAAGTGTGCCTCCCCCTACACACAAGTCTTTTTACCAATAATGGGTTAAATAAGTATTTTCTGTATACTATACCCACTACTATGGTGTAAAAAAAGTAAATTTAAATAAGAAATAAAAATTATCTGAGTAGAAATGAATAATCGAAGTTGAATAAAATGTAACAAGGAAATAAATGAAGATACCAATCAACAAATAAAAACGAATCATGCATGAAAAGATTATATGTATCCATATTTTAAACTGAATGATATAAAATTAAAATATTTAATAGACAAAAATAATCCCAAAATATACTATTCCCAAACTCAATGTAATTATCATCTCCCAAATCCTTCTAATTTATCATTAAATTATAAAATCAGTGAATATGTCTCATTCCCTTGTCCAAGATAATATCTATGTAATGTCATCCTATGTACAATGAAATCATGATTAATTTTGGAGTAATTCTCAGTAGATCAACACCACAATGTCAAAATAAAAATTTTCTATTAAAAATTTTATTCAATAAATTGTTATACATATGTATTAGTTAATTCATTCATACAATATTTCAATAAACCTTCTTTGACTCCCTGATAAAATGTATTTATGTATATAAAATAAAAATTACACCTATAGTAATAGCCCATTGAAATTTGAATCATATCCATAAACATGGTGCAATCATAAAAAATATCTAGAGCAATATATATATGAATTTTAGAATGGCACTGGAAAGTGCCTACTAAATATAATAATTACAACAAGATACTATGTTTAGTGTTCTCAATATAAGGATTATAGGGTGGGATTGGGCTTATTCAACTCAATATAAAGATTATCTAATGTGATCCATTAATGTTCAATGAATCTCCATATGTTGTTGAATGGGTCTTCATGTGATAACTTGTAATATCATTGTGCTTCTGTCACACACCTTGATCAGATGAAGGTTCACTTCCAATGCATTATCTTAGATCAAGTGGTGGAGGATTGATTATTGATATTAAGAGCGTTCTATGAGAAGGGAGTTCTCTAGGATTGACAGGAATCACCATGATTTTTCTGCACAACTAAATTGGTTATTAAGAAAAATAACATAATAGTGTATTTTTATTTCATGATTTAATATAATAATATCGGACTAATTATAATGCCAGGACCCCAGAATCCTGAATCCAGTGCATTATTTTACTACAATTTCATGATTATAAGGAATCATGTTACGAAATATGTATCAGTTTAGCAGTCTTGAAAAATACATCACATATCTTATCATTACATTATATTTTATAACATAAAACACCACATTAACATTCCATTTAGAAATAAATTATTACCAGAGAATAACCCTACATAATAATTAAAATACAATTCCAGGAATCAATTGAAAATAAAATATAACAAATTGGTGAGTTCAGATGCTCAGTAAGGGTAAACAATATAAGAGAAGTTATCATAAACTTTCATTGAATTGTTAAAAATTGAACTAAAACCCTTTCAAACCTAAAAATTATCATTTTATGGAAAATATATATCAAATAATTACATTAATTTATTCACATGGACATTACAGTAGTCAAATAATCACATGTAACAATAATAACTGATCTCATAATGATGGACTGCATAATGCCAGACATCTTATCCGCATTGTCAAGGACTCATTCCAAGATACTAAATATAAATGTATTCAAGTGCTTATTCTAGGGCACTAGATTGTCTCATTAGTTCTATGGATGCATCATGGGGCTATATTGGGTGCAACTTGTCACAAACTATGTTCAATGCATTCCTCATATTAAAATGTTGAAACATAACATAAACATTTGTATTAAAACTATCACAGGAAATACCAATAAATTTACCATAAAACATGATATAAAAAGTGAAAATTAACATTCAATCATATCATAACTCATTAAATACCGTATGGAAGATTTTATTATAACAAATAAACCACAATCAATAATAATATACAGTGTAGGATGTCGACATAGTTGAAATTAATCATTAAAACTCTTTGAGATAAATATCAATTTTTTTTGATATAATTCAAAAGTCACACAATGAAAAAATAAGTCATTTAAATGTGATTTTTGAATCAAATTGTCTCATAGATCTTTGAAACATTTGATTGGAATTATCATTTTGAAATAATCATGTCCATATTAATAAATCCTTAAAATTATAATGAATGTATGCACATTAATTAAATAGATTTAGAAAAATGAATCTTTAAAACTATTAAAACGATGATCTGGTTAAAGAATCCATTCCATAAAACCATAAAATATTACTTTAAAAAACAATTTTTATGAAATATGGACATGGATGATAAATATGTCCCAATAAATACTGTCCCATAAACAATCACGTATCATAATGAGAATGAGGATTTAACCCTTACCTAGTATATTTCTTATGTCGGGGGTATGTATAAACTCATGTATAATGAAAATAGTATGTTATTAAATTATACTAGAACTGTATAAATATTTATGACATATTATATGATTCATTTATTACTTTATATTACCAATTTATAAATAAATTGCGCAATAATGCCACATTTTCGGAAATAATTTATTTCATTATCGTACGAGTTTTAACTTTTTATTCATGATCGTATCACCTAGATAATGATTTATATACTTCAAAAAAATAAACAAATGATTTATATTTTATATATATCAAAAATATAAATATTTATAATATATAGATATATGAAATGGAAGATGTTGTTTAGGGAGATGATAGGTCGTACGTACGCATAAATGTTGTTTCCATTTCATATCATATTGAAATGAAGTAAGGGAACATATATATGTAAATAAATATGATATATATATATATATTCATAGTATAATTATTATGTCATATATTACATACTTATTAATAATATAAATTTTTATAATACTCGTTGAATGGTGAGTGTGGAAATGAATCTCATCAGGTCATAGAGACAAAAAGTCATACGTACACACGAGCGATGATATAATTCTATTTATTGTGATATAATTTATAATTAGATAGTATATAGTTTATAATGAATCGTTAAAATGTTATATTTCATACATACATAAATTATACTCAATATTATTACCATCCAAATAATGACGTGTTGAATAACAAACAACACTATAACGTGGAGACGGTAAGCCGTATCTAAACACGTACGGTGACATTGTCATTCCTTGGATGGATAGAATAAGGAATATTAGGGTACCATATTTATAATAACATCACAGTATGTATAAGGTACTAGATAGATTATTTTGGTATGGATACGATAATGAAAGAGCAAGTAGAAAAAGAAAAGAACATTTAAAGAGGTGATAAAATAATTTCCTCTTCTTCGGTTGTTCCTTATGATTTGAACAAAAATGATCCTTAGGATGGATTTTAGAACACAGTAAGGCATCTAAGATGATGTGAGGAAATTTTGGAGGATATATTAGCAGGGGTTAGCCATGTCAAGTGAATTTGGAGCAGTGAATTGTACATAAGGGAATGTACCCTTTTATTAGAGAGGCGAGGGGCACGTAAGGAAGAAATATAAATATTAATTTATTATAAAATCATTTTCGGTTTCTAATAGCTAAAAAATTTATTTATATAGATTTTTTTGTGGTTATGGGTATAAATCCTTTCAAACAATTGGTTTTAGATATTTTTAGGTCACCATATTAATCATATCTTTTAGATTTAACTCTTAGTTAAACAGTAAAACTTTTACGATGTCTTCTTGTAGTTTTAAATTACATAGTTAATAAATGTACTATAAAATGCCACCATAGACTCAAGTGGTTCATTGATGACATATATGTCATTATAGAAGTATTTTGGCTAAATCATTTATTTTTTAAAAAATTATAATATTTTTTAAAATAGTATTTTTTAATAAAATCATTTACGTCGATTTTGACCCAATTTAGAATTTTTTTCTAATTCATCACAAATAATTACATCAAAAAATAAATACATTTTTCAACCCTAACAAGTCATATTCACATTCAAAAGTCATTTATGGAATCATAAGTCTCTAATTAATTTATTTTGTTATTTATAAAATCATTTATTTTAATCTATCATTAATAAGGTAATTATTACATCATCATTGTGTAATAAAAAAATTTAATTAATAAATATCTAATATTTATAAATAAAATATACTTTTGTAGGAAATATTTTTATATTTCTAATGAATATTTATAATCGAATTTAACTTATTTATAACTATATATTAAAAATTAAATAGTAAATAAATTTGAATTTAACACTTTTAACTCTTCTTTAACTAAAATATACTAAATTCCCTAATATAGTCCAAGTGAACAAAATTGGAAAATATTTTTTTTCTAAGGATGTATTTGGTTTTAAAAAACTTATCCAGTAGAATTAGGATATGATTTGGGAAATTTTATTTTATTAAAATATATTTTTTACCTTTAATTACCATATTTACTTTTAACCGCAGTAAATAATATTCAAATGTTACTATTCACCAAAATATATATTCTCCCTATTGAAATAAATTTTATTTATTGATTTTAACTTTGCGTCTTGGATTTTGGAAAATCAATTCACAGAAGAGGAAGTATTATGTTTTGTGAAAATTTTCAAATGTGCCTAAATTGTGGGTAAAAGACGTTAAAAAGATCAATAAAATATTACATAATGTTTTTTATTATAAATTGACTATAATGAATTACATTGGTCTAATATAAGTATTATATATATTTTTTGACATTAAAATAAATTTATATTAAAAATAATTTTTTAATTAAAAAAGTATTTTTTATGTACGATGTAGTGTTTTTTAATTTTCAACAAATTTTGAATGTTTCTAGAAAAATACAAAAAAATTAGACTTTTCCATTTTTGATATTCTGAATTAAAAAATTAAGTTTATTTTTCCATATTCAATTTATAGGTTTGTCAAAAATTAATATTATTATTGTTCAGAAGAGGGCATAATTTTTTTTTACGAAGAGTATTTTCAAAATATATAACTATTTTAACTAAATTTACACATTTTATTATAAATGTTAATTATTTATTTTAAAAAATTATAAATAATAATAAAAATATATATTTTTACAATTCATATCACAATTTTCAATTGAAAAATAAATGTATCGTTTAAATAATTATAACATTAATTTGTTGTTTTACAAAAATTCAATCTTGCATATAACAAAAACCATGTTGGTGTTGGGTGAAATATATGCTATTAAATTACATTACAGAGATAACATACTATGATATCTTTTTGTGTAAGATTCTACCCCACCAATTAATTACTTATCACAATTTAAAATTTTTGTAAAAAATAAAATTTTGAAAATAAACCATACCTGTGTGGTAAAACCACATCTGAAATAGGGATAATTAAATTTAGTTTTAATAAGAGGGAAAGAGAAATTAAAAAATCACCACCTAATTCGGATTTAGAATAGAAGAACATGGCTGGAAATTAGAGACACATAATTTGAGGAAAGCCGTAAATATTTATAGGGAGTGATTGAGGTCATCAATTATGAAACAATGAATAATGAATGTAAAATTGAGGGCCTAAAATACATTAATGATTGATGATTTAATGTATCATTGTTCCAATTAGAAATAAGGTAATATGATACCACATTATTGAAGATACTCTTTTTTAATCTGACAAAATAATTTTATTTATAGAAAATAAAACAAGATAACACACTTGATTACATTACTTATCATAATCATAATTTCATCATTTGGTTGTGCTTCAATCTATTTTAACTACAGCCCTGACACAAGTAAATAAATGTTCCCAAATTATTTGTTATTCCTAAATCAAATTTGATAAATCATATGGTCCTCAAGTATTTTCTTAATACTCTATATGTTTAGTGAAATGAAAAGGTTTTGGTTAGAGTATCTAATATATTATACTTTAACCAGATTAAAAATATAAAGTACTAACTTACTCCATTCCATCATTTAGACTTATCCAAAATACATTGGTCCAAACTCATAGTCTAAAAATTTATATGAGAGGTTAACACAATGATGCTATCTTTTAGAACATAATAACATGTGAATACATTCATCATGTATTTTCATAGAACATGGTAACACCTTTAATTATCATAATAGTTTATTGAATATCCTCATGCTCTCTTATTCCTTATAGAATATCAAACACACTCCTTAAATCAAAAAATGATTGAACTCCAAAAATTAAGGAATAAAAAAAATTAATTCCTAGGAAATCAGGAATTTCTAAAATGATTTATCCAAATAAATAATATCTTATTACAAAATAACTACCTCAATATCGAGACCATATTAAGGATTATCATTCACTCAACCATTTATTTTCCAAAATGTTTAACATGAAACTGTATTTTTACATGGTACTATAAAATTTAAAGTCCTTCATAAAATAGTATTATAGTACAATAATAATTTATTTCCATAATTCAAATAACTAGTACATCAATAATACAACCCCCAAATAACATAATTAATTACTAAGAATACTATAACACTAATTATTCCTCTTCATCTATGGTAGTATCATAACATGATTAGTATCCGATAACATCATTTGGGGTATTACCTAATCATTAAGAGATTGATTTTTGTAGTGCCCCAACTCCTGGATGATGAAGTGTTGTAAACTTGAAACATTATCCTTACCCATAAAATCATGAATTTTATGTCATTTTCTCCACACTTATATCAAACTCTCATTCCTTTCCAGCACTTCCCCGGGTGATTCTTTCAGCAGTTACAACATTTGTTAAAAAACATATTCCCCTTATTCCCTTTATCCATCAGTCTATCTACCATTCTATTCATTTCTAGTTTCCATTCAAAGCCATATTCCTTAGACAATTCATTACTTTTCTTAATAAAACATGATATTATTTATTCACGTGATGATAATATGTGGGATACTATTTCCCTTCTAAACGATGGATTATGAAAATAAAAAATATGATCCTTCTTAGGCTATAAATAATTCTTATTTCATGATTTTCATTCCTTTTAGAAGGCATGATGACATACACTAGGTTGGATCATATCATAATTTATAACACAAAAACCTGAAAAATTATCTTCATTAATTGAAGATTATCACACATGTAGTATCATAATCATAAAAATGGTTTCTTTGCTTAAATATTCAATAATAAATCCTTTACAATGGGTTTTAATGAAAATGTGATTTATCCTAAGCATATACACCTAGAGTGTCAATCTAGGTGTGTAGTAAAGATTGTTTTCCTGAACCAAGATACCACAGGTCAAAACCAAAACTCAATGTTGATGTTTTCACCCCTAGGTACAACTAATCGAGAACCACTACCACATATAGTATCCATACAGGGATGTATTTTTGGGAAAACCCACATAATATCTACATTAAAAAATTTATTGGATGTTCTTCTATAATAATCCTCAATGTCTATCATAGGGTAATGTTTCCAAATCAGGGTTCATATGAATCTATTTCCATTGTTGTTTCAAAACTAAGTCTGATAACAATTGTAATGCTCTAACACTAGAAGATTGAAACCCATTAATTATATTAATACATTGGTATGATTACATGAAATTAAGTCCTAAAAGACAGAGCAGATTTGCAGTCTTGGAAAATAGATTACATATATGAACATTAAATTTCACTTTTAACGTAAAACGCAAAATAAATAATCCCTTTAGAACTCCATTATTACCCTAGGATAACCCTGAATAACATCATAATATTCTTTTTGGAATCCTATTAAAGAAATAAATAAGAAATGGGTGAGATCAGATGCTCAGTAAGGGTAAAAAATATAACTAAAGTAACCAGAATCATTTTTGGAATCATATAAAATTTAATTACAGGCCCTTTAAACATAAACATCATCATAATCATGCAATGCAAAATCAAATAATTTCATTTAGTTATTCATATAGAAATTCTACTAGTTTAATAATCACATGTAACATTAATAATTAATATCATAATGATAAAATGAATTATGTCAGACATCTTAACCACAAAGTCAAGGCATCGTACCAATACTCTAAATATAAATTTTATCAATGTCTTGTTCCAAGGCACTACTTTGTCTCATCAGTCATTCTTATCCTTTGAGGGAAATAGCAGGCCCACCCATAACATAATACGTCTAATGCAATTCACATTTCAGAATGTTGAATGTTTATATAAACATTTGTTTTAAAACTATCATATGAAAAGTCTATACATTAAACATAAAACATGAATGATATAAAAATATCACCTACACAGTAAAACATATAATATAATATTCAATAAAATATGGGTAATTTTATTAAAATAAATAAACCTTAATCATGAATAATATTTTATAAAGGATGTAGACATAATTGTAAATGATCAGTAATCTTAACAGAGAGAAACATCCATTTATTTGGAAGTTTTTACGAAGACACAAAATTATAAAGGCAGTCATTTAAAAGTAATTCTTGAATAAAAGTGTCCCACACCACTTACAAAAATTTTAAAGGAACAAAAATATTTATAAAATCATGTCGATAAAAATATATCCATAATATCATTTTAATGTATGGATGACAATTAAATAGATTTTGAAAACTGAATCATTATGAAATTTAAAATTATGATTTAGTTAAAGATACCATTTCATAAAAACAAGAAATATTCCAAATAAAAATATTTTTATGAAACATGGAAATGGTTGATAAATATGTTTCAATAAATACTTACACATAAAAAATCTCTGATAATTATGATATTGTGGAATTAACCCTTACCTTGTACTTTCCTTAAGTTGAGGGTACATTTAGCATCTTTTATAATGACCATAGTATGTTATTAAATTATACTAGAAATATATTAATATTTATGATATCATATATTATTAATTTATAACATTATACTTCCCATCATATAATAATTTCCATGATAAAGTATCCATTTGTGTATTAATCACTTGTTTATCAGGCATGATTGAAATTGTTAATCATGATCTAATCTCACAGACCATGGTTTACATAAATCCAAAAAATAAAAAATTATTTATATATCATATATATATAATATAAATATTTATAATAGATAAATATAATAAATGGAAAACACTGTTAATGAAGATGGTAGGCTGTACGTACACATAAATGTTGTTTCTATTTTCAAATTGTATTGAACAGAAGTAAGTGATTGAGATATATGTAAATAAATACATAAATACATATATATATATATCCGGTAATATTTTTATGTCATATGTAACATACTTATTAATAATATATATTTTTATAATCGGTGTTGAATGATGAACATGGAAATCTATCTCATCGTGTCGTGGAGATGGAAAGTCGTCCGTACACACGAGGAACGATATCATTCTATTGATGGTGAAATTTTTTGAAATTGGAAGTTATATAATATATAAATAATCATTAAATTGATTTATTTATTATTATCATCAATTATACTCATTATTATATCCATCCAAATAATAAAGCGTTGAATAACAAACTACACTACGATGTGGAGACAGTAAGTCGTACGTACGCACGTATGGTGGCCTTTTAATTCCTAGGATAGATTCAATAATGAATATAGTTGTAACATATTTATAATATCATAATATTATGTAAAAGGTACAAGTGTTATAATTTTTTTATGGAAACAACAATGAAAGAGTAATTAGAAGAAGAAAAAAAACATTGAAATAGGTGATAGAATAATTACCTCTTCTTCTAGTTCATCCCATAGATTTGAACAAAAGGAATCCATAGCTGGTATTTCTTCTCAATGTAAGTCCAATATGATTAATTAATGGATGTTTTTAGGAAATTTGAGTAGGTTTTGGCCAAGTCAAATGGATATGGAGGAATTAATATGAAAGATGGAGAAGTACACTTTTATAAGAGTGGTGAGTGGAAATTTAGTATAATCATGAATTATTAGTTTATTATAAAATAATTTTAATATTATATTAGCTCCAAAAGTGATTTAATTCGAGTCTAAGGTGGGTATGGGTATAAATACTCTCATAAAATAGCCTTTATAAATGTTTATATCCAAATAATATATTTATCTTTTAGGTATAACTCTTTGTTAAATAGTTTAAATTTTACAATGTTTTCTTGTATTTTTAAATTAGATGGTCAATAATCACACTCTAAAATGACAAGAGAGCCTCAAGTGGTTCCTTAATGAAATATTTATCATTATATATGTCTTTTAGACTAATATGATATTTTTAGGAATATAATATCATTTAATAAAATTGTATTTTGTTTTAAACTCATTAATGTCAATTTTGTAACTATTTTGTAATTTTTTTAAAGCCATGAATCCACAATTAATAAAACAAATACCTTGAATCAACTGTATCATGTAATTTTAACCTAAATAATTCAATTATGGAATGAAATGTATACATTTATATTTATATTGATATTTATAATATCAATTAATTTAATCTTTCATTAATAAGGTAATTACTCCAACATCATTGTGCCTTAAATAAATTAAATTATTAAATGAATAAATATTATAAAAAATTATCAATATGTAGGAAATAATTTTAAATAACCAATGAATATTTATAGTCGAATATATCAAATGTATAAATTTATATTTATAATGGTTAAATAATAAAATATTAATTTAACAATTTTAACTCTTCTTTAAATAAAATATAATAAATGTTTTAATCTTACCCATGTGATTAAAAACGGATCATAATTATGTTCTATGGTGGTTTTAGGTCGAATAAAACTTATCCAATTGAATTAAGAAATTATTTTGGGGTAAATTTATATTAATATATTATTATTTTCCCTTTAATTTCATTATCAACTCTTAATTGCGGTAAATAAAAATCAAAAATTATTATTCATAAAAAATTATTTTCTTCCCATTGAACCAAATTTTTGTTAATAATGTAAACTATGACTCTTTAATTCTGAAATACAATTTTCAGAAGTGTTAGAATAATATTTTATAAAAATTTTCAAATATTCTTAGAAGATGGGTAAAAGATGTCAAAAAGTTTAATTAAATTTTACACATATAATCTGGATAAAAAATGGATCTAATAAATAATATTCAAATAATATAGTTATTATATATCTTTTTTTAAATTAAAATAAATTTAAAATAAAAAATAACTATTTAAATAAAAAATTCGGTTTTATGTACTGTGCAGTATATTTCCCTATAAATCAAAAAATAATTGTTTTCAGATAAATACAAAAAATTTATCTTATGATAATATTGATATTATGAATTCCAAAATGAAGTATATTTTAATAAATTAAATACATAGGTGTGTCTAAAATTAATTTTGTTATTGTTCAGAAAAGGACATGTAAAATAGTTATTTTAATAATTGTTTTTCAAAATATATTACTATTTTAACAAAACATATACATTTCATTAAAAATATGATTTATTTATATGAAAAATTTATAAATAACATTTTATTTTTATTTTTTACTATTCATATCACAATATTTAATTGATAAATAAATATATCATTTAAATAATTGTAATACTATTGTGTTGTTTCCAAGAAACACAATCTTGCATATAACACAAGTCAATCTGGCGTGGCATGAAATATAAGCTATTAAATTACTTTAAAGAGATAAAGTACTATAAAATAATGGGGTGTTACACAAATTCCCTTAATAATTATTTTATTGTAGAAAACACCATATGAAATAATAATGGTAATATTATTATTTCTCTACATGACCTGAACATGAAAATAATAATTAAATTTATTTTAATTAAATAATTATCAGTATTATCATTTATCACATGACCATTAGACATGATATTTCAATCCTCCGACAATATTTACCGATCCCAGATTAATATCAATTTATTTATTAAATTATTATAAATGCATTAATCACCAAAAATTAAATAAATATTATTTTCAATAAATAGAATATAAATATTTATTAAATATTTGATTATAATGCATTCTCTCGAATAAATAGTGAGGGAATAAATTTGATCAAGAAAAAATTAATAATTAGTAAATCACAAAAAAAAATATTTATTCAAGTTGTTAAATAATAAATAATAATATATTTTGTAACTAGGATTTCGGATACACGTAGTGTGTGACCCCCTTGGCCTCATTCTCAGTGGTATTAGGTAAATAATCCTAATGTCCATTGTAAGCACCTAAAAACATGCCAAGGAACCAATAGAGAAATAATTTTATACTAGAATGACATGGCATTTCATTTGAACACATACCCTATATTATAATCCCTTTATTAGAATATCTCAAATGATCTAGGGTGCATACCAGTTCCATCAAACTATATGCTCGATATCTCATTTGTTTACTTTCAAAATATAGAACATCGATATAGAATACCATGTCCATGGATTTATATAGGAAATATCATCTACAAAAAGGACTTAAGATATAAATATTTGTTCCATAATGTAATTAATAGGTAATTTTTTCCTTTTTCACTGGGGAAATAATACTTTTTCAATATACGACATATCCTACCACTCCACGAACATTTCTCATCACGGCTTTTATCAATACATCCTTGTTCCTGACACATAATACCCATTAATAATAATATTTTTGTTTATGGTCACACACACAAATATAGAGCTAGTAGAATCCAATGATACATAAAAATATGTATTTTTTATCAACACGTCCTGTCCTCATTTTATCAATATTGGATATTACCAAAGCAATATATAATGATAAGGTGTCTCAGTGTCCTAGGAGTCTCCACCAGCAATTTCATGTATCATTTGTGAACAGAAAATGTTATAATCCTAGAATAGTTCCGATTGAGATATTATTTAAAATATTTCCATGTCGATTTGAATGATTTTACCCCCGTAAATTTTACATTTCATATGAAATTTGATTGTTTTTTAAATTTTGGGATGTTTTAAGATAAAAAGTAAAATTTCATTAATTATAAAATTTTAGTTGTTTTTAATAGATTATATATTTTGATTATATCATTTATTATACTAGTATAAATATAATGATTTTTTAAACCCTATTTCATAATGTAAATATTGTTCAATTGGACATCATCTTGATTCTAAAATATAGAGGCCAAATTAAATCTTTCATTTTGGAAATATTTTGTGGGTGACTAGGTAATTCAGATCATGATTTCCAAAATCATTTATTCTACATTGATATGAAATTTAGCTTGTATGAGAGAATTAATTATTATCTCAAAGGAAAAATATATTATAAATTAATTCATGGATTATTTCAAATAAGGGGGAAAATTAGAAAATATTTTTTGAGAAAATGTTTTATTCGATAATTAAATCAGATGATTCACACCATGTATCTAAATGATATTAATTTTTCTGGTTCAAAAAAGATAGAAAATATTTAAAAAATAATGGAAGATACTAGTAGAATATTTTTATATTCATGTGGTGTATAATTGGATATATTTCATAAAAATAGTGCCTCAAGAAATCTCATCAGTTTTTTACAAGTTAGGAAATATAAATAGTTTTCTTCTAATTTCATTAAATGAAATTACTTTTATGAGATGGATTTTTGGAGGAGATCATTCTGAAATATGTGACTCTAGTTTTATAAGAAATTACATGTTTGGTAACATTTTTTTCATACCATAATGATGGATGAATAATGAAAAATAAACACTAACTCTGTGGATATGTTGACATATTTTCCTACAAATAGATCCCTTGAGACTCCCATACAAGATATTCTAGATGACCTCATGTAGGGCATGCTATGATGGAGATGCTACGTGGGAGAAGTGGAGTTATTTTGATGATAATCAAGGAATGAAGGTCTAAAATCCATGTGGTGGTGGCATCCGATAATGTAGTAATCCTAATTTTTCAGTTGGGTACTATAATGTATTCTTATTATATTTTTTTAATCAGTTTTATTCTTTGATGAAGTGATATTTTCTTTCAAGAAATCAAACACCTGAATTTCATTATATACTATTAATCATCTTTTGAATGTAAACGAATTTCATTGTTTTTTAAATTTTATTATTCAATATCTCCATATTGAGCAGAAAATGTGCAATTTCATTTGGTTTCATAGTGGACATTAGGAAATAAAATAAAATTTTAATTGTATAAACAGCCATATTTGTGGTATCAATATATGTTGTATGAAATATAGGTGTTTTCATGGAGGTAATTCAGTGATAATTTAGAAATTATTTTTTTTAATTCTATTAATCATGGTTAAAAGGTGTGTCATATGATCAATGTTTGTACGCCACTCCCTACTTTGGTTTGATTCCATCACTCCAGTTTTCTTATGATTTTCAATCTCTAACATAGAATAATAATTGAATATATATTATTAATAATTTACATACATTTAACCAATTTCTAAACATAATTTTGAATTTTTTACTCTAATGAAAACAAATTAGCCATTTGACATCACGATAAGTTAGACTACGACATTATAATGAGGTAACCTCATCGTCCCCATTATGCTAAATATTAATGGGAAAAATATTGATATGTGTAATGAAATTGGAAACACTAATCATAATTTTGGACCATTTTTACGGAGGTTTAAAAAGTTGTTTTGAATTTATTTTTTCCTTTTATGGATTCTAACCATTAATATAGATTCATTGAAAAATAAAAAAAAATTATTTTCATAGAGATTACTCTTATTTATTGTCTGGTAATCAATAATAATAGGAGCCCAATAATAAATAATTTTTTTAATTTAAATTCAAACAAAATTCATTCAAATTGAAAATTTAATAAAACAAATTTGACTTCATTCAAATGAATTAAATGAATTTTAATCAAAAAATAAGCTCATGAAATAGAAAATCATATCCCACCTAATTTTGATGCTCATGAATCTTTAATGGATGAGTTGGATAGTGATGTGGACAATTTGTAAATTTTAAAAAAATAATTGTAACTCATTCCCCAAATGAAGTGTCTTTTTGAATAAAAAAAACTTTGAAAAACATTTATGATCGATTTTTTGAATATAAAATCTCATATGCTGCAACTATTTTTTGAAATTAAAAAATCAAAAAATTGTATGGGTTTTTGGATAAATAAAAAGAGATGCTTAAGAAATTAATTATTCAAGACCATTTACAGGATCTTGAGGTAATGTAAAAATTTACTACAAATATGTTTTCCTCCTAGATAGTTCTTGGACTAGAGAATCCACAGGTGGATGTCTCAAATGTTGATTCCATTTTTCCTGATTATTTTGATAATAATTTTTTATCTACACACCCCGAGGTAAATGTTGTTCCATGTTTTTAAGTTGATTAATTTTTTAGATTATGAAAATGTCCTTGTTGGGGTGGAGGAATGTATGGTGGTCCAATTAGAATACACTTATACGCATGATGGTGGTGTTAATGAGATAATTTTCAACGAAGAGTCAACTTATGAAGCTAGTCGTGATGATTAACCACATATTACGATTATTATTCAAAAACTAGTGGAGGTTTATTTCTGGTGATATATTCATCCAAAATTTCCCTCATATTTTTTTTCTATTCTACAATATCATTATAACATCAAATTCATGGAGGGGAACCGAAATAAATATGATTTTGGAATAATATGAATGTTTTTTGAGTATATAAATATTAGATAAGTTTTATTTAGTTAGTCCATGTAAATGAAGCATCTCCCACCATCATATTGGTGATGATCATCTAGAAATTTGTGACTAGTGGAAATAAAATCCTAGCATTTACATGTGGGTACAAACCAATACTTTTTTCCCATTTATTTAATTTTTTTCATGATTTCAAAAAAAATCTAGATTCATTGTTATGTTTTTAATGGAGATTTCCAAATAGCTTTAACTAAGAGGAAAGAAAAAGGATTCCACTACTAAACAAAAATAAGTTTTTTTCTTCGCTTTCCATATATTTTTAATGTCTTATTATCTTGAAATCGAATTCTCATATAATCTATGGAAATGTGCAAATTTTAAAAAATATGTGTGGCATGATTAATTAGATTTGTATAATAGGACATTGGATCTTAAATATTAAAATATTTTTAAAAAAAACATAATTTTAGCTTCAAAGAAATATTATTTTTAATTGAATATTATTTTCAATTAAATAAACCATCATGATTGATGGAATTGAACATAAATTTGGTATTACAAGTGACCTATTCTAGAATCAAGTTATGGAAAATAATTAAAAATAACATTTATTTTTTAATTCATTCTATGAATGTTGTTAAAAATCAAAAATCACTTTCCCAAGAGGATTCTGAGAAAATTTATTTAACTTATTCACATTTTATGTCTTCTTGAGTGAACCAACAATTGATTGATTTAACCAAAACATGCCATATTTCTGTCACAATCGGTGATCATTAAAAAAGATGTGTTGTAAATGATTAAAGATGTTCATTTATAATTCATGTCACCATAATCATGAGAATCCCTTTTATTATAGCTAACACAATGCAATTTACAATTATGATCCTAAATTATCCATAACCATAAAGTAAGATATCTTTATTATAACACATTTTCCCAATTAAAATTCAATTGAAGTACATTGAAAGATTTTTTAAATAGTAAGTATGTGGTAGATTCATTGTGGTGTTATACATCATTTGGAGCTATTTTGTTGAAAATAAATACTCTAAAGAGATGTTATTGATGATAAAATACTTTTATTAGAGTTTGTTCATGCATGATCATAAATGGAAAATGGAGTTGTTCCTTTCTAGACCTCTACAAGAACTAAAGATATGCCTATCTAAAGAATAAAAAAAATTCTATTTTAAAGAGAAATTTTTTTGAAATTGAAGCTAACTTTTTAGATTATGGGAGATGTTCAAAAAAATATTTAAGATGTTTTATAGTGTATATTATTCCATAAATAATTTTGATAATCCCCTAATTAGTTGAGAACTAGAATTACTGAATAATTCTTCAAAAAAATCCAAACCATCTCATTCTGCATTAGAATTTTTCATTTTTAAACCCACCATCCATCATACCACATTGAATCCCTTTCTATTTCCACATTGTATGAGCAATTCATTTTCGAAATTGATTTTGGATTTATAAATTTGTTATGGCTAGGGTGACTTCTGCATTAAATTGGATAATAAAACTTTTTCTCAAAATAAAAATTATGTGTTGAGAATGAAAAAAAGTGAGGTAGGTATATATGTGCATGTAGGAATTAATGAAAGTATTATTTAATGAATAAAAATACTAGTTAATAAATATTTGGATCTATTTAAAATTCATGATATGTTTGGTTCTATGATTTTAAGGTTGTCAATTTCATTATTCATGTTTTTAATTTTAATTTTATATTTTTTATGAGATCTGTATTTTTAGGGAGTCCATGTTCTATGTTTATTGGAATTGATATTGAAAATATAATATTTTACATTCCTATTAAAATGATTTCATTCCCAAAAATTTAATATTTTATCTGACATTTCATTGTTTTTGGAATTTATTGATGTTTTGTGATAAAATGTTATAATTCCCTAATTCATGATTTTTTTTGTTTTCAATAGCTTCAATATATTGCGTATATAATTTATAATTCTAATTTAAATTAATGGATTATTTTTAGTATCTCATAACTTTTCAGCTAAAATGTTTTCAACTAAAACTCATTTTTATTCGAAAATATAGTCGCCCAAATAAATCTGCTTTTGTGGAATGTTTTATTCAAAAACATTGTGGACCATATATATCTAATGGAGGCATCAATCTAGATCAACATGTCCAAAATCATTTATTTCACATATATATAAAATGTTGCTCATCGATGGACATTCATGATAAATATTATTGGAAAATTATTTCCTTAATGAATTAGTTTATAAAGTCAAACAAGTGGAAAATTTAAGAATCATTTTGGCAGAAAAAGATATATTCAATAATTAAATCATATGATCATGACCATGTATCTAAAGGATAATTAATTTTTAGGTTCTCCAAAAAATTCATGGATGAACAAATATCGAGAAGATTCCAAAATATTACTCTACCATTAATGGAGTGGGAATTTGTATATCTTTCGAGAAAGCAGCGATGCGAGATAAGTCGTGAATCAATTTCAATCCGTAAAAAACAATTACAAGTCATGTAACTGCATTACACAACATGAAATTTTGGGGAGTGTTTTTTGGAGGAAAACAAGACAAGATTCATGATTCTAGTTGATGGGGAAATTACATTTCATGTTACACATCTAATCATCATGACGACAATTGAGAGGCGAAAAATAAATACTGATATTACCTAGGTGTTGAAGAATTTTCAAATAAATAGAAACATCAACCAACCTCTCAAGATATACCATATGACCTAGAATAGATCAATCTATTCAAGAGAATCCATTTAGGAGAAATAGAGTTCAATTGATGATAATCATGGCATGATGTCCTAAAACCAACGTGGTGGTGCTATCATAGATTCACAGATTCTTTCCATTTGCGTTTCATACATTAATGTATTCTTGTTATATTTTTTCGAAACTATTTTCATGATTTATGGTGGTTTGTTTTATTTATTGAAATAAATATGATCACTTATTTTCAAATTATTTATCATCTTGTGAATTTAAAGTAATTACATTTCTGTTTAAATTTATTTTTGTGTGGTCCCCCTATTGAGATGAACAAGTCCAATTTGATTCACATGCTCAGTGCACTTTGGGAATTCAAACCCATTTTATATGGGGATAAAAAAACATATTTTAGGTTTAAATATGGTTTAAAGGAAATGTATGTGTTCACTTTGAGTTCGTTGTGTTACCATTGTGAAACATAATTTGATAATTCAATTAAACAAAGATAAATGGAGTTTCTGTAGATTGACATTTGACAATTGCTTCCTTATTAGGATTGTTTTACCCTATCACATTTTCTGATGATATTCAATCACTAATGTAGATTTGTTATTATATATATATTTACTGTAATTCATATTATTTTAACCTATTTCAAATTCACACTCCAAATTTTGACTCAAATAAAAAAAATTAACAATGTAACAATTTGGTAACATAGCATGGAACATCCTCACGAGACAAGATTGTGGTTACCACTTTTATACATTTTAATGGGAATTTTATTTAATATAGTTATAAAAATAAAAAACATAGGGTCACAAACATATATTTATGAATAGTAGTGTAGCGGTTCTAGGTTATCATCTTAGTGGGAACTGCTATGTCTTGTTAGTCTAATAACTACTCATAAGAGATATTCACAAACTATATTATATAGATGAAAAATCATGATGTTATAATTATTTTAATAATATTAAATTCAATGAATATAATATTATCATTAATTATAATGAAGTTGTTTCTACGGATCCCACTCCAACACAGACATATTATACCACCAAACAATTGATTAACATATCGGTATCGACTAATCATCATATATTAATAGATATATCCAACAACATGAACAAAAATAAATGATAATAAATTAATATGTTTTATTAACAGTTTATGGAATTTATAATATAATATCATTTAATAATAAATATTTAATCAAAATGGAAGAATCATATGATATTATTAAAAAAATTACCCCAATTAGTAGTCATCAAATAAATTAGAACCATATCAATCTAAATTATAAATAAAATACATGACATAGAAAATAAATACTTGTATAGATAGTAAAATTAATATAGACTGAAATATAATTCAATGTCACTTCACATTACAAAGTAATTTAGTAATAGACATAATCCACATATATAATATTATAATTATGTACAATAATAATCATATGTTTAAAATGATTACACTCTATCTGTATGAGTGGAGTATTTGGCCATCATATAGAAGTAAATTCAAATGGATCTGATGAGGTTAAGTGGAAGATAATATTATACTAATATAAAAAATATAATGACCTATGATTTATATTTATAATGTTATAACCCCCATTAATAAGAATATGTCATAAAGATAAATATTAAGAATTACATTATTATTTTACATAAATATGAACTGTAGTGAAAAATAAAAAGTAATGTGGACAATGAATGGGGTTTTATTGACGTGAAATGATAATTAGATGTGGTAAATTCCCCTTTAAAGTTATATATTTAGATATAAACAGAATTATTATATGTTAATGTTATATGGTTCTTCATTTCTACGGAAAAAATATAAATTTTTTATAATTTATAAAAAAAATATACTTCAACCATATTACATCGCATGTGGGTAGTGTATCTAAAAAATTGATAATATAATTTTTTACCAAATACATATACACTAACTATCAGTTGTAAGCTCAATAAATAGATATGGATCATAGTTTAATACTTATTAACCCAAATCCTATAACTATTTATGTCATTGAAGGATAAATTAATAAGTTATTAAAGCAAAAAAATTAATAACAATTATTAACCTATAATTTTCATTACTTCTTAAAACCTCTATATAATTAAAATTCTCTTCCATTAAAATCGACATCCATATTCTTATGGGTATAAATGTGGACACAAATAATTCTTTATAATGACTTGGTTTCATTATTCATACTAAAAACATATTCAAAACCATATAATTTTATTAATGGTTACCTCCAATCTTAATAAATTAATTCAATTTTGATATATTATTTAAATAGGATATTCAAACTTTTCTACAATGGATTTATACTCTATATAATTCTATTAAATCACAAGTGTATGATTTCATTCACAATTTCTTAATTTAGTCATGTGAATGAAATTATGAATGGAATTTGGTTTAATGTTCAATGAAAACATATAAGTGGTGTCCCTAACACATCCCAATAATTTTAAAGGTGTAAAGAATTAATTTAGAAAATTTAACCAAGGTATCTATATGTGTGTTTCCAAATGTCTATGAAAGAAAAATGATGAAAGGATCAATAAAATTAAATTTTTAGGGTAATAACTAGAAATCACAAAAAGAGACATCCTAACTTTTATTGGATACAATCCAATATAAATTCAAATTTTCATGTTCTGAAATATTATTGACAATATATGAATTGATTATTGAATAATAAAATACTTTAGTCTAAAAATTATAAGATTTAAAAGGCCTTCCATAAGTATCATCTAATAAACACATTTATATTGATGGATGGTTAATAATTTTTTATGTAAAATGCACTATTAACAGTTGATCCTCTCATGAGACTCCAATTTAAGGAATTAAATATAATATTACATCTTCTATAATCTAAAATTATCTGATATGATTATATATGGAATTAGGATATAATGCCACATTAGGCTTTTTATCTATGCTAAATGTTAACCAAACCCCCTCCCAATGCATGGAATGAATATAGATTCCTTTAAATGATGATTTAGTATATTAAATCATGATTATTTATTACCACAATAACATATAGAACTCGTAAAGCATCAAATATAGGAAAACCCTCTTAAAGGATTAATGAAGTTTGTCATGGGAAAATAATACATGTTGAGTGAAACAATATCTCCACAATCTGATTATCTTGGAATACTGGTTAACATTCTTGTAGTTGTCAAATCTCTCTTCAATAATAGATTATTATTTTGTCAAAAACCCCATATTACATTGACTCAGTTATATCAACTATTAGAATTTCATTCTTATATTTTCAAACATTTTAACACCCTTTTCTTTTTATTTCCACCAATATTAGAAATTAATATATTGACCCATATTTTTAATCAAGGTATATTTTTCATAAAATAAATATGAATGTTATATCATTAATTATTTTATTGAAGTAATTGAGACTACAGTACATCCATCAAAATATATGAAATATGAATGATATTTGAACCAATGTTCTCTGATCATCCCTTCATCATGTTTCATGTATCAAATTATATAGTTTGGATTATATATATTTGATCATATTATAAATTATAATATATGTGATATAAGGTTATTATATTATAAATTATTCTTGTATATAACCTCTATTATATACCTTCAATGTCCATATAATATTTATATCATATGATATTATTATTTTCCCAAATCATCAATTGATGGTAAATAATTATAAAAAGTTAATATAAATAGACATTTCCATTCGGTTGGATATGTACACAATTGATATCATATGGTTAATGTTATTTGGCATTTTGACACATCCTTAAATTTAACCCCTATTATGTGTAATATTATTTAGTGGTATTTTGGTCTATACATACCTTGAGTATTTTTCAAATTTGTATTTAATATATCACTTATTGTTATTTGAAAGTTATCTGAGCGTTATTTCATCTTTTTGGATGTTCCTTTTAAGACTACATCATTTTGTGGAATGATATTTTATTTCCCATTGATATTTAATATAAATATATCATAACTGATTGGTTGATTCATCATTATATATCACTATAATTTAAATAAGTTCAGTTATAATGACAATATAATATATTGATAAAAATTTCATCATCTATTAAAAATGTACAACACACATTATTATCTATAAGAAAAATAATCTATTCATTGTTTAGGATGTGAATAATTATCTCATTTTCAAAAACTCCTATATAAAATTATGCCAATATACAATGATCCTATGTGAGAAACATATATTTAAAAAAATTGAATCATTATTATATGAAATACATACTTAAAAAATATTAATAATCTTATAAATACATTATTCTAAAAATATTTCCATAGTTATTTTGTATTCATTGATATAGAATCTAAATATCAATAAGATAAATAAATTAGGTGTTTGTATAACTTCCATTATAAAAAATCTACATATCAAACATAACAATCATATCATTATGAATAACGTATTTTTCATACATAATGATGGAAAAATGTGCTTCAATATGGATTAATGATCATTTTCAACAATTCTATAAACTATATCTTCGGTTACTATTATACAAGAAACCATTCAGAAATATTAAATTGACACTAAAATTTATAAAAATAATAATTTCTGAGTGTCTAATTTTTTGTTCAAATAGGATGACAACCTATTCATGGTTTAATTTTAGAGAACCACTATTTCTAATTTTATTTATAATGGGAACTAAAAATATTTGAAAATTATAATTAATGTTGAACATTGAAGGGTTCTATACCTGATATACGAATAAAATTCATATATAACTACTTAATTTTTTCATAAGGACAACTTCGATACATTTGTGAGACATTACCACTCTAATAAACTATTTTTATTATATTTATATTAAAATAATCTTTATGTTCCCCATCCATTATGGATATATATGATATTGTGGTATAAAATTGAGTTATCAATTAGAAACAGATTAATGGTAAACAATAAATCACATTTCATATGTACTATTATGAAATATTAAAAATATGAACCACTATAATAGAATACAATATAAGGAAACATTAAATTCTAATTAAATTATGAAACAAAAAAATAGGCTAATAATTTATTTGGAAACGAAAGCAACACTTCCATGAAAGATAACATCCCAACATTTTAAAACATCAATATCTCTAAAAATAATATATATAGTACCAATATTTTTTAGAATGATTCCAAGTAGTTATAAAAATATATATAAGATCAAAAATATATTGAAATGATTATTAATATAATATAATTTACTAATTTATATTTAATGAAAAAATATTATATTTAACAAAAGGAAGATGCCAAATTTCAAGAGGACATGATTATTAGTAATACTCACTTACCAAAAGTTGAATCCTTTTATTAAATATCATATTTATTTCAAATAGGTATTCATGAATAGAGATTAATTCCTAACACAATGAAAAAGAAAAATTATTATAATACAAGACACTGTATAATGTATATGATTCCCAAATAGTTGCCCAATTAGTTAATAATCCCTATTTAGTATTGGGTGTATATTGGAGTTTACTATATTATCTTCTTGATATGGAATAATATCTATATGTATATAATATATATAAAAATTATGAAATGATATATGTGAGGACCTTATTATAATGTCAGACTACAAAATTTGATCATCAAAAGGGTTCTCAAATCCATCAATTTTAGTAAATGAATGGATTAACATTTTTGTCCTACGTAGCATTATATTATTTCTAAATTATTATAGACAAACATAATTTTTTTTAAATAAAAATAATTTACACATGATTTTCACTACATCTACTTAAATATATATTTAACTTCAAATGGCTTAATTATTTCACTAGTGACATATTATATGGGTTATTTCATAGAATGGTATTCAGGGAACACTAATAACCAATAATACATTATGTGATCAACTACTTATTATCTTCCCCACTTGCACATCAAATTGAAACATGACTTATAACTAGGGGTTCACTAAGGAAATATTCTTCCAATATTTGAGCCTCTTTTAGATATTGTGTCATTAATCACATTATTTCTACTATTTCAAGAATGGAATAATGATTTTATTCCACTCATTTAGTTTATAATTGGTTCGTGAAACCAAAATATTTGATTAATTTCATTGATCCCTTATCATAAAAATTATTCATTGTAAAAATAAATATATATATAAATATTCTGTTGTGTTGGATGAATGTAATTAATCCTTAACCAAGGCCATAAGATATAAATCCATTATTTGATATATATTTAATGGGTATAATTTCATGAAAAAAATAACTTTTGTGAAGATTAAATGTAATTTACATGATCTTTATTAGACATTTTCATATAATCTCCCAAAAAAAGGTCAATAATTATAGAACAAAGGTACCAATCATGATCTAGTGTTATTCTAGAATCTCAATACTCTCAGGGATATGATAATAAATTTTTTTATCCATTACACTATTACATGAAGAGATACACTACCTTGAAATATGTGAGGACTATGGTATTGAAAATATCAATTGAAGATAATGTTTATAGTATCGTAATGAAAATATATTTATCTAGAATGTATGTAATCATTTACATCCATGAAATTATGATCTTAATGTTTATGAGGTTCCAGTCCTTGTTTATTTCTTCATTCATATAAACATAGAGGTAAAGTAAACACTGTAATTTTTGGAAATAACATATATAGGAAAATTATTATAATACATCATTAATAGATAACTAGAAATTATGATTTCTAGTATTATGATCGGTATATTCTGACTCTCTTAAGCACTATAAAATAAAATTTTAAAATTTATATTTTGAAAATTAAAATATATTATTCTTCAAAAATACATTTATTATAAGATTGATTTGTATAATAAATAATTCACATGATCAAAGAATAAATTTTTTTCACTATTGAGTTATCTTTTGAAACAAAAATATAAAATTTTTAAATAAAAATTGGGAAATCATGATATAAATAAAAAACATTGAATATTATTAATATATTAAATAATTTTTCAAAACATAGGTTCCTAGTCAGTATTATTGTATTTATATATAAAAACATTTATTTTATAAATATGTTTTATTTTATAGAAATCTATAATATTCTCATGTATTAAAGTGGTTATATATAGATAGGAAATTATATATTGTGGAATTATAATGTTTTGTTTCAAAACTATCTATGCCATGAATAATTCATGTGAGAGTCAAATACATTATATAATTTTAAGAATGAAATAAAAATATCTTACAATACACAAGGTATCCTTAGATTAAAACATTGTCATATTGTCTAGGGATATTTATGGGATACTTATAGAGTATATAATGTCTTGTATGATGGATTATAAAGAACAAATGACCAAATAACATTTGTGTTATTGATTATAATTGTCCTAATGAATCTAACCCATGTACATGAAATGTACACTTATCTGATAGTCAAAAAACCAAATCTCCACCTCATGATCATCGTTGCCTATAATAAATTGTAGTTAATGTATAAGATATATGTGGGAGATGTTTTATTCTATTATAAATATATAATGAAATATATATATACAAAAAATTCAATACCCACATAATTATCCAATATGGATATAAAAATACTAGGATTCTTTATTCTCCTCTAATTCCATCTCATATATAAGGGCCTCACATTGCCCCAATGAGTATATTATTGGGTGATAGTTTCTATCATGAATCCAATATGATGGATGTATTATAATGTAAACCATTTATACAGTCTACACCACATTAAAAGCCTCATGAGGGGAAACTTTAATCTACTCTATGGAAAAAGCCAAATATAGTTCCACCACCATCATTTCCATACATATTTCATTGAACACATAATATATTTCAATATTTGTAATATCAAGAATGATATAACAAAAATAAATATCAACGACCCTCCCAAAAGTATTCCAACCATTCCACCTTGTGTAGTCTATTATGAATACACAATCTACAACCATATCCTCGAAGAATATATGTATCAAATTTAACTTTCCTCTTTCTATGAGTCTATATTATTTTGATAATTCCATATATGATCTCAATCCAAAAAAATTTCCTAGGGTCCAATATTACCCATTAATGATGGGGGATACTGTCACAATGGATATAAAAAACAACTAATGATGTTCATTTTTTATATGATCATCTGTATTCATAGTAAATAGAAAAATAATTCCCCAAGACAATTTGGATCCATGTACTCTACTACTAGAGAGATAGTAAGATTATGCACCATTTTATTCCCCTATAAATCTCTATGTACTTCACTAGTATTTCACCAAACTGTAGTTCTCTATCATGCATCCCATGGTGGATCCCAAGGGTTTCACGATGGACACATTATCTGAAATCCCATAATGAACACATGAAAACACAATAAGAATATTTAGTATAAAAACTACCTATGTCCTCAATTGGTCATATAATATAGAACCCATATAATGGATTATTTAAATACCAAATATTATACATAAATAGGAATAGAAAAGAGATTAAAAGTGGAAAATAATTAATTAAATAGCTATTAATTTCATGTAATATAATATTCAAATGCTTAAGTACATTAATAATCATGGTATATAAACTCACATAAATATATTAGTTCATAACTATAAAAAATATCAATATAAATAATAAATTATAATAGAAATCAGTAATAAGAATAGCATATTCCTAGATATCAGTTAGAACTATTACATCAGGGAAAGCTAGGATCATGGGAGACTCCACTATATAACTCTCAAATGAAATTTCTCTTTCATGTAAATCACTCATCCAAAACCTTAGAAGATTTTTTTTTCAATTTTGAGAAAACCAAATTACAATCATTGTGACCAGGTTAATGTGTCACAAGAACACATGTGTCTAGACCCATCCCCCCAGGCTCCTATTGTAACTACTCAATGTCTGCCATCCATAATCCAGGTGTCGACAACTAGAACCAAATAGTAATATCCCAAAATGGGAATGAATTTTCCTTTAAAACAATACAAATGAATACGGTAAAAACTAATTAAAGGTAAAATTTATGTTAACCACAACTGCGATAAAATATATTGTTAGTACAATACAAAATGAATGTAATTGGCTCAGAATACAACCCTCTAAAAAGATAATTACAATGAAAATTAACTACAACATTGTAGATTTGTTTTCCACGAAAAACCCTACCAGATGTTTAAGTGTAGAGTAGCTACTAGATGCTATAGAATCCTACCCCACCTGCCAGATCTTATTGGGAACTGCCTAGTCCTAGGTCATTGAGTCCCCCATCATGGTGTCGAACGACAGCATTAGACATGAATTGTGCGTGTGAATATCGTGAAGCAGTGAGTAATAAAATACACACTAGAGATCCCAATCGACAATAGAAATACCACAATGCATAAACACAATGAAAAAAAACAATACATGATAACAATGTATAAATTCTCACACCAGGTTTAACTCAAAGTATAAGAAGTAGAATTATAAGTCATAAAGATAATAGTCTGTATTGTTGTGGGATTCATTATCATGGCCAACTCATCACTTGGGATTGTGGGATCGTTGAGACCCACTTGTATATGGGTCTAGGTTATTCAAATAGGCCCCCTCATATTTGGGAAACTAGATCACATATACCTGCTTATGTTTAGGTCAACTGGATCACTTCATCCCTCTCGTCTCTTGGCCAGCAAGTCCACTAAGACCCACTCGTCTCTAGGGAAGCTATACCACACAGTTCCACTCCTCTCTAATCTAGTGGGATAACTATGAACCACTAGAATTTGGGATATATATATCCCTAATACACACTCCTATTTTTTCCAGATATATCACTATGACCTGCTTGTCATATCCTTCACATCACACCCAGTTGTATGACTCTTTCTCTTGTTGTGATTGATTATGGTAGAATCTTCTCCACAAAACTACGATCACATATCAACAATCATAAAATGTCAATTATTATTCAATAATTAATTCCTCATCACTAGTGTCATGACATAGTATATGGAGCGTCAATCAAATTCTCAGTCAGAAAGATATTAGATTTTTAGTAAAGAGGGGTTGGTTCTATTAGGGCCTAGAATGACCTGGTCAGACAGACCCGACAAACAGAACTTGGGAGTCCCACATGTCCCGACCTAGTTCAGCGAACCCAACCCAATGGGTTATCGACTAGACTGGTCTGACCAGGCCACTAGTCTAGGCCCAATAGCCTTGGAGGACCCGTCCCGGTTTGGTTGTGGGTCTATCCTTTCAGGTCGCCCATCGACCCATTTTCATCTGGCCCTACCCACAATTGGATGGTAGGTTCTTTCCCCACCTGGGCTACTAGGGTCCCTATTTTTCTCATCAGCCCGACCCTCATCATTGGGCCCTCTCTTCCCCTAGCTAGGCAGCCTAGCCGTGCAGTCTCTACCACTGGACCGGTTTGCATGGCTGGCTGGTCCTCCCTCTTCCCAGATGCTCACTAGGCATCATTTTCAAGATGTAGGCTAGCAGAAAAAGAAAGATTCCACCATTCTATATAGCACAGACTACGGACATGGTGCACTCCTCGAATACGACACCCGATCACCATCTCCCTCCAATTTGGGTATGCTTACAGGAACCGGTTGTTTCGTGGTTCCATTTCATTGTCGCGGTCTGTGGACCATAGACTTTCACTATGTGGCATAACTGTTATGGTTGGGTGGCCACGTATCCCTACCACCAACTACCAGCTCCTAATTTTGCCACGGCCTGGTGCCACTATATCCAGCAGTCATAGCAACTGGGTGTCAGCGGCTCTTGTAGTCAATACTGGTTGGTGCCATCGTCATGTATTCGTGCCACCACCACATCCTCACACCAGTGCCATGGCCAGTATGGTTGTGGCCCTTCCTCTTATCTACTCCACTCCTGATGAGTCATAGATGATTCTCATTGAAGAACAGGAAGAATTCAATAAGAGGATATGGAATGCAATGACACACATAAACACCTAATGTACAATTTGGGACTTCGTTCAGGTTGACCCAAAAGCATTCTTGTTTGCAGGATCACAAAGAAGAATAAATAATGAGGAAAAAATGTAAGATTAATATCCCATTTTCCTAGAATCATTACTTTCCATTGATGAATAACTGATTCACAGGTCCACATGAATGTGAGTTAACCCACATTCTTCATTTGAAGAAATGAAAGGAGAAACCAAATAATTAACATAAAATCAAACCCCCTTCATGGAATATAATTGCTGGTTGAGGAAGAACATGATCACATGCCTACATTCCACATTCATTATCTCCATTTCATGGTTTCTAGAAATTTCCAATTGTAGGAAGAAGGGGAATTCATAGATCATCGTCACCACCCACCAAAGCCTGAGAGTAATACCATGATTTTTCCAACAACCTGATAAAAATTTTTGGTTATTAATTGATGTACCTGAATAAAAACATCTATTGCACTACGTAGCAACATAGTAACACATACTCTTTAATGAGATTCATTAATGATATTCATCGTCTCCTCATCCCTGAACCACATCACTGATGTGACACTTTTGAATGATGAAGAAAAGAATTAAAATATATTTTTATGTTATTTAAGTTTTTATACTAAAAATTCTGAAATATTACATTCCAACTTGACCTGTGCCAGTCATGGATAAGCACCACTGAAGGGAAACACACCCAGCCAAAGGTACCCTCTTATTTCAATTCCGAGTTACCATTTAGGAGATATAAATTTTTGAAAATGAAATTATTAATAGTTAATTATTTTATTTATGGAAAAAAAATAATTTCCATTGTTTCCTCGTGCGGAGCAATGATATTTTTTAGGAAAATATGGATTCTCTAGTTCAACGATGCCTACTGATTTTTGATTCGGAAACCGGTTTAAAATTTGGGAAATCATGCTTGAACATTTATTTAATGATCCTTAAAAATAGTTTAAAAATACATTATGACCACTCCGGGACATGGAATTATGTGTCGTCTCAGATCCTTTTTATGAAGCAATCCCATTTAATTTTCAAAAAAAGAATCATGTAATTTCAGGGTATTTCACCATGTATGAATCCCCATATTCAAGAGGATTATAACTCATTACAAGTGTCTAAATAAAATAATTTGAAGGCTATTCTATCAAATCAAATATCAAACCAATTCATAACATGAGGAAGTGATAATAATATAAGTGAATTGTAAATTATAAGTACATTAATGTATATATATTTTATAAATATTTCATATATGACAGCCAAATTCAATCCAACAAAATATCTTGTACAAATGAATATAATGATTAATGATTATATAAAACTGTATGTATATAAACCCATATCCCACCATAACACAACTCATTTACTCTAATCCTTTATGTCAACTAACGGACATAGGTCCTTTTCCCATTATTAGATAGTTGACCAAAAATTCAATATAGACACCAGATTCACATGAATGGATTCCGTGTAAACCGTGTAGGACACATCCTATTAATCCATTTTATAATTTCAACATTTATATAATGGTGAATATTTGAATGTTTATTTAATACAAAATGTTAACTAATAAGGTAAAAAATAATTTGTTTATTAATCATGCTCTACCTAGAGTTTTGAAAACTACATCCCTTCCTTATTCGACACCATGTTAGAATTGATGATATTATCGATGGACACAGTTTTTATAGAATTCCACAAATAAAATGTATGTAAGGTAATATAAAATAATTTTAACATGCCTTGTGTTAGGATACATGGTAATAATCCCATGACAACTATCATAATTTGAGACACAAGTTCATATTTTCCCCACTCCCAAAACTCATGATTGGGTAAATATCATCATATAAAACCATCAAAATTAGAAACAAACAATAATAATCATGTTCACCTCACACATCTCATACACTAAGGGATTACAAAATCAATTATAATTCTATCTTTCACTCTATAGTTACACAATCCCCATCAATTTGTATAATAATAAATAAAAATGTACTAAAATATTGAAAAAAATTAGTATCATGGGCTACATTGACATTAAAAATTATTTTACTACAAAATAGATTCTATGGACACATATACCCATAAAACCAAATATCTTATCCCTTATTATTAAAAAATTTAACATAATGATAAAAAACCACTTACATTAACTGTTTTGAATATCAATATAAATGTTAAACATTAAAATTATATTATCACACATATAACACAAAAAATAAACCTAAAACCACAACATTATGTCCTGAGAGATATTCTTCAATGTATATATCATGAAAAACTCTTCTATTTGTTTATAATAACCAAATGAAATAATATATAAAGGCAATATCATTAGAAATCGAATAGATATAAATTGAAATTATGATTTACACATTTAGTTTCATTATATCTAGACTGAATCACATTGTATCATATCAAAAATCCATGATAATACAATGAATGAATTCTTTTATGTTATTCTCAATGGAACAAATATTTTAACAAGAATTAAAATGACTAAAAAAGAATTAATGATCACATACATTAATATCTCAATGACTAATTTCTTTAGAATTGATGAAATTACTCTTTATATTTTATGAAATTATCAATGAATAACATATAACATCCATTGATTTGAGTAACATAGGTGAGGGTGGAATATTGATGGATATCAAGGAGTATTCTATCTAAATTATGAATTATTCAATTAGTTAATTCTATATAAATTATTTTGTTGAATAATTTTTGAATCCATGCAAATCCTATAGAAGGTAAAATAACTCATTTTGGAATTGGAATAACATTGTTACATGGTTTGGTATAAAATTTTTCAATAATGGTTTTCATTATATTCAATGTTTTATGATTTCCATGGGAATATTTCACATTTATCTCTAATAGTTCACCAACCATTAACCACATTCATACCCACTCTATTAATTTGCTAAATTACATAGGGAGAACCACATAGTTCCCCTTTACCACATAAAGTCTAATCTTTTCCAAAAAAGAATCTAAACACTGCAAAAGTACACATAAACTACGAGAAATATGATCAAAAAAATAATTACTCAAAAAATAATAATCATGGGATTCAATTAATGTATAAAATAGAATAAAATTATAAGAAATTTATAATTATCTTCCATTATAGAGTGGAAAATATACCATTATATTCTGGGTTCACACCCCAGTCCATATATATATAAATATTTTCCATGTATCTTTTCATGAAATCAAAAAATAATTAATATAATTCACATTTCAATATCAAACACATGAAATCCACCATTGAATAAATAATGAATCCTAAAAATATTATACTTTAATAACATTTATAAAACATTTCCATCTATTCAGATAAAATTTAAAAATATTAAATTTCCAAAAATTTGGAATTTTGTTTTGATTGAATGATTAATGAAACATGTTGAGTATGCTTTATAAAAAATAATATCTTTTAAAACTATTGAAACCCATTTTATTAGGAAATTTAAATTCATATTACATGATTATAAATTATATACCAAAATCATTTATGATAAAAGCATAAAAGATTAGGGGAATTCATAATAGGGATACATGCATAATTTGTACATAGAGGATCCATATAAATTTCCATGCAGTTCTTCACAAAAAAACCAATTATAGTCATACCATAAATAAAACTATTATTATTAACAAATGGAGTGGAAACATAGTAATATATTTTATATAATTCCCATTGAGGGTAAACATATGAGATATAATGTAATGATCAAAATTGAGAATTTCATCATCACAATGAATGAATAGATATTAATAACATAAAATAGTAAAATGAAATTATTTATGTATCATTAACCATTACTCTATAAAAAATGAATTGTCATAACAGAATATTAATGTAATTGGAGTGTGAAATAATCAATAATAAATAATATTCTATGTGACAATAACATAATAATAAGTCATATTTTTGTGGAATAAACATATGCATAGAATATAATTTCCTAATAAAAGGGTAAATCCCACAAATATTTTATTGGATTTGCGTTATACCCCTTCCATAATTTACCTACTCAATTTCCACACCCATGAATATTAAATTTAGAAATTTTAATAATTAAAATGGGTTTATACTCCATTCATTCACTTATTATCTCATTATACATCCATCAGCACCAATTTGATTGAGAAATATATAATTTTATTCTGATATTCTGTATATTTAAATCCATACCATGGTGTTCCAAAATTTCCTAAATTATATAATATATTATAATATAATAATGCAAAAGATCTAGATAAGTAATAAATGTTGTCAAATTTGATTATATATCTAGTTAAAAAATAAGAGACAAGAAAGGATGTCTATATTGATGAAAATATCAACAATGGTTATGGAAATATTTTATGTGGAAAGTTTATTTAAATTTGATATTACATAGTTAAATATATAAAATATAAAATGGATTTGTAAAACTTTTCCCATAATATTACCAAGGGCATTTTTTACAATTGAATATTTGATAACGTAGAAAATAATTTGGGGAATGTTTCTTGTAGTGTAATTTATAACAATGATTCCATTCACATTTTTGTTAAATAGAAATATATTCCATATTACTGAAATTAAATTAATATTGAATTAAAATATAATTATATAATGTAAATTATGTGTATAAATTATATTATAAAATAACTAGATAATAATAAAAAAATCAATAAATTATTTTTTATATATTTACTTGGAAGAAAATATTCCAAACCAAAGAGGGAAAAATTGATGATTTCAAAAAAGAAATATTATTTCAATCTATTTGATACATAAATTTTGATGAATTAAAATAATAACCCTGAATCTATAAAAATTAACTAAGGAGAAGAAAATAAACATGACTTTGTGGAGATATATCAAATAATTTCATCATAAATATTTAATCACATACAATATCTATAAAAATTATTCTATTACATAAAACCCATAAATAAAAAGTCACTTTTTTGATGTACTATAATATGAATTTTAATAAATTTTAATATGTTATAATTATATTATTGAAAAATATAAATATCCTTATTATCTAAAATTAATTAAATATAACGCATTATCACCCACTAATTATCAATCATTTCTTGTCAACATTATTTCATGTTTTAAATGATTAATTTTTCAAATATATATTAGGTCAAAGGTTATGTTCCCTAATAATATATATTGTTTTATTCAAGGAAAAATGATTATATAAATATAATGTCTATTCATTTTTAGATAATCATATCCATTCAGAAAAAATTTGGATCAATAAAATTACATCACCACAAGGATATGTTAGTTCGTACGTACACATGAGTGATGTTAATATTTTTTATTAATTGAATGAAAGAAAGGTTTCTAATATATAATCATTAAAAACTATTTAATTTATTAAAATAATACATGTAAATATTGTTTTAATATATCCTAATAAAGAACCATGACTTCTAGTGGTGGAAAATGAATATTATCTTTACATGGATAATTTTATCAGAATGTCGGCATGAGTGATACTTTCATCTCCAATTCAATAGGGATGTGGTGGGAAATTGATATCACATAACAAAAATTTAATATCTATATATTAATGATACATAGTTATTCATTTAATCATAAATACATCATTTTTTTACGGAATTTGAAAATTAAATAAAATGAAAGTATGTCTCATTTATTAATTATACCCCTCTAACGAGAGACCACTAATGAATTACAATTTATAAGATAGTGAATTATATTAATTTAGCCAACAAAATATATGGTGTGAATGGAAGGAATATATGATGAATTTTCTAAGGATATATATTTTTAGATTAATCCAATTATGTTAATATTAGAAAAAAATAGTTGATGTTAGACATGTTTGGTGAGGTAACCACATTGAGTTTCATAAAATATTTCAGTCATAGATGATCACATTTAGGGGAATGTGTCTTTTAATGGAAATGTACACAATATTAAGATATATTATTGTATAAATAAATATAATAATTAATAACCATTCATGTTTTGGTGGAAATTCTACCCCTATAACATGAATTAATCACTCCATATTCACATTTGAACATTAATAGTCTATCATAATTTTACTCTTGTTACTATTAAATATGAATAGATAATGATTACACTATTAAATTATATTAACAATTATAATTAATGATATTGAATCATTTTTACTATATTCTATTACTATATATATTCGAGTATAGTTCTAATTAAATATCCCATGGGATTGAAAATAGTTATCAAAAAAATATTTTTCCAAGCATAAAATTGAATTTAATTCCACTACATTCTTATTAAAATCAATAAAAAGTTTGTTAAAATATATTATTGAATATAAAATGAATAATTCAAATTAATTACATCCGTAAATATATATTATTGAAAAATTAGAAAATTAAAATGCATCAAATGTTTTATTATATTGTCCTTGATAAAACAATGGGAAACAATTGAACTATTGAAAAAACTAGAATAATAATGACAACTATGTATTACTTTAATTTTTTATAAAAAATTTCTAATATAATTAAAATTTAATTTCAATATGTAATATTTTTTTAATTAAATTTATATGTTCCTTTTTTCAAAATAGTTTTTACTCTTCACTAAAAAATATACAATGTTTTTGAAAACCATAAATTTCAAAGAAATATAATTTAAAATATATGATTTAAAATTTGTTTTATTTATGTAAATTTTATGCAACATGTTTTTTCATATTATTTTATAATAAATGGTCAAAAAATAAAAATAAGGAAATTTATCTAGAAAACATATTTTCGTAGAATATAATGAAATTAATAAAAGTTGAGTACTTATTATATATTCAATAATCATAAAATTTTAACTACAAATAATATTAAATAATTTTACTAATGTTTTTATTACTATTCATACATACCAATTTAATTTATATTTTATAATGGATAACATAATATTGTTTATTTTGTGATGTGTTTCTCGATAAGGAATGTTATTGACTAAATCACATTTATTACTAAGGAAATATATATATAATTTTTTGTTGTCACATTATAAATCCATTGAAATAAATTTATAATAAGAAATTATATCAATTTTATGGTAAAATAAAGGTATATATGCTTCATCTCACCATTAGTTTCCCATATTCATTCATTATATTTTTTATTACTCCAGAGACCATTAATGAGGGTAATATTCATATTTAGTATTATATTATCTATATGAACCATGATTTATAGTTTCAATAATTTATTTGAATTATTTTTGTCCACTAATAAAAATTCTATTATTAGTACATATAAATGATGAGAAAATTATTTCATTAGGATAGATACACGGAATGCATTATGATATAAAGAGAGGATTAATGAGATTCCCAATAGATAAGAAAACACCCCAAAAATATCAATAATATAAAAAGACCAATATTACATAAGATAAACATTCCAATATTTAGAAATCTCAGAAATTTTTTTATGGATTAATTCACAAGAATATCATCTCCCATTAGTTTATTTCCGGATATTATCAATGATTATTAGTATTAGATTTTTGGTGACCCTTATAATCATTGATGTATTGTTAAATTTATTTATACTTGTGTAATATTTAGTTAGTAATTATATGTCCCAATATATTCCATTCATCACTGTTATGTAATTATTTTTGAGTTTTAATCAACTATCAATAGTGGTTTTCATACGGATAATTCATATTCATTATGTGAATGATATTGTTATATGTAAAATTTTGAAGGCGATATAGTTGATACAAATAAGAATTAAAAACAAAAGAATATATTCTAAATATATTTTTTGAGTATGAATTTTCCTCTAAGACATACCATCTATATATTTTCGGTATGTAGAATTAATACAAAACAATATATAAACAGAATATTGAATAATTATCTAAATAATTGAGGTTAGACAAAGATATCAATCAGATGGAATTGAATTTTGTAATCTATTTAACAATAAATAATTTATAAATCATGACATGAAAAGATCATAAAAAGTGAAATATCCGCTGATAGTATGAAACTCTACTGAATTTGTAATGTGTTTAACAATAAATGAAATAACATTATGTCATTTGGATATATTTTGGTTCTTGAAAAAAAATTATAGTTATATTTTCAAAATTACTAATTTTTTATGTATTGGTTATAGAAATATATTATAAATATAACTCTATCACATAATAATATAACATAGGAACAAATTAAAAACATACACTTTTTGGAAGCACACATTCTATACGGATACAGATCAAGTAGTCCAAGTAGAGGTTCAGTACAACATTGTAGGCCACCGTGAGGGGAGTCTTCACAAATATCCAATCAATAATGGTACATGAATTATAAAAAATAATAATATACAATAATTTATGTTAAAAATTTACCAATAAGAAGTTATTATTTATTTTTTCCGAAAAACACTATAGTTCGTATGGGATACAGAACCACAATACTGGCTTTGGTCGATGAAAGAGTATGCACTATCCCCACGAGATATAAAATATCATAATGTAAAGGTTTTCAAATTTCATTTCAATAAAATTCATATTAATAACAATTGGAATGATAGTCCAATATAAATATTTCGGCCAATATTCAAATGCATTAGAGCCTATGGGTACATGAAGTAGTTTTATGTAACCCATTCCACATTTATTAATAAATAATAGTTGTTGGATTTTGATGAATAAATTCATTCCCATTGCTCATTTATCACTACAGTATTTTGAATAATCATTCCATATCTCAGAAATGATTTTATGTCTTCCACCATGGGATCTTTAAGTAGTAGTCCATGTCCCCCCTATTATATCAATCAATCACACAATCACATATATCACATAAATTCTTTTTGATCAACATTTATCATTTTAACAACATCTCATAATAGAAATTTTCCATTAATTAATAATCACAATAACTGAAGAATTCCACATATCGAATATCCCATCAATGAAGTCCTCGGTTAATTAAACCAATTTCATAATCCGAATTCCCCATAAATTCAACATTAAAAATATTTGATTAATTAATTCAATAAATAATTAATATAATATCACAATCCCAATATTCTATTAATTATTTCTCCAATTAATTAATCCAATATCATAATCCAAATGTCCCATCAATTAAACATTCACAACATTCCGTTAATTAAATCACTAATTAATTAGACAAATTTAAAAATTCCAATATTCCATTAATAAAATACACAATTAATTAATCGAATTTCAGAAAACCAATATCCCAACAATTCCATAGTCACAATATAAAATTTATTAGTCAAATTTCACAATCGCAATATTCCATCAATTCCACAATTATATGAACTAATAAATAAATTAATATATTTAATTCATTATTCAATTTTCATAAATACCAATGAAATTTTATTATAGATACATGATATTGGATTTCAAGACTATATGAAATAATTTTATACCACCCAACTCAGGATTGATAGTGAATTCTCACTGACAAAAATCTCTAATTGATGTGGAATAATGAAGATCCCAAAGATGAAAGATATTAAGATCAGAAACCTCGATCCAATATCATTAAGAGCATTATATAATAATCCTAGATCTATAATCATCACAATAAGTGGAAAACATACATTAAATATATGGGATAAAAATGGGAGAGATAGAGGAAGCAACACGAGATGAGATTCTCTTACTGATTGAGGTGCATATCATCAATCTTGGGACCAATTCAACATTAATTGATTTTTAAGGACTTGGAATACAACCGGGAGCCTCCATAAATGAGATATATTTTCTAGGGATGTGTGTTGTAAAAATAATTTTATTTCATGGTTTCTAAATATTTTAAAAACCTCATTTCTCAGCATTAAAAACCCCGTGAATGGTTTTCTGGGAAAGGGAAAAATATTTCCAGATTGTGAACCTCTTTTAGGGGGATGGGGTTCATGGTTACTCCAAATAGAGATAATGTTTTGGAAAAAAATTCACTAGATATGTAATTACACTCTGTCTTAGTTCACATTATATTTTGGTATGGGGGAATATTTTGGAAAACCTGTGTGACAACTATGCAATGCCTGTCATCCTTCCAAAATTCACCAATTTCACCCAAAATCACCTTAAGGGATAACCCAAAAAGCCAGTGCTAAAAATAATGACATTTAGTACATGTGGAAGATCTCATGAAATTACTATAAATGGTTTGGATAATAAAATCTCCCAGCATTATAACAGTTCATTCTCATGTTTTACTCCCATAAATCTCTAAAATTATGAGGTAAAAAACTCAGGACACCAAGAACACATATTTTTTCCACTCTCCCATGCTTAATCCTTAACACTCTAACATTCACCAAATAAAAAACCTCATAAAAATTCCATCCATTCACCACATTATAACAATTTTCTAACATACATATCATATGATTCTCAATGCATGAATCAATATCAAGATCAATATCTTCTTCATCGATCGCACGAGAAGTGTTGGGGGGATACCCCTAGTGTGGTGACACACGAAAAAATATTTCATAACAGTTTACAACCATGTAATAGAATATAGGTATTCTGCTGGTCTGATCATCTCTACAACCTCAAGTAGTCAAACAAATGTTTTCGTCAGCTTTCGTTGCCACTATATCGTATAGCATCCAATCCAATGAGACACCGAAATGAAGGAATATTCTTATATGTATTTTATTGGTTACATAGACATCTATTTACATATGATCACTATCTACTCTAATCCATAGAGATTTATATCTAAATCATATGAATCTAATCTAATGTATCCTCCGTGAGACATGGTCCAAACTAATCTGACTCACCAACCTCTATCTAACAAATAGGTGAAAAGCATGCCCACCCATTTATTTCCTCCCAAGGTTCCCAAAAAATTTCACTTGTTAACGATTATTAAAGTTTAACACAAATAATTATAGTATATTCTCTCTAGACCCACCTATTTCTACAAAAAATTCCTTAGACAATCTTCAAGAACATATATTGTATGTTCAGACTAACTATATTTGTTTCAGTGGAATTCCATACTCAATGAAACATGCATAAAAATCCACATTTTCAAAACATGCCAGTAGAATGAAGTAATGTGATAGTCACTTTCTAACACAATAATCCATGCTATGATGTGAATAAGGGTTGTTTCTCTAATCTAAAGATCTCATAACAGATCAATAGAGAATTTCTCGAATACAGTAACAAAATGTGCTTCTTTTATCTATCATTCAAAATTTAACCAGATATAGTCCTTCTTCTGAGGAATCCTTAGGATATCCACCACAATTCCATTGGTATCACTGTACTACTTCTATTGCATAATGGGAAACTATTGAATTAGATTACCAGGTCATTAATGTTTTGCCTTCACTGGTTGATAGGTGTAACATCATGCCATTAACCCATATGTCTCCTTTTTTTGTCTTAGAATCAAAACATTATAAATAGTTCATTGTACTTCTTGTTCAAAAATAGATGTACTCCCCTACTGGAGGCATGAAATTAACACATATTTTCATCTTGTATGCTCTTAGACACAATATTGTGAATCATTAAAAAGGATATTTCTTCCTCATATATAGTATAATATGAAAGGTAACTCCAAAAAAATAAGGATTCCCCTTAGTGTCAACTAATATGGATCCTCATAATGCACCTCTATAATCCTTTTCAAATGATTTTCATCAATTGAACGTGATATGAGTGTCATCTACACATATACATCCCGAACAACAACATTAATATTAGTAAGAAAAGTAACTATATTTCACTCAGCACTATACTCTTGAACTACATTAGTATATGTCTTCCAAATTAATGTTATTTATCATTTCTTGGACATATAATTTATCTCAAATTCAAAAAAATATATATATATAATCAACCCTCCACCACAGTGGTAAATGAAAATATCATTAAAAAATAATATCTTTTATGATTTCTGGATTTGAAAACACTATAATATTCTCACCCAGAAGATATGTCCAACAACAATTTGATGAATAAAAATTATAGCCAACTCTTGGTCATAGTAGGGTATTTCCATTTTTATGGCATCTGCATCAAACACCCATATGAAAAAAATTATCCTCCTAGAATCAACACATCTCTAATACCTAGATCATACAAAACATATAACAATATATACTAATCACTAGGATCAGGTAGGATCTAGATCAGTGACACTATTAAAATCTTATTCAGATCCTAGAATGAATTATCACATGCTCCAGACCATTAAAATTTCACTTAATTTTTTGTCTTACCTAAAAATAGTTCATTCAAATGGGAAAATTCTGGGTTGATCCAATGATTATATCATGGTAATCCCATAATGGCACATATATTGAAGACATTCATATTTTTCACTCAATAATTGACTACATGAACCTTATATGGTTCTACATACACACAGTCCTATTAGATGATGTGTCCCATTTAATTTATATAATAACTCCAAAACCAAAACTTATATATCATGATTTATAATAGATTCTCCCTCAATATAAATAGTAAAATGTAATGAATTTTGGAATGACGGGGCGACATTCACAGAGACGGTCACAGAGGATCTAATCGAGATAGAGGATATAAAGGGGCGGGTCCTACGAAGATGTTTGATTCTTCAGGTGCACATTAGCTGACATCACGTGAACCTCTAGTAGAGCACATTGGAGTGGGAGGCTCAAATGCATTCTCAGTACACCCATTTGTTTCCCAAGAGTGTGTTGTAGCTTTACGAGGATGTAAAGCACTGAGGTCGGGGTAAAGTAAATACATGGAAATTTCAAGGAAAAGTTTTTCATAAATTCTATGGAATTTTAGTAGTTCGTAGTTTCTGACAGCGCATAATTCTGAGGCCTGGTGTGCCCGGAATAAATTTCTGAAGCTCTGTTAAATTTAAAATTAACGCGAGTAAGCAGTTTTCCTGAAAATGTGGAATAACTCTTAAACTATTACTCAGATCAGAAATCCAAGGTAACCATTGCACTTTAAATGGCGGTTTTACCCTAGGCGCAACTTATGTTTTGTCAGCGTGGGCCTCCTGTGGTAAATTCCACTAATGGAATAATAGTAAATAAAATAATTAAAAAATTATTTTATTTTTCAAATTCTTATAACTCACAAATTTTAGCTTAGATTAAAAATCTGATACCACTACTGAACTCATCAGGGTATGCTTTATTTATGAATATACTATCATTGGCCAACGTAGGCCACTAGAAAATGTTAGTTTTTTATCAAGAAATAAAATAATTATGTGAAAATTATTTTTTTGAAATATTCATAACTTATAAAAATTTACTCAGATTAAAAAACTGAGAGAACCATTAGGTTTTTTGGGGGTGTGTTTCACCTTAGTAGATCTTATCCCTGGCCATAGTGGGTTGAGGGTGATTGATAATAATTTTCTGATTTTTTGATTGGGTACGTTCAGTAGAAGTACGAGCAAGATTTTATATCTTTGAAACTGGTGCTCAGAATTGAAATCCCAAGGGCACTAATGAACTGACAACATCAGTATTTTCCTAAGGGGACCTTTACCGCAGTTGTGTTTGTTCGGGAGTAAAAGATAAATTTTTGGGGTTTTTTATTAAATTAAAAATTATATTTGATATATTTTTTATGTGGTGGATAATTTCTCGAAATAGAAGTTGGAGGTGGGGACCACCCCTAACATAAACTACCATTGGAGGATATTGTGTGGTGGGGCCCACATGAGTTACAAACTCTACAACTCCCCCATAAACTCCTTAACCCCTTGAACTCCCAAATTATGGAGGATGAAAAATCCTTTATTAATTGGGAGACTCTTCATATCCTCCCTCACTTTTTAATGATCCAACTCAACATTTAATTAATTAATGGTTGTGGCTTAATGAATTTGAATCCCTTTGAATTAAATAAGCCATACTTTAAAAAAGTGGTGTGTTTTTATTTATGTTGGTTGGAAATATTATGTTGGGAGACTTTTGAGGATTATCAAGGAAGCGTTCTTCCCATGAAGAACATGAAGAACATCTCCAACGTGGAACAACATCTGCTCTTTGACGAACAACATTTCCACCGAAGAACGACAACTTGTCATATTCCTTTCCTTGACCTCCTTTTGCAATATAGGATTAGACTCCGCTCGCATAATAAGTCCACAACACACTATCCATGAACGTTTCCCAAGGTCAACAAAATCAACGTCCACCCTCTTTCCGACGACTGCACGGAGTGAGCACCATTTATGAGGTAGGGGGTTTTGTATAATTTTAAATGAATAAAATTATACCCTCATTCTTGATAAAATTCTTTGGATCACCTTTGTCCATTAGTTATAACCAAACATGGACGGTGTGGACCGAGCAAACATGGACCGACGACCATCCGTTGATTCTTGATTATATTGTCAACAGAGGCAGAGTCAAAGGAGGCATTGACGACAGGAGGCGACGGCAACCAGAGGCAGCCGCAGTTGCATGCCAACTGTGATAAGAGGCCAGTGGCGGATTGGGCCACCTGATCTATGGGACGTCTAGCCGGTCCATCCGGCCTGCTCGCTGGAAACTGCGACACACGCTGGTGCAGCGCGGAGAGAACAGTAGACTGAAACCGTGGGCCGCATTGTCGGATGAACCATCTAGACACCTGTCGGGCGGGATGAGGAGAACATGGAGTAGCTTGGTGCTGTGTATGGAAGAACCGCCCCCGCAACCGCAGGCCGCTCGTGCCAGATAGAATCGGCCGGCTAAGGTAGGCCGGGCAGGAGAGGCAGCACCGCCGGGTGAACAGGACAGGCCCGCAGTGCGGGCCGAGTCAGTGGGTGTGCCGCACCCCACTAGGCCAGGCTGACCCCCAACCTGGTCGAACCTACTGAACTGATTTGGGACGACCCGTCAGCCCACTGGGCTTTACGAGCCATGCCCTCTACGCTTAAACGGGAATATCATCTAGACCAAGAATCTGATTAACCCATCGTATGCAGCATTGGTATACTCACGACGAGACGGTCATTTTGCGATACTCTAAGTGTGTTTTATATGTCTTTGGAAAATGGTCGGGTTTGGATTGTGTGTATATCCAATCGGGCCCCTAGAATGGAAACGCCAATAACTCTCAGGTCGAGCATCCGATTGATGTGCCGTCAATTGCGTTAAGGTTCTATTGATGAGATAGATCTTTGGGATACATCAATTCTGCACTTCATGATAGTTGATATATCAACCCCCTTTATCGAGTAGCGGAACCCTCATAAAATTGAGCATTCTAGGTCCATGAACCCTAGAGATGGCTATGTCTGCAACGATGACTATCGTACTGGAATCCTCCGTGGGTTCGACGATGAAGACAACTATACTGGAATCCTGTGTGGGTTTTACACTTCTGAAAGAGTAGATGGACCTGTATCTTGTGTGGGTCCGACAGCTTAGATGAATTAGTAATTACATCTGATCATCTCTATTACTCTAGAATAGCTGGCCTGTATACTATGTGGGTCCCACAACATAGATGAGAGAGTTGTCCAGTATCCTGTGTGGGTTCGAAAGATTAGTTGGTCATGTATTCTATGTGGATATGACAGCTTCGATGATCCAGTGGCTATATCTTATCTTTTATAACTTTCTAAAAGTGTGGCATACCTATGTGAGATGAGTCTTGACTATCAATCATTATCATCGATGTGATTGACCTTACTTCCTGTGTGGACTGGGTTATGCTTGGGCTCGATAGTTGGAGCCGAACTGAGATTTGTAACATAGGTATATGTATGGGAATATACCTATGTAGGGTTGGTTGACACTTCATGATTGTATATTTTTTCTTTTTTTTATCCATAGTGGATATTGTGAGACCTTGTGGGTCTCGGGGTTCCTACTATGTATCGTTATACTTACCTCTTCATGGGATATGGGCGCACCTCGTATTGTTGGATACAGACGACAGACAACGATGATGGAGGCCGAGTGCGCCACGACTGGATGGTACCCAGAGGTGGACCTTACGACGAGTTGGAACAAGGAGGAGACTGACAGATGTGCATGCTAAGGTGGCAATCTTTACCTACACTTCATGTAGGATTCCCCCGAGGATGATCCAGGAGATTCTCTTTAATTTAAGGTGTTTTTCCCTTTTAACTTGTACTTGTTGTTCAGTTGGGTTTGTATACTTGACCATTTACATTCCTACACACTATTTAGTATTTAGTTTTACTTAGTGTTTACTTCCTATTTCACACTCTGTTGTGTTTTTTTACATTTATAAAGGCAATGCCTTCCCAGCTTAGAGATTTACGCCTTTGGTGCTAGTCGCCAGCCCCTGGCCAATGGAAGGCGGTCTTGGGACAGTCACGACATGGGCCCTAAGGACAGGTCATGACAATATATTTATTCTATAAATGTAAAATAATGAAGCATAGAAACAATATAAATATAATATATATCATATATAAATAAATTTACTATATAATGGATACCATTTGAGTTGGTTGGAGATAATTAAACAATCATCATCTCATGAAGCTGTAGTTCACCGTCAACAGAAACAGTATGTTCATTACCCATTAGATGGAGGTTTGTGTAAGTGTAGTTTGAATACATCTTAATGAAACCACCTAGAATATTGAGGATACCGATGTTTTTATAATATAAAATAATAAAATGTGTTTATGGTTTTGGATAAGTAATATAAAACAATTAAACAAAATAATTTAAGTGAAACTGTTACCTTTAGTTTCGGTAACATCCTTTGGTTTGAACCAAAAGGACTTCTTGAAGTGCCTTCTTCCTAAGGTAAATCTTAAAGGTGGAAGAGAGGGATATTTGGAGATTTTTTGGGATGGTGTTGGATGATCCAAGGGGCATAAAAGGTTTGATGAATGGGTTAGTGGTGGGGGATTTTTATAAGTGGGAGGAATTATTTAGGGAAGTGTGAAAATATTATTTTATTATATATTGATTTTCTATTTCTAATGGTGCAGAACTCATTAAAGGGAAAAGTTATGATGACTCATGGTCAAAATAAATTCATCTAATTAGAATTAGACTAGTTTAAATGATTTTTTAATATTTATAATGTTATTAATTTAAATGATTTATTAAATAGATAATCACCACATCAATTTTGTGTCATAAATAATTTAATTTATTTGATGTCTAAAAATTATAAAGAAACAATTATATTGGAAATCTTTTAATTTATCCAATAACTATTTATAGTCGAATAGATTGCTTATATAACCCTATGTAAAAATTAATTTACTAAAATATATTTTATTATGCTATTTTTGTCTTTAAAATATATTAATTAATCTAAAGTGACATTATTACTCTCAGGTTTCTCTAGGGGGTCCCCAAATCCTCACAAGGATGCCCATTGTTGGACATGACTCATCCAATAAGGATTGGACATGTGTTAAGGTAATTTGGTATTATAATAATATTCTTTATACCTAGAATCACCCTATTTACGTTTAATCACGGTATATGAAAGTCAAATGATACGTTTCACCAAAAAATTATTTACATTTTATTGAACCACAGTTTACTTATTAATAACAACCTTGTTAGTCAGATTTTTAGGAATCAATTTACAGAAGTGGTTCAATAACTAGGGTTTTTATTCGATAAATGTAAAAATATTTAACAAATATGAATAATAATTTTTTAGTTAGTTATGTAAATTTCAACCAATTAAATGGCTAGGCCTTAAATATCATTAAAAATAAAAATATTATGTTATTATTTTTCAGTATGGACTAACGTTGTGTGAAAGTTAAGATTTCAATGAAACCCGTTGTTGTGTATCAGGTACGCCATCAAACATAGCATCCCATTTAAAGTAAAATTAATAATTAATTTAAAAATATTAAAAAATATGAAAATTTAATATTCATTATTTACCTGAGATGTTATATCCTTATCCCATTTTGTGAATCGATTCCACGCAATTTTAAAATTGGTCTTGGAGACATCATTTAAAGTCCCACATCAGAAAAAGAGTAAATAAAACTATCTTTTTAAAATAATGAATGATATATAACAAGTTCACTCGAGAATATAGATATGAGGATTCAATGAAAACATAGATATAGAAGAGAAACTAAATCTCATATATTAATAAAGCGTGATAGATAACATGATCATGAAATGTTAACCACCACAATACCATAAATTTGTGGTTGGGTAAAAGTCTGATGATAAGAGAGAGCATATAAATTTATTACCCCATGATTATTTTCATAGAGTTGATAAATTGTTTTAATAATCAGACTAATATAATAATGAAATATACATACCTATCATGTATAGTGTCATCCTTTAATAAAATTCTACCACATACTCATCTTTTCTCCAAACGGTAAGTATTCAAGATGACTTGGACACACCTGATGTGCAAGAATAAACTTCTAGGTCTCACATAATCTACAAAATATGAACAATATATTTCCTCTATAATTATACAGAAACCAAGCCCAAAATTGGTTAGTAGAAGATTAGATAATCCCAAAAAGGATAATCTATACCAAACAAAACTACACTTAGTCTCTAAAATTTTTCAAACATAACAGAATGTTCAAAAAAGACCATTCAATAAACAATTATCTATAAAATTTTTCAATGTAATCTAAACTAATAGTGAAACCCAAAACATAGAGGTATTTAATCACATAAACATACTATATAAATATTTATATTTATCTCCAATTAACATAAATTATTCTTAAAGTCACAAATTGAAAAGTAATTAACCTAATCACATATTCTCCATGAAAGTTATATCATTTCAATAGATAACCCAAAATAAATTTATTCATGATTCATAAAATCATATAACATAAAATAATTTTTCATACTAACCAGTGTTTTCACATTGTCTAGTGGTAGGTAATAAATCCCAGTCGCACTTTTGTTGGGTGTTCGATTCCTGCAGCTTTGTCCGAGGTGATGGGTTGTCACACGGTATGTGTGTTGTCCTTTTTCAAAAACTATATAAGTTAATAACATTCCAAAAAATATATAAATTCATAAAAAATAATCATAACATATTTTAATCACAAAGGTTATCTAATAAGTTTAATTTAGCATCCCAAATGTATTAACCTGTAATTGCCTCAAATTTAATGATCATATAAACCAAAATGGTTCTTTATTACTATATCCACACAAAAATATAATTATTCCTTGTATAAAATTTTCATATATCAAACATCAGGGTTACACATAATATAAAAACTCAATTAATGAAATATCATGTTCAAAAGATCCCTAATACATTTAAGCATTTCACCATCTTAATATCTACCATAACTATTTAATCCCATAGACATTGACATATTTCTCATTTAACATTTTTCATGTTTTATTAACCATTTCATTAAAAAAAAAATACATCATTCATATAAAAAATCCAGAAAAATATCCAAATATTCAATAATATCAAAACATACATAAAGCAATAATCCATACCATTCATAGGTCATTGTCAGTTTCTTCATCCTCAATTAGAATGAAATTAGGAATGGATAAACAAACATTTTTACGATCCAGGTGATCCCACTCCCGAAACATCTTCATAGGGCATCTATTTGTAAATTGATCATGCATACCATATTTAAAACTTTCAATAAATCCCTCATAATTAACTTACTAACCTTTGTTAGAGTCAACTTGATGCTTCCTTTTTCCATAGAATTTTCTTGCATTATGACCTTCACTTCCACATCTAAAACATCTTCCCGTCCCATTGAAACATTTTCATATGTGTTTCCTTCCACATTCATAACACATAGGATTTTGAATATACTTACCTTTATGATTATTACCATATTATCCTAGGGGATTTGTTTCCTACTTATTTTTTGCCTTATAAAAATCACCAAGGTTCATGTGGTAAATCATGAATCTAGATAGTTGGATGTGAATAACAACAAGATTTCTTATTGCTGCTCCCATTTTATTCAATTTCTCATTTAGAAAAGCAACATAGTTTTCTTCACTTCCATTTTTACATTGATGGATGCCAGATCAAGACATTAACTAAAACCAAAAGGTTCAGTGTGAGTATATCAGTAACATCATCATATATTATCTTATAAGGATGGTAAGCAATAAGAGATACGTTTTCATGTTATCTTAAAATAATTTGATTTATCTAAAAAAACTATGACTCTTTCCATTATTCAAACCATTATGGTTATGTCACATATGATTAAATAACACCCAAAACTCTAAAGTTATCTAAACCTCACATATATTCCAACTATAAGGAAACATCCTTAAAACATACATAATCACGAATTATTTCAAGAATTTACATTGAGGATCTTTTTTGGTTTAGTTTTTTAGAAAATTAAGCCATAACTATTACATAACAACTTGAATATTACATGTAGACACCACTACCCAATATCCATTTTTCATAAAATAAAAACTATTAATAAGAAAAAAGTCCAGTTCCATGTATTAGACATCATGACTTTTCCTTTATCACATCATTGTCCATATTCCACTTCATGTCCTCTATATTTTTTTTTTCAATAAAATGGGATGAGAAAAAAGTTTAGTAAGTGATACACAAACAAGGAAAACTATAGTATTTGAAGACAACAAGTAAAACATTACTCTATTATAATATATAATAATTTATCATTTATGAAGTATTAAATAAACTTCAAAGAATAAAATATCATTTCATACACTTTTTTAATAAAAAATACCATAAACCCCATATAAAGAACACAAAACCTATAAAGGTAACATGGAACATAAATATAATTTAATGGAAAAACCATACGGTCAAATAACACACATATCACTAAATGGAATAGCCAGACGGCTGACTATTATAACCAATTCATGGGTGGTTATAATAGAACCACCCATCCTGGTTTATCACGGCACCACTAGTCTTTTGGTCTAACATGTAACCACACATCAAATGATCATGTAACATAATAAAATAATAACACATAAAATATTTTAAATATTAACATTTCAATCAAAACTTTTCATTTGAAATTACAATAAATCATTTCAATATATTGAAAAAATCCATGTTTTATGAATCCATTATCAAAACCATTTAAAAAATTTTATATAGTGATTTTTGAATCAATGTGTCCCATACAACATTAAAGCATTTAAAGGAATTAAAATATTAAAACTTTAATGTCCATATAAATATATACTAAAAACCTTTTTGAAGAAAAAGATATTTATGAGAAATATTTTGAAGAATAAATCATTTAAACTATATTTTATTTAAAAAGTTATTAACCAAAAGAGATATCCTTGAATACCAATACTTGAGGAATAAAATTAAATAAAAAATTTATAATATCATGAGACTAAAGTTACTCATGATATATTATTCCATATTATAGTACATACACCATAAAAAATTTAATCGGTGTATAACAACAATGAAGTATCAATAAAATGTAATTTGAAATGAAATCCCTTATAAAGAAGGAATCCTTAGATTAAGGATAATTCAATTGCATAATAAAGTGTGGATAATATAAATACACTCAATATTATTTGATATTAAATGTATATAAATCTGAGGACATTCACACCAGTTATTTTTATGAAAAAACCAATAACTTGGATGTTTAACTCAAGGAATGGAAATTGAGTGAAAATTACTATTATAAAGTAAATATCAATGACTTGAGAATTTATCGATGGATAAATTATGTTTATAAAAAGTATATTCACATCAAGGGGAGTTTAAATTATAACATAAATAAACAAACAATTATTCCTCAAATAATTATAGCATGACATAATTATGAATTAGAAGATTTACCCAAGGAATAAAATTTGGGATAAAATGTTCACTTACTAATTTGGTAACTTACAAAACATACACCACGTGAAATAAAAATAATTAAATGAAGATATAAATACCCATAATTGAATATATATATATATAACACAATGAGTACAAATCATGGTTCTTACGTAGACCACAGGAAAAAAATATTGATAAATATAGAATGAATCTCACAGGAATAAAAAGTGAGATAAAACCCTTTAACAGGTTGTAATCAATTGAGTTGTATGACCAAAAGTAAATAACCACCAAATGAATCACTGGATACCATGATTACCAATATAATAATGATAATATTTATCAAATAGAAGTATAGAAAACACCACATTTAATAAATAAGTGGAAAACAATTGAAATCTCAAGGAATTAAATGTGAGATAAAAACCCCTTACCTCGTGTCCGACAAAACTTGTTTGTTACTTGTTATTCTTGAATATAAACATAAGATAATTTATATCTGATTAAGAGCCTTATTCTAGTTTTTTATTATTTTTATACCAATTATTACCATGTTATAATCATTATGTAATCACTTATCTTCATAATGGATGTTTTTTCGATATTTGGTATTTGAGTCAAAAATGGACTTCTTATAATTACATGTTGTTCATGCGGTCAAAAGTACATTATATCAAGAATGATATTAATGATTTATATATCATATAAATCATATATATCCATTATATACATGTATTTACAATAGTACATAAGATTTGGAGATAAGAGATGAAATTCACCATTCATGGACGCGGTAAGACGTACATACTCATGGACACTACATCCATTTAGTTTTCATATTGTAATGGAATGAAAAAATAATGATACATAAGTATATTATATTTCAAGTATAATATAATATATTATGTAATCAACCCTACCCTTTATATGTTCCACATAAGGCATGAACGAGTCATATCACATTGATGGGGCAGTAGTCTGCACTTCCTGAAATGAGATTATATCATTAACCCACTATGGAAACCATAAAGGTTTTCTATAAATAAAAAGTATAGAAGAATATAAAAAATATAAAAATAATATACATCATATAAATATATTCAGTTAAATCACAGTTAAGACCATGGGAGGCTATTTGAGATATTTGAACAATCATTATTTCGTGAGGCAATAGTTCGTCGTCCAAAGAGACTATATGTTCTTTACCCATTAGATGGAAGTGTGTGTAGGTTTTGTTCATATCATTCTCATGAAAACAACCTAGAATATTTATGATACTATTATTTTTATAAAATAAAAGATTAAATATATTTTAGTTCTTTGGAAAAGTAAAATAAGACAAAATAAAACAAAAGAATTCAAGAGAAACTGTTACCATTAATTCGGGTAACTCCCATTGGTTTGAATAAAAAGTACTTCTTGATGTCCCTTATTCATAATGTATGGAATATAGGTGGAATATAGGGATCTTTAGAGATTATTTGGGAAGGGTTTGGACTTGACAAGGGGACTGATATGTGTTGTGAATATGTTATAGTTGACATGATTTTATAAAAGGGAGGAGGCGTTCATTTGGAAAGTGTGAAAATATTATTTTGTTATATACTAATTTTTTGTTTTTAATTGAAAAAAAAGTTACTAGGATCTAATATAATATGACAAATGGTCAATAGAAATTAATCCAATAAGAATTTTAATGGTTCTGGATGTTATTTTAATATTTATAATCATAAAAATTTAAATGATTTATTAATGAGTTATACATTGAATCATTATTGTGTCATTTATAATTTAATTTATATGATGTATAAAAATTATAAACATAATAAAATGATTTAGAAAATATATTTATCTTTCCATATAAAATATATAACTCAATAGATAACTTATATATACATATATAAAAATTAATTTAATAAATGTTATTTGTTTATGTGAATTTTTTCATTAGTTTAAATTAATTAATCTAAAGTATCATTATCACTCCCAAGGGGATATATGGGGTCAAAAAATTGACCCAAGGATTCCCAGGGTTGTCCATGACTCAACCAATAATTATAGGACAAGTGTTGTGGAAATTGTATATTATTATAAGATTTTTTTATCTTGAATTACCATATTTACTTTTACCGACTGTAATTAAAATTCGAAATTAATTATTAACCACAAAATTAATTTCACATTATTTAACTAAATTTTACATACTTATAATATCCATATATTTCGTATTTTTCAAACTAATTTCACAGAAGTGGTAAAATTTCTTTTATATGAATGAGTCAGTTATTTAAATTTCTACTTTGTGGTTTCACAATTCACCAGAAATGAATGTTTTTCATAGAAATAACAAAATTTCACCCGAAGCTATATTTGATATTCTGAATTCAAAATAAAATTAAATCTTATATTATTAGAAACATATAAGTTTTATTCAATAATTTAAAATAAATTTATGTTTTCAAAATAAATAACGTATTTTTAAGTAACAATATCTACCAAAATATAGAAACACGTTTAAATCCAATTTTAATGTGAAATTAATTACAATGACCACCAATAGATTAAATAAAAAAAAATATAATCTAATTAAACATTAAAAACAATTTATAACATAATAATACCATATAAATAAATTATATTAAAAATCATATTCTAATTAAAATACATTATTTTATACTATTCATCAAAAAATTAATTTTAACAGAAAAATACCCAAATTTTACTGAAAGTTAATTTTGATGTTTCGACACAAAAAAAATTGTTATTTTGTCATATAGAACATATAAAAATTTCCAAAACGTGATTTATGGACGTTTCATCATTGAACAGTAAAAAATTATCATTTTAATGTAAATTATGATTAAAATTAGATTTATAAAAATTTTAACCAACTAACATTTATTGGATAAATGTAAAAAAATTTAACAGAAATGTAGAATCATATTGTAGTCAGTTCCGTACATTACTACCCATACTAAAGCAAGGTTTCAACTACTATTTAAAATAATATTATTATATTCTTTTTTCTGTATAACCCAATGTTGTGTGCCACATATGATTTTAATGAAACCCATTGTTGTGTATTGGGTACACCAGAAAACATTAAATTACCTTTAATGTAAAATTTATTATCAATTTACAAATATTAATTAATATGAAAATTTCATATTCTTTATCTACATAGAATGTTACTACCACACATTCCATATAAACAATATAAAGAGATGGAAGTGAGGAAAAAACATGGAACAAAAAATGACTAAACACACATGCTATAAAGAAATAAATTGAAGATGAATTTCCTAAAAAACATTTCAATGTAAATAATTGAAAAGAGTTCTATTAGAATTTATGGATAAGTCATTGTCCATTTGGAAAAAAATATAACTAAAAACAATTCCATTTAATCAATAAAATAAAATAAAAATTATACAATTTATTGGTCCTAGTTAAAATATGATGGAAAATAACAACTAAAAAATCTATAAAATGATTAAATAATGAACATATAGTCTCCTAGAAACATGAATCATTTTCTATGAAGTCCTTTTAAAGGATAAAACATACTGGGTACAAAGCAATTTGGTTTTACCAAAAATAACATTACTTTCAAGACCATTGAAAATATAGTTTAAAACAAACTATTTAAATATAAGAAGGGTTTTTCTAAATGATATTTTCCCATGAAACTACTAATGCATCAAGGGGATTATATTAATATGATCCAAATTCCTCTCATTCATGTAGAAATCATTGCTGAAAATTTAGTAATTGATTTATTTCATAAAGAATATTTCTTATTAAAAAACCATATTGTGTAAAAGATGTTGGTTTATCAAAATCTTCCCAATTAATCAATTAACATTCAAAGAAAACACATCATGTAAAAATAGAATAACACTTCCTAAATAATCATCTATAGTTAAAACAAAATGTATATTGTAATGATAAATGTATGCAACAACAAAATTGATAATATGCATGTGATTGTTTCCACATAACTTTGACAATACCAGATGAAAGTGATATTGCAACGATTTTATTTTTTCCACCATGTATTTTTCATGTCAAAGACCATTAGATTGGAAAAATCATTCTGAAACAAAAAAACATCATTATGTATGAATTAATATAGAAAAAAAATAAATATGGGAATTATATATAACACATAAAATTGAATTGGTTCTTTATAAAAAATAAGACTCAAAGAAATGTAAATTGTGACACAATCATTTACCATGGGTAAAATGTTTCATGTATGTATCTATATTCAGGAATTATAAACATATGATAAATATATAAATTTTTTATAAAATAATTTTAGGGTTATTTATTTCATTTATTTCAACTATTATAATTTTATATACCATTAATTAATCAATTCAGTTTATGTAAAATGTTTTGAATATATTCAATTTATGTGTCAAAAAGGGATTTAATAGACAATCTTTTTCAAAGGGTTAACTTTGTAAGAATATATGGAATAATATTCATGAAATAATTATCATTTTTATGAATCAATTATATGTTTACAACCAAGCATGGATGATGGTTGTGAAAAATTAAATAACGTTTCAATCATAAAGACAATGAGTTATCCATATGCATGTGTAAGGTTTCCAATTTTCAATGATCATTATGGAAAGAAGGTAAGTAAAATTTACATTAAATAATATTAATTTTATCATAAATAATATATTAATAAATTAATTATACTTTTATACAAACATAGTATGATAAAAAAGTATTCAATCACGTTGAGGATGTTGCAGTCCACTGTTCCATAACTCCTTACTCTACCTTAAGCCATGATAAGATCCTTTGATACCACTATATAAGAACCACCAAAAAAAAATTACCCGGGTTTGGAAGAAAATAAGGGAATGGATATGGTGAACACCCATTTCAAGCCTCTAGTAGTTCCCGAGTTAGAAACATGCATCAAGTATATAATAATCATACTTATGTGAGACCTAGCCCTCTAAGATAACCTAAAGAAGAGTGATATAATTAAAATATTGAAATCATGATCTAATAAAACACATCAATATATATATATAACTAAATTAAAAATTAAACCATGATATTTCATATAGTACTAGAAACTGAATGGAAAACTATAAGTACTAAAAATGTAATGATTGAAGTGACAAGAATTTCCAAATTGCTCTGGTAAAACCATGAGCTACAAATATTCAACTCAATATCCATCATTAACCTGATGACCTAATTAACATTTTCATATACGTAGGGTGAGAATCAATTTATACATTGTTGAAACCTCCATGGATTCTCTCATATAATATAATTTTAAATTTTGAAACATTATAGTGAACAAAAGTGAAACTAAATCATCTCCATAATTGATATTCTACGATCCCATCCTCCCCGGGGATAATATTAACCAAGTGTCACCACCAAGAAATAACATAATATATCAATAAAAAAACAAGGATACCCCACTCCCACTTCAACTCTAGTTAATGTCTCTACCCCAATGTCGTACATCCAGAGCTAACTCACTCCAAAAGTAATTCAAATAGAAAATAGATGGACAATAAATCTCTAGTTACACCTCGTGCATCCCAATTCAACAACATAAAATATCTTGTAAACATATATATTATAATCAAGTAGTTCCTTATGTCCAAAAAAACATATATGAGATGTATCATACCTCAAATATTATACCTCAAGATATTACAACACATACTATGATAATGTAAATCATGAAATCAAATCTTATAAAGATAATTTATATATTAGTCATTTGGATAGTATATCATGAGATAAAAGTTATTAAATTACCAAAATATATTTCAGAGCTCTAAAAATTTATATTGGGAAACTATCCATTGTTCATTCTGGAATAAGTACCTACCATGAGAAGAGAATGGGGATTAAGGGTGGTAGTCATCCATTTATCTTCATGTTAGGATTTTTTTTGTGAAAAAACTCACCACAATTATATGGGGTTTTAGTCACCAATACTAATATATGTGGTGAATAATATGAAGTTAAATTATATATATTATATATTATATATTATAAGAACAATATGGGAAAAAACAAGGTTTTAGAATCAACTATAGCAATCGTTTCTATGACTCCATGATTCCATGACTAAGAGCAAATATCTTATATGAACATAAGTATTTAAAATATATATGTTTATTACATGTATTATTTTTATCATTTATATAAATTAATTAATTCATTAGAAATAAATTAAAAATAAACATTATTCTTCATTACATTACATTAAGATTTTAATAAATTTCATTTACCTCCTGTCATAATCCAAAATAATTCTACATTTGGTCATGTTTATCATATTTCTATCATTTCCAGTATATTAATAGGAACCTACGTGGTTAATAATTATTGATTCGGTATGTTAATCATTACATAATCTATGTACTATAGAAAAACCATTTTATCGAAACACAAATATGATATATGAATCCAAGCACATACAACAGCCTCATGTAGTGTAAAAAGGAATACAAATAAAATAAGAAAACATTCCATTAACCATTAATTAGATTCAGAGTAAGAAATATTCCATATTTTTCATATCAATAAGAAATAATTCCATAAGCACATTTCTTCACAACTAGTGATATCATGAAAAATCCACATGTATTCCCTGATCCATATTTCCATCACAAGACTCAGCTATTTCATGATCATCAAGGTCTCCCCTCCATATCACATCAATAATCATAGGATCAACCATCCATGGATTAGATAACATAAGTAATCCCTTACCAAGGTAAAATATCATAGATAATCTCACACCCATATCACATAATGAGGTTTTATAGAGAAACAATACATTTGAAAAGGTCTAATTTGGCCTTAAAAATGTGGAATTAAGCCTTTAAAGAAAAATATTCATTCACAGCTCAAAAATAAATATAGTTCCTATATTTTAATAAAATAGGAACCAATATAAACTTTAATTAATTTTATCAAATAACCATTTGTTATTTCATCATTCACATACTGATTAAGTATTTATTTGTTCCATTATGGGAAATATAAGATTCAATCTATAACAAGATATCAAATAATAAATAATTAATTTAATCATGTTCCATAGAATAAATTATTTTATAAAATATGAAATTTATAATAACTAAAATGATACTAATTATTATCTTATATAATAATCAACCATTTTTACATTCTTTAACAATTCCATTAATAAAATGGAATACAATTTTCAATTAATCATGGCCATTGCACAAATTTCATTATCATGAAATTACAGGAAGCACTAGATTCATTAAAACATTCCTTATATTAAATTATAAATACAATATTTCAATTAAATAAAGATTTATTTTATATAAAAATTTATATTATATACTTTATGAATATAAATATACTAACAAAAAATCACATATCCAACACTATTTATAAATTAAAGAAGAAAACCGTTATTATATTATGAAGAAAAAACATCAGCATATACTCAAAAACAGATTAGTTATATATGTACATAAATAATTATTATGTTAATTTCATTTTCATCTAGAGGTATTATATAAGATAATTTTTTTAATTTATAGAAAAAATATGTTATGGAAAGTATCACATACCGGAAAGGATTCAAAAAATTTCGTACAAGAAGAAACCAATTTTAAAGATACCAAACACCTCTACCACCAAAAGATTCATCGCCCAATGATATTCACTTCCAAACTCCCATATAATATTAATGAAAATATCCAATAAAGCCTGGATTAAGAATGTCCATTTCTGTAAATGATGAGCCTGTATGATACATATCGATAAAAAATAGAATAGGTATAAAGTGAATCAGAATTCCCTGGATGAATGATAGATTCACATGAAATTACAATTTTTTAATTAAACCAAATATTACAAGAGATAGGGTTGTTGGATACATGAAAATTGAGATAAGGGAAGTAGGTTTGAGGGAAAAATGATCCACTCTATATTTTTAAGGTGCGTTGCACTGTAGATTTTCATGTCATGAAACGCTTTCACATCATGTAAATATTAGGTTTCATATATCAACAATAAACAATTTTCCCTAATCCAATTAATCGTTAATCTATAAAAATCGTGTATAAAACAATGAAAAATCATATCAAAAGTTAGTTATTGATTTCAGTACATGAATTTCCTCTGACTAAAGAAATGAATTTTGAAATCATGATGTGAAATAGTTACACATCTTGTATTCTCCCTTATATGATCGTTTAACAGAAAAACACATCCACTAAAACTCATTTAATCCTCCAAGAACTAGGATACTCAAAAACATGAAATCGGTTAGACTACATAAGTCATTCCACTTATAATGTTTAATATATAAAATAATGAACAAACAATTTGTTACATAGACCCTTAACTCACATATCATCTTTCATTGTATACATCCAAAAAAATTATATCATAAATACTATTTTATAAAAAGAAAATTTTGGCCCAAAATATAGATATTTCATACTATATTCCAATCTATTATAATATCCTGTTATTATTTTATTAAAAATTAATCATTTAAATCAATATTTAAGTAAAATCTAGTGTGTTTTCCACATATGAGAAACTTCAAAAGATATATTCCTTTCACCATATCCATGACTTAATCATATCACGATTTAAAATTATGCAATAAATATCATATTAATTAATTAATTTCATCATTTATACCCATACATATATTTTTTTTGATGAGAAATGTATTATATTACATTGTGGACATGTAACAAGGTTCATTCATAACATTGTGAATATAATTTATTTTTCACACATCATATTATGGATATGAAACAAGGTCCTTGAATAACATTGTGAATATGAAATTAGTTTTATGCATAACATTGATGACATGTTATCAGGTTCATGAATAAACATATTTAAATGAAACCATGTCCATGCATATCATTCTGAACAAGTTAATAGGTTCACAGATTTCCTTGTGGACTTGTAATCAGGTTCACACATAAACTTATGAACATGAAACCAAGTCCATGAATAACATTTTGATCTTGAAATCATGTTCATGCATAATGATATGGAATGAAAAACAGTTCTTGGTTAACATTGTAAACATGTTATAATGTTCACTCATAACACTATGAACAGGTAATCAGGTAAATATATAAACATATGTACATATAACTAGGTTCATCAATAATATTATGAAATTGTAATTTTTTTCATTCATATTTTTTTGAACATGTATTAAGGTTCATGAATTATGTTATGTGCAAGAAAAAGGTCCATACATAAAATTGTTAACACATAATAAGGCTCACTCATAACTTTGTGAACCTGTAATCTGGTTCTATCATAATTTTGTGGACATTATATTTGGTCCAAACTAAACATTGTGAATGTGTAATCCGGTTCAAAAATAAAATTTATACTCATGAGTCTTCAATTGTTACCTAATGCATTTGAGTGGGGTATAGTTCACACCAATATCATAATAAAATACATTATACTTCTTACAGAAGATAATTAATATTTTCATAATATCATAAACAATTAAATTAGATGGGTCTTATAAATATAAAATTATTTCCCATAAAATTAATTGTGTATAAATAACATTTTCTCACATCATAACATATGGAAAATAGTTAGATTTCATAATCATTCTGTCAATAACTAACCCATAAATCGAAGAATTTTTCCTTAGAATATATCCCAGGGAATTGAAATATATATAACAAATGTATAACCAATGAAAAGAAAACCTGCTTTATAAAGACAATGTAATTTAGAAAAACCAATTCATTGAAATGATTCGAATGGAACAATTAGATATTTTTCAATAAGGGAATGAGTAATATCAGCACATGTCATCTTATATGGAAAGTATTTTTGAATAATCATTCAAAAACATTTATTTAGGAAAATAACGAATCATATTTGAAAACTAATTTTTAAAATATAAAATCACATTAAAATCAATTTCCCAAAAAATACCTCAAAAAAATATAAATATAACTAGAAATCATTGTATGAAACCATTTTCTCAAAAACCTATAAAATAATATTCCATACATTCTGAAACCCATTTTCATTAATACAAATTAATGACATGTAATGAATCATGAAAATAGTTTTAAAACCATTTCATTGAAAATTCTTCAAGAACATATTAATAAACCTCCAAAACATTGTGAAAATAATATTCCTAGAAAAAATAAAAAAAAGGTTGTTATAATTTTGAAATCAATTTTCCAAGATATTTAAAATTAAAAAACATTTTCAAAAAAATTAACCATATATTAATTTCAATTGAAGCATCATTGAAAAGATGGTGGGTAAATCTAGATATATCATACGAGGTAAAAAGAATAATCCTTTTTCATGGTTAAAAGGGTATCAAAATAGAATGTTCAGAAAGAGACAAGAATATTTCTTAAGAAAATTTTAAAATATTAATGGGTAAGAATTTATATTATGAATTATAGGATAATGGTATAATATTCTTGTAAACCATTTTTTGATAACATTGTTTTGATGTACCGTTGATTTCTGACCAAATATAATGTAATTTCATGCTTTCATAAAAACAGTTTCATTTCTATATTAATAACTAAAGAGTATAAATATGGTTATCATACATAATTATATCATTAATATCCACTGGTGAATGAAATTTATGGAATTTACATGAGAAATGAATATTAATATTTCATCAATGGAAGCATAAACATATATAATCTCAAAAAGTGATGAGATTGTCTCAATAATCCACTATAACCAGGTAACATGTGATCATATTATAAATGAATGAAAAAATTGAGATTAAAATATCATGAAAATATTTATTTTCATTATATGACATCTAAAATTAATGTATGTACACGTAAATGAACGTGTTTAGTTGAATAACAAAACATGAGTCTCAACGAATGAAAATTAAGAAAAAACTACTTTATAGATTTGGTTACCATGGAAACATGCTCCCTATGAAATAAGAACCACAAAATGGACATTATAATACACATAAATTTAATTATAAGGTACATAGAATACTTTCATGGGTAGTACATAGACCACATAGTAGAAATGAGTGGCGAACATAACATGTATCTCAAAAAAATTAAAAGTGAGATGAAATCCCAACTTTTGTCTTGGCACTCATTGTACTCATAAATGATTCATTTATAATAAATATAAATTTATGGCACATATTTAAGAGAATTATATTCCTATATATATAACCATATATTGTTTTATTATGAAAATATATTACCCACTAGTTAAGGATCATATGTTAAGGTTTCACTGCATGAAATATTCTCTTTGCTCATTCCATGCTTCTAAAATTGTTATATCATTAGTTATTATATTTATATCATGATTTCTAGAATTTATATAATGATAAAACTATCATAAATTTGTATTATAATTATATTATATCTATATATGTATGAAATATGTGTGAAATGGAATACACTGTTCATGAAGATAGTTAGTCAAATGTACAAATGAATGATGAAACAATTTTAATTTTCATATTAAAAAAATAACATATAATTGTATATTTATATAATATAATTATAGTATACTTATAATGATATATATATATATATATCCTATATTTTTACTAAACCCTACATTAATTCATACCCTGTATTGTGTGAATGAATCAAATCACCTTAATATGGATGTAGTCAACACTTCTTTAAATGGATCTATCACCCATACACCAAATGAAGAATAATAATAGGTATGTTTTAAATTGGATAAATATTCATAATTATATAGTAAATATAATATATTAAATAAATAAAAATATTTTCAATCATAATGGTTATCGTGAAAGGTTGTAATGGAAAAAATAAACAATCATCTTTTTGTACGCAATAGTTCGTTGTACACATAAATAGTTTGTTAATTACCAATAATATAGAGGTGGGTGTTAGTGTATGTATAATTATTTTCAAAATAAAAATAATAGTATATTTAGGGTTGATTTTTTTAAAATATCATGGGAAAAAATATTGTTTGGTTGGATAATGGAAATGAATAAAGATATCTCGAGATAAGACATTACAATTTAATCATGTAACCATTTTTGGTTTGTACCAAAAGCCTTCCTTGGTAGGATTTCTACCCAATGGGGGGATTCAAGTAGGAAGGGATGGATATTGGGTTCTTATTTTAGTATATTTTTTTTCCATCCATGATGCTTTATAGGTTTTAGGAAGGGGGAGATGTCGGGTCCTTAAATAGGGATGGAAAATGACTGACATGGAAATTTTTTAAACCATGTTATGTGTAGACACGTTCATACATATATAATGTTATTAAAATCACAAAAAAACATGATTGGAATATTTATATCATAAATATGGACAAAAAATTGGTTTTCGACATGTGTATAGGTCATTTGGCCTCCAAATATTTAGGTTGATTCCCTAATGTTAACTAATTTGAACATAACCAGTATGATTAATTTTAGTCACTTTTTCTAATCATTTTGGGAAAAAATTAAATTGATATCATTGGAATGAAAATATTATAATGATTAAAATGGTGTATATGAGTATTTATAATTTAAATTTATAGAAGATTTAAAAATTAGATTAATGTTAATCCTCTAGACGTGGTGTGAGAGAGGGTTTCGAAATTATAATGTTCAAAAGATTATTTTTTTATATATATATTAAATTTTGAAGATAAATTTATTATAATAACCTAAATTTTATTAACATGTTTATAATTGTTCTTTAGTGACATTCGAAAAATTAATAACCAATTTAACAATAATAAGTATTCAAATGAGAATTTAGTTTTTAACAAAAAAGATTTATTATTCACTATTTAGTAGGAAAGTATTTCTCTCATAAAAATAATAATAATTCAACCAAAAATAATTTCATAATTATAAATTAAAAATTATTTACATTTTATCATATTCAATTTCTAAATTTTGGACAAATTAATATTATTAAATTTCAATGAAGGGAATGAAGTGTAGTTCATCTGAAAAAATAATATTTACTAACATTTTAAGACATTACTAAAAAAATATATATTTCAGTATGAATATGATTTATTTATATAAAAAAATTATATAATTTTTTTATTACTATTCATATTATTACATATGATGGCTAGGATATAATTATTATGATTAAATAATATTAACAAATATTGGATGTTTCTTAGAAAACAACTGACATTCCTGTAATGTATACCAAGTTGGTGTTGCTGGTAAAAAAATCTAGGTATGTATTTTGTGTAAATTAATGTGGTATTTCATGTAGTGCATTCCATGTCAGTATTGCATGTAACGCAAGTCATGATTGTATTGACGGTGTTGTGGGTATTGCAATCCATGTCAGTATTCCATTTATAAGGAATCATTTACATATTATTTTTAATATACCTAATATAATTATTTATAGTCTCACATGAATAAAAAAATATTGAAAATATAAATTAATTCAAAAAAAATATTTCACAAAATGACAAAGTGTTATATTAAACCCCATTAAAATTAATTTCACCCTCAAAAATTGTCTAAGATATAATATATTTATTTGTTGAAAGTTTAATTTAAATAATTGAAAATCATAAAATTTTATACTAAAACAACACTTGAAAATGTAATTTCATAATTGTAACAGTTACCCAAAGGAACATATAACTATGAATCCTCATAGGAGAAAAATGGCCGGGAGTGATGAATGTACATCAATGAAAACCATAAATATTTCTGGTGAGTGATTGAGGCCCTTAATAAAAAACAAGTGAATGGTTATAAAATATTAATGGACTCAATGGCATAAATTTTTGATGTTATAAAATGTGATTGGTTAAAAAATAATTAATGTATTGGAAAAAAATTATCATTATCCTATCATTGAATAATTATTTTTATTGACCATGAATATAAGGAAATTGACATACGTATTGTTAATATTTTTATTATTCATAATCTAAGTCTTTGGTTATGTGTTGATAGATTTCCACATCATCACCCACCATATCAAATTAATATGAAATATTTTCTAAATTTCTGAAGAACTAACAGATCATGATACCCATGATATGTCAACCCATAAATAATTTTTTTTTCATCAACAAAATTTAGTTTTAATGGGCTATCCAATATGAAAAATTCCTCTTGGGGATATATAGCAATTTCATATTACTAAATTCTTCATATGTGTAACATAATGATTCTATAAATGGATTATCATATAATATTACTGAAAGATTATAATTAGATGATTTGGAAGAACTATCATTAATTTAAATTAATATATACCCCCAATTTTCCAGAATTACCACAAGGTTTTCACTATCCAATTATGTGAATTGTTGCATTGTATATTGCAATGAAACATAGTGAAAACCTTAATTAGCATTAATAATTTTAGAAAATATGAATCCTTCTTTATTACAAATATTACTGGACATATTTAATAAATTTAATAATTTGTAAAATTCATCCATTATGACATATGACAATTTTTATACCAATAAATAATCAGATTCGGATTAGTCTGAGCTATGTTATATACTTTACCAAAATCATTCATATCATTATCCAAGTGAAACACAATTTTCTCAAAATCCTGATCACATTATGGGTTATCTTACCTTAAACCAAATATAACTTCTCTATGTATTCATCAACATTAAACATATCCATTTCAATCTGTAATGAAAACTTTTATTGAAGACACTTATATATTCCATGATGTATATAACATATTATTTGAATTCGAAAACAGAAATACTTTAATAATTAGTATTTTATACTTCTTCCTTTACTCAATCTTTAACATAATATTCCATAAAAATTATTTCCCATAATATGATATATGAATCATGTGTTAATGTTTCCCAACCTCAGTCTAATAAATATTCTTTTGAATATGGTTAACAATACATAGATTAAAACTATATAGAATTCAATTTGTTGTTTGAGGTCTATTTATATTTATAAGTATAAACGATACTAATACCTTCATCATTATTATTTTTATTAGATTCCTATAATGGAAATAGATTTTCATAATGCTCATATTTTCCAAATATGAAACATTCCTTGTCAAAAATTTTCCTAAAAGTTATATCCATTACCTATAACCCAAAACCACCAGGTTAGAAATATACACCATATATGAATACCACATAATCCTGAAAAATTACATATAGGATGTCTAAATCATTCCACCTACCATAATCAATGACAAGATAGGTTGATGATATGCTATTTATAAACTTCATATATTTTAATCATTCTTGAGGGTTCGTGAAGTGTTTGAGAGTTCCAAAAGCATATCACCATGTAGTATCCAACCTGGTGTGTAGAAAGGCCCACTTTGATGTACTGTATTACCTTCAGATAGGCCCGAAACAACATTTCATAGTTAATACCCCTATGAACATTTGTACTGGAGTCACATTCACTTGTGATATCCAGACAGTAATGTATTACTAGGAAACCGCTCAGTCTGTCCTTTACCAAATTTCGACAATAGTTTCCAAAATTTTAGCACATCATTATACTTATCTTTAAGAAATTCATAGACAAATCTATATAACTATACCTAGAGATATCTCTATTTTCTTTCTCATCTATGTTTATTAATGATGACTCAAAATTTCCATTGATAACAACAATAATGACCTAGGAATAGCATACAAGGATATTACATCATTTTATATTTACATTTTTTACTCTAAAAAAATACATTCATGAGGTCTGTATTATTTTAGTGTTATTGGAATAATGGGATGCAAAAAAATGTTCGAAAAAAATCTTCACCATCTCCCAAAATGGTCTACACCTTTAGTACATCAACATAAAACTTTTATTCATAACCCTGAAAAAGGAAAAAATGAAAGGGGTGACCTCAAATTCATAATAATGGAAACATAAAGAAATTTGTAAGAATATAATTAAAAAATCATGTATGAATATTGATAATAATATTTGAATATCAAACAATACATATTTACGATCAAAATAAATATTGGTAGTTAATAATTAATCGATCATATGATAATTTAGAGCATAATTAATATTATCATAATAAATGAATACGACATGGAATTTGTCGCATGAACCTTGGATTATAATATTGTTGATATGTATAAATAGAAATTGATTCAGTCCTTATGTTAATGTCATTAAATTATGCCCCAAAATTATCTTTTAAAAATGTATCCTATTCCATGCGTAACATTGTGAATATGTACTAAATGTCACCCATAACCTTGAAGACAATAATCTTGGTCAATGCATAACATATTTATCATGTCATCAGGTTCACACATAAATATATGTACAAGAAACATGGTCCATGCATATGATTTTAAACATGAAATCAGTATCTTGCATAATGTTTTGAACTTGTAATCAGGTTCACAAATAAACCTATGGACATGAAAGAATGTAAATTCGAAACATTGTAAACATGTAATTAGGTTCACACATAACATAACAGACATGTAATTCGGTTCACTCATAAACATGTGTACATGCAACTAGGTCCATACAAAACATTACAAACATATAATACTATTTACCTGTTACATTGTGAACATGTAATCAAGTTAATGTATAAAATATGGGCTTGTTACCAAGTTTATGAATGTGAACATGTAATTGGGTTTATGCATTACATTATGAACAAGTAATAATCTTTACACACAATCTTATAGACATATAACCAGAAGTATGCATAACATTTTGAAAACATAATAAGGTTCACTCATACAATTATGAACTTGAAATCTAGATTACACATAATCTTATGGACATGCATCTATATCCATGAATAATACTTTTAATGTGTGATTAGGTTCACACATAACATATATTCTCATGAATCATCGATCATTACCTAATTAATTAAAGGGAGATATAGGTCTCACCCATCTCATAATAAAATAATTTATATATGTGCCCCAAGATATTTCAAAATTTTATCAAATCATGACAATAATGATATTTTAGTTTTATAAACATCAAATCAAATCCCACAAAATTAAAGGGCTATCATTGAAATTTCATCACATCATAACATAGGTAAAAGATATAGTTTTGGAAGACATTTCCTCAAAAGTGTAACTCGGGAAAAGAAGTCAGATTCAAAAGCATATAATAATTTGAAGATGAACATATATCATAAATGTAAAACCCAAGAAAGAGAAATAAATATTATAAATACCATGTCTTTAAGAATAAAACATTCTTAGATTGGATATAAATGGTTCCATTAGACCATTTTCATTGAGGGCATGAGTAACATCAATATATTCCATATTATAAGTTAAATAATTTTAAATTATTTTTGAAAAAACATTTCCAAAAATAAATATCCATTTATTATTGAAATAAAATATTGAATAAATAAAAACAATTTAAAAAAAATACTTAGAATATACCTTGATAACATATAAATAATACATGAAATTATTTTTAAAATAATTTTCCCTTAAATCTAATAAAATATGAAAAAAATACATTAAAAAAAATTCTTTAAATACACTTTATAAAAATATAATGAAATATTATATATGTTTTGAAACTCAAATCACTGAAAATAAATTTAAAAATTATAAATAAGGCACGGAATACTTTTTAAATCATTTCTATTTGAAAAAAATGATGAAAAAATTTTGAAACCAATTTTCTTTGATTTTTTTTAAAAAATTTACCTTTATATATGGATGAAATGTATAAATCAAATAATTTTTGTTTGGTAAATATAGATTTGTCATAAAAGTTTAGAAGTTCTTTCTTTTTACATTTAAAAATTGTTAAAATATCATTTTAAATAAACTGAATTTATGATTCTATTGAGGATATTTTTTAATTTTATAAAAGGACAAAAAGATTTCAAAATTTATTGAATTTTAATAACACATATTTTCATAATTTTATTTTAAAAATTATTTGTGAAAATATTTAAACTTTGTTCTTTGACAGTGTGCGATTTGGAGACTCAAAGTTCCAAGAATAATTCATTGAAAAATGTCCTTTTAATATCACTCACACATTATTTAGATGAACAAGTGTGATAACACTTATACAATTTCTTAAATATGAAATATGAAAGAATCAATGATATCAAAATGGTGTCTTTAACCAAGGCGTTGCATATGTTTTGTCGGTGCATTTCATTTGAATAAAATGACACCAATAACATAACATTAAATAAAATTATTCAAATATAATTTATTTAAACATAAATACTAATAAAACAATAAAATCAATATATATTGATAAAATTTGATAGTTGTTGAGTTAGTAAAAGGGTGTTTCCTCTAGTGGTAACTAAAAATTAGTCAATGAGGTTATTTTGGGAAAAACCCCAAAAGGTCATAATTTACAATAAATAAATTAAGGAAAAATTATTTTGTAGATGAAATGATGGTTTCTATTGAATGTATCCCAGTGAATAATTCCCAAGGATAGCCACATGACCATTGGAATGCTGGAGAATCTCTAGGCAGATCATAGAGGTTGTACTTATAGAGAACGATGAATAGATTGGAAATGGACGACTGGTATATAATGAAATCAAATGAACTCTCAAATGATTATGATGCAACAATGTTTTTCATAACTGATTTATTCTAATGATGTAGTGCATTTTTTCTCATGTTTTCCTTCCTCTTTCATGATTTTAATGATGAATGTGTGTCATTCCATATACTGATTAATAGGTGGTTTGATCATTATAGGATTGTTATAATTGTAGGTTTTTATTTTGGGATTATTCTCAAATGGTTATCTATACTACATTAATTATCAAATAATAAAATATATAGGTCAACAGGAAAAAGGAATAGGTTCATTACTTAGGGAGTTCTTATGCTTCTATCACTACAATTCTTGTAGTTTTTCACATTTGGACTGTGTGGATTCACCTAGACTTTTTGCGAGGCTATAAATGTAATCAGATCACTAGATTGGAGGCAGACTAACAATACAGGCCAGATCAGTGTAGATCAGGACCTATGGATCCCAGTTATATGGTCATTTCAGATACCATGAATTAGTGGTGGATCAATGGTGTGTTAAAAGGTCCACCAGTGCAGGTCTGACACAGTGGTCTGATGAGGCTATGCGATAGCCCGAAAAAATGGTGTGATGGTAGTGCAGTGAATGGAGGTCATAGCCAAGGTGGATTGGGACACGAAAATGGTAGAGTTGGGGATGGTGGAAGTGTCCACATGGAATGAGGTTATTGTAATAATTAGCTAGGCCATGCATTTTGGCTAGACATTTCCAAAAGGGTGGGGTCAAGACACAAGGTTGGGTAAAATCTACAATCTTGTTCCAAAATAGGTTGTACGGGGGTGACTGGGCTAGAACATGGCCACGATTGACCAAGGAAGTCCACATTTACTGTTGACCAACCATGATACCATGTAGATAGAATAGCTAGGGTATGCTACCCACTACATTGATCCACTACCTATTGACCCCCCTTCCATCAAAACTCCATACCCCCATAATTTTAAAATACTGCTTCCATTTCATAAGCCATATACTGTGTTGGTACCCAACTAATTAGATGGTCCTCATGAGAGTAATGATGTGTTTTAATCTAGTATGTGACTCAGTGAAAATGGTCATTTACATGTGCAGTACCCAATGTCCAGTGACACAGTGGGTGTGACCACTACACACCATGAGCACCCATTATTCATCGATTTACTCCCTTGTCCACTGTATCATGGATGTGTTTTGATAGGGTTCATTCCCTTTATCTCTACCATATATTTGGATCAGTATAATTTCCTGCCCACAGTAGCCTGATCGCATTAGTAGGACTTCCTAGATAGTGTTTCTGGAATCCCCTAAGAGGGTCAGTGTGATGTTATCTTTTCATCTTCACTACGCAGGTAGAGTTCATGGTATTGACATGGAAAATCCTACAAGATTTCGATCCTCTACATATTGGGTTATTCCAAACAGAGTAGTTGGTATCACCCCATGCATCAGGAGATGATCTTAATCTAATGTATTGTATATACCTTTTCAAATCTATCAGTTTAACTATCTCATGAGATTTCCAAATGAAGAGTCCATCTTGGACTAACATCATTAGTTCCATCAAACACTGTATTGTGATATCCCAGATGAGGGCTTTCTGGAATCATTCAACTAAATCCCAAGTGGTTTTATGCATTATTTGTGACTTAACTCACGACTTCATTTATTTGACTATGTATATCATGATATTCTTGTAATATGATATGTATACATATAATTGTGTACAAATGATTGTACATTTACTTTTTTATTTATTGGTTTTATTTAGGGAGTCCTGTTGTGTATTTCTTTACTCACACATACACGATATTTTCCTACATTTTTTTGTGCCTTGTCTATAAGAGCAACCGTGTGATAGAGGCTAGTTTAGGCCATGACCATACAAATATTTGTGATATTATACTTTTCAAGGTGTTTCTATGAATTTATATTGATGGCCAAGTATTTTTCTTACATGTTTGACATTGTGGTTTACACACATTTTTTGGTGGACATGTTTTTTGGCCTTGTTTACATTCCAAGACATTAAATATTGTACTCTTGTTGTGGGATATAGTGTTTTACTATAATTTTTTACTTAGTTTTATTACATATATGCATAAGTGACATAGAGATGTGTGTATGTGTGTCTATACATTAGTGTAATTCCTCCCATTGTGTGATATTCCAACTTAGTGATAGTCACATGACCCTTACCTATTATAATTGGTCTTGGGGATGTCACGACACAAGCCCCGTTGTGACAGGTCATAAAAAATTTGTATTAGAGGATTCCTTTCTACAATAGGACCCAGAGTATATGATATTCAATTGGTGGAAAATTGTTATGTTTTTTGAGTTCAACTTTATGTCAAGGGACTCCATTGTTGTTGTGGAGTCCAGTGTATCCATTCTCCAGGACTCTGATATATTTATTTATACAATAGTTCTTGAGAACACTAGATGTAGAGAAAAACATGCACATACATCATATAGGAATGGATTGTGGATTTAATTTCTATATTGAGATAGTTACCCAGATATAATCATTGAGAGTGTTATATCTTGTAGTCATAGAAGTTGCCTCTATGATGTTTTCCAGTAAGGATTGAATAGTTTGATCCCAAGGACGACCCCATCAATGAAAAGGCTTCAATATAGGGGCATGTTAACCAATTTTTACCTCTAGATAGTGCACCGGCTATACCACCACCTGTGGAGTTGCAGAGAGAACCAATAGTACTAACTGATGAGGAGCACATGTTATGTTTCCATAATGAGATTTCGATACAGAGACCCATTAGGTTCTATATAAAACTCGAACACTATAATGATATGGACTAGATTGATGTGGTGACCCAAGGTTTATGTCTAGTCATGACACTTGAGAATTAGATGGTTTACTTCATAGCTAGCCTTCTATAGGGTTCAATAATCCAATTATAGAGTTTATCCATCTAGAATAATGGAAAGGAAACTCATTCATGCTAAGAGATTCAGTCCCTCTTCTTAGAAGATTTTTCACTAGTTACATTTAGAGTTTTGTATTGATAGGAGTTTCTTGAGATCCAACAGGGTTGCTTGAATGTTGAGGATTATTCAATGATGATCAAAAATGATTCCCTATACTCAATGGATATTTTTTGAAATCAGTAATTCATGGTATAGATTTTAGTGTAGGGTATACATCAAAACATCTGTGCTATCATTCTCCCTCTACGAATTCCAAAATATGTTAGGGTTCTCAAGTGATCATTGGTGGTCAATATATTCTCAGCAAAGTAGTTAGAGAAATTGATAATGAAAAATGAATGTTTTGGTGTAATGTCCATGGATGTATGGAGATGACATCAGTCACAGGGATATGAAAGTGGAATAAATTTTTTAATGATGTCTAAGAACAAATAATCTGTAGTTCATAGATCACCTAGTTTGTCCAGTCAGCCCAGAGAGTGGTAAGGATATTCATTTGAGGGTAGGATACATCACACTTAATATTATTCAACCCACCTACCTACTAACTAGGAGATAATGGATGGACCAATTAAGAATAGAGTGTTACCGGTGCATGAGAATTTGTATAGCAGATGGTGTGGACGAGGTAATGGGATGTAAGAATTGGGTGGTCGATGTTTCGAATTACTACCACCACCACCCATAGTTGGTCCATGATAGGAAAATGGAGTTGGATGACAAGGGTGGGGACCACTGTATGTGATTTACATATATTAATTATGGAATCCATGAATTATTCGAGGTACAATCTATGTCATTCCTACATTAGATTTCATACTGATAGACATAGGTTTGATTCATTCCATTCCTGGAAGATATATAGTACGAGACCTTGATATTTCATTTTAACCATTGTCTCGACCCTGATGATTAGAGACTACAACTGGACCGGACTCAATGATCACCCATTTATTCAAATATTGTGAACAAACTCATGTGGTAGAGATATTATTTTAGGTGATGTTGGTGGTAGAATCAAGGACTTCTGATGTCATTCTTTATATATATTGGTTATCATGGATTCATTCCGAGATTGACTATTTTAGGAGAGGGTGTGGTGTATCCATAGCGACAAATTGATTTTTCCTTTGTTGGTGAAATGGAAGCCTAAAAAGCATAGTAGAGACTAATTTGTAGGAGTGTTCTTCCATTTGGACATCAGTTGGATATCAGAAAACTCTTTATAGTAGATGTTATGTGTTTCCAATTCCCTGGAGTAGTGGAAGTGTTCAAAGATGTCTTCCGAGATGATGTTCTAGTATTATATCACCATCAGGATATAGTATTATGTATTTATTTAAACCATTTGACAACATTTAAATCAGTAGTATCATATAAAATGGATCATGCCGAGCTTATTGTGTTTAGAGTGCAATTTAGGGACATGTATATAAAGTATTTCATGAGATATAAAGTTTCTCCCTGGGTAGTCTATGATTTTTTTCAAGAATGAACATGGGAAAATGAGGTTATGTGTGGATTATCGGTCTCTAAATTAGGTTACAATGATGAACATGTATCCACTATCTTGGATCAATGACCATTTCGATATGTTGTGTGGGAAATGATGGTTCTCTATGGTTAAGGTTTGACTGGGTTTTAACCTATTGTGATTACAGGATGAGGATGTATCAAAGGTAGCTTTCATATGTACTTACGGTCACCATGTGTACATTGTGATGCCAATTGGAATGTTAAAAGCCCCATAAATATTCATGGGACTCATGAACCTGGTCATTCAGCTTTATTTATATCAGTTCATGGAAATCTTCATCGATGATATGCCATTCCACACGCCGTCTTCGAAGGAGCACAAGAGACTGTTAAGGATGATTCTAGACATACTCCAAGAGATGAAAATTAATGGGAATTTCTCAAAGTACTAGTTATGTATTCAAGCCATCCATTCCATAGGATATGTATTCAAAGAAGATGGAGTGGCATTGGAATGATCCATATTTGATGTAGTGTTAACATGGGAGACACCCACTAGCATGATGGAGGTGTAGAGATTGCTCATGATAGCATGAGGTTATCGAAAATTCATAAGTAATTTCTAATGGATATCATCACATAGGACAGATTTGTTCTTAAAGGGGAAATTATTTGCGTGTATAGAGAGAATCAAACAAGCTTTTAATAATTAGAGATAGATTTCAATGAGGGATCTGATATTGATATTTTCTGCTACTAGGTGATGACTATGTAGTGTTCGATGAGGCATCAGGTACTGGACATGGTTATGTCCTGATGTAAAGGCAAGTAGTGAATACCTATGGGTCGCTCTAGTTGAGACCACATGTGAAGAACTATGGAACCCATGATCTAAAAATCGAATTAGTAGTATTCAAATTGATGATGTGGTGCCACCACCTAATGGGAGAGAAGTTTATCATCTACTCTTGCAACAAGAGTCTCAAGTATATCATTTATTAGAAGGAATTGAACATGAATAATATTTATGGATTGTGTTCTTGGAATACTATGACATTGATATTGTCTATACAAATTTTAAAGGGAACACAGTTGTAGATTTTTCTAGCTTGAGATGTAGTTTGCAGTAGCAGAACGAGGTGTCATAGTAGTTGGCCTCATTACAGATATCCTTTGTAGATGGAGATGGTGAATCTTACCTTTAGTCAATTCATCTAACCCATCAACTGTTATAGAGTTTTAGGGAGGCCATTTTCAGTTATCAACTATGAGACCCTTCATGCCAAATTTTCCAAAAGTTAGGCTTCAAATAGATAATTGAAATATAGGTATCAAATTGTTCATTCCATAGGATGAATAGTACTTCCAATGGCACTGTAGGTGGAGGTTTGAAGGAGTTCCATGCATCACATTTGGTTGTAAAACTAAGTGTGGTGAAGATGTAATAGGTTATATGGAATCAATATTGGTGGCTAGGGATGAAGAATGGATATTTATAGATTGGCTCTCGATTCTCACCTATCAGAAATTGAAGGTTATTCCTATTGTATTAAGGAGTTTCACCCACCCCATTTAAGGTAATAAAATGGATGTGGGATGGTATATGAATAGAATTTATGATTATTTTACCATTAATGTGCAGCAGAATGTATTTCATCTGGGAAATGATTTACTGAATCAGTATGTCAGCCCACTTCTTAGCTTTCTTGGAGCAGTTTTCGGTAGAGAGATTATAACGCAGCCATGTTCAGGAGATAATTAATATTCCTAGAGTTTCCAAGGATGATTGTATCAATATGTGATGATCGCATTACATCCATGTTGTGTAGGGGGTTACATGAGGCGTTTGGGGATCCCTAATTCTAGAGCACTACATTTCACCCACAGATAGACAACCATAGAGATCATATCATTCGGGTTCTGGATAAAATGATGCAGGCTTGAATTCTATTATTGGGATGGGGCTCTGATGATCCTTTTTGGGTGGTTGATTCATTTGGTTCATGTTTTATGGAAGCGTGAGAATTTCTAGGATAGAACATCGGAGTGGGATTCTATGATTCATTCTCAATACCCAAATTTGTTTGAGTAGACATTGTTCTGGATTTTGTGGATATAAATCCCAAATTTGTGGAAATGTATTGACTTGTACTTTCCTAATTTTATATTTAGAAACTATTATGTAAAATTACAATGATATGGAATGGGACATCATGAAATTCTGAGAACCACTGTGCCTAGAACAATTAATTGAAAAATGTTATGTTTTGAATAGAATATGCATGTGAGTTACCTATAAATGTAGAATAAATCTTCAATATATGTCAAATCAGAAATATGATGGCACTATTGAGATTATAATGGTGGAATTTCCATATGTGTGACCCTGGATTGGTCATCGTGGATCATCTGTAGAACATTTCACCATGGACATAACCATAATTAAAATAATTTAAATATATTTTTTGATTTTTAAATATTAATTACTCTTGAACCGTATATCAAATAGAAAATATGAAACCACAACCTATTTTGTAATGGGGTTTTTTATAGGCATGACATAACATAAGATGAAGCTGAAATTATATGGAAAAACCTGAAATGGTCATAATTTTTATTATATAATTCTATGATAAGTTATTTCATCGACACAATGAAAATTACATTACAAAAATCCTTATATCAATACCCAAGATTAATCGCATAACCCTATGAATTATAAATAATCACTAGGGAGAGGCTGGATGATTTTACCTTAGATAACGATGACCAGATCATGCATTGTCCATCGACGTGTGACAAGATCAAAGGATCTCTCTAATTATCACAACGTAACAACGTTTTTCATTGATGATTGAAACAAAAAATGTCGGGTGGTTGTTTCATTGTGTTATTTCATTGAATAAGATATTCATAATTAACTGTGGTAAATCCAAAAATAGAATATTCCACAATTCGATCATTATGGGATGGTAATAATTGTGAGGTTTATTTTCTAGGCGCATTCATAATTGGTTCTTGATTCCCAGGTCTTCACCTAATGAGAACATATTTTAGTCAACATGAACAAGGATAATGTTCATTACACATGGGTTTCTTGTTTTTTCACTCCCATGTTCATGGTGTTCATTTAAATTGAACCCTAATGGTCATGGATCAACATGACGGGAGGCTTTGAATGTGATTAGACCCCTGGATTGAAGGCAGATAGATTGATGAGGACAGATCTATTTATATAGGGTGCTGAAGAACATAAATATATGACCATTTCAGAAAACTGAGGATCAGAGGCATTTTTGTGTACTGTGTATGGGACCATGTTGTGGATCTAGTGTGACAATATGGGAAGGCCACAATGCGATGAACAATGTCAGTGACTACAGTGGATAGTGAGGACAATGATGAGGAAATGACTGTGGAATTTGGATGCAACAGTGGACATGTAGAATGTGGATATTGAGCAAGATCAGTGAGTAGGCATGTCCTTGAGGGCTAGGCTGGAAGCAATGTGCTAGGACAGACCCAATGGGCCAGTTCGGGCAATCGGTTTGGGTCTTACCCAGAAAAACAAGTCAGTCTCTGTTCAAACATGTGGTAGTCGAGCCCGAACTAGGCCAAGGTCAACTGTGTTGGTTGACAATGAGCAATGACTGACCAAGATGTTGTGTGGCCATATTAGCTAGAGGTTGATGGTTTGTAATATCCACCATGGTGGTCGACTACAATGATAGGTCTATGGCCTAGTGACCCCTTCATTCAAATAATCAAAACCCCATAACTTTCACAAGGTGTATTTGTTTGAAGATCTGTTTAAGTTGTTGGGAACCTGATGATGTGAATGTTCTTTTGATACCAATGGTGGGTTTTTCGCTCATACATGTTTTAGTAACATGGCATGGTTTAATGGGAAATACCATAGTTTGTGGTACATGGTTGGGGTGACCACTACACATAGTGTACTCCCATTCTACATGAATTGATTTCCTAATGCACTATATCAGGGACGATTTTGTTTGGTTTTATTCCATTTATCTCTTACATAATGGTTGGTTGGTATTATTTCTTACTCATACGACTATGATACCTATTTCATGAATACTTGGATAGAGTTGTTGGTATACCCAAGGAGTCCCAATTTTGGGATCCCAGATTCATTTTCTTGCATTCTATAGAGTTCTTTGTATTTACACAACCAATCCACAAGGACATCAATTCACTACCATGAGAGTTATTATAGATTGGGTTATTGGTATCTACCCAAGGAGATTGTTTTCATCCACATCTTTTATATTATATATCTCCCTTTAGATCTATCATTGTTTCTCTCCCATGACATTTCATAAAGAACAATACATCTCAGATGGACATCATTAAGGATATCAGACAGGGTAGTGTGTTCTCCTGGATGAGTTCTTCATTGAATATTTCATCTGAATCACTATTATGCGTATGTGGAAGGTGTGACTTACCTCTAGACTCCATGTATTTTATTGATAATATATATATATATATATTCTTATTTAATATTATGTATACATATACTAGTTTTGAGATGATTGTACCTCTCATTTGTGTATTGAATTTTGATTTCTAGGTGTCCTACAATGTACTGTTATACTAACCCTAACACATGATATAATATCTTGTGTCATAACATGGGATGAAATGAAAAAGTTTCATATATTCTAGGAAATACCTTGAATAGTTTATGCTTTTTGATATCATATGGGATGAGGTGTTCCTACTTATTTAGGTAGCAGTCATAATACCTTTTCATAAATGTTTGAAAATGAGGTTTACGTGATATTTTTAGTTGTTATATTTTATATAGAAATTTACATTCAATTACATTCACATTTGTATTCTAATTGTGGGATATTGTTGATTTCATGAATTTTTCAAATATTATTTTCATATTTCAACATTTTTTTCTTGGATATGTGTGAGTAGATACAGGTATATTACGTTATTTCCTCCCTTTGTGGGATATGCCTACTTAGTGATACTCACTAGTACCCAGTATATTATAGGAAATTTTGGTGTAGATAGGGAATATTTCCTTATGGGATAGTTCAAAATAAGGATAATGGTTTAATATTCATTGAAACCCATCATATAAAACATGTTTTGATGGAAAATTGATTTCTGACTATAGAATATGGTAAACTCGTGATATCTAAAAAACACTTTCTTAATTATCATATGTACCAATGAATAAGAAATCTTGCCCCAATACATGATTATATCATGAATAGCCATAATATTATAATCATAATTACGTAAATTGGTATTTGGATCATAACATTTCATCAATGTATGTTTAAATTTAAAAAACCTCGAAAAGCATTAGGATTGTCTCAACAAATTTTTATAACTTGCTTACATAAGATCATACATTTCACTTAAGATAAGATATTACATAAAGAATAAACTCTATTTAAAATATTTATATTCATGATATAACATATAAAATGTAATTATATAAAGCCTAAAGAATGAGTTTAGGAGGATAAAAAATATGATTCTTAATGAAGGAAAATTGTGTCAAAACAAATTTACTAATTTTTTAATTATTGAAACACAAATACCATTATAGAAGGATCCAAGAACTAGAATGTGAATATCACAAAAATTTATTCATATAATATATATTATACATTTATTTTTAGTACATACACAATATAATATGAAAGAGTGGGGAACATATCATGAATGAAATGGAAATTAAATGGTAGTTGAAATACCCAAAAATTTGGTCTTGAGTCTCATCTTACTCATACAAGAGTCATAAATAATAAATATATGCTTATTATAATTGTCTTCAATAATATTAATATTAAATATAATAAAATATATGGTTTTATTATTACTTTAAGATACCCACTTGTTAATGATCATTTTTTATGGTTTAACTTCAGTTAATATGCACTTTGTTTTTCACGTGCGTCTAAAATTATTTTGTCATTAGTCCTTATATTTATAACATTATTTCAATAATATAAATCATTAATTAAATATATTTTTTATCTATTATAATTAGACTAATATAATACATATAATAAATATGTTTATAATGGAATTCACAGTTCATGGAGACAGTACATCATACATACGCATTAACGTTTTTTCTGTTTTAATTATTGTATTGAAAAAAATAATGAAAATGGAATAAATGTGTATATGTATATAATCTCATCACAATAGAATTATAATGTTAATATATATCATATTATTTCATTAATAACCTCCTTAATACTTTCCATGTATTGTTTTAATGAATCACATCACATTGAGGGTGAGGTTGTCAACACTTTCTCAAATGAAATTATAGCATTTACAACAAATAAAGAGTAAAACTTTATGGGTTGTGAAATTAATAATGAAGAACGAAGAAATAATAAATATAATATATGTCATATATAAAAAAAGTCCATCATAATTTCTAACATTACTATTGTTAATTGAAAAATTAAAAATTGTCATTTCGTGAGACAATAGTTCACTGCACACATAAAAAATATTTTCATTTTTCATTAGATGGATGTGTGTGAATGTGTAGGTAGAAATAATTACATTAAAACATCATAGTATATTTATTATACTCTTGATGCTATATAATCATGAAAAAATATGTCAGTGGGTTTTCAATGGTAATTAATCTAGATATCTTGAGAGAATTTGTTACCTCTTAATCAAGTAACTACATTTAGTTTGTGACAAAAGGCTTCCTATATAGACTTTCAGACCAACAAGATGATTACAAGAGTAAGGGTGGTAATTTAGGAGATTATTTTATTATATTTTTTCCATTCAAAGGGATTAAATTGTGTTATTATGGGGGTAGGTGGTGGACCTTTATAGGGTAGGAAAATGACTAACTAGAAATTTCATAAAAAAATCCAATGTGGACATGTTCATACCTAACAAAAGACATAAAAATCCAAAAAAATAATTTCTGGATGTTTTATGGATGAAATTTGGCAATAAGAAGGTTATTAGAATTGTTTAAAGGTCATCTGTGTGCCTGATATTATGGTTTTGTCCTTGATTAAGATTTATTTGAAATTAATCTATCTGGTTAATTTTAATAACATATAATAATCATTTTCATCATAAATTATGTATATATTATTAGATGATAAGTACTAAACTGATTAAAATGAAATTTAATTGTTTCTCAAAATTAAATTTATACATTTACAGAAATTAAGATTAATACTAATCCCACAAACATTTCGAGTGATATGGTTTTTAAAGTAAAACACTCCAAAGATTATTATGTTTTTAAATTCAAATTCAATGTGAAAATGATTCAAATTGAATATATTATATTAATAGATTTCTAATTGATGTAATATGATCGTAAAAAAATTTATAATATTATTTATATTTAATAATTTTTAAAAACAAAAGGTATTTTTTATCTTAAAATGATTATTTTCCACAATTTATCAAAACATGATGTTTCTCACAAAATTCTAATAAAATCACAATTAGATGATTTTTTCATTATAAATACCAAAATTAATTTTTCCTTAAAAAATTAAATATATAGATATTTCTAAATGTAAATTTATAATTTCTCCAAGATGGAGATGAAATGTTGTTCATTTTAATAAATAGTATTTTTTTTAAATCAGGACTTAACTAAAAAATATGTCATTCATTATCAATGCGTTTTACATATAAAAACATAATATAAAAATTATTTAAATTTTTTTTGTTACTATTAATATTTATTTTTTAATGATTTTTTTTCTGATTATATTGATTAATTAATTTTAAAAATAATATTATGTTTTGTTGAAAACATTAATTTTTCCTGAAATATACACCAACTCAATGTTTTAGGTAGGGAAATCCAGGACAACATTTCATGTAACACAATATAGTATTTTATGATGTTCATGCTAAATCGATATTGCATGTAACACATGCTATTTTGATATATCTACTAGCGTAAGCTAATTAGGTATTTCATGTGAAAGGAATGTTTGACTAAGTGGATTAAATATATATATATATATATATATATGTATGTATGTATGTATTTATCTCCGTGTGTGCGTGTGTGAACTATTTCTTGTGTCACATGAAATGAAGAATATGAAAAATATAAATTAATTTTAATCTAATATTTCACTAAATCAAGGATTGTTATAATAAAATACAGAAAGTTTATGATTTTTATAAAAGAACTATCAATGGAAGCTGTATGAAAATTTCTATATCATATATGATAATAATAATGACATAAGAAACAAAATAAAAAATTAATACAAGTGTTTCATGATATTTTAGATATCGCCTATAATGGTAATCTTTTTTTATCCCTTTTAACAATTATTATGCTTACAGGATGCTGACTATGGTTACTATTCATTTTATATAAAAATTAAGATGAAAATATTATTTAATATTAATAATTTTGACTCCAAATATATAATGAAATTTGAAATATTTGTCAACATGATGTGTTAAATAGTAATTCTAATATTCCACATAGAAAATGAATAAAATCATATTTTGTGAAAAATTATTTATACTCATAAAAATGATTTCACTCTCAACTAATTCATAAACACAACCAATTAATTATTGTCAAAATATACTAATAAATAAATTATCTAAAAATAATTTAAAATAATTCACCAATAATCATTAATATTTTTCTCACTATAACATTATATTATGAAAAGAAATTCTGAAAAATAAAAGAATATTTTACTTAATATTATTTCTCATTTTAACAATTGATAAAAAATTAATATATTATCAATCAATTTTTTCAAAAATTATATATTTTGTGAAATTACTATTATATTTTTAATCAGGATAAATAAATAATATAAAAATTCACCTCTTTGAGAAATAGTTATTTTATCAATAAGTGATTATTTTTTAATCTTTTTAAATGGGGTACTAAATTCCAAGAAATTATTGAAAAAATTTTAATTAAATTATATATTTTATAACGTAGTTCATCATTATTTATTGTAATTCATACAATATAATATAGTTGTTTGATGTAAATATTATCCTTTTATAATAATTCATAAAAAAAAAATATATTTGTTTATTTAATCAATATTTTTCATATAGTTAATGGTTTAAAACAAATATATTTTCTAATTGATATATATATATATAAGGTGATGTTTTACAGTAATTATCAATGATAAGTTAAATTGTTTTATATTTTTTTAATACATCATAACTGATGGTTTTAATACACTCATTCAATCAATGTTAAACACAGTTTTCGAGGTATTTATAGACTGATCGATTAGTTAAAATACATCATTACCCCGTTTATCAATTACCATGGGGGATATCATATAAATTTTGTAAAATTTTTTATAAATAAAAATGGGAATAAAAATATTAATCATTTTCTATATTCATAATAATAATATAAAATATATCTTTTAATATTCAATTTTCATAATTGATAATTATTATATATACTTTAGTAATGTGTAATTTAATGAAATCAATTTTTAAAATATATTTTAAATAGAAAAGGAAATAATTTAAACCGAGAACAACTATAAAATTATTCCCAATAATTGTTATTGGTTAATTGTTATGTAAATTTATGTAATTATACATATATACTATGAATTTAATAAATGGAACATTACTCTAATTTTATTAAATAAAATAAATGAAATATATTTAGTATTACATTGAAATGTAGTTTCTATTACATTGAAATATAAAATATGTTTCAAAAAAATCAATGATGTGATATAAAATTAAGAATAATAATTTTAAATATTTATACTAATCCTTAAATATATATATATTGGTAGAGAATGTTGTTTAATGTATTTTTATGTGATCCTTACATAAAAATAACATCATATAATTTCTTTTATTTATAAAATTATTATCATTCCTTATTCTCAAAAAAATAAACATATTCATTAAATTTTAAAAAAGTACAATAAGATGATTATTTACCATAAAAATAAAATAATAAATTAATTTCTTAAAATAAATTATTTATCATTTTTATATTTATAATTTGAATTTAAATAATATATATAACAACTCATTTATTTTATAAAAAAGTAAATTATATACATTATGTGTTCTAAACTATATTTAAAATTTATTTCAAAATGACTGTTAGTTAAATTTATTCCACATTTAATATTTAACAAGTATTATCATACAATGTATTTTAATATTTTGATATACCCATTAATTTATTAATCAATATATCAAAATAAAATGACTATTAATTTTAACTAATATATTACATATTAAAATATCACGGTTTAACACCCTCCCTCATAATAAAATTAAGTTCATTATTTTTTTCATACTAAGAATCTTATCATGGAAAATGTTAAAAAAATTATATATCATTATTGTAATGATATGTATTTCCTAATTCACAACATGGAAACTATTTATTTCAAAAATAAATGGTTATACAATTATTTATGTAAAATTATAAGACACATACATTGGAATTGGTTTCCCAAAATAACATTGATCGTTGTGAAATAGGAAATGATGTGTTTATCAATCTAAATATCCATTTGAGGAATTACTATTCGAAAATGATATATATTGGAAAAAATACATGATATTCATACATTCCTTGATATTAATAACATTTTTTATTTGTTCTTATAGTTGTTTTCCACATTTTTTTCATTGGATATTTTAACTGATAAATAACCATGATAATGTTATCAATCCATAAGAACCAAAATTTACCAACTATAGATCACGATATATATAAATTGATAATGTTTCCTCAATTTTTAATCCATTAACAAAAATTGATGTGGTGAGAACCTGTTAAGATTATATAAATATTAATAATTCATCATATTAACAAATAATTCATTATTTTCAACAAATTCAATAAAACACACCAATCATTCATAATGAATAATTATATAAAAACCTAACAATAAAAATATTAAAAATATGTCATCAAAATTTTGAACCCAAAAAAATGATTTTACATCCTATTGTTCCATAATAAAAATTACAATTATCTCATAACAATATTGATCATTCATAAATGTGTATTCCTAAATCTAATATCCCTAATCATCTTTTCATAACAAATCATTAATATATTCATTAAATAAAATAAATCACTATAAAGAAAAAATGCCTTCAATAGATAACTCATTAAATACTTATTAATTAATATCTAATAGTTTGATATAAATTCCATGGTATAAAAAATAAGCTCCTATTTACTAGGATTCATTTACTATTCCAAAAATAATAATAATCCTTAATCTAAATTGATAATAACATCCTATAAATCTATCTTTACATTAATAATAAAAGTTTTATTTATTTTACATTATATATAAAGAATATAATATAAGTTTTATGAAATTAACATAAATTTAATATCACCAATAAACCATAGTATTATATATAACAATCAGGTATTATTCAATAAACTAAAATTATATCCCCATGTAATAAAAAAAATTATAATTCAAAATGGTTATCTATGAACACAATTATATGATAAACCAAAATATCACTAAACCATAATGGTATCTGAATCATATAAAACATTCTCATTATATAATATCCTAACCTATGATATTATTTGATACCTTAATTTGAAACAAAATAAAACCCCATGGTCCCATAATCCATGATCCAGTGATAGAAAAATACTATTTACATGATATTTGGATACTAAAAATTTAGAAACATATCTCAATGCACAATAAAAAATTATTACAAAAATGTGTTAAATATATTAAATTTCTAGTAAATTTTATGTATAGTGTTTTTATATAATTAAGAAAACTAATAAATTGAAAGATAGAAACATCCACACATTTTATATTTTTCCCAAAAATATATTTCATATCTTTAAACATAATTATTAAAAAATTAATAATTTTATTTATTCTATAAGTGTCCCCATTAACATTAATATAAATCATATACATCCTTTTGTACTAAAATATATATAAAAACCTATTATGTGAAAAAATCACATTCAGTGATATAAAAAAAATTAACCAATTAGTCTAGTGGGAATCCTAAAAATACATGAAAAATTTAATTTTTTTTAAATAAATTGTGACTATATAATTAAGCCGAAATAATATTTGAAAACAAAAAAGTTACCTAAAATATATGAAATCCATATAATAAATATAAAATCTATTAATTCAACATGATTAATCATACATTCATCATATAATTACATTATTTGATATGTTTAATATTATCTTAGTGGAAACTAATGTCATTTAACAATTTTACTTCACATGATTTACTTATGACATGAAAACTAATTATATATAATTTGAATTACTTGTCTTATGTAAATTTTGTTCACATTATATAAAGTGGTATACTAGATAATTCCATGAAATGTATAGGATTTAATATATAGTGAACACCATAAAATTTACCAAATGCATTGGAGGAATTTAATAAATAAACACATAACATATTGGAGTGAGAATAAAAAGGGTTTGTGTTAAATTCCCAATACCTATATCAATATATAATTCAAATGTAACATATCTTAAATTCAAAATAGTTTCCTAAGTTAACTTTTAATCATATTTAATATACTGACCTTATCTATAGAGTTATCATACTAGATTAAATGTATTTTTTATTTAATTTTGTTACTTTTATATTGTTTGAGTTTTAAATTTATGATGTTTTTGGATAATTTTGATAATTTTGAATGAAATATTGGTTGTTCATGTTTGGCTAAAAATTTTCTATAAACACGCACCAAACCCATCAAACAGTGTGAACCTAAAAAGAGGGTATTCACATGGCTATAACATGATTTAAAAGACTATGCACCCACAAAAATGTAACCATGAGGCCCCCTATATTTTTAGCATAGTTAGTGACCACGGTTTGGAGAAATTGTATGCCCCTTAAAGGAAACTATGTTTATTAGACTTTAAAACTCCAAAAACTAGATACAAAATACCCAAGCTGTAGATATAACCAGAAATAATATTGATTCTTGTGAATAAATACAGTAATAAGATAAGATAAGAACAAACCAAGGCTACTTACACTAGACATGAATCACATAATAATGTATTTAGCTTAAAATATATTTATACTATAAAATACAATATTTTAATGTTCATTAAAAATTTTTTGTAGTTTTTAAAATCCTAGACAATCACTACGATAATTAGTCAATGTATAGAATTAAAAAAATCAATATTTTATAAAAATAATTTTCATAATCATGAAAACATACTTTTTATTTGAAATCATTATTTATTAGGAAAATAAAGTTTTGAATTAGTAAAAGATTTTTTAAAACATTAAAAATACATCTAAGTTCTCATTAAATTATATTATAATCAAATGGAAAAAATAAAGATTTTTGATTAATTTTAATGAAAATGAATGTTTCTAAATAATTATAAAATTTTAATTCAATATATATGGATAACAAAAATACACACACATAAATATTAATTTTTAAAATATTCATTTACATAAAATTTTATATTAATATATTATTATTTCATTAATAAGATAGAAAAACATTATTTAAACTGTCCTCGGTGATGTTACTATTTGTAAGGGTTATATTACAATTCAATAGGTCATGTTAATATTTTCCAAAAAAATAATTCATCAATATCAGACTCTAAACTTCATACTGATGTAAAAAATGTATGTTTTTTTGAAATTAATATCATATAAGTGTAAAAATTATGTTTCATGTATTTTTTTTACAATCTCATTTAAAAAAATATAATAAAAATTGTTATTTCACATAATTTCAATATTGTCTCCATTACATTCATCATTAAATTTATTTTTAAATTAGTCAGGTGTTACACAGTCTGTGTGGACTATGGTCTTACGATATAGAAGGCTTCCTAGGTCCAGGTTCTATTTCCACAATCGCCATAAGAAAACTCACAAAACCTATTTCCATGGATAAAAAATATTGTAACCATAGCCATAGAAAAAAATAAAAAATCAGTGTGGTTTTTGATACAACATCATCTATAATTTCGATCTGACATCATAAAACACAAGATAATATATATATATATTACTATATAATATTTGATATATTATTATAGTTTTTGTACATTACAAAAAATTAAAATTATATTTGGATTTTTATTCTATGGCCATGGTCCAAATTCACTGTGCTGGTAGTCAATTAAATGCCTTGTTAACACCACAATCCATAGTTAACAAGGGAATAATTTAGAATATAACCATGATTCACCGAGATAATGGATATTTACATTTTTGTGTAATATCATTCCATCAATCGTATTCTGAAACAAATTCTTTGGTCATCTTTTTTTATCTTTTTTAACATACTACTATGTTCATCTTGTATTTCGATTTATATTTACTTCCTGTATCTCCTAAATTGTGATTGATATTATGACATACTATAACATAGTATTTTGTAATTTAAATTCTCCAATTTATGATTGGAATTATCCATATATATGCTTGTATATCCTAATAAACTATAGTCTTCCAAACCTATCCATGATGTGGATCAATTTATTTATTTATAAATAATCATTGATACAGGATACCACTATATTGAATGGGATTGAAATAAACTATATATTAAACCAAATTTTGTTTTAAATTTTGTTTTATTTAATATTTTTCTTCCTTTTTTGAGAACTATTAATAAAATATCATCAAATAAACTCTAATTTTGATGAGATTAATTAAAATTTATATTTTACTATTTAACATTATTATAATAATCATATTATACAAGTATTAAAATAATATTACTCTAGAAGATATTTAAATGATAATTTTGATATTTTATGTAAAATAATAAAAATATATATACAAACAATTCTACTTGAAAACATAAAATTTTGAATGTAGATATTTAGCATGATATTTTATTTTTAATAAAAATTTATCAAGATAGTTAATTCAACTCTATCATGTTTTTTTCACTTGTTTAATTATTTAGTGTTTATGTAAAAATGTTTTACTTCATTCTCCTCTCTAACTATTAACATTAATCATGTTTCTAAGAATTTCATATCTTCTCTTTATCTTTTAAACGTTAATCATTGATTTTATTTCATAATGTTTTGCCTCAAACTAAAATAAAATATTTTATGTTAAAAATAATTAATATAATGAAAATTTTTATTGAATGAATTGGTCAAGATATATAGGTATTAATTGAAAATAAACAAGAAAAACCAAACACTACTAGAAAAATAATGGATTCCCCCACTAATGAAACATGTGATTTATAATATAAAAAATTTAATTCATTGGTTTAGGTATTATGAAATGTTTTATTTTTTATGATATAAATTTTTTTAACAATATATCAAATCAGGGATACACATTTTGTGTCCCATGTATTCTGTTCAATTTTAATGAAAATAAGATTCAATAAATAAAATATGATTTATTAACAACAAAAAATGAATTTTGTTGAATCTATTTCTTAAATGAATCTTATTTTCAATGACATTATAATGAATATCACATGTACAAAATATGATACAAAAAAATCATGTGGAAAACATTAGTAGGTGCATACAATATTGATGAAGAGGTACTGTAGTATACATAATTATTTTTAGGACATCATCAAAAAACTATTAATGATTATAATTTCATTATATTTAATTTAAATATAATAAATGTTGGAACAAATAATGAAAATGACCCAAAAGACAAGCATGTTTCCATAATTCATAAATTGTAGATGAAAAAATGTTTTTTCAAACAAGATAGTAAAAGTGTAAGTGAAGATAAGGATGATAATTATTTATATTTGGTTTATCTATTCAGATGGTTTTACGAAGTTAAAGAAATTAATAAATACATTTTCCAAGTCAAATATGTATTGAAAATATGTAAAATGATGAAATTATTGAAATCATTAATAAATAATGAAAAAACTAAGGAGATTACATATTAATAATTATATATTATACTATATATAATATATAACTAACTAGATCCAATGTATATGAATAAATATATAGATAAATTTAAATTTAAATTGAATGGAATAAAGGGAATGTGGTGTGAATAATTTGATATATCTACTTATTAATAGTCAATATAATAATATATGGACGAGAAGAAAAATATATATTATGGATATTATAAATGAGGTAGAATGATCATATACTCGAATTTATGATGATTATGAATTTTCAAAATATAAATAATTTTATTATTATACTATGATAAAAGATATTAAGAATGAGTGAAATGTTAAATAAAAAACACATAAAAACATTCAGGTTTTTATAAATAAATTATTGACCAAAAAATAAAAAAAGAAATAAATTCCATCCCATTGAAGGAATAAAATTTTATCAAAATTTTATATAATAATGATAAAAAATAGTTTTTTTACAACTAAATAACATTAACATTAAATTTACTTGGAAAAAATACAATTTCTAAATCTAAAATTTTGTTCTGATCATAACACCCAATGAATATGTATATAAAGTATTTCATTACATGTTTAAAAAACAATAGAGCATTTTATAAAGAATATTCTAGTTATTATACTAAATCTAAAAATTCTAGACCTATGATATATGTTTTTGTCCAAATAAATTATTCAGGTTATAATAAATGATGTGAATAAAATGATGATTCCAAAGGAATTATTTTCTAACTTCTATGAACCCATGAATATATGATTACCAAAATCATTTACTATTTTATCGAACATTTAGAAAATAATAGAATGATTTTCATGAAAATTATTAGTTTTAGGATAGTGTATGTTACAGAAATTGTACATGATATTATTCAAGCATTGTGAATTATAAATTCCTTCATGATAAACATGAAACTTTTGGAGAAAAATATAGAATTCCTCTAGATTACGTGTTTAGAAAAATGATTATTAAGAATATATAGTATAAGTACTTTTAAAATTAATTTTAATATGGTTTTAATTAAAGATCATTCAATGATATAATTTCACAAAGATAAATATTGAAATCATATTCCAAATGGAACGAAACACTATATATCATTTGAATAACTGAATGAGTTTTATACCCACCAAAAACATGAAATGTTTCATATTGATTTACTTAGACAATATATATATCTTAGTTTATCATGAAAAATAAATTAATGTGTTATTTTTTATGAATATTCCTTATTAAATTAATTCTGTAATATTCTAGTAAAAGTGATTCTCCTTTTAATCATATAAAATACGAAAATTTAATAGAATACCCAAGAAGAATCACTGTCACAACCTTGAGAATCAATCATTGTAATGATATTGATATACAATAAATTTATTATCACTATAAAAAACATAGATATACTCACAATTTATCTCATCCACATTTGATATGACCAAATGGACTTGTTAGAAGGAGTAATAAGACTGTATGGAATTTCTAGTATCATGGACACTGATTATGACATACCATTATTGTTTTGGGGTAACTTTATAAAAAACATTTTTACCCTTTATAGAGTTCTTACCATACATATCATGAAAACTAATAAATATAAAATATATATGTTATGAAAACCCCATAAAACAATGTGATAATTTATGGATTAAATTTATATATGAAAAATTATAAAAGTGAACATGTATTGATTTTAAAAAAAATCTATGATTAAAATTTGCATTGATTTTAAATTTTTATTATATACTATATTGACTTTATGAAATTCACTATTATTGAGAAGAAACTATTCGTTTCCCAATTGATTATACAGAATCCTATAAAGATAATCCAGCTACAAAAAAAATATAAGATTATTATTAAAAAATTAATATAAGTAATAAAAATTTAAATTTGAATATTTTTCTGATAGACCTATTAAATATCATTTTGAAGATTACCAAATAATTCCCAAACTCTAATATTACTCAAATAAACCATTTAATTTATCGTCATGAACTATTAGAACAGTCACAAATCATTTGTTCTGTACTATAATAGGAGACATGGTGAATAATACACAATTACAGGCCTCACTAGGAATATGGGTCCAAAATTAATCCATATTATCACAACTAGATAATATTTTTTCCAATTATTCTATCAATGTTGAAAATTGGGAAAGGTATTTAAAAAATTAAAATAATAGTATTGAAAAAAATATCGGAATTGGTATATAGATGAGAGGAAAAGAAAAATATTGGTATTATGGGAGTGTATTAAAATAAAGATAAGCAATATAATCCATTTATTAGAAAGATTTCAATATTATATTCAAAATTTTATAGTAAAGATGAAGGGATTGACTATGATTGAACCATTTTTCTACTGTATAGTCACAAAGCCATCCTAAAACCACATACTTTTTTAGCATGTAAAATTTTCAAATTATATGAAGTGAATTCCAATGTAGTTATATTATTTAGATTTTTTTATGATAAACCCTCATATAGTTTCATATTATTATTTTCTAAATTTTGTTTTATATTACATTTTTATATTTTTTTAAACTAAGCCCATATAACATTGTAAGACATGACTGTCACATATCTTTTTTGAAATGTTATAAAAAAAATGTGTTACATACACTATTCAATATATATGAATTATTTTTTAAGTTTATTTAAAATGTTAAAACATATATTAAAGATATTATTTTTGGATCATCCAAATATTCAATATGAAATGAATTTTATAAAATTAAAAAAAACTTTTGAAAATTAGTTTGAATGGAGTCGTAAAATAAATTCAGCTATAAAAACAATAAAAATAAGGATGGAATTATCTTAAATAATTGTATATATGATTAGGATAAATTAAATAATTTATCTTTTGAGTGCTCCAAATTATGTGATACTCTGATTAGTATGTCATGTAAATTTGATATTTATAAAATTAGGAAACTAGTTTATCAAATAAATTAACGTTGTATGAATTTAATTTTACATTATATGGGATCTTGTCATAATTATATCCAGTTTACATTCTCAATTGATATATTTTTTCTAGAGAAACACAAGAAATCACACTTATATACTATGATATTAATTTCAAAATAGTTAAAAAATAAAATTCATTTAGTTTTATTTTATTAAATGGTTAATTATTCTTATTTACATTATAATTTTCATTATTATTTTTGGATTTATGTTTGATATGAAATCATCCTAATAAGTTTTTCATTAAGAAAATTTAAATAGTGTCATAGTGTAAAGATAAAATTTGTTTAAATATCATCTATTAATGTAAAATAGAATGTAGTATGTAGAAATTGGGAATATATTTAATTGATTAAATGAAAATTAGTGGACAACATCTATCATTTTAGACATGTCCTTACTAATTGTATCAAAATATATCCTATTTCCATTTTTGAAAATCATGTTCCTCACTCAAGAATAAATTCAATGATACAAGAGATTAGTTTTTCATTAATTATTTTCCAAATGGCGTAATTGACCTTGATTTCATGGTAATAGAATATATTATTCTCCAAAAAATTAAAAATTACATTTAATTAATGATAATGAAAATATATTTTCTAATATGATATTTTTGATCCTTAATGGTAAATTTTAAATAGTTCCCTATTTAATTTTAATATTTAAAATTATAATATGAATAATCACATATCTTTTAAAGCTCTAAAGAATCCAATTTTTGATGCATCCATACCAATGACCCACTCATTCCTTCTTCAAATGTTTTTCATAATCATTGAACATAAGTAGATCAATCAGGGAATATGTACTTGAATTATATAATAAATCAAAGAGAACTACATCATGAATGTCTAGATATCATAAACCTTCAATGTATAACATTCAATTGATATATATACACCTAAAACAATAGTTATATTTGGAATGTTTTAAGAAAATATAATATCTATTTTGGAGAGAAATACATCATCAATGATATACATTTTTGTTTTTACATGATACTAGTCATTTTAATACATATTTACTAACTTCAGTTTATGATGGCATGATTATTTAGTATGGATAAGAAATGGATTTCATAAGAATCATTATTGATCTTCAAAAATATTTTTTACATTTGTTTGGGATTAATTTAAGGAATTATAATATCAATGAGATTATGAGGTCTTTTAAATTACGTATTCATTGATCTATTCATATTTTTTTCACTAAAATTCATATGAAATGTTAAATGTTCAAACAAATCCTCAATGGACTAGTGATATTGAACATTCGTGAAAATATAAACATTGGAAAAACCCATCAAATTAATATGGAAGGGAATAAGAATTCATTATTTTGGTTTAATAACCAATATTATGATATGTTTATAAAATATGTTATTAATATGGAATGATTTTATTCCTAGAGGAGTGGAGAAGTTAAAAATTTATAATGTTTTTCATTGAGACAAACCAAATGTAATATAATAGTTATTATATTAAATCTATTGAGGAAAATATGTGCCATAAATGAGGAAAGAATCAATAAATGGATCAAAGTGGCGAGAAACACTTATAGATTGGGAGTTCCTATAGATCCATCTATAGTTATGGACAAAATAGTAAAAACCATCTTAACCACTGATGAAAATAATTCACAAGACATGATGTATTTTGATAAAGAAAATTAGAGATCTTATGATGATAACATGGGATTCTATCAGAGAAAAGATTATTAAATAATAAGAACAAATAGAATAGAAATTGAACACAATATAGAATTATTTGTAACTATTGTGGGGGATATAACACCAACATATAATTTTATTGAAGATTTTATCCTAATGTCTAAAGGAAATAATGAAGATGGCACAACTAGAGTAATACCAAAAAATTATGAGATAAGAAAACCTAGTATCATTTATTCTAGACATGATATATAATATTCTTCAGTACATATACAATTCCATTATATGGATCATTTTCCTATAGAAATAGTCATAAAAAATGTAATGGTGTTGTTATTTAAATTAATGTGATTGATCATGAATTTATTTTTAAGATAAATGTTTCAGAGGCCACTCAGAAAAAAATTTGTCACTATCTGAAGAGGAACAAGTCATGGTTGAGCCCTATGGGAATATCATGCAAGATTTTGGTTTTATTTTTTTACTCCAACACATTGATACAATAACAGTTCTGTGGATGATAAAGTATATAATTCTTCACTAAGAACTGATTTAGTTGTTATAGTGTAATAAATCTATTAAATTCATGATTTTAAGAGTCCCAATCATACAATTTTATATAGTAATGGAACTCACTAGAGACATTCATTATATGAGTTCAGGGACAACTGCTTAACCGTAGATTATTAATCTACACATGCTCTAACAAAATTAATCCATCCTCAAAAAACATAATGTACGCTAATTTATTCCAATTTGATCACATCAATATACTCTATGTAGTTGTTTAGTGATCTACTAGAAGAACTGATTAATGAGTTCCTATGTCTCAATAGTTATAATGTGCACTATTTTCATGTGTGTGTTATCTATATAAGTTAATGTGTTCCCAAATAATATACTCAGTAATTTATTTCCCACTATATATCATATGGACTATGAGAAATAATGTATTAGAGCACAAATAGAGGATCTATTAGGAATATTTGGATACCATCAATATTAGCTAATTTAAATTTATTCTACATTGGACAAATGGTAACATTATAAGATGACTAGTCCACCATAATAAACACCTTATTCTCTTGAATTTATCTTTATAGATGAGGATATGATGAATATTATTTTAAATAAATAAATAATTTTTATGAACTATGGTGTAATTGATATTCAAAAATCATGTTCTTCTAGATGTGTTGGTAGATTGAGAGAATCACTATGATAGGGTAAAATCAATATTTATCACATATGTTAATGAAAATGAAATAATACATTAAGAGATAAAATATTATCATAACCATATCTAAAAAATTATATATTGTAAAAAACATATTATATATTAATCAAGGGATCCTAAGATGTCTTATCTAATTTTTTTTCTTAAGGTTTGTAGAAAAACAATTAAATAGGGAACCCCTTTCAGATTAGTTCATATACATGATTTCCAAATTTGTATTGATTATTAATTAAGGGACTAGATATTTAATTGATATTATTATAGTTCTTGAGCATTACATTGATGATACTAATGCTCCTATTATGTAACATCCAATTATACCTAAACCAATTATCTCTAATCGTGGATGTCGTATTGATATAACAACTTCTTTAGTTTCTATTGATTCATATACAACTATTTCATCATTTAATATTTCCACAGTTCTTATATGAACATTTATAATCAACATACCTTATACTATTCTTTATTCGACATTACACTTCATTCCTTTTATACTATGTAATTCTATAGATATTGAGTTTTAAGTGTTTGGGGGAGGCTTACAGATGTTTTGGTGGAGGATCGAGAAACCTTTCTATAATATCAGTTGTATTATACTGGAAATGTTGATTTCAAAATGTAATTTCGTTGTTCATGGATTATTTGGATCGTGCTTCAATTCATCTTTCGTCTAATGGATTACACTACAGAATAAATATGAAACATAAGATGTGAAATCATGTTGTAAATTAAATGGAATATAGACACCCTATATGTATGTTTTGGTTTATGATTCGTTGAGTTTATGAATTGAATTGGGTAGAACTATTTTAATGGTATTACATGTGAAAGCATAGTATAATTATTTTTAATTCATCACGTGTTTAATAAATGTAGAATCTTGTTAATAAATATAAGATTCCAACACAATATATAAATTGACTATATTTCCCATATTATTTTTATAATAATCTAGTAATATTTTGAGTAATTTCAATATTCATTTTAATTTCATGAATAATGGATTCTAGTTTTTTATTTTTAGTAGTATGACTGTTTTTCTTCAATTTATACCCTTTTTCCATTCATCATTATTTAAGAAATCCAAAATAGTTATTTTTTTCTTATTTATGGAGAATTTCAACTATGTATTGATGATACTATATTGTTATCATGTTTTAATTATTTTGTGATAAATTCTATACTTTATATTTTATGGTTTTCCTTCTATTGGGATAATAATATATATTTTATTTATTTGAATAATGAATTGGTCAAATAGGAAATTAATAGAGATGCATATAAATCAATTTTTATTCTAAACATATGATATTATTACTGAAATAATGAATCACAATTCCAATTGCATGAAATATTTTTAGTTGGAAATATTTGTTATTATACGATATTTTTATAAAATACCTTTATTTGATTGATTAATGATATCACCTTAGATAAAAAAAATTTGACATATATATATAAATATAAATATATATGGATAATTAATTGGATTCCTACGGAATCATGGATTTTTGGATAATACCTATTATAACTAATGTTTTTTAAGTGTAAGAACATGAACTATATTTTTGGAAGATATAATGTGATTCTATTCATGGATGTTCTTTTCATTTTTCCTTATGTGATGTTGTCGGTTGTATTTTCCTTACATGTTTTCTTTTTATTCTGAGGGAAAAAATTATTCTATAGTAATCTTGTATTATGGCTCAAACATTATTTTCCTCATAAATTTTGTTTATTAATCATAATGTGTTCCCTAAGGACTTGTTAATGAAAAAAAATGGTGTTTATGATGAAATTTGATCTTGGATATGGTTTTTATTATAAATTTCACTAATCATATTAACTATGAATATTAATTATAATAGGTCAATATGATCCCCCAGGTGTGAATCACTTTTTTCCACATGCTTCTAATAGAAATTATGGTGCATGGTAGTATTTTCAGGATATTATAACTTCAAAACATAGATTCTAAAAATATGAAAATAAAATAACAATAATCAACATTAGATAACTAGAATACTATGAAAATTTAAATCTCGATGAATGATTTATATTATATAATATAGAATCCCAGAGTTAAGAAATATCACAAAAATATATTTGGATTGATTTCCAATCAATACAATTAAATTTAAAAAACTATTGACAAATGAATATATATTATGATATATTATTATTATCAATTATCATATAATCATGATTTCTAATCTTATTCAGATTATCTAGTTAAATGATCTAGTCTTAGGATTTCCGACAATATATAACACTTAAATGTTAATTCTGTTTAGGTACAAAAGTGTAGTATCTAGCTTAGTAGGAAGTGTGTATAATAAATTATGGACCCACTGACACAATCCTTTATATAATGAGAAAATTAAATTTATATATATTATATTTGAAAAATATAAGAAAAAGTATGTTAAAGAATTAGAAAAAAAATAGGCAGTCTTGATACTCATGTTTCTTTAAGAAAATATGGATCACCTAAAACATACATCAACATGTTACATAGTGTCTCATAGAGTTTAATGTAATCATTTCAACAAATATCTGTACCAGTTATGATCTATAAGAGATATTCTTAGAAAAATAAAAAATGTTGTAAAAACAGTAATCTATGAATCTTATAAAAATCATAGTACATGTCTCCATGGAAAATTACCAAACATCATGGAAAATATAGTTTGTGTTAATATATGGTTTATGGATGATTTAATAATAAGTGTGGAAACCATGTATCATACATCAAATTGATTATATAGAAATCTATGGAAAACATTAATATATGTGTATTACGATGAACATGTGATTCCATGGAATTTAAGAATAATTAGTAGTGTTTGGATCATGAAAAAATTTGGATGTGCCCTAAGATATCTAGAATTATTAGGCTAAAAATATAAATCATGGACTTATGGATTAATCTATACTATCCAGTATGAGTAGAGCATAGAAAAAATGTCATCTATTCTCTCCAATAAACTTTTTATATTTTCCTCCATATAACTTTTATCATATAGTATCATAATGTAATAATATGTAATAAACATTAAATTCATCCAAAATTTCTTATCATCCAAATCCACAAATTATGTATATGGATCTCTATCTCAATATTTTTCTATCAGAATCCATGGATAGGTTCCATGTAATTCAAATACATTATCATAAAATATGGATTAATCCTATGAACATTTCCAAAAAACATTAACATATCAGAATGAAATTTAATAGAAAAATAACATCTTCCAAACTACACCACCAAAATCATCTCTTTATAAATTCAGGTTCTGCGGTGACTATTGTAACCATCCAAACTCATTTTCTATATGTACGTTCTCATAGTTCAACATACCAGTATCAATCCCTTTTGGGTTACCCATGGTATAATCAATCATATACACATTTAATTGGTTCAATTAACTAATAAACATATCTCATGTCAACAACAAATACATATAGGGAAATACATCCCATTACAAAATAATTTACTCTTCGTGGTCACACTAAACACATTAGAATACCCCATATGGTAGATTGCCTCAGCCACATCCCCATATCATGTCACTATATGATATTCTGAACGATTTACCCATTCATCATCCACCGTGGATTTACCCAATGGGATAAAACATATCTATATTGGTACTGTATTCTCTTCCCACTGTCATATGACATATCCAAGATTCTATAAAGACACTTATGATTCTCACATGGATAATCCCTATGATATACTTCATATCTCAATACATTTCTATAATTATAGGTATCTATGTGAAACAACCCAAGGTACATTACATTACATTCATTCATGTTAAATTAAATTTGTATGGACTATATATCCAATGCATTTTATTTTTTAAAAATCTTCCCAGTCATCAACCACTACAGAAGTAAATCTAGTTCTCAATGCCCATCCTGGACTTTTTACATTGTGCAATTATCATAATGTAAATCATATAAACATTACCATTAATTTAGTTTATAATTTTATGCACCATAAATGTTTCGAGAACAAAAATAACATGACACGATAAAAAAGAATTATAATATTGGGAGTTTATAAGAATAATATAAATTATTTGAGAATCTACTCATTTTTTCATGCAACATAGAATCCCTAACATGGATATTTTATGTCCATTAAAACATCTTCCATCTATAAGATTCCCCAATAAAATCACAAACATAAATAATTAGATATAATGTAAATATAAATAACTAATAAATTATATGTATTATTAGATAACATTAATCAATTTTATATTTTACCGAATTCTGGAATAATATACTAAATAATAACTAATAGACACTATCACATTGAAACAATGATAAAAATAATATGGGAGGTACAAAATATAAAGATAAAATATACTAATAAATATTCCTTAATAGTTGGTTCATAATAAATATAAAATTTATTTTATTTAACCGAAAATAAATTGGAAAATTCAGTATAGATGTTCTCCAATTAAACCAACCTACAAATAGTTTTAGATATCTTATCTTGATTCCCACTATATAAACATTATGAAATACACATAAAGAATGGTTGATTCCATCTTGATCATGTGGAACTTGATAGAAAAATTTTAATGATAAATATATTTTAGTATGAAATTATGTAAAAATGAAAAAATTATGAAGGAGGAATCTCAAAAAAATTTGGAGACTGACATTCCCAAAATAATATACATTGGTGGGGATTTGAAGGATAAAATATGGTTGGATTTTATGTAAAATATGAATCTGTGATGGATAATGTACATTTGAATATGATTAAATTAATATAATGGAAGACAAATAATTTACCACTTTTATTATGATTTTTATTAATTGGATTCAAAATTTTCCATGCCATGCACAAATAATGTAACTCACCACTGGTATTAGTTTTCAAATTTTATATAGATTCTATGAAAATATATTCAAACCATATAGTATGATTAATGTCCAAGGAACCCAACATGGTTCTATTCATTATTAGTTTAGTCCATCCATAACCACATTTTAATCGTGAATATCAACCACACATTGTACTGTTTGATCTATAAATAACATCATGCTTAGGGTCATATATATTATCATAAACCAGTAAAAATGTATATCTAGAAAAAATCCTTACAACTCTCTAAAAGCGTAATTAAACTGAGACTCAACTAGGAAAAAAAATTTCCTCTTAATCCTAAAACCATATCCAAATAAATCATTTAGAGATACTCAATATTTATAATTATTGATATAAATCATAATTCTAAAAATTATTTCCCCAATATCATAAGAAAATAAATTTTCCTCAATAAATAATCACTAATAATGAACAACAGTATTGCATATAATTAACATTAGTAGTTAAATTCCCATAAAAACACTTCATCTATTCAAACTAAACTCCTTACCTACTATGCTCAAATCATCCTCACCACTATTCTTTCTATGAATGTGAACACCCCAACACCAGTTTCACTAATTTAGTGTATTATTATATTATAATTTCATTATAATATAAAATCAATTCCCTATGGACCAATAAGTGTAGAAGAATTAGAAAAACTTGACACAAAAATATACTTTACATTATAACATGAAAAGAAAAATAACAAAGTTTATACTTTGAAAACACACATATATAATTGATTATTCATGCATTTCAAACATAATATTGTTCATCGCAACTTGGGGAAAATGAAACATAAGAAATGGTTTATCTCAGATACAATGTATGGATAAATAATAAAGAAAATTTTATCATAAAAAAGAATGATCCTCTATGGAAAGGTATAAAATTGAAACAGAAGCCTATTAATAAAAATATTTTTTCCAATACAGAAAGAATAAATCAACTAATTCCATTTGAACAATAACATGGAAATTTTACTATTCAAATAATCAAATGTAATATTTTTAACTACTCTCATAATATGGGAAGGCATAATACTAGACATCATAACCACATGGTCCAGGCCTCATTTCTAGACTATACATAAATAGGAAAAAAAGTATTTATAATGAGACCTACTGATGCATAAAGGTGTTATATTAGGCATTAACCATCACTTACTAAATCCAATTCATTCCTCATGAGAAAAATTTGAAATATAAAATTAAAATATGAATTAGACTCGTATACGAAATGTTAATACATTACCCAAAACCCCTGAATTTTATAAAAATAGAACATCATTAGTCAAACATATCATAAATCATTTAATACAATTAAGAAGATTGTTTCATATCAAATAAATATCAATTTAGCATAAAATCAATCCTACGATTTTGATATTGGTGAAAATAATCTAATAAAATTATTTGTGTTCTTCAAGTGAAATTTTCACTTTTCTAAATTGTAAAAATTAAAGTCTGTGTAATTATAAAAAAATGAATATAATTCTAAAATAACAATGTAAAATGGTATGTGGTGTTCCAAAATGATAATCCCCCATAACGGTGTAAAATTGGTGATCTCACTTAATTTTTTAAAAATCAATCGTTGATAAATTTTTCAAATATGTCACAAAGTACCTCATATGGAAAATGACAGAATGATTCCCTTAAAAATTATTTCTAAAAAATAAAATATAGATAGAAATTAATTTTAATAGTTGTAAATATTACATTGAAATATATTTAATGTATCATTGTTATAAATGATAATTATTTCCTTGTAGATACTTACATATAAACAACCTCGGAAAATAATTACATTGTGAAATTTACCCTTACAATGTACTTTCCTTTAGTAGAGGGTATGTTAAAAATATTTATAATGGTTATGGTATGTTATTACATTGTTCTAGAACCATTTCAATATTTATGATGTCCTGTATGTTCCCGTTTTATCATTTGTTTAATAATATTTCTCCATTACAATTATTTCGGGGGTTAACTACTTCATTTTCCTAGGCATGTTTTGTTGTGTGAATCATATTGGTTTTTAATAGAATGTATTTTATTCATATCCAAAAATATTAAAAGATATGAATTATTATTTTTACACATCATATAAATTTTGTTACTATTATATTAGGATTAACATGGAGATTGATTTCACATCATCGTGGAGACGATATGACATACATACGTCCGAGAGTTGGTATCATTTCCATGATGGTTAAATGGTAAATAATTGAATAGTATATTAATTATTCATAAATAATATTATTTTATATTAAAAATGTATCCCCAGTATACTGATCATTAAACACATGCATATAAATTAGTGTGAATAACAAATTACACCACGATGTGGATTTGGTAAGCCGAATGTACGCACATAGGGTGATACACTTATTCATATGATGTATAAAATAAAGATTATGGTTTATACATAATCATAATAAAATTTAAAAATGTATATGATATAGTATTCAATAAATTATTATGGGAATAACATTGTAGGAGGATGGATAACAGTAAAATAAATTTAAAGGAAATGAAAAAACAATTAAATCATCTTTGAGTATATATTACTAATTCTCACAAAAGAGCTCCATAGGATGCCTTCAATCCAATGTTATATCCTCTTGGATGAAGTGGGATAAGTTAAAAGGAAAATTACGATGGTTTTGAACAAGCCAAAGAGATTTAGAGGTGTGAATTAATTAGGAGAGGTTCCTTTTTATAAGATATGGGAGGGGCACTTTTGGAAAATCAAAAACTATTAAACTATTATAAATTTATTTTCAGTTTCAAATTCTCTATAGTTATTTATTCCGAGTTTAAAAGAATTATTTGTCTATATCCAGTTAGAAAATTATTTTTAGGAAAGTTTATATTACAAAATTTACATTATATTTTGGATTTAACCGTTAGTTAAACAGTTTGACTCTTATAGTTTGTACCTATATTTTTATAATATAGGGTCAATACAGTTTCTATATAACTCAAAAAGATCCAAAATTGGATCATTTATGACATATTTAACATTATCCTATTTATATTTTTAATCCTTATATTTTTATTAATTTCATAACAATGAATAAAATATTATTCCTTTTTAAGTATCATTTATTTCAATTTTGAAACAATTCAACATTTAAAATTTAAAAAATTAGAAAACATAATGATATAATCAATTTAATAATTCTAATATGTCCCCAACAAGTATATTTTCTTAATTAAACAATTATATTTCATCAATAAAATTAGTATATATTTATTTTAATAATTTTAATATCATTTTATTGATTCATCATTTAATATCTTAATTATGACATCATTATCTAGTCACCATTTAATTTAATTATTTATTTCCTAATTGTGATAAATAGGACACCATTAGGTAAGGAAATATTTATATTTTTAAAATAAATTTATATTTGGCTATATCAATTATATAACCAATCATTAAAAATTATATAGTTATTACAATTTAAATCTTACATATGTAATTCTTTTGTAAATACAATATAATAAATTTCCTAACTAACACATGTGGATTAAAAAGGATCAAAATATCGATATATGTTTTTTTTAAAAATTATTTAATAAAAATTTGAAATCTATTTGGAATATATTATTTTATTATAATTTTATTTTTACCTTTAATTACTCGATCAACTTTTAACTGTGGTAAATAAAATCGAAAAGTTATTATTCAAAAAAATTATTTTGATCATATTTGTCCCAACTTCATATACTAATTACAAACAAGAATTTCATTTATTGAAATTTCAATTCCTAGAAGTAGTAAAATTATTCTTAATGCAAATCCTGTAGATGTGGCTTGAAGGCGGGTAAAAGAGATTTTTCAAAAGTACAAATTTTTATTATCAATTTCTATTATAAAATGATTCCAATGAAAAAAATTTGATTAATATTTTTATTATTAATATATTGTGTCATTAAATTAAATTTATAGTAAAATATTTATTAAAATAGAAATGTTAGTTTATTATATATAATGTCGAATTTATCACTATTCATCAAAAATTGAAACTATTCAAAAAATAAAAAAATTTCAGCCAAAGGTAATTTCAATTTTCTATTTTTAAAAATGAATTATATATTGAAAAAAATTATAAAATATAAACTTTGGTTAATACTGTTCGAAATCTCCTTTTGAATGGCTAGTTTGATAGGTCATGGTGTGCTTGAACTCGATGTTCTGTGCGTCACATGATATTGAATTATTTTAAAACAAGTATACCATGAATACAAGGAGTGTAACATTATTCCCTCATTCAAATAATTTCATCCTCAAAATTTCTATAATATATCATCATAATATGATTTATGTTCATCCTCATCATATTTTATTCAAGTTCCCAAATAGCCTCTTCCATTTTATTGTTACCCCAATGAAAATTTACTAGAAAATACATTTGTCATATCAAATTATTTTCGCTGGTATTAGTAATATTGATAGTATCATCAAAATATGACATATTGGGTTCCATTTCATTCACAACACGTTGTTGTTCAACATCTCCTTCTTTATAATGCAACATTTGTTGCCATCTGAATACTTGAATGAATTCTATTTTTTTGGAAAAATTTATTAGTGGTAAATATTTATACCACATTCATTTAATGTCAAGTGAGAAACATATAAACATTTTTGATAATGTATTATTTGTTTGTTCCGATTTTCAATAATTTTAAGGTCAGTATGTTGTGATGAAAGAAATATTAGTATCTAGTGAATTCAAAAAAAATTTCTTAAAACATGATGTTAATTGAGTATCAAATTCGGAAAAAATTATTATGGGTACCACATGAATTCTTACAACATCATTAATGTAATTTCATTCTAAACGTTGAGCTCATAAATATTTTCTTATAGATAGAAAATGTTCTACTTTTCTAAGATGATGTACAATAACCCATATTGCTTCGTTTCATTCTGGGAGTTTCTGGAACCCCCATGATAAATTCCATCTTAATATCGTATAATTTAGATATAGGTATACATTGAGGTTGGATCAATCTTCTATGATGTGTTTATCCTTACATCACATGTAGTCTAACCAAACATCATGAACAAAAAATTAGAAATATACCTCTTCATGTTTCCCCACCAAATATGTTATTTAAAATATCTATAAATATATGTTCTAGCTGGGTTCATACTAAAATTTCATCTATGTACATCATAAAATAATTCCCATTTTAGCACATGTATATTTGGAAATCAAAGCGTCTTCCCAAATTTCAAAATACCATATTTAAATAATAATTGAATCAGTCTCTCATCATTCATAGCTATAATATTCGATAAAATCTCCTCATTATTATTCTAAAAACATTTTATTCTTTAAATTAAATATGATTTGGAAACTATTTGAATGAGTAGTTGTCTTCCACCATCCATGATTATTCCCATATCAATCTATACTTGATCCATGAACATAGGATACTTTTTACTGTCATTCTATTCAAAAAATCAACATTTCTCCTTAATTGAACAATCCTCCATCATATTTTCATTACTAAAGTTTCATTAGGTGGTGCAATCATAATCCTTGAGTATCTAAATCCATATCATTTGTATCATGTTGACAAATTTAAGTGAGAAAATATACTTCAAACACTTGTTATCCACATATATCATACATTATTAACTGCATACATAGTTTCTATGTATCCTTAGAGAAGGGATTACAGCTGCTAACTCATGAGAATGAGTTGGGTATTTTTTCCCATTAATGATTAACTATATTGATGCATATGAAATAAACATGTCTTTTTTCATAAGAAAATAACCATGTCCTTTCCATGATGTATCCTAATAAATGACAAACCCATCATTCCCATATCGTATTATAATTATAGGAGCATTGAATAATATTAAATTAAATTATTCAAAAAAATAATCACACTATTTTTTCCATTATCATTTAACCTTTCTATGCGGGAGTATGGATAATGGGTCTTCCAATTTGGAAAAGTTATGGACAAAATCGTATTAGTAACCTTGTAAACTAATGAAACTATGTACATAGTTTATACTCATTAGTGTTGGAAATTATTATATTTCAATTTTCTAGTCATGACCATTAGATATTCCATCAATAGAGACAATATTTCCTAGAGAATAATATTCTTGATGATAGAATTAACACTTTCTAAACTGTCAACACTGTTCATTTCAATAGTTAATATTTGGAAAAACCATTCATTGGTAGTCATAGTATTTATATATATTTTTTAATATCTTTATATCATCAATAAATACTACAAAAAATAAACATAGTATTCCTTGATATCTATATTCCTTAGATCTATGAAAATAGTGGGTGTATTTGTCAGGGTGAATGGTATTACTATAATATCATAATGTCCATACCTAGTTTGGAATGTTGTATTTGTATAATCTTACTTATTAACAAAAACTTGGTGATATAAAAGTGATTGTCAATATGCAAAAACTATTTTGATCCTTGAATTTGATCAAACAAATCATCGATTTGATGAAGTTGATACTTTTTCATTAATATAAATGAACTGATTTTTCCATAGTTGATTCATAGTGTCATTGATATATCATTAATCAAATAAAAAAACTATGGCTCCTAGTGAAGATATACTGGGAAAAATAAATACCTTTATAATAAACTCTACCAGTTGTTTCTCCTTCTCTAATAATTCCAATGTGCCCATTATATAAGATGTTTTTTTATAGGACTCATATTAGGGATTCAATTAATTGAAATATCAACCCCCAATCTATATTATGTCTAGGGAAATACTATGTAAATGAATCAAATTATTCATATATAATAGGTACATCATATGTATGATTAATAGGTTTTATCTTCAATTATTACCCTTGAATATCATTAAGAAAAGTTAAATGAGGTGGATATAGAAAACAATCAGATGGTGATGCTTTTTCTATAGAGATAATGGATTAAAAATTTCCGTCATAAATTAAAAATTCCATTATCTTGTATTAAAAATTCACACCATAATTTGAAATCCTATCTATAATGATGATTATATCAATGTAAACCATTATTATGATGGTAATGTCAATATATAAATCCCATTTATTTTCAATAAGGGAATTTCCTGACATATCTTTATTGAAATATGACTTCTCTGAAGGGTTTGATTGAAAATTACCTTGTTATTGTGAATTGGAAATATATAAATATTAAAGAAAACTAAAAATGTTAGAATGAATGAGATGATCTAGAATTAGATTTTCATTTTTCTAAATTTGAAGAAATGATGAATAAACCTACCACCACATCATCAGGAACTTCAACAACATCAGTTGTGATTGTAAAATCGTGGCCTTAAACCCATGTTAATTAATAGGGATATTTTCATTATCTAATAGTAAAACCATTTCCCCAATTTCCTAGATCGTTACAATTGTATCTTTGATCATTATTTTCTTCATTTATTCCCTTTAAATCATGAGCTTCCTGGCCTTTTTATCCACACTTGTAACAAACTCACATTTTATTTTGGAATGTATAGGGATATTTCATCACAAAATTATTCTTGGGTGGAAATCCAATTATTCCATTATTCCCTTTATTTATTTTTCTAGATTGTTCAAATGCCACGTTCATCTGTTTCCTTATTTAAGTTCATAAGACATAGAAAATTAATTTTCTATCACGATCGCACATGAGACTATATCATCATATGATGAGAAAGATAATGATAACAATGAATAATAGAGAAATTGTATTACCCCATACAAGAATCATTTAGTCATAATAATTGGGATATTTATGTGCTTTATATCATGAATTTCTATATATTTGAAGTTAGTTTAACACATTTCAACAATCATATCCTCATTCTACCTTGGGAATAGAAATTTCCTCTCTATATCTACTTGTATATCACAAGAAAATTATTATTATACAGAAAGTTACAAAAATTACCATCATTCCATATTTTTACCTCTTAATACTCCTTCATGTTCTAAATTGATGGCACCATTTATTATAATCTCATGATAGCTGATAGATTATAATAACAACATATTACCTTTTATGCTCCCCAAAGAAAGAAATAGTTTCTCTAAGGAACTGATCCATTGAAAAACTATTAATGTATTATTGTACCATTTATTTTAAGAGGATGTTTTCTCATGAATTTTTATAACATTGGTCCTTCACATTGTTGATCAGGATGCTCCATACAGGTATGGTTATTAATCATAACTTGATTCAGTTGACCCAGTATGATTATTAAATAGTCTGTGATAAATGTATCACCAGATCCACTATCATTATATTTTATAAGATTTATATCCCTACATGGATTATGTGTGTAGATATATATTCAAGTCCTTATACTAGTATAAATTTCTAAAAAATAGAATATACTTGATTTGGTTATGAATCATATTCCATATTTGAATCTGTTAAAATACATAACATAAAATGAAAACATTATACATATCAAATACATAATCATAAAAATAAATTATTTGGGAATATATTTACTCATAAATATTTAATAATTTTTTGTATGGAAAATGTAAATTACCCTATGCATATTCTCTGACAGCATCAATCCCGGAGCGCAGTAAGGCTCATTGTCATGCACCAGGTTACACCGAGTAAAGCCCAAAACATTGTATCATATTTTTTACACATTGTTACATCTATTATTGAACCACTCCCCCTTGTAGTATATAGAATGTGATATATTTTCTATTAATACCCATAAAATACCTATATTACCAAAAATATTGGACGTTCTTATATACAAATCTATAAAGTGTATTTTAGTGTATTTCCACATAATTAAGTAGTTTTCTAATTCAAATTTCCATGGTTTGTAGTAAACATACAATGATAATAAATATGAAACCCCGACCCATGATTCCCTTTTTCGGTTAATTGTTTTATTACATTGGCATGGTCACAGGAAATCGAATTACAATAGACCATTCTGTTTTGTATCCAATGAAAAAAAGATAAGAACATAAGTTTTAAATTAAATATTTAAATAAAAATATCATAGTTTCTCCACTAAAAACACTCATATCCCTTAGATTCTACTTGTAGGTCAGACCTAATAAACATCCTCACATCATATGTAACAACTAAACATAAAGAATGGGTGACCTCTGATTCATTGAAATGATAATCAATATACCATAAGCAATCAAAAATAAGCATAAATTTTTAATCCAAGGTATGAAACTGAAATGGGCTCATTTTAAAAATTATAATCCACAAATTATTTAAATAATATGTAAAATAATTCCACTTGAACATTCAAATTGTTATTCTAAAAAGCTTATAATCATGGTAATACCGCTGACTAATCACATAGTGATGCAATGCATAAATCTGAATATCTCACCCTAACCATCAAGGCCTCATGCTAAGGCCATACATAAACAGGTAAAAACCCCAACTAGTTTGTCTGATAAGACCATCAAATTCATATAGGGAATATATCTATCACTACCAATGAATTGTTAAGTCCAAAACATTCCTAAAAATAAAATTTTGAAACATAAATGATCATTTATATCAAATGTAGAATATGAAATTTTAATACTTTAACCTTAACCCATGAATGGTATAAAAACAACACATCCAAATTCAAACATATCCTAATAAATTTAATATAATTTAAATGATTATCTCATTATAAATCAACCTCAAATAAGTATAAATTCTAATAATGTATTTGGAAATATGTGAAAATAATCTAACAAAACCATTAAAACTCATATAGAGTAATTACTATTTTTTAAAATGAAATAATTTAAATTCCAATAAATTATAAAAGAAAGAAATTTATGAAAAAAATCGTGTTATATTATAAGGGATGTTTGAAAATTTTAATGATTAATAATGAAAAAAAAGGCAATGATACCATATATGTTTCTAAAACATTCCTTTTTTAATTTATATGAATAGTTATAAAGTACAGCATTTAGAAAACTAAGGAATGATTCCTTTCGAAATGATTTATAAAAATTAAATCATTTATAAGCATAACATTAATCAATTTATGATATTATTTTACTATAGATTTTATGAAACATTTCCATTGATGGTAATCATTCAATAGTATATACATATATATATATATAATATTAAAAAATAATGAGATTTTTAAATTATCCCATAACTATTACATTCCATTAGTATAGGGTCTGTTAAACTCATTCATACTAGTTAATGTTTTTTTATAAAACATATCATAACCACATACATATTTTTTATATCTTATATGATCCTCTAATGTTGTTTTTTAATAATATTTTAGTATTAAAATTATTTGAAGTGTTATGCGCACCATTTTTATATATATGGTTTGATGATTAATTCATGTTTTTAATCCATATGATGTATTTGATTCATATCATAAGTGATATAACATTAATAATCATTATTTTTAGTAATCATATAAATTTTAAAAATATTACTGAAAGGTTAAAATGGTGAGCGAATCTTTCCCTGCCTTGGAGATGGTAGTCCGTACATACGCATGAGTGATTGTATCATTCCATTTAGTGTTAAATACATTGGAATTGGATGGAATATTAATTATAAATAATCATTATGATGTTATATTCATCAGTTATATCCCCTACATAATCATTATTCTCATCCATATAAGGTACATTTGATTAACTAATTACACGACGATGTGGAGACAGTAAGCCGTACGTACGTACACATGGTCAAATAATCGTTCGAAGGAAAGATAAAAGGAGGAGTATGGTTGTCCGATAATCATAATAACATGTCTTCAAATATATTATACTATATTTATTACATTAGTATGTAATCAACATAGGAGGAAGTGGTATAAGAAGAAACAAAATTGAATGGAATTGGTGTAAGGATTACATGTTCATTGAGTGTATCATTTTGATTTGAACTAAAGGACTCCATAATATGACATTAAACCCAATGTATGGCATCTAGGTTGAACTAGGGGAAGATTCTAGGAGATTTTATTTTGGGTTTTTCGGATCTAATGGTCTTTATATGTCTAAATAAAACAGAAGGATAAGTTATCTCTATAATAGAGAGGAGGGGATCTTTTGGAATCTTCAAAACAAATATACTATTAGAATTGTTTTTCTTTTTAAAATAGCTCAAATGTAAGATATTTAAAGGATGTGATGATTATTGGTAAAAATTATCTCATTCAAGGAATTGTAGACATATTTAGGTCCCATGATTAATCTTATCTTTTGTACTTAACCATTTGTTAAAAAAATTTACTCATACTATGATTACTTTAATGTTTTTCACATATGTTTAATGTAATTACAATAAAATTCCCAAATAACCCAACTTTAAAAATTTATGAAATATATAATATTATAATAGTTATTTGTATGATGTTTATATATTTAAAAAATTTATAACATTTAATAATATATATTTTTTTTGTATGTATCATTTTTGTCAATTTTGATAAATTCAATATATTTTTTAAAAATAATATGAAACCATCCTGATAAATTCGAAGCAATATTGGAACAGGTCCCTAAAATATATATAATAGTTTAAAATTCATATAAATAATATGTTATGTAAAATTATATTTATTTCATTATTTGTAATATCATTTAATTGATTCATTTTTTAATTACTAAATTAATACATCATTATTGTGTCGCTGTTTAGATTAATTATTTATTTGATGAAATTACCAATTTATTTGAATTGTAAATGTAAAAAAAATTCTTCTTATATAATATTTATATTAAAACATTTCACATATATATACAATATTAAAAATGCTATAGTTATAAAAAATTGAATATAAAATTTTTAACACTTCATTAAATAAAATATAATAAATGGCCACATCTAACAATCATATCATAGAAAGGATCAAATTTTCTTAATAAGGATGATATTTGTTGAAAAAAACCTTATTTAATTAAATTAGGAAGAGTTATTGGGTAAAATTATATTATTCTAATATAATTTTTACCTTTAATTCCCATAATTACTATTAACTGTGTTAAAGAAAATCCAAAAGATACTATACAAATAAAATTATTATATTCCTATTAGACCAAATTTGACATAAAAATTACAACCATGTATATTCATTTTTATTAATTCAATTAATAAAAGTAGTAAAATTATATTTAATGAAAATCTTGGAGATGTGGCTAGAAAGAGGGTAAATGTGACGTTCCAAAGATAAATAATTTTTCATATCTATTTATATTATTAAATGATTCCAACAAACTATATTTTATTTATATATTTATTATTTATCTATTTTTACATTAAAAATAATTTACAGTAAAATAATATTTTAAATTGAAATTTATTTAACAAAAATGGATTATATTTCTCTTTTAATAAAAAAATTGCATCTTTTTGGAAAAATACCAAAATTTCATCGTAAGATATTTTCGATTATCCTAATAAAAAATGATTAATATTTTTAAATATAAAATTTTTATATTTCCATATTTCATTAATTCTAATCAATAATACTTTTTAAAAGGTTATTTTGATAGGTCATGGTGGGATCAAACTCAGCGTTTCGTGCAGTAGAAGCTATGGAATTATTTAAAAAGATGTGTACCATTAAGGTTGGGGGGTTATAATGAATTGCAAAATTTATTCCAGAATGTAACTCCAAATATATGGAAATAAATGACATTAAAATTAACATGTCACACATCACCATCACTATAGAATAATTACATAGTTTACCAATAATCATTTAATCCAAGGTATCAAATTTTTGTCAATGTATTCATCATTAATTTGATGGTCTTCCCCACCATAACTCTCTACTAACATGATCCAATTCAGATACTTGGTTCTCCTCTCCATTTAAATTTCATATTGAAACATATTGGTAATGGTTCACCTACTCAAAATATCAGTTTTTACCTATCTTGGTATCCAATTATACAAAAATACAGTAATTGAATATTTTCTACAAAACCATTCATATAAATTATAGTCTACACCAAGAGAAAAGTTATATCATATCATGGCTGTGATGTTCAAATGCGTAGTGGCCTCATGATTTCATATCTAATTTTAAATAAATTATAAATACTAATATTGATATATTTCAAATAATGGACCCTAAACTATCCAAAATTCATTATCCTTCTCTCACAAAAGATTTGACAACCCATAGATATCACACAGCCTCTCATCACATCAATCCAGCACATTCATTTGGACATCATACATCTTCCATCTAATACAACATCTTGACATAGATAATAGTAATAAATAATGAAAATATATAATTAAAATTTTCTTATCATTAGTTTCACAAATCAATGTATATCATCAAATAATGTATTATATCATAAATATTACCACACAAACATATCTCAACACCCCAAAAGAACATGATTCATCTATTAAAATATATAATTATTGTATGTATCCATTCGTCTCATTGAGATGTGAAAATATGAAACATCAATCACTCTACATTAACATATAACTGATAATAAGGTCCATTGAAATCAACAATATTTTGATCATAATGATTATCAAACCAACTAAAAACATATAATAGACTCCCCACCATATGGATTTCCAAATAATATGTCATTAGGTAAATATCAATGTGTTGAATCATACATCTAATATCATTCATTCTATTCTATGTTCTTCCACAATCAAACTTTGAAACCATGCCTACCATATAACAGATTTCATGGTAAACATTCAAATAATTTATCTAATGAATTCCCAATCTAAAAACCAAGTCACATCTCACCATTGATTGTCTTTCCAAATATTCATCAAATAAATAAGAAAATATTCCCACTAATCACCACAATTCCCATATTTCATTTGATTCCCATGGACAATGAATGATTTAAAATTAATTTTGGTTCATGTGGGACCATCAATTATTTATAAATGTAACGAGGTACACTCCAATATCACTAGATAATAAAATCTGGATCATGCTACTGTGAGTTGAAAACTATCATACATAAGACTATACACCTAAAAAGAAAAATCAAACATCCACATCATGATTATTTCACTAATAAAATTACTCTTTTTGGTTAATATATATACTTGGTAATTTATGATATTACACACAATATTTTACTATCACATAATATCCTGGGAATCATTTTAAATCAAGAATCATCCACCACTAATCTCTACATAAAAGATCTGGCTATCTCGAATTGAAATACTTTGTATCCACATGAATCATGACACAAAACAAAAATGTCTATTGTATGATGAACAAGGAACATGAAAAATAATGTTGATACCAAAGGAACAATGATATAACAAGTCAATCACATTATAGTCATCTAACACCACAATTCATATACCGTATACATGATTTCCCCACACATTCCCACATATCAATCTGAAACATTAATTTTTTGGTTCCATATCTATGTCTCTCAAAATACGAGGTAAAAACATCCCATGGTTTATCCTTGTATATCATATCATAACCTCTTGACATCTCTTATCTCACTAATATCCTATCCCATATCTCAAACCCATGGTTCATGCACCTAGTCCCATATTTCACATAAAATGTAGGTAGCATCACATTTAGAAATATCTATACCCTTTTCTCAACTATATCAAGGATAATAATGTTCCTAATATCCCACTTTTGTGTTATCCTATATCTATATAAATCTTTCATTCCTTTCAAATATCACCATCATCACAAGAACATAATCACATAAGGTATAATTATACATGACTACCCCTCAAGAATCTAATATCATATGTTGAACAAATATGGTCCCCACATATAGGATATACCCCATCAAAAAACATTGTACCAACTATCATGACATATATATTCAATTTAATCCCCTAGGGAAACAATTATAAATTATCCCATTATTTTAAGTCTAGGTTATGTATAATCACAAAATAATGATATACAGGAAACCATAATATAATATCTTTTAGAAATTTTAAATAATCTAACCATTCATATTTTTTGGAATCATTGACATAATCATCTAAAAACTATCCATGCCTATTGAAACTATGTCCTTTACTAGCTTACTGAGGGTCTCTCTATATCTTTTCTATCAATGGAACTCATATCCATCCGAATCAAACATATTTTTATAGAACTATCTAATTTTTCACTTGAATATTTAAGGGAAAATTTCATGGTGTGTGGAAACAATAATATATATTCCCCTATGGGGGGTATATTAACAGTTACAAAATATTATCTCAAGAGAGAAGGGTTTTAACATGTATTTTATGTATTCAAATATATATAAAAAACATTATTTCAATGACCAATAACAAATTTTACATGGATTTGTTTTATATTTGAATGAGAAATTACATTATATTAGGTTAGGTTCCCCTTTATTTTAATCATATCATGGGTTTTAAAAAAATAAATTTTTTTTATTGAATTGATATAGTGAAGGGATTATTTATTGTTTCTCTTAATTCACAATAGATTAAGATATGTAGATGTGTTAAATTTCTAATATAAATTCTTTAAATTATTTAGGAAATACCAAATCTTGTATTGAAATTCCATAAATATTTGAACTAGTTGACCATTCATTCCTCACATGTTTATTTATTACTAAATCCCTCCAATAATTTATTTTAGATATATCAATAAGTACGATCCAAAACCATGAAGATAGTGATTTACACCTAAATTCAAAGTAAAATAATATTATAGAAATAAATAAAACCTAATAATATTTAAATTTTTTTCAATGATTTTGAAATTATAAACCATTAAAAAATGTTAAATAATTATTTACTTATTCACAATGAAATATAAATCCCTTAAATGGGTCCCATACCCTTAACCCAACCACAAGGGATTATACCCCTCTATAAAATAATGGATCATCAATGAAGTGTAAGAATATGATTTATGATGATGAAAACAATTTTGAATTCTGAAAAGACCATGGGAGTCTAAAAGGAATATATTAATCCTTCATATTCTGGTTCCTCTTTGGATGTTATAATATCCTCTCAATGGTTCTCCTATTCCTTCCTATATTGTGGCTTTCTCTTTCTACGGAGGCTTTATATTCTCAAATATGAAGTGAGGTAATTGACTCTGACTCCCATCATCATCATTATCACAATGAATCTTAGGTGGTTTAAATAATAAATAAAATGATACCCATCCCCCTAGAAAAACCTTGGTGGTCATCCCTCAAATGGAAGCACCAGAATATATCTAATCATTATAAATATGTTCTCCCAGGAAAATTGTATTATCTTTACATATACTGGGTGTAACACCTGATTATTTTATGAGAAATATTTTTTATGATATATAAATCATCAAAGGAATATTTCACTACACACAACACTTTCTTGGATTTCTTTACATGCAATCACAACCTTCCTCGATAGCTTGCATCGTACGTAATATCGAGTTTCACTAAACAACGATATGCTATTAAAATATTATTAAAACTAGCCGTTATGAATAGTAATAATCACTTTTTAAAATTTTGTAAATTTTATTTTTCAAAATGGACTTCATTTTTTGATTCAGAATATTGAAATTAGCCTAGGGTGAAATTTTTTTATTTTTCTAGAAACTTTCAATTTTTTATGAATAGTGATAACACTAGGTTACTATTTAAAAACCAACTTTTTTTAAATAATTATTTATTTTATTTAAATATATTTTAGGTAAAAATTGATACATAATACCTATATAATTTCAATGTAATTCATTGGAGTAATTTTATAATAATTTTATATATATAAAAATTTTATTGAACTTTTCTCCGTCTTTTACCCACATCCTAAGGTAATTTGAAAATTTACATAAAACATAATTTTACCACTTCTGTGAGTGGAATTTCAAAAATCTGAGAGACACGGTTGATGATAGTAAGTAAAATGTGGTACTATGAGATGAATATAATTTTTGGTGAATAGTAATGTTTTACATTTATTTACCACGGTTAAAAGTAAATAGGGTAATTAAGGGTAAAATGATATTATTATTACCCTAACACATGTCCTAATTCTATTGGATAAGTGTAATTCGACCAAAAACTACCTTAGGAATAAAATATGACCATTTAGGCCCATTTGGATTAGATTTAGACATTTATTATTAATTTATTTAAAGAATGGTTAAAATAGTTAAAATCAATGTTTAATAAGTAAATAGTTTTTAATATAGGGTAATACATATAATAAGTTCGACTATAAATATTCATTATAAAGATAAAAAGATATAATATATTATGGTATTTTATTTGTAATATTTAGACCTTAAATAATTTAATTTATTTATGACACAAAGATAATGGAGTAATTTTCTTATTAATGAAATATTGATATAATTGATGTTATAAATACCCAAATAAATGTAATTTGAGAATTTTTATGAATTACACTAATTTAATAGGTTAATATAACATGTTAGAATTGATTTAATTAACTTTTTTCGAACTAATAATTCTGTTATGATTTTCAAAAAAATCAATTACTAAATAGTGTCAAAATTGACATAAAATAGATTTTAAAACAAATATTATATTATTATTTGTTATTTTATTCCTAAAAATATAAGGATCGGCCAAATGACTTAGATAAGGTTATATATATTAATAATAACAACTTGGGGTTAATTTCTCTTGTTATAGTAAGATTATTAACCTTATAATGTAAGAACACAAAAAGACACTATAAAAGTAAAATTATCTAACTTATAGTTAAATCTAAATGATATGGTTACAATATTAAACTAAACATGTCCAAATTATATTGGATGAGAGGTTTTAGACCCATACCCACATTAGATTCTATATAAATCAATTTGGAACTATTTAAAACCGAATACAGCTTTATAATAAAATAATATTTTTAGTTTTTCCAAAGGTGCCCCTCTCCCCCTTATAAAAGGGAACCTCATCCCTATCCTCCTCACACCACTTTGAGCATTCAAGCTTCGCCAAAACCTGAAAAGTTATCTTCTACACTTCCATAGAAACATCCTAGATGTCCTTGTCTTCTTCAAAGTCAAATTTAGTGCCCTAAAAGGATGTCTCAAAGAAGCACTTCAAAGAAGAGGTAATGTCCGTTACTAATTATTTCAAAATTATTTCTTATTCCACTTCTTCTTATTTAGTTGTTTCATTATGAATTAGTAAAATCTGTATCACTAATATAATAATATTTTCTTATAATTATGAAACAACCATATTTCACCATCTATACATCCTATGGAAAACAAAATCACCGCACATGCGTACATACGAAATATCGTCTCCACGCCGTGGCGTAATCTATTTTCCACCACCACCTTACTTGGATAGGTATAACGGTTTAAAGAATGAATATATATGATTATTTTAAAGTGATATTTATTCTCAAATAGTATACATACACTCCAATACAATTCGATGATCATGGAAATGATATCATCTCTTGTGCGTACGTACGGAATAACGTCTCCACGATGTGATGCGACTCGTTCTACATGATTTTCATTTCATAATGATTAAATAAATTAATTGAGTGAATAAATATGATATATATTACTCTAATAACATTATGGAAATAAGGTATCTATAAACTAAAGATATGAATAAGAATTTATTCGACAAAACAAGCATAAGAACAAAAAGCAATAAACACCTGAATAACAAGTAACTATGAAATATTACTAATAAGAAGCTAATAACCTGACCATATATGATATCATAAAAATGATTATGACTCTAGAATAAGTAAATGACATTATTTAAATCATTATATAGGAGGTTCGGACACTTACGAAGCAAATCGGACCTAAGGTAAGGGAAATATCACAATCTCATTTTTAAACGAGATTGTTTATACTTTGGAATTTACTAGGGTGTATTCTATCATCCACATTCATGTTTCCTAAATATATAATATTATTTACATCCACCTACAATTTTTTAAATCCAATTTTACCCTTCGGTGAGTTTTTAGTAAAAGATATGAAAGGAATCTTTTGTCGTTTTTCGTATGAGGTACTTTTTGACTTTTCCGACCAAAGTACGAGAAGAATGTTTTATTTAACTTTTACGGAATGAATGGATTTTTAAAAAATTATTTCCAAGAAGCTTCCTTTAAATGTTTTCATGTTTATTTTTAATCATCTTCTTTTAGTTTAGAATTGTATGACATGTTATGAAAGGAAAAGTCTTTATGAAGTAGAAAGGATATTTTCCGCAAGAATGGAGTTCAAGTGTTTTATCATAATTATTTTCCATCTAAGATAATAAAGGGTTCTGTTTACATCCCTATTTTTACATTGATTTGATTATGTTGTGATGGAATTATTTTATGAATTCTTTTATCTTATATGAATTGTTTTATGATGTCACGATGTTTAAGAATCCCATTTTTATTACATGGGTTATGCTATGATGTATGGTTTATGATTTGGTGTCACACATAACAATGGTATAATTATGAGATGGGTGGGAACTATATCTACCTCCAATGCATTGGGTAAAGATTTTATATCTCATGAGATAGACATGGCTGGAACGGCAGGTTAAACCGGTTCAGTTTAATAGGACTGAAATGAGGAATGAACTCGGTTCAGAAATGGACTTTGTCCACAAAGATAGTCTTGGAAATGAGTCTTGACTAATAAGAAATGATTCTCTATGATTATGTATGTATTACATAAAGCTTCAAATTTTATGTTATGATTATTACATTTCACTACCATGATTTATCCCACGTTATGAAATTGTTCTCTCTTTTGCAGGGTAAGATTTCCAAAATGTTATGTTCTTATGAATATGATGTGATTGATATTTCTTTTGTTTACCGTTAATGAGCATTTGAGCTCACCCTTTTTAATGTTTTCTTTCCCCAGGTCAGGAAGAAGGTTATTAAGTAAGATATTCCAAAAGAGACTATAGATATGATGAAATAAATGGGAGAAAATGTATATGCTTTATGAACCAGTTGTTTATCATTCCCAGTTTCTAAAGACACTATACCAATACGGTCCTTTCATGGTTTTTTTATATGTTGTAGTAAGTTTACTTAAATTTTGAAGTATTAAAAATGTATGTAATGTATGTGCCATTATAGTTTGTATCAGGGGAAAGGTATAGTCAACCTTTGGAAACTAGGATGTGAAAGCCTTAGTAAGAACCTTAAGGATAATTCTAAGCATAGAACAAAATTTTAGTGTTTTAGAAATGGCCATGAATAACCTATGATAAGACCTTAAGTGTGAAATTTTATTCTTGATTATGTGGTTTTCCTGTTATAATTAGTGTTGCTCACACTATTCTTCTTGGTTTTAGTCAATGGCTGGAACCAGACGGAACCATGTTAATGCGGAACGATACGGGCAATGCAATGATTATCCCCTTGAGAACCAAACGTTATGGGATATGGAATGAAAAATATTGTAGCCATGATCACACAACATTCTCAATCTATGAATCATGCAGGACATCCAAACGAGAAAAGGAAGGAGCAACATTCTGTTGAATCCTTCATGAGACAGCGTCCACCTTCATTCAGTGGGACTACTGATACATTATTTGCTGAACAAAGGATCATTACTACTGAAAAGATATTTTTTGTTCATCAATGTTATGAACATGATAAAGTCATCTAAGTAGTGTATCGTTTCAAAGGTGATACTGATCAATGGTGGAATCTTATCAAGAATACGAGGCCAAGAGATGAAATTGTGTCCATGGAACGGGACGAGTTCAAACACTTATTTTTCAATAAGTACTTCCCTCGTATTATCCGAACAAAGATGGAGAAGGTGTTTCTTGAACTAATGAAATAGGATGATGAATCTGTTTGTACATTTAATGAAAATTTTACAAGACTTTCAAGGTACGCTTCTGGTATTATTATCCAACCCGAGAGTAAGATCGATCGATTCTTTAGTTTCTTAAAACCAAGTCTTCGAAGGGCGTTAGCCATAAGTGACTTCAACAGCTACGAGGAAATCATTCGATGTGCTCTCAAAGTTGAGATGGAGATTGGAGTAACCCATTAGTCATATGGGTTTGATAAGAAGAGGAAAATGGAATTCAATAGAAAATATAAAGAGCACACTGAAAAGAAGATGAGTTTCCCCTTATTCTCAAAGTGTAGAATGAAACATGGAGGGAGTTGTCTTAAAGGGATAAGTAAATGATTCAAATGTGGAAAGGAAGGTCATCGGGCATTTGAATGCCGTAATGATGGGAAGAAGATGTCTAGTGATGCGAATAATGAAAAGGCTACACAGAGTGCACATCCTATACTCCAATGTTAAAAGTGCAAGGAAATGGGGAATTATGCCAATAAATTCCCTAATCCAAGGGTTGTGGATGAGGATCGACGTCAAAAAAATCTTAAGGCTAAAGACAAATGAAAGTCACATGCAATTTCTATCAGCGATGTAGAGTACGATATCGATGTGTTGAAAGGTATACATACCATCCACTCTAAAGTAGCAAAAGTTTTATTTGATTCTGGATCCAGCACTCTTTTATTTCAGAAAAATTTTCTAAGGGTATCACCGTATTACCTCAACAATTAGATGTTGAGTTAGCTGTGACAACCCCTAATGGAACAACAGTCTCATAAAAAGTTTATAATTCTTCTCCGATTGAATTTTTTGGGAAAGTGATTCCTGTAAATCTTATGATCCTCCCTATAGTGGAATTTGATGTGATTCTTGGCATGGATTTGCTTTCTCTATATGGATCTCATATCAATTTACAATGAAGGGAAGTCACATTTCATATTCCAGATTAATCTTTGATCATCTATCGATTCAAGGATGAACATAACCTTCTAGTGGAAATTTCTTCCATCTTATGGGTCTTGATTCCACTAAATGAAGGTTATTTATCTCAAATGGTTTGTGAGAAAGTCACTATTAAGAATATGCCCATTGTATGAGAGTTTGATGATATCTTTCCAGACGAATTGTCGGGTCTTCCACCAAATTGTGAAGTTGAGTTTTCAATAGAACTCGTACCGGGTGCTTTGACTATTTCAAAGACACCTTATAGAATGGCCCCAATTGAGTTGCAGGAATTGAAAAAACAACTCCAAGAGAATCTTGATAAGGGGTTAATACGCCCTATTGCATCACCATGGGGAGCACCTGTTCTGTTTGTTAAGAAGAAAGATGGATCAATGAGACTCTGCATTGATTATCCAGAACTTAACAAGATCACTATCAAGAACAAATATCATCTCCCACGCATTGATGACTTATTTGAACAACTACATGGAGCTCAATACTTTTCCAAGATTGATCTTCGTTCAGGGTATCATCAATTAAGGGTCAAAAGAGAGGATATACACAAGAAGGCTTTCTGTATAAGGTATGGAAACTACGAATTTATAGTGATTCCATTTGTTCTTACTAATTCCCCTGCTAACTTCATGGATCTGATGAATATAGTCTTTAGTGACTATATCGATCAGTTTGTGGTAGTCTTTATAGGTGATATTCTTATATATTCAAAGAGCAAAGAAGAACATGACGATCACTTGAAAATTATATTGAAGACCCTGAGAAATGAGAAGTTTTATGCCAAATTTACCAAGTGTGAATTTTGGCTTCAAAAAGATTCATATTTGGGTTACATAATCTCAAAAGAGGGGATATTTATGGACCCATCAAAAACAGAGGTTATCGGAAGATGGTCGAGACCAACAAAAGTAACTGAGATCTGAATATTTGTTGGTTTGGATGGATATTATCGACGTTTTTTGAACAATATTTCACGATTATATAATCCACTGACCAGGTTGACTTGGAAAGGAGTTAAGTTTGTTTGGACGGAGGAATGTGAAGAGAATTTCAAGGAGTTGAAACGAAGGTTATACAGTGCACCTGTGCTCACACTGCCTTATAGTGGAGGAAGGTTTGTGATCTACTGTGATGTATCCAAGAAGGGATTGGGTTGTGTTCTTATGTAAAATGATATGGTGATAGCTTATTCCTCACGAAAGTTGAAAATCCATGAGCAAAATTACCCAACTCATGATTTGGAGTAAGCTGCAGTAATCTTCGCATTAAAGATTTGGAGGCATTATCTTTATGGAAAAAGTTGTGACATTTATACTGATCATAAACGTTTAAAGTATATTTTGACACAAAAGAAGATGAATATGCGCCAAAGAATATGGTTGGAGATGATTAAGGATTACGACTGCTGAATTCATTACCACCCTAGGAAAGCAAACAAGGTGACAGATGCATTAAGTCGACAAGACCATGCCAGTTTATCCATGATGAGGATCACAAAATATCCAATATTTATGGATTTAAAAAGGATGGATCTTGGAATTATAATGAATAGGGAAAAATCGTACCTTTCTCAAATGATTTTTCAACCATCTATACATGTGAAGATTAAAGAGGCACAAAAAGAATATGTAGAGTTATAAAAGAAGGTGAGAAATGTTCCTGAATTCAACCTTGATTGTGATGGGGTAATAATATTCATGAATAGGTTTTGTGTTCCTCCCATCCCTGAATTAAAGAAGGAGCTGCTGGTTGAGGCTCGTAGATCTTCATTCTCTATTCATCCTAGAAGCACGAAGATGTATAAGGACATGAAAGAGTACATCTGGTGGGATGGCATGAAAGGAGATGTTGCTGAATATGACTCTCGATGGTTGGTTTGTCAGAAAGTTAAAGATGAGAGACAGAAGTCTAAGGTGATTTTACAACCATTACCCATACCCGAATGGAAATGGGAAAACATCACTATGGACTTTGTCAGAGGACTTCCTAAAACATCCAAATGCAATAATGCTATCTGGGTCATAGTTGATTGTCTTACAAATTCGGCACACTTCATCACTATTAGAGAGGATATCTCTCTGGATTAGCTTGCCAGGATTTATGTGAAGGATGTGGTAAGATAGAATGGAGTATAACTTTCTATTATATATGATCAGGATCTGAGGTTTACCTCAATGTTCTGGCGAAGTCTTCACCATACTCTGGATACAGAGTTGAGTTTCAGCACTACTTATCATCCTTAGACAGATGGTCAGTCTGAGAGGACAATTCAAACTCGAAAAGATATGTTGAGAGATTGATCTATGGATTTCGAAGGAGGTTGGCATCAACACCTACATTTGGTGGGATTTTTTTTATAATAATAGCTTTCACTCCAGTATTCAGATGGCTCTTTATGAATCTCTATATGGAAAGAAATGCAGGACTCCAACTTGCTGGGATGATGTTGTGGAAAGAAAGCTATTACGACCTGATCTTGTTGATGAGATGGTAGAAAACATCTGATCTATTCAACAAAACATAAGAGAAGATCAGAGCCGACAAAAAAGTTATGCCCACAACCGAAGAAAAGTCTTAGAGTATTAAGTGGGTGATAAAGTGTTCTTACGAATATCTCCATGGAAGAGAGTAGTGAGATTTCTAATGAAGGGAAAGCTGAACCCTAGGTATATCAGTCCTTTCGAAATATTGGATCGTGTTGGGAAGGTAGCTTACCGATTGGCGCATCCACCGAATCTCTCTCATGTTCACGATGTGTTCCATGTATCTCTCATGAGAATGTACATACCTGATCCTTCACATGTACTCAGCTCAGAAGTTGTACCACCGAAAAAGATCTTTCTTATGAAGAACAGTCGATAGAGATTTTTGATTGTAGTGAAAAAGTCCTACGGAACAAGACCACTCGCTTGGTGAAAGTTTTATGGAGGAACCACCAATTAGAAGAAGCTACATGGGAGATTGAGGATATGATGAGGGAGAGGTATCCTCATCTGTTTGTTACAATGTGATGAATTTCGAGGGGGAAATTCATTTTTAGGGGGGTAGAATGTAACACCCGATACTTTTATGAGAAATATTTTGTTATTATGTTATATAAATCATCAATGGAATCTTTCACTACACACAACCCTTGCTTGGCATGCTTTACACGCAATCATGACCTTCTTCGATAGCTTGTGTGGTACGCAATACCGAGTTTCACTAAAAAATGATATGCTATAAAAATATTATTAAAACTAGCCGTTATGAATAGTAATAACCACTTTTTGAAATTTGGTAAATTTTTTTTTAAAATGAACTTCATTTTTGGTTTTGGAATATCGAAATTAGCCTAGGGTGAAATTTTGGTATTTTTCTAGAAACTTTCAATTTTTGATGAATAGTGAAAACACTGGGTTACTATTTAAAAACCGACTTTTTATTTAAATAATTATTTATTTTATTTCAATTTATTTTAGGTCAAAATTGATACATAATACATATATAAGTTCAATGTAATTCATTGGAGTAATTTTATAATAATTTTAGATATATAAAAATTTTATTGAACTTTTCACCGTATTTTACCCACCTCCTAGGAGAATTTGGAAATTAACATAAAACTTAATTTTACCACTTCTGTGAGGGGAATTTCAAAAATCTGAGAGACAAAGTTGATGTATGTAAGTAAAATGTGGTTCAATGAGAGGAAAATAATTTTTGGTGAATAGTAACTTTTTACTTTTATTTACCACAGTTAAAAGTAAATAGGGCAATTAAGGGTAAAAATGATATTATTATTAACCTAACACATGTTATAATTCTATTGGGTAAGTGTAATTCGACCAAAAAAGACCCTAGTAATAAAATATGACTATTTAGGCCCATTTGGATTAGATTAGGACATTTATTATTAATGTATTTAAAGAAGGGATAAAATAGTTAAAATCACATTTTAATAAGTAAATAATTTTTAATATTGGTTTATACATAAGATAAGTTGGACTAAAAATATTCATTATAAAGATAAAAATATTTTCTACATAATTGTATTTTATTTGTAATTTTTAGACATTAAATAATTTAATTTATTTATGACACAAAGATGAAGTAGTAATTATCTTATTAATGAAATATTGACATAATTGATTTTATTAATACCCAAATAAATGTAATTTGATAATTTTTATTAATTAAAATAATTTTGTAGGTTAGTATGACATGTTATTATTTATTTAACTAATCATTCTATTTTGATTTTCAAAAAAATCAATTACAAAATAGTGTCAAAATTTACATAAAATAGTTTTTAAAACAAATATTATATTATTAATTGTTATTTTATTCCAAAAAAATAAGTTTTTTCCAAATGACTTAGATATGGTTATATATATTAATAATAAACAACTTGGGGTTCGTTTGGCTTGTTTTAGTAAGTTTATTAACCTTATAGTGTAAGAACACAAAAATAGACGGTAAAAGTAAAATTATCTATCTTAAAGGTAAATCTAAATGATAAGGTTAAAATATTAAACTAAACTTGTCCAAATTCTTTTGGATGAAATTATTTCAACCCATACCCACATTAGTTTCTAAATAAATCAATTTGGAGCTATTTAAAACCGAATATGGGTTTATAATAAAATAATATTTTTAGTTTTTTCATAGGTGTCCCTCTCCTCCCTTATAAAAGGGCACCTCCTCCCTCTCTTCCACACACCACTTTGAGCCTTAAAGCTCGGCCAAAACCTTCCAATTTATCTTATACACTTCCCTAGAAACATCCTAGAGGTCCTGGTATTCTTCAAAGACAAAGTTTAGTGCCCTAAAAGGAGGTCTCAAAGAAGCGCTTCAATGAAGAGGTAATGTCCGTTACCGATTCTTTCAACTTTATTTCTTCTTCCAATTCTTATTCCTTAATTGTTTCATTATGAATTAATAACATTAGTATCACTCATATACTGATATGTTATTATAAGTATGAAACAACCCTATTTCACCATCTATCCATCCTATGGAAAACGAAATCACCGTGAGTGCGTACGTACGAAATACTGCCTCCACGCCATGGTGTAATCTATTTTCCACGACCACCTTACTTGGATGGGTATAATGGTGTAAATAATTAATATATATGATTATTATAAAGTTATATTGATTCTGAAATAGTTTACATACACTCCAATAAAATTTAATGATCATGGGAATGATATCATCACTCGTGTGTACGTACAGAATACCGTCTCCACGATGTGATGCGACTCGTTCTACATCATTTTCATTGAATAATGATTACATAAATGAATTGAGTGAATAAATATAATATATATTACACTAATAAAATTCTGTAAATGAGGTATCCATAACCTAAAGATAATAATTATAATTTATTCGACAAAACACACATAAGAACAAAAAGCAATAAACACCCGAATAACAAGTAACTATGAAATATTACTAATAATAAGCTAATAATATGACCATATATGATATCATAACAATGATTATGATTCTTTAATAAGTCAATGACATTATTTAAATCATTATAAAGGAGGTTCGGACACTTACGATGAAAATCAGACCTAAGGTAAAGGAAATATCACTATCTCATTTTTATCCGAGATTGTTTATACTTTGGAATTTACTGGGGTGTATTTTATCATACACATCCATGTTTCCTCAATATATAATATTATTTCCATCCACCTAAAATTGTTGAAATCCAGTTTTACCCTTCGGTGAGTTTTTAGTAAAACATATGAAAGGAATCTTTTGTCATTTTTCGTACGAGGTACTTTTTGACTTTTCCGACAAAAGTATGAGAATAATGTTTTTTTAACTTATACGACATGAATGGATATTTAAAACATTATTTACAAGAATCTTACTTTACAAGTTTTCAAGTTTATTTTTAATCAACTTATTTTAGTTTAGAATTGTATGACATGTTAAGAAAGGAAAAGTGTCTTTGAAGTAGAAAGGATATTTTCCTCAAGAATGGAATTCAAGTGTTTTATCAAAATTATTTTCCATCTAAGATAATAAAGGGTTATGTTTATATTAATATTATTAAATTGATTTTATTATGTTGTGTTGTAATTATTTTTATAAATTCCTTTATCTTATATGAATTGTTTTATGATGTCACGATGTTTAAGAATCCCATTTTAATTACATGGGTTATGCTATGATGTATGGTTTATGATTTTGTGGCACACATAAGAATGGTATCATTATGAGATGGGTGGGACCTATATCTCCCTCCAATTAATTGGGTAAAGATTTTATATCTCATTAGATAGACATGGCTGGAATGGCAGGTTAAACCGGTTCAGTGAAACAGGACTGAAACGAGGAATGAACTCAGTTCAGAAATGGACTTTGTCCACTAAGATAGTCTTGGAAATGAGTCTTGACTAATAATAAATGATTCTATATGATTATGTGTGTATTCCACAAATCATCATGTTTTAAGTTGTTTTTATTATATTTCACTACCTTGATTTATCCCATGTTATGAAATTTTGATCTCTTTTGCAAGGTAAGATTTCCAAAATGTTATGTCCTTATGAATATGAGGTGATTGATATTTCTTTTGTTTACCCTTACTGAAAATTTGAGCTCACCCGTTTTTAATTTTTCTTTCCCCAGGTCCGGAATAAGGTTATTAAGTAAGATATGCCAAAAGTGACAATAGATATGATGAAATAAATGGGAGACAATGTAGATGCTTTATGAACTAGTTGTTTATGTTTCCCAGTTTCTAAATAAACTATAACTATATAGTCCTTTCATGGTTTTATTATATGTTGTAATAAGTGTACTTCAATTTTGAAGTATTAACAATCCATGTAATGTATGGGTCGTTATACTGGGGTACTCTCATACATCCTGAATTAATGTTTTATACAAAAATAAACATGTAAAAGGATGTGTGTGGATGATATATTGGATAAGAATGTGGCCATTGAAGTATATAAGATATGGAATTGAGTAGGAGTGGAACAAGAGTTCCATCATGTCACACAACCGTTACATGGATAATTAATTTCTTAATTTTCTCCAGGGATGGATTTGGGATTTCTGATATAATAAATGGATGTACTCTACTTTCATATTGGTGAAAGTTTTGTGTTATAGATTTATTACTAGTTGTAATGGTGACAACAGAGTGAGTGGTCCCATTTAAATCATTAAGACAATAAATGGAAAGATGAAGGCTGATGATAGGCCCATGAGGATCGTTCGGTGTTCAGTATGTAATAGTTGGTGTCATTGTCCCATGGAATTGGACATCCAATTGAGTGATAGTTTGAGTAGTGGATTGAGATGGAGATCTACGATGTTGTTTTTCAATCCATTGATGTCAAGAGGGGTATCCATAGTGGGGATGGTGAGGTGAGGTGTGAGAATTTTTTTATTGGAGTCACATGATAATTTTATTCAAATGAGTGGGATAGTATCACACTTGTTTTTCCCACATTAAATCAGATAGGTAGTATGATTAATTTTTTAATCCTAATCATGTCTCCTTAGTTGAAATGATGTCGAAATAGGGAATATAGGACCCTAGATGCCACCACGAACCACCCCATGATATTGAGGATTTCCTCTCAAGACTATGTTGTAATGACCACTAGACGACCATGTTATAAAATTTATTTATACCAATGGACCCCAAATATTTTATCCCTTTTTGACTCTATGCATTGGGCTGATGCTCCTGTGCACAGCAGGCATATCCAGATATCCCACCGCTCTAACATTGTCATCCAACCCATCCAAGTGATATCTATTTGATATGGTGCTAGTGGATGAGGTTTCTAAAAGTCTTACTGAATTTTTGGCAGACACCACCTAAATATAAATAAACAAATGTGATAATATTCATAAATTATAAATAAAGTTAAAAACTTCACAAATCATTGATACAATCATGTCAATTTTAATTCCATAATTCATATTTCAAATTTATTTTGAAAAACCAATAAATTAATGGGATATTTTACTAGAAATTCATTCAAATACATTGAAATTTGATGAATAATGCACATAAAAAGAGTGTGTCAAATACCCCCACACATATATTTTTCTTCCCTCAAGAAAAAAAGTTCTTGATAAAATTAAATGGTCCCCAAATTTTATCAATAATTAAATTTCAATATAATTAAATCAAATGATTTTAATTTTTCAATCAAAATATTTTAAATCCTCAAAAAATAATGTTGTATCATATCAAAATTTCATTTAAATCCTTAAACAATTAATTTATTCCAAGTTGATTTTTCGGAATCAAATCTTCTCATTCATTCATGTCCTTCATTTTATCATTAATAGAAATTACATATCATGATTGAACTCTCATTAGAATATTTGCAATCGTCACTCATGATAAATATACGTGTAGATTTATGATCTTATAATGATTATATTCTCAATATAAATATTGATTTATATGAAATACCTTCTCTAATTTTTATATAAAATATAAAAAAATCATCAGGGATTTACCCTAGTCATTCAAATTACTCTAAGGCTTATGGTATGCAGGAATTGATGCGTGAAATATTAAGGTTAAAGGAAGAGGATCTTAGCATTATTTATAATGTATAATATCTGAAGTGAATGTTTCATAGAATTATCTATTTGAAATTGTAATAACTCATACCTTATATTTTCAACATAAATGCAACGATCAAATAGAATAATATTTAATATTTGGTGAACCCCAATGAAAATTTCTATAATATTATACTTTTTTAAATAATAATTTAAAATTATTTCCTTTATTAAATGTTATGTTCAGAATAAGTGTACCAATAAAACTATTTAAATTAGATAATTGTAAATTTCTTATTAATGTAGATATTATTTTGCTAATATATACAAATTTTATCAAACTTTTGATACATTTTTTTATTTTATATCAAATTGGGAAATGTAAATATTACAATGAATGTAAAAAAAAATTCTTAACACCCATAATATAACACCCATAGATCTTCGTTACAATATAAATAATACATTTCTCCCAGAATCCATTCCCCCCACACTTTCACATTGTTATATAATGAATAATTCAAATTTGAGGGATGGAATTCATAAAAATTAGTTTTAAAAAGGCACATCCCCAATAAAGTCATTCATGGTTACAGTAGTATGAATATAGATTCATTTAATGGGGGTATTTTATGGTAACAGGATTTGAAAATGTTATATATAAATTTTTTCCCTCTACTATCATAGAAATGGGAATTTAAAATGCATGTTCTATAAGGTGACATGTACCAAGACCACACAGGAAATATGATAAAGATTAAATTGGAAGTAAATGGTCTAAAAATCCATTAGGGAATACGAAATATGATTTGGAAAATCAAGCATGGAATGGAATATAACAAAAAATCAATTCTTAGAAGTTTTAAAAATTAAATGTATGAATGATTATTTAGACATTTAAGTTACATAAATCAACTAATTCCCCATATTCATGAGTTCTTATTTAACTAACCCAAATTTTCATTTACAATATAATTTTTTATTTTACTAATTTAATTTTATTAACATTAAAATTTAAAACATGAAATCACTATATTCCTAAAAAACACATTACATCTATATAAAATAAATAATGAAAAAATCCAAATGTTGAATGAATTTTTCAGGTTTAAAATGAAATCATGTTTTTGGTAAAAAATGTTAGGATTTTAAATGATAAATATAAAAAGTGTTCTGTGTTATGAAAATAAATATTTTCCACTCTTCATTCACATAATAGGGATACGGTTTTTACTTCCATGATAATCCAATACAAAAATCATAACCATGTATGAAATATTACATTAAAGATATTTGGGTTGAAATATACGGTAATTCAAACCTAAATTCAATAAAAATTGTAAAACTCTAGAGGTATCCCCAAATAACCATTGGATAATGTGATTGGATTGAGTTATCTAGATGATATATAATTAGAAGATGGTATGGAGATGTTTGAGCTCCTCCACTTGTTATTGAGGTAAAATTCCAAAGATATTATGTATCATTTTCCCATTTACAGTGAATGTGATTCATCCACTTCATTTTTTTGCTGAATAGAACCAAAATGATATAATGTAGTAAATAGAAAAAACCATCCAATCTATAATGAAAATAATATATCATTATCATACATATATAATTATAATGGATTAATTGGTCTCTATGTTCAATGATATTTTGTTGAATAATTTATCCATGTTCCACATTTATTCATTGTTTTTAAATTAATAAATTTTATAATCATTCCGTTATATTTTATTCTAGTTCCAAAAATTGATTCTTTCTCTATTCTCCAGCACTCTATAATTCCAAATTCACATGTTTAAAAACCATTATTAATGGATATCCAACATCAGAGGTTGATGGGATCCTTTTCCATATATCAACATGTAGGGACTAATAACAGTAAGAGTCTGGAATACTATCCATCATGGAAATAAGTTGACTTCATGACATTGTATAAAATCCTTTTGGACTAGGTTGACTATTGTCTCGATAATACCACAAAAAATTATCATTGAAAACAAATTCATCGTATTTTCATCTAATTTATGATAATGGATGAGAAATCTTAAGTAGTCATTATTGAATCTTTTATAAAATTTTATGTGTTCTAAAAATTATCTAATGGAATTCACACACATGTTATATGGAATATTGTTGATTAATTCAATTTTATATTTATCAAGTTCATGTAATTTTAGTGAAATTAAATTTCCTATAACTATTCCCTTTTCAAAAATAAAATGACACATTATAAAACTTAAAACCATATTATTTCTATTGATGTTCTCAATAAATTACCCATTATTCCTAATAAATGATTAACCGAGTATAAATATATATAAATTTATCAAGAAATACATATTTTATTTCATCAATGTGATCATCAAATTTACATACCAAACATCATAGAAATATACCTAGGGAATTTCACAAGTATTAAAGGCATCCTTTTCAAATAAAAGGACCCAAAAAAGACTACTAAAGGTGGTCATGTCATTTTTTTCTAGGTGAATTTGAACTAAATAATAAATTGAAAACCCATATAAAAAGGGGTAATTTGTAATACATATAATCTATTCTATCATATGATCAATGAATGGTAATGGGAAGTTATATTTTTTGGGTTACTTTGTGCAGCATCCTATAATTAATTCAAACCATCCCACAGTTTCGATATTTTATTATAATTAATTGAAAATTTTTATTTTGAACAATGGTGAAGCCTATATTAATAAGAACCACATAAATGGGGATGACCCATTAGGAATCAGAAATGGGAAAAATGGTGTCGACCTCCACTATAATTTCAAGTACCAATTTTACAACATCCCTGATATTGGGGTTTAATCTTCTCCATTAATGTGTAACTGGTAAATAGTCACCTTGAAAAATTATTATTTGTGAGCATATATTGGTTTTGAATTTTGTAATATCTCCTACACTCCATCATATATATCAGGTATTTATTTTTAAAAGGATAATAAATTGTTTCTAACTAGTATCAGAAAGATTATTGGAAATGATCATTTGAAACTACTCCCCATAAAAAGTAACTACATATTTTACATCACATGGATGGGGATATAATTCGTGATTCGGGGGTTATTCAATAGTTGATAATGTATTAAGGTGTTTTACATAAAATTACAGAATTTTCTTCGATATATGTATCATATCAGTTTCTTGTAGAAAAATATCATTGAATTTAATGGTTATTTATTGTTTAGTTTAAAATTGTGTATGTAAAAACTTTTTTAAACTCTACCATTTTTTGATGATTTCAATCGATTGGTGATTTATTAAGGATAATAATTTCTAGAATAATTCATAAACTTTTGATGGGATCAATACACTCTTTATGGAAAATTAACTTGGGGGAAATATTTTTTTAAAGAGTTCATTTTCATTTAATGAATATTAATGTTTAACCTCGTGTACACCAACACCATGGTGAGGCATCCTTACATACCATTAATGATATTTTGGATTTTTTGATAATGGAATTCCAAAAAACTGTTTAGAAATAAATATTCTACTATCATCCTCCATGGAATGTATGTGAATGTCATTTGGAAAAATTATTCTATCAACAACATATAGAACATCAGCCAATACTACGGCCTAATAATAGTGGATTAGATTTATATTTAGACAACCACTCTTATGGGACACTTGTTGAGAAAAGTATTGTTTTCAACAATACATATTAATGTTATTTAAAGGGGGAGATTATTGAAAATAACACTCTGTCTCTTTATGATAATTTTGATTCTCACAAATACCCTTAGTTATTTTCTAATGATTTTATGTAGTATTTTTCATGAATTTATTGATTTATTTTACTCTTGAAATAACGAGAATTTATTACTTATTTGGAATCTGTTTTTAGCGCATCCTCGAATCACTGTTCGTACCTTACATGGATAAATGTAGTACGGAATCTGTTTTAGCACATTTCTGAATCACTTTTCCTACCCTACGTGGATAAATGTAGCGTAAGGATTTAAAGAATCTATACTTTTTTATATAAGAAAAAATAATGGTTAAACAACCTTACATTTCTAGAAAAGTACGGAAGAAGAACCTTACGTTTTGGTTTTCAACAAAGTATGGAAGGAGAACAGTATGTAAATATTAAACGTTACATTTGTTTCTCAAAAGCATAGTTCATCAACCTTACTTTTGTGAACAACCACACATTCATGGAAAATTATGGATTAGATAAAAGTATGGATTTTTTACCATATGTTTGAGTTTTCATGAAAAATTATGGATTATAAACCCTATGTGTAAGTTTCAACCTTACATTATGAACCTTACATTTGAAGACTATGTTATCAACCCTATGATTGGAGGCCACGCCATCAACCTTACGTTTGGCATCAGAAAGTTTGAAAGATGATATTTTTATGTAGCGATCAGCAAGCTGATTATTGGGCGGATTTAAAGTCAGATTTAATGTTGTTTTTAATTACGACTTAGACTGATTCAAAGTCGTTTTATCGGTGGATTTAAGATCAAATTAAAATGATATTTTTATGCCGAGTCTTAAGGGATGTTAAGACTTCTCTGTAAATTTAAATTTTTGAATATCACAAATCAGAGGGCAACTTTTATAGATCTAAATGTGCAGGAGATATGCTCATCATTTTTATATATGTTCTCTCTGAAACTCTAGGAACATGTGTGTGTGGTGGTCGATCTATTATTAAAAAGGTGTAAGACAAAGACTATAGAAATTCACGATTGATCTGCTAATTCAAAAAGAAGCATCAAAGCTCTGTTTTTTTGAGAAGAAGGAACTCGATAGAAGATTCACCTGTTCTACATCGAATATCTACTGTGGATCTTATTCTTCTGAAGTTATGAACTATATCTATATATCTATTGCAACTGGATCGACTCAGAACAGCTTCGAATTGAAAATCAATATTTTTAGAGACTACAATTCATCTGCTGTCAATTGCATTTTGTTGCAATTGTGATGATCAACTGGAAAACTTATTTCTGAAATTCTTTTTATTCTTGAGTAACCATCTTCTCTTTCTAAGCTGTGTAGGTTCATGTTTAAACTGAAATGCTTTGTTAGCCTGAAGATTGTAAGGGTGTGAACTACCTATAAACAGTTGTGAACCAGTCTATTGAAAAGAGGAACAGATAGTGAAAATCACCATGCTTGTGGAGTTGAGCGTTGGTGGAGTGGACTAGGGGCCTACTGTTCCCCGAAAAACTATACATCTTTGTGTTCTTATTTTTACTCTTTCTGCTTCACGATCAAATATGATACAGTATAGAAGACAAAACATGTTTAATCAAAGAGTTACAAAAAAATTTCAAAAGACACAATTCACCCCCTCTTGTGTATAATCTATAGATTTAGATCCAACAATTGGTATCAGAGGTGGAGCTTCTGATAGAGCCTTAGCAAGAAAGAAGCATTTAATGATTATACAACATAGCATCATGACTGATACAAAAGAAGAGAAGTCAATGGTCAGACCACCATATTTTAATGGAGAAAACTATGGTTGCTAGAAATCACACATGATAATATATCTAAAAAACCTCAGATATAGAGTCTATTCAAAGATTCTGACTCCTTAGGAAATTCTTAAAAATCCTGAGACATGGAGTGATGCTACAGAGGCAGAATAAGATATGAACATGAAGGCTATGAATGCAATTATATGCGGTCTATGACGAGATGAATTTTACAGAGTATCTCAGTGCTCGACAGCATATGAGAAGTCCCAAACAATTGTCGTGGAATATGAAGGAACAGACAATGTGAGACAAATTATATATGCAATTGCCAAACTAAAATTTGATACTTTCAGAATGGTTGAAGGTGAATGCATTACCCAAATGAATGGGAGATTGACAGAAATTTTCAATAATATAACAGCTCTAGGAGAACCTATCAAGAAGGCTGATCAAGCATTAAAAGTATTGAGGTTAATTCCTATTCAATGGAATAGTATCTCTACTGAAATTAGACAATCAACACCTATCAAAGATCTAACCATGAGAGATCTAATTGTTACACTGATGATGTATGAAGTTAAAATGTAGGATGAGGATAATGAACATAAATTTCTTATCAAAAGATAATATACTGCCTTGAATGTATCTTCACAACAAACAAATATAAAGCTGAAGAACATAGAAGTCAATGTTAAATCAGAGAGCTCTGATTCATCAAACTCAGATGAAGAGTTGGTTTAGTTAGCTAGAAAATTTTGAAATTTCTACAGCAATAATATAGGCTTCAAAAAATCTTTTAAGAAATATGATAAAAAAGTAAGATTCTATGAATGCAAAAAGCTGTGGCATATCAGACCAGATTTCCCACAATTGAAAGATGGAAAGGAGAAGAAATTATTTAAAATAAATGACTTTGAGTAGAAATCCATTAAAGCTATAAAAGACACTTGGAGTGTATCTGAAGACTCTAGTATCTCTCCTGAATCAAGACCAGAAAAAGAAGAAGTCAATCTAAAGGCAAACATGTGTTTCATGGAAGAAACTGATGAGGTACACTCATATTACTCCTCTAACTCAGACAGTGATTCAAATTATGAATCAAGCTATACAAATGAAAAACATGAAGCCTACAACAATATGCTTGAAAAAAAGATATGACTCACTATTTAAGAAAAATATGTCACTAAAAAATAAACATAACTCTGTTTCAGATTAAAGAGATACAATAATGAAACAACATAAGGAATTAACTGATAAATACAAATCAATTAACACTAACTATACTAATTTTGAATCAAGAATAAAAACACTGCATAATGAAGTAGAATCTTACAAATAGGATGCATTGGTTATTCAAAAGGAGAGAATTCTTTAAATGATATTCTGGGAAAACTGTCATTAATAAGGAAATATTTGGAATTTGTTAGTAAAGGATAATAACCAAATCTATATAAAAAATATTTTATTCCTAGCTCTAAAAAGGTTAATTGTAACTTTTGTGGGATAAAGTGACATATAAGTAAAAACTATATCTTAAGGCAACCTCAAATTTTTGGTATTAATAAAGCCTATGTTTTCAATGATTTATATGATTCAGCTGATTTTAAAAGAACAATGCAAATATGGATACCCAGATCATTGCTAGCTAACACCCCTAGACCCAAAAAAACATGGGTACCAAAGCAATTTGTTTGGATGTATTTGTAGGTAGCAGGACACCAGAGAAGAAAATATATGTGGTACATGGACAGTAGCTTCTCAAGAAATATTAGTGGAAACTCATTGAATTTTTCTTCACTCACTCAAACGGAAGGAGGACTTGTCACATTTGGTATCAATGCCAAAGGAAAAATCATTGGCATTTGAACTGTTGGAGATCTGAAAGTAGTCTCAATCAACAAAGTAATTTATGTACAAGGATTAAAACACAATATGATAAGTATCTCTCAACTCTGTGATGATGGATATACTGTTGATTTTACGGACAAATGTTGTACTGTTTCTAAAGATGAAATGTTTAAATTTAAAACACAAAAAACTGAAAATGTCTATACTTTGGATTTAAATTCCCAGTGTAAACAACAAGTAAACTGATTGACTACAAAAGTAAGTGAATCATTGATCTGGCATAACAGACATGGACATTGCAATGTATATGTTTTACATAATTTATCTAAGAAACTTGTAGTTTCTGATTTACCTATTCTAAAATTTGAAAGTGGCAGATTTTGTGATGCATGTCAAATTGGAAAGCAACACAAATCATCCTTCATATCTGTTAATAAAGTTGCTACATCTAAAACTCTAGAACTTATTCATATGGATTTATTTGGACCCTCAAGAGTAGCAAAATTAGCTTGTAAATGATATGTATATGTTTTAGTTGATGACTATTCAAGATTTACATGGATTTAATTTTTGAAATTTAAAAATAAAGCTTTCACATTATTTGAATATTTCTACAAATCTGTTCAAAATGAAAAAGGTTTCAATATAATCTCATTGAGAAGTGATCATGGTGGAGAATTTGAGAATCTGTAATTTATTTCGTTTTGCTCAATCATGGGTATTAAACATACCATTTCATCACCTAGAACACCTCAATAGAATGGGATTGTAGAAAGGAGAAATAGAACAATTCAAGAAATGGCTAGGAATATGTTAAATGAATATATCCTAACAATATATTTCTGGGCAGAAGCTGTGAATACATCTTTCTATATAATTAATAGAGTTTTAATTACACCTATTTTGAAAAAGACACCCTATGAACTATGGAATAACAGAAAACCGAAAGTTATCTACTTTAAAGTTTTTGGATGCAAGGTCTACATCTTAAACACCAAGGATAATCTTGGTAAGTTTGATCCAAAATCTGATGAAGGTATTTTCTTAAGATATTCTTCTACCTCCAAAGCTTATAGAGTTTATAATAAGATGTCAAGGATTGTTGAAGAATCAGTTCATGTGAAATTTGATGAATCTGATCCCTTTGAGAGAAGGACAGAACAAAAGGATAAACATGACTCTAATGATAACATGAGACATGAGAACTTAATGACTGATTATGAAAATGATATAAAAGAAATTCAGTCTAGTTCAGAGGAACGTGATACTGAAGAACCTTTGAATAAATTACCTATATAGTCTAGATCCCCAAAGAATCACCCTTTAGAAACTGTTATAGGTGACCTAGAAACAGGTGTTCAAACTAGAAGAAACCTAGGAAACCTAGTGGAATTCTCTGCCTTCCTATATCAACATAAACACAAGTCTATAGAAGAATCTTTAGTTGATGAAAGCTGGGTAATTGCAATGAAAGATGAATTAAACTAGTTTAAAAGAAATGATGTTTGAGAATTAGTAGAAAGACCTATGGATTATCCTATAATAGGAAAAATGGGTATATATAAAATAACAAGATGATAAAGGCATAATAACTAGAGATAAAGTAATATTAGTAGCCAAAGGATATAATCCAGAAGAGGGAATAGATTATGATGAGACTTTTGTAGCTATAGCTAGGTTAGAAACAATTATAATCCATTTATCCAATGCATCTTATAAAAATTTAAATTATTTTAGATGGATGTTAAATCTTCATTTTTAAATGGCTATTTAATGGAGGAAGTTTATGTTGAGAGTCCTCTTGGTTTTGAAAAATCTCAAAAACTAGATTCTATTATTAAACATACTAAATCTCTTTATGGCCTAAAACAAGCACCTAGATCTTGGTATAATGATAAAGTTAATTTCTATTGAAAAATGATTTTACTATTGTAATGGTAGACCCAACAGTTTTTAAGAAAACAATAAAAAAATTTAATGTTTTATTGGTTCAAATTAATGTTGATGATGTAATCTCTGGATCATGTAATAAAAATATTTGTCATGAATTTTCAGAATTAATCCAAGAAGAATTTGAATTGAGTATGATGGGAGAATTAAATTTCTTTTTGGGTCTTCAAATATTTCAAAAAGGTCTTGGAAATCTTTTAAATCAAAGAAAATACATTACTGATTTAATTATGAAATTTGGACTTGAAAAAATCATGACATTTACAACTCCTATGTGTACTAATATGAAACATGATTTGGATGAAACTGGTAAATCAGTTGACAACAAGTTATATAGAGGTATGATTGGTAGTCTGTTACATCTTACTGCTAGCAGGCCAGATATAATATATTCAGTATGTCTTTATGCTAGATTTCAATCAAATCCAAAATAATCTCATCTAATAGTTATTAAAATAATTTTTAGATATTTAAAAGGAACTATTTTTCAATATCATCTTTATCCTAAAACTTCAAATTTCAATTTGATTTCATATTTAAATGCTGATTTTGGAGGTTGTAGATTAGATAGAAAAAGTACATTAGGAACATGTCGCTTTTTAGGAAATTCTTTAGTATCATGGTCTAGTAAGAAACAACATTCAGTTGCCCTGACAATAGCTGAGATAGAATATGTTTCTGCTGGCAGTTTATGTGCACAAGTGTTGTGGATGAAAAACAATCTTATGGACTTTGGATTGAATTTTAATAATACAACTATTTTATGTGATAATACAAGTGTAATTAATATTTCAAAAAATCCCATTAGTCATTCTAGAACTAAGAATATTTATATAAGGCATCACTTTTTAAGAGATCATGTTATTAAAAAGGATATATTTTTAGAATTTATAAATACTAAAATTCTATTAGCAAATTTTTTTACTAAACCACTTCCCACAGAAAGGATTGATTTTATTAAGGGGGAACTAGGTTTATTTAATTTTAAATAATTTTTACTTTTAATTACTTTTATATATTTTTGAAAAAAAAAATTTAATACTTTTTATGTTTTTTTTCGTTTTGGGTCATATGTAAATTTTCTTTTTTCTAAATATATATATAATGATTAGTGATTAAATGAGAATTAAGGCTATCCGAGCCTTTTCAAATTATAAACCATTTCATTTCTATTGATACCCTTTTGAAGTAGAAAAATTACACATCTGCTCATAAACCCTAATCTTAGAACCTCTGAATCCCTAACCATAAATCCTTTAGAGATTCTCATAGTGATGGTTAGAACTAAATGATCTAGTGAATCCGAGACAAGAAATGCCAAGAGACAATGCTCTGAGGGATGAAAAATATTGTGGGGCAAGGTAATTGATCTCGGCTAGTTATTTCAGACAAATCTTTTGTTAAAGCAAGCTCTGTCATTTCAGAATCTTGAACATATGTTCAATATTGAAAACAAGGTATTTCTGTATGAATTAGAACTTAGATACTTCTTCAAATCATTATAGTTTAGTCTGGGAGATACCAGGGATAGTATAGTGGCTAAGATAGAGTATGAGGATTTCACAATCTCATCAGTAGAGATTGTTCAGATTCTCAACTACCCTCATGAGGGATTTTTTCATTTCGATTTGAAAAATATTGGAGATTATGTGCATAAATCCGAAGACATTATGTATTTTATTTTCGGTACAAAAACTATAAAGAAAATGTTTATCAAGGATTTAGATCCGGATCATAAATTTTTTGACAAATTTATTCAGACTGGAATAGCTCCAAGAATGGCATAGATGGAAAAGATTTTGTTCCCATATATGTATATAATGTTTATTATGTTAGGCAATATTAAGATAAACATCCCAATGTACAAGATAATGTATCTCAATTACTACTGTCAAAGAGATGCCCAGATGAATTTCTACCCTTTCCGTCAATTTATTTCTAAACTATTGTTTAAGAAAGACATGGTGAGATTAGTGGATTCCTGAGTTAACTGTCATCATAGTAATAATTTTAATGATGTAACTTTAAGGAAGTTTGGATATTTCTGGAGCACAATTAAAGAAACATTTTTGCCAGTAGGAGCAGAGGAAGACTCAGAGAGTGATCAGGCTCAACCTGCTAAGTCCAAGGAGGCACAAGATGAATCCATTGTCAGCAATGTAGCAAGAAAGATCTGATTTGAAGTGGAAGATGTTGAGGAAGACAGAAGTCAGGAAGGACTTCAATAAAAAAGAAAGAGACCTGTTAATAAGGAATTTACTTACACTTCTTTGGAAACAAAAACATAAGCTTTATTTTCTTATACTTTTTTGAGAGAGGATATTGTTGATAAGATCATGGAAGATGTTAGTGAAAGTACAACACCAGTAGAGGGATCAGGTTGTCAAGAAGAAGATCAAAGGGATATTCAAGAATAGATTGTAGTTGATGTTGAAGTTGAACTTCAACGGGAACAAGAGACGGAGGCATTGCCTAGTGAAGAAGTGGCCAGACCTCAGGAAACTACTGAAGATATTGTTCTTGAAAACCAAGTGGAAGGACAAGATTCTTATGTTTTTGGTGAGAATGCTTCTAAATCTCACATAGTGGTACTTCAAGAAGATTTTTCAGTGGAGGAGTTTGAAAACTCTAAGGAAAAATATGTGGACCAACCTTCTCAGGACAGAGAAATTGAGAAATCTGATGCTGAATCATTACCTTTGGTACTGCTGCATCAAGCAGAGCCTGAGAATGAGAATCAAGCACAGGGTGTCTCTGATTCAAGGAAGAAAGAAGTTGAAGAACTGTACAGAAAAGAATCTCAATTGGAATCTGAGAATGTCACTCTAATAAATTTCTTAAACTTAGAACATTTGAATTTTCAAAAGGTGAAGGAGTGTACAGTCTCGAGGCAAGAAGTTGAAATGATTAAAGAGGATATGCTGACTACAGTTGAAAAATTGAAATTTGATATGGGTATGAAGTCAGATTTATCAGATCTGAAGACGTTTATGGAGAACTAATTTCCATCAGTTGAAAATAATGCTATTAGTGGATCTGGTACTTCACCTAAGTTAATCAGAAGGTTTCAAGGTATCATAACTGTGATGAGAAACATGAATGAAAGGATACAATATCTTCAATGTTACAGAGATCCTTTATCAGTGTTTCTAGACAATCAATATTGTTTAGTGGATCAAATTTCATCTAGTGAGCCATCGATTAGAATCCTGTTAAATCAGTTATCAGAGAAGCTTTCAGTGTTTTTCAAAAAAGAGGAAAAGATGCATGAGTTTTTCAGAGTCAATTTAATCGAGGAAATTCATATGACTCAAGAGAATAGAGAGTTCATTATCAAACATGGATATGGGATGATGAAGATACTTCAGGAATAGTTTACATCAATCAGGTCTGCAATCCAGAGGAGATAGAACCTATTGCCTATCTTACCCAAACCTTGATTACTATGTATATAATTATCATATATATAATGCTATTTTTGAATGAAAATGTCCTTAATTGTTTATTTGTTTCTCTCTCTATTTGTTTTACTGAATTTATTTTTGATATTCTAGTACTCCATATTTAATTACTGATAAATAGTTAATAATAAGCATTCACCTACAGTTCAGTGCAACATTAAATGTGTTAAAATCCATGAATTTCCAATATTTTTGATATCACAAAAAGTGGGAGAATTTGGATAAACATAAACATTTAATTTAGGGGGAGAATTAAAGGAGAAATTTGGATAACCACAACATTTTATTTTACAACACTTTATTTCAATAATTTTCTATATGTTTACTGTTTATTATATAGATTATTCAGAAGGAGAAATTTTGCTAAAATTAAATATTGTTTCATCCACTCAAAATTATAAATCATTATTTAACTAATTTTGAAAGTTAATTTCATTTAAATAATTTTAATAATTTTATGGGTTTTGTGATCATCAAAAAGGGGGATATTGTTGAGCATTGTATTTTTTTCAACAATACATATTAATGTTATTTAAAGGGGTAGATAATTAAAAATAATACTTTGTATCTTTATGTTAATTTTGATGCTCACAAATACCCTTAGTTATTTTCTAATGATTTTATTTATTATTTTTCAGGAATTTATTGATTTATTTTACTCTTGAAATAACTATAATTTATAACTTATTCAGAATATGTTTTTAGCGTGTCCTGGAATCACTGTACATACCTTATGTGGATAAATGTAGTGCGGAATCTATTTTAGCATGTTCTGGAATCACTGTTCATACCCTACATGAATAAACATAGTGTAGAGATGAAAAAAATGTATACTATTCGATATAAGAAAAAAGTATGTATAAAAAACCATATGTTTCTAGCAAAGTATGGAAGAAGAACCTTACGTTAGGAAGGAACATTATGTTTTGGTCTTCATAAATGTATGGAAGTAGAACCATACGTAAATATTAAACGACACCTTTGTTTCTCAAAACTATGGTTCATCAACCTTACTTTTTTGAATAACCACACGTTCTTGGTAAAGTATGGATTAGATAAATGTAAGGGTTTTTTACTGTACGTTTCAGTTTTTATGAAAAAGTATGGATGATCAACCCTACGTTTATGTTGTCAACCTTACGTTATGAACCTTACGTTCGAAGACTATGTTATCTACCCTACGCTTGGAGGCCACGTCATCAACCTTACATTTGGCGTCAGAAAGTTTGAAAGATGATATTTTTATGCTGCGATCAGCAAGCTGATTATTGGGCAGATTTCATGTCGGATTTAATGTTGTTTTTAAATTACAAATTTGACAGATTCAGAGTCATTTTGTCGATGGATTTAAGATCGAATTAAAAAGATCATTTTATACTAAGTCATAAGGGAAGTTATGACTTCTCTAAAAATTCTAACTTTTGAATATCAGGAATCAGAAGGAGACTTTTATAGATCTAAATGTGCAGGAGATATGCTCAGATTTACTATATATGTTCTCTCTGAAACACCAGGTACATGTGTGTGTGGTGATCAATCTATTATTAAAAAGGTGGAAGATAGAGACTGCAGAAATTCACGATTGATCTGCTAATTCAAAATGGAGCGTCAAAACTCTGTTTGTTTGAGAAGAAAGAACTCGATAGAAGATTCACTTTTTATGCATTGAATATCTACTATGGATTTACTACTGCTGAAGTTGTAAACTATATATATATATATATATATATATATATATATATATATATATATCTATTGCAACCAGATTGACTCAAAACTGCTTTGACTTGAAAATCAATATTTCTAGACACTACGATTCATCTGGAGTCAATTTCATTCTGTTGCAATTGTGAATATCAACTGGAATTTTTTTTTCTAAAATTCTTTTTATTCTTGAGTAACCAGCTTCTCATTCTAAGCTGTATAGATTCGTGTATAAACCAGAAGGCTTTGTTAGCCTGAATATTGTAATGGTGTAAACTGCCTGTACTCATTTGGGAACTGTTCTGTTGAAATGAAGACCAGATAGTGAAAATAACCAAGCTTATGGAGTTGAGCGTTGGTGGAGTGGACTAGGGGCCTTCTGTTCCCCGAACCACTATACATCTTTGTGTTCTTATTTTTACATTTTGTATTGTACGATCAATTCTGATAAAGTATATAGGAAAGAACATGTTCAATCAAAGAGTTACCCAAAAATTAGAAATGACACAATTCACCCCCCTCTTGTGTATAATTTGTGTATTCAGATCCAACAACACACCCTTAATCATTCACAAATTATGTTAATGATATCATCTCTTCTGTGTTCGTACGTCCTATCTTCTCCACATGAGGATGTGATCCATTCTGTCTATTCAAATATAAATAATGATTCTAAACATATTGACATTATAAATAATATATTTATAACATTTAAATCAGTATCTATATTCTTTATGTATATATTATTATTAGGAACTAGAAAAATAATGATAACAAACACATTGGAATATGATGTAATTGAAAAATGAAACAATGACTGTAATGAATTATTATTAGAACATTTTATGTAATGTGATATAAAGGGATCATAAATGATATGAAAAATATTGAAATTGATATGAAATAAATTAATGGAATTCCTAAAACTATTATATATGAGGATAAACAATGTTCTTCCAATAGGAATAGTGATGTCAAGGTCTTCATCACATTTCCTTTTCATTGAGGAATATTGTAATGTTATATGCCTAATATTTTTTTGGGTGTACAAAAAAACTATATTTAAATATAATTTAAGGATTTATTCCGACATAATGGTATTTTAATTTTTATTTTTAAATATTTCATCTTATTTAAAATTACATTAATAATACAATAGGGTAAATTATTATAAAATTCCATTAAATTTTAGTATGTAAAATTACTTTTTTATTTTCATTAGAATTATATGATTTTCTATGTTTATAACTTTTAACATTCTATTTTTTATTTAAATTATTTTTTAATGTATTATAATTTGGAAAAAATAAATTTTTATTTGGTTCATACTTAAATTTACTTGATGATCTTTATAGGGTTTTATTTCGTAATCTCATTTAAACAGGGAATATGTATTGTAGAAATTAAATTAATGGAAAATATTTCAACATTATAAAATAAAACCCATTGGTTTTATTCTACTCTGGTAATTCATGATGTTTTATATTAATTTTACAATTTTCAATTAATTTTTAATTAAAATACATGATATATTGTTTGCAATAAAATCTGACTTCATTATTATCATTGATTGAAAAATATTTTTCATTAAATCCCATGATTTATAAAAAAAATTAATAAAATAGTATTACATAATAAATAATATGTTATAATTACATTTTACCTCATTTTTAAAAAAAAATATTTAAGTGAATCTTTATTTTATTTTCTAAACGTGGAAAATTTGTATTTTTTTATAAAAAGGAAATGAATATAGATATTAATTTTTAAGAAATGAACAAAATTTATATTAGTCCTGACCACCAAATGTTTCAAATATTATTTAATAATATTAAATAGTTATTTTAAAATAATAATTTTATAAAAAGAATTTGCCTATAGTTTTAAAAAGTGATTTTGAAGATGAATAAGATATTTTTCTCTTGATTTTTTTAAAATATCATTTTATGATATTTCAATTCATCAATGAAAATAACCCACTATTTTACTAATAATAAACATGGAATTTAATTAATTGACACCATCAAAATCATTATAATCAAATTTTATGACCTTTTTAAACGTTTATTGATATTTAATGTCCAGAGTAATTTTATGAATTAATTAACATTACTTTGAAATAATCACATTCATTGAAAAATTGGTCACTAAATTTCACCTAAATATCCATATTCATTATCATGTATATGTTTATTTGTAAAAACATCTACCATTTCATCATATACTACTCTTCATTGAATGTTTTTTATCAACAAATATATAGATTAAAAAATAACGATTACCCAATATGAATACATTGTGATATGGAACATCGTTGATTAACTAAATATATTATTTGATACATAAGGAATTCTTTTGAATGGAATTTATTGTTGTATCCAAGAATTATAAATCTACATGATGCATGAGTAATCAAATGATGTGAATTAGTAAAATAAAATCAAATGTGTTTCCCCACAAATAGTTTTTGTCATTTTTAGGAATTTTCATTAATGTACATGAACCATGATAAATGAAAACATGATGTCAAATAATTAAGCATTGAAATTTTTAATAATTAAGTCCTTATTGTCCATTGTATTTTAGTAATGATATATTATTTGGATGCATTTCATTCTTAGTTATTAACAATGTCATTTTTCTAGTTATTTTCTTTTCGATGTAGTTTATGACATTAATATTCATGATTGTATTGTTATTTAAATAATATATTTGTTAATATATTTACAAAAACATATTGATTATATAATATCTATTGATAAAATTCATGTTATTTAAATGGAATATGTCCCCAGTTATTTACTTTTCCATATCAATTATTCATTAACTATTTTTATTGTGTATTTATTAAAATGTAATGGGGGTTTATCTATTTTGATTCACATATTTATTATTCACTATATAATCATGATAGTCAGGTTTTTGGTTAAATGATATTGGATACACAATGTACATTAGTGAGGGACATCGTAATAGGGAGAGAAGAATCATGTTATAATAGTCATTTGTGTATCCCTATGTACCTTTGAAATTATATATAAGGTTTCAGATTTTTATAGATAGACCATTTTCATGATCTCGAGGAATATAGTGCTCAGAGGGGTATTGGAAGAATATTGGGGGTGTTCAAGTGATGAAAATTGGGAGAAGGTAACATCGATGGGGTGAAATTTGGTTTGACACAGTGTATAAAAATTTCACGATGTGAAAGAGGGTTTCAGGCAATTTAATTTTTGAGGGATAGAAAATTAAAATAAGTATGAATGGTGTTGGTTATTTCATTTGGAACCAAACTGAAGGCATTAAACGATGTGAAATAAAATTACTTGTTGTGGAATCCTCCGATTCTGTAATATTTTTAGTATTTTTTGAACTGCTCCTATTGTCATACCCAAAAGATTAAGTTCTAATCTCTCTCATACTACTCCACCTAAACCTCCCATAAATAGGAATCAATCATGGGATACTATTTATGATCTGTGGTGATTCACCTTGTTTTGAGGTTTTGTTTCTTCACATTGTAACTATTTCATTTAGTATGATATCTTAATCCTCATATTATTCCTTTCATTCAATGGTTGTTTCACATCCATTATTATATTGGGGTTTCTCTGGGTTTTTTTGGCATGTTGGTGCCATGGATTCCTAGTATGGTTGGAGGTCATACCAGAGATGTGATTTGATATCTGTTGTGTTGATCTGTTCTCTTGCAAAGAACTTCCATGACCTGTTTGAGGATATATGTACATTACTTCTCTATTTAATTACACAAAATCGTACAGTTATCACGGTTTTCCCCCTTTCAACTCAATGAAATTAACCGAATTAAATACTTGAACTTGTTTAAATAATTGACATCAATCACATAACGATGGTGCTTTCTTATACCATGATAATGGTTTGCCTCTTGATTTTATAGATAGTGTGATATCTATGACTTTCTCAGTTTATCATTTTTTCTTTTTATAAATTAATAGATAATATGATGCCATAATTAATTGATAAATAATTGGAAAAATAAATTTAATAATCATTTTTATTGAATTCGGTTGTTTTTGTCATTATTTTATGTTAAAAAAATTGTTGTATGTTTGAATGGTTGGTTGAATTGGTTCATAATACTGAAGCATGATATTCCTTTTTGATAATTAATTGGTTAATTCAAGATGGAATAAAATCTTATTGTCTGATAATGTATATTTCCTTTATTTGGTCTGAGTTTCCTTCTTTCTTATATCGTCCATGTTCCTCATGATGCAATGATGTGAGATATCATTGTTTATAAATGTCATATTCTTTTATTTAAGGCTAATATCCCATTGTGAAGGTTTTTTATGATGATTTTGATGTGATGCTATCCTAGGATATATAATCCATTAGGGAAATTATGGTAAATGAGGTGGGGACACCTGGATTTTATGTGAGCCTAGGATGGCTAATCCAATACGACGATTGTGGTGAAAGAGGCATGAAGGCCCAGTTGTTGTGGGAGGATTTGATTACTTGAGTGAAGTTATGAATTCTTCTAGGTATGCATGTGTCAAGGATTCCCCTAGAGGTTACTGAACGTATTTATGTAGGGCTTACCCATTCTTAGGATATCAGGAATCTCGTTTGAATCTTTTTTTTGGTAGGGGCCAGGTTGTTTGTTTAAAATATTTCATTTCCCCACTTCATGAGGTTAATGGATGTGTTATGTTTTCCTCTTTTCATATCAGTTGATTATTCATGGGGTATTCCATTTCCATTCTTTGTTTATATCCCCCTGGTCGGAGGATCCTACTCTGGTCGATAGGTGGCAAAGACTCTAAAGGTAGTTCATCTAGTTACTAGGTGGAAACCCTTTTGATTGGGGATCATAGAATGTTTTCCTAGAGAACCTAGTTATATGGAAGTAATGATGCTAATTAAATAAAAAATGATTAAATCATAATTTTTTTAACATGCTGGGATTAAATTTTTTGTTAATAATCCACTGCATTTGTGGAAATAGTTTTATTACTCCTGGAGGGTAGGGATCATTGTTGAGATTCTAATGAGATGCTTTGTAGAAATTGATGGTGGTTAATTAACTGTTATATTATTAATTAACCTAATGTGGAAATAATAAAAATGGAAAATGAAATTTAATGTATTTTATTAAATGTTTGGGATCTTATTTGACATATAGTCCTAGAAGTGGAAACCGGGAGTCTGAGAGACATTATATGCAGTCATTTCGGAGAAAAGGATATGCACATAGTATGGTTATGATTTATATTATATATTGTATTTTTCATGTTTCTAAATAATACGTCAAAATTTTTGTTAGGGAAACTAAGATGATGTGGATTCTGATTGATGGGATTGTTTTTTCCAACATCCTCATGGGAGACTGGGTGGATGACTTCGCCATATTCCCCCACTCTCTACTCTTGGTAGTTCCTCATGATTGTATAAAGGTTGGTTAGTATTACAAATATATGTGTCTAGAGGGATGTAAAATCTTGTACATATTTCACACCCATATATTACAGATATAGATTTATATAGAAAATTATAGGTATAACATGTATAGGTTGTGATGGCTTCTAGATCCTTACTTAGTATATGGGATGTGATGGATAATGGTATAATAACTGTCGTATGATCCATGTTTTGCGAGCATTATTGGATCCTGAAAACTATCTAGTTTCTTTTTTTATGTGGATGTATTGGTTTATTCCACATGTTGCATGTTGGGGTTATTCTCCCTGGAGTCTGTGTGCTAGATTTTTTGGAGTGAGATGCTTCAGATGTGTGACATTTGGGAAGAGAGACAATCAGGTGAGGATGTGGTAGCACAAAACCCTTGATATTTATTTTTTATTATATTCTCTTATTTATGATATTTAGGAAGAGTTGTCATGTTGATGCTGATAACATTGAATACCATTGAAGGAGAAATTTTATTTTCCATTTTTTTTCAGAGTGGACTTACATGATTTTTTTTTATGAGAGGATACATGGAGGATCTTACTTAGTATACATTTACACTGACCCTTTGTATATATAACCTATTTTTTACGATCAATTAGAGCAGGTATGAGATTAGAATTTTTATTATGAGCTTATATATTAGTATGAGATTTTTGGGATTCATGGTTATCATATTCATTAATTTCATTTAGTACTTTCATGTTTCTATTTAAGTTGTAGATTCTCTTCTATGAAATAAAATCCGAGTAATTGTTTTCTTCAATATTATAGTATGAGTAGTAGTTTTTTTTGTTTCCTTCTTTTCTATCACTTCTTAATTTGTTTCACATAGAGGGTAATACCTCCCATATAAATGTTTATTATATCTATGTATCAACTCTCCATCGACGGCCCTATTAGAGTCAGCACAGATGGGGTCACTATATCTATTGTCAAATTATCAACCCATAAGGGGTACAGATTTTTGTTAAGTGGTCATAACAGAGTGGTATTAATGTGAAATTGAGGGATGGTATGGAATTTGGACCGGCTATGTCATGTGTTTTTTGGGCCGCCTGTGATCAGATGCTTGTACATCTATCATTATTACAACTAGTAAAGAATGTTGCTCATGTTGAAGGGTAGAGACCTAGGAATGTATGATGTATCATTCTTCATTACAGCTACGTTATAATGACCATACATTTTGATAGGTAAACCTAATATGAATAAATGAAAATACTAATTAATTCTATGTCATACAAATTATATGTTAAAGAGATATGATTTTTTATTATTCTTTCAGCTATGGAAGAAGGATAAAATGTTTTTAGGTTCACATAGAATATGTTTGGTAGGTTCCACCAATTTATCATCACTGGGTTGAGGTTAATGATGATGAAAAATGGGGGGGGGACACTCTGAGAGTTTCTGAACTAGAGTATATAGAGGTTAGTGGGCCCTGTTGCATATGTAGTTTTAGAAGTCTTGTTGAAATAGGATGAGATATATTTTTGTTCGATCCATTCTCATTAGTATCACTAGGTTTTGTTGGAATTGATTATGCTATCTGAGGCATAAATGTTGTGGTGGTACATGTTCCTCATGGAACATGATGAGTATGTAGTCTCCTGGGTGGAGTGCTGAGACCAATTCAGAGTTGAGATTCATTATTTGATAGTGTAGGTGACAATTCATAAGGGTATTCATACCATATATGAAATTGGATGTATAGTGTGAGAGTGTTTGGAATATGTTTCATAGGCCCACTATGATATTTAGTGAACATATTGTAAAATGAGGAGGCTAATACAAGGAAATTTTAGGAGGCTTTGTATCTAGAGATCTAGTGCAAGGTCACCACATATTTTCAAGAGATGTATCTGGAGGTGCTAGAAAAAGAAGAGGTCATAAAAATGAAATTATCCATTACCAGATCACCAATATAGGGGATACATCTAGATTACTCTTGAAAAAGATTTGTGGTCTAATATTCAAATTTGTTACTATAGAAGAACAAAATATCATTCGGGCGAATGTCCCATCCCTCAATGTCTCATTTCACCATAGTAGGGGTTCACAGAATAATGGAAATGAATTTGACATAAGATTTTCTTATTGATGTCAAGATCATCCATGGATAGAGTTATATTACTCTTTGATATATTAGCATGCACCATCTGTTCCACTTCAGGTTCAACTATTGAGGCATTTCCAATGAAGGTAGTATTAGTAGGTTTCTATAATTTTTGTTAACTACAGAGAATATGGGGTATTAAAAGTATAGTCTCGAGATGCTACCATCTATAGAGATCAGAGAAAATCCATGTAGGTAGTCATCAGAATGGTAAGAGAGGCCCTGGAGCAGGTCATGGTCAACTTCATTCTTTAGCGTTTCAAGTTCTAGGTGAGAAAGACATCATTAGAGAAATCCTTTTATTTTTTCTATTGGGATTCAATAGTTTTTAGATAATAGAGGAGAAAAATCCTTCATATCACATTCCCATTTCCATTGTTTTGTACATGAGCAAAAGATTCTCCTAGTTCCCTTGGTGTTGACTACACCAATTAGATGTTGAGATAAAATATTTGAATTACAGAGAAACTCTGAGATCATTCTATGGAATCACCACTCTTAGGGATATTTCCACTATTTACAATTACAAAAATATGAAATCATCCTTAAAATAGATTGGTTTTATTCAGTGTATCTTATCATGGATTTCATCATGAGGAAGGACATGCTCATTGACGATGATGAAAAACTACTGTTTTTTTTGGAAAGAGACACACTTAGATAGGTAAGTGTTTGGTTCCATACATGATATCCATGTTGGATAGGATAATTTCCATTAGTATAAATGTTCAACATTTATTGTTTGAAAGGGACATAAAAGAGAACTATAATTTTTTTCCAGTGGAGGATATTGTGTTACCCCTTCGATGAGATATAAAGTTCCGGAATGAACTACATACAGAAGTGACTATTATCAAGATGTATCACTCTATTATGGAACTTTTGGAGTTTCTAGAGCTGTGTATACTTGTAAATGGTCTATTGTAGTGTGGTTCTATTAGGATTAGTGTGTCATTGTGGTGTGAAATACGTTTTTTTAAAATAATTATGGCAACGGGTTGAATTTGAGTATCAATTATCAACACCTAAACCATGTGACAGTGAAGAAAAAATACCATATTCAATGGATTGGTTAATTATTCAATAAACTATATGGTGAATGTTGGTTCTCAATGATAAATTTTTATGTATGTGTCTCATTAGATGCATGTAAAGGATAGTGGTATTTTGAAAACGACATTCCATTGACATCATGTTTATTATGAGTTTGTTGTGATGATGGTGGGTGTTACAAATTCTCTAGCTACATTCATAGGATTAATGAAAATTGTTTTCTAAGAGATCATGAATATTTTCGTAGTGGTTTTTGTCAACGACATCCTTTTGTACTCTATATCTGAGGAGGATTATGAAAAGAATCATTGTGATGTTTTGAGAGTTCTTCACTATTCTATGTTATTTGGGAAGTTTTTTAAATGTGAGTTTTTTGAATAAGATGTCTGTTTCTTGTGGAATGTCATATCTGAATTGGGAGTAGCTGTTGATCTATCAACAATAGAGGCAGCTGGTTTGTGGGAAGCCTATAAGAAAGCGATAGTGGTATGAAGATTCCATTTCCTTGTGGGTTATTATATGATGTTAATAGTTGATTTCTCTCTGGCAGATACTCTTCAAATATCCTTGAATAGAATGGATCGAGTGTTTTTGTGGACTGATCATTATTGGAAAAAAATTAATTGGTAGGGACATCAGTTAGTGGTCCTGTTCATTATCGTCCAGGTGAAAGAGTTCAGTTTAAGGTTTTCATCGATGCTTTGTGTATTCAGTTGGGCTGTGTTCTGATGTTGTTGAGATTTATAGGTTCATATAAGTAATTTAAATTAAATCCCCATTATAATTACTATACTACCCATGATCTCAAGTTGGTAAAGTGGTGTTTTCCTGATTTTTTGACGAAATTACCATATATGGGAGCACTCTATGGTCTTCACCAATCATAATTCCTCAAGGTATGTTTTATACCATTATGACCTGAACTTTTGATTGGATTGGTGAATGTAGTTCATATAGTATTACAACATTGTGATTTCGTATACACCTCGAATGGGGATTTTCAATTATGAGGCATTCAGTAGGATGGTGCATTGTGATGCAATGCAGGAAATAAGAGATTCATGGATAGTGAAGGAAGGAAATTAATTGTTTAAACTTTATATAGTATAATATTGGAGAAAAGGTTGGCCTTTTTAGATAATGGTGTATTTATCTCTTTTGCAGCAGGTGGATGTGTCATTGATGGGGGTTTTGGAGATGGAGGTCTAGAGAGACCATATTCTTTGTGGTGGGTCCCGTAATGGTTGGACTGAGTATAAAAAACATTGAGGGTTGTTTTGGTGAATGATTTTATTTTATTTGGAAATATATTAGATGTATATCATCTAATTATATAGGTTTCCTTTGGTAGTACACCCTAGAGTGAAAAATATTTACTGATACTTGAGAGTTCAATTTTGGTGGTCTGGATTAAAGCGTCTAGTTCCAATTTTGTGTCTTGCGGTTTTGTCTTGTAGAAGGTGAAGGCTGAGAAGAATGTTCCTTGTGGTTTTCCCCAAACATTATATGTTTCTCATTGGTATAGGGAGGACATCTTGGTGGACTTTGATACAAGATTACATCATGATATGGATGTTTTTGTTACTATATTGGTTTTAGTGTATAATTTGAAGAAATTAGCCAACTGTATAGTGTATAAGGAGTCAATATCAGTGGAGTTTTTTTTAGGAAATATCTAGAGGTTGTTTGGATTATCCATAGCATCTCAAAGATGATCAATTCTGATGGAGTTACTCAATTCACCTCAAGGGTGTTTAGAGGTCTCCATCATGATTTATGTTCTTACCTATTAAATAGCACTACTTTTCATCCATATAAGAACAATCAGATATATATGGCCATTCAAACTCATGATTAAATGAACTTCACTTATGTCATAAATTTTGGAGGTTCATGTATGCATAAATTTCGATTAAAATAGATATCTTAAAACAATTAGTTTCAATCCACTATCAATATTGTGTCGTTTTGTTTCTTCTATTATGAACCTTTCAATTCTATGTTGTTCTAGAATGGGGTCGTACAATAATAAATGATCAATCCAGAATTGGAAGAAAATATGATAGAGATTGTTCATGTAATTCAAGAGAGTATGAATGAAGTGAATGATCATTTTAAATCCAATTTTCATATTATGAGGATACCACTATAGCTCAATGTTGGGGATCATGTGTTCCCAATGTCAAATCCCCATATATGGAAGTGAATTTTTCAATGCTGAATTATGATCCCTCTACAGGTTGTTGGGAAATTTGTGATGTTGGCTCATGTTTGAGACATGAAATATCATATAGTGATTTAACAACAGATGATCTGGATAAGGTATGATTTTCAACTATCGCATATCTATTTTAATATTAACGTTGACTCTAACGTCATCAATTACAGTGAGATAAATATTGATGATTATGAGACCATCGAGGAGTGGCATATATTGTTTTAGGGCCCCCAAGAGAAGGTTTTTCATTAGACTTATGTCCCCTATGTTCTTCTCTAGTGATTGAACTATGTCATGGTAATGAGTACAATGGAACTTGAGTTACAAATACACGCTCAGAACCTTAATTTGTTTGATGTTAATCTATTCTCTAATAACATTGTTTGTTTTATGGTTGTAGAACATTCCTTATTTTGAGATTAATTTTTCTTTTTCTTTTTGTGGATCTCTCTCTCTATCTTCATAGTAATCTCTTCATTGAGTTTGTTTAAGAGCTGGGTGTGGTGTTTGTGTGGTTTATTGATTGTTCATTTAGAGATGTGGGGAGCTTATTTGGATGTGATACCCATTAGAGTATTTTTCTATGGTGGCTGTTTGGATGAAAATATTCTATTTCATATCATGGTTGGTTTTGGATTCTAAAATAAAAATATTTATTGATAGTTTTCTATTATAAAGGATCAAATCTTGATGGATGGACCCTTTCCCTGTTTGTAGGTAATGCAGGGTTCATAGGAGGCTAAGATAAAGTTTGGAAGTTTTTAGATGTTTATAATTGATTGAAACTAACATTGACATTATGAATGTGGGTTACATGATGTTAAAATAATTTTAGGATGATAAAGTGGGATTGGCAACATGTAATGTTTCAAGTCTTGAGAAATAAAATAAATGCGGGAGTAATCTGATTTTTGGGGAAAATGAACTCAATTCGTTACATGACATGAAAGGGAATTTCAAGTCATGTAATCCCCTAATGAAGTGTTTTTATAGATACTAAGGATGTCAAACCTTATGGGTAATATTTCCATCTCTCACATCCCAAGTTACCTAGAGGTCCCTTCTTCAACATTTTGGAGATCCCTTCAGCACTAATCGATCTCGGAGATCCATCTATTATCTATGGTGACCCTTCTTGATCCATGGTGGGTTTTCCATTGTTTTCTAGAAGTTTATCCCAGTTTGTTCAACTTATCCTTCTGTTCATATTTCCATGTGATTGAGGATTCCCCCCATGGTACTAATAGGATTTATCTCTAGTTTTTTTGGTGTGGTGGTGTAGCACAAGCCTAGGATGGATAAATATCATGCAGGAGAGGTGATCAAAAATCCATTATATTGATTGTTTAACATGAAAATAACGTCAACAACCTTTTTGGGTTTGAGAATTCATTGATACTATATATATATAGAATAAATAATAATGTGAGAATGTGTTATCCACTTTTACCTCAATTAAATTAACATAATTAAACAATTGAATTAGATTAATGAATTGGCATCAATCACATAGAAATGTTACTAAATTATTCAGTGGTTATGGTTTTCCCCTTTATTATATAGATATTGTGATATTTATTCCTTTATTGGCTTATCTTGATATATTTTATGGATGTTGGTAAAAACATTATTCTTGAATTAAATGAAAAATAATTATCTATTAGAATAAAAGAGGCATGTGTAATGAATCCAGTTATTGTTGTTGTAAATTGATTTTAATCAAATTTATGCAGGTGTTCATGATTAATTGAATTGGTTAATAAAAATGAAATATTTTAATGCTTGTGGACATGTATCAGTTAATTTTTTATGAAATAATTATCAGTTATGTGATATAATATAATTCATTCATAGGGCATGAGTTTCCAACTTTCATGTAAAGGATAAGTGCCTTGTGTTTTATATCTGTGAGAGCTCATTGTGTGTAATGAATTTATGAATTTCTTTTGGGTAGATATAATGTTTCTATTTATATTTAATTCTAATTAGGATGCTAATAGATATTGGAATATAAGAGGTTTGAGGGATGTTATTGTATGTGGAGTTTGGAGGCCTGAATGTCACGTGGGCCACAAATGGATAATCCTAGAGAGTTATTGAGGTGTGAGGGGAATGGAGGACTAGTCATTATTGTAGACATTGATTTCATGTGTGGTGAGATATATTGATTTATGCATGAGGGAATCAAAGATGGATCCATGGGTAACAGAACAATATGATGCTTGATTTTCCTTTGGTTATGAAAGTAGGTTTCCAGTATGACTCTTTTATTTGAAAGGATGATAGGATATCAGTTTATCTTATGTACATTCCCCATATATTGAGGCAAATTTATGTGTTTGGTTACTTGATTTTCATTGGTGGTGAATACTTGTGTAGTATTCAAGATGCTTCACATGATTATTTAATCGTGGTTGGACAATTTTACTCTCCGACTATAGTTCGCAATGTCTAGACATGTAGATTACCTACTCATGGTGTACAACCCGTTGTGGAAATTTTTAATGGATATCTTATGAGATTATAAAGAAATGATCTATGGAAATTGGTAATGGATAATTAACGGTGACAAAATTATTAAACATATTATGAAATAGATAAAAAAGGATAGAATAATTTAATTTATCTCTTTAAATAGTTGTGTTCTTATAAGATTTTTGGGCTTATTATTTCTATTCAAGAGTTAGAGAGACATTATCTACAGTTGTGTAAGATAAAATGTTACTCCCATAGTGTGTATTTGTGGAATATTGTATCTTGAACTTCTTGTGTTTCTAAATGTTACTCCACCATATTGGTTAGTGAAACTAGCAACAAAGGGATTCATAGACACGTGGGTGTTTCCCATATATATTGATGGGTGGATGGATGGGTGACTACCCCCTTTAGTACCACTATCTTGTATGTTTTTTCAATAGGTGTATGATTAGAGATTGGAAGTGGTATAATACTCGTTATATAATACACATTATGCAATCTATGATGGATACCAGAAACTACCTGGTTAATTATGGTCATGTCTGCATGATGGTTTGTTGCATGAGATGCATGTTGTGGTGGTTCACATAGCTGTACGTGGGCTAGTCATTAAATGAGAGATGTTCAGGATGTGAGATGTTGGGGAAGAGCAGAAACCAGTGGGCATGCATTAGCGAGGTACCCATGTTATTATTTATTATATTACATGCTCTTGTCTGTGATATATGGTGAAGTTGAGACCATTGTATAATAATTTAGGGGATGAGTTAGTTTGACTTGTTTTCCATATGCTTTAGCATGATTTAATTAATTTATCATTATATGGTCCATGGAGCATCCAAAAAATTATTATTTTATACTAAACCTATATATATATATATATATACATATATTAGTTCTATTGGACCCTATTGGAGATTAGGATAGCGTCTACTTGATTGGGTGGTTTAGTAGCGATTTTTGATTCATGGTCACTCTCAAAATTACGTTATATTGGTACATACATTTATTCCATTAATTTTTAGTTGTAATGACATGACATTAAATAGGTGTATTTAGGTTTTAATCTATATTATAATTTTATTTGGAGTTTTTTAGTGTCTATCTTATCTCTCTCTTCTGCATGTGTTACCCTTAGAGGGTAATAACTCTAATATGCATGTTATTTATTCCCATAGCTATATTCTCCAACCTAGGTTCTACTAGCGGCGGAAAGCGGGGGTTCACTATCTCCCTTCTACCAATTCTGACCCATGAGTTGTAACCTTTTTGGTGAGGGGGTAATTACATTCTCACTGTATGAACAGATCATTGCATCACATACAAGTATGGTTTCTCATATTTATTCATATTATTTGATGATCCTATTAATTTGTGTAATAATCATATACTAATTTACATATGATTGATGATCACTTAATTGAAATACAAAAACATTTTTAATTAAAAATATGACATAAGAAACAACACAGTAAACCGGAAGTTTAAATTGTTCACCAACATTGATATATGGGAATGAATCATGCACCAACATAATATTAATGTGAAAAATCCTATATTATTAAATTCTCTTATGTGTAAAATGATTCATCTATAGTAAAATTATGCTACCATAACTATAATTACATGATTTATTTTATGTCTCACGTCAATAAAAGAGTCACTCACTTTTTACTATATTATTTCATATTCATTTAGTGTGGAATGATTTTTTCCTCAGTGTCTTGTACACAACATTACTGTATTATATTTTAATCATTGATTAGATCTAATTACTATTCAATCTACGCTTACATAAACTAGTTTCAAATATCAACAATGTAGAGTCTGTAAATTTTTAGTAGAAAATGTTATAATAGAATACCACCATCCTTTGTAAATTTTTTAAATAAGTGAAAAAGAATTTGTTCTTTGAAACATAACTCTTTCTCAAAACCATTGCACAATTATCTCAAAAAATTTATTTCACAATTCTGTATAAATTAATGAAACTCAATGCCCTTCATGAAAAAATCCAAGATTTGTGAATATTTGAAATCATTACCAAAAATATGTTCTCTTATTTACTCAATTCCATTCATTGCGGGAAATATGATCATTTAAACCCTTTTCATAGGAATGCCCTTTGTGAAACTATTTTTCAAAAATACTACCATGGAATATTCAAAATGTGTGCCAACTAAATATTATAGGGGTGGATAATTATTTATAATCATACCTTCCATCTATAAATTATTATAACTCTCTACATTATTTTCATGATACCATTCAAAAAAATTTCTCAAAATCTATGCCATTAGGAAATATCACAGAACAATTTCATTATCAATAATATTCATAATAATGAAACATGCCACAATTTCCATTTCCATGAAACTTATCAATATCAGAAATCATGCCACATTTTTTTAAATTCTTTCAAATTCTTCTTTAAAAAGTAATTCATGACACTATAAACCACTTTGATCTATAAAAATAATCGATATCGTTACAATATTTGAGATTATACATTTTTACTCCTTAGAAATCTTACATATATATGAATTGTTGATTTTTCAACATACATTGTCACCAATCATGATAGAAATATGAAACTATACATTCCAGGATGTTTCCCTATATGGGATCTTCACATTCATTGATATCATTAACACATCTCATAGTATTCTTTGGATCATCATTCCGGGGTCACACAAAGATTCATAGACTCATTCATATTACCCCTATTGGTAACATCACCATCCCATTTAGTCAATGGAATGGTGAATATCACTTCCAATATCCTTTATCACACCATGTTAATAGAAGCATAAAATCTAACACACTGATACACATGGTTTGAAATATATTGGGTGGAAAATTAATCCAACATAGAACACAAGGAAACCCAAATTATCATTGGCATCGATAATCTTATCCTTTTGAATTAATTGAATCAAATCCAAGAAATAATTTTCTAAATCTATGATCAACCTATTTATCCTTATTTGATGCAAGATATCTACGAATTCCATTATAACTTATTTAATAATGCTGGCTGTCGATATCAACTATTTCATATTGTGCGGCATATTAGACGACATCTTTTTAAATCATTATAAAATTTATAACATAAAGAATTGAATCTTTGATTTATATTAATTGAATGAGAATATTTTGAATAATCAAATATATAGACTTCAGTTTCTAATCCCCCTATATATTTATGGGAATGAACACACACAAATTTATCATCAGTTATTTTATGTAATAGAACTACTAATAGAATCATGACAAATTTTTCACCCACATTGACATGTAGTCATTATAATAAATAGTACATATTTATGGAATATGGATCCTATGTAAACAATTACATTAAAAAATAGAGGTTTAATGAGAAACATTATTATAATTAATCCCCTATATTGTTGACATCATAGATCATAAACTTTCATCTATTATAAACCATTCAGACAAAAAAAATTTGTCTTTCAACTGTGTATCCTTTTTCAATGATTTGATTAATAGTATTCATATATCCCCCCTTGGTCAATATATAATTTTAATATGGTATGGTGGAATATTCCCCCAATGAAATACAACTCATTCTTTTTTTGGGAAATTAGTTTTACACATAAACTCACTTCCTCTATTGAATAATTTCAAAACAAGTTAATGTAGTTTTATAAAAAATTTAGGAGTCAAAGAAAAAATAAATGTATAGATATAGTAAATAATATTTTCAGTGGGTGAACCTAAAACATAAAAATTTCCTATTAATATAATAATAAGACAACTGATTCATGACTAGTTGTTGGTGAAAAAGATAATGGTTGTAACAGAATCACTATCCATTAAACTGACACACATGAAAATACATCTATAATACTTATATTATTATCATCAATAAAATAATTATTCCATATATTTTCTTTATCTCTGAAAACTAATCCTATTTCTATTGTTGAAACTGATACCAACTATCACAAATACAAAAATAGTGGATGATAAAAATCATTGAATATTTTGCATTCTAAAATGATTAAATGATGACTTGGTTATTCATCATTTGATATTACATCATAAATATTATGTTGTAAGTGAGTAATTATATCATATATATGAATTTATTCCATGGGTTTTTACAATATCAATTGTCATGATTTTATCTAAACTTTTCTCCTAACTATCATAGACTTGTTACCAAGCATATCACTAAACTTTATCTTGACTTTTATCTACACATAACATCCATCGTTTTTCTGATAATTATAAGAAGATATCTCATATTATGTTAGAAAAATTTATAAAACATTACTGTTTATTTTTTTTACGTTCCCATTTTTCCATCATCATAATAAAATGTTTGTATAAAGTCTCATGTTTTAGAAGAGGGTTAAAAATATGAAGGTTTTGAAAATTTTCATCTACTCCACCTGTAATTTTAAAAAATAAGAATCATGATGATTTTATTGTAGTTATGATCATTAAACTTGTTGATATTGATTATGATTAATGTCTAGAGGAGTTTCTCAGTTGTCTTGATGAGTTTTGGGAGCATCAAACCCAATAGAGACATTCACACTAGCTGTGCACAGTTAGTCAAGCCATTCTGGTCTGATGTTCATGATAAATGTGTTCTCCAAGAGCGGACACATGGTTTGCACATGGTCAGTCAGATCGTCCATGTCTAACCATGCAGTTTACCCAGTTTTGAGTTTCTAGTTAATTTATTTAATTATGTTTTATATTAAATGTGATTTAATTTAAATTTTTGAAATTCTGGTGGGGGTTTATTACATAAATTCTTTGATAATATGAACTATATTTTTTGATATGAAACATGGGTTTTATTCAATTGGATTTTGGTTTAGAAAAATGGAATTAAATAATGACAGGATAGAGTTTTTATTTAATTAAATTTTGTGAAGGGAATTTAATTAAATTTGGTTTATATGAGGTATAATGGAAAATTTAATTAATTATATTCAGTTGAAAATATTTTTATTAAATGGTAGATAATGGGGTGTTTTGGGGTTTATCAAAGGGGTTTTTTAATTAATTGATATTTATAATAATATATTATTGATTATTATTATTATTATATTAATAATTGTAGTTGATTTTCAGGTTTTATTTTATTTTTCGGGGATTGAAAAATAAAAGAGGCACACCACCTCTTAGTCTGGGTTTACTCAAAGTGTGATCATCTAAATAAGCCAAGCATATCCTCTATCTAGACCTTGTCCCAATGAAACTATGATAGCATCATTCTTATGCCATGCTAATGTTTTATAATTCTTGGGCTTCATAAGTGGGTTTTATCATTGTTGTACATGGGATGCATGGATCATTGGGTTACATATTTATTCTTACAAGGGAACTATTGTTCTGAAATAGCCATGTGATGGATTGGCTTGGGAATGTCACCCAAAGATGGGTAAGGACATTGGTATATATGAGGTTGGTGATGGAATCATTTTAAAGGAAGTTCTCCAGTTTAAGGGAGAGTTTGGGTTTATGTTTTTACAATGTATTTCACTGATAGATTTGTGGATTGGGAGTTTTAATGTAAAATTCTATGACCATTTTTTGGAAAGCACCAATAGGTGAGTGGTTGAGGATACATTGATTGGATTATCCCCATTGTTGTGTGTGAATTGTTGTGTGTTGTTTCAGTGTTATGGGGTTATATTTTGAACATTTTCTTTATTTTTTAAATGATTATGATTTTTGGATTGGGAAATTTTTATAGATGAGTTGCTGTTTGGGAATGAAACATGATCATTCAGATGCTACATATTGACCTTGGTTGGATGGTTAATTTTATAGTGGTTCCGGATGGTTTCTCAAGTAAAATATGTTTTTAAAGTGGGTAGATTGTATAGTCTAATGATTTTGAAATGGGTTAATAATATGAATGATTTATAACTTCTTCATTTAATGTAGGTGTCAGTTTTAAAACTGTGTTTCGGGATGGAGTTTCAGTGGTTGGGATCATTTATCCTGTTGATATCAAGAATGATTAAAAGCTCGAGGAGTTTCCTCGTTGGTTGGATGGTATCCGAGAGTATCGAACCAGGAACATACATTTGCATGGGATGTGAAAGATTAGTCAAACTGTACTGTCCGCCTTACAAGATAAATAATGTGTCCAGTACTAGACACATCGTCTATGTATGGTTAGTTACACTGTTTGATTCAAATCAAGTGGTTTACCCTGTTTGGAGTTTGAGGTTAATTTAGTTAATTAAATTATATATTAAAATGGTATTTAATTAAAATTTATGAAATTGGGGGTTTAATTATTTAAATTAAAGGATAACATCAAATTAACTTATTGTTGCGAAACATGTCTTTTATGTAACGTACAATAATTTTATTAATGAAAATTCCACATCATCTAGTTAAATGTCTTATTTTGTAAATTGGTTATGTAGAATATTCACTTACTTGGTTTTATGTATTTCAATTTTAAAATAATACTATCAATTCTGACCATTTCTAAAATATATGTTGAATAGTGATCAAATGATTATTATAAATATTGTGCTTTAACCAATCAAATTTAGTCCGAAAAAGGAAGTGATAACCTCATCTAGTATAATTGCTCCATACAAAGCCAATTTTTTGGAGCTCAGGAAGGCGTTGGGGTCATTGGTCATCTCCATTGTCCAAGCCCAAGATGAGCTTTAACATGTTATGTTTGAGCGGAACCGCCTATGAGAGAAGTGGTAGTTAATAAAGATCAGCACTGTTATGATGTTAGCTGAGCCTCCCCGAGAGTATGTCTCCATTTCACTCCTTACCCTTAAGTATTTTTCGTGTGTTTTAAGGGATTATGTAACATGACCCTATCACCTTTATTATGTTCATTGTTTTAATATAGAGGATATACATTAATTTTATTCTTGTTACAGTGTAAATAGATTTTCCAGTAAAAAAAATATTTTTTGTTAATAATCCATTAAGGATTTTATTCTTATGATTTAATTGAATTTTTAATTAAATAATATTTTTGTATAATATTTTTTCTAATTTAACTTTTATTAAATATAAACGATTTTATAATTTTAAATGAATACAATTGTACTTTTTATTACTGTTCAAAATTTGTTTTTCTCAAAACCCATTAATAATCAATAAATATAATTTTTTATTTTAAGAAAAAATTCCAAAATTTAGAAAATTAGGTAGAAAAAATTTATATTATTATTCATATCAGGATTTCGAAATAATCCAACGGTGAATTTTTAATAATTTTTTAAGATAGTTAATTTTTTTGGGTAAAAATTAAATACCGTTTAGACATATTAAGTGTTTTATAACATCATAATTCCCCAATATTGATGTAATGAAATATGATAAATGAAATTATTGGCCAATATCTGTTTTATCAATAAAATAATGTGATTTTATATTTTCTTAATTAATTTAATATTTCCTTAGTGGACCCTCCCAAAAAAATAAAACATTAGAACATTTTAATTTGATTTTATTGAGAGTGTGACTGAAATCCACATATGGGAACCTAATATTTTATGAAGTACAGAAATTAGAGAAATAACATATGCTATTACACTTCCGTTTGGGAAACCCCATTAGAAAAACATTTGTATGGTTTTTTGATTTGATTAGTTTAATGTTTAGTGTCTAGAACCTAAATAATAAATAATTCTCTCACTTTTCTTATATAAACCCTTCCATGTTACCACGTTATATTCACTCAAAACCTTTTGAGAATGTCTCAACTCCTCCATAATCTCTATAGTATCCTCTAGTTTTCCTATAATATTTAATGAAACATCTCTCAATCCCTTCCGAAGCCATTGGGAACACAATTCCAAGTAAGGGATTTCAGTGTCTCCCATGTTGTCCATGTTTCATTATATTTATATACCCTTTTCTTTTCAATAATTTTTTTTGATATTATTTATCAACTCCAATATACGTCCCTCTTTCTGAAAGAATGAATATAGGCCCCTTTCTCTCTCATTAATGCCTCATATGTTCACCTACTAACATGCCGTAATTCTGTTAGAGATTTCTCTCTCCTCATTTACATTAAATCAATTATTTTTTTATGAATATTAATTCCATGAAATTTGGTGGGACAAGTATCTATATGACCCCCTTACTGAACATTTCATGTACATATAATTAGACACTGACATCTCTCTCATCAACAATTTTTATGAATTCTTATATCATGTTGTTAGGTAGTTGAAATTTAGAATAAATGATTATTTTTAAAGTATCCATGTTATATTATCCATGCGACACACATATGCATTAAATGAATTGATTAAGAAGGGTGTACCATGATAGCATTCCATCTCATTGGATAAAGAATCATATAATTATATATCCAGGGAAATGATGGTATACTCATGATAATTCATGTTTACTAAGGGTTTACTCATTATCCATGTGCAATGGGCCTTGGATTAAGCTAATAGCTTGTCAAATGTTGTTGAACAATTCCATTTTATAATAGTCATGCTATACCATGCCTTTATGTCCATTTTTCACATTTTCTCCATTTATATGCCTATTGAAAACATGTATCTTATTATTCCTTCTGTTTCATGATTACTCCCCTTCTGGGATTTAGTAATTACAATTTTCACATGTATGTCCTCAAGTTATCCCAATCAATACAAGGTATGAGTGAATGTTGTGGTCATGTAAACGATGTTTCCAATAAATTTGTTGTATTTTCACATCTTAATATGTCATGTACTGTCCCATATTTACCAATACACGAGTCCTGTTAATAATCAATGTTTACTTAAGTGAATCTTTAAGTAATAAATTTTTATTATGTGTGAAATAAGTAGAAGGGTTTTTATATTAGTTATTAGAGGGTAGATTTAGTTATTTTTAGATTATGAATAGAAAATACTAGTGAATGCCTTACGGTTAAGACTATGTATAATAAATAAATCCATAAAATTTGGGGAGTAATATGTTAGTGGTTTATCAAAAAATACATCCATGTCTCGATATGAGAAGGTATAGGTGGCTATGGCATCGATGTATCTTGGGGTAAAACCTAAAAACACCTCTTTGAGCTAGACTCAAATGGGAACATGTGCACGATAATGAACCTTCTTGTACTCTTTGATATGACACTCTCGAGTGATATGATTTGGTAAATTCATTAGCATAGTTTGAAACATTATCATGGGAATAAAAAAATACTCATAATAATATAGGTTGGGATGTAGATCATCGATATCATATATTTATGCCAATAAATTCATAAGTTACTGAAATAAAAGTAATTTATTAGTCACCCATTTATGTCTTTGGATTTCATTTTATGTGTTATGTAACATCCACAAATGAAAAAAGGTTTAATGAAAAAATGATATTACTCAAGTCAACAAGGTGAACCTTCCTTTTCGAGAGCCTACGTGATTATAAATCCGGAGTTAAGCATGCTTGGCCTGGAGTAGTGATTAGGATGGGTGACCTCTTGGGATGTTTCTCAGGGTGTTTGTGAGTGAGGATACAACTAATTAGAAAGGACATGTGTTGGCTTGTGGAGGCATTCATTAGTCATATGACCCGTTCGGGCACCTGGGTGGGCCCTAGGGGGGGCCACGTGTCTTCGGGGCAACTAGTGGGCGGGCCCCAGTTGTTACAATTTGTTATCAGAAAAGGTACCCAACCTTAAGTGTGGTGCACTGCATGGGATGAGATATAGGGCCCACAACGAGGGAATTGTGCACTAAAGGGGGGGGGGGGGGTTGATAGGTAAAATCCCCAAATGATAAAGGGTTAAATGACTAAAATAATATGACTCATGTCAACAAGGTGCACCTTCCTCTTCAGGAGCCTGTCTGATTAGAACTCCACAGTTAAGCATGCTTGTCCTAGAGTAGTGATCAGGATGGGTGACCTTCTGGAAATTTTTACAAGGTGTGTGTGAGTGAGGAAAAAGAACACTCGAAAGGATATGTGTTCGACTGTGCGGACTGTCATTTGTCAGATGACCCATTCAGACATGTGGGTGGACCCTAGGGTGGGCCCCATGCGTCTGCAGAGCAACTTGTGGTACCTGTTGAGCTATGAACTATCCTCAGGGCCCGTGACGTGACTACCCTAATCCCACCTTCTATAAGACAGGGGATGACATGAGATATAGGGCCCACAATGATGGAATTGTGCTCTAAAGGGGGTGGGGGGAGGGTGATTGCAACATCCCGAAATGATAAAGGGTTAAATGACTAAAATAATAAGACTCATGTCAACAAGGTGCCCATTCTTTTTCAGTTGTACCAAGCCATTAGTGCGGTGCAATGCCTGGGTTGTTCTATAAATGGGGGGGGGGGTGATTGTAACATCTCCAAATGACAAAGGGTTAAATGTAAAAAATATATGACTCATGTCAACAAGGTGCACCTTCCTCTTCGGGGGCCTGTCAGATTAGAACTCCACAGTTAAGGGTGCATGCCCTGAAGTAGTGATCAGGATGGGTGACCTTCTGGAAAGTTACACAGGGTGTGTGTGAGTGAGGAAAAAGCACACTGAAAAGGACATGTGTTGGCATGTGTGAACTTTCATTATTTAGATGACACGTTCAGACATGTGGGTGGACCCTAGGGTGAGCCCCATGTGTCTGCGGGGCAACTGGTGGTACCTGGTGAGCCATGACCCATTCTCAGGGCCCGTGCCGTGACTACCCTAAGCACACCTTTTATAAGCCAGTGGATGGGATGAGATATAGGTCCCCCAACGAGGGCGTTGTGCTCTAGGGGGGGGTGATTTTAACATCCCCAAATGATAAAGGGTTAAATGACTAAAATTATATGACTCATGTCAACATGGTGCACATTCCTTTTCGGTGGTGCCCAGCCTTTAAGTGCGGTGCAATACCTAGGATGAGATATAGGTCCCACAACGAGGGCGTTGTTCTCTGGGGGGGGGGGTGATTGTAACATCCCCAAATGATAAAGGGTTAAATGAATAAAATGATATGACTGATGTCAACATGGTGCACCTTCCTATTCGAGAGCCTATCTGATTTGAAATCCACAGCTAAGCGTGCTTGGCCTGGAGTAGTGATCGGGATGGGTGACCTTCTGGAAAGCTTCCCAGGGTGTGTGTGAGTGGGGAAAAAGCACACTGGAAAGGACATGTGTTGGCCAATGCAGACTTTCATTAGTCAGATGACCCGTTCAGACAAGTGGGAGGACCCTTGGGTGGGCCCCATGTGTCTGCGGGGCAACTGGTTGTACCTTGTGAGCCATGACCCGTCCTCCGGGCCCATGCCGTGACTACCCTAATCCCACCTTCTATAGGCCAGGGGATGGGATGAGATATAGGGCCCACAACGAGGGAATACTACTCTAAAGGGGGGGGGGGGGTGATTGTAACATCCCCAAATGATAAAGGGTTAAATAACTAAAATGATATGACTCATGTCAACATGGTGCACATTCCTTTTCGTGAGCCTGTCTAATTAGAACTCCACAGTTAAGCATTAATTAGCCTAAAGTAGTGATAAGGATGGATGACTTTCTGGGAAGTTTCTTAGGGTGTGTGTGGGTGAGGAAAAAGCACACTGGAAAGGACATGTGTTGGATTGTGAGGACTGTCATTAGTCAGATGACCTGTTAAGACATGTGAGTGGATCCTAGGGTGGGACCCACGTGTCTGCTGGGCAACTGGTGGTACTTGGTGAGCCAAGACCCGTCCCTGAGGCCCGTGCCATGACTATCCCTATCCCACCTTCTATAGGACAGGGGCTTGTAACTAGCACCAAAGATGAAAATCCCGATAAAAAACGGGAAGGCATTGTCTTTATAAAGTAAAAAACACCATAGATTTCATAACCTAAAGTAAAAACTAATTAAAATAAACACAAATGTAAGTGCTGGGAATTAAATGGGACAGAATACAAACCCTACTAAAAGTAATGTACAATTGTAAAGAAAGTACAGCAGGTGAAGTAGAGCAGCAAACACCAAGACGTCCTCCGGAACTCCCACCTAAAGGGTGAGTACAGATAGTCTCGTCGGCTCCTCGAGTCCGTCCGTCCTCTTCGTGTATGTCCCACCCAGCGGTCGTCCTCCAGGTACCGTCCAACTCCATGAACCTCCACTGCATTCTATGTTGTCCGTCATCTGCAACCAAAAAACGTAGTGCAGGCATAGCCTGTGCAGGGGTGACCTTCTGGGAAGTTTCCCAGGGTGTGTGTGAGTGAGGAAAAAACACACTGTAAAGGACATGTGTTGGCCTGTGGGGACTGTCATTAGTCAGATGACCCATTCATACATATGGGTGGACCCTACGGTGGGACTTGCATGTCTGTGGGGAAACTGGTGGTACATGGTGAGCCAATACCCGTCCTCAGGGCCCGTGCTGTGACTACCCCAAGCCCACCTTTTATAGGCCAGGGGTTGGTGACTATCACCAATGGCGAAAATCCCGATAAAAAAATGGAAGGCATTGTCTTTATAATGTAAAAAAACACCACAGAGTTTATAAGATGATGTAAACACTAATTAAAATGAAAACAAAATTATGTCTTGGAAAGTAAATCAGCCAGAATACAAACCCTACTAAATGTATTGTACAATTGTAAAGAATGTACAACAGCTGAAGTAGAGCAGCAACCACCAAGACGTCCTCCGGAACACCCACATGAAGGGTGAGTACAGATAGTCTCGAGAGCTCCTCGAGTTCGTCAATCCGCTCCGTGTACGTCTCGCCCAATGGTCCTCCTCTAGGTACCGTCTAGCTCCACGAACCTCCACCGCGATCTGTGTTGTCCGTCATCTGCAACCAACAAACATAGTGTGGGAATAGCCCGTGCAGGGCTGAGTATTCGATACTCATTAGGGACCCCGAGACCTCGTAGGTCTCCTAGAATCCACGAAGGATAAACCACAAAGGAGAGATACAACACGAGATAACAAACAACCCTACTTAGGTATATGCCTCTACATATACCTAAGTCATCAAACCCAGTTCGGCTCCAACTCTCAAGCCCAAGTTCAACATATTCCACATAGGAAAAACACAGCCCAGTTTACACATGAAAGCACAAACTTAGTCCACATAGGAAAGCACAACTCAATCCACATAGGACAGAAACTCAAAGACACCAAAGGTAATTTTTGATTGTCAAGAATTAGCTCACACAGGTATACTACATCCGAAGAGGGGTGGAGATGATTAGATATAGCCTCTGAATCGTCTCTTCTGCCGAACCCACGTAGGATCCAACAAAAGTTGTCGTCGCTGTCGATCCCATGTAGGATCCCAGTACAGTAACTATCACTTCCGAGCACACATAGGATCCATGTACTGTCTCCGTCACTACCGAACCCATGAAGGATCCATGTACATTCATCCTTGCAGCCCAACCCACGTAGGATCCTTGTACAGTCGTCGTCGTCGTCGTCACAGCCAGCTCTAGGGTTCCTGCACACAACAGGCTCGATTTTGGGAGGGTCCACTCCATGAGCCAAGGGATCAATACATCAATTTTCACGAATTTTAGAGTTGATGTATCATAAAGTTCCCTCTTGTCAATATAAACTCAATGCGATAGATGGTGCGTCAATCAAATTCTTGAGAGATATTGGATTTTCCGTTCCAGGGGCCCGGTTGGTTTTTAAACTAAATCCAAACCTAACCGTACTCCAGCTGCATCCAAACCTTGAGCGGAGTAAGCCCAATGAAGCTTCTCACTAAGTGGAATCCAACAATGTCAACGGCATGTCAATCTGACGTCTGGAGCTCAAGTTATAAGCATTTCCTCACCGAGGGCCCGATTGGTTTTGTGTTCAAACCTACTTGGCCATACCCAATGTTCTCTAAAACCTTGAGTGTAATATACCAAAACGACCATCTCGATCCATGTATCCCAATGAAACTGACAGTTCATCAATCGGAGGTCCGTAGCCCATGTTATGGGCCTTTGAACAGATCTGTCCAAAGATAGGGGGTTTGGGCCCGGTCTGACCCGTCCCAATACCCCCTAGGTCGGCCTGAACAAGGTTGACCCAACCCTGGTCTATGACCGTCCTAGTTGGGCGGGGCGCAGACCGCCGCTGGGCTAGGCCCTCGGCCCGACTTCGAGCCGGCTGCTGGGTCTGACGGGGGGGGGGGGGGGGCAACCCCCCTTTGTTTTGAAACGGCAGCCCCATCTGGTGGGGTCTTCCCTATGCAACTAGCCAGGGGTTTCAACATCCCGGTATTTCTGGAAACGGACGACCATAATGGCCAGCAGGTGTTGCTGTCATGGGACCCACTGGTCCCGCCTCCTGGTGTGCCGGTGGCTGGCCGAGCTCAGCTGCCTCCTCTAAAACCGTCATGGCCTTAGGTCACGGCCCCAGTACAACTGTCTCAGCATAGAGGCCCCACAGCCCGCCTCGACCGCAACCCCCATGGTGCTTTGGCACCGTGCCCCTCCGCTGCAGTATGCTCCTAGCCATGGCCTCTTTTGGCATCAACAGCGTGGCCTGACGGCACCGCGCTCCACTGCCGCGGCCCGCTCCAGCCACGATCCTCATCGTTCTCGCGCGGTGCAACAGCACTGCGTCACCTCCGTTTCAAGCCATAATGGAGATCAACAACAAAGGGGAGGAGGATCAGCCGTGTTTGTGTGGTCTGAATACCTCCCATTATACCGATAACAAGCATCCCAACATTTAACAACAAAGTTTGTTAAATAATGCTTGAACGAAGAATTAAACCCTACCTCGAAGAAAACATGTGGTTGTCATGTGCCGCGGAAAACGATGTCACGGGGTGAAGCTCTGTATACGTCGATGGAGAATGTATGAGGAGGATGCATCGTCTCCCTTCTATTGTCGCTAAGAGAATATTGTATGTTGCGGCATCGTTAGCGAGTTTCCACGTTGATGCCTCCTCCTTTGATGTGGAGGAAGAAGGGGATGGTAGAAACCGGGTCGCAGAGTCATCATTCTACGTTGGAAGGGGGCGTTCTTCCATGAAGGAGACATTCTTCACGGAAAGATTAAGTTCTTCCAAAAACTAGAACTCTCTCTCAAAAACATAACACGACATGGCAAACCCCCCAAATTAAAATAATATCCACCTTATTTTATCTTACATTGTGAAGCCTTTAAAAATTCAAAAATTGAATTCACTTAATTAATTAATCATGAGTTTTATAATTAATTAGGTGTTATGATGGCATGTTTAATGAGGGAGAGAGAAATAGAGGGAGGAGTTACTCACATAATGGGGGAGCTAGAGGGGGTTTAAGGAATGTGAAAAGGTGGGGGCTCATGTGGGCCCCACCTCTCTCATAACCACACAAGAGATGTTAGGTGGTCGTGGGCCCCTCAAATAGCTTCCCATGAAATAATTTAACATCCATGGATTAAATAAAATTGCAAACAATTTTATTTTACTTATCATTTAATCCACAATTTTTTTATAACTCCTCCCAAGAAATAGCTCCTTCAGTGATGGTCCTCTTAAACAAATATCACCCCTGCGGTTTCATTTTTGCCCTCGGATTTCGATTCTGAGCAACTATTTAAAAGATAGAAAAACCCGCTCATTCGTTCACTAAACATACCCAATCTAAACATCAAAAATTGATTCCGGGAACACCGGGCCTCAAAATCATGTGCTGTCAGAAACTGAGTGCTCGTAAAATCCCAATGAAATTAAGAAAAAAAATTCACTGAAATTAACAGGTCTTTACATTACTCCGACCACAAGGATTTACGTCCCTATAATGATTCATCACAAAACTAGTGAATCAAATGAAGGTACTGAGCACACATCTGAGCCTTCCACTCCCATGTGCTCTCCTAGAGGTTCCCGTGCTACCACCTGATGTGCACTAGAGGAATTGATCTTCAAAGTAGGACCCGCTCCTGCCGATCCTCGATCTCCAATGGGACCTCTGCAAAAGATGCCCCATCATCGATGTCCAGATCCCCATGATCAATGACATGACTCGAGTCATGCTCGTACCTCCTCAGCTGAGATACGTGGAAGACTTCATGCACTCAGTGCAACTGAGGTGGAAGGGTCAGGAGATAAGCCACCTTGCCTATCCTACTGAGAACCTAGAATGGTCTGATGAAGCATGGAGATAAATTGCTGCCCAGGCCAAATCTCCATAATCCACATCAAGGTTAGACCCATAAGAGGACGTGGTCGTCATCCTCAAACTCCAGCGGTCTCCGCCTCCTATAGGAATAGGACTTCTGTCTGCTCTGTGCATTCCTCATCCGTTCCTGGATGATCTGTACCTTCTACGTCGTGGCCTGGACCATCTCTGGTTCTACAAGTGTTGACTCCCCCGGGTCTGTCCAGCACAGAGGTGATCAACAGGGTCGGTCATACAGTGCCTCGTATGGTTCTATCCCGATGGTGGAGTGGAAGTTGTTGTTGTATGAAAACTCAACCAAGGGTACGTGATGCTCCCAGCGGTGACCAAAGTCAATGACACATGCACGAAGCATGTCCTCAAGAGTCTAAATAGTCCTCTCTATTTGACCATCCGTCTGAGGGTGAAAGGCGGTGCTCAGGCGTAGCTGCATCCCAATCTCCTCCTAAAAACCCTTCCAAAGTCGGGAAGTAAATTGAGAGTCTCGATCAGAGATGATAGACGATGGCACACCATGAAGCCATACGATCTCCTAAACGTATAGGCATCCAAAGATCTCTACTAAGCCCTACTCTCTGATAGGTTAGAAGTGGGATGACATGGTGAGTCGGTCAAAAATTACCCAGATGGAATCATGTTATTTTCATGTATGTGGAATACCAGTCACGAAATCCATAGATATCCCATCCCACATCCACTCCGGGACCTCTAATGGTTGTACCAAGCATGCTGGTACCTGGTGATCCGCCTTCACCTACTGGAAGGTGAGGCATCATGAAACGAACTCTTCCACAACCTTCTTCATACCCGGCCACCAGTGCTGTCATCTGAGATCCCAATACATATTCGATACACCTGGATTTCCGTTAATATAGAAGTGTGAAAATCTCCCAACACCTCCTCCTGTAATGCAACTGGTACCATGGTATGCACTTTAAAAATAATGATGTTCTCTCCACCTATAGAAAATCAATCAGGTCCCTATCCTATGGATATCTATGGACATCGTGTCTCATAGTCCATGTCCCCATGCTATGCCTATCTGACCCACTAAAGAAGTGGTGGAGTGAATGTGAGCGACTGTAGAAAGGCTTCCCCATCTATATCCACATAAATATTCACAAAGCGGGTAACTGCTCTGTCGCCTCTCCATGTAGCTGAATTCTTGTTCTCCTTCTGAGAGCATCAGCTACCACGTTCCCCTTTCTAGGTGTATAATCAATCTCAATGTCATTGTCTTGGAGGAACTCGATCCATTGCCGCTGTCTCAGGTTCAGGTCCTTCTATGAGAAGATGTACCTGAAACTCTGGTGGTCAGAGTAGACTGTAAAACACTCATCCATCAGATAGTTCCACAACATTTTCAAGGCAAAGACCATTGCTGCTAACTCCAGGTCATCGGTAGTGTAGTTCTACTCATGGTGCCATAATTTTTGTGATCCATAGATGATCAATGCCCCTTCCTGCATCAGGACACACCAGAGTCTGGTCCCTATTGCATCGTAGTAAACTAAGTACCATACGCCCTCCTCCAGTAGCCTCATGATGGGCACACTGGTCAATCTCTGTCTCAGCTCCTGGAAGCAATGCTGACATCTATCTGACCACACGAAGGGTTTCCCCTTCTTTTCCAAGGCTGAATGCAGTGCTGCAACTCTGGAGATGTCTGGCACAAATTTGTGATAGTACCTAGCCAGACCCAGGAAACTCCAGACCTCCATCACGATCCTAGGTGGCTCCCAAGCTAGTATTGCCTCGATCTTCGCAGGATACACAACAACACTCGCCTCTGAGATGATGTGCCCCAAGAAGTGGACCTCTCGTATCCAGAACTAACACTTAGAGTGCTTACCATAATGCTGGAGCTCTAGGAGTGTGTCCAGTACAACCCGCAAGTGGTAGGCGTGCTCCTCTTTAGTAGTTGAGTAAATAAATATGTCGTTGATGAAGACTACAACAAATCGATAGAGGTTAGGCTAGAACATCCTGTTCATGAGACTCATGAACACTGCGGGAGCATTGGTTATGCCGAAAGGCATAACCAAGAACTCATAGTGTCCATACCGACACCTGAAGGCCATCTTCTTTACATCTTCATCTCAGACTCTGAGCTGATGATAGCGTGACATGAGGTCTATCTTCGAGAACCATTATTCTCCCTTGAGCTGATCCAAGATGTTGTCATTCCTCAGAAGTGGATACTTGTTCATTACGGTCACCTGATTTAGGCGAATATAACCGATACACAGTCTAAAGCTCTCTTCCACCATCTTGGATAACAATATCAGTGAAGCCCAGGCTGAAACATTGGGTCGGATGAATCCCTTGCCCTGCAAGTCCTCTAGCTATACCCACATCTCACGAAGCTCTGTTGGAGCCATCCGATATGCTGGAGTAGATATCGGGGTTGTCCTGGGGAACATGTCAATATAGATGTCTACCTATTTGTGAGGGGGAAGTCGTGGAATGTCCTCTGGAAAAATGTACGCATACTGATCCACCACAATAGGAAATCTCGGACTCCGCATGTTAGCTGCTCCTTGGATGAGACTATCCAACTGATGAGTGATCGGCTATCCTCTCCACTGCGTGAGTCCATCCTGTGCTGCAAAGGATGCCTTCTCTCTGGTGAAGGTGAACCTGCTCCCATCTGTGCGGACACACCGCACCTTGTGCCTAATACAGTTGATCTGTGCATGGACCGTAGATAACCAATCCATGTCAAAGATGATGTCATAAGGGATCGAGACCGATACAAGAAGATCCCAGCTGAAGCTCTCGCCTCCTGGAGTAAGCTCACACTGTCGGCACCAGTGTGTAATCATCGTGTCTCCTCCTGTAGGAGTCTCTATTCTTAAGGATCGATCCAACGACTCCATCAGAATCTCTGATCTCTGAAAAAGGGCAATGAAAATGAAATAATGACTAGCTCATGTCTCTATATGAACTGCAGCAAGGGTGGAGTAGACACAGATAACACCTCAAATCATCTCAAGTGCGCCGTGATCATAAGCCTCAACTGCCTGGAGCTAGGCCTGCCTCTGTCCACCAGCTCCCTATGGTCAGGGTGGACCTCATAGTGGTGGTGGTGGTATAGCCTCAAAGCGTCTCCCACCAACCGCTGCTCGGCCATCTCCTATGCCTCGTCCGCCTACTCCCTGCGAACTTCCACGGTCGAACCCCTACCTCTACCTAGGTGGTCCCTCAACTGTCAGCTACTCCTCTGCACGGTGGGTCAGACAGTCATGAGCCATGTGGCCCTATCCGCTACTTGCATAGCACTATCTTCCTCTCGTATGACTGGCTCTACTGTGTGTGCCCCGCACCTCTGAGCCAATATCCTGAGGTCTCCCACCTGATTATCTGGTCCACTTGGACCCCTGTGTTATTCGTCGACTGCCAGCTGTAGAAGACTCAGCTACGTGTTTCTCTGGAGTAGGCCTCACTACTAGTGTAGGCTTAGATAGGAAGCTCTCCGTAAGAAGGGCTCTCCCACCAGTTTCCTCACAGACACGTGGTCCCCACCCTGGGACCCACCCACATTCCCGAACAGGTCAAATAACTAATGAATATCCCCACAGGCCAACACATGTCCTTTCCAGTGAGTTTTATCCTCACTCACACACACCGTGAGAAACTTTTCAGGAGGTCACCCATCCTGATCACTACTCCAGGCCAAGAACGCTTAAATGTGGAGTTCTAATCAGGTAGGCTATTGAAAAGGAAGGTGCACCTTGTTGACATGAGCCATATAATTTTTTCATTTAACTGTTTATCATTTGGGGATGTTACCATCACCCCCCCCACCTTTAGAGAAAAACACCCACATTGTGGGCCCTATATCTCATCCCAGGAAGTTCACCACACTTAAGGAAGGGTTCCTCCTCTAATACCAAATGTGACAACCGGGTCTCGATGACATCACAGACACCCCACCTTAACATGGTTGTTGGGTCTTGACTCACCAGGTACCACCAGTTGCTCTGCGGACACATGGTGCCCACCCTAGGGTCCACCCACATGCCTGAACAGGTCTTCTGACTAATGACAGTCCCCACAGGCCGACACTTGTCCTTTCCAGTGTGCTTTTTCATCACTCACACACACCTTGGGAAAATTTCCAAGAGGTCACCCGTCCTGATCACTACTCCAGGCCAAGCACGCTTAACTGTGGAGTTCTAATCAGGTAGGATACCAAAAAAGAAGGTGCACCTTGTTGACATGAGTCATATCATTTTGTCATTGAACACTTTATCATTTGGGGATGTTACAAGTTAACCAAAATTTACTTTTATTCCTTCTAATGACTGGTAATATGAGGAATCAGGCTAACAAACGATGTGAATATCAATGTGATTATTGTTCTAATGAGATTCCAAACCAATAGGAGCGGGAATCACGAATTTTTTCATGATACCCTCTTAGTAAACTCATGTTTTGAATATAATCATGGGTAATGAAAAATGTTCAACCCCACTAGGAATGAAAATGTCACAATTGAGAGATTCAGGAGACCAAGGAGTCCTACTTCTAATGGATCATTCAATCACACAATTTCCAAATAATTGATCAACTGCATTGAAATGATCTTCTCCATCCTTCTTTGTTCTAAACAAGAGATGGATCTTCTAGATGCTTATCCTATTGAGGTACAAGCTGATCAATGATTGAAAATTGATCAAAAATACGAACCCTAAGGGGGATATTGAGGCATTGGAAAGGCATGATTTCTGGAAAAAAAATAGACAAATATTTTCATTGCACACTCTGACATAAGATGAAACAGAATTTACATTCCCTTATAAAAACAGATGAAGAATCCATCAGATCATACATGTATAACATCAAAAGCCTCTACTATATGCCTCCGACATTGTTGGTGAAGCCAAATTCAAGGTTTATGATTTCATTGGTGGATGAAAACTAAGCCTATGGAAATCCCTAGAGATCGATGACATCGAAAGTTATATGGAAATTGCATGATGTTCCCTCAATGATGAAATGGAGATTGGAGAATATCAGGTATATCAAGAGGATAATAAGAATAAGTTGGAATTTAATTTGGGATTTTCGATGGATAAATCAAATGGAGATATGAAAATACAGAACCTCGTATTCCAATGGATCGAAAAGAATCACCCTTGAAATTTCTGGGAGGGGACAAGGAAATGATTTTGGTTTGGATGTGAATTGAACATGGCCATTATCTTCCCACTTGAAAAAAATAGTTGTGATATAGGAGAGTAAAACTCTATTCGACCCTCAACCCATTGTTCATATCTTCAACAAAAAATAACTAGGGCACTTTGCAAACCAGTTTTAAAATCTTGCACCATCCAGGTGCATTATATTGCCAATTCTTGTTGTTTGGGGAGTCTCTGGGACTATCAGTGACTCATTAATGAGTTTTCAAAATTTTATCTCTATGCTTAGATGGCATTGATGGGTGTCGGGGTTATCGATTGGTGTCAGTGGACCCCATTGGATCAATGGCATTGATCGGTATTAGTGGCACTGATGATAATTTTTGGCAGCAGTGGTCTCGGTGGAACATATAGGCATCGGTGGCACCGGTCGACATCAGTGGCACTAACGGGTGTTTGTGGAGGTGATGAACATTGCTGGCACTGATGAGTGTGGGTGGCACCGATGGGAGTCGATGGCACAGATGGTTCGATGGAACTGAAGGATCATCCATAGCATTGATCAACAATTGTTCCAGGGAAACATTGCAACGATGATGATGCCTAGGTGATGGTGCTAGGGCAACAGTGCCAGGGCGATAGTTCCAGGGTGAAAATTCCATGGAAACGGTTCAAAAGATACAGGTGTGGGGTGACAGTGACACATGTAATAGCGAGTCCCTCCATATTTTTCGAGGAGCTTCATGTTTTTCCCCTGATAACATATATTTTTATGTAAAATTGTTTTAAACCATTTCCAAATCCATTTAAAGGAATTAATATATGTTTTTAAATCACCAATGGTTGGGAAACCCTTGACCAACCAAATCCTGTGAGATTTTTTTCCTCAGTGTCACACATTGTGGTGTTTTGCAGTTTTGCCTTGTTACAGATTTCTTTCTCAGTTTAAATGATATCTATTAACTAATGGATGTTATCTCCACCTGTTCGATGAAAATTAATAAATAATAAGTAATAAAAACCTTTGATAAATCCCCACCATGTGGTCGATCCATGATTTTACTTTTATGTACTTCAAATTCATCTCCCTGTTTTTATGATATGGATTTTTTCTTATGTTAAGATCATCTCTTTGTTTTATTTTGCACTCCCTCAGTGTGTTTAGAGTCCTTCTTCCAGATACAAATCATGTACCAATGTTTGTGCCTTTCATGATCACCCTTGGAGTCTTTATATATCTTTTTTGTAAGTCATTCCTCTCCATTTCATGAACAGTGATGTAAAATCTTTGATCATTGATTATCAATGTTGGGACTTCCTTCACCTCTGTTTATTGTACATCGTGCATGGTGGGTATGATAATGTTTCCTCGGTCCATGGATGATTCCTAACCTTAATGAAGATAATAAATGGTTTCTGAAGAATTTATGGGTGTGTTTGATGATGATGATGCTGTACTTTTTTCATTCGTATATTTTAAATTGTATGGGCTTATGCTGACTGAAAATAGTGGTTATTGGTGGACATTTATTATACACTAATGAAACTTTATTTTTTTCTGGAAAATCATGTGATTCAATGGATGTAACATGGAAATTGGTTATTAATTAAATCATAGTTTATTATAAGGATTCATGGTGAATATGAACTCATGTGTGATCACCCTGGTTAACCCAACAGAAGAAAGGAACTTAATGGATGGTGTTGGTTAAATCTGAAAACTGTCTCTTTATCTATTCTACAATTAATCATTTTTGTTCTTATAGATGCTTATGGGGTGATGTGAATGGTGATTTGATCCTCCATTTTTAAATTTATTGTGGATTTGAGGTCATGTGGGTCCATATGTTAGGGCTTTGTTTGGTTTCAGTAATTCCAGTGATCTCACTAATCTCTATTGTTGTAGTGTCATTACAAGAGGACCGAGTGTGATTTCATATATATTTGTTAATCATTTTTCATCCCCATTCCATTTTTAATTTGGGCTAGTTTGTATGCCTATTTTTTCTGAGTCATGATGGAATTCATGAATTGAATCAGTTGAACATGATAATAATAATGGATAATGCTCTAGTTGTGGTTGTTCTACATTTGTGAATGAATGAATAGTAACAAGGGTGTTTGTGTATGTGATGGTTTTGGAGCCCTTCAGTTGGAATGAGTGCTTGTTTAATGATATATATACATTTAATTTTTGTGTTTCTTATTCTCACCTCACCCATGTTGAGAACATTGTTCTTAAAACCACTATTTCAATGTGGAGGGTGTTTTTCCAAACAATCAATTGGGTGACTGGTTATTAAATCCCTTATTCCGCCTCTCCCAAGTAGTCTATGACTCTTCATGCATGTTGTGATGCCCTGAGGTTCATTTTATCCCATGAAACATTGGCCAGGGTATGTTGTGGTGTTTGGACCAGGTATGCGTGGTCATGTTGTCTCCAAAATTTCTTCTAGATGAGGCTCTTGTTTCATTGGGTGTGGAAGTATTTGTGGTGGACCAGGTGTTTTTTGGTGGTATATGTGGTAGAGGAGGCCGATAATGTTATTGTAGGGGTGGTAGTGGGACTACTGTGGGAAGTGGAGGGGGAGGTCTAATGCGTAGGATGTCTTCGATAAAAAGTAGAAAAGTAGAATGATGTAACCAAATATTTATGTGATATTACAATCACTTTACCTGGCCTGGGATGTTTGGGGAGTGTTCCTTGGCTTTGCAGGGTGGATAGTTTCCTTGCAAGGTCTTCTGGTTACCTCTAATTTCTCATGGGGCATTGGAATTCCTCCCCACATGTGTACATGAGATTTTGGTTTCTCCCTACTGAGTAATCTTGTATACAAGCCCTACATATATAAAACTATTTTTAGGATTTCTAGAGGACATTGGGGACCATGCGGTGACGTACTAGCTTGGATGTTGGGGAAGTTTATGTTTTTCATTTCCTTTTCTTTTGGTACTTTCTCTTTGTAGTATAAATGTACTTTCAATGGGACAACCTTTGAACGTGCATATGTGAATGGGTTTTGGATTTACTTTAACCATCAATATTGGAGTTGTTTGGGTTTTTACCAATGTATCTCCCAATCCTATGAAATAAAAATGTTAAATCCTTTTATATTATGTGTGATTCTACTCCCTTTGTTCTAGTTGCCACTACGAGGCCAATTGAAGGACGGACTGGAAGGTCATTATCTCTCCTTCAACTTTTGAAAGGATGGGTCGGGTAGTTTTATGTCCCTTCCATCGTCTAGCAATGGTTGGTCATGATAGAATTGTATTAGAGCCTAGTTTAGAGATAGGATGTATTTCATGGTTAGGCATTTTAACGATATCATGCGATGGTTGGGAAAAAGTGTTAGGAAATTTTGGTGTTTTAAATAGTCAATGTAAGAATGGTTTGGACACATGATTTACACCCCACCCCTTGTTATATACTATTACGACTCTTGACCTACCAAATGATTGGGTGAGGCTGAATTGATTATAGGGTAGAGACCCTATGAAAGGGTACTTGCATCATAATGACATGTGTTCTGGTTTGTTCTTGGAGTTATATGAATTTTATTAAATAACATGTATATAGAAAATTTAAATGAAATCTTCTACACTATTAATGTTTTGGAATTACCTATTTACAATTCACCTATGGAACCCAGATGTCACCATGTGTAGTGTCAGGGATTGAGTCCCAATAGGCTGATCAAGATGATCAGTGGAGTGCTGATCGAGAGGATGAGGATGACCAGTGGAAGAAAATGATTCAATCCTTTTAGTGGAAGATCCTCGGGAAGTAAGAGGAAAGCCTCTTAGACATGGAAACTGAATGCTGGATTTGGGAGTTGATGATTTCTTCGAACTTGATCTAGGATCTGGATATCTACTAGATTCCATTTGAAGTCATACAGATGAGGGGTTCAACGGGTCAGTGGTGGAAAATCTCCCTCAGAGAGAGGTTAGAGTGTGACATTTTGTGGGTTTACTTCTAGAAGGAGATCCAAGTGGAATTCCATTCTACGATGTTGAGGCTGATAAGAGGCATAGGTTACTCTCCCTCCAATAGGTTAGTATGTCATCGAGGGAGTTTGGGTTCATGTCCAAGGATCTACTTCACTTTCCTCCAGACCAATTTCCAGATGAATAGTCATGAGAAAGAAATTTAGAGGAGGTGATCTGGCCTTCACATCAATATATTTTCAAACCCTTCACACTGCTGATGTACCTAGAGGATCAGAAGAAGGAAAAATTGGCAGAGAGTATGGACACTCTAGGATGTGTGTCGTGAGAAGAGATCTCGATGGTTTCGCTAAAGGGAAAGGCCGTTAGTATTAGAACAACAACATGGGGACCATCCATGTTTTGGCCGGAAGGGAGAAGGCCTATGACATTCCAGATTATATCTCCCAATCCATGCCCTTTCTCTATGAGCCTGAGACGGAGGAGCTTAATATTTTAAATTTCTGGCCACCTTCGAGATCACTGTTCAGAATGAGTGCAATATATTTGTGGTGGGCAGGTAAAATGCACCCTTAGCAATAATGGTTTCCATCCAGGCCATTTCAACAGGCGCAGTAGGGAAAGTGAGCTCCCAATCCTCTGAGAGAAGAATTTGAAAAAGGAATCCAACCTCATGGAACTCCTCAAGGCCCTCGACTAGGTCATGGTTGGGGCAGCATCCAATATCTGACGAGAAGAGGTGTTAGCCGTGGGCAGCTGCATTCCGTAGAGGTAGCAGTTCTAGAATGGCCAGTTGTCGTTAAAGGTAAAATAATATTCTTTAGTACTCTTTCATGTGCCTTTTTTGATTCAAGATCTTCACATTCCATAGTTGAACCAATTCTAGCCCACGATCTAGGTCTAGACGATGTGTGACTTCCTGTGCCCCTACTATTGAGTACGCATGAAGGAGGTCAGACCATCTTGTTATATGTTTTCTGGGGATCTAGAATGTTGTTGGGGCCACATCAGTCTGGTGGGAACCTAATATTTCTAGATATTCATCCATATGATATAATTTTATGCATCAACTGACAGAACGATGTGTACACCATTATCGAAAACATCTGGAGAAGGGTCATGTTTTTAGTTAATGGTGTCCAGCGTGTATCTTTCGTTGGCTTGTGGGGTTTTGTGGAGGGCTGCCATTGAGTGCATACCCTTCTTTCCCTATTTTATGAACAACCAGTGGAGTCGGTTTATACAATGATGGTAACTGGTATGGGGATAGTTAGAAAGTTCCTAGAAGACATCCCAATAGAGGGGGTGAATCTACCCCATCAATGTGATGTTGAGTTTGGGATAGACTTTCAACCTAGTGCCCTTAAAATTTCGATGGATCCCTATTGTATGTTGCCTTCTGATATACAAGGGATAAAGATTCAGATTCATGGTCTCATGAAGATGTATTTTATGCAACTAATCACGCATCCATGGGGTGCTCCAGCCTTGTTAATAATGAGGGTAGTTGTTGGTCTAAGGCTATGTATAATCTACCGAATACTGAATCAGGTAACAGTTAAGAATTGTTACCCCCTTCTAATGATTTAAGATCTTATTAAACATTTTATGGGTGCATGTTAGTTATCTAAGATCTCCCCATGATCGAGTTATCACCAGTTGAGGGTGAATTAGGGTGACATCTTCCAGATTACATTCAGGTGCAGATGTGAGAACATTGAAGTTTTGATCATGTAGTTCAGCATTACCCACACACCAACCATGTTCATGGGGCTCATGAACTCTATCATCTGAGAATATCCAAAAGGGTATATAATAATTTTTACTTATGACTTCCTTATCTACTCAATATCAAAGGTGGATCACGAACATCATCTGAGGATGGTTTTAGAGGTCCCCCGACACCACCATATCTAAGGGAAGTTATCCACGTTCATGTTCTGGACATGAGAGGTGCACTTCCTAGGACACGTGGTGTTCTAGTGGGGAATAAAAGGGGACATGTTTAAGGTCTATGTGATTGTTTCTGGGGTAGCACCCAAGAATGTGGCATAGGTTCATAGAAGATGGGGAATCATTTGAAGTGTTCTATGATGCTTCAGGCCTAGGATTGGGGTGTGTGATGATGCACCCTCAGGGGTGATCTCTTATGGGTATTGTATGTTTTGATCTCACAAACGTACCTATGTCACCCATAATCGATAGCGTGCATCGTTAGTGTTCGTGCTAATGTTGTGGAAACATTACCTCATCGGGGTACAATCGTGGTCTTCACGGGTCATAGGAGCTTGAGGTATATCGTGTCTTAGCATTACATGGACTTGCAAAAGAATAAGTGGATGGAGTTCCTTCATTATTACAACATTGTAATTTCCTACTCCTTAGGTTTGGACCATGTGGTGGATGATTCCCAGAGAATAAATTCACCGATATATGTGGTCAGTGAATTAGTAGATACTTGGAAGGCAATGGGGGTGTTAGTTAACATGCCCATGGAAACAAGATTGGAGGATGGTTGATGATATATGTTTCAGATGATGGTGCAGTCCTCCTCGGTACAACAAATGGAGGTTTATCAGTGGGGGGATATAGAGGATGAAGTAATACATGATTGTGTTAGCCATGGAAATTCTCCAGAAGGATGGTCAGATGAAGGTTAAAATCATATGATTTTACATGGGAAGATGTTTGTTTTCGGGATTATGGGTGATCAGGTTCTGGGTGTGTTCCATAACTCACCCCTATCGATACACCTAATATTTTACAATATGTACTGAGGCTTGAGAAGTTAGTATTGTTGGCATGGGGTGAAGCAGACATTTTTGGGGTTCATGGAATAGTGCCTCAAGTGTCAATTGGTAAAGGATGAGCATTGTGTTATCAGTGATCTTGTGTTTCCTTTAGTCATCATAGAGTGTATGTGGAAGGAAATAATGATTGTTTTCTTCATGGGACTACACATGGTTCAGTGATGGTTGGATGCTATATAGGAGGTGGTTAACCAACTTATGAAATCATCTCAATTTCAGGAAATCAATTAGTAGAGTACGGTGGATTCCATAGCAAAGAGGAATGTGGAAAAGGTGGTGTGGTTTCATGGAGTTCTAAGGTCCGCAGTCTCTGATCAGGATACACAATTTGCCTCATGTGTCTAGACATAATTGCAACATACTTTTTTCACCCAGCTATGCCTCAGCCTGAGTTTCAACCCTTATATGGATAGGTAGATAAGGAGGACCATCTAAATGTTGAAGTATATTTTTTGGGCATGTGTTATAGACTTTAGAGGATCATGGGTGTGACACTTTACACTATTGGTGTTTTCCTACAACTACAATTATCACTCTTCCATTGACATGGATCCGTTAAAAGACTTGTAAGGAAGACCGTTTCGTTCACCTATGTGCTGGAAAAAGGATGGGGAGGCAAGCATTCTTGGCCCAGATGTGGTGCAGGGCATGATATACAGGGTTCAACTTGTGCATGAGATGATGAAGGCAGCTCAGGACCGATATATGTCATACTCTGACCATAGGAGGAGACCCTTGAAGTTCGAGGATGAGGAACATGTGTTCATAAAGGACTCCCCAATTAGTGGGAAATGAAGGTTTGACAGGGGGAGTAAGCTCTCTCCAATGTTCGTCGGACCCTTCAAGGTGTTACAGTGGGTCGACGAAGTGGGTTATTAGCTAGCGCTTCCACTGCATCTACTAAGGGTGAACGATGTCTTCCATGTGTCTTATCTCCATCTATATCTACATGATGATTCAAACAACCTCAATAGGGGAGAGAAAGATATCGAGGTTGATAAAATGTTTGTGCAGCAACCAATGAAGATTGATAATTGAAAAGAGAAGGCTCTGAATGGTTGAGCCATTCCCTTGGGTCACATGCAATAGAGGCATAGTGGCCTTTAGGAGAGTACATGGAAATGTGAGGCATAAATACGCGCACAATACCCGGAGATGTTTTATGTTTTGTTCTATTTTTTGTTGTAATATTTTGTGATGTAATTCTTGACATAGTTAGCTACGATATGTGTTGTATCCCTTGTAATCAGAATGTGTGTGAAGAGATTCATGAATATGGTGATTGGAGGACCTAATAAATACTCAAGAAAGATTAAATTGTATGTGATTAATCCCATGTAGGAGATTTTGTTCCACCCTAAGTGGATAGTATTCTGATATGGGGGAAGGGACTCCCAAATCCATAAGTCTCGATACTCATGCCTATTTTTATGTTGTGTGGTTTCTTGGGGGAGAAGAGTGTTAGTGTATACATAGTTTTTCATGGTATAGATGAGGGATAGGTGTTCCTATATATAATAGTAGATCCAGATTTTGAATAACTATACGGTGGTTTGTCTCTTAGAATAATTTTACTAGGTTGTTTTTTAGACCCCTCTCTTTCCATCGTGTATATCCTTGAACTATCCTGGAATAGAATAGTTGGAGTGGTATTGGATGTAATGTCCACGACCCTATTGGTCCATTTACTTTCCAATTTTTAGAGTTTGGGGTGTCATGGGGACCATCAATGACTCATTAATGAGTTTTCCAAATTTACGGTTGGACCGTCTGTGTCACCTATGGGCATAGGTAGCACCAATGGAAATTAATGTCACGAATCGACATCGGTGTCACTGATGGGAATCAGTGGCACGGATCGGCTTCAGTGGCACCGAGGGGAGTCAGTGGCACTGATTCATGTCAGCGGCACCGATGGGACCTGTTGGCACCTGTTGGCATAGGTGGCACTGAAGAGAGTCAGTGAAACCAATGGGAGTTCATGGAATTGATGGGAGTCACTGGAACTGATGGGTTGTCCATAGAACTAATCGAAAACTGTTCCCGGGTGATGGTGTCAGGGCAACGGTGCTTGGGAGACGGTGCCAGGGCGACGATACCAAGGTGACAGTTCCATGGTGGATGTGCTAGAAGATGGTGCTATGGTGATGGTGCCAGGGAAATGATGCTTGGGGTGAATGGGTGATGGAGCCAGTTCGGTGGTGACTCACATAACGGTGAGTCCTTCCCTATTTTTTCTGGACCTTATAGTTTCACCCTGGTAAAGTATCGTTGGATGTAAAAGTGTTTTAAAAACCTATACAAATCCATTTAATGTATGTAAAAGATGTTTTACATCCCCAATAGTTGGACAACACTGGAGCTACCAAAACATGTGGCCTTTTCTTCCTTAGTGTCTAACCTTGTGGTGTTTTATAACATCGCCCCGTTAGACATTTTTTTTCTTAGTATAAAAAATATCTATTTACTCACATCCATTTTCACCACCGCTATAAGGAAAATATTAAATAAAAATTAATCCCCACATTTGAACCCTCTCAACTGCGTGGTCGATCCACGATCCAACTATTATGTAATTTGAAACTTTCACAATGTTTTAGGATCTGGACGTTTTCTTTTGCCGAGATAATCTCTTCTTTTACATATGATCTCTATTTTTTCTTTTGTATTCCTTCCTTTGGTGATGAATCTTGCACTAGTGCTAGAGCCTTTCCTGTTCACCATTGGAGTACTTATATAAAATCTTATTCAAGTCATTCATCTCTATTTCATGGCCCTAGAAGAGAAAAAATTTATCACTAATCATCCATGTAGGGTCTCCATTCGTCTCCCTTTATTATTCATCACACAGGGTGGGTAGGATAATGATTCCAAAGGGAATGGATGAAACAAAACAATAATGAATATAATAAATGATTTCTAAAGAATGAATTGGTGTGTTTGACGATGATGTCACTGTAAATTTTTTTATTCATATGATAGGAATTCTATGGTCTTATTCCAACTAAAAATAGTGGTTGTTCTTTGTCCTTTAATTTCCAATATTGAACCACTTTTTCTTCTAGAAAATCACTATATTGAATGGATGTTACATGGAAACTAGTTAATCACATAACATTGGTTGATTAGATGGATTAACGACGAATATTAAATCCTTATGTGATCACCTTGGTTTAACCAAGTGGATTGAAGGAACATAGTGAATTGAGTTGGTTAAATTGGGAAACTATATCTTCCTCTGTTCAAATATTTATCGTTATTGTTCTGCTTGATACATGTGGAGTGAAGTGAATTTTGATGGGAACCCATGTTGTTCAGTTTTTGGTTTGTGGATTTGAGGCCATGTAGGGCCATATGTTAGGGCTTGGTTTGGTTCTAGTACATCGAGGGATCTCACAAATCCCTTTTGGAGTTCTGATTTTACATGAAGACAGTGTGTGATTTATTAAATTATTGTTTGGTCATTTTAGTCTCTAGAAAAATTGTTGTATAGGATTGTGGATAGGCCTGTTATTTTACCAGTAGTGAAAAAATTATTCAATGGAATCTATTTAACATCATAAAAAGAATGGGCGTCACTCTAGTTGTCATCGTTTTACTTTTGTGCATGAGTAAGTATTAACGAGGGTGTTTGTGTATGGGATAGTTTGGGAACCCATAGGTTGGGATGAGTTCTTGTTTATCTATAAATAAAAATATAGTTTTTCTATTTCTTATTCACACCACACCCAAGGTGAGAACATTGTGCCAAACAACACCATTTCATGGGGGAGGATGTTTTTTACAACATATGAATGCGTGGGTGGTTATTAGCTCCTTTAATATTCCTCTCCTGTGTAGCCCAAGACACTCCAGGTAGGATATGATGGTATGAAATCCATTTTATCCCATAAAACTTCCCAAAGGGTATGTTGTGGTGGTTGGCCCAGGTGTGAGTGAGCATGTTGTTTCTCAAATGTCTTTGGGATGAAGATCAGGTGTATTTGGTTGTGGAAGTAGTTGTTATGGCCCCAGTGTTTCTGGGCGTGGTTATGTGTGCTTGTGGTTGACCAGGTGTCTCCGGTTGGGAGACATGGTTAAGGTGGCCCATAAGATTATTGATGGGATTGCAGTGGAACTACTGTGGGATGTGGCATGGGAGATTTGACTCATAGGATATCTTCCATAATCCATCGGAATGCGGTGTAGGGTAACCAAATATTGATGTTCTATTACTATTATTTTATCTTACTTGAGTTATTTGGGATGTGTTCCTTGGCGAGGAAAGGTGTATAGTTTCATGGAAATGTGTTTTGGATTCCTTTACTTTCTCACGGTTCAATAGAATGCCTCAACCATTGGCCACAATAGCTTTGTGGTTTTCTTTTCCGAGTATACATGTATATGTTCCATATGAATATATACAGACTTCAGGATTCCAGGAGGACTTCTAGGGCCATGGGGGTTGTACTAGCTTGGATGTTGGAATAATTGTGGTTCCCATTTTCATTTCTTTTGGAACATTCCCTTGGGATTTTTCTTTTCATTTTATGGGGTAACATTGAACTTTCAATTGTAATGGGTTTTGTCTTTACATTTACCTACATTATTGGAATTTTTTTGGTTTTTACCATTGTATCATCTGATCCAACTAAATAAAAAGGGTAATGGCTTCTATATTTCATGGGTTTCAATACCCTTAGTTCTAGTCGCCTGTCTAGGGCCTATTGAAGGCAAGACTCAGGGTAATTATCTCTCCTTCAACTTTAGGATAGATGGGTATGACATTTTTTTTCTGTTCCCTAATCTTGGTGATGGTGGCTCGTGACACCAGGTCCCTAAACCGTGGGTTTTCATAGGCAACCAACAACCTCCGTGGAAGAAAGGGAGAAACATTTCCATCCTTATCGACAATGTGAACCCTGAAAATGATGTGGTGACAGGTTGGATAGTTATTCATTAAAAAATATCGAATTTATTTTTTATTATAGTTTTTAAAATTCTTCTATATCTCGAATGATTATTAGAACAATCCCAAAACCTCTAGAAATCATGTATTCCATGAGGTTAGTGATAACAGAAAATTGGGAAAAAATTGGATCTCATAAATATAACTGCTTCCCTATCATAACATGTGGATTGAACATCCTAATGGACATAATCATAGTTCCTTTAGTTGTATTTGAGGCTATTCATTGAATGGATTAGATTTACCAATATATAGAAAACAAAAAATTTTATGAGAGGGAAACCATTCTCTATATGGCGAATCGACCCATGATTCTGTACAAGTTCAATGAGGAGGGTGAATCTTGCTTACCACCATTATCTCATGTAGGGATATTACTAACCATTGAGGATGTATAAAACGATCAGATGATTGAGTCTAAGGAAGGAACCATCCATGATGACATGACTGTTGTGAGATAATTCCCTGATGTGTTTTCAATGAATTTCTTGATCTACCTTATAGAAGAGATGTTGAATTATCATTTGATCATATACTTGATGATTATCTAATATCAAAAACTATATGTTGAATGGATTCTATGGAGCTTGAGGAGATTAAGAAACACATATAGAAGAATCTGGATAATGGATTTATATGCCCAAGTGCTTCCCCATGGGGTGCATCAGTCCTCTTCGTGAAGAACACTGATGGGTCAATGTGCATATTATTTGATTATCGTGAGCTCCAAAAAATCAAGATGAAGAACAATAATCCTTTTCCATGAATTGATTTCTTGTTTGATCAGCTACATGAAGCATAATACTTCTCTAAGGTGGATCTTTGGTTGGGAGATTATCATGAATGGGTGAAGAAAGTGGATATCCCCAAGACTTCTTTTTGTATAAGATACAGACATTATGAATTCATAGTAATGCCTTTTGGACTCACTAATTCCCCAACAATCATCATGTAATAGATAAGTAATGTAATTGGAGATTACCTCAACAAATTTGTGGTATTGTTTATAGATGATATTATAATATACTACAAAACCATGGAGGAGCATAATGAGCATATAAGAATTTTACTATAGTCCTTGTTAAATGAAAACCTCAATGAAAAGTAAAACAAGTGTGAGTTCATGATAAAGGATAACTCATTATTATGTCATATAATCACAAGCAATGGGATTTCTATGGATCCCTCCAAGGAATTTGAAATATAGGGATGGATGAGTAAAACATCAGTAATGGATTTCCATAGCTTCTTCGGTTTAGCTAGATAATATCACCAATTTGTGATAAATTTCTCTAGATTTTCCAAACCTCCTACAAAGGTAACTCAGAAGGGAGTAATGTTTGGTTAGAGTGATGAATGTGAAGAGACCTTCAAAGTGTTTAAAATGTTGTTTACCACTATGATTGTGCTCCCACTAGCCATAAGTGGAGAAAATTTTGTGGTATTTGGTGATGCTTCAAATAAAATAATGATCTGTGTGTTGATGAAAAATAAAAAAGTCGTTGCCTTTGATTCAAAGAAATTGATATTTTTGAGCATAACTATCGAAACCATGAACTATAGATGGCTACAGTATTCATCGTTTTGAAAATTTGGATCCATTACAAGTTTTGGGAGAAGTATGAAATATATAGAGATCACAAATGCCTCAAGTATATATTCACACCGAAAGAGATGAGAATGCACCAATAAAGAATTTTTGAGTTGATCAAAGACTATTCCATATAAATCTATTACCACCCTAGTTAAGCTAACAATGAAGACAATGATTTAAGTAGAAATAACCCAAAAATTGTATCATTGAGGACAATTGAAAAGGATCCAATCTACTTTGATTTGATGAAGATGGAGAATAGAATCTTAAATAATGGAACATAATAAATCCTCACACAAAATATTGCTCAACCATCACTTTTTGAATGTTTAAAGGATAGCCAAATGTATGATGTGGGAATTCAGAAGAAAGTGGAAACAATCAAAAATGGAAAATCCTCAATGTTCAATGTTAATGAAGATGTAATTGTGAGATTTGGGTCATGACTCTGAGTTCCATTAAATCCAAAGTAAATGTAATAACATTTGGATGATTAAAATATTTCAAATTTCTCGATTCACCCAAGAATCACAGTGATGTATGAAGGTCTACAAGAGCATTATTGGTGGGATTACTTAAAGAATAAGATCACTAAGTATACATCAATGTTCCACATATTTTAAAATGTGAAGGTTTAGTGGCAGAAGTATAAGGGGATAATGAAACCATTACCCATACCAGCATGTAAATGGCATAAAATCCCAAAGGGATTTTTCATAGGACATTCAAAGACATCCAATGTAATCTATTATATATGGGTTGTTGTGGACCTTATTACAAAGACTGCACACTTCATTGTAATTCGATAGTATTTCTCATTGGATCAACTGGCACACATATATATCAGAGAAGTGGTAAGAATGCACTGAGTATCACTATCTATTATATTCAATCGAGATCCCAGATTCTACATTATGTTTTGGAAGAGTCTTAAAAATTCTCTCAATACTATGATGATCTTGTGTATGACTTATCAACCTCAAATTAATGTCCAATCTGAGCGGACTATCTAATCACTTGAAGACACGTTGAGAGGATGCTCAATGAACATTAAATGGGGATAGGATAAACACCTTTCTCTAGTTGATTTATATTACAATAATAGTTTCCACCCATTCATATAAATTTATCCTTATTAATCCCTATATGGTAAGAGGTTCAAAACACTAGAATATTGGTATGGAGTTGGGAAGAAAAAACTCTTATGTCCAGAAATGGACAATGAAATGGTGGAGAAGGTTAAGACCATCCAGAAACAAATCAAATCTTATTTGAGTCGACAAAAGAGATATACTGATAATCATCAATGATGCCTAGATATTGATTTTAGAAACATGGTATTCCTCCACATATCACCATGGAAGAGATTTATGATATTTTGGAAGAAGGGAAAGGACAATCCATGGTACATCAGCACTTTTGAGATCCTTGATCGCATTAGAGCAGTTTCCTACAGACTAGTACATTCACATAACATATATCAGGTACATTATGTATTCAATTTATAAATATTGAGGATGTACTTACCTAAACTCTCATGAAGGTGTTGTGGTGAATCCACTTGTTTAAATAAGAAATGTTGGAATCAGAGGATGTGATGATGTAGTGTTACCTGCGTATGTTTTATTGTGGAAAAATAAAATTTCATGGGAAATATTTCATAAGGGGGGATTCTAGTGATGAAACAAATATTTCTTAATGAAAATTAATCCAGATATAATTAAATTTCTTATAATTTAAAATGTATATATAATGTATTAACCTCATTGGTTTTATGTTGTTGTATTTTAAATTACCGTTATTAATTTTTACCATTGATAATATATCCATTAATTATTTAAAAAATTATTAGTGTAATTATAGGGCTTTAACAAATCCAATTTATTTAGACAGTGGATGTTATGGCCACATACAGTATAATTGATCATTATGAAGCCCATTTTTCAGAGCTCAGAAAGGAGGTGTTGTCATTAGGATTCGCTCTTGACCATTCCAAATTCGAGATTCAAAACATTATTCTACAGTAGAACCACCTATAGGAGAAGTTCATGTTAATAGAGATCACCACATTAGGAATATTATCTAAGCCTCCACAAGAGTCTTTCACCATTTATCACCTTTCCCTTAGGTCATACGAAGTTGTTTTAAGGGGTTCGGTATCAAGAAACTATAAATATTATTATTTACATTTGTTTTGTATAGAGAATATAAATTAATTTTATTATTGTTACATTGACCATTGATTTTAAAGAACAATGTGTATTTTGAGTTAATATTCAATAATGAAATTTATATTGATTAATTTATGGATTATGGAATTAAATAATATATTAATAAAATATTATTACTAAATTACATTGTATTATATATAAATGAATTTAATATTTTTTATAAATACAATTGTAATTATTATTATGGATTGAAAGTTGTTTTTCCCAAAACCCATGAATTTTCTATAAATGTAAATTTTTATATAAAAAATAAAATTAACATATATAGAAATATTTTTAGATAAAATTATTTCTACTTTGGAAACAGGATGTCGAAATTATCCAATGGTGAATTTTTAAAAATAATCTGATACAGTCGATTTTTTGGGTAAAAATAAAATGCTTTTTAAATTTATATTGTGTTTTATAAAATAATAATGGCCAAATAACGATGTAATAAAACACTATAAATTATATTTTCTTCAAATATATGTTTTATGTTTAATATAATGGGATTATATAGTATTTTGATTAATCTTATGGTGCCTTAATGAACGATCCAAGACTTATAAAACATTTTATGTTTTAAAATTGAGTTCCTTAAGTGTGTGACTCACGTCCACGTAAGCAATACTAATATTTAAATATGTTCATCCATTGGTCGTATAAAATAATGAATTCCACTCCACATTTAATAATCAATGGGAAAATCTTTTGGATGTTCTTTGGTTTTGATTAGTATGATGGGTACTGTCCAAATGATAAATAATAAACAATTTCTTCCATTTTATTTTATAAGCCCTCCCAATATCTGTCTTTTTAAAAACTCAAAACCCTATTATAACATCCATAAGCTAATGAAATATCTCCAGTAACATCTCAAGTATCCTTATTCTTCAATGAAGCCACTCTGAAGCCTCTCCAAGGCCTTTTGGATCACATATCCAAGTAGAGGATTTCTTCATCTCCCATTATGTCCATGTTTCTTTATGTTGCTATACCCTTGACATTTCAATTAAAAAAGTTGGGGTATGATTTAAAACATCCCATATACTTACCTACTTATGTTTTTATGATGAAAGACTCATTTACCTCCAATAAATTCCTCCCATATGCACCTGTGAACCGTGCAGATGTTTCCTAATGGATTTCTCTCTCCGCATTTACATTCATTAAATTATTTGGTATTATGAATCTAAATTCCATTACATATGTTTGGACATGAATATATATGAACCCATTTGATTCAATTTAATGTTAATATTATTAGACACCCCATTATCACTCATGAACTAATTTAATGAATTCCTATTTAACTATATTATGTTACCGAAATTGCAGGACAATTTTCCAAGCCAAAGACATCGTATTGTGAATATCTTACCTATTTGTCTATCATGGGTATTCATATTTATGAACATTTACTTATTTATTATCATGTTTCAAGTACGAGATCCACATTCCTTTATCAAGGAATAAATTATGACATTTAATCAGTCAATGTTAAAGGTTCCAGGTGGCACACTTATGCATGAAATGGAATGATTAAGAAGTTATCCCTCTAATAACGCTCCAATGCATTGGGTAAAAAATAATTTCATGATACCTCATGTGAAATTTGGTTTTATAAATTATAATTCTTGTTCAATGAGGTTATACTCATGCTCCTTGTGAAATGGGCTTTTCCTTATTCTAAAATAATTTTAAATGTTGTTTCCATAATTACATGTTATAATAATCATGCTATACCACACCCTATGTTCATGTTTCTTATATACTCCATTGATATTCCTATTGAGTAAAATTTAATGTATTAATCATGTTGTGACTTTTTTATTCCCTTATTGAGAAGTAGAGCTCACCCCTTTCCCATGTATTTCCTCAGGTTATCCCATGAAGTGCTAGGTACGAGGGAATGATCTGGTGATGTAAATGATGTTTTTAATAAGGATGTTGTGTTTTAATGTCTTAAATTGTCCTATAATGTCCCTAATATCCCAAAACAATATAAATCATGATTGTAATTGTTTTATAATTAAACAATTTATATAATAAATTATTATTGATTTTGAAATAAAGAGAAGTGTTGTTATATTTTATTTAATTGATTTTTTGGTGTGAAAATGTACATTAAATAATTACAGGTTTAATTTTTATTTATTTAAATTCGTTGAATAGAATTTAATTAAATGATGTTTTAAATGAGTTATGATGTATAATTTAATTAATTAAATTTTGATTAAATGAATTTAATTTAATGGTGGTTAATGATGATTTTTGGGTTTTATCAAATAGGTGTTTTAAATAATTGGAAAAAATAATAATATATTGGTTGTTGTTTTTATTATTATTATTATAAAAATTATTGTAGAAAATTTTAGGGTTTTATTTTATTTTGGTGGGGTGAAAATTGAAGGAGGTGTACCCCCTCTATTCTACAACGTGAGTTGTAATGCCCTGACCCCAGTTACCCAGAGTCGGTGCATTATTACATAACATTGGAACGATCAGAAAGGATATAGTTTCGAAAGAACGATTAGTTTAGTAGCATTGGAAACACTAGATACATTCATAAATCTTATATTATGTCATAAAGTGAAAAATAAAAATAACATAGTGTATATAGTCCACAGTCATATACCCTCAGACATTCCCTACAGGTCAGTCATAAAATATTTCTTCACATCCGGGAAAAAATAAAACATAGAAAGGGGTGAGCTCAGATGCTCGGTAAGGATTACAATATAGCAGAAACTTTCTTAAATAATCATAAACATTTAAGGCCACATATAACTAAAAAAAATCATTTTAAACTTGAAATACATAATAATATGGAAAAAATAAAATGAAATAATTCCATTTACTTATTCACATGGATATTTTACTAGTTGAATAATCACACGTAATATGATAAACAACTTTCAGAATGATGGAATGTATATTGCCAGACTATCATAACCACACAGTCATGGCCTTGTTCCAAGAATACAATTAATATTTTGTCAACTCCTTGTACTAAGACACTATTTTGTATCATGAGACCTACCGATTTATCAAGTAGTTATAGTGGGCTCCACCCGTCAATTACTATGTCCAATTCATTCCTCATATGAACAAGTTTAAACATAACATAAACATCCATATTTAAACTAGCCTACAAAATATAAAGAATTTCTATATAAACCGTGAATGGTATAAAAATAACACATCCATAATAAAACATATCACAAAACCTTAAACACAATATTAATGTTTTGTATCATAATAAATCAACTTCAAATAAGATTACAATTCATCAAAGGATGTTGACATAGATGAAATCAAAACTATTTGAGAGAAATATCTCTTTTTCTGAAATAATTTAAAAGTAATATAATCATAAAAGAATACATTTACATTGAAAATATTATTATATGTTTTAATATGATGTTTAGACGATTTTATAACAGTGTAAAATAGCTGCACCTTCCATATAAGTTTAAAAAGACATTCTTACCTTAATTTTTCCAAAAAGGTTAAAAAGGACCTTATCTGGAAAATGACAGAAATATTCCCTTATAAACATCTTATAAAAAGTCAAAAAAGGTTATAAATGAATTTAATCAATATTCTGTAAAATATTAATAATGTTTGGAAATACATTTTTATGAAACATGGATGTGGATGATAAAGAGGTCCTAGTAGATAATTAAGTATAAACAACCTCGAATAATGTATAGATTGTGAAAAAACCCCTTACCATGTACTTTTCCGTGGTCGAGGGTAGGTTGACCTCTGGTATAATGGTGAAATAATTTTTATTAAATTAAACAAGAATCATATACATTAATATGATATCATATATGATCTTTTAACATTGTTTTGCTAATATTATCTTAGTATTATCGTCATTTTGGGTGTTAACAAATTCGATTTCCTTTATATTCTTAGTTGTGTAAGTCATATTTGTTATCCATGGGATGTATTATATTCATATATATAATTATATCATGTCTTTAAATATTATTTTAATTTATCTAATGAAAATTAATCTTAAATTGATATGATGGGGAATGAATCTTATCGCGTTCATAGAGAGGGTAACCCGTATGTACGCACGAGTGAACATATCATTATTTTGTTATGAAAATAATATATATTTGGATTTTATATCCTATATAAAGAATAATAATCTTGTTATATTTATTATTGACATGAATTAAAAATCATCATTATACCCATTCAAATAATAATGTATTGAATAACAATTACACCACGACGTGGAGACGGTAATCCGTATGTACGCACGTATGGTGGCATGTCATTCGATGGATGAATTTAATAATGAATATGGATGTACCACATTTATAATAAAATCACAGTATATAGAAGATATAGGGGTTATTATTTTATAATGTAAATGATAAATAAATAAGAAGTTGAAGAAGGAAATAACTTGAAAGAGGGTGGTGAAATTATTACCTCTTATTCGGGTTCTTCTTTTTGATTTGATCAAAATGACTTCGTAAGTTGGATGTGTGACCAATAGAAGGAATCAAGGATAAATTGTGGTAAGTTTAGAAGATATTTGGGCTATGGTTGTCCATGAAAAAAGGCTTTTAAGGTGTGAATTATAGAGAAGGGGGTGTACACTTATATAAGAGGGGTGAGGGGCACCTTAGGAAATGATAGTAATGTTATTTCATAATAATTTGTTTTTTGATTATAATGGCTCCAAAATGGATTATTTAATGACTATGCTGGGGATGGGTAGAAAACTACCCAACCAATAGGTTTTAGTCATTTTTGGGTTAATATATTGACATAATCTTTTAGATATAACTCTCAGTTAAATAATTTGACATTTACAATGTCTCTTTGTATTTTAATATTATATGGCTAATAAACATACTATATACTTTCAAGTGAACCCCATGTGGTTCATAAATGATAAAACTATCATTATATTTGTCCTTTGGACAAACCAACGATTTTTTGGAATATAATATCAATTAATAATATAATATTAGATTTAAAAACAGGTTTATGTTAATTTTCACACTATTTGGTATTTTGTTTTTTATAAAATCTTAAAAGCATTATTACATAGAAATAAATTCTTATATCTAACCCTAATATGTCATATTAACCTTGAAAATTATTTTAATTCATAAAAATTATCAAATTACATTTATTTTGATATTTATAAAATCAATTATTTTAATATTTCATTAATTATGTTCTTACTGCATGAATATTATGTCATAAATAAATTATATTATTTAATGACTTAAAATTATAAAAAAATACCATTATGCCAGAAATATTTTTAGATTTCTATTTAATATTTATAATCTAATTTATTTGATGCATAACCACATATTAAAAAAGTTTTAGTTATTAAACTTTGATTTTAACTCTTTTAAATCTTCTTTAAAATAAATAATAATAAATTTCCTAATCTAACCCAAGTTGTACAAATTCGTTCATATTTTATTCCTAAGGATTTATTTGGTCGAATTATACTTATCCAATAGAATTAGGACATGTTTTAGGGTAATAATAATATCAATTTTACCTTTAATTACCTTATTTACTTTTAACCATGGTAAATAAATGTAAAACGTTACTATTCATCAAGTTTTTTTAATTTTATTGTACCAAATTTTTCTCTTTGATATTAACCATGACTCTCTGAATTTTGTAATTCCACTCACAGAAGTGGTAAAATTATATTTTATGTGAATTTGAAAATTTTCCTAGGATATGTGTAAAAGACAGTGAAAAGTTTAACAAAATGTTTTATATATCTAAAATTATTATTAACTGACTCCAATGAATTACATTGAACATATATAGGTATTATGTATCTATTTTGGTCAAAAATAAATTTAAACAAAATATTTAATTATTTAAATAAAAATTCTATTTTAAACTATAACTCAGTGTTTTTCACTATTCAACAAAAAATGAATGTTTTCAGAAATATACAAGTAATTCATCCTATGCTAATATTGATAATCTGAATTAAAAAATGAATTCTATTTTTCTAAATTCAAAAAATAGAAATTTCATTTATTAATTTAAAATTAATTCCAATTGTCAAAACCAAAAGGTGTATTTTATGAATCAATAACTATCAAAATATTGACACTCGTTTATGCCCAATCTCAATGTTAAATTACATACAATTACCAGAATTGGATTAAATGGTAAAAATATAATATATTTTTACTTCCAAACAATTAAAATTTAAAATTAAATAGCTTAAATTATTTTGATTAAAAATGTTGTTTTCAGTTAAAATATAGTATTTTCACTATTCACCAAAAAATGAAATTTATCAGAAAAACACCAAAACATTATTGAAACTAAATTATTATTTCCCTATTATAAATAATAAGTTTAGCTTGTCAAATTTAATATATAAAAGATTCAAATATTTTATTTAAAAATGGTTCGCCATTAAAATGTGAGAAAATTGCATTTTTTGAAAAATTCTTCTTCTATGTGAAAAAATTGAATTTGTCCTTAAATTATGTCTAAGAAACTAATAATATGGATTCTAAAATTATAATCATTATATAATGTTCAAAATTCTATTAATACTATTCATAACAACTTTTGAACGGCTAGTTTTGTAAGTTGTGGTGCGCTTGAACTCGATGTTGGGTGTAGTGTAGGTTGATGAATTACTTTGAAGAACTAACAAACTATGAAATCTTGGGGTGTTACATTCATACCTCAATCAATAAATTGTTTCAATGCAATTTCAAATTGTTCTTCTAAAATAAAATGTTGAAAATAGAAAATACCTTTGTCGGAAAACCCACATCAGAAATTGGGTTAATAAAATCTAGTCTCAATAATAGGAAAAGGGGAATGTAAAAGTCACCATGAAATTTTGATCTTTATTAAGAAAACATTGGTGGAAATTAGGGAAACATAATTGGAGGGAAGATGTAAATATTTATAGGGAGTTATTGAGTTCATCAATCACAAACAATTATAGAATTGTGGGCCTCAAACCCATCGATCTATAAGGATTTAAAATACCATTGGTTCAACAAAATGTAAGGTATTAAGATAAAACATTTTTGGTTTTATGATCCCTTCCCTATAGATTAATAATTAATTTAACCATAAAATAAGAGGAATATATATATATATACTTGACAAGTAGAGTCTCATCCTTCAACTAATACATATCACAAACTCATCTTTCACTCTTAAATATTTGAAAAAAATATTCTATTTATCTTAATAGTATAAGGTTCCAAAAATAATGATTTTATAATTAACATATTAGAACCTTTAAAAATGAAACTACATTATAAAATCCAAATAATTCACGTAGTCTAGTGGTAGGTGAAAAATCTCAATCGCACTATAGTTGTGGGTTTGCTTCCCGCAGCTTTGTCCGACACGACGGGATGTCACACGGGCTGCGTGTTGTCCTTTTATAAAAATCCAAAAATAAAATTTCAAACGTAATCAATTAAAACCATTTTCCTTATCCAAGATACTTCAATCCAATATAACAGTCCAAAATTTATAATTTAAAAACAATGAAAATCCTTTTTTCTATGAAATAACATGTGAACACCTTCATCATGTATTATTTTAAAACATGGTAACACAATGAATTAAAATAAAACCTTATTGATTACATTCATTCTCCCTTATTAAATATAGAATAATGGATATACTTCTTCCATCCGAAAAATGTTGTAAACATCAACAATGATGGAATATACAAATCATTAATTTGTTTCATGATATTCAAGAATATCCAATATAATTTATCCAAATCAAACATGTATTATTCAAAAATTACTAGATCAGTATCTGAACCATATTATGGTTTATCTTTCTCTCAACCATATGTTTTCCAAAAATTTAACCTACTATTGAGTCACTTTTCTTGGTTCCACACAATCTAAAGTCCTTAATGAAATAGTACTATAGTACAATCCTTATTTACTTCATAATTATTATTACCAGTACATCATTGATAAAACAATGAAATGACATAATTATTTAATAACAACATAAGAACTCTAATTATTACTTCTCATATGTGGTAATATCATAATTTGATTATTATCCAATAGCATCATTTGAGGCATACTCGGATGGTTTGGAAATTGGTTCAAGTAGTGTCCCAACTCCTTGCAGATGAAGCATTGTACATTTGAAACCTTTTCCATACCCTTGCAGTCACGTAATTGTTGTCCATTTTATCCACACATATAATAAAATGACATCCCTTCAGGCAAGATCTACGTTGTTTCTTCCCATAGTTATCACATATGGGAAAATTCTTCTTTTCCCTCTTCCATTTATACATCATTCTCCCTTCAATCCTTTTCTTCTCTTGCTTCCCTTCAAAGCCATAGGACTCAGATAATTCTTTACTTATCTTATTAACACATGATTATATTTCTTCATATGTTGAGAAAACATGAGACACTATTTCCTTTCTAAATTTTGGCATGATACTTTGGAAGATATGATCATTCTTACTCTTTGGATCATTCATATTACTAGAGTTCACATTCCTTCTACTGGGCACCATTTCCCTACAATGACATACATTAGGTGAGTTTATGAATTGCAATAAATAATTCCAATCCTGTAAAATACCTAAATAAAATTTAACAATATATCAATATAATCCATAATTATAAAAATGCTTTATTTGAGGAATTATATAATCATTAACCCATCATAATGGGTTGTAAAGAAAATCATAATATCATATGAATATCCCCCGAAAGTGTCGTAACCCAGAGTGTAGTAAGGCACCTTGTCGTTACCCAGTTCTCATTCGATTCTAGCTCAATGTAGTGTTTTTGCGTTCTACCCCTGGGTACATCTGTGCCAGAGATGCCTCTACCTTCTCGTATCTAGACAGGTATGTATTTCTCGGAAAAATAACAAAATCTCTAAAATACCAAAATTCCTGGAAGTTCATCTATACTAATCTTCAAACTCAATCTTAGGTCTGTTTGTTTTAATAATTGTTTATATAAATCTTACTTCCAAGGTTCAAACTAAACATCCTATGATTCAAACTGTAAATTCCTGACCCCAGTTACCCATAGTTGGTGCATTATTACATAACATTGGCATGATCACAAAAGATCATGTCTCGAATGACCGATTAGTTTAGTAGACTTCAAAACACTAGATACATTCATAAATTTTACTTTACAACATAATGCGAGAAAACTAAAACAACATAGTTTCCATAGTCTACAATCATATACCCTCAGACTATCCCTGCCGGTCACTCATAAAATAATTTTTCACATCCAAATAAAACATAGAAAGGGGTGAGCTCAGATGATCAGTAAGGATAACAATACAGTAGAAACATTCATAAATAATAATAACCATTTAAAGAAATATATAAATAAAATAAACTCCTTTTGACCTAGAACTTCATCATCATATGGAAAAAATAAAATTAAATAATTCCATTTACTTATTCATATCGATATTCTACTAGTCAAATAATTACATCTATTATCAAAATCAACTTTTATATTGATGGAATGCATAATTCCATACTATCATAAACACATAGTCAACACCTTGTGCCAAGACTACAAATAAGATTTTGTCATGGATTTGTTCCAAGACACTAGTTTGTCTCATGATACCTACCGCTGCATCGAGGAGCTATAGCGGGCACCTCCTGTCACTTACTAAGTCCAGTGCATTCCTCATATGAACAGGTTTAAACATAACATAAACATTCATATTAAAAATAGAATATGAAATGTCAATAAATTCTCCATAAAACATGAATGGTATAAAAATAACACATCCATAGTCAAACATATCACAAAACCTTCAATATAATATATAATTTTCATATCATAATAAATCAACATGAAATAAGATTAAAATCCATCAAAGGATTTTGACATAGATGAAATCAAAACTATTTGAGAGAAATATCTCTTTTTATTCAAATCATTTAAAAGTCACATAATTATAAAAGATAAAATTTACATTGAAAATATTTTAATAATAGTGTAAGGGAAGCTTCGACGATTTTATAATGTCAGAAAATAGTCACACCCGCCGTATGAGTTTATAAGGACATTCTTACGTTAATTTTGTCGAGAAGGCTAAAAAGGACATTATTTAGAAAACGATGGAAAAATTCCTTTATAAACATCTTATAAAATTAAAAACAAGGTTATAAATGACTTTAACTCATAGTCTATAAAATGATATGAATATTTTGAAATACATTTTTAAGAAACATGGATGTGGATGATAAAGATTTCCCAGTAGATAATTATATATAAACAATCTCAGATAATGTAGATATTGTGAAATAAACCCTTTACTTGTAATTTTCCTTGGCCGAGCGTAGGTTAACCTACTATATAATAGTGAAATAATTTTTATTAAATTATACAAGAATCATATACAATAATATGATATCATATATAATCTTTTATCATAGTTTTGATAATAATTTCTTAGTATTATCATCGTTTCGGGTGTTAACAGATTCATTTTCCTGTATATAATTTGTTATGTGAGTTATATTTGTTATGGATGGGATTTATCATATTCATAACAAGAATTATATCACGTTTTAAAAATTATTTTCAATCATCTAATGAAAATTTTTCTTATATGGATACGATGGGGAATGAATCTCATCACGTTCGTGGAGACTATAATCCGTATGTATGCACGAGCGACAATATCATTATATTATTATTAAAATTATATATAATTGGATGGAATATCATATATACAGAATAATTATCATGTTATATTTATTATTTACATGAATTACACATCATTATTATACCTATCTAAATAATAATATATTGAATAACAATTACACCATGTTGTGGAGACGGTAATCCGTACGTACGCACACATGGTGACATGTGATTCAAAGGATATATAGAATAATGAATATGGCTATACCATATTTATAATAACATCATTTTATATAAAATATACAGGAGTTATTATTTTATAATATAAATAATACATAAAGAATAAGTTGAAGAATAAATGAACTTGAAAGAGGGTGGTGAAATTATTACCTCTTCTTCGTTTTCTTCCTTTTGATTTGATCAAAAGTGCTCCTCAAGATAGATTTATGACCAACGAAAGGTCTCAAGTATGAATTGAGCGATGTTCAGAGGATATTTGGGCTGAGGTTTGTCGAGCGAAAAGGCTTTGAATGTTTTAATTAGAGAGAAGGGGGAGTACCCTTTTATATGAGGGGTGAGGGGCACCTTCGGAAAAGATAGAAAAATTATTTTATAATAAAATAATTTTCGGTTTCTAATTGATCCAAATTGTATTATTTATAGTTTATGTTAGGTATGGGTCAAAAATGACATATCCAATAGGTTTTAGACATGTTTGGTTCACTATATTGACCTTAACTATTTGACTTAACTCTTAGTTTAATAGTTTGACATTTACCATGTCTCTTTGTGTTTTTATATTATATGGTTAATGTAACAACCGAAGATTTTATAAGATATATGTTTTTTATTTCTTTCATATCTTCTTTTGTATGATACAGCAAAATTATCTTGCAATTTTCGCAACATAGTATTAGCTTGCAGTATACGCAACACTAATCTTGGATCATGTTACACACAATTTCATGTTTTTTGATAGTAGTTATTCTACATAGCATTTAGTGTATATATATATATATTCAATTTATAAATGAAATATGGTTGGATATGAAACAAAATTGAGTCTTTCACTAAACGCAACCCTGACATGGCTTGCATTACACTCAATCACAACCATCCTCGATAGCGTTTGTTGTACGCAACACCGAGTTTCACTAAACAATGATATTTTATTATAATATTATTTTGGACTAGCCTTTTTGAATAATATTAAATAAATATTGAATTTTATAACATTATTATTCATCATACACATTTTCTAGAACATGGTATGAAAATAAAATAATTTTCTCGGGTAAAATATGTAATTTTAAAAAAATGCAATTTTTCCGCCTTTAAATGGCGCACCCACATTAAATCTACTTTTTGAAATGTTTATAAGTTCAATTTGACAAAATAAAAATCTTCTTTGGAATCAGGATAAAAAAATTTACTTTGGATAAATTTTTCATATTAATCTAATAACATTCATATGTTAGTGAATAGTAAAAACACGCTATATTTTAATAAAAACCAACATTTTTCATCATAATAATTTATATGGATAAATTATAATATTTAATGGTTTTAAAGGTTTAATAGAATAAATTTTTACCATTTAATATTATTTATGTAATTAGAATTGATTTTATATCGAATTCATAGGTTAAATGAATTCAATATTTTGCAATGTTTTAAATAAAAACTAGTTTTATTTCGACAACGGGATTAATTTTAATTTAAATTATGCAATTTATGTGTATTGAATTTGAAAAAATGGATTCCAAATTTTTAATCAATTGGTCCAAATTATGTTAATAGGCTAATTTTTATTTTTGGGAATTATGAATAGTAACTATGGTAATTTTTATTTACTACAGTTAAAGGTAAATCGTGTAATTAAGGGTAAAAATAAGATTATAAAATTACCCAAAAACATTCCAAAATACTATTGGATGTATAAAATTTGTCCCATATCACCTAGGGGTCGGAATAGATTATTTTATGGACTTTTGACAACGAAATAATATAATTATTATTAAAACCAAAGAAAGTGATAACATGTCACTCTCTTAAATCTTATAAGTATAATAATATTCATTTTGTGATAAACTTAATGAAACTTTGAACATGAATAGTATATAGAAATCTAATAAAATTAACTACATCAGGTGAATTTAATTAGAATTTTTAGGTATTAAATTATTATCACTAATGGTGAAACAATAGTGATGTGGAAATTATTTTATTTGTTGAAATATCAAATAAATGGTTTTAAAAATGTTAAACTAAATATTATATGAAATATTTAATGTGATCCACTAATTTTCTAGAGAAATATGATATGTTAGGAACTTATTAAACTTTTTATTTCGAATATATCCTCTTTATGGATTTTATTTAAATTAAAATAAATGAATAGTGTCAAAATTGATACTATTGTTATTTTATAAAAATAACATATTATTAAATTGTTTAAAAATCACAAAAATATTTAACAGTTATAAATTTAATTTTATATATTCTAAAATGTCATAGAGTATCTAATTATGGAAAATTAACAACACATAATTGATTATCTTTAAAAATTTAAAATTTAGAATTTTGTTACCACAAATAAAATTAAATAGATTAAATAAGGATAAATCAAAATGATAATGTTTAAAATAAGATCAAAACATGTCGAAATTTGATTGGTTGATGATATTACAACTCTATCTCATCTAATTTTCGAAATGATCAATTTTTGGAGGTTTTTATGGGGGGTTTCAATTTATATTAAATTAATATTTTTAGAGGATTCCAATGGTGCCCCTCTTCTCCCTTATAAAAGGGAACCTCCTCCCTCTCCTCTTTAAACAACTTTGAGCCTTCATGCAAGACCAAACCCTTCCCATTTCCCTTATCAACTTCCCTAGGAATATTATAGTGGTCCTGGTCTTCTTCAATGACTATGTTTAGTGCCCTAAGAGGAGGTTTCAAAGAGGCATGTCGAAGAAGGGGTAATATCTGTTACCAATTATTTCAAATATATTTCTTCTTCTACATCCTCTTCGTTAGTTATTTCATTATGAAGTAATAACATCAGTATTATTCTTATAATGATATGTTATTATAGATATGAAACAACCTTATTTCAACTTCTATCCATCCTAAGGAAAACGAAATCATCGTGCGTGCGTATGTACAGAATACCGTCTCCACGCCGTGGTGTAATATGTTTTTCCACCACCACGTTTCATGGATGGGAATAATGATGTAAATAATAAATACATATGATTATTATAAAATCATACTGATTCTAATATATTATATGATTCAATGCAATTCCATTAAAGAAATATGGGAATTATATCATCGCTCGTGCGTATGTACAGATTACCGTCTCCACGACGCGATGAGAATCATTTTTCATGTTATCAATTCATGAATGATTATAAATTATATATAATAAGTAATCATGAAATATATGACATAATTATTAAATTTTATATATATATATATATATATATGTATTTCATCCACTTAATTCCATTCAATTCAATAAGGAAACAAAAACAACGTTAATGCGTACGTACGGCCTACCGTCTCCATGAACGGTGGATCGCTTTCCATTTATCGATCTATTATATATATGTTTATTATTAATATATATTATATATAAATCATGTTTTATATTCTGTAATTAATAAATCATGATCTAAGTAATCATATTAATAATTACAAGTCAAAGCATAAATGAAACGATTTAACCCAAAACGCTAATTTAACATGAATTTACAAAAGAACGTGTAATATAAAGTCCGAAGTGAACCATATATGATATCATAACAATAAAGATTATTCTGTGATAATTAAATGACATTATTTAAATCATTAAACAGGAAATTCGGATACGTACGAAGCATATTAGACCTATGGAAAGGGATAATTATTCCAATCTCCTTCTTATATGAGATGTTTTATTCGTAAGTATTTACTGGGGTTATATTTATCATCCGTGTCCCTATTTTCTAAAAATGGTTTCATGAATGTTTAAAGTCATTTTTACCTATTTTTTACTTTTACAACATATTATGTAAGGAATCATTCTTTTTTTTACAATACAAGGTACTTTTTGATTTTTTCTACAAAAGTACGAGGAAACTGTTTTTTTAACATATACAACATGAATGGTTTTTTTCGGTTTTATAAAGCCTTATTTTCATGAAGTTTACTCTAATATATTTCTTCACTATTTTCAACATAATCATTTTCTTTTAAAAGGGCATGGAATTTTTTGGAAAGAAAATTATTTTGAAGATGAATAGATATATTCCTCATGAATTCATTTAAAGTGTTTTATGAAAACTATTTTCCGTATGTGATGACATTATTTAGCATGCTTATGTTTCAAGTATAACGTCTCTATTATTTACATGGTTTGATTCTTCTTATGATGAAATGATATCCATTTGTTTTATATGGATTATGTTATGATGGGATGATTATTATGAAACCCATTTTATTCTTGGGTTGTGATGAATGATTTATGTTTATGTTGTGTCACACTTAATAATGATTACATTATGAGATGGGTGGGACCTATATCTCCCTCCAATTCATTGGGTAAAGGTTTATATCTCATGAGATAGACATGGCTGGAACGAAAAGTTAAACCAGTTTAGTAATACAGGACTGGAATGAGGTGTAAACTCGATTTAGAAAGGGACTTCGTCCACTAAGATGGTCATGGCAGCAATGCCTCGGCTAATATAGAAATCAAAACTTGTGCTTAATGGTTTTCCACAATTACATGTTTTATTCCCATGCCATTTTATCATTATTTATAATCCATTATGATCTATGCCTTATTTATTTCCATGTTTTATGTCATTGCTCATGAATTTTTTGTTTAAATATTATGTTCATTTTTTGAAGTTCAAATGTATATGGTTTGTTTTATTTTCTCCATGCTTACCCTTATTGAGCATTTGAGCTCACCCTTTATATGTTTTATTTTACACAGGATATAAAGAAAGGTTTTAGGTAAAAAATTGGAGATCATTATGGGAGAGGTTGAAGATCTTTCACCAAGATTATAAGATTATATTCCATGTATCGAAAGACACTAAACTATTATGGTCCATTGGTGTCTGTCTTTATTATGTATTAAGTATTCTCCAAATGTAATGTAATGTCCATATACGTCGCGCTTTGGGTACCTACAGTTAATATACATAATATTTACTTTAAATTGAGCCCCAAGTGGTTCACTAAGGATACACCTATCATTATATAAGTCCTTTGGAAAATCCTTATATTTTTAGGAATAGAATATCAATTAATAATATAATATTTGTTCTAAAAACTCATTTATGTCAATTTTGAAACTATTTGTATTTTCTTTTTTCTAAATTTATAAAATCATTATTTCTTCGCAATAAATTCATCTAACCAACCCTAATATGTCATATTAACCTATAAAATTAGTGGAATTCATAAAAAGTATCAAGTTATATTTATTTGGATATTTATAATATCAATTAATTTAATATTTTATTAATTAGGTACTAACTGCATCACCATTGTGTCATAAATAAATTAAATTATTTAATGTCTAAATATTATTAATAAAATAGCATTATGTAGGAAATATTTTTAGCTTTCTAATTAATATTTATATTCAAATTTTTCTTATGTATAACCCTATATTAAATATGTTTTAGTTATTAGACATTGAATTTAATGTTTTTGACTCTTCTTTGAATTAAATAATAATAAATGTCCTAATCTAATCCAAGTGGACCAAATAGGATCATATTATATTTCTAATGTTGTTTTTGGTCAAATTATACTTATCCAATAGAAAATAGGGCATGTGTTAGGTAATAATAATACTATTTTTACCCTTAATTATCCTATTTACTTTTAAACGTGGTAAATAAATGTAAAAAGTTACTATTCACCAAAAATTATTTTTATCATATTGGACCACATTTTACTCCATGATATTATCCATTTATCTCAGATTTTTGAAATTCCACTCACAGAAGCAGTAAAATTATTTTTTATGTGAATTTTCAAATTCTCTAGGAGATGGGTAAAAGACGGAGAAAAGTTCAAAAAAAAATTTATATATCTAAAATTATTATAAACTGAATCAAATGAATAAAAATGAGCATATTTACTTATTATGTATCTATTTTGACCAAATATAAATTTAAATAAAAAAAATTTAAATAAACATTCTGTTTTAAACTATAACCCAGGGTTTTTCACTATTCATCAAAAAATGGAAACTTTTCAAAAAATACAAACAATTAACCCAAAGATAATTTTGATATTATGAATTCAAAAATGACATCTATTTTACCATATTAAATATATAGAAGTTTAATTTATTATTTTAAAATTAATTACCGTGGTAAAACCCCAAAGGCGTATATTATGAAACAATAATTATTAAAAGATTGACACTTGTTTATGTCCAATCTCAATGTGAAATTGCATAAAATGACTAGAATTTGATTAAATGGTAAAAATATAATTTATTTGTACTTAAAAACCATTAAAATTAATAATTTAACACTCTAGATTATTTTGATTAAAAAGCTTATTTTCAGTTAAAATATAGTATTTTTCGTTATTCACCCAAATAGGAATGTTATCAGAAAAACCGAAAAATTTATTGAAACAAAATTATTATGTCCCAATTATGAAGAAGAAGTTTATTTTGTAAAATTTAATATATCAAAGTTTCAAATATTGGATTTAAAAAAGGATTTCCATTAAAAAGGCGGTAGAATTGAATTTTTTGAAATATACTTCTTTTATCTGAAAAAATGAATTTGTCCTTAAATAATTTCTAAGAAACTCAAAATTTGGATTATAAAATAATAAGGGTTATATAATGTTCAAAATTTAGTTAATAAGATTCGTAATAACTTTTGAATGGCTAGTTTGGTAAGTCGTGGTGCACCTGAACTATATGTTTCGTGTAGTGTAAGTTATTGAATTACATTGAAGAAACAGTGTACTGTGAAATCTTGGGGTGTTTCATGATTCGTTAACTCCGATTTCCTCTGATAAAGTGGCAAACCACCCCTCAACCCAACAACCTCTTCATGTGTCGGTACCTCCTAAAGTCTTCATTGAAATGATTTTTCTTTGGATGGTTAGTATGTCTCCATGTGTTTCATTATTGGCACCGACCATTTACCTTCTCCATAAATCCTATTCTATTCGGCTGAAACCCAAAACAAGGTATTTATTTTGTTTCTTTCATTCTTCATGTTCTTGTTGGTGTAGAGGTTATATTTTGACTAGTTGTTCCACCTTCCAAAAACCTCCACTGAAGGCATGGAAGTTCATCTTGATTCGGCACCACCATCTTACACGAGTAACGAATTATACCCAATATTTGGTTTCTCACAGATTGAATTTGTATCATATGGGTTTTTGAGTTTTTGTTAATTGTTGGTTGTGTGTTGGTCCTCACCACACTAATTATTGGATCCATTTTTTTCATATGTTCTGTGAATAAATTCCATGTGCATGTTCAATTTTTTGAGGTGCGTGTACACATGCATGTTGTTGTACAAGGTAAAAAGTATTGGATCATATAATTAATTATGGTAGGATTCTCAACATTGTATAATAAATAAAAAACAATAATTATTAATTTTATATTGTTAATAAAAAGGAATTAAATACTTAATTGCTTTCTGTTGGTACAAAATGATTTTTTAAATTAACAAATCATGTTATTATAATACCCCCCCCAGCAGAGGTGCTCTACCTTCAAGAAAAAAATGAAATGAATAGTTAGATATGATCATCTAGCTTCCTCATATGTGTTATGATACTTCCCCCCTTATATGTTAACACATTTGGGTTTAGTGATTATTATGACTTTGGGGTGGGATAATTTGAGATAATAAATTTTGAATTAATGGGATGAATATATTGAGACAATTAATTGTGAATTAATTATGAGATTTGAAATATTAATTTTGATAATTAATCCATGAATTAATTATATGATATTGAAATTGTTTCCTCGAGAATGTTAATTGGGAATTAAATATGTGGTGTAGAAATAGTTGCATTAGAGATAATAAATTTTTGAATTAATTATGTGATATTGAAATGGTTTCCATGAGATAATTAATTTTTAGAATTAATTATGTGATATTGAAAATAATGAAATAGATATAATAAATTTGTGAATTATTTATGTGAAATTGATATAGTTTCCTTGAGATAATTAATGTTTGAATTAATTACGAGATATTGTAACAATTTCATCAGAGATAATTGTTTTCTCAAATAAAAATATCATATTGAAATTATTTCATTAGAGATAATTAATTTGTGAATTAATTATGTGGTATTAAAATGGATTATTTATAGAATAATTATTTTTGAATTAATTATATGATATTTAAAAGGATGCCTTAATATCATTATTTTATTAATTAATTATGTTATATTGAAATAATTATGTTGGAGATAATTATTATGTTAATTAATTATGTGATATTGAGAGTGTAACATTATAGATAATTAATTTGTGAATTAATTTGATTATATTTAAATGGTTTCAATAGAGGTTATTAATTATTGAATTAATTATGTGATATTGAAATCGATTCCATGAGATAAAAAAATGAAGAAAATTTTATTTTAGAATATAATTAATCAAGAGAATAATTTTAAGATATAAAATTTCATAAATTGAGATATATAATTATGAATTAATTTTGTGTTTCGAGATTTGTAATTGAGATAATTAATTGTTGGTTTAATTATCAGATATTAAATTGGATAATTTGAGATAATTAATTGAAAATTATTTATGTTTTTTGAGATATGTAATTAAGATAATTAATCAGAGGATTTATTATAAGATATAAAATTTGAAGATGTAGAGTTAATTTTGAATTATTTATGTGACATTGATTTTATGATCTAGTTATTTAATTGTGGAATTGAATATGTATTGTTGAGTGTTATAATGAGATAATTAATTCTGGAAAATTAAATATGGAATTTGAATTGTGTTGATGAATAATAAATTAATGAATTAATTAATGGGATTTTGGTACCTTGTTAATTATTGAGGGAACTAATGGATTTGTTAATGGCCAATTTTATGAACGAGAAGCCCTTGGATCATGTTTTTTAGTTTAATTGGAAGACCATGTTAATGATTCAATTGAAATATATAATTTGGATTCCCTTAATTATAAATCTTGGTATTCTTGTAAATATGTATTTGAAATGGGTTTGTGAAATTCTAGAGAGGTTAAATAATTCATGCATTATATGTTGTGAATTTTTATTCCTTGTATAGGCACGAGAGCCAAGGGTCCGTAAGAGCCCTATGGGAGAAGTAATATGTTTTTTTTGATAATCTTCCAGAGACCGTGAGAGATCGTGGAGTTGATCCAGGGGGTAGACCGTATGGGCTACTCTTGGTGATGGATGTCCGTGTGTTACATCCTGAAAAATACAAAATTAATTTCCAAAGGACTATGAGATCCTGGGGGTTGGAAGAATATGTGATATTCCATTTTTTTCCATGATACCATTCGAGTTATAGGAGTTTGGACCAATGGAGAGACAATTAGAACCTCTTGTAGTGATGAATATTTGGGCCTTACATAGTATTCCAGCAAGAAATAATATCCAAAGTAAATGTCTATTTGGAATTAGTACGAATTGGGTTCATATATAAGGATGACAAGAATATCAATCTTTTTTTAAGTAAACATTATTACTATATATATACACATAATGTACATGATCATATATACTAGCCATGAGAGGAAGTTGGTAACACAGTGACGTGTCCCTTATGAACCTAGAAGCGTGGTTGATTTTTTATTAAATTATGTTATTGCATCGATAATCATTTACGATGTTTCATTTTATTGCATTCGATTGATTTATCTTAAAACCAGTGGTCTCGGCCTACTATGATTTATATCAAAAACCTGATTTAGGCATCCATTTCACTGGGTTACCTGATTAGACCCAACATGTTTACCGGACCATGAAATTTTGTTATGTTGTTTGCTTATACATGGGATTTTAGAGTGAAAGACTGAGCAGGAGCATGGGATGCAACTTGAGAGATCCCTTGGGTCATTGGGACATCTAACATTTTGTGTATTGAGATATAAATCATGGTGATTTGTTAAATTTTTTAAAAAATATAATACCATCACATGGATACATTGTATAAACTGACATTGGCCATTTTCTTTGTTATATTGATATTAAACTTGACTTTCACTACATTGGTTATTGCATTATTCTGATTTCACTGTTGTCATCTAATTTTATATTGTTATACAATTGTGAAAACTCTTATATGATGGTATATTCTTCCCATTGACTCTCCTTACACCTTTAGTTCTAGTTGGTAGCCTCTGGATTATAAATAGGTGTAATTGTGGTAATGTGGTGACCAGTCTAGCTACTGGTTCTATGATATGCCGGGTCAGGGTGTTATAGTTAGATATATCAAAATCTACTAAAATAAATGATCCATGGTTACTTATTCCACATTATCAATTGAACAATAAAATTTAATATATGGATTTTGTTTTCTATGAATCCTCATTACGTATTTAATTAATATTTTTTCCACAATTAGTGAAATTCTAGATATAGTCAAATGGATGTTTAACTAAATATGAATCAATATAAGTCAATATCATATCAAAACACCTCTTCAAATCCCTTTCACATGAATCTCTAGATTAAAATTCACTATGGAGTTTATTTCTCCTAAATCGAAAATACTTCAACAACCATTAATAGAAATTAAGAACAGTAAGATATGGGATGTTTCACTACCTCAAGTTGAGGATTCTAGAAAGTCATGATAAATAACCCTTATTGTGTCAAACATTACATTTACCATTTTTAGAATCATGGATTGAATTTATATAAATTAAATGAACAATTATCATTCTGGAAGAATATTTTGTGAAAAAGTTTTCGGTGACATGTACAAGAATCAACTATTAGTTTGGTCACAAAAATAACATAATTTTAGACATTATCAATGTAATTCATTATTATGTCTACGGAATTACACTCTCATCATAATGAAACCCAAAAAAATCATCTTCCATGTGTACTTATACCAGAATGGACCACCCTAAAACATTACCAATGGAATCCTTCTTATGTATTTGTTTTTTCATCTCTTTTTATCCCTAATTTGGTTATTAAATTTCATAACCCATTACTTAATGTTGGATTTTTCATCCATATGAGTAGACTATTAATTTATTTTAGTCAAATAAATATTCTTATTGTGTTTCATCAAATTATATTTTTAAATTTCATGACTTGGATCAACTTTTAAAACTACTAATTTCTAGTTTCATTAGATCCCCAATAAATTAAATTATCTCCTAACTTATGATACATGTCCCAAATATATTATGAAATCCTCTTGTATATTTTCCGGATCATGAAATTGAGCCACCTTATATTTTTTTTACATGGTCAATCATTTATTACATGCACATCTAGGATTCACATATCTAATGAATATTCATTTTTCCGTCCTTGTTTTTTTTCATTAATTCGAAGGGTGCCTCTATGAGTAATTTAATGTTGATCCATGGTGAACATTTCATTGACCTCCATTCATTTCCTCTAGAATTGTATAATTATTTTCAATATTAAATTTTTTTAATAATAAAATTATACTCATTTATCACATTAATAATGGAAACCCTTTTATCAAATTCATTTATAATTTTTTTAAAATTCCTAGATATATAAATATGGTTAGCAGAAAAATTAATATCCAATAAATAATCATACCACATATAGTCAGTGTTTGGTTATGGTTTTTCCAAAACATATTTCCCTCTTCCATTGATATATTATTCTTCTAATGATACCCTCATTTTATGTTCCATGATTCCATAGTGTTATAAAGTTACGAAAGTGTTCCTCTGAGAGTCATCTAAGTTATTATTGGCATGGTTCATCAGCTTATATGTTGACACTGGATTTCTCTATTTTTGGAATCCTCTTGTAGATGATCCCATATGAGGGAAATTATTCTTATGATTAAATACATCTAGCCAAAATTCAATCTCTTTTATTTCCACATTCTTCTCCTTAAACATAGACTTAATCTCATTCATATATATTTTTTCTTTTATTATCTATTTTTACCACACTTCTAATTCTTTTTTATGAGGTATGAAAATATATTTCATCCATTATAAGTGGATATTTGTTTTGAACATTGTGTTCATTTTCATCCAGAAATTCATAATGAAAATTTATATTTTCACCAACATTCTCAATGCATTCATTATAATACAGCTTTATATACCATATCCATTAGTTTTATGCAACCATCTATGCCTTGTGAGGAACCAACTCATGATTCTACACCCCTATATTTTTAAACTATTTTTAGTCAATGAAATAGTATTTGGAACCATTTTTTCGCAATTGAACCTTAGAATACATTTCATCATATTCATTCACATGATTATTTTCCCCTCTAATTATATGACATTTAAATTAGAATTTCATTGATGATTTTCTATTTTTACCCTAAAATATCATCACTTGATCATAGACCCCTTTACAAAACCTCACCTCATACCACAAAATTCTTGAGAAACTCTTCATACATGTATGAGAAACACATTGTATTCACAATACATCAAATAAATATTATAATTTTGATACTCCTCCGAAATTCATAAGATAAGGCATTTTTTTCAAATGGAAATTTTTTGATAATCGAGTAACATAATAGCTTATTCTTTTACAGATCAATAGTTTGTTGAGAAACCATTATTAAGAAATATCTAATCCATTGGGACATAAAACATAAAAAATATCATTAATCAGACACAATTCCGTGATGTATTCCTAGAAATCCATATGTTGTGATATATGTACCATTATCGATTATTTGGACCCAAGTATTTTTGAAATCAATCCAAAATGAATCCACCATTTAAAAAATTCATTTATACTATATACAATTATTATATGACCTATTATTTATTTATTATCAATTATCATATTTAAATTCATGATAGAACTCCACAACTGAAATTATTGTGATGAAACATTGCATGGTTGTTTTTTCATTTGACATCATCATCCAAACTCATAGTATTATAAAGAATATAATTCCATTATCACACATTTCTTCATGCACTTGACCACATTCAATTAATCAAGAATAACAGTATGACCTATATCCATTAACTTGGAGAATTAATCATACAATACACATCACCATAATATGAAAATGTGGGTTAAACATCCAACATACCCGGACACTATTATTGATATTTGGGTTGAATATGAATCCAATACACAAAAAAAATAAACACTAACTATCATTATTCCCCATAAAATATAATGCGTGTTCATATATTTATCTATAAAAATTTGTTATTTTATATGTATTATTTTTAATATACCTGATATATATTGTATTTTACGTAACTATTACTAATAAATTGAGCTCACTATTATTTTATTTCCATTAATAAGAATCCATAATGAGTAGTATGAATGATATGAAACTATATTCTAGAGGAAATTAAAATATTATTGAATAAATTTATGATATAAATTTTATATTCAAATGTAATATTGGAAACATGTGTGTATTTACATTACCAATGATACTTATCTACGTTTTCATTCCGGATATGATTCCTTATTTCCTATGAAAATATAAAAAAGTTGAAAGCGGATTAGTTCTAATGGGATTAGTGTAATTATATATAGAATTTAACTAAATGTCCAATTTTTAATTGCATTCCTAACATGATACTAATACACACAAATAATGAAAGTGGATAGTTATAAATTAAATATTAAACATTATGATAGTTCCCTATATTAGAATAATATCCTAAAAATTGTTAATATATTTTTCAATGAAAAATTCAGGGAAAATGACCACAAATCATACCTAGAATGAAGGTTGATGTCATAAATTTAACTTATTCCCAAGGAAACAACTTTAAAATATATATATGTTTTGGTAAATTAATGGGACAAAAGGTGGTGTTTTTATTCTTGTAGAGATAATTATTGTGGTTTAATTGTGGTGTGTTGAAAATTCAGGACTAAAAGAGTTAAAATAATTAAGAATGTTGTTTCAGTAATTATCATTATTATGTGTGGGCCATTGGGTTTTTGATCAATTAATCTAAATTGGGTGTAGTGTCGGAATTAAAACTACTGACCTAAAGCATATAGTTTCTTCTATGTAACAATATTGGTGATTTGGGATGTCAAAGATAGTATTACATGTCATAATGGATAGACATTGGGGATCCTTCTTAATTATGGATAGTTTTCTGTAAAAATACATGGATTTTGAAATGTTTTCCCATATGATGTAAGAGTTCAATGAGTTATCATTAAATTCAAAGTGTCATATTGAAGATTTCATTGTATGGATTATTGGTCTTGAATGTTTGGCGACTAAAAAATTAGATTGTGACATGATTCATTAGGTAAATCCTAGTTTTTTTGAGTTTTTTGTGTTGTAATCTAGTTTCATGACATGGTTTAGTTGGTGAACATATTTAGTTGATTATTATAATAGGGTGAAAAAATGATTCAACAACTGATTTAGTCAGTGAATCATATGATAAAATTTTGCGAACCTTACATAAAATACTCAATAAAACTCAATTGGAAGAAAGTTAGTTTTGTGTCTCATGGGAATGATTGGGACCACTACCTAGGGTTTTTGGTTGAGGTGTTGAGAAAAAGGGTGAAAAATCCATTGTAGAGCACTATGATATTTTTTATATTCAGTTAAATAATATTCACATGAGGTTAAAATCATCTTGAATGTCTTATGTGATATAATGGGATATATCTATGATAGAACATTAGTATTGGATTTTGGTTCATGTGCTTTGTGTCTGGTATTTTTTCATCACTTTCAAGTGTAATTTGAGATCTGTATGTAAATGAAAAAAATTTAAATTTGGGTGGGTATCAAATAATGAAAATTATATGGAGTATAGATGAAACTAATATTGGAAATAATATGCTAATTTTACATTTTAAAAATGTTTAGGTGGTATTGGTTGGCCCAATATAACTCTGAGGAATAACAGTTAGGGATATTAATGAAAAAATATAGGAATAGTAATTCATCGGATGGATTCCAGATGTATGTTGAGAAGTGGAAATGTTTGTAGGGGAGCGCATCCATCCCGAAAAATCATGGAAAAACCACCCATTCATATGATGAAAACAGATATGTTTTTTGTTGATTTTTTATATTTTTTAATGAGATGCATATACCCTTGGGATGTATGGTGCATGGAACCGACTATTTTTTTCATCCCCAACATCCATTGGGAGTTCTTTCTTATTTAGAAATTGATTCACCCATTATCATATGCGAATATAATTTGAATAAATTCTACGAACTCTACAATATATGTTCTTGGGTTTTCCCCTATCGTATGATTTCAAAGAAATATTTTATTTTTTATATTTATATTGAATTCATTTTTTATGAATTTTACTGGTCTATCAGAAATCAAATATTGGTACCATTATAGTAGTTTTTTTGTGAATAAGGGATTTGTGATAATTATGTCACCAAAAAATTATATTTTCTTGTTATGTATAAGATTTTTATCTCAGGTAGATTCAGAAAATTCATGAGTAAATCATAAAATGAAATTAATTTTATTCAATAGATATATCATGAAAAAATATCATACATAGATAATTTTAATATCTTAGTACTAATATTAATAAAATATTCTGAAATCATGAAACTGGAATATATCATTAAGTTGGGAGAATAAACATGTTATATATGGCTCTGCATGTTAATATAATTAATTAATTTGGTGTTTTAGTTATCAATGATGACACTCTGTAACTAGTAGTTTCTATGATTTTTTATTCTTAAATTTATGTATAAAATTATATTAATTTTTAAATATGTATTAGAGATATGATGTTATTATTTGTTGATGTAATCCTATGTGGTGGAAAAGTATTGAAATTTCAAAACAAATTGTTTTATATTATTATAAAGGGTTTTTCGTTAATAATAAAGCAGTACGTGATAATTAGAAGGAATTTGAATGATCCTTGGAATCCTACTGAACATTTTAGGAGTCAAATAAAATTAATGATAGTAGGATTATTTAAGGGTAATCATTTATATTCATAGATAAAAAATTTACATGTATTTATATATGTCAAATTCTATTGAATTCCTTGTGGAAGACATTTGATTATATATATAAGTGTTCTAAAAAATGACATGGTAAAGATCCACCTTGGATTTCTGTAATGTCTATATTTATCAACATCCAAATGTTATTATCTTGAATTATAGAGTTCATTCCTTCTATAATGACATTATATGAGAGCACCAAATGTTACATGAATACTATTAGAAATGAATGTATTGGTTGTGAGGTAGTATTCCAAATCTATCCATTCTTTTGAATATTAATTGTATTCACATTTATATAGATTGGATAAATGGTATATCTTGGGAATTTCTAAGAGATAATAATATATTCAACCACATGGATTCCACTCAATCCACATTAATATAGTTACCCAGGATGTACTCCCTTGATACATTTAAACTATGAAACATCATCTATGTTTAGTGATAATGAAAATTTCAAATATGTAGTGTTTTTTTGGGGATTCTCCATTGAGTCACAAGGGTCAACTAGTTTATATATATATTTTCAACATATTAGTATTATAGTTTCATATATTTGTTTCATCCCTTATGACTTTGACAGAAATATTTTTTTATACATATTTAGTGTCTTTACACTATGATTTAGACATACCATAAATAGGTAATTATCACACATGGGTACCCTAGATAATGATCCTCAATAAATGATTATAGGTTTATGTAAATTTGTATTGTTGATGGATGTTGTGTGTCAATAATGTAGATAAGATCTATAAAAAAATTGAATATTGAGGATTCTTAGAGCTAGGTTATAATATGGTCATGTCCATTCAATTAATTTTGTACTTGTATCATTTGACATGTTTATTATGTTTTTCTACCTGTATGTTTGGAGCATCAATTTCATATTTCATGGGATAATATTTGTTACTATACCATCACCATTTAATATATATAGTTTTATGTTATTTTATATTTACCATATTTAATTATATGATAAAAACATTGGTAAAAAAGGTTTTATATCCCGATTGTACAGTCCAATAGTACCATGTGACAAGTAAATGGCTTATATATTAAGGGAAGGTGTGAATATCTTCATGGATAATATCATCACAAGCACCAGTATTGTTTCATTAAGGATAGGGAATCACAAATATGAATAAAAAATTAGAGTATCAGTCTCATGATCCACAAAAATCACACCACACGAATACCCCCCAAACAAAAATATTCATCATAAACATTAATATTTTATATTCTTATGAAATTTGATGAAAAAAATAATCATATTTTATATCTACTCATTCCTATAATTGTTAGATAATCCAAATAATTTTCATCATTATGATATCCCTTAATATAAACCAATTGGATGTAAAAATAATATAAACTCCACCCATTAAAATAAAAATGGGGATAAAATGGATCTCTTACCATAAAATTAGTCCTTCCAAATAATTTCACATTGATGAGAATAATAATATTTTTCCTCATAATTAATATTACAAAAATGATAGATTCATAATAATAAAACACTCTCTATAAATAACAAGCCCCGACAAATCAAAAAAACATGTCTCCTATGTTACAACAATCCCTAGAATGAATATTAGGAAATTATTTGAATAAAATGATTCGAATCTAAATATTACATCAAATAATCAATATTTGGTTTCAATTATTAAAATACCAAATGATTAGGGTAACACCCCTCTAAAAGTCTCATAATAAATACCCATAGACCAAGAAATAAGAATAGTGCAATATGTGGTTCCCATGGGGTTTCTCAATTTGTTAATAACAGGGGATCTATTGTTATAAATTATCAATTATTAATAACTAAAAATAGAAATAATTTACTAGTCAAATCATCCAGATCATAAATTAATGATTCTTAATTTTTAGAATAATTAATAGTATGGTGAATACCATTGAAATATTTATTTGTAAAACTAAATAAATATCATTCAAATAACAAATAAAAATTAATTGAGGGAATCTTTTTTATAGATAAAATATGAACCCAAAATTTAATATTTTCCTTGATCACTCTGTAAACTAATGTTTTTAACACCGTCATAAATATTTTTTTTGATAATGAATAAATATATGGTATAAATTATGATGATACACAATTATATACGAATTATTAATAATAATATTGTCACTTTATTAACCTTTAAAAATAAATTATCTTATAATAGTGATTTACTTGTGTTACCAAGAATGTACCTAACTACTAGCCTACAATTTAAATTAACATAATACACAACGTATCCATGTTCTTTTTCAACATTTATCCAACCCATGATTTTATTCTCAACAATAGAAGTATGAAAATATGTTTTTAAATGATATCCAATTATTCTATAAGGTTCATGAAACTTTAACCTTGAGTCATTTTATTACAATAATAGGTGAGAATCTAGAAATATCAACATGTTCAACATCTCCTTGTATGAATGGTGGTTATATTTTTATTTATATCTCGTATAATAATTTTAATATCCAAAAATCTTTGAAGAGCCATTCATTTTGAGAGATATAAAGTTTCCTTATCATGATTGAGGAAATTTTCTATGTTAAATAATTTATTCCCCTATGAACTACTATATTTCGAAATTGCATATGACTTCTATATAATAATTCTCTGGAGACATAGTATATTATTCTCAATGTTGATGGAATTTTATGGTTCACCTAATGAAAATATAGCATTCTTGAACATATATATGGTATTACCATGAAAAAGATGTACCAAAATCGTTTTCAAATTAGAGAAAGAATTAACGATGCTTATAATTATGGGTTTAATTATATTTGGATATATTCAGAACACTGTTTAGTTAATATCATGAACAATCCCATGTATCCTCTACCTTGGAAAATTATCCTTAACATGGTAATTTATAAATGGTATTTTTGATCCCAATAATATTGAAACTGGATTACATAGATAAAAAATAATCCTTGGAAACAGGTTTCTTCATGTAAAAAATTATAAACAAATAGCTCTAATTAGGATACCAACATGAAGCATCCAAGACATAGAGTTTCATGGATAAAAATTATAATAATCATTTGAAGTAAATAATACAAAAATATATATTTTAAATTATATCACAATAAAGCTATAATGACCACAAAATAATATAATAATGCATACATAATCAAAATTAGATAATGTGATTATAGTTAAATTGAAATTGATGGATGGTCAAAGTGGCACTATGAATATATGCAATATAAACCAAAATCGAATGTAAAATGAAACGACAATACAAATGATTATGTGGATTGAGGTATCAATCCAACAATGTGTCCACTAAAATTAATTTTTTTAATAATAATAATTTATAATTCCTCCACGAAAAAACATTTTTTCAAACACATCATACAAAATAATTTCTAAAAACCCTTATTATGTAGTAAAATAATTTGAAAAAAATATCACAGTTATACCCAAATATATATTAAATGAGAAACCATTTTTAGATAAATCTAAAAATTATTGATAAATAATTAAGCATATAAGATAGTTATTTTTTCATTTAAAATATAATTAATTATGTAAAATCACAATAAACATTTATAACCCATAATTCTAGACAGTAACATCAATAATAAATTTATAGTTTAACCATGATTATTGAAATATTGTATCTAAGGTTGTTATAAATAAATGATTCCCATAATATATTAATTATAAACCCATCTATATCCCTTCCCATGCATGATATGGAATTCATTATTACATTAATTCACAATACTAAATTACAACCAGACTTCTCTATTGTGGATATATTGAAGTAAATCATGCATATTAATGTTATTCCTTACCCTTTCATAAATTACGTATTCTTCCCACATAATCACTCAATATCAATTGTGTTATCTAATTTTTAACGAGTCATGAAATTATTAAAGAAAACTAATTATCAACCAAATTGAAGTTTGACGACCTTATATCATGCAATCCTTATTTTTTAATATAAAATACATCTTTTACAAAATTTTAATTTCTCAAAGTTGATGAAAAATATAGAAAAACCCAATATCACACTTAATTAATCATTTTAGATCATATATTTTTTATTAAAAAAGTTTAAAATATTATATGAAAAAAATATAAAAAAATTAGCTTATTATTAAATGGTAACTAATTAAATAAAGTAATATAATATATTTAAATCAAATTATTTTTAGGTGATTATATAATAAATGATGATGAATTTTAAATTAGTATATGAGTCAGATGAAAAGCATCAAAATACACACTATTTATGTTTCTTAAGATAACCCCATGATAGAATGGATATAGGGAAGGGGGAAACAATAAGATGAAGGGGAGGAAAACTATTCACGAGATAAAAAAAATTTGAAATGAGAATTCATGAATATCCGAATTAAAATACAATAGGAAATAGTATTTTGTAAATGGTATTTGGATCCCAATTCTAAATGGATCTTTTATAATCTAATGATATATAAATGTCTTGGATTGGTGGTTATAAAAAATAAGTGAATGTGAGAATTTTAGTATTTTAATAATTTTGTGGTGTATTGGTCTTGATACAATGATGCATAATAACAACTTGAAAAACAACCCAATAAATATTTTCTCATGTTATGTCATCACATAACATCGATTCATGATGATGTAACACTTACAAAATAATGCAATTATACCTTGGATGGGTTATAATGTTAACTCAACAACATGTGACACGTGCAAACAATAATATTGGACATTCTTTATGCTACAATTGGGTTAATATGTGAAGATCCTCCATTGTAGAATGGACCAAATTCAGTCTAAATATAATTTTTACACAAAAATACTTAATAATATGCAAACTACGTAATCATATAATAGCGTAAATATTTAAATAAATGTTAAAAAATCAATAACATAAAAATAAAACATGTGTCTAACAATTATCCCAAACATCTCCCATTAAAACACTATAATGGAATCAAAAATGAAGATGGCCTTCATTTTTGTGTGTCTATTAAAATATTATAAATGATTCACACAGAAACACATCCTAGATGAAACACACTAATCATTTGCTAAATTCGAAACCAATGGTTTGGATTTCTTTTTAGATCTTATCATCAATGTCAAATATCAAAATCAATGTCTTAGGGAAATGTATATTGATCCTTTAATATATCTCTTCCAAATCAAACACATCATAGGTATCCATTTTAATCTTATTCATCGATATATATCTAAAACATTGTAAATCATAATCAACTATGGAGGTAACTCTATCAAATATCCTAACATTCCAATTTTTTATAAACTATATGTGTTTCATGTACCTTGAAGTAAGAATACCCTACATATCAATAAATCAATGGATTATCCAATGTAATACCATTATGATCACCTACATGACAATTAAATTTTATGAATGGAAATATCAAATATCAACATAGTTGTTAGAGAGAAATTAATTAGCGACTAATAAATACTTGATATTTTAAATATTATATGTCATTTTGAATACAATACCCACTCACCCCTTTTATTTCATTGATATCTTTTTCCAAAACATATTATAATTACATGGATGATTGTAAAATTCCTAAAAAGTGTTTTTAAAATATTCTAGTAATGATTGTTACAAATGAACAAAAATTGATCATGGTGGATCCCATGTGTCTCCAAATTCAATGATGCATGAACAATATATATAATTTTTAAATATGGACATCCTACCATTTCTACTCACCAATATATATACCATTTGTTATATTCCAAATGACATAATATTTCATCATTTTCTAAAATTTGTTTTGATTATAAAAACTTGATCGATGTCTAATCAAAATATGATATTAGAATGATCAAAATAGAACATTAAAATCTCATGGACATATAGTTCCCTTTTTTCACAATATTAGTGGAATCATTAACTATAATATCATGTTCAAATTATGTTATTAAATAAACAACGTAATAAATAAAATTAATCAACTTAGGAGTATATAGTGAATAAAATATAAATTTTATTCATAGAACAAAAAAATTCTAGGTTGGTATTAGATCAAGATTTAAATGATAAAATTGATTTTGATTATATGAATTAATACGATGATAGATATAGAATTATGAAATTAGATAAAATTTTCCACATATTATAATCATCAATCGTAATTAAAAATTTATTACATAAAACATATTTGTGGCATAATGTTTACAATCAAATGAGAGTGATGGAAATAAATAAACTGACTAACCGTATGTATATGGGGATCATATAATTTTTTTAAAATTAAAATATAGACTCAAGAAATAGTTACTAAATTTTAATGGTCTCCCCAACAAATGAAATTCATGTTATGTTTTTACAATCTCCATATCATGGATTCTCTTAATGAATAAGCTTATCAAAAAGGGTGAAAATTTAATACTAGGTAGAAACAAATATTCCCTTAAAAATATTATCATCAAAATGAATATATGAAAATTTATCCATAATGTTACAATCACTACAAAACATATTTAGATCTATTGAAGTAATTTTCCTAATACAAGAATCATTGAACATGATCATTTTTTAAAAAATATGGCTATGTTAAAAAAACATCCAACTTATCTGCCACCCATCATATATTCTATTTATTTATGTATCTATGATAGAATATCTAAATAAATCTCTTATGATCCAAAAAAATAGGAAGCTATCCTTAATGTCCCATTTTCCATAAAATATGAGAATTCCTTAATAATATAATTTTAATTCCATTGGTAATCCAATTCCACTCATTTGGTTAATTATTGCAAGGAATTTATGCCACCACAAAACACCATGAATAAGGGCCTAGTAAATAAAAATATTGTATTTATTATTATTGACCACATAGTCCTACCCATTAGTAGATATGGTTAATATGTGATATACAGTAAAAAATTTATATAACTCATCAATGGATAGTAGAGATTCTCTAATGTATATTATTTTTAAAATATTATGGGTGTGAGAATCAATAGATAATTTAAGCCATTAAATGTTCAAGGTGATTCCCTAGTAATATCCTAATATACATAATAATGTTGCAGTCTATAATAAATTGCATGTTTATTTGAAGACATAAAATCATTCACATTTATGGTAAACATAAATTTATTTTTTTGATACCATAATCATTTTGAATATGAATAATTTATTCCGGAAATTATACATTTATTACATTAAAAAGAGGATATGATCAATAAAATTAACAAAATAAATTTATATATGAAAATAATTATCCAAATTTGTTATTTAATAATATTTTTTTCATATTGAGACACTAAGATATAGTGGTAAAGGGATCCATGAAACAAACAGTTTGTTAACATGAGGAAGACAACATGGGGATTTATTATCCAAAACAACGTCAACATAATCCAGTTTGACTACAACAACTCTTAGAAGAAATCTTCGGAATTTTGTTCTCCCTTACACTAAGATGGTTGTATATTAATTTTAGTTCATTTTTTTCTATCCAAATTACCACCATTAAATGTTTATAAGGAAATTGATACGTTTTAAGTTACATTTATTCTATTCTTCAAATGATTAAAATTCATGTAATAAATGAACTAATAGAAATTACCATCATCTCTTTTATAAAAGTGAAATTATTAAAAACTTGAATATAAGTTAATTATGTTGTAAAATTTATCATTGACATTTAGAAATAAAATATTAAAATATTTCCACATTGTGGGGAAATATGATGAAAGGGGAGAATGATATAATTTCACAGTATTAATATATCTATTAACCACTCATCATCCTACTCTATGTGTTAAAATAGAAATTGGTCTGAAAAAATATTGGGATGATGTACAATGAGTATATGATCCTCACAATAGATTTTTCATTTTTGTAAATAATTAGATGATATGTTATCAATCTAACAACATCTATAATAATTGATATTGCATAACTGTAAAATTATCCCAGCCACATTGAAATATAATATTTACTACATGAGGTAGATGGTGGTCATCATATACTGATAATATTCAATTTATAAATTTAATGTTTTAATAAAATATGTCATAATAGGTGTGAAAAATATTGATAACGAAAAAAATTAAATTCCACAATAAGGGTACTTCTGTTAACGATATAATGGAGATGGGAAATAAGAATCAATAAACTATCTAATTCATAAGAGATGTCGATATATAAATAACATAAGGAATAAAATATGATAAATGTTTCAAATATTAAATTATATGTGAATATATATACGAATAGTAGTAACCTGAACCGAATATATTAGTTACCATATGTAATGTTATTGACAATTTACCTATATTTATCACGAATCCAACCCAAATCTCTACAAGAACATAATTTACAATATGATATTTCATCACAAATGAACGAGATAGATTCATGTAATTTTATTTTGTATAAGTCATCAAATGATTGTAATCAAGTGAAGAGTAACACTTTATTTTTTTCTAATGATATTGATGTTTGGATTACAAAGAGAAATCCCCAATACATTAAAGGAAAATTAATGTAATAATGATGGAAAATCAGAGATACACTAAGTATGAATGATAATAATATGAATTTGGATAGACGAATAGATAATTTAAAATGACCCCTTCTCCATTCATCACTATTATTCTTATATTCAATGAGGCCACTATCACATTCCACCAGAATGAAATATAAAACAATAAACATTGAAATTATGACATGATCATTCACTATCATTATAGCTCATTCTATAATTTGGTTATATGTAAAACGATTTAGTGTAAACACATTCAAACATACTTCACATAACAATAAAAAAAGAAATTTTTTAAATATCAATTCATCAAATGAAATTATTATAGGAGGGAAAAAGATAAGCTCATTAAATTAGTGTCTATATTCAAATATTGATTTTTCAAGATAATGAATTTACATTATCTACAATTTCATTACCAGTCCCATAATTATTGTAACTTACTATTGGGAAAATGTCACCATTAAATAAATCTATCCTATGTTCTAATTCAAATTCGTGAAAATTAGATTCTTTCACCCCATTTACTATGGTCCAAAATAATTGAAGGAAAAACATTTGACAAAAATTTAATCAATGAATTTGAGAAATTAAATAATAATAACTATCATTTATGGAATTTAATATAACTATTATGGATCATTTTTAAATCAAAAGGATAAAGTATTATTATGGAGGGAATCATGAGCTTATTTATAATCTAAATTTGGAACATGATTCATTACCATCATCAAGTTTAGGACCCCTTCACTATTCAAAATATCAGACCCTTTAAACCACTACATTATTGAGACTCACTCCAACTATACGAATATTCATTGGAAATTAATTTCTATACCAATTGATAGGGTTCATTGGATGTCTTTTAAGAAGCATGGCAAGACATAAACCAAATAAAAAGAGAAATAAACTATGAAATACAATAAATAATACCATTATCGATAATATAATATTATAAATTAATGTTTTACCTTAAAAATTCAGAGAATATGATAGTAAAATAAAATCTGAAACATTATTTCTATTTAATCATTAAATTTTTCATCAACTATAACTCATTTAAATTTTCAAGGGAAAAAATTAAATGACATGGGTCTGATCAAACAACAAAACATAACACCCCTAAAACCCCATCTAACAGATTGTGGAGTACTATGATTAATTTCATGAAATCAACTTATTCCTAGGAAAATAGTTCTAACAAACCTTTATATTATATTCCTTATTATTTATAAAAACATAAATAAACTAGACTCTAATACCCTCTTTTATTGAACCAAATGTTTTACCCTGTACATGTTCCCCATAGTTGTTTCACGTTATGGGATAATGGATATTCTAGATCTAATGGATATAAAAAATTATTTTTAAGAATTATATAACATACCTTGAGAATTATTTCTCCTACATTGCAAATATTAAATACAATGATCCAACCAAGAACAGTACAAGAACCCATAATATATTAAAAAGTCAATATTCCTTAAAATAAAATTATTACAATATATCAATTTAATACAATGATTAAATGAATTCTAATTCATTGAATAATTTCAGATTTAAAAAATAATAATCCATACATTGTTTAATGGAGATCATGTGTGCATTGGAATAAGGGAAAAATATATGAGACTAAAGAGGTGGTAAAAGAGTATATTACTATAACCATCACTAAAAATAAAACACAAAATATATAACATATTCCCTGAATAATAAGGGCTCACCCTCTATGTTACTGTTTTCTATGATACAAAACAATATTGATATTAAAAAATTATTTGAAAAAATAAATTTTTTGATAACTAAATTCAACTATTGAAAACAATGGAATCGTTATGAATTGATATGTAATAATAATATAATAATTAATGGTTAGAAAATGTTTTGATGGAAACTATTATTTCACATATATTTATAATATAATTTCTCATATTTTTGATTAAGAAAAGTTTTAATAGTAGTTTTTTATAAATTTATAAAAAATATATATAATTTATACTTTTTTATAAATTGGTTAAATATAGTGATAATATCTTTTAATATTAAACTTTGACATTTTGTAGAAAACATAAATTTTTATGTGTGTAATGGTATTTAGTCTCAATAAATTAAAATATTTACTATTGATGAATGATTTTTATAAATAATTACTTGTAAAAAATTTAGTAAAATTAATTTAATAAAAAGTATTTATTTTTACTAGGAAAAAATTAATATAATATAAATTTTATGCTTAAGAATAATATTTTTATCAAATTGGTTTCATGAATATTGTAAAATGATTTTAAATGTCATTCCCATGACATCATGGAATTAATTATTTAAAAAATGGTTTCCCTATTGGGAATTAAAAAATCATTTTTTCTGAAGATGGTGAATAGAGTTTCTGTGAGAATAAATATGTTTCCATGGAAAATGTTTGTCACCATAGTATTGGATAAAAGGGTTAATCGTGGTTTAATATAATAGATAAGGACACATTAATCACTTAAACCTATTCTAATTTAATTTATCGATTGTATTTATAGATTATAATATCGTATAATAAAATATTGGATTATTTCATTCCTCTACAATTTGATAAGCTATACATATTATTAAATGTTATTGGTATTTACAAGTGTTTCACTCCACAATATTCAAAAGGTGAATATACACTCATCACATATCCACATGATTTTAGCACCGTCAATTGATCAATTTGTACGCAAATTATATCTATATTCTCCTCCACTAGGCTAATATAAATAAATGTACCAACATATAAGTTATAGCATGTCTTCCAATCGGAGGATACCCAAATATGTGAAAAATGAATTAATTGATATAATTAACAATTGTTTCATCACCCTCATATATAAAAGATTATATATAATTATATATATAAGATAATAAATATAATTGTTCTAATTTCATTAATAATTATTGAACCATCATTATGTCCATTACATTCAAATAATAAAAAATGGAAACACCAGTCATATGTATCTATAGACGATAACAACCATGAATTGATGTATTTTTATTTTCAAACATAAATATCATAAAAAAATTTATATGTTTTTAATGAATAAATTTGAAAATTATGATCTAATTAAGGTTCTATAAAAATATATAATGTTTTTATTTCTTTATTTTCCTCAATTATAAAATTAAATCATCAATATTATGTATGTGAATACCTAAATTTATAGGAAGTGATGTAATTTATAATTCATCTATAACATGCCTGGTTTGTTATAAATCCATAAAATATTAAATTATTTGATATTTAGAAATGAATATGTTTCCCTAGATTAAAAAATTAAAAATTTATCATGGACCAGATTCATCGAACAATATCATTCATGGAAAACATAAAAATTATGTAATTAATGCTTATTATAATGATGAATTCTAATTAAATTGGATATTTTAAATTTTAGGGTAATAAAATTTATTAAAATATATATGATATTAGTTTGGTTTCAATTTATAATTTGATTGTAATTTTTATAAAATTGTATTTTAACTATACAATGCATACTAATACTTGAGGTAAGGCTCAATGTAAAAATAAAAAATTTATTAGTGTTAATTTATGTGAAAATATTCATAAATTTCATTATATTATATTTCCTAAATATGAATAAAATATTTTCATGTGCAATTTTTATTTTAACAATTGTCATATATTTTTTTTCCATCCTTTTTGGAAATCAAAAGGATCCAAAAATTATTTCAAATATTCCATTATGTTATCTTTTTGGTTTGTTTAAGATTGTTTTCCATACATATCCATGTTCTACAGGATTTTATAATGAAAATTTTCTTTTATAAATAATTTTTTATAATAAACTCTTTTTTTAAATATTTCATTATTATAAAATTTTTAAAAAGAATAATTTCGTATATTTTCCATAACTCACTTTGACATTCTTTAAAATGGCCTGAAAATGTTTTTTCACTTCATAAATATAAAAAAAATGATTTTTCCAAAGAAATTTAATTTATAATTATTTAAATCGCATTAAAGTTTTCATTTTGTTTTAAAATAAAATTTAGTTCTTATAATCATGGGAATTTATAATTTTATTATGAGTTACCAAAAGAAAAATATGTTCTATATTATAATTCAATTTTTAATTATAATTATTTTATTGAAATAATTTTCATCAATCTCATAATACAAATAGAAATTTCATTATACTCGAATGATATTTACAAATGATACTATCCACTTTATTTGATTGGATGGAATATGATAGTGTTTTTTTATTTAAATAATTTATTTCATGTGGCTTAATTATTGTGTGAGGGAATGAGGAATGATTTTTTGATATTATGGAACACATGTGAATTTTAATAATTATTTATTATATAGGAAAATAATTAAATTTTTTCCCAAACAAATGAGTATTGATTTATATTTCATGAGATGATATGAATGTGACTTTTCAATGAACCCAATCCTCTTCGAGACTCAGTTAATGTTGTTTATTGGAATAAGAAGTGAACATAGTCCAAAATTGGGCTCTATCATCTATGATGATCTTTTATGCAGTTCATGGCTTAGTGAATTTTTTTTTATTTTTAAGTGCATCAAAAAATATAATCTATTTTTTAAGGATACATTTCCATTTATAATGATTTTTTATTTATGATTATACACTATTATGAATGTGGTCAATTTTTTTGAAAAAGGATTATTCCATTCCTTATTATTTATGGACTAGGACTTATTATGATCATTTCTCCAGGTGATTTTCATTTTTTAGACCCGTATTTATTTTGTTCTTCTTAGTTATGATAATTGATTAATATCACGAATTATTACCCCAATTGAAAATCTCATCCCACCTTTTCTAATGAAAAATCAATAAGAAAATTTCAATAATATTTTTTTATTGAATATTGTTTCTTATAATATATATATTTATACACATAAAACAGTTTTTAAAATTATGAAAATATATTTTCATAAATTAATATTTTATCATTAGTCAGAAACTAAACCCACGAAAATACAAAACATTATAAATTGATTAAAATATATAAAATAATAAAATTAAAATAAGAAAATAAGGGTATTTAGTATTTTTCTGAATCATGGCTCACATGATCATTATTTTAGAAAAAAATTATTAGTAAACTTGTTGACAATATAGAATTTAAAAATATAGAGACATAAAATGAATTTTCTGAATGATGGAATTAATATGTATTTTTTATAATTAATCTCACAATTAGAATGGTAATGTGAATGTTGGATTTGTATTATGACCACTAGGAATACCCTATTAATAATTAGAAATGGTATCTATGTTTTTGTAATATTAAACATTCCATTAGAATAGTAACTCGACGTGAAATTAAAAATTAAATTTCAAATGAAAATTATCATTAGTAAATTTGAAAAATATATCATTAATAGTTCAACAATATAAGTACAAATATTAAAAAACCCAAATAAAATAAGACAACATTATTATTAAAATATATTTTAATATATTTCATAAAATGATGAATCAATTTTTTAAAACAAAATTTTTTATGATTGAAATATATAATATTTAGAGGAATTTTATTAATGGTTGAGAACATAAAAACTTTACAATGGAGATTTTTATGAAAATTATCTAAAATACCTAAAATTATTTTAAATTGAAAAATTCATTTTTCCAAATACCAAGGGCTAAATTATTACGGAAAAATATTAATTACCCATTTCTTTACCTTTCCCCTTGATTTAATTAATAAATTTGGATTAGAATTATTTAATTTCCTATAATAATGATATTTTATTAAAATATGTTTCATTAGTTTGTAAAAAATATATTGGATGGATTAAAATGTATATTTTATTTTATATAATTTTTTATGGAAAAAACTTCCTCTCCTCATGTTTAAATAATCTCCAATTCACATATATAACATATTTTTCAATAATAGATTCATAACCTTCTATAATTAACATATTATTTTATCACAGGTTATAATGAAAATTAATATAATTCACCAACTTATATTATATAATAAAATTTTAAATAGGCTTCAATTCATAACATAATTATTCATATAGAATATTACCAACAATTTCAGTTAAACATCACTCTTAATTTTATAAAATAGATACTCATTCTACATTTAAATTCTATAGAAATAATACATTATCACTAGGGATATCATTTTCAATTAATCATACATAATGAATTATTTCATGTATTTCATATTATAGGGAAAAACTCTTTGATGCTAATCATCCCCATTTAACATATATCCAATAATAATTACTATCAATATGTTTATCAACAAGTACCATGATATCAATAATGACATACCATATCATAAAAAATTTTATAACACCAATCTTAAACTAATATGTCATACAGTAAAACAATTAATGAGGAAAAATATAAATATGGTGAAAACACATGTGACTGCATCATCCAAAACCAAAGTTCATTACATTTTTAGTATAATGAACATTATGATAATTTATACTATCACCAATTTAGATAAATCACGATAAATTTTAGTTTCACTAAAAGTTATAAATGATGAAATGAATCCACCGCCCTTGTTTTTATTTACATTGTACATGAAATATAAATCAATGCATGATGTTCAATAAACATAAGAAGAAACAAAGTAATATTAAGTGATGACTGTCAAGAAACATATATCACTAAATCATGAAAAATCAATTCCCACAAAACCTAGATAAATTGATTGTAATTATTATATTCTTCCACAAATATTTTAAGCTACTACAAATAAGAAAAAACTGAATATTTATTGTACCATGTAAAAAATATTATTCTCCCAGAAACAATTAATAGGATGTAATGGAGTAAATAACTAGGTTCTAATGGATTTAGGTCCAATACCACTGAAAAAATATTTCATGACAATTAAACCTCAATGGGGGAAATTCCCTGACCAGGGCATTATTCATCCGTTGAGTTATGAAATTAATTTAATTACATTACTGAGTCATGGTTTTTTTGTATAGGGTAATATATAATATAAATTCACATTTAATAATCTTATTAAGTCTTTACATATTTACCATGACCTTCATGTCCATTGTAACGCCCCGACCCCAGCTACCCAGAGTCGGTGCATTACTTCGTAACATTGGCATGATCACAAGAAAGATAAAATCTCGAAAGACCGATTGGTTTAGTAGCCTTGGAAAATGCCAGATATATTCATAAGTTTTACATTACATTATAAAATGAAAAACTAATACAACAACATAATGTCTCAATAGACCACACTATTATCCCCTCATAAAATCCCTGCAGGTCATTCATAATATACTTCTTCACTTCCTGGGAAAAATAAAACATAGAAAAGGGGTGAGCTCAAATGCCCAGTAAGGATAACAATATAGCGGAAACTTTCATATATACGAATAAAAATTTAAGGCAATGTATAACTAAAACAAAAGCCTTTTAAAATTGAACTTCAACATAGTATGGCAAAAGTAAAATGAAATAATGCCATTTACTTGTTCACATGGATATTCTACTAATCGAATAATCACATGAAAAAATCAATAACCACTTTCATAATGTTGGAATGCATAATGCCAGACTATCATAACCACATAGCCAAGGCCTCGTGCCAAGACTACAAATAAGATTTTGTCAAGGCCTTGTGCCAAGACACTAGTTTGTCTCATGAGACCTACCGATGCATCGAGGAGCTATAGCGGGCTCCACCCGTCACTTATTAAGTCCAATGCATTCCCATATGAAAAGGTTTAAACATAACATAAACATTCGTATTAAAACTAGCATACGAAATGTCAATAATTTCACCATAAACTATGAATGGTATAAAAATAGCACATCCACAGTCAAACATATCACAAAACCTTCAATACAATATAGAAGTTTTGTATCATAATAAATCAACTTCAAATAATCTTAAAATCCATCAAAGGATGTTGACATAGATGAAATCAAAATTCTTTTTAAAGAAGTATATCCTTTTATTTTGAAATCATTTAAGATCCATATAAAATAAAACATTTTCTTTGAAAATATTCTTATAAGCTTGTAAGGAAAGCTTTGAAGATTTTATAACGGCGTAAAATAACCGCACTCGCCGTATAAGTTAAAAAAAACATTCTTACCTCAATTCTGTCGAAAAGGTTAAAAAGTACCTTGTTTTGAAAACGACGGAAAGATTCCTTTATAAACCTCTTATAAAAAGTCAAAAAGGGGTATAAATGACTTTAACCCATATTCTTGTAAATAGTAAAAATGTTTTGAAATACATTTTTAAGAAACATGGATGTGGATGATAAAGAGATCCCAGTAGATTATTACATATAAACAACCTCGGATAATGAAGAGATTGTGAAATAACCCTTACCTTGTACTTTTCCTTTGTTGGGGTAGGTTAACCTCCTGTATAATGGTGAAATAATTGTTATTAAATTATACAAGAATCATATACATTAATATGATATCATATATGATCTTTTAACATTGCTTTATTAATAATATCTTAGTATTATCGTCGTTTCGGGTGATAATCGATTCGTTCTTCTTAAATGTTTGGTTACGTAAGACATGTTTTTAATGGATATATTATATCTTATTCATAATCAGAATGATATTAACATTATTTTTAACCCTAAAATGAGAATAATACTTGAATGGATATGATGGAGAATGAATCTTATCGCGTTCGTGGAGACGGTAGTCCGTACGTACGCACGAACGCTACTTCCATTTGATTTTCATTTTAAAAGAATCAAATCCAAATGATACATAGGTATATTACTATTCCAGTATAATATAATATTTTATATATGTTACTTAAGTTCATTAACACCATCCTTTATACGTTCCATGTGTGGTATGAACGAGTCATATCATTTTAAGGGGACGGTAGTCCGCACTTCCTCAAATGAAATTATCGTATGTATATACATCATGAAACGAATAATGGTATGAAATAAAATGGAATTACAGAAGCTTATATATAAAATATATATCATTAATATCATATTTAATTACAGTGCCGTCATAATGGCCACCATGAGAGGTGGTAAGATGTATTTGAACAATCATCGTTTCGTGAGGCGTTAGTTTTCCATCCACAGAAACATTATGTTCATCATCCATTAGATGGAGTTGTGTGTATGTGTAGTTTGAATCCTTCTTATAACAACATCCTAGTATATTGTGGATACTGGTGTTGTTTCAAAAGAAAGGAAATAAAAAGATTTTGGGGGTTGGAGAAGCAAAATAAATGAAAATACTTTAAGAGAAAATGTTACCTTTAATTTAGGTAACTCACTTTGGTTGGAACCAAAGGACTTCTTGAAATGCTTTCTGCCTAAGGGGAAGCTTCAAGGAGGAGGAGAGGGATGTGGGGAGCTTAGTTGGGCAGAGTTTGGACGAGCCAAGTGGCTTGAGAGGTGTGAGGAAAAGAGAAGGAGGAGTGCCCTTTTATAAGAGGGGTGAGGGGCACCTTTGGAAAAGCTAGAAATATTAATTTATAATAAATTCATATTCGGTTTCTAATGGCTCCAAAGTTGACTATTCAAAGGTTAAGGTGGGGATAGGTCTAAAAACACTCAACCAATAGAATTTAGACAGGTTTGGGTACTTATATTAACCTTATCTTTAAGTATTAACTCTAAGTTAATTAGTTTCACTTTTACAATGTCTCTTTGTATTTTTATATAATATGGTTAATAAACTTACTATATACATCCAAGAGACCCCCAAGTGGTCCATTAATGATTAACCTATCATAATATAAGTCTCTTGGCCGAACCTTAGATTTTTAGAAATTTAATATCAATTAATAATATAATATTTGTTTTAAGAACTCTTTTATGTCAATTTTGACACTATTCAATAGTTGATTTTTGTGAAACTCATAACAGATTGATTACTTCGAACAAAGTCAATTAAATCAATCCTAATATATCATATTATCCTAGAAAATTAGTTTAATTCATTAAAAGTTTCATATTATATTTATTTGGGTATTTATAATATCAATTATGTTAATTTTTACTATTTTAGTAATTACTGCATCATCATTGTGTCATAAATAAAATAAATTATTTAATGTCTAAAAATTATAAATAAAACATCATTATGTAGGAAATCTTTTTAGATTTCTAATGAATATTTATAATCGAAAATCCAACATGTATAACCCTATGTAAAAATTGTTCTTATAAAAGATGCAAGCTTATGCCATTTTTATTTTTATTTTAACTTTATTAATATAATGTGTCCCTACCACATACAAGTGGCTCCAAGGGGTCCCCAAATTGACCCAAGGATGCCCATGGTCGGGTATGTCTCCACCAATAAGGTTAGGACACGTTTTAGGGTAATTTTGTATTATTATAATATTATTTTTTAACCCTTATTTACCGGATTTACCCTTTAACCATGGTAAATAAAATATTTACCGCAGTAATTATTCAAAATGTCTAAAAATAAAAGTTACCTATTTAAAAAATTTGAACATCCTGATTCCAAATATGGAATCCATTTTCCTAAATTCAAAACACAGAAGTGGCAGAAATTAATTTAAAATTAATTCCCGCTGTCAAAACAAAAAGCGTGTTTTTAAGAGATAATAACTATCAAAAGATTGACACTTGTTTATGTTCGGTTTAAATGTAAAATTATGTCCAACGACCAACATTATATTAAATGGTAAAAATATATTCTAAATATACTTTAAAACTACTAAAATTCATAATTTATCACTATTAATTATTTTGATTAAAAAAGTTGTTTTTAATTAAAATTTAGTAATTTTCACTATTCATCAAAATATGAATGTTATCCGAAAAGTACCAAAATTTCACCTTAGGCTGAATTCGATATTCCGAGTCCAAAAATGAAGTCCATTTTCAAATATAAAATATATATAATTTCAAAAATTAGGTATTACTATTCACAACGGCTAGTTTAATTAGTTGTGGTGTGTGTTAGAACTCAAGGTTGCGTACAACACACGCTACTATTTTATTCAAAGGAAAGCGTACCGTGGAAGCTTGGGATGTTTCATTTTAAATTTTTGATGTCCCCATTTAGTCAAAAAGTTTAAAATATAGTATTTAAAAATGGTTCACTATTAAAAGTTGATAAAAGTGCAATACTGAAAATGAATTTGTTCTTGCATTATATCTAAGAAACTCATAATATGGATTCTAAAATTATAAGGATTACATAAACATGAAAATTTATATAATACTATTCATAACCTCTTTTGAATGGCTTGTTTGGTAAGTCATGGTGTAATTGAAATCGATGTTGCGTGTAATTAATGTTATTGAATTATTTTGAAGAAATAACACACTATAAAATCTTGGGGTGTTACATTCTCCCCTCCTTCAATAAATTGCGTCCTCGCAATTTGAAATTGTTCTTCGAAAATAAAAGGTTGAAAATAGAAAATATATTTGTGGGAAAACCCACATCGGAAATTGGGTTACTAAAATTTAGTCTTAATATGAGGAAAAGAGAAATCAAAGGGTCACCACCAAATTATGATCTCAATTAGGAGAACATTGGTGGAAATTTGGTGACATATAATCGGAGGAAAAACGTAAATATTCATAGGTAGTGATTGAGGTCATCAATCACAAACAAGTATAAAATTGAGGTCCTTAAATTCATCAATTTATGATGAATTGAAATACCATCGGTTCAACAAAACATAGGGTATTAGGATAACACATTTTTGACGTTTCAAAATATCCTAGTTGAAATCCCACATCGAAAAATGAATTAATGAGGCCTCTATTTAAAATAAAGAGTCAAAAGTACGAAGATTACCGAAAATAACACATACTAGGGTTCCATGTAGGAAAATATGGATATGGAAGAAAAATCTAACCATCAATTATCTGATGGAGAGTGGTAGAGAACATGGATATAAAAAGGCCAACAATCCTAAAGCCATAAATTAGTGATGATTTAAGGTACCATCTAGGAAAACATTTTTGTTCAAAGTTGCTTTTCTTAATATTGAGGAATTTATTTATGAGATTGGCTAAGATCATAAGGAGATATACTTACTTTATAATTAGAGTTTTATCCATTAATAAATTTCTACCACAAACTCATCTTTCACTCTAAAAGATAATAGAATGTAAAAAAATTCTATTTACACTATTTGTATAGGGTTCCAAAATAAATGAATTTATAATTCATCTACATGATCTTTTAATAAAAACTACATTATTTAATCCAGGACATCTCATGGTCCAGTGGTAGGTGATACACCCTTGTCGCCCTTCGGTTGCGGGTTCAAGTCTCGCAGCCTTGCCGGACGCGACGGGTTGCCGCCCGACCTCCGGGTTGTCCTTTTATGGAAGTCCAAAATAATCCAAACTAGAACTATCCAAAATACTTCTGTCCAAACTCACAGTCCAACATTTATAAGGAAGGTAAACATAATGTAGATCCTTTTTACCCCGTAATAGCATATGAATACCTTCATCTTGTATTCTTTTAATAAACTGAAACATCTTGAATTATCATATTCCTTATTGATTACATTCATGCTCCCCTATTCCATATAGAATGCTGGATATACTTCATCAATCCAAAAATGTTTTAAACCCCAAAAAAAATGATGGAATATACAAATCATTAATCAGTTTCAAGGTATTCAATAATATCCAACATAATTTATCCAAAACAATCACATATTATTCCAAAATCACTACCTCAGTATCAGAACTATATTCTCTCAACCACATATCTTCCAAAAGTTTATCCTGATATTGAGTCACTTTTCTTTGTTCCACACAATCTCAAGTCCTTAATGAAATAGTACTGCAGTACAATCCTTATATACTCCATAATCATTATAACAAGTACATTGTTGATACAACACTCAATTGACATAATCAACATAAGAACTCTAATCATTCCTCTTCATCTGTGGTAGTATCATAACTTGATTATTATCCAATAGCATCATTTGCGGCATAGTCTGATGACTGGGACATAGGTTCGCGTAGTGTCCAAACTCCTTGCAAATGAAGCATTGTACATTTGAAACCATTTTCTTACCCTTGCAGTCACGTACTTTGTGCCCTTTTCCTCCACACTTATAACAAACTCCCATTCCTTTCAGGCAAGTTCCAGAGTGTTTCTTTCCACAGTTACCACATATGGGAAAATTCTTCTTTCCCCTCTTCCCTTTATCCATCTTTCTCTCTTCCATCCTTTTCTTCTCTTGCTTCCCTTCAAAGCCATAGGACTCAGTAAACTCTTTACTTATCTTATCAACACATGATATTATTTCTTCATATGTTGATAATACATGGGAGACTATTTCTCTTATAAATTCTAGCTTAAGACCATGAAAGATATGATCCTTCCTTCTCTTTGGATCATGTGCATTTCTGGAGTTCTCATTCCTTCTACTGGGCGCCATTTCTAAACAAATGCATAATGTAGATCAGTTTATGAATCGAAATACATAATCCCATACTCATAAAACACTTAACATAAATTGAACTATTTATGGATATAATCCATAATCATAAAAATGTTTTCTTTGAGGAAGTATATACTCATAACCCCTTCATAATGATTTGTAAAGAAAATGAGAGTTATCCTAAGCATATCCCCCGGGAGTGTCGTAACCAAGAGTGCAGCAAGGCCCGTTGTCGTGCACCAGTTCCCGTTCGAGTCTAGCTCAAAGCGGTGTTTTCGGGTTTTACCCCTAGGTACATCTGTGCCAGAGCCGCCTCTACCTGCTCGTATCCAGACAGGGATGTATTGCTCGGAAAACTCACAAAATCTCTACAATACCAAAATTCTAGGAAGTTCTTCTATACTAATCCTCAAAGTTCATCTTAAGTCTACGTGCTCTAATCATAGTTTATCTAAATCTAGCTTCCAAGGTTTGTACTCAACTTCCTCTGATACCAACTGTAACGCCCCGACCCCAACTACCCAGAGTCGGTGCATTACTTCGTAACATTGGCATGATCACAAGAAAGATAAAATCTCGAAAGACCGATTGGTTTAGTAGCCTTGGAAAATGCCAGATATATTCATAAGTTTTACATTACATTATAAAATGAAAAACTAATACAACAACATAATTTCTCAATAGACCACACTATTATCCCCTCATAAAATCCCTGCAGGTCATTCATAATATACTTCTTCACTTCCTGGGAAAAATAAAACATAGAAAAGGGGTGAGCTCAAATGCCCAGTAAGGATAACAATATAGCGGAAACTTTCATATATAAGAATAAACATTTAAGGCAATGTATAACTAAAACAAAAGCCTTTTAAAATTTAACTTCAACATAGTATGGCAAAAGTAAAATGAAATAATGCCATTTACTTGTTCACATGGATATTCTACTAATCGAATAATCACATGAAAAAATCAATAAACACTTTCATAATGTTGGAATGCATAATGCCAGACTATCATAACCACATAGCCAAGGCCTCGTGCCAAGACTACAAATAAGATTTTGTCAAGGCCTTGTGCCAAGACACTAGTTTGTCTCATGAGACCTACCGATGCATCGAGGAGCTATAGCGGGCTCCACCCGTCACTTATTAAGTCCAATGCATTCCCATATGAAAAGGTTTAAACATAACATAAACATTCGTATTAAAACTAGCATACGAAATGTCAATAATTTCACCATAAACTATGAATGGTATAAAAATAGCACATCCACAGTCAAACATATCACAAAACCTTCAATACAATATAGAAGTTTTGTATCATAATAAATCAACTTCAAATAATCTTAAAATCCATCAAAGGATGTTGACATAGATGAAATCAAAATTCTTTTTAAAGAAGTATCTCCTTTTATTTTGAAATCATTTAAGATCCATATAAAATAAAACATTTTCTTTGAAAATATTCTTATAAGCTTGTAAGGAAAGCTTTGAAGATTTTATAACGGCGTAAAATAACCGCACCCGCCGTATAAGTTAAAAAAAACATTCTTACCTCAATTCTGTCGAAAAGGTTAAAAAGGACATTGTTTTGAAAAAGACGGAAAGATTCCTTTATAAACCTCTTATAAAAAGTCAAAAAGGGGTATAAATGACTTTAACCCATATTCTTGTAAATAGTAAAAATGTTTTGAAATAAATTTTTAAGAAACATGGATGTGGATGATAAAGAGATCCCAGTAGATTATTACATATAAACAACCTCGGATAATGAAGAGATTGTGAAATAACCCTTACCTTGTACTTTTCCTTTGTTGGGGTAGGTTAACCTCCTGTATAATGGTGAAATAATTGTTATTAAATTATACAAGAATCATATACATTAATATGATATCATATATGATCTTTTAACATTGCTTTATTAATAATATCTTAGTATTATCGTCGTTTCGGGTGATAATCGATTCGTTCTTCTTAAATGTTTGGTTACGTAAGACATGTTTTTAATGGATATATAATATCTTATTCATAATCAGAATTATATTAACATTATTTTTAACCCTAAAATGAGAATAATACTTGAATGGATATGATGGAGAATGAATCTTATCGCGTTCGTGGAGACGGTAGTCCGTACGTACGCACGAACGCTACTTCCATTTGATTTTCATTTTAAAAGAATCAAATCCAAATGATACATAGGTATATTACTATTCCAGTATAATATAATATTTTATATATGTTACTTAAGTTCATTAACACCATCCTTTATACGTTCCATGTGTGGTATGAACGAGTCATATCATTTTAAGGGGGCGGTAGTCCGCACTTCCTCAAATGAAATTATCGTATGTATATACATCATGAAACGAATAATGGTATGAAATAAAATGGAATTACAGAAGCTTATATATAAAATATATATCATTAATATCATATTTAATTACAGTGCCGTCATAATGGCCACCATGAGAGGTGGTAAGATGTATTTGAACAATCATCGTTTCGTGAGGCGTTAGTTTTCCATCCACAGAAACATTATGTTCATCATCCATTAGATGGAGTTGTGTGTATGTGTAGTTTGAATCCTTCTTATAACAACATCCTAGTATATTGTGGATACTGGTGTTGTTTCAAAAGAAAGGAAATAAAAAGATTTTGGGGGTTGGAGAAGCAAAATAAATGAAAATACTTTAAGAGAAAATGTTACCTTTAATTTAGGTAACTCACTTTGGTTGGAACCAAAGGACTTCTTGAAATGCTTTCTGCCTAAGGGGAAGCTTCAAGGAGGAGGAGAGGGATGTGGGGAGCTTAGTTGGGCAGAGTTTGGACGAGCCAAGTGGCTTGAGAGGTGTGAGGAAAAGAGAAGGAGGAGTGCCCTTTTATAAGAGGGGTGAGGGGCACCTTTGGAAAAGCTAGAAATATTAATTTATAATAAATTCATATTCGGTTTCTAATGGCTCCAAAGTTGACTATTCAAAGGTTAAGGTGGGGATAGGTCGAAAAACACTCAACGAATAGAATTTAGACAGGTTTGGGTACTTATATTAACCTTATCTTTAAGTATTAACTCTAAGTTAATTAGTTTCACTTTTACAATGTCTCTTTGTATTTTTATATAATATGGTTAATAAACTTACTATATACATCCAAGCGACCCCCAAGTGGTCCATTAATGATTAACCTATCATAATATAAGTCTCTTGGCCGAACCTTAGATTTTTAGAAATTTAATATCAATTAATAATATAATATTTGTTTTAAGAACTCTTTTATGTCAATTTTGACACTATTCAATAGTTGATTTTTGTGAAACTCATAACAGATTGATTACTTCGAACAAAGTCAATTAAATCAATCCTAATATATCATATTATCCTAGAAAATTAGTTTAATTCAATAAAAGTTTCATATTATATTTATTTGGGTATTTATAATATCAATTATGTTAATTTTTACTATTTTAGTAATTACTGCATCATCATTGTGTCATAAATAAAATAAATTATTTAATGTCTAAAAATTATAAATAAAACATCATTATGTAGGAAATCTTTTTAGATTTCTAATGAATATTTATAATCGAAAATCCAACATGTATAACCCTATGTAAAAATTGTTCTTATAAAAGATGTAAGCTTATGCCATTTTTATTTTTATTTTAACTTTATTAATATAATGTGTCCCTACCACATACAAGTGGCTCCAAGGGGTCCCCAAATTGACCCAAGGATGCCCATGGTCGGGTATGTGTCCACCAATAAGGTTAGGACACGTTTTAGGGTAATTTTGTATTATTATAATATTATTTTTTAACCCTTATTTATCGGATTTACCCTTTAACCATTGTAAATAAAATATTTACCGCAGTAATTATTCAAAATGTCTAAAAATAAAAGTAACCTATTTAAACAATTTGAACATCCTGATTCCAAATATGGAATCCATTTTCCTAAATTCAAAACACAGAAGTGGCAGAAATTAATTTAAAATTAATTCCCGCTGTCAAAACAAAAAGCGTGTTTTTAAGAGATAATAACTATCAAAAGATTGACACTTGTTTATGTTCGGTTTAATTGTAAAATTATGTCCAATGACCAACATTATATTAAATGGTAAAAATATATTCTAAATATACTTTAAAACTACTAAAATTCATAATTTATCACTATTAATTATTTTGATTAAAAAAGTTGTTTTTAATTAAAATTTAGTAATTTTCACTATTCATCAAAATATGAAAGTTATCCGAAAAGTACCAAAATTTCACCTTAGGCTAAATTCGATATTCCGAGTCCAAAAATGAAGTCCATTTTCAAATATAAAATATATATAATTTCAAAAATTAGATATTACTATTCACAACGGCTAGTTTAATTAGTTGTGGTGTGTGTTAGAACTCAAGGTTGCGTACAACACACGCTACTATTTTATTCAAAGGAAAGCGTACCGTGGAAGCTTGGGATGTTTCATTTTAAATTTTTGATGTCCCCATTTAGTCAAAAAGTTTAAAATATAGTATTTAAAAATGGTTCACTATTAAAAGTTGATAAAAGTGCAATACTGAAAATGAATTTGTTCTTGCATTATATCTAAGAAACTCATAATATGGATTCTAAAATTATAAGGATTACATAAACTTGAAAATTTATATAATACTATTCATAACCTCTTTTGAATGGCTTGTTTGGTAAGTCATGGTGTAATTGAAATCGGTGTTGCGTGTAATTAATGTTATTGAATTATTTTGAAGAAATAACACACTATAAAATCTTGGGGTGTTACATCCATATCCAAGGAGATTGGAAGCCATTTTTGGCCATTTCAATGTAATCCTGAAGTCCACTATAGCATCGACCAGGGCCGGACCATGGCCATTGGTTTTTTTTCTCCAACAAGATTTGTAATATTTTCTGATTTATTTTCCTTATCCAAGATGAATTTCATTTACCAAGGAAGTAGAAAAATCTAAAAACCTCCTTTATATTATGGTCATTTGGGTTAGATGGACCGTCGAAGAATCACACCTAACACAACACCCACCCTAGGAATTTCCAAAATCATGGTTGAATCAAGTGTTCACTATATGAACCCCATACTGTAAAATTGATGTGTTGATTCCTTTATTGAAAATAAATCTCCTTAAAAAACAGAATAATTCTCTAAAATCATCAAATACACAACCATTCTCATGAAAACCGCAATGGAAAATCCATGACGATCATGACCATTATAGATAAATTAAAATTCATATATTACATGAACTACAACAAAAACTACCTCCTACATAATTCCATTTCTTGACCATAATCCATAGATATCAAGATGATACATTAACTCCATCACCATAAAGGATATCTCTAAGAGAATATAAAGTCTCCAACCTAAGAATTACCACCTTCCCAATATTATAACCTTAATATTCCTATTCAAATTATATTATAACCATATCAAAAAAAATTTATTAGTATCATTTTTACATTTATTTGATAATAAATAAATGTAGTAATTTAATATTCCTCTGTATATTATGAAAAAAATGTGTCTTTAGCGTGTTTCAAAAACTACCAACCGATAATACTTTTTCATTCATTTTTCATAACGGCCATTCCATGATGGTAAAAAGAATATAATAATTTTATAAATATGAAAAAATTATATTGTATACATAATTAATTATATTGAAAATGATCATTCAACTTCTTTTGTATTATTTTATTTCAAATTAAAACCTTTACTAAGAATATATGTACACTACAACATTAATGATCAATTATATCCATTTTTCTTTACTGCCAATATGTAATGGAAAAAAAATATTTAGTATACATAAAATTCATCCATAACACTATTAAAATTACACATATAATGATGATATTTTATGAATCCTTCTACAATTGTAAACATAAATAAAGATTTATGAAAAAACATACCCCAAAACCTTAGTCACCAATATTGGCATGAAAAAATATAATAAAGACATATTTTATTATAATAACATGTAGATTTCAAAAAATATATATTTTTATAAATATCCATAGAATTTACATAAAGAATGTAATTTAATTATTATGGATGTTGGATGATTACACATATGTAATATATAAAATGGTAATTTTATCTATTTCAATCACCAGTCATAGAATCATGATTTGATATTATTTACCACCCATTATTTTTAATGTGTAACTACTTCTTCATTATCTTATAATATGATTATTTTTTTGAACATGGAAAAATAATTTCCATTATATATCTTCCTTTTCCTCGGATAAAATTTATGTCACCACATATATATAAGGTTTTCACACACCTAGTTTCATGTAAATAAATATTATTTTATTCTATTTAAGTACACAATGTTTTTGGGTGATGCTTGGGATAGTTTGGCAGAAGTTTGGAATTTTTTATAATGGTTCACATTTGGTTCCCGGTTTTGGGATTCCATGCAAAACTTATTAGAAACTGTGAGTAATGTTACATGGACTAAGAAGAAGTCACATGAGTGGACACCCAGTTTTTTCAAATGATGTGGTAGCCTATGGGAAACCATTCATCATGGGATAGTGATATTTGGAACAGTTGGCCCATGGTTTTTCGAACCATTAAATTAAATCATGTGAAGTCCCCCTTGAGATAGATGGTAGAATATAATTGGTACATAGCTAGTATAACCATATGAATTACCATTCATGGTTTAAAAAATATATAAAAAAGTGGATATTGGTTGGTTTTTTTTGTTTTAACTACTCTCTGTTAGCACATTTTGACAAAAATGTAGGATTTATCCATGTCCATTTAATGTGATTCTTTACACATTGACATTTAATAGATAAATATGATTCTCTTAGTGCATTGAAGCCCAACTATATTGGTAAGTCAATGATTATGGTGGGTTTTCTTGGATTCCTTATATATTCTACTCCACCTCTCTCAGTTTGATTGATATATTTCTAATTCTGATAGATCTACGATAGTGTCTTCTAAGTATTATTATAAATTGATTTTTTGTTATTACGAGAAGAAAAATAAGATGATTTTTTCCAGTTTCTACTATGTTTTCAAGGATGTTTTTTTGTCATTTATTTTTTTCTCTATATTTCCATGGGTGGTTTATTCTCTCTCTAATCCTCTATTAATAATATAGATGTTTGATTTCAAATTAGAGATTTTATCTGATATTGTTCTGAAATTTGTGTGAAAATCATGTTATAGACCTTTTTTAATTATGGTTTCTAAATTTTGTTTATATTACAAAATTATTGTGATTAATTATTTGAATTTTCCTTTTAAAAACATGATTTTAAAATTGGTTGCTTCCTTGTATTAATGAAAAAGGTTATGTGGTATCATTTTCAATAAATATGATTTTTTATTGAAATTTATTTTTAAAACATGGGTTTCTCATGAATTATTCATGGTTTTGTGGTATGTGTTAATATTCATTGTGATGGATGACAGTGTTATGAATCCCCATCCAAAGTATGGCACTTATATGGGTGAGATGTAACCCTATAAAAATTGTTCATTATCAAATTGTTTTGTAGATAGATGAATCACCACTGGAATGTATAAGGTGGTCCATAGATTAACACAATGATGTAAGAGTGGATATAGATAATTGAATGTATTATTCTGAAAAGGAATTAGGGAAGCTGTTATAGAGAATTTTTTTCTCCATTAAAATAGTCATTTTATTATTTTGTTAAAACTAATTTGTAATGGAAAATTTATATATATTCATATAAACTATATTATAATTTTTTTTATCAAAACATATTTTTTTTATAAATGTTCTAACATATTCTATCTTATTTTTGTGACTAGTGAATTAATTTAGGAAAATATAATTAGTTTCATTTCTCACCCCGGATTTAGCATTTGGGATCTTTTGATGATGTCAATTATTAAAACAAGGGAATAGGTAAAGTATCGCACATATATAGTGGTTTTTTGTGATACATGGGTTTCATGTGGTGTTGGAGAATGGATATTTTTCTAGCCTTAGAGTTTTGGTTGTCTTATAATTTTGTGAATTCGTTATCGTCTATAGTGTACTTAGTTTTTTTGCAGTCTTTCATTGGTGCAATTTATAAAGTTTATTATATTAATGGAATAATTGAGTTATATTTTATTATTTCATGAATCATGTAGTGGTTTATTTGGTTATTGAATATTTAATTTTTATTTTTACTTAGAAATGAAAAACCATCACCTGAATGTAAATGAAACCAAAATCTCTTATTTCATAGATTTGAGGAATTTTGGTTTTCACTTAAGGCAATGTAAAACCATCCCTCAATATATCTCAAATGAATAGTGGATGGATGTTAAAAGTGGTATGAATACTGTTCTATTGATATATAGTTTTCCAAAAATGTGGTTTTAGTCTTTTTTCCTTCCACATTTTTTTGGCATAAGTTTTATTAATCCTGGTCCATCAATATATCATTTTAGAACTAAATTTATAATCATGTTTGGTACTAACCATACAAGTGGTCTTCAGTTCTCTTATTCAATGAGTTTGTCTTCATTATGGTATATTACATGCATCAAATTTTAAAAAAGTATTAGTATCTCAATGACGTATAATGTGGAGAATAAATATATATAGCTATCATTTTTATATTCATAAAACTTTTCTACGTAGTTGGGTACATAATTTTTTAGAGACTTACATTATGTGGAATCTCATTATTATCGGATTATCTAAGGAGATGATAATGACATTCATTATAGAAATTAAATCCCACTATGAGAGAATATATAATTAAGTTTAATGATTTTGTGAAATATGTTATTTTTCAAATAATGTTGAAGTTTATTTCAAAAGAATAATTTTGAAAAATATATTGTTTTTGTATTTTGTAAATGGTTTGATCTTCATAATAATGTATGATTTTTTTAAAAATGATTGAAACTAGAAGAGGATGGTTTCAGAAAGTTTTATTTTGATACTTCAATGTTGTAGAATTTGAAATTTTAAACCATTAGTTAATATTTTGTGAGATTTATAGTGTTTGCGGTTTGATTTAAAAATGGAACCTAGTAGGCATCATATAAATGAACGGGAAGAATTTGCTTAGAATCTGGTTTCACCTAATCCATAGGTGAACTAGTAGCTAGATCGGGGTATTGTCCAATATTATCACATTTTTGATAGTGAAAATATAATATGTGATCCAATGAATGATTATCCTTCCATCAAATTATAGAAATAGAATTCTCCTATTATTAAGGCTGATTCTAAACCAGTACAAGAAGAGGTGTGGCTGAATTGGATTAATCATATCTTCGATTTCATCAGCATAACTACAATTTTGAATATAATTATGGAAACATATATACAAGAGGATATTGGAATCCTGTGGTGGAATTTAGGTGTTCAGGCTAAACTGGATTAGGGAATTGGTTTGGTGGTTTTGAAGAATTATTTATATACAATTTTATACTAAAAAATCATAATTCAAAGAACAATACACTTATATAGCTAGATAGATGATGATCTATCTGTCATAGAGCATATAGAATTATTCAAGAATTCATAGGTCGTTCCACCTAAGGTTGTTTTCGCTGCATCAAATATTGAAAGGATATTTGAATATTGGATGAGGTAGGAGATTATCTGCTCGATTTTTTTAATCATTATAATAGATTGTTTAGATATGATCAATAGAGTTATGGAAACTGAATGTGACGTCTCTGGAGATATGGTTTAAGGGATTATATTGATACCTATAGGAATCTATGGGAACTATCATACTATGAGTTTGAAGAACAGGGACACCAATCACCATTGTGGGATCATGATTCAAAATCCAATAGTGGGATCATTAAGCTATCCCCCTTGACCCATGATCTATGAAGGATGTGTCCAATGTGGTTGGAATTAACACACAAAGATAGATTAATGAAAAGACCTTGATCATTCCAAAATAGTAATCAGATTGTGTATCTTCACCACAATTGTCAGGGTTCACAATAGCCGGGTGATCAGGAAAATATTCAGGTGTCATAGGCATCATATGATCTAACTAGATGAGGGAAATAAAATAAATCAAGTCAGTAAAACAGGGTTATCCATGGAGATTCTAAGAATTCCATGACTCCATATGATGAAAAATATCAATAAGGAAATAATAATAAAAGTGTCATAGAGAAAAAATTAATTGGAGCATAGAATGTTATTAAGAAAGATCGTTTTGGACCCTCTATGGTATGAGGATATATTATTTTGAATTATACCTATATGTAATATTGTCTTCATATAGGTTTATACCATTACTTTATTTATAATTATCTTGTTTACTTAACAGGTTAAAAATATGGGATGATTCCATTTGTGTTAAAACCTCAATCCCCACATTTAGAAATAGAATTTCATGCCATTATCATTATATAATGTACTATAAATTTTGATAGAGTTGAGATCAAATTGGATTTATCTATGCCAGATATTGATCTATATGATTTAATCATCATTATATATTGTTTGAAAATGTTCTGTTTTTCAATAAAAAGTTATACTAGAAATGTATGTTTTACAACTGTTGTTGGAATCAAGCGTCTATTTTGAGGAGTCATGAATGTAAAGGCAGCTAAAACACTATTTTTGGCACAAATTTTTGTAATTAAATCATAGTAGATGGTGGTGTTTAAATTGGAATCAATGGAATAGACCTAGAATATCAATTTTCTATATGTGGTTCATCAATTTCCTAATGTTTTTCATATTATTTCTCTGGGATTATAACTATGAGGGATGTTGATTTTATGATTGATATTATTTTGGGGACTAGTATTATTACCATTATCTCATACATAATGGGACCAAATTATTTAATGTATATGAATAAGAATTTAGATGAGCATGACAGAAAAGGGTTCAGTAGGATGAGAAAATATCTTTGAGCAGCACCAATTTTGTTTTTCAAGGAGGATGAAACCCATTAGTTGTGTATAAAATATTGTCAGCATATCGATTTTGTGATAAAGAATATGTATCTAATTATAATAATAAATTATATAATAGATTCAAATAGGGGATCTCAGTGCTTCCCCATTATTGACATATAATAAGTATATCACCAATTTCAATTTCATAGGGAAAATAGTTGAAAGATTGATTTGAGTAGTATATATGGAAACTATTGGTATGTGGTAATTATTTCTAGTATAATGAAGGAATCATAAGTATTTAGAGAAAAGGTGAATTAGATATTTTAGTTTTATCAATTATCTTCTATGGATGTGATCGAGGATTCTATACAGGATTACACAAAGACAAAGTATAAGAACGAGGATCGTATGGTGACAGTTTTGGGTACATTGATGGATCACGCATTGAATGTGAAATAATCATATTACTTATTTTGGATATAAGAAGTTCATTTCATGGATTTATAATCATATAAAAGGTAATTTCTGTATATCAATAAAATACAAATGAATTTATCTATTAAAAATCACCATTGAACATCATCTATATAGGAAGTTTCCTTGTCCTAGATGGTTATATTCAGTGCTTTGTTCATATTTTGTCATAAATAGATTCATCAATGAAATATTAAAAAAAATCCATTCCAGTGTAAAAATAAATTCATGAAGTATTTTAAATAGTTTAATGTTATCCTTATATGAAATCTAATCACAATTTTACCGGAATCGGGTGAAGAGTGTTTGGTGCATTATGATACTTTGAGATCTATGTTTGGATGTGTTTACTTGTTTGGAGATTTTTTATTATTATGAATTAATGTTGTTTTGAGTTCATGAGAAGAACTAACATAGAAATGATATAGAGTTAGCATATGTAGTCTATGTTTTTAATATATGACATCATAATATTTTTTTGGGAAATTTTCAATGTTTAAAAATAATAATAAGGTAAATCATATTTTTCACAAAGGGAATTGATTAAAAGACAGTGAATATGGATATATTTGATCAATTTTTTGATAGTAACATGATGAATATAACTGAAAATGGAATTTTGGGGTAGATGTATTAAGTATAATTTCTTATTCCTTGGTTGAAAAGGATGTTCTAGATGAGTAGATGTTGATTTTGATCTTAGCCATAATTCACTTGAAATGTGAAGAATGAGGTGATGTTTTATCCTTATTTATACTTTATTTTTTCCTTTATTTGGTTGAGATTTTTAATGATCTAAAAACAACTAATCGAGAATGTGTGGCTATGAGTTAAAAAACAAATGGTGGGGAGACACATGAGGGATGAAAGATGGATGATAGTTCAATCATGTTTTTTTTAAATAGTATAGAAGCACCTATTGGTTTTCATATACAAATTCAACCTGGTTACCAACATTCTAGAGGGTTATTTCATCATGGAATATTAAAAATATATATGTAATTCAAAGAATAATTTTGATTTGTCAGTATAAAAAAATGGTGATTGAGTTTGTTTTGAGAGGATTAAAATGGAAGAAAGTTGAGGTACAACATAAGTTACTAGCATGTTTGTTTCAGTTGTTACCTATTCAACGGTGGAGGTGAGAGAAAATAGATAGGGATTTAATAACAGGTATCCCAAAAATTCTAAGGAAACATTTTTCCATATCTATGATATTGGATCAGCTCACAATTTCATCAGTTTTCATCCTTATTTGAGGAACACATATGATGGAAAACATGTAAAATATCTATATTCATGAAGTGGTAAAGAGGCATAGAATATTAGTTTCCATATTATGAGAAAGAGATACATGCTTTACGTATCATTTATTGAAATCCATATGGGAAAACATTGGGTTTTATATAACAATGATTATAGTTTATCATAAAAAAATGGAGGAAAACACATATTAGATAATAACAATATTGGTAGTCAGGGAGCGAGATTCTGTAAAGGATTTTGGGGGATGGTGAATAGATTGGGGGTTGTTAGTGGAGTTCTCATATTACAATAGTTACCATGACATGATACATGTGGCACATTTTGACACATATAATAGTGTTCAATGTTGTTTTCCAATTTTTTGGATAGAAATAAGTGATACTTCACTAGCCTATATGAGAATTTCCCATGAGACATGGGAGAAGATTCAGTTGATCAGAAAATTGATAAAGACGAAAATGATTCATAAAACAAAATTTGTTATGATCATTGTCAAAGGTCCCCTTTCTTCAATTTGAGTGATCATGTTTTACTTATAATCTCTCTATGGATTTAAAAAGGAGGTTTTAGGATGTAGTTCAAGACATCTCCTCAATAAAAAGGCCCATTTGAGATATATGATTGGGTTGGTGAGGTGGAATATTAGTTGGGATTTTAACCATAGTTTATTTTTGTGCACAATGTGTTTCATGTATCTGAGTTAAAGTATTATTATCCTGGTCTAGACATTGTGATTTGATCAGATCACATTAAAAATGAGTTGAAAAAAACATTGATAAATATTTAAGTACTAATTGTGGATAAGAATGAGAAACTAATTAATCGAGAATCATTATAATAGTGGGGATTTTTTTGGAAACATTGTTAGATTAAATAAAAGTACTGGTAGTGGGAGAAGGAAATTAATGATTAATAGACAAAACTATTTTCGTACATTGATATATTTTTTTACCTTGTGAGGAATAAATGACCAATGATTGGGAGAATGTAAAGAACCATATTTCAATTAATTAACACTTTTATGATAATTTTAATGTACTTAATGTGTTTTCTTGTTGTTATGAAATCTTTGAAAGAAGAATGGAATGTTTTCATAAAATTATGAATGGATCATGATTGGTTCCTTGATTGGGGAACACATGAAACACTTGTAAGAAAATGTGTAGAATGAGACATGGGATATGTACAAGGAGAAATGTTCTTCCAAACCATTTTCTTGCCTAGGAGAAACCATGTAAAATGGGATAATGATCATTATCCGGGTTAGAAAATGTTTTCCCAACCATTGGATCCAACCATGTGATGTCCCATTTGATATTGAAGATGGTGAATGATTTTCATATAGTTTTTATAACCATGTGATTAACAATGAACAATTTAAAGAAGAAGACCCACAAAAATTGGGAATAAGTTATTTTTGTGTTTTATCACATATTTCATTCACTATTTGACACAAAAGAATGATTTCTAACTCTTAATGGCTTTGGTCACATTCCCCTTTAATCTTGAATTGATCAAGAGGTGTTTTATGGTTCAATGAAGCCCATCATCTGTTGATAGTTATAGCTTATGGTGGTCTTTTTGAGTTTCATTATACATATGTATCTTCTTTATTGATTTATTAGATATACATAAAATGTGGATATATTTATTATACTTTATGTCAAATATGATTATATTCATCCTTTTTAATGTTCGGGGAAGTGATCTATTCAGGGATTTTGAAGGATCAAACTAGTTTTCATTTATATTTTCATGCCATTTATCATTTTTTCTAAATACTTCTCATAGTGGCATCCCACATGAAAAATATATTTACAGTATAGTGGTTTTATTTCAAATATATTGTTTTAAATGTCTTTTTGTCATATTCATGTGAAAAAACTAAAAGAAAACCCTATTTAGTAATAGATTATAGATGTTATGAAAATTGTGGACATGTTAGGAAAAATTAATTGTTGTTTTATTTTAAAAGTATAATATTAAAATTAGTTTCTAGGATTGATGTATAGAAAAAAAATTTGGAATTTTTTTTCAATAAATAAATTTTTATAATTAAATTACTTTCAAACACATGTTCTCGGAAATTGGTTGGCATGGTTATGTAGTGTGTGTTTATATTCAATGGGAGTGTAATGGGTGTGATGTACCCCAATCATAAGTTTGTGAAATATATGGGAATGATGTACCCCATATAAATAGTCCACTATTTGAGGACATAGTGGAATGATGAATCAATAATTAGGATTATTGGAATTTCTATCAATTAATGCATGGATGGATGTGTGGTTATATGGAAAATAATTGATTATGTAAAAACAGAATTTTTTAAATTATTGTACTACATCAGTTGGTTTCATTTATTTTTTCTTTTAATTGTTTCTTGAAGTCATCTTTGTTTGGGAACTTGTTTTTAATCTGATATAATTTTTTTTCATATTTTTTATCTAAATAGTTTTTTATAAATATGATAACATGATAAACACTAGTGGAAAGTGTAGGGAATTCATTTGTATAAAATCTGTTGTGTTTAATTACTCAACCCTTTATTGTCAATTTGTTTCATCTACAGATATCGTTTATCAGAATTTGTGAAAAGGTAAGTTCTCACACTTCTCTAGTTGTACTTAATGATTCATGGGCAACATTTGGATTTGGATCAGGGAGCTTTTCAGAGCCATTATTTAATATTTTTCATTTATTTCTATTGGGCATGTAGTATTTTGCAATGTTAATTATTATTTTTATATTCTTCTACTATAGTACTCAATATAGTTTGTTTTGATATTAAAAGTATAAAAAAGATTCATTTATTCAATATAATTAATCATATAATAGTTTATTAAGATAGTTAATTTTTGGATGCTTGTCTAAATTTTAAATGGAAAATCGTCCCCACTTATTAATGAGTGTCTTGGAATTTATTTACATACCTAGGAATCTTGGGTATATTTCATAAGGCCAAGTAATATCCTCCCACCTTTTGAATCCAGTGAGGAGAGGTGGGATGTTACCAAGTGTCTCTTATAATTAATATAATTTCATGAAATATAATGTTTCCACTCGAGTCATGTCATTTATATCATATGGTATGGCTATTATATACCTAGGTACATAAAATTTATTTCAAATGATTCTAATCCGGGTGTTATATTCATTATTTCAAATTTTAAAATTTTATATATAATTCACATTTTAGTAAATATTAGTTTACCCTTATTTACAATAATTACCCTATCCAACAATGTTCTCTAATTAAAATGGATTCAAAATTAGAATTTATTTCAGTTTACCTTTATAATTACCTTATTCACATTTATCATGGATGTGTTATCATAATGCTTCATTTTTGTATATCTGTATATGTATATTTATATGATTTTAATTCCATGAATTTTTTATGGATCTTATGAATAACCCTCAGTTTAGAAACTCTCATTTTGTCTTGAAATTAAAAATAATGATTCTCTAAAAAATAATTTAACATATATATATATATATATCTAATACTTATATACCGAATAAAATATTTAATCAAATTCTAGGGCTATTATTGTTTTTTCCCATTGATGTTCCCACATTTATATAATAATGTTATAATGGGATATTCTATATTCTTCTCTTATCTCAAGCATCACGTAAAAAATGTTCTTCAAATATTATATTCATAAAAACTATCATCATTATAAGAGAAAACCTCTTGGTTATATTATTGTTTTATCTAAAAAATTATGCAATTAATTCATAAAATGCAACATGACTTTTTTTTCTTATCCAATGTGGTATTTTTTCCCAAAAAATAGAACATTATACAGATTTTTCTATATTAAAAAAAATTGTAACCCATGTTTCCTTTTCAAATAAGATGATAAAAATGATATAATTCCTTGTTTTATTGGTAATCCTTATGATTTTTTATTTTGTAATTCCATGAATCATAATAACAAATACACTTCCTCATAATTGGTTTGATGATGACATGGTTTTATTTATGGGTAAATTTACACATGGGGAATGCAAATGTACTATTTTTTAATTATCTTATGGTTGATATCTGAATTATTTATTCCTTCATTTAGATGGTATCATGAATATATCTCATGATACCCCATGTTTGGGACTAGTTAGTGAAAAATATCCACTATAAGACATTATTTAGAATGATTATGGTAATTTAAAAAAACACAATTGACCATGAGAAATTTTCAACATTATGATGATGATCCTTGGAGTTACCCTTAGAAAATAATAATAATTTCATTTATTATATTTTTCTTCATATTTTATGAATACATTATCATATGATGTCATTTACAGGTCGAGTTACCATCATTATGATCAAAAACCCTATAATATGATGATTGAATTCAGATTATTAGGTAATGAAATAGTTCTATGAGTACCATATTACTAGGATTTATAGATCCATATTTTCATTATTTTCCCCCTAGAATACTTTTGTAGTTTTGGATTACTTATTGGTTTTTTAATACCATGTTGATTTGAAAATAATGATTGTGTTTTATGGTGTGATGATGTTTTTTAGTGTACATTCATGCAATGTCACTATACCTCTTGGTCAGTTGCCAAATTTTGTGGGATAATATTGATAAAAACCCTTAAATAATATGTTCTTGACGAATTTAACACTATATATGTATTTATTAATTTTTTTACTTAAATACAAATGTTTTGGAGGAATATATTTCCCATTGAAATTTACTGATTTATTTTTTTGATTCACAAAATCATATTGCATGGATCATATTATGAAACTTTAACTAAGTTATTTCTTTCTATAAATTGGTTCAAATGAATAGTGATGATTTTATTATATCTATATGGGGTGATAGATATAGATATTTTGTTAATGTAGATTTTGAAAAAATAATTCTCAAAAATAGTTATAATCATAGCAATTTTATCTTTTAAAATAATCAATAAATGTTATTGGAGAGGTTAAAATAATTATATCCAATGAAATTAATTATACTATAATTATTGAATATAATTATGAAATGTTTTTTTCAGTATGATTTTTGAATAAATTTTCATGTTTTAAATAGATATTATACTATACCATTGTCATATATGTCCCCTTAGAAAATAAATTATTAGAATAAAATGTAAATTAATATATTTTAGAGTATCTTTTTTTGTACTTTTTATTTCAAATACTAGTTGCAATCATGATATGTTTGATGAAAATTGGGATCAAGGTGTTTTCTAGTTAATTGTAATATTGTTAATCATGATAATGTTTTTAATCTAATAATGATAGTAGATGGAGAATATATACAAACTAATATTACCGAAAATAAAAATCTAATGAAAAATTACACTTAAATTATATTTATGTGGATTTAAAATAAATTTACATCGATGAAAATGGACCTAAAATAGAATTTTCTAATGGGTAGAAAATATATAATTATTCATATTAAAAAATTGGAAGACACATAATAAGAGTTCCATTGAAAACATAATTGAAATTGAATAATCGTTAATTAAAACTATAAAACCAGTTATGTATTATTGTGAAAATAATTTTTTCTTAGTTTTTATACTAAATAATACATATAAATCCAATAGAAATAATACTTTTACTTTTTCTATGAAATAATAACAAATCAAATATGTATGAAATAACATTATCAATATTTATAAGAATCCATTGTATACATAATCTATAAGAACTCAGTGTATTTGTTCAATTAATCATCTTAATACTTATATTATTCATTTAAATAAGGATAAACTGACCAATCATTGTTTGTCTCATTAAAAAGGAATTATTATTGATAAATATTTGCCTATAGTTTCTACAATTTCATTAATTCATATTTTATTGTCTTTTTGTTTCATTCTAACATAAAACTATTTAAAATGGATGTCAAAAAATCATTTATATATAGAATAATTCAGAAATATTTTTTAAAAAAAAATAAATCTCTAATTAAACACAATAAATTTGAATATCATTCTTAAGCTATTATAAAAATTTTATTGACTCGAGTCGGCTCTTATAGCTTGGTGTGGAATAATATTTTTATTTTTATTGAATAACTATTCAAATTAATGTAATTCTGATCCATAATTAGTTATTATAATTATTCAAAATAATATTTATATTATAGACATATACGTTAATGACATGGTGATTAATTAATATAGTGATTTTTATTTTATTTTATTTTATTTTTTTAATTTTTGAATTTCATGTGAGTTTAGTAGGTAAAATGATATAATTTTTAGGACTATGAAATTATTATATCTATTTTCAAACAAAATTTAATGAATATAATTTTGTTTTGTATATTGTTAAATTATTTATTCTTTATTATTCTAATACATTAAAATCCCACACTATAAATAATTATCAATTTATTTTAATAAGTGTTGACATATCCAAATAAAGTCGTTTAATGGTTGTTAAGAATATTATTACAAATGTTAATTGAATTATTAAATGAGTTTATAATTTTATTATTTAACTCATTTTTTATATATTTATTTCAAATTATAATATTACATGACATAGGTTGTTTTAAAAAGTATGTTATGTATGTTTAATTTACAAGATAAAAGTATAATTTCACCAGGCTAAAATATTCATTTCTCGGTATATACAGTCATGGGTGGATGTAATTAAATATTACCAGTTTCAATTCATAGAGGTGGTTGTACACAAATATTCATTAATGGAAATATCATTTCCAATTTAATGGAATGAATATTGAAAAATAAGTGTCCAATTAATATAAATATAGTTCAATATAGGAACATACATTTTATTTTATATTAATATAGCAATTATTAATTTATAAGAGTATGAAGATGAATATTTATTTAAATAAATTTTAAAAATCCTATAAATAAACCATAGATAACTCATATATAAAAAATCACAATATGATAATTTATATGTTGACATTCTTAATATGAGGGTCATTTTAGAAATATACAATTCTAAAATGTTTAAATTTAGATTTTAAATGGTAATAGACAATTTAAAAAATAGATTATAATGAAAATATCGACATTTTAAATAATAAGAGTTCATAATATTATTGCAAGTCAATGTGGGTCTCAATATAATAGTTCATACATAATAATATTACATATTATCATCTTATTATTGTGGTCAATAGAATTTATTAAATTGAAAAAAATATAACAACAATATTTATAAAATTCCTTTTAAATTTGGATTATATTAATCTTACCATGTAAACCATATAATACCCTCTGTGAATCTTTAGTGATTAAAATATTTTATCCACTAATGAAAAATTATTCTATTTTGTAAAGACACAAAAATTTAGGGAAATTGTTTTTAAAGAACTGGGAATTTTATGAGTTAGAAAAATTTGGCAGCACATAATTTAGAGGCACGGAGTGCCCGGAAAGAATATATGAACATTTTATTAGGTACATTTAGTAAACGTGGGAGAGGGTTTTTGTAACTTATGAATCGTTTCTTTGCATAGAAATATGAGGACACTGATGAACTCGTAGCAACAGATTCTCTTAAGGAGACTTTCACCTCGACAGCAGTGGGTCAAGAGTGAAAGATAGAATTTGGGTTTTTCATGGAAGAATAAAATAAAAATAATGTTATGTAGATTTTATTTTATTTTTTATTTTAAACACATATTGAATTTTGAGAAATGTGCACCACCAGACCTAAACCTCCCATGAGAGGTTATGACGGTGGGGACCACCCGAACTAACCTCTCATGAGAGGTTATTCTGGTGGGGACCACCTAATGTTTAAACCCCCTTAAACACCACATTCATTGAGAAACCCTCAATATTCTTATTAAATATAGGAATGCCTCTATTAATCCTCCAACATTTGTTATTCCATCTCAATTTAATTAATTATGCTATTTTGAATTTCTGCCGAAAAACTAAATAACAGATGAAATAATCTATTATATTTGATTACCTTATCATTTTGGTGGAATTGAGGAAAAGGCATGGAAAAGGAGAGAGCATTGAATAACTTGGGAGAAAGTTGTCCAATGAATAACACCAATGATGAACACAGACCTTGACTTCCACTTTCTTCATTGGGACATTCTCCAATATGGGACGTTTTCAATTGACGATCGTCTTCCCATCCCTAACGATGTCATCTTCTCCATCATGATCTCCATTGACATATCAAATGATTTAGGGGATTATTATTAAATTCTTTAATTCTCTTGATTAATTTCATTGTTCTTGGAAAGCATGGAGAATATGGATCAACCATAATGAGTTGATCCATATTTGGTATTAAATTGAAGATTTTGTCATTCTTGACTCCTGATTTTTGTTGATCCACTTGCTACCACTATAACGTAGTGGGTGTGGGCCAAAAAATCATGGCCCGATCCCTCCAATGTTCTTCCTTATTTTATATTCACGATGGAAGAACGTGGCCTGTACGATGATGACGAACGAATAGAGAGGCTGGCTAAACTGGCCGCCGGAGAACGCACGACGCCCTTTCGCCTCGTGGCTCCGCCGCCTGCGACCTCTGCACCCTGTACCCCTAGCCGAGTCACCCTCGAGCCGCCTCATGAGCCACTACTTCCATCCATGGCCGATACTCCACCCGCGACCATGCCAACCGAGCCACCGCTGTCCTCTATGGCCCCGATGTGACGCCCCGCCGTCTGCGTCCCCGCTGCCAGACCTGCGGCCTCACCGAGCCTCCCCACAGCCTTTTCCATCCCGGTTGAGCCATAATGTGACCTACTCCGTCCTGGCATAGTCTCCATGGGCTGGTTCGAGCAGCCCCTCACCCTTGAGGCACCTCCTGACAGAGCTTCCCCATGGCTTCCGCCCTTCCGGATCAACCGCGTCAGGCTGAGCCGCCCCGTGATCTCGCGACACCCCCGCACCCGAGCCAACATCTATGGTCGAGTCGAACCACAGTATTATCCACCCCAGGGAATGATAATCCCCCCTTTTGGATCTCGCGGCCTTCCATTCCGCACAACACGGGTCGGGCCGCATCCTATGGGCCGCACTAAACTCAGCGGGTCAGGCCAGGTTGACCTAGATAGGGTCGTTCCGACCGGGTCAGACCGGTCCCAGACCCACTTCGACCAATTTACACTCTTTCAACCATAACATTGGAACCGAACATCTATTTGACAAACCATTTAGCGACAAAGGAAATATTAGATCGAGACAGTTTATTTGAGTATATCACACTAGATATTTGGATACGGATGGGGACTAGTCGGGTTGGATCGAGCATGAATCTAACTTGGCCCATGGGATTAAAAGGGTAATAACACACAAAACAGGAATTTGATTAACTCTATGTCTATTGCATTGAGACCTTTATGACATGGTAGTTCTTTGGGAAAATTTTTTGTTGTACATCTTGGCAGATGGAGAATTGACATGTGGCTTGGGGAGTGAACTCTACTAGAGATGAGCAAGCCTAGAGCGGAAACCCAGTAGCTGGTTGTGATGAGAATAATTATCCTAGAAATCCTGTGTGGGTCAGCACCTAGTGATCCTATGTAGGTCAGATCCTAGAAATCCTATGTGGGTTTCCTCATAAAGATCCCATACGGGTCAGCTCCAAGTGATCCCATGTTGCTCAGCTCCTAGCGATCCTGTGTGGGTCAACTACTAGCAATTTTTTGTGGGTAAGCTCCTATCGATCCTTTGCAGGTCAGTATCAGAGCCTCTTAATGGAGTAATATGATTTAGTAGTTATAACTAATCATCTTTTCTAGTGTAATTATATTATACCTTATGTGATCTGAGTCAGAACCTCTGTGTTCCATCATGATTTAAATGGATTACTTGATAACATAGGTATATGTATGGGCATATACCTAATTAGTGTTATCTATATCATTCATAAATTGTGGTATATCAATGGTTGATTTTGTGATTCCTTTAGGGTCTCGATGTCCCTACTGAGTATCGTTATACTCCCCCCTACATGGGTTATGCCTGCTTTTTTGTTGTGTTGGATGCAGATAACAGACAACGTTGACTGAGGCTGAGAATACCAGGACAGTAATGTGCCTGGAGGTGGACCATACGACGTGTCGGTATCCAGAGGATACATGTGTATGTGGAGTGCTGAGAAGTTGATCTGTACCTAACCTTCAGGTAGGAACCTCAAAGGACGTCCTAGTTGCTTCTTTTATGTTTCTTTAGTTGTATTGTATTTCAGTTGTACTTGTACTTTTATAGTTGGGATTGTATTCTGACCCCTTTTACTTTAAGCACTCTTTTTTTTATACAGTTTACTTGAGTTTGTATCTTGATGTGTGATGGGTTTAATGTGTTTACTGGATATAAAGGAAATGCCTTCCCAGTTTTAGGTAATACTCTTTTCGGTGCTAGTCGCCAGCCCCTAGCCTATGGAATGAGGTCATGGGGTAGTCATATCACTTGCCCCGAGGGATGGGTCGTGACAAATTTATATAAGATGAGTTGGTTCTACCGTAGAAAATTGGACTCTGATATTTTATTTTAAAGTAAATAGTTATATTTTTAGTGAGTATGGTTATCAGTTTAAAAAATCCAGTGTTGGTGCGGAGGACGACTCATCCATTCACCATGACCCTAACTTCTGATTACTGATTCAGTGCATGAAAAACACTGATTTCTTGTGGGTTTTTTGGAGTTTTCATAGTGATATCTTGATTCATCTCACCAGGTATAACTTATTAACCGTGGAACACCTATTTCTTTTCAGGATACCTCCACCCAGACAACTATCTAGGGTTTTGAGAGTTTTCCACACCGATAGCCCACCGAGGAATGATGCCTCGTTGTAGGGCCCTCTTCCGGTAGAGGCACCACCAGAGGCACCAGCGGTACCATTCCCCATTGGACCACCGATTCCTCCATACCCAGCAATAGATGGTGCATGCCACATGAGTGCGTTTCATGAGATCCAGCACTAGATACCACCCAAGATCTGGGGAGTGACAGACCCACATATGGCTGACGATTGGAAGGAGGTTGTGGTTAGAGTATTCTGACTCATAGGGACAACAACTGATCACATGCCCATCCTTGCTAATAGCCTTCTACAGGCATCAGCTGGCAGAGGGTGGAGCTTAATGCTCTAGTTTCACGGTGAGGTGATTCTTCTCTGGGAAGACTTTGAGAGCCTGTTACAGGCAGAGATTGTTCCAACGACTCTTCGCGTGGTGCGCATATGGGAGATACTTCATCTGCCGCAGGGAAGTATGATTGTGGATTAGTACTTAGTAAATTTCACTGACCTCTCATGCTACTCCACAGATATGGTGTGAGACCCATTCTTCAGGGCCCGATCCTTCTAGAAGGGACACATGTGAGAGATCAAGGATTCAATGATCTCACTCAGCATCCCGACGCAGGAGGGGTGTTATAGAGAGCCCTCCTAGTTGAGAGTTTCCTTCTGATGTAGTCGCCAGCAGCGATACCCACCACCAATCGTCATGTAGCTGAGTCTTCTATAGCTGGAAGCAGACAGATGACATAGAGGTCTAAGAGGACCAGACCTATAGGTGGACGACCACATGATTCTGTGTTGATTGTGCGGGGAACCCGAGAATGAGCCAGTCATGCCAAGAGTAGGCAGTGTTATGCATGCTGTGGGGTGGGTCACATGGATCATGAATATCTAACCCACTATATCGATAATCATCAGATGGTTTAATGAGTACCTTGGTAGATCTAGTGATTAGACAGAGGAGATCCATAGGGAGAAGGCTGATGTGGCATGGGAGCGGGTCGTGCAGGTTCCGATGGGAGATTCCACCACCACCAGGAGGTGCACCCCGACCCCATGGAGTAGGTGGACAATAGCAAGATCAGCTCCAAGCAGCTGAGGCCTACGATCAAGGTGATCCAGAGATGATACGAGGTATGATATGTGACTACTCCACCTTAACTTCAATACTCATAGACACATGTTCATGTTGTTATTTTGTTGCCTCTACCCTCGTTTAGAGCTCAGAGGTTCTGACAGATCCGTTGGCTCGATTTATATGGATAGAATCCCCTAGGGTAGTAGATTTGCAGACTATGAACTGGTGTTTGCAGTGTGAGCTTACTCTAGGAGGCGGGAGCTTTGGATTGGATCTCCTAGTAGCAGCGTCGAGGCCTTATGACGTCATCTTGGGTATGTACCTTTTTATCTACAATCCATGCTCATATTGACTATATTTGCGCAAAATGTGGTGTTTCTGCATATATTGGACCAATTTTACCTTCACCGGTGAGAAGGGAGCATTTGCAGCATAGGAAGATCATACTGGAGGAGGGTGCAGTCGATCAGTAATCAGTTGGCTAGCCTTAACCTCGGAGGAGTTAATGTTGGGAGTCCGAGTTATCATGTAGTGGTGGACCAATACACGGATGTCTTCCCTGAAGGTGTTTCGGGTCTACCTCCTCATAGATATATGGACATTTACATTGACTTGTAAATTAGGAAGGCACTAATATCTACACTTGCATATCATATGATTCTACAGTGCATCGTGATATGCGGGTACAATAAGAGGACTTACATGGGAAGGGATTCATCAGACCCAATTATTCACCCTGGGCAGCCCGGATTTTGTTATCCAAGATGGCAGATAGGAGCATGAGGCTTTGTGTTGATTATTAAAACCTAAATAAGGTGACTGGGAAGAATAAGTACCCACCTTCTAGGATTGATGACCACTTTGATCAGTTGAAGGGATCATGGTGGTTCTCAATGATAGACATCACACCAGGCTATCACCAGCTCCGAGTGTGAGGGTAAGATGTGCAGAAGATGAATTTTAGATGTCGGTACTGCCACTACGAGTTCTTGGTTATGCTATTCGGCTTGACCAACACTATCGTAGTGTTCACGGGACTCATGAACAGGATATTTCATCCATGCCTTGATTGATTTGTAGTAGTCTTCATGGATTACATTTTTATCTAATCGGCTACTAAGGGGGAGCATGCCTATCATTTTCACGTAGTACTGGACACACAATGAGATCACAAGATTTATGGTAATCTCTTGAAGTGCCAATTCTGGATCTAAGAGGTTCACTTTTTGGGATATGTCATATCAGAGGCTGGAGTTGCAGGGGATCCAGCAAATATTGAGGAGGCACATGCTTGGGAGCCACCCTACACTGTGACAGAGGTATAGAGTTTCTTGGGTTTGGCTGGTTACTACAGAAGATTTGTGCAAGATTTCTCCAAAAATGCAGCACAAATTTCAGCAGTGATGAAGTGGGGGTAACTCTTATTGTGCTCAAAGAGATGCCAGTAGAGTTTCTGGAGCTGAGGAAGAGACTGAAAAGTGCCCCCATTTTGAGGCTTCCATAGGAGGGCGTAGAATACGTAGTCAACTGCGACGCATCATGGAATAGAATCGGATATTTCCTGATGTGGGAGTAAGAAGTTATCGCATATGGTTCTCGGTAGCTAAGACAACTCGAGCAGAACTAGGCTACCTATTACATGAAGTTAGCACAGTGGTCTTCACCATGAAGATGGGCCGACACTATCTGATGGATGAACTCTATAGAGTCTACTGAGATCATAAGATTCTCAGGTATATCCACTCTCAAGAGGAACTAAAACTGAGAAACCGACGTTGTCTTGATTTCCTATAGGACTATGACTTCGAGATAGTATATACTCCTGGGAAGGGGAACGTTTTAACAGATGCACTCAATAGGATGTCTAGTATACAACTACTAGGTGAGGCGATGAAGTAGATTACCACTTTTTATATATCCTTTGTGGATCAGGATGGAACAACTTTTCTACAGTCTCTTATAGTCAATCCCCAACTTCTACAGTGAGTCGGGGAGGCACATTGTGGGGACGCAGACTGCGAGACTCTACGTGCTCAGATATCCCCAGGACAGGATCTTGATGGATTTTTTGAAGGTAGTGAGCACATCATCCTCTTCAGAGGATGTACCATGGTACAAGTGTTGCTTTTAGAGGATGTGAGGATGGAGTTCCACACATCCCCTCTAGAGTTACATCCAGAAGTGGCAAAGATGCAACATGATCTCCGACGAATGCACTGGTGGCCAGGAATGAAGAAAGCAGTTGCAATGTTTATCTATCGGTGCCTCACTTTTCAGCATATGAAGGTAGGGCATTGGGTACCAGCAAGATTGGTTCAGTATTTAGAGGTCCTAGAGTTGATGTGGGATGGGATATACAGTTAATTCGTGACATGAATTCCATGTACATAAATGTGTCATGACTTGATTGGGTGATCGTTGACCGACTCACCAAGTCTTCCCAGTTCCAACCTATTAGGGAGCAGGGTTCAGTGGAGGGCATGTGACGTCTCTATGTACAGGAGCTTGTAAGGTAATGTGGAGTACCATCGATGATTGTCTCCAATCGTGATGTACACTTTACTTCCTGGCAATGGAAAGGGTTTCAGGAGGATTTCATGAAGCAGCTTTGTTTGAGCGTCACCTTCCATACTCTAAAGGATAGTAAAACTGAGTGTACCATTTAGACCCATGTGGATATGTTATGTGATTGTATCCTCAATTTAGATCATTTTTGGGAGGATCACTTTCCATTGGTGGAGTATTCATACAAAAACAGTTATCACTACACCATTGGGATAGCATCTTTTGAGGCGTTTTACTGGTGACCTTGGAGATCACCTTTGTGCAGGACTAACCTGGAGGAGTGAGCACATATGTGACCAGATATGGTACTAGATATTATAGAGGAGGTGAAAATCATACATGTGTGGATGAAGATAGAAAATAGTAGGCAGAAGTCATATGCTGACATGATATGGAGACCTCTGGAGTTCGAGGATGGTGACCACGTCTTTCTACGGGTCTCACACAGACGATGATTACAGAGAATTGGCCAAGGTGGAAAGTTATCTCCCAGATTCAACAGACCCTTCCAGGTCCTCAATATAGTTAGCGAGGTGGATAACCGCTTATCTCTTCCACCATAGTTTCTCCAGGTGCATGATGACTTCCACATATCCCAGCTGAGGATATACATGCACAACCCTTCTCACATCATCGACCATAGTGAGATGGACTACAATGATGGGGTGACTATTACAGAGGTTCCAATAGAGATTGAGGTTCGAAAGGAGTGAGAACTTCATGGATGGTGGATTCCTCTATTGCATGTTAGCAGGCTCCACGGGAACCTCAAAGAGAGAACATGGGAGCGGGAGGCTCAAGATTCGTGCTTAGTACCCCCACTTGTTTTCCTAGTATGATTTTTGGCTTATGGGGATGCAAAGCCCTGAGGTGGAAAAAATGTATAGAGTCTAAAATTATCAGTTTTTTTTTTGAAGAAATATGAATTTTACGAGTCCATGAAATTTGATGGCACATAATTCCAATGATCAGAGTGCCCAGAATGAATTTACTAACATTTTATCATGTACTTTCAGAAATCATGCTAGCAGGTTTTTGTAACATTCGAACCACTGATCAGAATTGAAATCTAAGGACATCGTTGAACTCGCATCTCTTGTATTATCTTAAGGACTCCCTCACCATGACCATAGTGGGTAGAGATTCAATAATAGAATTTGGGTTTTTGAGGAAGAATAAAATAAAAATAAAGTTGTGTAGTTTTTTTTATTTTTATTCTTAAACTCCATGTGGATGTTCAGAATTGCGAACACCAGACCTAAACCTCCAATAAGAGGTTATGATGGTAGGGACCACCTGAACTAACCTCCCATGGGATGTTATGGTAGTGTGGCCACCTAAGGAATATACCCCCTTTAACTCCCCTTTAATGGAGAAACCCTCAAACATCGTATTAAATTTTCTAGAACCTCTAAAACTCCTCCAACATTTATTATGCCAACACAATTTAATTATTTAGCTTATTTTGAATTTGTGATAGAAATATAAATAATAGATAACATTATCTCTTATATTTGGCTTACTTTTCATTTAGGTGGAATTTGGGAAAAGATTTTGAAAATGAAAGAACGTTCGAGAACATGGGAGAAAGCTATCCAATGAAGAACGCCAATGAAGAATGCCGACCTAGACTTCGACATTGTTCCTTGGGACATCTTCCAATGTGGGACATATTCAATCGATGATCGTCTTCCCATCCCAAATGGGATCGTCTTCTCCGTCATGATCTCTATCAAGGAATGAAAAATGGTAGTTGGTTATTATTGAATTCTTGAATTTTATCGATTAATTTCATCATTCTTGGAATGAATGGTGAATATGGATCAACCAAAATGATTTGATACAAGATTCATATTAAATTGAAGAGTTTGTCATTCTTGACTCATGATTTCTGTTGATCCACTTACTACCACTCTAACACAGATAGTGTGGGCCAAAAAAACATGACCTGATCCCTCCGTCATTATTCTTTATTGAGTTCTTCATGATGGAAGATGGTGGATTACATGATGATGACAAATGAAGAGAGAGGCCAGCTAAATCGGTCACCAGAGAAGGCATGATGCCTCGTTGCCACGTGGCTCCGCCACTCACGCCCTCCGTGCCCTAAGGTCGAGCCGCCTCTCGAGTCGCCGCCGCCACTATCAGCGGACTCGCCACCTGTGTCGCCGTCGTCATCCATGGCCCTACAGCACCGCCCAGTGGCTCCGTCTTCCACGGACCTGTCGTGCTGCATGCGTCCTCTAACCTCTCGATCGGGCAGTCCCACAACCTCTGCCCACCAGGTAGAGACACCCTGCTTCCTCGTGGCTCCCCCTGGTCGAGCCACCCTGTGGAATCCACACTACCAGCCACGATACCCTAGGCCGAGCCACCCCACACCCTCACGTCACCCCAGTACCTGTACGACAGTCCGTGGTCGAGACGACCTGCAACCTTCGCTGCCTCACAACACCTACGACCCACCTCATGGACCTCGCGGCATGTTGAACCACACAGTGTGGGCCAGGCTGGACGTTGTGGGCTAGGCCAGAACTAGTGGGTCACACCGATTTGAACAAGACTGGGTCAGGCCAGAATGGGTTTGGCCTAGTAAGTCCGACTTGGTCGGACCAGACCCAGACCCACTGTGACCCTTTTACACACTTTTAGCCATAATATTGTCATCAAACATCCATTTTATGAACCGTCAGTCGTGATGGAAATCATGGATAAAGGTAGTCCCTTTGAGTATTCCCCACTGGAAATTTAAATAAGGATGGGGTATGATCAGGTTGGGTCGAGCATGAATCCAATTGGGCCCTCATGACAAAAAGGCTTATAACTCACAAACCATGCATCTGATTGACACGCCCTATATAGCGTTGAAAACCTTATGACATGGAGGTCCTTTGGGATAGATCTTCGGGGTATGTCATGGCAGTTGGATAATCGACCAGTGGATTGGAGAGCAGACTCTCCCGGAGATGATCAACCCTAAGGATAAAACCTAGTAGCTGGTTGTGATGAGATGAGTGCTCCTAGCGATACTGTGAGGGTCCGCTCCTAGTGATCCTATGTGGGTCAGCGCCTAGCTATCTTATATGGGTATGCTCCTAGAAATCCTCTGTGGGTTAGCTCCTAGTGATCATGATTGGGTCATCTCTTAGCAATCCTATGTGGTTTAGCTCATAGCGATCCTGTGTGGGTCAGCTTCTTGTGATGCTATGTGGGTCAGATCCTAGTGATCCTGTGTGGGTCAGCTCCTAGTAATCCTATGTAGTTCAGCAACAAAAGCCTCTTAAAAGTGTAATATGATTTTGTAGTAATTACTAATCATCTCTACTACTGTAACTAAGTTATACCTGGTGTGAGCTGAGTCAGAACCTCTGTGTTCCTTCATGATTGTGATGGATTACTTGATAATTTAGTTATATGTATGGGAATATATCTATGTTTGGTTATCTGTTGTTTTCATAATTTATGTTTTATCATTGGTGGGTTTTGTGAGACCTTAAGGGTATTGGGGTCTCTAATGAGTATTGTTATACTCACCCCTGCATGGGTTATGCCCGCACATTGTTCTGTTAGTTGCAGACAACAGACAGCGCTAACTAAGGCTGAGAATACTAGTACTGGACAGTGCCCAGAGGTGGACCATATTACGTGTCGGTATGCAGAGTATATAGGTAGATGTGGAGTGCTGAGGGTGTGATATTTAACTACCCTTAATGTAGGAAACTCCGAGGACGACCCAATAGTTGATTTTCTCCTTCTTTAGTAGTATTTTATTTCAGTTGTACATGTATATTTATATTTGGGCTTGTATTCTGGCCCCATTTAAATTCAGCAGTCATTTTTTTATATAGTTTACTTGTGTTAATATCATGATGTGTGATGTTTTGAATGTATTTACATGATATAAAGGCAATGCCTTCCCAGTTTTAGGTAATACGCCATTCGGTTCTAATTGCCAGCCCCTGGCCTATGGAAGGCGTGATTAGGGTAGTCATGGCACTGGCCCCAGGGGACGGGTCATCAAATATATAAAGGATCATTCTATTTTGGTCTTTCAACTATTACATGAAATTCAATATAGTATTTAATTTATGATAAATAAATACTAAAATACATGGGTTTTATATTCAACCTCATTATATAAATTGGTTACATCCAATTCCAACTATTTGTTACTTGTTAGTTTATATATGATTATCGATAAGATTTATAGAAATCTGGATATAATATATAGATTTCTATAAACCACAATATCTTCTTAATGACTTAGAGTCATGTCATAAAAATTTCTTATGTATTGTAATTATATTTAATAGATGTGTGAATTATTTTTCCCATGTGAATTGGTATGTTATGATTTCAATATAATATATTTATCATCCCCTTGAATTTTGGAAAAATGAAAAAAACAATATAGTTGATTCAATTCCTCTTTCATAGAGATATTATTTCTTTTTATTGAGTGTGGAAAATAAAATTGACTAATTATTATATCAAAAAATGACAAAGAATAATTATGTATTAATATTGATAAATAACCATCCCTTAATGGATCATTAGATCCATAGATAATTATCAATATATTCCAAAGATACAATTAAAAAATAATTATAATGACTTAAGATAATATTAAATATAAATAAATAATTATGTGAAAAATTAATTCATTAATTCAAAAAACATCAATTATTAAACCCATTGATATGAAATAATATATTGAACAATAATTAATTCCTTAAATAATATTTCTGGTAAAACATGGATTAAATAATTATTTATTTACCAATTCCTTATCCCATAATCCGTAAAAAATAAGATAATTTAAAAACAAATCATAGGATGAATTAATAAGTTTTCAATAAAATAGTATATGAGAATATTATTAGATACCACTTGATATATTATAATTAACCACAAATACTCTTTGCATGGCATTATTGATAACCTGTTGATCTAAGTTAGAGGGGATCCGTTAATATTTTATTAATATATAAAAGTTTGTTTAAATCCTGAAATCAAATAATATATTGGTAATCATTGAACTGGGATGGCGATACATATTATTAGATAATTTTATGATTGATTAGGTAATCACATATGTTTGACTTCTTCCAAATACATGATTTATTTATATATATATTATAATTAATGTTTCTTAAATAGATTGAATATTTCTTTATCACCGTATTTTTGATGCATAGGATATATGAAGATTCCTTATTTCACATACACCCATGACCCATCTAATCATTTTATCTTCATAATGAACAATATTTAAAAATATGAACACCTAAGAAATAATTTAAATAAATAATTATTATTATTTACATGTAAATATTTTTTGGTTTTATGTTCTTTAATTATTTTTTTAATAGGATAATAAAATCATTATTTTCAATTATGGAATTATTTTATTTTACAAAAATTATTTCTTTGTGATTTACATGATATCATTTTAAATATTAATAATTTATTTTTGAAAATAAAATGTTTAAAATGAAATTTTTTTTATAATAAATATATAAATTAGAAATTAAATAGTTGTTTAGTATGATTTTATAAATATTTATTCTTTATTGAATAAATAAAAAACATTATTTTCTTAAAATTAGTATTTTTTCATCAAATAAAAAATTTTAATGCACCATTAAAATTATATTTTTGATTTAAGGAAACATATTATTTATATTACTAATATTAAAAAAATATTTCTTTTCAATTGATATTATTTTTTATTAATAATTTCATTTTATTCGTAAATCATATTCTCCAAAAAATAATTCATTAACCATTTCAATGTTGTTCTAAATATATATTTTGACACTTATACAAATTAATTATTCTATCATGTATTACATATTTATAATTATGTGTTTAAAATTTAATATTTTGCCCAATTTCATTTTTTCCATTATGTATAATTACCATTGTAAAAATGTATAATAATATTAGAGGGTAAATTAGGTTATATAATATTGATAATGACTGATAAAGAATAAAATAACACAATTATTCATATTTTATTTTTTATAACTTTAAAATTTTATTATAACATCATAAGTAGGTTATTTTTCTTAAAAATTTCAAAAAAAATATAATTTATAATAAATATTGTTTTTTTCAAATTGAAATTGTTATAATACCCTCATTATTGAAGGTAAAACACGTTCCACTATTTCACAAAAAATATAGAGTCATGTATTTCCTTCATGATCAACCCAATCCTCCCCCTGTTATCCCACCCTAGGTCCTAGAGTTGATATCATTCTCATATATCCAATCAAATAAGTATAAACATGTTAACAAGAATGAGTTATCTGAGGATAAGTTACAGGTCCTAACTGATATATATCATGTCTATTACATTATCAACCTTATTCAAATTTAAGTATAGTTTTTTGAAATGATTAAATCAATATATTCCATATACAAAATTTAAATGAATATAAATTAAAAAAACGGTTCATCTCCATTGAAATCTTATGAGAAATTAAGGCTTTTCATGTTCGTACATGTGTATTCCCATCTCCATAAAGTGACGGGTTCTATTTTTCATCATTATTTATTATTTTTGTGTAAAATTATATAATTAATTTTTCTACACATAACATCCTGAGTTCTCATAAAATTTAATTTTCATTTTATAAATTGGAAGAATCTGATGTTATGCAATAGGGGGAGACTATTTTTTGGATGGAATAATTGTAGGGAGTTGAGGATGGCTGTAGGACATAGATATGCAATGCAATGAACAAAAATATTTTATTTTTAATTCATGATTTTTATTTAGTATAGGATTCATGGTTGTTTTTCCTAAAAAATTTCACAAAAATATCATGGTCTTTACTATTGGAAGGAACCCCTAGTTTTTTATTTCTTTGAAATAATTTAGGAGAAGTATAAATTCCTAATTTATTTTTTTAAAGAAAAGATGTTGCTAATCATTTTTCAACAAATATATCATTCCCTCTAGGTGAATTCATGAATGGTATGAAATCATCTCCTAAGGTATGATCATCATGATCTACTCCCTCTTTTCGTCATTTACAAAAATGTTGATCATATTGGATTTACAATTGTGAAATATCCATTCCACATCCTTCTATTATTTTCTTTTATTTACATCACATCCAATATTTTTTTCCGAGAAATGTTTTTCATGTTTTAATGGGAGCAGTCTCATTACCTATTTTGACCTATTGTGCTTTAATTCAAATGAGTGTTCACCAATGGAGTCATGGAATATGGTATATTTATTCTTCTTATGTTTAGTTCCTAATATATTATTTTTAATTATAAATTGTGATGAAAATTTCTCACGATGCATCTAAAATTAATAATATATTAAACTAAATGGTTTTGGAATCCATATTTGTTCTTATCTATCATAAAATTACCATAATGAGTGTATTTCATTTTCTAAAGAAACAACATTGGTGTAACTATCTTAGAGGAATATGAACCAATTATTAATATATTAATTATATCATCTTTTGAAGAATTTTACATAGTAATAAATATGTTAGGATATTAATTGAATTAATAGTATGCCTGTTCTTGGGAAAAAACTTTGATTTATTCTATATGATAAATTACATAATTAAATGAACCAAACAACAAAAATAAATTATCTTGATTATATTCCCTGTTTAATAATATTTGAATTTGATAGCTAAATTTTTTTATAATAGGCATAGAGAAATACAAGTTTCCCAATATAAAGATTAATTTCATTGGATCATCGAGTTTTATAATTATTTATTCATGTGAAGAATTATATACATGTTGGGAGAAACACTAGTAATGTCTTGGGGGCCTCTCTATTCATTGACCTTACCACATTGTCAATGATACCAATTACTAAGGGGAGACACCATCAATGGGCTCAGTGGCAAGGTGTTCATACCAAGTCATGGGTGATACATGGTCAACTACATGAGATATTGTGGATGGTAATTGTGGGTCTATTTCATGCTAATATTTTATTGATACATGGGACTCCATTTGTAGATCTTCTTAGACTGAGTCCTACAGTTATGGTACTCAACAGATCCATTAGATTAATACATTGAATTCTATCTTGATCACATGGGATGGGATCAAGGTTACAATTAATACATTCTATATATGACTAATTGGAGAATAAAAAGGTCAACATAAAATTCCATGGATCCATCAACCAATCCAGTTCACATGCTTGGGCATGGCCCAAATATTCCAATGATGTCAATATGAGCACCATATATTATCTCACATATGTACAGGTCACATGAGTTCAGTGGTATTTGTCTTATGATGAAGTAAGAATAGTCTGTCACGTAACCCATTAGGATCCCGATCCGATATATATATATATATATATATCCATTCAATTATTATTATTAGAATACTAATTATTTTATGTGAACTTACGAAATTGATCTAGACACCTTTGATGATGGACTAATGATTATGTCATTCACCCTTAATAAGCTATAATTGGTACCCAAGCAGACTTCATGGTTATAGGAACATATAAAGGGATGAATCTAGTATCAGTTGCATGATTTTGAGAAATATAATGGAGTATAAGGAAAACAGAAGCCTATAATCATTTCTCCAGTAGTAGAAAATTTGGTTTTGTAAAATTTATGTTATAATGATGTATATTCGTATATCCCCTATTGTAATTTACTAATTTCACTAGTAGAAAATAGAATGATAAATATGTTTTTTTGGAGATCAATGGGTATAGGATTTGTGAGAAAAACATCAGAGGAAAGATTTATACCAATTTTTCTCCAAAAATAGTGTATATAGGTCAACCATATACCCATGGGTTTGGAAGAACAATGGGTACAAATTTCGAGTGAATTTTTTTCAATAAATTATTATACTCATGTTTTTGAAAAATAATGGGTATAGTTTTGTCTATTCCAATAGTTTTTCTAAATAGTTCCAATAGGATTCTTCGGATAAACATTTGACATATACATATAGTTTGAATAAATAGTGGGTATATGTTTCCCCTTTATATTTTAACAAAAATAAAAATAAAAATAAAAATAAAAATAATTGTTTTTATATATTTTAATATATATATATATATATATAATTTTTTATATAAGAACACAAAATGTAAGATAAAGTAGATGTAGTATCACTAGACTGTATGGGTGTAGGTGGTGGGATCAAATCCCAATGGGTGTTTTTTAATAAATGACCTATACTGACATTTTGAACAAATTATGAGTATTTACCTATACCCACGGATAGGTCAAACCATGGGTATAGGTAAACACACACTAAATTTATATATTGTGGGTTTAATAATGTGGTCATAGGATACATATACCAACAAGTTGAAAAAACCATGGTTATATGTCTATATAGACGTCCAGCCTTCGAACAGTTTATATAACCATCGGTATAGCCCATACCCATAGTTTTTATGATATACCCCAAGTTCTGAACTATGTGTATATGTAAAAATTATATTACAGCTTTGATATAAATTCATGATAATTATCATCACTTTTATCTATAAATTATTATAATCTTCCTTATATTAATTTATCTTAATGATCCTATTTTTTACCATGAATCATAATTAATAATGCTTCTTTTTTTATTTCTATATAATTTAATGTAGTTATACACATTAATTAATTATGGAATTGGCTCCCCACAGACACACCTAAAGCCCTTTATTCTAGTCTATAATCTATGATATACATGAAGGCACGCATTAAGTCATGGGGACAACCATGCTGGGGAACCAAAATGTGAAATATGGGGTAGGGAACTATAAATTGTAATCAGATGTTATTTTATCATTTTATCATACTATTTTTGTAATATATAAGAAACATGAAAATAATATAAATTATTAACATTACAATTCATTGGAGTAGCTAAACCGTGTATAAGGAAGAACAAATTAAATGGGATAGATTGTTTCTTATATTGGATTACACTTGTTATAATTGAATTGATTTCACTGAATGGTGATGTACTTGTTTTGTGATATATTTATTACTGTTATTATTAGAACTATGCATTTTCATTACCATGAAATTATACAATAAGGGAATATAAAAATTCATATATCACTATAGGATCCTTTGTACATAAATTTTATGAATTATTCAATACCATGTCTATAATCTTACATGAATTTCTTATATCAGAAGTGTTTGTTGTCTATTCCTATATATATATATATATATTTGAATTTCCAAAAAATTCAATCATGTATGATATTATTAGATTACTTAAATTTACAACATCAATAAAAATATTTTTCTTCTAGGTTATATTTGGGATAACACCTTAATTACCCAATTATGCTGAATTTGAACCAAGAACCAGTAAATCAATGATAGGAAATACTAGTTGATTATAAATATAAATTCCAATGGAAATTTATTAAAAATTAACTTATATTAATTAAGAATATTATTGATTAATCAAAATCACTACACATGACATGTAACATCTAGATATTGGACAAACATGTCAGTACATGGTTACTAGAAATGCATATTTGAATTTAAAATAGAATAAGCAGTTATAAATATGGAATTAGGAATAAACTAAATTAAATGTGTTATTATTTTATATATAATTAAATAAGAATAAATATAAATAATTTAATTCTTTAAAATGAAAAATATTTCTTTAAATGGGATTTAATTTTCAATTGAAAATGTGTTTACCATAATACATAAAAATTTGAACTACATATACCTGAAATAGTATGGTTGTTTTTGATATATTATCCCTAAACAACCCATAGTAGTGTGATGTATTATGTATATTTTATGGCCTTTCACGACATTACTCCTCACCTAGACTTGGGTTTACAAGTAGGATTAGTGGTTTGATTTATTATAAGAAGGTTTTGTACCCTTTATTTCATGATTTATATTTTTATATATGTTCATAAATATAATATAAGGAACACATTTGGATATTTTTGACCAATTATACGTGAACTTACTCATGTTATATTTATGATGGTGGTGATGACCATTCTCTATAGGTGGTGGGCACTAATCCTGCATTATTATCTCCTGTAGTGCAACTTCAATATACGCATATTTATCTTTCACTATTCACTAATAATCTTTTCTGAGATAGCTTAAATATATTTATGGAGTTTGTACTAGTTGATATTAAACATGCCCCTACTACGGAAGAGATGTCGCAAGAGTTCCATTTGTTAAAACCTCCAAATGATTCAAGGAACTATGGTCATCGGGCTACAAATTCATGGTTATAAGTTAAGATGTTGATGTTTGATCATTACAGACCCCTCCAATGAGGTGATTTAATATCTATACAACCACTCTACAAGATTTAGGAAATCATTTCTGGGAAGTCATTACATAGGATGGATTTCATTATGGTATGGTGAGGGTGGGATTCTTGATGAATTTCGATGAGTAATTATATCCCTAAATGTAGTGAGAAGATCATAACTAATAGTTTATTCATATTCAGTTTGTTGTTATGACAGTTTTGGAATATTCATGTCATTTAAAAAATACACGGTTTTCACTAGCACTGACTCGTGATTAGGTAATGAGTTTACATAATTTTTAAGATGGGATTATGTACACAATATAATCAAATGTGAAAATCTTATATCCAACCACTAAAATAGAAATATTGATTTGCAACCTCATTGTATAAGGAAACATGAAGGAGGTGGAAATGTGATCCTTTGTAGTTTACTATCATGGAAGGATGTCGGTTTCTATGGAAGAAAGAAACATTGGTTTTATGTTGGACATGGGATAGTACCAATTATATGATATTCAACAATTCTTATACGGTGTGTCACCAATTTGGAAATAAATTACATAATAATTCCAATTATACAAGGATCCTAGAGTAGTTATGATTTTTTTGTATGATGGGTCACCTGAATTTTTTCTGTTGAGCATTACCTCATGCATATTAAATGAATGGATTCTTATTGATACCACTATTAGGTAAAAGAAATTTCACTCATTGTTTGGTTGGGGTTACATCTTCTAAAGACTGATCTAGGTGAGGAGGTGATCAGGGATGAGGTATTCGGTCATTTGATGTTTAAGGCCAACGAAGCATGTAACATGCTGGAATTTCATGAAATATTTTTTTTCAAATTAATTTAATATTTTTTAAATATTCTTATTTCATGTAACATGAAATATTTTTTATTATAAAATCAATACATTTAGATTTCATTTTATACAAAACCTATTTAATAGTGAACTACATATAACATATAGATTACATTACAGTACATCAAACCCTTTGTATTGCGTGTAATAAATGAATTACAGAGTCCGTATGATAGATTTTCTGATATAGATGGATGAGTTTTTATAGAACATAAATACAATATTAATATAATCATTATATTACTTTTATTATTAGCACCCAGCAATTGGAATATATGTCTAAAATAACATTAAAAAATTGTGAAAATATTATTTATAGATGTATATAAAATGAAAATTTTGATTATCAATTAGTAGAAGTGAATGTGTAAACTATTTGAAAACAAACATGTTTGTATTCCATGAGAACAATTGTTATGTAGAAAAAATATTATATCAATAAATTAATCTAAATACATTTTATTAAATTTTTGAATAAAATATTTTAAAATATATTAATACCATATTTTTAATACCCATAGATTCAATTTTATAGGAATAAGAAGAGAATAAATAAAATTTTATGTATTAAATAATGTATTCTTCAAAAAGATAATTTTACCTCCATTAAATATGGAACCCATTTTAATAATAATTTTTATAATTTTCATAATTTTTTTAGAAAAAATATACATAAATGTTTATGTATAATATCAAAACGTACTTTGGTATTGATTTTGGATTTTTTTTATGTTTAATAAATTGATGAATAGTGAAAAATACTAAAATATAATTCAAAATTATTTTCCATCTGATTTATTTATAAAATTATATTTTATAGTAATTTCATTTTAAAGAATTATTAGACCATTTTTTACACAAAATAATCCAATATAAGTCATTAAATCAAAATTTTCTATGAAATTGGTTTTAAAAAACTTTTCACACTTCTGGCATTTTACTCATAGAAAACTATTTTTCACGACAAATCTGCTAGATTATTTTGAAATTAATTTCCACCAAATATTTTATTAAAATTTTAATGAATAGATTAAATATCTGGAAATACATTAATTACTAATCATTAATCAGTTAAAGATAGTTGTGAACAATAATATTAATGAATATCGTTGAAATAATTTAAACTGATTAAAAGAAATAATAGCCTAATAATAGACCAAACAATAAATATAAATCCCAATAATCCTAGAAACATGATCCAAAGATATTTGATGGATTTATTTCAATGTAGACGCTTATTGGATATAAAGTTGACAATTATTGAGAGAAAACGATGTATGGGATAACTCTGAATAGTATTTACCATCTACTACAAAAACAAGCAAGGGAAGCGTTACCCTTTAATATGTTCTAAAAAACGCTGATAAAGGGGTCCTTTATAAGTGGTTAAAAAAGCACTGATAAAGAGGCACGCTTATCAGCACTAAAAAATAGCTCATAAAGGGGGCCTTTATCAGCACATTTTTAGCTATGAAAAATGGGGGATTTATCAAAGCTTTTTCCTACCGGTGATAAATTTTAGGTTTTAACAAAATCATGAGAAATTAATTTTTATTATATAAGTATATTTATATTTATATTGATATAAATATAATATATATTTTTAAAATATGTTTTAGAACGTTTATATAGACTATTAAATTTAATATATAATAAATTTAACGAAAATGGATTTAAAATATTTCAAAAAATATAAATAATTAATAATTTGATAATTATTATTGATTAAGAATCATTTAATAACAATTTAAAGGCATAAAAAACCAAAAAAATTAATAAAAGTTCTAAAATAAATTAAAATTTTAACTCTAACTTCAAAGGGCCATAGCATTTGATCTGAGTGTCGATTTGAGCTCTAAAAATTATCAAATTGAAGCCTGTGATGAGATCTACGCGTTGGTGACTGAAGAAAATATTCTCTAACAAATTTTGATGCTAAAAAGGCCCAGAAGTCCTCCAAAACTGAGTTTTTTTTGTCAGGATACACTGATTATTTAACATTCAAATAGGTATAATATCTGATACAGATGTTCGTTAGCACTGTACCACATATCATATCAAAGATTGTTTCATTTTCATTGATTTGACTGGTTGTGGAGTCAAAACAGGCATCTGGATTATAAGTTATGATAATTTTAACATTCTATGGAGTTTGAAATGCAGACATAAATATATATATATATGTATATGTATTTATTCATAAATATATATGTGTCATTGTGTCTATATGTGTTGTATATATGTATGTATGTATGTATTTATTTAATTATAAACACAGATAAAAAAATATTTCAGATATGTATATAAAAATAATTTTATAAGTATATATTAATATAAAAATTAATATATCGATAAAATTTATAACTAAATATATAAATATAAATAAATAAATATTAATAAATATTAATATATGAATTAATATATATATATACTAATATATGAATAAATATGTATATATTAATATGAATCTAAATCAATATAAGAATTAAAATAACTATAACTATATAGATATATTATTAAATAGAGAAAAAATAAAAATAAATTAGTGGTAAAGGTGCAATCACGAAATATATATGTGCATTTGAAAAAAGTGTAATTTATGGTTTAAAGAGACCATGAAAATGGATAATCTCGTTGCAATGTACAAAAAGTGTGATTTATGGTTTAAAGAGATCTCATTATTGGGTCATATCATAACCAGAAATTGGATATAAATGAATCCTTCAAGAAAAAATGCAATAGAGGGATGGTTGAGGCCAACATCTGTGAGGGATATCAATAGATTCATCAGGTTCACTAGATATTATCGATGATTTGTGATAAATTTATCATGATTGAAAATACCTCTCACCGAGCTAACTAGTATTTGAGTCATGTTTCCCTAGAGGGATGAATGAGAACAAAGCTTTATGAAGTTGAAAAGGAGCTTTATCAATGTTCTTGTGCCCACACTACCCATTAGTGGTGAACATTTTGTTATATTTAGTGATTCATTGAAAAATTGAACAGGATGGGTGTGGATGAAAAATGACAAAGTCAATGCCTATGCATAATGGAAATTGAAATTTCAAGAGCAGAACTATCAAACACATGATCTGCAGTTGGCTGAAGTATTCATCACCCTAAAAATTAGGCGAAACTACCTCTTTGGGGATAAGTTTTAAATCAACATGGATCAAAAATACTCATTTATATATTCACATTCTTTGTGTTGAATAAGCACAAATGAAGTTGGTTATAGCTGTTCGAAGACTATGACTAGTCAATATTTTACTCAACTAGGAAAGCAAACAAATCAGATGACGACCTATGAAGAAATGAGCTAAAAATTTTATCATTGATGAGAATTGTATAGGATCCAATAATCATATATTTGATTTAGATAGACATAGGAATAATATTTAAGGGAACATCATCAATACATTAACAATTTATTTCTCAATCAACTATTTTGGGAATGTTTATGGATGATCAAAATAATGATATAATAATTAAGAAGAATGTAGAAACAGCCATAAAAAGGGAAATCCTCAAAGTTCAATGTTAATGAATAAAGAATTGTGATATTTGGAACAAGACTATATCTTCCATCAAATCCATAGTAAAAAAACAACATTTGGATGATGAACATAGTTCAAATTTATCTATTCACCAAGTTAAAAAACGATATATCAAGATCTCCAAGAGCATTTTTGATTGAAATACATGAATAAAGAGATCAAATAGTATATATAAAAGTTCCTATTGTGTCAAAAATTGGATGATGAGATGCAGAAGTCTATAGAAATTATGAACCCATTTCCTATAAAAACAACAAAATGGGAGAACATCACTATAGACATTTTAGATAGTCGTCTGAAGATATCCAAAGGAAATAATGATATATAGGTTGTGTTGGATCAGCATACAATTAATTCCCACTTTATTGAAATTTAGGAGGATTTTTAATTGGATAAAATAGAACAAATATAAATAAAAAAAGTGGTAAGTAGTAATGGATTACCACTATATATTGTATCTGATTAAGATCAATTATTCATCTTTATGTTTTGGAAGAGTCTCTAACATGATCTGAATATTGAGCTAAACATCAGTATGACTAATCATCCTAAAACTAATATCCAATCAGAGCATGGAATATATACACCAGACGACATATTGAGATCATTCTCAATGGGCATAAAAGGAGGATGGGATCGACATCATCATCTGGTTGAGTTCTATTACAAAAACAGTTTCCAATTAAGAATCCAAATGGATCCTTATGATTCTATTTATGCGAAGAGGTGTAGAATTCAATAATGATGGGATGAAGTTGGGGAGAGAAAAATAAACTGTCCCAAAATGGTCAATGAAATGGTGGAGATTGTAAACACCATACAACAACACATTAATTCTACTCAGAGTCAACAAAAGTGTTATACTGACAATCATCGAGCAGACCTGGAGTTTGATGTTGAAGACATGGTATTCCTCTAAATATCATCATCGAAGATAGTTATGAGATTTGGGAAGAAGGGAATGTTAGTCCAAGGTAAATCATCCCTTTTGATATCCTTGATTATATTGGACAGGTGGCCTATCGACTCAAACTCCTACCAAACCTATCTCAAGTAAATGATGTATTCCATGTATCACTCTTGAAGAAGTACATACCTGAACCCTCACATGGACTCAATCCATATGTGGTGCCATTGGAGATTTTCCACTACTATGAAGAGAGTCTGGTGAAGACCTTATATCATTGGGAACATGTTATAACAAATAAGTCAATTCCCCTCGCCAAGTTGTTGTGGTGAAACAAGAACTTTTATGAAGAAACATGTGCATCAAAGGAAGTAATAAAGTAGAGATTCCATCAGCTGTTTTACTATGGGAAAAAATATTTTAGATGAATTTTCTTAAGGGGGTAAGATTTTAACACCCAAAATTTTATTAATGAATATTCTTCTTGATGTAAATAAATGTTTTATTATTTAGTGTTTTTATAGAAAACATATCCATTTTAATGGTTTTATGTTTTTGTATTTTAAAATACCATTATGAATTTTTTCCATTTCTAATATAGTCATTGAAGAGTGATCACATGATTAATATAAATATATGTCTTTAATAAATCAAATTTACTTAGATAAAGGAAGAAATCCCCATCTAGTAGAATTTCTCTATATGATGACCATTTTTAAGAGATTGGAATGGAGGTAGGTCACTAAGATTATCTCTTCGTCAAACTCAAACATAGTTTCAACACATAATGCTTGAATGGAATCACCTATTAGAGAAGTTGAATTAAATATAGATTACCACCTGTGATCTATTTTGATGAATTAATTAATATTTTAATTTAATAATACTTTATGAAAATAATATTACTAATTTTTTTATTAAATATGAATGATCATATAATATTTAGGAATTAAATTGAAATTTTTAATAATTTTTGAATGTTGTTTTGGTCAAAACCCATGAATTTTCGATTAATATAGTTTTTAATTTTAAAAGATAGAAATTTACACAGTCAGAAAATTATTTAGATAAAATGAATATTATTTTGGGAAACAGGATCACAAAATTATCCAATAGTGATTTTTTCATAACTTTCATTGATATTCCAATTTTTGGGTAAAAATTAAATAACATTTGAATAAATAATGTTTTTTTATCACATCATAATAATAAAATTACGATGTAATAAAACAAGATAAAAGGGTTATTTTTCCATTATATGTTTTACAATTAAAATATGTGATTTTAATTTTTTTATTTATTTTACAATGCCTTAGTGTACCCTTCATGAATTATGAAACATTTAATGATTTTAAAATTATTTTTTATTATAGTGTTACTCACCTCCACCAAAGAAACACTGATACATTAATAATTTAGGAAATTTTCCTCATAAAATATAGTTTTCACTACACGTTGACAAAAATCATTGGATAAAACCAAGGGATGGTGTGTGTTTTTGATTAGTTAATTGTTTAGTGTCCAAAATAATAATAATAATAAAGAATTCCTCTTCCATTCCTATATAAATCCATTCATTCTACTATTCATAACTTCGTAAACCATTTGGAGCTCAACCAATACCCGACAAGATCTCTCTAGAATCCACCCAATGCACCCTGAGATGCTAGGAATCCTCTCTTAATCCTCTCTGAAGCATTTTGGATCCCACATCCATGTAAAGTATCCTCACTTTCTTTCCTTCCATATCTATTTCCATGTTTCCTTATTGTGTTATTCCATTTTTTTTTAAATTAAAAATATTGGGAAATGATTTATATCCTCCCCTATATTTCCCTCCTTATGTTTGAATGATGAGAGATCCCTTTCTCGCTCATCAATTCCTCAGATTAATACACGTAACCATGTCAATATTCTGGAAGGGATTTTTCTCTCCTCATCTAAATTCAAAAAATCAATTTATATTTTGCATCTATATTCCATGACATGTGTGGGGATATTTTAATCCATGACCCCCATAATTTCCATTTCATGTATAAATGATTAGATATTTTTTTCTCTCATCATCCCATTTTACAATTTCTATTTGAAGTTGTTATGCTACCAATGATACACCAAAACATCCGAAGACAGATCATCATTTTGGTGAATACCATACCCATTATTCAATAAAGGATATTCACCTTCATGAAAATGAACATTTTGATTGGGGACATATGTTTATGTACTAGTCATCTCTTATTCATGGAATAAATTATGATGTTTAAGTAATCCATGCTGTAGGATATATGTGGTACACTTATGAATGAAATGAAATGATTAAGAAGGGTGTACTCTAACAGTGATCCAATGTGTTGGGTTAATATCAGTATCATGATAAGTCATGTGAAATGATGGTTTAATTAATATAATTCAAGTGGAATGAGGGTTTAATCATTATCCATGGGCAAGTAGCCTGGGGTTATTCAAATATCATGTTAAATGTTTTTCCACATTTCTCTATTTTGATAATCATTCTGTATCAAGACTTTATGTTCATGTTTCTATTATGCACCACTAATATTCCTATTTCCAACCATATATTTTATTCTTCATGTTATGACTTGTTTATTCCCTTACTAGGCATTATAGCTCACCTATTTTTTATGGAATTCCCTAGGGTATCCAATGCAATGAATAAGTATAATAGAATGTTGTGGCCATTGAAAAGAAGTTCCAATAATGATGTTGTATTTTATGTTCTATGTTGTTATGTAATATTCCTAATTTCCCAGGACATTAGACATATCAATAGTAAGAGTTTCCTTAAGCTAATGTTTATGTAATAAATCTTTTTTATGTGTGTCATAAAGAGTATGGTTTTTATATATAACATACATGAGGTTTTTACATATATTTATAAGAGATAATATGATATCCTAGGTAATTAAGAATGAACCCAACATCATGAAATGGCCATGGTGAAAAAAATATGGTTAGTCACTTTATGTGTGATACTAGAATGCATCTTTTAAAATTATTAGAAGTGGTGGGTCATTTTTGGGCCATATTACGAAACAAATTTCCTAGATTTACTACAATGACAGAGGAGTATTTTATTATAGAGTCAGTTATAGGTGTGACACTAGTGTCTATAACCCCATATAGGATGACATATATGGAGATTCAGTAACACAGGATATAGTTGGATGTTTTAGATGGAATGGGTTTTTCTATACTTTATATTATACCATGGGGTTCAACATTACTATTTTCAGGAAGTTCGATGGATCCATTAGGTTGTAAATGTATTAAATATGGTTTATCCAGCTTATGTTGAAGAAATAATATCAGTTTACTCATATATACATCCTCTAATACCATCTCTAAGGAGTGACAATATTATATAAGATTGATTTATGATATGGTACTATTAGGTGTGTATAAATCCATTAGAAATACTATGAATTGGATTATGATGTAGGTATTTCATAAATGAGTATTTAGTTATGTTTTCCTAACTTACCAACGTGACAATGCTCTCTATGGCTATGATGAATGTTATTCACCAACCATACTAGGATTAATTTTTTATAGACATATCTAAAGTCATCATGATGTTTCCAAGAAATAGACATGAAGAAGCCTCCCATATTGATATCATGTTAAATATAATTATTGATCCCTTATATACCTTTCAGGGCTTATCTCTTCTTTTCAGCGATGACAACACTATTAGTGGATCCTCCCCCGTTTTTGGGGGAGGATGAATCATCGTTAAATGAGAGAGGAGGGTTCTTTCGGCCTTTTACCAATAATAATTTTCTTTCTCCATTCCTATAATTTTCTCTATGCCCGAAGGTTCAAAATATTCTAGATGGATTTTCTAATATTCATCTCTTGTCCACTGAGTTTGTATAATCATCAGTACTGTTGAATCGCACTCCTATCGATCGCTTTAAGCATAAAAGAACTTCAGTTGATTACTTCGACCAGTTCAACGTTCGTTTTTAATACCTTCATGAAAGAGCAGTTTTTGGATTGCTCGACAGCCACCATATATTTATTCATATTGAACCGGAGGCGTATCTCATCAAGGGATGGTCAAGGGTACCTTGTATCTTCAACAGTTTTAAATTCATCCTCCCACGGTGGACCTTTGATTTGCACATGAATAATGATTCTCCTGCTACAGCGGTTTGGGTATGTTTTCCAAATCTATCTTTAACATTACATAACCATTCAATGATTTGAATTATTAGAGACCTTGTAGGAAGATTTCCTTGTTTTGATAGCCGCACTAAGGCTATGTGCTATCCGGTGAATCCTCGGGTCTGTATTGAAGTGTATGCTTCTATATTTCCATTCGATTATGTCTGGATTAATGCTGGAGAAGATTACAGGTGGAAGCAGCAGTTGGATTTTTAGAATTGGACTAAGTTCGGTCCATCTTGCAAGAGTTTGGGCCACCCTTTGGAGGTTTCTTGTAGGATAGACACTGCTCCGTCATTGGAGGTAAGCCGCTGGGGGAAGCAGATTGTGGAAAGAAAATGGGATGTTGCACTTGGTGAGGATTCAGAGGTTGTTGTGATGACTGGTCTGGTCAAGGAGGCTTTGGGGTCCAAAAATGGGGGAATACAAGAGTCAAGTCCCATGGTAAAAGACCTCTTGAAGGATTCCCACAAGCTGATTATAATGAACTTTCATACATATGAAACTCCAAGTGGTATGGAAACTTAGGTTTACCCAATGGTAGTAGAGGTTTTCAACAGGTTACGATAGGATTTGGAGGGCTCCTCTAAACTCTTGGCTCGGAGGGAGTCTGGATCGGGTTATAAAGTTGATTGTTTGGATCAGTGCATGTATAGGGAGAATAAGGTGAAGGAGTATAGGGTGGGGAGAAAGGGAGTTACCTTGGGCATGCCTAGTCCTAATAGTGTTGGGGGATCTAGAATAATAGACCCCTCGTCTTGTCCCTTCCTCATTTAATACAACAGTTTTAAAGGCCTTTCGAAAGGCATTTTTTAAAAAGGTTTTGATTCTGGTCCTGTGCTCGGTGGTGATGGTAAGGGGGCCTTTGTGGGAGGGCATAATACAGTATGGTCGGGTCACGAGGAAGTCAATATGATCAAAGAAGAGGATTCTACAATGGTGGGTGTCCTGCATCAATTTATAATAACACAACAGTTACAAGGAGGGGGGATGCATCGGGTAGAAAAGAGAATGCCTCGAGTACCAAAGGGATAAATGTTTCTTGGGAAAATATGAAAAATATGAGTGGTCCAGCCTACCTATCATACAGTGACATTCTATAGAATGGGATTGGAAGGATGACTGAGTGTGAAGGAACTCTATCTACTACACTAATAAGACAAATGAAGAAAGACTTCTCTTACCTTCCGTGACTGATGTGTATCCGATATTCCCTTAAGAGATAAAATGCTACAATTATGTCCTTCAAAAACGAGAATTTGATCAGGAAACCTTTCCTAGAGAAACCATTACTAGACCAGATGGGGAACTTTGAGAAAATTAATTACTTTTTGAGGTAGCATAAATCAGCCTCTAAGTGGGAATAAACTATGGTAGAAGGGGATTCTTGTGTTGGATGTGGAGATGATTATGAGTATTATGATATGTAGTCTTGTGGTGATCTGGTTGGTTTGTGGTTGTTCTGCATATGTTTGTTTTATGATTGTTTCAATTCATGATCTGGTTTTTGTTAAGGGTTGTGTGGTTTCTCACTTTTCATAAAATTATTTGATATAAAAAAAATTTAATTTTCAGTTAGTTAAATATAATTATTGAGAATCTACATTATTATATAATTATAATATGAAAATTTTGGATTGATAAGTATTAATTCATTTGGAATATCATTTCATTGGATGCCATGTCTCTTGAAATAGATAAAATGTGTTCTATGGATTCTATAGGGCAGTCCTAGAATAAAATGACTGAAATGGTTTATTGGATATGGGTCGCTGTTATAGGTTATTCATAAATGTAATTTAACATAATGACTAAATGCTTATATTTTTTAAAAAAATAGAGTGAATTTATAATATTATAAATCTTGTGAGACATCATTTCAGGAGTTGAAAGGGACACCCACCCTAATGCATTACTTGATTCCCCCAATGATTGGACAGATTTATACTATTTAATGCATTCAATTTTTGAATAACAAAGGGAGTAGTTATGATGTAGGGAGATCAGGTTGTATTGTATGTGTCTCACCATTTGAGGCCTCATGAGAGGAATTATCATACATAGGACCTCATACTATAGATAATGTTTCATGATCTATACTGTTGGAGGCATTATCCATAGGGTGAATATTAATTTATTTATTTATGTAATAAAATTTCAAATAAATCTACACAGAAAGATACTTGTAGTTGTGGTTGTGTCTTAGGGTTGAGTACATTTATTACTTCAACATTGAGCATTTCTATACACCTAGGATGGGTATTATTAGGGCTAATTCTGTGGGCTAAAAAAACAGATGAAATAAATCCTGGATCCCATCAATTAATAGAATTAATATTTTTTTGATATTCACCTTGAGTTTTAGAAATAGCATGTTCCCCCATTTGTGTACTCTATTGTAGTGACACTCACCCCTATGAAATGGGGGAAGATGAGTCATCTATTGTATCCTGAGGGCCTCATCTCTAAGGATTTCATCACATGTGATAAACCATTTCTTAGTGGGGTTTTTTCAAATTCTGAGAACCAATACCTCTTTAGACATATAAAGGATCTTTTTGGAACATGGTAATAGTTTATTCCTTAATATAAATCCTCTACTAGGGATATTCAACCTAGTTTTACAATTATGTACCAAAATGTATATCATCATTAATGGTTGATGGGTCTAAAGAAGTAGCTTATCAGTTTCATATCTTTGTGTTCCACCTTTTAAAATGTTATGGTAGATCACATAGAAGCTGATGGTTTTCCGTAGACTCTATCTATTCCTAAGAGGAAATGGAATAGTATCACTATATATGTAATTATAGGCTTACAGCGATACCCACATGGCAACACCATATATATCTGATCCTCTATAGTATGTCCATGGTTTCACAATTTCTACATATTTAGGTGAAAATCTATTTTGATGATTTTAGTAGGCTATAAAGCTATGATATTTTGAAAATTTTTGCATATCACTTTTCAATTATATTAGACAGAGAACCCAATTTACAAAATCGTTCATAAAGGGGAAACAAAAGGAACATGGTTAACATGTGATGTTTTTTACATCAGATCACCATCAAACAGATGGGCATTCGAGTTTGACTATATGGCTTTTAGAGGACACGATCTAGTAATGAATTCATGATTTTAGAGGTTCATAGAAGAAACATATACCTATGAGTGAGTTTTAATAAAACAATATATTTCAAGGAACAATTCAGATTAGTCTATATGATATCCTTTATGATATTCCATTCTATCAACTCAATGACAGTTAGAGGTACATGAGGCACTACTATTGGGTCCTCTTATCATTCACGACACAACAGACAAGGTATAGTATATTAATAAATGAATGTATATGCATTAGCCTAGGGATAAGTCATTTATAGAACATCAAAATAGACTAATGGGGTGATATTTGGTACAGTAGGTCATTCTATGAGTTTCACCCAGATTGGGTAATATAAAAATTTGGAGAAGTGAAATCTAGCACCTAGTTATTTCGTGAAATTTGAGATTATTGAGAGATCCAGTTTAGTAACCTATTTATTGAAAATATATTAGATGTAATGTTCTATGAACTACTTGTTCCATGTATTAGAGCATATATGGTATCATTAAAACCATCCCATTCATTTGATCATGAAGAAATTGTTCCAGATAATGATGAATCCTTTAAGGATAATTATTTATGTATATTTGATCTGAGTATGAACTCCATCCAAGGTAGATCAATTCCATTTATCTGGGTATAGTGGAAGCAAAATATTGTACATAATGAGACCAAAGATAGATATGTTGATGTATATACTAATTGGAAAATTCAATTCACTGATGATTCATTACCATTGTTAAAATGACAACTCATGGAAAAGTTTATTTATGGATCCAATATTATGAAGTCTTGAATTTTTTTAGAGGTATTTTTTCTTTTTATATTGAGTAAATCCACAAAAATCAATATCAGTAAGTCTATTTTATTTTCAATAGAATGATTGTCAGGATATAAATGATAACTATAGGAAGTATACATGGCATGTACTAAATACACATTATGTTGTTATAATACAAAACATATTTAGAGTATACGTTGTGTGGTGGGTTTGAAGGACACTTTTCAAATAATGATATTTATTTTTACTAGAGGAAGGTACCCCATGATCTAAAAAATATATTTTAAATTAATATTTTAATAAATACCTACATCATTTTTTTAAGAGTAAGGGGAACCTTTTTTTTTGAAAAGCTACATTTTCTATAGTGGAAGACATTCATGGGTGTCCTTCGACACATATATTGTGTTTTTTCATATCCCTTCACACCATGATCTATAAACATCACCATCAATAACATTGAATATGCAATGGAAGTATATCGATTCCCCATCCATCTATTCATAGTTTAAATATTGTCCCATTCATTATTTTTGTGTAATATTATATCCCACATATTTTGGGTATTTATCTTCATTACCATTTTCTCCAAATATATAATTACTCAAATTCAACCAATGGGAGAATAATCATCTACGAACCCAATATGAGTGGTCTTGTACATTACCAATTCATTCATTCAATTTACATTTTTTTCACTATATAAGATTTAATTATTTTTGAGAAATTCCTATAATATTTTATTAAATGAAATTAATTGGGATTTTTACTCCATATGCAGTCCTTAATAGTGGTGAATACCCAAATTAGTTTATTTCAATTTATGAAGGTTCCTAAAGGGAATTCATTCCTTAGATTCATCTTTTCCCCTTTTCAAATGATTGTTTGAAACACACATTGTGGGGTATTTCCTTTGTAATAAATATAATGGGATTTGAATTGAATTAAATTTATTGATGGCCATATGTTATGACCATTTGGTTTTTTAATTGTTGGAATTTCAAAATTAAATATCAATAAAACATAAATAACCGTGAAAGATTTTATTCATTGTTCAATAAGATGATTTTTTAGTTATCATTCATTTATACTATGTAGAGTGTGATGTAGGGCTCCCATGTTAAATATGAAATGGATTGTATCTTTAAGCATTACAATTAGTACTTCTTAAGTGGAATTGTCTAAAATCTTAAAGCAGTGCCATATATATTCCTTATATTGGATGACTATGTTTTTTCATCAACTTCATATGAGTGATAGAAGTCCATTTGGGAGACAACATGGAGGGGATTGGTGTCTATTTATTTATAGCAATTCAAGAGTGAAACACAATCTTCTATGGGAGATACTTGGTATGGGATCAATTGTTTTATTTTACAAAATACATAGAGTGATACATGGGATTCCATTTATGGATTTCCTTGGATAGAATCTTATAGTATTGTTATTTTATCATTCAAATGGAGTGAATCTTTGGATTCCTTATAAATCACTGTGGATGGGCTCTTAGTTCCTCATAGTTAATTCTAAATATCACTTATTGAAGAAAAAACCTATTTTTAAAATTAGATGAACTCATCCACCAAACCAAATCACATCATAGTAAGAGTCACCCATTTGATATTTTATTAATAACAGTCTATTATATATTATCTCTCAAATTTCGGTGTCACTTTAGTTTAAAAAGGTTTGTATTCTGTTGGAACTAGTAGTGTTAATTGAGTAACCGTTGAAGAATGCAGTATGATATATATATATATATGTTCTTCTCAATATATATTAACATACTATATTTATCTAGAATCCATTATTGGTGGTATACTAATATATATCACACACCTATTAATTCTACCTTGTAACCCTAGCAGACTTTAGGGTATCATATATAGATAAAAGGATGATTCCATATATTGATGTTGGATTCTGTGTTATAATATAGAGTATGATGTAGTGGAATGATTTTATGATTGTGATTCTAGTATTATATTCTTTGGGCCTTTTCATTATTTTGTTTGCCTATGGCATATGATATTAGTCTATATTCCTGTCCACTTATTTTTGTATTGATACATGATAATCATCATGATTTGTATCAATTATTTTTATCATTCTCCACCGGCTTATTTATTCGGATGAAATCATTTTTAACCAAATGTTTTCATAAAAAAACTTATGATATTATCCACATAACTTGTACCATGAATCTACACTCTAAACCTTGAGCTAATAGTATCATCACAGAAATAACTGACACAATAACTAATAGTTGGATTCCTTTGGTGTATGTGGAGGCACACTTGTTTTCATGTGTTAACCCATCATAGGGAACCAATAAGTTTATTCTGGGGTAGTATACAACATTATATTATATTTTTAAAATATTGTAACTATTTGGGTTATTAATCTAATTAATGTACATATATTGTAACACATGATTGGAATCATCATGACTGAATTAATAATGATTTATAAAGTCATTTATTTTATTTAACAGCAACATGGGGTACTATCTAATGAAATGACGAATGGAATGTTAATTATGTAATGATATTATAACAAGTTATATTTTTGTTTCAGGATCAATATATTCTAATATATTTGTCAAATTTTTTTGTAGAATGGAAATATAATCTCTTTAATGTATTTTATAATTAATTGTAAATACTCTTGGGGTGGTATAACGGTTACATGAATTTATAGAAATATTAATTTAATCATACTTGGAATATATTATCCTTTAAACCATGTTATAATTTAGATGGTTCAGTGTAATTTTATTTCAGGTATTGATGTTATTTTTTTTATCAGTATATGAAATATTTCATAGCTAATGGTGATATATATTATATTTTTATTAAATTTAAATTCATATATAATAATGATTTAATAATATTGAAAATGTATTAATAATATGAGAGACACATTAATGAAACTATTTAATTTTGTATTTCAGATATTATTGAAAACACTCATATTATTTAAATTATTTTTGTCTTCGTAGTGATTGATTAAGAGGTTTTATTTTATGATTATTTTATTGGTAATATTATTGATGATTTGAAATAAAATAATACTAACAGTGTTCTTTGTTATATGAAAATTTCAAAACATATTTATCAAATGGATTATTGTTGAGTTTATAGAACTAATAAAGTAGTTGTGTGAGTATCATTATAAGGGTTCCATATAACCTATCAAATATCTTTAGGGTGAAAAAAGTTAATTTTATTAAAAAATAAAATGATTTAAGGATAATTTGAATTGATTATATATTACCTAATAAAATCAATTTTATGATAAAATATTTATTATCTCATATTAAGGATTTATTAGATCTGAACCTTGGTGCACATCATTTTTCCAATTTTGTTATCAGATATGGGTTCTTTCATTTAAAGGGGAATGATGATTATATTATTACGATGAAGATCAAAGCTGGGAATGATTTTTATGTAAATGAAATTATTCTATTAAGGTTAAATTATTCACCATTATAATTACGGAATTAATTAAAATTGTGTTAAAGTGGAGATAAATATATATTTTTTAATCATTCATATTCTGGTACAATAAAAAACAATTATGATACTGGAAAATATGTAATTATAGTATTTTACACATTAAATGTAATTATATTGTATGATTAATTGAGTAAATTTCATTTGTGAAGAAATATTTTTATTTTAATCTATATATTTTTTGAATTGGAGGAATAACATTTAATACTACTACAAAAAGAGTTAGAAGAGAATCTATGTCCTAAAAATTTCATTATGATTTGATATTTTCTACAATTAGTGTATTCTCACCATGGAATTGTTGTGAACAATTCCCTATTATCTATATCATAAACTATTTTATCTTTAAAGTGAATTTATTTTATCCATAATATGAATTATAAAAATTATTCAACAAATATAAATTTGTATTTGTTAATTATGTAGTGATTATCTTTCTAATAATTAATCTTGATTGTTTTATATACAATGATACTTCACTGAAGTCCCTATATTGGATATTAATATAAAATTATCATGATATCATATATATATATATCACTAATTGAATCCTTATGTGAAAAATTATCCACCACATCTCCATGATTTGGATATAATAGTTTTTGCTTAAAAAATATGGATTTATATAAAAAATTGGGTGAAATTTGATATATATATATATTTATAATAAAACTAATATTTATATAATCCATTATTATTTGTTTAATATGATGTAGAAATGATGACATAACATAATAATTTATAAGATTATATAATTATCAGTCCACCAACTAATAAAAGAATGGTAGATGATGCATCATGTTTAAAATATACTGTGGTATTATATCTAGACTGATGTTATGTTTTTGGAGTGATTAGTAATTAAAAAACAAATTTTTATGTGAATCACATAGTTCCCCAATCGTCAATCCACCATGAATGGAATAGCAAGTAAAATTTAAATCTAGAATATTATTGGTGGGATGGTACAATGAATGATATTATTTACTTTAATAAGAAATACAGGATATTCCAATATGATAATAGTGTCCAATAACTAAAAAAGGTCCTGAATCATTATTTTAGAGTACCTAAATATAAATAGTCTAATATATATATGTGTTTGTGTATTTCAATGTATTATTAGCAAAAAATATTAAGATGATAGTGTAATTTGTTTTATTGTTGATCACTTCCAAATTCAGTGCATTGTCGTCCTATTTAATGTAATTTGTCATTGGATAAATATTCAATAAATTATCATAAAGATATTATCAATATTAATGGAGTCACTATCTCTATTGTATCAAACTCTGATCAATTATTTGTGTCAAATATTTCAACGAAATTCGTAATTGATTGTGTTCTGAAATAAATTTTATTAAAATTGTTCGTCCATAATATGATAAATATTCAAAATCAAAAATTTCATCATAATTGGATATTCATCATGTTTACTCATTTTATTTTTAATTTTTTTTAATTAACATCTTTAATTAATATATTATATTCATCAATTATTTTTCATTATAGCATATAGATACATCCCTCTAATGCATCATATGGAAAGCAATGAAAGAATCTATTACTTTAAGGGGAATTTGGTTAATTTATATTACCAAAACTAGAACTAGATGAATAAATTATATTTAATTTAATCATTATTTATTATAACATTAAGAAAACTAAGAAAATGAACTAGTGTTATGAAAATCTTATGAAGATAGATCAATCATCTCTCTTAGGTGATTAGGTGTTTCTTTATATATCTCAATGGAATTCTTTTATGCATGTTTGGAAGAATTGACATATAAGGAATAATGTTTTGTTATCCATATCAAAATTATTAAAATTTTATATTTCATACCAATATTAAAGATTTAAAATATTTTTTTTCTTATATTGTCCTATTTCAAAATTAATTTCGTGGAATGAAAATTACTGATAAATATCATTACTAAAACAAAAGTTATTATAGTTAGAGGATAATATATTTTATGATGAAAATAAAGAAAATATTTTTTTATCAGAGATAGAATACATTGATAAATAACATTAATAACAAGCTAATTTTCTTATTGATGGATAAAATATTTGAGGAAGCAACGTGAGATTTGGAAAAAGCTATGACAAAAAATACCCACTATTTTTAAACAATAAATAATATATAAAGGAAATATATCTTAATTATGGTTAAATTTTAAACCCATGGTTATCCAAGAAATAATGAAATATTACGATTTAAATCTAGTTATTATATTTATTTATATGTAGCATTGTATTATAAAGAAGTTAATTGAATTTTAGTAGATTAATAAATAGTTTTAATTTTCTAAATTTTTCAATTAATTAAGTTGGTTTTAAAATATGATTTTAATTAATTTAGAAATAGATTTTAATAATGAAATTAAGTAATTATTTAAAGTTTCAGTTAAATCTGTTGCAATTTTTGGTTTTTTAGATGAGTTATTTTTGTGTGAATAGTGGAAAAAAACTATTTTTCATTAAAAATACATCATTATTATAAATTACATTTTATAAAATGATAAACATATTTAATTATTTTAATATAATATACAAAACAATTTAATAAAAATTATGTAAATAATTCCATATGAAACAACATTATAATTTTTTTATATAAATTATCATTTTTATTCTGAAAAAAAAAATTTATCAAAAATTCTTCTTCATTGAATTCCAAAAAATTATATTCAAATAAAATAATTAGTCATAAAAATTTAAATTTAAAAATAAATTTTATTATTTGGAAATTGGAGTTTCATATTTGTATATGTGGTTATTTGCATTTTTTCTCATTAAGAATAGATAGAAATATAATATTATGATTCCATGCTAAATGTTCAATCACTTTATTTATGATAATAATTATGTAATGACACCACTAAATATTATGTTTATTATTTTTAATGAGGTTATTTCAATCCTTATAGCATTATCTTTAATAATGGATATGTTTGGTTCCACATTACCATGATTAATTCTTTATAATATTTAATTGTATGAAAAATAACTATTGTGACACTAATGTCCCTTATTAAAATGAACCACATATCCTTCCTTTGAAAATACTAATTAAGAACTACAGTTCAACCAATCTATAAAATAAATTATTCATAACATCCATACCAACCTCCTAGAAGTAATTTTATTCCACAATGTCCATTAATAGAATAATTATAGATTAATTAAACAAAAGATATAAAAGAAAATGGTATAAGTTAAAACACACTTATACGATGCTTACATCATCTTCTACATACTTAAAATATTCCTGAACCATAATGCTAAAATAAAATTAGTATATTTAAAATAATTTAATTCTATTATTATTATTGTACAAACCTACCTCAAATCCTTTTCTATCATTTTATAAATTAAAATATAAATGATGGGTACATACTGGCTACAACCACCTCAAATTGATGGGGTGTTTTTATTAGCAGAACATATATCTATTTAATAATATTGTGATTATTATTATATATTATATTTAATAGATAAATATTATTTTACAAAAATATTATATAACTTAACTTATTACCTATTTCATCCTTCGATAATTGGTAATATAACTCATTTGTACATGTCAGAAACAACACATACGATGAAATGATATTCATTTTTCATTTATAAAATATAACGACTAATTTAATTACAAAAAAATTATTATCATAATATATTTTATATTCTAAAACATAAAATTTTATTTTATTTATTTATTTCCACTTTATAAAAATGAATATGTCATTCATGAATACATACAAAAAATACTCATGAAGTTATGACATTGTTAATTTTTTAAACCTTCCAATTATGGTTTATAATAAATGTTTGTATATTTCATAAATATTGTAAATATAAAATATTTTTTAAATTATAGATAATAAAACAATGGTCCCTTTTACTATAGCCAATATATTTTGTTTTTTTGATGTCATAAACTGAAAAACCCAAAAATGATCAATGTGATTTTAAGTATTTTATAAACAACCAAAATATTGTTATATATTAATTAAAATGAATAATAATAATTTAATATAAATTAATAATGTTATTAGTCATGCTGAAAATAATATAATTTTTTTATGGGATATATAATGGTACAAATATAAGGGAAGCTGACAGTATGAGTTTTTTTAAGAAAATTAGTTTTCGTGAGTTCCTTTAATCTCATTTCCCAAAAAATCAATTTTGTTCACAATTTAGCATGAATATTATTATTTATAATATAATTATTTTTATAAATAAATTTTATGTACAATATTTGTAATATCCCATTTTCCAGATTTAGGTATTTTCATTCTATCTGGTATTTCCATCTTAATTTGTCTGTGTTTTGTGGTTCCTTAGGATAGAGATAATTTACATGAAGAAATGAAAAAACTTTTTATGGATGTATTATTGTTACACATAATGGAATCATTGTATATATGTGTTTAATTATTTTAATATTTTTCCTTGAGTTTGATGAATTTTTGAATGAGATTTCTATTTTCAAGAAAATATATAATTTTCAATGACTTTAGTGGAAACACTTGCCATGTAAATTGTTTACACTATGTGTATTGGGAACCTAGAATATTTTGTGATTTCAAAGAAGGGTATGATTATATTACTAGAGAAGAAAAATTTACCCATTTTTTAATGTGGTTACCAATCAAGTATTAGGATCAAGGAACATATCTAGAACTTGTACAGGGAATGAGGATTACACACTATGAAACAATTTCAAACATTATAATTCTAAAATTAGGATTTTTACCACGAGGTGGTGGGTATTATTAGGTTATTTATTATTATTGGAGTGAAGGATATGAAAAAGGATTACATTCTAATAAATAAAAAGAAATTCTATTTTTAGGGAATTTTACGGTAGATATGGTTTTCATTTCCCCCCAGTTCACCTCCCTCCCGACATAGGATATATCTCATGAAATATTTTGGGACCTCCTCTCTTTGAGATAGTTTTTAAAGAAATAAATCATTTATATATAAAAAATCCATTTATAATGCTATCTAAAACATATCATTCTTCATTTCCATTGATCATTGTAGAACTATTATGTCATGTAATTAGATCTATTGATTTTTTATGATTATTTTTATAAAACATTCTAGAAAATTTGTGAAATGTTATTCATGATGTTAATTATTGTGTTGATTGTGGTGGTATGTGTAAAATTCATTGATTTATGTTGTCATAATTTCTCCCCAACCAATGTATTTATGGTTGAATAAATTTAGGGATGTGAGGATTGACATTAGGACATTATTAATTTATTTTAATACTTTTGCGTGGGTGAATCTCATTGAGGGTATGTGATGCCGAACATATATGTTGGTGGATCCATTTCAATCCTTTATTGAGTTATTTTTATTAATATTTTTTTTATATATTGTATTATAAAATGACATGGAATTACTGCATGATTTATATGTTGGTTTCTAATGTTATTCTGATATAATATTATTTCCTCTATTTTTTTAAATGGAAATGTATTTTTAAATCATTGTAAAATGAATTTGTAAAATTGTTTGCAATGAAATTTTTTAAAGATTTTGGTTGGAAAAAATGGAACATGTCAATCCCTAAGTACATATATTGAAGGTGTAGTAATAGGGATAATTCATTGATACTACTTGTGGGATTAATTGATGGAGTGTACCTATAATCCCTATTCATATTGTTATGGAGATATGATATACCTATTTTGATGTTCCCATTTAGGGGTTTTCCATTACACTATGGATTCAATACATATGTCTAGACATGGATCTATGTCGTTATCTTTGTTTTAGGTATGTTTGTTCTATATTGAATGACATTTATTTATCCTTATTGTGATATAATTTATGGTTATAATTCACTTGTCTTGTAAATTTTAGGATTGAAATTACAATGATTTAATTTGATATGTGGTGTACTCATTTGTTTGATTTTCCTTCTTTTATGCATATGAAATTATCTATGTTATTTTTATTTTTATTATTTTTTGAAATATGAAAAAGGGTTAATTAAATTATTTTCCCTAATTTTTATATAAAAAATGATAAACGATGTATTATACACATTTTTAATTGAATATAATTAATTTTCAAATTATGGTATAGATAATTGATATGGAACACCTAGGAGGGATACTATTGGGCTAGTTGATGTTATAGACTACACACCCCATCAGTTATGCATTGATCATTGTATGTTTTTTATATATGGAATTGAAAGGGAATTTAAATATTTAGAAACATTTAATGATGAAATGTTTGGGTAGTGAGTTTTGATAAGGTGGGAGATTACCCATTAATAAAGATAGAGTAGTTGTTAAGGGGTTTTTTCTATTGTCCTTGTACAATGTGTTGTTATGACTACTTTTTAGTTTTATCCTTTCCATTATTCATATTATGTTTTGAAATATGTTTTATCTTCTGATTATTATGTCTATTAAATGTATTTAATTAATTTTTTTGGGGGAAATTGATCTACTTAGTTTTCATTTGATGCTTGGGTCCTAGTCACTGGCCCATGGGGTTCAGAAACACTATTTAGGTAATTGAAAATTTGGGTCATGTATTTGTTTTACTGGACATTTTATTCTTGTTCTACAATTATTTAAACTAATTGGATATATTTCCATGGTATTTCATATATTGGTTAGTTTGGTAGATGAGATACAAGGCCATTGGGACATGATATGTCAGTTAATCTGAGTTCCTAGAAGGCTGTTGTTGTAATTTGTCTCATGTAATAATGGTATTTTGGGGTTTGTTTATCCTTTTTGGTGTTCTTCATAATAATATTTGTTTATCAACTAAAATTAATGTTTAAAATTACATTTTCCAATTTTTTTATTATGTGTTTTTTTGGTGTGCACTAGTATGACATTGATATAAGTTTTGTGGATCCTAATTAGGGTGCAGTTAATCCACAAAAAGGGGATAAACTTTTATATTAGAATCATATTGAGGCTATCATTCATGTTGTTAGTTCCATTAATGAAAATATACCAATAGTCACAAACAATGTTTTTGAAGAACATCATATAGTTAAAGGAGAAATGGATGAATCTTGAGAGTTATTGGAAGAAAATACATTATGCACTCTGTGTGTGATTGAACCATAAGAGGTGGAGGAATGGATAGGATTGATCGATCATATCATCTACTTCTTAGATACATTATAGAGTATCAAGGTGTAGATTTTTGTGTTGAAAGTTTAGTATACTAGTAAGTGAGGACTGAATTACATGGTATATATAGATTTGAATTTAGGCTTATAATGAATAGTATTTAAGTCACTCTTATACATTCAATTTTTCTTAGAGACATTGGTTATTGTGAAATCATTGTATCTCTGATCCTTAAAATTGGAAGATCATTAATTGATGGATTAAACCAACGTATTTGTTGTCGAGTTTTTCAACCATAGTTAGTAAAAATTACCAAAAATATACTAATAACTAACTACATTATTAGTGACTAGACATAGGATAGTCTGTATATAGTTTTATCCATTCATCCAAAGTTGATGTAAATAAAACGAAAATGATGGAATAGATGAATATAGCATGAAATAAACATTATATTACCTTATCTATTCCACATAATGGTAGATTTATTGGAATTTCTAGGAACAAGAGGTTATTGAATGAAAAATGGGGGAGTGGTATAGGTAGATCTCCATAGATATCCTCATTTGAACCATCAGTTATAGATTTGGAGGTTCCATTAACATATAATTACTATGGTAGGGTTGGAAACACGAATAATTAATTTCTTGCACTTGTGATAATGTGAAACCGTTTTGGATGTTATGGATATCCACAACATTTTTTCAATCTATATATTCTCCCCATTATTGTAAGAAATATTTGGCTCTGAATTCTAAAATAAAGTATTCCAATGCTTCATGGAGTATAGGAAACTATAAATATTCCTATGGAGTAAACAACTCCACCATTAAATATGAATTTATTGTGGTGGTAGATGCAGGTTCAATGATATAGCGAGGTAACAACATTAGTTCCTCTTTAGTATCAATTTTAATATTCTATAATTGTTCTCCAAAAACATTTAGATATGTTTTTTATATGATTAGGAATCCCATGTTGGTAATCCCCATTTATATGGAGTTATTGATACTAATTACAATTTTAAATTATATTGGTTTTAGTTCCCTTATTATTCTATATCAATGGATAATGCAGGTTAAGTTTTGAATTTCCTCATTATCAATATAGAACTATTTGTCATTATCATCATTTTGGAGGATATTATCTATCATTTTTATGCGGTTGATTTCCATTTTGATGGTAATATTTATTTGGTGTAATTTGTGATTATTGGTGTTTCAGTGAGAGTGGAATCCATTGTCCTATCATGAAGGTCATTTCTCCCCAAAACTCATGAGTTTGATGTTTTCATTGAATTTTTATCCTAATGGAATTCGATATTCATAAGGTTTTATCACTATTATATTAGAATATAGTTGAATTTTTCTTTGAATATTTATTTTTCATTCTATTATATATGAAGGTAGATCATAATAATAATATGATGTAAGGTTGAAATTTATATTCATTCCATCTTATCATATAATAATAGTAGTGATGACATAGCTCAAGATTCTGTTGGATGATTTGATGGTGAATGGTTTTTTTATCCCTAGTATTTTCCCTTTGTAAGAATATATTCCCTTTTAAAATATAGAATATGGTTGACTCTGAATTTATTGGACCATCAAATGATGAAGCCTGTATTGATTACAATTAAGTATATTTTTCAACATTCGGATTATTTATTTTATCATTTAACTAGAGAAACATGTTTCTCAATGATTTATCTGGGTTTGGTTTATGATCATAAAAAATTTTATGATTAAAATATACATAATACAAAATTTCAGGAGAAGGTATTGCCATTATTAATATCTTTTTCTGTGAGTTGGTATTTTTAATGCTCAATTTTAAATTATAATTATGATTTATTAGATATTTCATGAGTATCATGAATTTTTTTGTAGTTATCATGAATGATATTATTATTTTTTTGTATGACTATAAGTAGGTGAAACTTTTTAGTTTGGTTCTGTAAGTCCTAATGGGTCCCCGTTATATGGAAATATTTTCAAAAAAATAATTTCTAGATTCTAGATGTCATGATCATAGGGAACAAGTTTTTAGATCATGACTTATCAATTAATCCTAAAAAGGTAAAGTATATTTCTCCATGGTAGTATCCAAAAAAATATTTGAATTTCTGCTAATATGTGGAAATTCTATATTTTATTGATATTTCATTGAGGACATATCATATTTTGTATAACCTTTTAATACACATGTAAGGAATGTTATGAAATTTATATTTTATGTACAAATATTGATATAATTTGACGAGAAAAATAGATAACTATAAAAATTAATAATTATAATTTTACCAGATCATGGTAAGGGGTATGCATATTTATATTATTCTTTTGGTGATAGATTTTTATATCTATTAATATTGTGTGACCAGTGGTCTCATGTTGTTCAATTGTAATTCAATCCTAGAAACAAATACCAATATATAGTGGATTCAGAAGGTAAAATATCAAAAAGGGAGGTAGAATACATAGAAGGTATTAAGATTGTACCTTGATATGTTGATTTACCATCTCCAATGATTTTAAAAACAAGGTCCACTGTATACAAATTACTAACCACGTCAATATATCCCAAAATAAGTTACGAAGGATTTTCCTAATTTTTTATTTATTTAATTGGACTGGATATACTATTTAGGCCCCTAGTTATTTGGATTGATCAATGTATAGTTTTGACACAAAACCCCACAAGTCAACACCCCTGAATCCTTTAATATGAAACACATATATTGAGCAATCCTCTAGGACAGATGACAGATGAACTGAGGCTATGATGAAAATATAATATTTTACCCACTGAACCTCTAATGGATAAATTAATGATTATCGCCTCCCAAAAAAGGTTTAATAGTACCTATTACTATCATTTTCCTTCTACTGTCATACTATAGAGAATCCTCATCCATTCTATTAATACCACCAAAAGTACCATGGGGATATACAATTATTTTTGAAGGGTTACCCAAACCTCAATATTCATCCAAAAACTTCTTGAATGTTAATTCCCTGTCAAGAACCAATTCATATATCCTCAATCCATAGATTCTAAAAATGATTCTAAACTCTATTAAGAGACTGATAATGAAATTTTTAGCCATGTCTATATCACTATATGTATAATGAGGATCAATGAATATAAATTCCATAAGATGTTATGATTAGAAGGATACTTACATCATGAATTTCCAAATCACCATGAAGTCCCAATCATGATACAATATCAGCATAATCAAAATAAATCGTCAATGAATATATCCCCAAATTTCATCCACATAATCAAATAACACTCTCTAGCCTAGTTCCTGATTCCCCACTATCAATTGGGGTATCCCTATAGAATTATATGATCCCAAATTACCCCTCATTCTTCTGAGATAAAAAAACAGTAATCCACTTTATTGCATCAATATAGTATTTAGAATCAAGTGGGTCTCTAGAGATCCCTATTTATTTATTGTTCTATAGATTTTAATATCATCAATAGTTTATAATTGTATTAGAAACTCCAAATATTGAAATATTCACTAAGATAAATACACACACATAATGCTTCCTTTCTGAAAAGCCCACTATAGTGGGTGTTGAGGGAAATATCATAAAAATCATGGGGTAGAACATGGATGTCCTGTAAGAATTAGCATCCTATGGAATATCTCTAGGAGATCGTATTAGTGAAATTTGAAGAAATAGTTTATGAAATTAAAATTTATAAAACACATCTACGAAATTAATTACAAAAAACCCAAGGAATATTATCGGAAGACATGATGGATTTTTATTAGAATATTTCGTAGTAGGATTCCCAATATAAGAAATGAAAACACTCCCAACAAATCTCCAATATATTTTTAATTGAACATTATTACCAATAATATATATATAATAATAATAATAAATTAAAAAGTTAAAATAATTAAGATTGAAATTGATATATGAACCAAAATGGGAACATTAATATATCATTCAATATAGAACACATTACTATCCCAAATATATATAATAATCAGGGAAATATAGTAAATAACATATATAAAATAATGAATAGGAATATATATGATATGTAATTTTATTTTCAAAGTAATTGTGTTTAAAAAAACAGAGTTAATAGATATGATAAAATACAAATAGTATCAACAAGATACTATAAAATCATAATGGTAATAGAAATCCCATCAACGGTAACTAAATAGACTATTACACATGTATTTTCCGGGCTCACATGCATATCACCTACCTTATTCACGCAAATATTTTCACCAATTTTCCTTTCCAAATGGATTTCATTATTAATGGACGTGGAAAAACATCCATTGATATCAGTTTTTATACCACAACCCAAATCACATGGATTATGTTATTGTTCGACATGACTTCATCTATGAAACCCTATCCATAATTGGTTCTGAATATTATTAATGGTCAAAACACCTTTATTTTGAAGAGTATATTATAGGTATTAATAAATAAATTTATAAATAATAACACAAGAAATTGATTTTTGATTAATATATAAAATCATGAAATGTGTCTCAAGTTATTTACAAATAACCAGACTAGTATCTTGAATATGGAAGGTGGAAAAATAGAGTTTATATGAAAATTGATTAAATAAATTACAATTAAATCAGCCCACGGTTCATCCATGTAACAACAAATAATAGCATGATCCTTCTCCAAGTTCACAACCATAAGGGGCTCTACCATACATATATCCATAATCATGAGGTCATCTCTTGCATAAGGATTCCAATGTCATGTGTTAGTGTAGACTGAGTATGAGCCCATAATATGTCCATAAGATAATGACACATGCATAAGAGTGTATTCAATGATACTAAATTAATGATATAGTTATGATAATTACACCATTATCTAGTATTCATGTACTGATTAATCCACCGAATACCCCCAACCATCCCTATCATGGATGTACACCAGAATATTATTAAAAAAACATTAATTAGATAAAACCATAACATCACCAAATGCACTCCAAAACAACCACAATGATTAAAATTATTGATAATATCAAAAAAAATATCATGGATTGTCTCTATATTTTCCAGTTCTATTCATATGTATTATTATATATATTTTAATTAAAAAATACTTTTTTTAAAAAAGTTATCATTATCCCAAATGTATTTGGAAAGCGTAGTATATAAAATAAACGAATAAAAAAAATTGTATTTTATCAATATATTTAGTGATATCAAAAATAACATTGTTCTCCTAAAATAGATATGGATAATTTGATGATTTCTTTAATGGAATGTGTGATATCAACATCCAAGTATGAGGGAAGATTTGATAATAAAACATAATATGTGATTTATTGGTATTACAGGATATCATAAAAGATATAGATAATGGGTTACCACATAGATAAATAAAATAATGAAAATTGTATCTTAAGATCATAGATACACAGGAATCTTGGATAAAACACATAAAATAATAAAAACATAAGTAAAGGTTAACTAAAAAAGGAAATTTCACATTGTGGAAATGTCTTTTAATGGACTGTGTTTACACCAACATTCCATAAATTATGTAACATACTAGATAAATAAAGAAATATTATATTTTCATATTTACAAATATTTTGGAATTAAATAATAATTTTTTATAGGGGATGCTATGTTCGATGACATGCCCCATACACAACAATGGGTTTCATTGAAATCATATATTGCACACTAATAATATTATTTTATTATTTTAAATAGATGTAAATTTCTAACCATTATATAAGAGGGAATAAAGAGAACTAACTAAAATATTATTATAAATTTTTTTTAAAGGATTTTAATTCTATTTAATAAAAGATAGAGTCTTAAAATGTGAATGAATCAAATTTGTTTTCACAAATACTTTAATATTCATTAAAAGTTGATTTACTACCTTTTAAAGTAGAACCATTTTTAAATATTTTTTTGTTATTTTTACATGTTATATTTGACAAGAAAATATTATTCTTTATAATTGGAACATAAAAATATAATTTTAATTAAATTTTTGTATTTTTCTGATAAAGTTCATTTTTTAATGAATAGTGACCAATATAGTATTTTAATTCAAAAATTCCTTTTAATATAATTTATTTATATGGTTATATTATCATTCATTTGGTATTAAAGTGTAATAATATTATTCCATTACAATTTAATCCATATTTGGACATTGGAATTAATTTCATGTAGAAATTGGACATAAAGTAGTGTCAATCTTTTTAAAGATAATATTTCTTAAAAAACACAGTTTTTTGTTTGGACAACAATAGTTAATTTTAAAATAATTTCTGCCACTTCTACCTTCTGAATTTATAAAAATGGATTTCAAATTCGGAATCAGGAGGTCATAATTGTTTTAATAGTTAACATTATATTTTAAGTCATTTTGAATAATTAATTCATTAAATATTTTACTTACCATGGTTAAAAGGTAAATTTAGTAATTAAAGGTAAACAAATAATATTAAAATCATATTAAATTACCGTAACATGTGACTTAATCCTATTGGATGATATATTTTTGTCCATGGGTATCCATGGGTTGATTTTGGGACCCCTTGGGCCACATGGGAGTGGTAATGAAACATTATTATAATTAACATAAAGTTAAGGCAAAAATGACATAAACAAATATCTTTAGTAAATTAAATTTTATACAGTGTTGTATATGTTATCATTTTGAGTATAAATATTTTTTTGAAATATACAATTATTTCCTACATCATGGTATTTTATAATATTTTTAGACATCAAATAAATTAAATTATTTATGCCAAAATATTGATGAAGTGATTACCTCATTAATAAATGATTTAAATTAAAAAGATCATAAACATTAAAATAACATTAGAAACCTGTAAAATTCTTATTTGATGATTTTATTTTGACCATGATTAATTTTTCTTCAACTTTAATTATTTTTGGACCTTCAGAAACCGAAAATTATTATATAATAAAACAATATTTTCAGACATTCCTAATGAGACCCTCCTCTCCCTTATAAAAATCCCTCATCTAACTCATTACTCACACCTATCAAGCCCCTTGTCTCACCCAACCCCATCCCAAAAATCATTTTAATCATTAATTTTATAAAAACACCAGTATCATAAATATACTAGGTTGTTTTTATGAGATGGATTTGAACAACACATATACACACCTCCATCTAATGGTTAATGAACATACTGTTTCTATGGACGAAGAACTAATGCCTCCCAAGACGATGATTGTTCAATGTTCTCCTACCAAATCTTATTGTGTCCATTATGATTGAAATGTGTTTATATTTTATATATATTATTTTTATTATGTCTTTATGTATATTTATTTTTCATTTATAGCATACCATTTTGATATTCATTTTTAGTAAAGGCGATAATTTCATTATAGGTTGTGCAGACTACCGCCCCAACAAAGTGATATGACTCGTTAATTCCATATGTGGTTCATATAAAGGATAGAGTTACTGATATTATATATATGATATTATTCTAAAATTATAATATACCATTGTTTAATTTTATTTTCATTCATAAAATATGAAATAGAAATGAAAGCAGCGTTTATGCGTACGTACAACATACCATCTCCCTAAACTATGTATTCCATTTAATACCTCTAAATGTAATATATAATTATAAATACATGTATATACTGGATATATATGATATATACGATATCTAAATAATTAATACCATTCTAGATATAATATAAATTTGAACACATAAACAACATGTAATTATAAGAATTTCCTTTTTGACTCATGTTTGAAATATCCACAAAATGACCATTATTAACATAAATGATTACATAATATTTATAACATGATAATAAGTAAATTAAAAGGAATAATAAACCAGTAAATTGTTCTTAATCTTATAGAAATTATCGTTATTTTATTATTTGTGAGATAATAAAATGAACGGGTCAAGTCAGATACGATGTAAGGGACTTCATCTCAATCTCCTTTCATTAAGGCATAGTTTGTTTTAATACATGATTCTCTATTATACGTTGCAGGAGCACTATTGAAATTTTATTTCATTCAAAGTGAATCTTTTTCTATGAGTCATTTTAATAAATGAAAAAAAATAATGTTTCTTTTAACATAAGCATTGACAACGACCTTTTCCGCCACCAGGTGTATTATTTCATCTTTTAGCTTCTTTAGAAAGATGTAATGTTTTTAAAAGAAAAACAAATACCATATACACTTTTATGTATTTTGGTATTGAAAATGGTTTTGATAATGGAGTTGTTATTTCAATATATTTAAATGACATTTTCTGATTGAAATGTTGAAATTTTATCTTTCCTTTATATTTATATTATGTGTTTTGAATATGTTATGGTTCTTGGAATTTGTTATGTATACAGTTGGTTCCATGATAATCCTAGGGTGAGTGATCCCAAGATAGCTCTCCAATGCATTGGGGAACATGACAGTGGTAAATTTGAATATTTATGCAAATAGTTTTATGGAATATATTGTGATGGGTATTCCAAATGTAACTTCGTATGTAGATGTGGTAGCTACAATGTAAGTATGGTATGGATGTCAGATGTTACCTTTATGATTTGTGATTACTATATAAATCTTATTATTTCATGATGTATGGTATAGAGATCATTTTATGTATGTAATGATGAACTAATGATATCATACTTTGTTTTATAACCCTTACTGAGATTTTTATCCTCATCCATGTATTTACATGTTTTTCACAAGAATTAAAAATGAATAGGGTCAAGGATATGATCATTGAAAAGTCATGATGACTAAATCATGTAATAGACAAGAAACTTTTTTCCAAGAGTTTTCATTTTGTGAAAAAATGCAAACTGACTAAAAGTGTCTACATTGTAATTAAAGAGATGTGATGTAATAGTTATGGCCAAATTCTATAAAAATATAGACCTAAAAAGATCCTCAATGTGAATTATCCATTTAATTAAAGATTTTTCTATGTTTTATGACCAATTCCTTATAGTTGGTATCATAGGTCAGTTTAGAAAACATTACAAGTTAGGATATTTTTAAATTCATGTCCATAAATTAATTTATTGTAAGATTGAAATGATATAGAATTTACAGATTACAATATTGATTCACCTAAGATATTTCGGTGTTTAGAAAAGTTTTACGTAGAGGAAACATGGAAGCTCTGATGGGATGACATCAAGAGGAAGACAACCATCCCAATATGAAATCAGACATAGTCGGAATCAGAACTAAAAAATTTGTTTCATTGATGGCATAATTGACTCAGGCTATAAATTGTTATGGTATCCATACACGAGATCATCCAGATCAACCACAGAAGTACATTTTAGTAGTTGAGCATTTAATGAGGAAACATCCCCCATCTTATAGAGGATCATCTAAACCAGATCTAGAATAAGCGTGGATTAAAGCCCTTGAAGAGGATTTTTGATGTCAAGGGGTGTTCATAATATCAAATTAATAGTCTCGCTATTTACCATTTTGAAGCTGAAGCCGATCAGTGATGGTCGATGGTAAAAAATATCATGGATAGTTAAGAGATTGATGCTCCTAATTGGGATTCATATAATGTAATGTTTCATGGGAAATATTTTCCTAAGGTGGTTCATCTTAGAATGAAAAACAAATTCATGGAATTATGGTAGGAGGATATCTAAGTGGCTGCTTATGAAGAAAACTTCACTCGACGGGCAAGGTAACATCCAAATTTCATACGATATCTACATAGAAAAATCATTTGTTTCTACTCAGGATTAAAGCCAATGAATCGAAGGGATTCCCTTCTCATGAGTTCAAAAAGTATGAAAAACTTTTCTAATGTGTGGAGAAAGAGGAAATGGAGTTTTTATATGATCATGTTTTCTTTGAAAAATAATAGAATAGTAGGTCAATGTGGAAGACGAAAGTGAAGAACATTTCAAGAATGTATAACGGTAAAAAATGTAAGTTTACAGTTTGTGAAAATTGTGGTAAAAATATTGTTGGGGAATGTCTTTTTAATTCTGGTAATTGCTACCTATGTGGAAAAATTAGACAAAAGGTGTGTAATTGCATTTAAAAGGAGTTGGGTAATGGTAGGACAAAATCTGATTTATTGTCGGTAAAATGTTCAATGTGCAATGAAATGGGTCATTATGTAAACAAGTGACCAATGAATAACTCAACTGAGGGAAAGCAGCAAGACTACAAGAAGAAGGTGTGGTGTAATCCTTTGCAACTACTTAATCAGATGTTGGGACATAAAATGAAGTAGTATCAGGTACACTATTTGATTGTTGTGATTATTCTAATGTGTTGTTTGATTCAGGGTCTACACATTCTATCATTTTTTAGAAGTTTTATTGTAAATTGGGAATTCCAAATCAAGATATGAATCCTAGACTTATGGTAAAAACACATGGAATGAATATTGAGACCAAATAAAATTATGATAACATTCTTGTACTTGGGTGCTGAATGAATTTATCAGAAAATCTTATAGTTTTGACTCTAGTAGTGTTTGATTTTATTTTGGGTATGGATTTGATTTCTTCTTAATATGCTAATATCTACTATAGATCTAAAGAGGATTCCTTTCAGAAAAAAGTTTAGTGTGTGTACTAGAATGAATCCTTAATTTTGATAACATATCAAAAAGCTGAGAAACTAGTAAAATGTGGAAATGAATTATACCTTGAACATATCATTAAAAACAAAGAAACTATTTAGATTAATGATGTACTAGTTGTAAGTTAGTACCTTGAGGTTTTTTCATATTATTTCCTGGTATTATACCTGATCGAGAAGTTGTATTTACTGTTGACAAAATTCCTGATGCAAATCCAATTTCAAAACCCCATTATGGAATTGTTCAAATTATACTTTTAGAGTTAAAGAAGAAATTTCAGGAGTTATTATATAATGGATTCATTCGACCTAGCACATCACCATGGGGTGCTCTTGTCTAGTTTGTTAAAATGAAAGATGGTTTAATGAGACTTTTCATTGATTATAGAGCATTGAATGTCATCACTATTAAGAAAAAGTATCTTTTAACTCATATCAATGATTTGATTGATCATCTCTATGGAGCTCAGTATTTTTCAACAATTGACATGCGGTCGGGGTACCATAAGTAGAATATAAAGGAAGCAAACACTCCAAAGACCGCATTTCAAACTAGATATAGCCATTATAAATTTGTAGTTATGCCTTTTGGGTTAACCCATGAAACTACAATATTCAGGGATCATATGAATTTAATTTTACTTGAATTTTTTGATAAGTTTGTTTTTTTGTTCAATGATTATATTTTCAGTTATTCTAAAAGTAAAAATGAGCAAGAAAGTCCATTAAGGGTTATCTTGAAAACATTAAAAGAAAATAAACTATTTTGGAAATTCAATAAGTGTGAGCTTAGGTTACATCAAATTTCCTCCCTTGGTAACATTGTTTCAAAAAATAGGATACCTTTTTTATCCTGCTAAAAAAATAGTTTTTGAAGAATGTCCAAGACCCACAAATATAACCAAGATTCATATTTTTATTGTTTTTTCTGGTTATTACGGGAGGTTTTTTGAAATTTCTTCAAATTTATCTAGCCTAGAGACAATGTTAACTCGATAAGTTGTTATGCTCATTTGGACAAAAAAATGTGTTGATTGATTTTAGGAATTGACATAATGATTGGTAAATGCTTTAGTTTTGGCACCACCAAACCAAAATGTTGAGTATGGTAATTACGATGATACTTTATTGACAGAATTTGGTTGTTTCTTTATGTAAAATGATCAGGTAATTTCTTATGCATCACATCAGTTGAAATGTCATGAGTTAAATTACCCTACACATGATTTGGGATTATCTGCAGTTTTTTTCTTTAGAAAACTGAAGGAATCATTTTTATGGAGTAAAATGTGAAATATATACTGATCACAAAAGTGTGAAGTATATATTCACTCAGATGGAATCGAACATGAGACAGAGGAGATGGTTGGAATTAATGAAGGATTGTGATGACAGGATCATTTACCATCCTAGAAAAGAAAATAATGTGGCTTATGTATGTAGACTAAAAATAATTCTTCATTAACCTATATATGATTTGAATATGATACTTTAGTTTTTGATTTGATGAACATTGGCATATAAGTTTTTGGTGCATAAAAGTCTTCTGTTTTTTCAGGTATTAGATAAATCATCTCATTAAGAAATATTATAGAAATCACAAAAGGAAGACAGTGAGTTGCAAAAAAATGTAGAGATGGTTCAGAAGGGTAAGTCTCCTGAATTTAACATTGATATTGATTCGTGTTTTGAGATTTAAAAAATATTATTTGTGATTGTGATACAAAGTTGAAGAATGATTTGTTATGTGAATCACATAGTTCTCTATTTTCAGTTCATCCTAGCATTACTAAGATGTACAGAGATCATTGGGACTATTTCATGTTGGATGGAAAGAAAGAGAGATATTGATGATTTTACTATGATGAGTTTGACATGTCATCCAGTTAAAATAGAGCAACAGTTACCTAAAGTGATGCTTCATCCATTACCAGTGCCAGAGTGTAAATGGGAATATATATCAATGGACTTTGTTGTGGGATTACCATAAAAAATTCCAGGTAATAAGGCAATTAGGGTTTTTTTATCGATTTACTAAATTTTCTCACTTCCTTCCTATTCGAGATATATTGCCTCCAAATCAACATTCATGGTTGTATGTTATAGAGATAGTCTGGTAGCATGGAGTTCCCATCTCTTTTGAATCTTATCAAGATCCTTGGTTTATATCCATCTTTTTGAAAGTCCTTCAAATGTCGTTGGGTACTGAATTAAATTTTAGTACAGCTTTTCATCCTCAATCAGATGAGTAGTCAGAACGAACAATTAAAACCGTGGAGGATATGAAACGTGCTTGTTCACTGGTTTACCACGGTAGTTGGGACCATCATATTACAATGGTTGAATTTTATTATAATAATCGTTTTCATTTATGTGTATAGATGACTCCATTTAAGGAATTATATAAAATTCATGTCAAACTATAGCTTTTTGGGATGAAGTAGGTGAAAGTAAGTTTATGGGACCAGAATTGGTAGATGAGAAAGGTACAAAAAGTTCAGTTGATTTATGAAGCCTATGAGAATAGCTTAGAGCATGCAGAAAAGTTATGCTAATAACCGGAGGAAGGATTATTCTTTCAGGGTAGGTGACCATGCCTTTTGTAATGTTTCCCTATGGAAAAGTGTGATACTTTTGGTAAGAAAGGAAGTTTGAGTCTAATGTCATTCAACCTTATAAAATCAAAGAGTAAGTTGGATAAGTTTAATACAGAGTGGCATTACCTCCTTGTTTATCAAAGGTACACAATGTTTTTCATGTTTCAATGTTGACAAAGAGTATGTCAGATCCATATCATGTTTTGAGCCCAGAGGATGTCCAGTTAGATTAGAATCTCTCTAATTTGGAATAACTAGTCCAGATTCTGGATTAAAGAGAGCAAGTGTTGTTGAATAAGGAAATCCATATAGTAATGGTTTTTTTGGAAAATTTATATGGTTGAAGAGGCATCGCGGGAATCTGAAAATGCTATGAGGGATAAGTACCCCAATTTATTGGATAAGTGAATAAAATTGCGAGGACACAATTTCCAAAAGTGGGGAAAGATGTTGCATCTTAGGTAAATAAATAAATATAACATTTTCATATTTATTATTATTTCTGAATTAAATATTAATTTTACTTTAAAGGGAATTCATTGTTTGATGGAATGCCCAATATGCAACAATGGGATTCATTGAAATATTTCGCTACACACTAATAATATAATATTATTATATTAAATAGTAGTTCAAGCATATTTGTTGTATTTATGGGAATGAATATAACTAACTATAGTATGACTATACATTTTTGTTATACTTTTTTACATTTGTTCAATAAATGTTAGAGGCTCAAAATGTTAATGAATCCAATTTTATGCAAAAATACTCTAATATTCTTTAAAAGGTCAATTTACCACCTTTTGATGATGAACCCTATTTATATATAGTTCTTGCCACTTTTATAGGTTCTATTTGAGAAAAAATATATTATTGTTTAGAATGAGGACATCAAAATATAATTTGAATGAAATTTGGGTATTTTTCCGGCATTGTATATTTATAATGAATAGAGAAAAATACTTTATTTTAATTCAAAACTGCCTTTTAATATAATGTATTTATTTGCTCAGATTATCATTCTAAAAGGGTATAAACTGTAATTATTTTATGTATTAACAATTTAAACCAATTTTGGTTGTTGTGAGTAATATCACTTTGAAATTGGAAATAAAAATGTGTCAATCTTTTGATAGTAATTTTTTTATAAAAACCACGCTTTTTTTGACAACATGAATTAATTTTGAATTAATTTACAACACTTCTGTTTTTTGAATTTTTTAAATTGGATTTCATATTTTGAATCTGGTTGTCAAAACTGTGTAAACATTTAAAAATTATTTTTAAAATCTATGAGTATTTACATCATCAATGATTTTATTTACCATTGTTAAAATGAAAATATGGTAATTAAGTGTAAAAATAATAATATAATGACATTGAATTACAATAAAATGTTTCCTGATTCTATTTGTTGATATTAATTCGACCATGGGAATCCTAGGAACTATTTAGGGTCCCCATGGGTCCACTTGGGAGTGATAAAGACAGTTTATATTAATTAACTTAAAGTAACAGAAAACATGACATAAACAAATATCTTTTAGTAAATTAATTTTTACACTCGGTTATATAAGATATCTTTTCAACTATAAATATTATTTGGAATAATAAAAATATTTCCTACCACAATTTATTTGTTTTATAATTTTTCTACGTCAAATAAATTAAATTATTTATGACACAATATTGATGCATTGTTTTCCTCAATAATTAATGATTTAAATAAAAACGATTATAAAGATTAATATAATATAAAAAACATACCCAATTCTTGTTTGATGATATTATTTCGACCATGATTCATCTTATCTTCAACTTTAATTAGTTTTCATACATTTGAAAAATAAAATCATTATATAATGAAATAATATTTTTATACTTTCCTAAAGAACCCCTCCTCCCCTTATAAAAATTCATCACCTAAAACCCATTACTCACACCTCTAAAGCCCCTTGGATCATCCTACCCATGCCCAAATATGCTCCCAAGATTCCTCGATTCCACCTAAAAGACATAACTTATGCATAAGGCACTTCAATAAGTCCCTCTATTTCAATCCAAAGGGTGTTACCCGAATTTTATGTTAAAATTTATCTTAAATTATATTCTTTAATTTTACTTCTCCACCAACTAAATTTTTTTTATTACATTATATTATAACAAAACCAATATCCTCAGTATACTAGGTTGTTTTTATTATAATGATTCGATCTACACTTACACAAACCTTTATCTAATGGGTAATAAACATATTGTTTCTGTAGACGGTAAACTAACACCTCACGAAACGATGATAGTTCAAAATTCTCCTACCACAATTTATGGTCGCCATTATGATGGAAATGTATTTATATATGATATATATAATGTTTTTGGTTTATTTATGTTTCTATATTTTTCATTTATAGCATACCTTTATGGTGACCATTATAGGTAAACATGATAATTTCATTTTGGGAAGTGCGGACTACCTCCCCCCCAATGTGATATGACTCCTTAATTCCATATGTGGGTCATATAATGGATGGAATTATTAAGATTATACATACGATATTATAATGGAATATAAATATACATATTTATCATTATTGTTTCATTCCATTGAATATTAAATAGATATTAAAGTAGTGTTCCTACGTATGTTCGGTTTACCGTCTCCATTAGCGGTGCATTTCATTTCTTACCTCTAAATGTTATGTACTATTATTAATATAAGTATATAATGGATATTTATTATATATATTATATCTAAATAATGAATATCATTATTGATATAATGAACATTTTACCACGTGAACAACTTGTAATTATAAGAAATACATTTTTGACTTAAGTTCCAAATATCGGCAAAATTACCATTATTAACCTAAATTATTATATAATGTTAATAACATTGAAATAAGTAATATAAGAAGAATTATATTATTGTATTTTTTAAGGATGTATAAATTTAATTATTTTATTATTTATGATATAAAAGAACAAACGGTTCATTTCAGATATGAGGTTAGGGACTTCACCTCAATCAACATTCCCTGAGGCATATTTGGTTTTAATACCTGACATTATTTTATACACTGTATAAACACTATGGAATTATCATTTTATTCAAAAGGAATATTTATCTATGTGGTGTTTTACTAAATGGAAAAAATATTGTTTCTTTTAATGTAATCGGTGATAATGACCTTTTCTGCAACAATGAGTGTTTTTGGATCATTGGGATTCCTTATGAAGGAATAATGTTATTAAAATGAAACTAAGTACAAGATACTATGTTAATTATTTTGGTATTGGAAATGGTTTTGATAATGGAGTTTTTATGTCAATATTTTTAAATGTTATATCTTGATAGAAATGTGAAAATTTCACCGTTCCATTATATATGTTTTATGTATTAGGAATATGTTTTCGTACATGGGAATTATTACATATATGGTTTTTTTAGTGATAATACTAGGGTGAGTGAGCCCGAGATAGTTCTCTAATACATTGGGTAACATGATGGAGGTAAACATGAATGATTCTCTGATGAAATTTAGTGAATATAAATTGATGGGTATTCCTAATGTAACTCCCTACGTAGATATGATAGCTAAAATGTAAGTATGATATGGATGGAACTAGTTACCTTTATGATTAGTGTTTATTATGTAAATATTATTATTTCATGAGGCATGTTAAAGATCTTATGTTTTGTATGTAATGATTAAATAATGTTTTATTTATTTTTTTATTACCCTTACTAAGTTTTTTATGACCATCCCATGTTTTGAATTGTTTTCACAAGACTTAAAGATGAATATGATCAATGATAGGATCAAATAAATATCATGTTGTCTGAAATAGAAAACAAGACATGAACATTTCTTTTAAAAGTTTTTTTTGTGAAAATAATTTATAATGAGTAGAGTTATTTACTTTATAATACTTGAGATATAATTAATAGTTATGGAATAATTCTATAAAACACTAATCCCGAAAATATCCTCAATGTTAATTATTTATTTAATTCAACATTAAAAAATGTTTTAAGGCCGAGTCCTTATAAATTATGTCTCATGGGAAAAAATACACAATTAATTATATTTCTATAAAGTATATCAAATCAGAATACATTCATTATGCTTTGTTAAAATAGGAAAATCCTTAGGTATAAACAAAAACATTACACTTGGAAAAAATTGGGTGGAATAATCATTCATAATGTCAAAAAAAAAATGAATTGATAACGAATTAATTTTACAAATGAACTTGAAAATTGTTGTACCTTTTCAATGGGAGGGTTAATGATCTTTGTGTATATGTAAAATACATATATATAAAATTTAAATGAAATCTATAACAAAAAAGGATGTCTTTTTTGATATAAACATCATTAAAACATGACATGTTATGTGTATAGGGTAAAATATCACTGTCAATTTTAAATAACGCCATTAAATTATATTAACATACAATAAATTTTGGAGAAAATAATTATTTAAAAATATCCATGGAAAATTATAAATGATGTTTCAAGGAATTGAGATATAAATATTCTTAGAATCTAGTTCTTATTTTATATGTCTAAATAGAAAATTCATTTAACATCTCAATAAATATTGTTAAATCAACTTCATCTATAAAATTATTAAAATATTCCTTCTAATTTTTTAAAAAATATATTTAGTTTTAAAAAATTCCATTAATAAATCCTTTTAGAATGAAAATATCTTTATTTGAATGAATTTACAGATCATTTTATAAGTAAACGACCTTAATAATTAATTATATTTTTATGATTTGAAAATAAATGTTTCTTAAGAATACTTTTGGATCGTTTGGGATTAATTTTTTAGGTTATATCATCACCATTTTTGAGAAAATAAGTATGAAATACATTGATGAACCATGAAAAAAATATAAATTTCTCCCATAATATAATTATTCAAAAAATATACATTTTTTTGACATTCCACTATAAAATTGATCATGATGTCATTATTATCGCAACTCATCCTCTAATAAATTTGGATGTAATTATAAAAAGGAATGTAAGTTCAAAAATCAAGGTAATGGGTCAAATTCAATTAAATTATTAAAAAATTCAAAAAAAAATAAATACACTTATCCAACTGTTTTTAGATAATATGACATAAATAAATTATATATTGAAATTAGACACGTTTTTCTCAATGAAAAACATTAAAACCCATAAAAAATACTCTTTATGAATAATAGAGGCACATATTGTTAAGCCATTGTAATCCTGTATTAGAAAATAACATGATCATAGTGACATCCTTATGGGAACCCACTTCTTTTAGCTCCCTATTTATTTCCTTTTTTGATAAGGAACATTATTCTATTCATGGGAGGGTTATAATGTGGCTCAACGATCATATTAGCTATATTTGGATAGCCTAGTTATCATGAGATTTAACACCTCTAAACCAATAATATAAGCTTTATATATCATAATATTTTTCTTATATATAATTCTCATGTAAAATATCTGGAAAAATATATTTCATTATTGTAATTTTCAACCTAAAACCTTCTAATAACTCCTTAAAAACCCACATAAAACACTTTAAAATAATGTAATAATCATTCATTTAAAAACAAATTATTAAAAATAAAATACATATTATATTGTAATTGAGTGTTTTTTGTTTAGAATATTAAATAATAAATTATATTCTATAAATTCTATAATTGTTAGGGTGGTAAGAATTGTTATTCTCACCCTATACATTAAAATAAAACATTCATTTTGATTATTGTAAGGAATGTCAAATCATTATGTAAAAATAATCTATTTGAAACACATTTATTGAATTTTTAATGATTTATAGAATGTAAATTAAAATTATTTTATATATATATAATTTTTTAAAAATATAGTTTTTATAATATAGACATGGTAGAAAATAATTGTATGTGAAATTTTGAAATATGATATTTAAATAAAGTCATTTACCTAGAATCTGAATCAACACCTATTTTCATTATCAACATTAAATGAAAAATTTAGCTTTTTATTTAATTTAATAAGAACTATTTTCTTAATTATTATACTTTTTACATTTTCATAATTATTTATTTTAATAGTTACGTTCATATAAATTATTTCGATGGTATTCGAATTAGACGTCTAAAATTGATTTGTTTGATTAGATGTAGTCCAATTGGTCATTATTCCACCATATATAGAATAAATATATTTTCATAAAAATAAATTTATAAATTAATTACTCTATAAAATGTAATCAGGAGTGATTTTTATGGTAAATGATCTACATTATAATAAAATATATGATATGTCATACACACAGTTGAGAAACAATTCATCTTTTTAATGTTTATGATTGAATGATGGTAAGTACTATTTTATCATTCAGGAATGATAATTATATAATTAATAAAATATATTTTTATTTACCATAGATTAATTTAATCCATTGTATTCATAATTAACAAATAATCACATTATATTTCATAGTTGGTAGTCCCAATGAATGAAAGGAAGAAGTTAGCATTTTTCATTTAATCTAATAGTAATAAAATAAATGTTATATAAAAAGTATAGAATGATAAAATGACAGGTGTTTAATTTATTTACATTAATTGAATCATTACAACTAGTCATGATTAATTTTCATAGAAAATTAATTACATCAATAAGAAATTTGTTATTAAACCATACAAATGAAAAAATATTTCTTTATTCCATATACGCAATAGGATATAGATATAGATTTTTTTAATTCCCTGACCAAGAAAGCATAGAGCCAATTTATTATTTTAATAAATAGGTATTATAATGGGAAAAAATATCAATGAACAAATAATATTACTAGTTTTTATAATAAATATTACATACTTGGAACACATTTTACATTGGGAACATAAAAAACATATATAATAACATGAAATAAATTGCATCTTTAAAAGATTATTCAATAATTTCGTCTTTATAACATGGGTAATGGAAAAAAAATAAGGGGCAGCCTCAAATTCTCATTAACGGAATTCATTGAATAATTACTAATGAACTGATGCAAAAAGATCAACACAGAAATTGAAATAACTGATAAATCATTCAATTCAAATAGCTAAATATATAATAACAAATATTGAAAGGTGGGAAACCGAAACACATCCCATATAATTAATAATATATTAATGAAATGAATCATTATATATGTTGATAATATAATACCATGGATACTAATAATAAATTAATTCAAAATAAAGGTAATTCTTAATTATTTGACATGATATTTTTCATTCTCATGATATCTATATCATCAAGATAAGGAAGTATAAACAATGTATATTTGGCCTACTGATACTTTTTTGAGACTGGTCATGTATCAAGGGTCTCTCATAAATAGGGAACCAAACCATATGGATCAAATTAAATTATACCCAGCCTATTTATTTTTTTCTAAACCATTACTCATATATCAAATAATTGATTTAATTCCAAAACAATGTGCCTTATCAAAATTTATCTATATTGAATATACTATATATACCTAAAAATAATTATATAGTTTGTTAATTTCCTATCAAAATGAAAAATGTATGTAAATATGGAATATGGTGTAGAAAATAATAATATATTTCACCTAATAAATTATATATTTAATTAAATATCCAATAAATAATGATTAAAATAAATTTTTTCTTTCATGACGAAGTTAACAATCACAAATTAATTTAATATTGTAATGAAAATTTTACCACATAGACAATTTCATGATAATAAAATTGGGTGAGATAATTAAAATTAATAAATTAAATACAGTGAATTATGTGTGAATCATTTTATTAAATTAAAAATTTTATTCGTACATGCAACCATAAAAGTTATTGATGTACAGTAACAATTAATTCTTAATAGAACATAGATTTAGAGGAATCCCCTAATCTTTTGTTTACATTTTATAGTGAACAATTGTTAATATCATATATAAGTTGTTTAAAAATGTCAAATACTTCTAAAATAACCATTATAATATTTATAATATCATATATTATCTTATTATGATATCTTGTTTCACCTTTCTTAAAAAACATTAATTGTTTTCACTATTTCAGTTGGTAATTGCGTAGTTATTTATTATGTTTTGAAATGTTATTTGTTTTCCTATTATATAGATCATGATTTAATAATATAAATAATTTAAAACATGATGTAATTATAATATTTATTCATTATATAATTATTTATAATAATTCACAATTTTCTAATATGGTAAATAGAATTCACTATTCATGATGACGGAAGTTAGTACATAGTCATGTACACTAAATTCATTTTTTCATATTGAATGAAAGAAAATTATATTATAAATATGTATCTAATAAATCAAGTATCATAATTATTTCATATATTTCACATATGTTTTTAAAAAAATATTTTCTGCATACCTTGTATATTGTGAAAAAAATTTAACACATTGAGTTTTTCGTAGTCCACACAACGACAAACAATGTAATAACATTCCCAAAAAATACAAAACATGATGTAATTTTTTATGTAATAATTTTATAGGATTAACGGAAATAGTAATATCTTATATTATAAAAATAGTATTTCTATAAAAAATATCACTATGAGGGTGGTAAAGGGAAAATGAATTATCCTAGTTTTAGGGGGCGGTAGTTCTCTATACACAAAAAATATATGTTTTCCACCTATTAGACAGAAGTGTGTATATTGTATGAAGTAAACAATATATTAAAATATCTAAGTATATTGAGGAAACTTATGTTATAATAGAATAATTATGTAATATTATTTTTGTTGTTGGAGAATTAAAATAAAACAATGTTTCTGGAAGAAGGATGTTACTCTTCATTGTGTTACTACTTTTTGTTTGAATCAATGGGTTTCCATAGTTTTCTTTATTCCAATAATAAGGATTCTTTAATGTATATTTGGATTTCATTGGATTAATAAAAAAATTGTGAGAACAATCGCTTAATAGGTATGAATAAATGGGAGGGGCATAAATATAAGTCCACATCTATAAATATTACATTATCATGAGTTCATTCAAGAATTTGCATTTAGGATCTTTTAAGGTTTAGAGTTTAATATAATTAGGCCACATCTATTACATTACATCTCAAATATTAAAATCTAAACACTTATAATATATCAAAAAGAATTTAAACATAAAACACTGTAATATAAAACAAGAAATATTTTCTTCATATAAATCTTCATGACTTTATCCTTTCACTTACGCTTCCTTATACCATGACGAAATCATTTCAAAAACATGGTTCAACCATTAAAATCTCAGCAAGGGTTATAAAATAATGAAAGAGAAAATTTGTTGATCAATACATGCCATAAATAAAATCATACTTTTCAATCATTAAACATGTGATCTTTAATATACCACATGAAACCATAATATTTATGTATAACTCATAGAATTCATAAATCATAAATGTAATATATGGCATCCATAAAATAATTACAATGTATCATTCATAGCCACATATGGAGTTACGTTTAGAATACACATCATTATATATTACCTAAATCACACTAGTTAAACATTAATTTACCACTTCCATGATACCCAATGCATTTGATTGATATCTCAAGCTCACCAACCAAAAGTTTATCACAAAACCAATGGTATACTTAAACAACGCCTAAGAATCCTAATACATAAAACTAGCATAATGGAAAGATAACAATTCCACATTGTAATCACAATATATCATTTCATGATATTTAAATAATCAATGCATTCAAAAAACCATTTCAAATACAAAAATATGTAAAAATCAAATATGGTATTTATCTACCATTTAAAAACACAACAACTTGTAAATAAAGCCAAATGTCAAATAATACTCACAGTGGAAAATGTTCCCTGTCAGCACATATGTTAAAAAGAAACATTCCACATGTTTTTTAGTGAATCAATTAATAGAAAAATAATCCATTTGAATGAAATTAAATTTCAAAGGGGTTTATACAACGTATGAAATAACATAGTGTATAAATCAAAATATGCTTTAATGAAATGAGATTGAGAAGAAGTCGCTTACATTGAGTCTAAATCATCACATATGTTCTTTCTTATTCATAAATAATAATCTTGTGTTAATTTATAATTTATTCAATTCCATTCATAATTTTATTATCTATATAAATTGCATATTACCTCATTATAATCATTAAATAATTATTTATGTTAATATTGGCTATTTTAACGATATTTGGTAATTGTGTAAAAAATGAACTTATTATAATTACAAATTCACCATGTGGTTAAAATATATTTATCACCATAATAATATTAATGATTTAATTATCATATATATCCATTATATATATTTATTTACAATAGTACATAAAATTTGGAGATAATAAATTAAATTTCCCTGTTCATGGAGACGGTAAGTTGTACATACGAATAGACACTAGTTTAATTTCATATATATTTTTAATGGAATTAAAAGGAAATGATACAGAGGTATATTATAAATAATTTATAATATCATATCTTATATACATTAAATATGTTCATTAACTCTATATTTTATACATTCCATATATGTCATAAAAGAGTTATATCACATAGTTGGGGGGGTAGTCCACACTTCTTCAAATAAAATTATAATATTTACACATTTTGGAACAAATAAACATATTAATAAAATAAAAAAAAGGGAATATTAGATAAAATATAAATATCATAAATATCATATATAAATATACTACAATCATAATGGCCACAATGGGAGGTGTTATGGGTAAATTGAAAATTCATTATTTCGTGAAGTAGTATTTCACCGTACACAGAAACAGTATGTTAGTATCAATTAAATAGATGTGTGTATAAGAATAGTTCGAATAATTCTCATAAAAACATCCTATAATAGTGTAGATACTTGTTTTTTTATAGAATAATGTAATTAATTGATTATAGGGGGTTGTAGAAAAAGAATAATTTAAAGAATTATGAGAGAATATATTATGTCAAATCAGGTAACTCTTTTTGATTTAAGCTAAAAGGCTTTATTGAATTTTCTTATACCCAAGGTGACACTTATAAGATGAATGGAGCGATATTGGGATTTTATTTCGTAAGAGTTTGGATGAGACAAGGGGCTTGAGAGGTGTGAGTAAGTGTCACTGGAGATGCACTTTTATACGTTGCAGTTGGGGCACATTACAAACGTTTTGAAATATTATTTTATTAATAAATTATTTTTGGTTTTAAATGGCCCCAAAGAAATTTATTTCAAACATAAAAATATTTTTGGTCGAAAACATCTCAACCAATAGGTTTTAGAAATTTCTAGGTCCAAAAAATTATCCTTATCTTTTAGCTTTAACCCATATTAAGCTCAGTTAACTTTTACCTTGATTTATTGTATATACATACTATATGTTTAATGTAGTTACTATAATATTCCAATATAACATAAAGTGGTTCATTAATGTCATTTTCAACAATATCTATGTCATTTGACCTAATATAACATTTTTTTGAATATTATATCATTTAATAAAATTATACATGGGTTAAAAAATTGTTCATTCCATTTTTATGATAATCGTATAATATCTTTTAAAAAATTAAAAAAACATGATTATTTAGAAAAAAATAATTATTTCATATATAACAAGTCGTATTCATCAATAAAATTTTTAGATTATATAAAATGTTTTATTATATATTTTAATATTTATAATCTCCTTTGTTTAAATCACTAATTATTAAAAAAATCACTACATCATAATTATGTCACAAATAAATTCATTTATTTTATGTTTAAAAATTATAATTAAAATAAAATGATGTATAAAACTTTTTTATTTTTCAAATGATGAATCATTATATTAAATTAATTCTTATAAAATGTCATTTTCACTTGAATGTTGCACCATGGGATCCCAAAAACTGTCCATGGATGTGCATGGTCAGAAAAATCTCATTCAATAGGATTAGGACACATGTTAGGTTAATTTAAAAATTTTGTAATATTATTTTTTACCCTTATTTACCATATCTACACATTAACCATCGTAAATAAATGAATTTTTGAAGTTACTATTCCTAATGTCTAAAAAAGTACCTCATTGAACAATTTTGTCCTCCTAATTTCTAATATGGAATCCATTTTTTCATATTCAAGAACCTATAAGTTGTAGTAAATAATTTAAAATTAATTATCATTTTCAAAACTAAAATGTTGGTTGTTATGAAATAATAACAATCAATATATTGACATGTGATTACATCAAATGTCAATGTGAAATTACACCCAATAACCAAAACTGAAATAAATGATAAAGACATAAAATAATAACACATTAATATCAGTTAAATGGATAATTTAAATATATAAATAAATTTGATGAAAATATAGTTTTGATTTAAAATGCAATATTTTTCACTATTCATTTAAAAATGATCATTTTCTGAAAAATTTCAAAATTTCCACCAATGTAAATTTTAATATCCTGATTCAATATATGGAGTTTATTTTATTAAATAGAATATATAGAACTAGAAAAAAATACTTAAAAAGGGATCTCCATAAAAAGGTGGTAAACCGGCCTTTTATAAATATTAGAGCCTAAAATCATGTTCGTTCTTATTTTAAGCCTCTAATATTTATCAAAAAAATAAATACATTTAAAATAATTTATAATCATATTTAAGATTTTTGTACATATTACCGCCAAAAAATTGACTATGTTTTATCAACCATTTAATATAATAATATTTTTATTTAATTTTTCGATATATCACAATGTTTTGTGAAATATAAATTGAAGAGAAACCCATTGTTTCGTGTCGAGTATGCTATCAGACCAAGAAACCACTTTACTGTTCAAATAATATCTTATTAATAAATATTATTAGAAATGAAAAAGAATGATTCTATAAATACATGGGTTGTTAAACTATGCCTTTTTATAGTGAAGGATGCATGAAATTCTTCTTAATTTTGGAAAAAGGAATTCCACCCACCTTATTACCATATAATTTCCCACAAAAATTTTTTTATATTAGATGTATGGATGGATAGAGTAGAAATATTTCAATCAAATAATCATTAAAAAAGATTCTATGTTATTTGGGACCTTATGATTAAGCTATAGTCCTTTATTAAGAAATTTTTAATCTAAATGGATGTAATTAATTATAATAAAATTTGATTTAAAACTGAAAGGAATATATTAGACATTATAAATTATAATGACTCCAATAATGAAATAAATTTTTTATAAATCTAGTCATAGAATTCATAGAAATTAATTTAAATTTATTCCCATGGATGAGATGTCAAAGATGATTTTAAAGATAAAATGTTCAACGTATTCTATTTTTTATCTCCAATTTCTATTTAAAATTAATTCCAATACACAAATTTGAAATAATTGATTAAAAATTGATATTATTTTTATAAAAAAATATAATATATTTAATAATTATTAATAATTTAAATAAATAAATAGTTTTGAATTAAAAATTGATATAGGTGTCATAGCATTATATATAATGGATACCTCGTAATCCTACCCCATGTAGAGTTTAATACAAGAAATCCTAAAATTTGATGTTTTATGGGAACAATGTGTGTGGTCCAACTTGTGGTGTGGGTAATATTGGTGGGCACATGTCTCAATCCGGAATTATCTATTATTGGTTACCAATAGAGGGGGGTTTAAGTTCGTATGTGTTGGAATGCTTTTGAGTCTTCCTCATTAGTCATTATCTTTGGTAGTTTGAATGTTGATTCTGAGATTGGTAGGATCAATAAAATGAGGTTGATGGATCAGTGGATGAAGGGTATAAAGGAATTCCGGTTGTTCTATAGTAGGCTCAATGGTGAGAGGGAGGTGGTGAAGGAAAAAAACATCAAGTTTCAGATGCAATTTGGAACTTGCGGTAGATACAACATGACACATAAGGATTCGAATGATGAATTTGAATGAATGCAAAATATGTGGGTCATATTATAATGTATAATCTAAACCGAGGTAAGAGCATAGACAAATCACAAAAAAAATAATTTCTGATATATATTAATGAGAGGGTAGGTATTTGAGATCAATTCCATCCCACATGAATTATTTTATGGGGTTTTATTATTGAGTTGCATTGTAGGCTCGATCTATGGTTCAATGAAAAAAATTAATTGCATAGGGTTGGGTTGAATGTTTGGTATCTATTCTTTGGGAATTCCTTGACCATGAATTCGTCCAAGATTGTTGGTTCTATATTCCATTTAATGTACCCACTCAACCTAATTAAAAATTTAATTATCTTAAGATTAATAAAAATATGTGTCCATCAGGATTTCATCATGTAATATAAATTCATTATTCTTGACTATTCATCTTGAAAAAGTTATATTTCAAAAAAGAAAATAAAACAATTCACCATATCAAATTTTTTTATTTTTTTTCAAAACTGATATTTATATTTACATATAAAATATATAAATCTTCTAGAAAATATATTTAATACTAGTTGTCTATTAAAATGCAGTGCATCTTTCTTTAGAAAGATATCTATTTTTAATCATAAAATCTATTATATATTTATATTATACTTATCAAATCATTAGGTTGAATGTGAAAAATATTTTAATAAATTTATAATATATATATTTCATTAATATAACCAAATAATTTTAATTAAATTATTTTCTTTGTAAAAATCATCTTTGTGAACATAAAGTAGTTTGTTATAAAAATACATTATCTTTATATTCAATTGGTTTTTATATTAAGCTTCTTATTAATTTTTAACCAATGAATTCAACCAAGTATTTTCATATGATAGATAATCCTATTCATAATAACTAATTTAGCATCTATGTATTATATTATTATATTAAATAATTAATATTATAATAATATATTATTTTTTGGTGAAACATTGTTTTTATTGTATTGAAAATTACTAAATAAATTCTTTTATGTGTGTAATGTAGACCAAATTGGGGTTTCATACATTATACGTAATATAATATATTACATTAAAATATTAAATATGACACAAATTCATGATATTTTATATTCCACTCTATAAATGGTTTTGCCTGACATACCCTCTACTAAATACAATACTCATACTATTGAATTCTATATAGTGAAATCCTCTATACATTAATTGAATTTGTTCTTCTCAATTTAATCATTTTCTCATAAAATCAAGGTATTGATGTTTTATAATAATATTTTTGAATAAACCAAATTGAAAATAGGTTTTATAACAAATCTCTTCAATAAAGTGAAATAATAATGGAAAGGTTATTAAAAACTATTCTTTTAAATAAGTTAACATTAATAAAATAATGTATATGAATGAGAAATAATACACTCATGTTATTATAGAGTGTGATGCAGAACAAGTTTGGTATAATTGTTTTACAGAAAAATATATACCAAATGTATGAATAATAGTAATTGATGTTATAAAAAATGATGATAAGATGACAATATTATTTTTCTAAACCCTATTACTAGATTTTTGAAATTATTTCAGCCTATTACATTATAAGTAAATTTACATTTCAATTTGATAAACACAATTTAATCCTTTTTTTTCTATGAACTATTTCTATATATTATCTTTTGAACTATTGCATTATTGGAAGAAGTAATATATCAATATCTAAAACCACATCAAAATATCAAAATAAACTATTTCATAAATGGTTATTATATCTAAAATATTTATATCTGATAATGTAGATGGAGGGTCACCAAATTTTCAATATGAACAAATATTTATACATTAATCAATATGAATTATCTCTAAATTATCTCATTATAAACATGTGAAAACATTCCTTATATATTGTCTATAAATTTAAAAATAATATGAATTACCATAAAAAGGTATTGAAAACATTCCTTAATCATCATTACTTATGTAAAAAACGTGTTATTAGATATATTACATAATATAAGAAGTTTTGTTAACTCCATAAAATGATCACATAAACCACTTTTTATATAAACCATGAATATCTTCCAATATAGTCGAAACCATAAAATTTACATTATCCTAGTCATGTATATATTTGTTCAAACATAATAATCTATCTATCTGGAATATATTAATAGTTATCATTCCATTAATCATTTTGTTCGGAAAATATAAACATAATAGTGAATAGATTTTCTTAGTATTATTTAATAAATGATCACAAATCCTTAATGAGAAAGTACTGAATTAAGATCCCCACACATTCCATAATAGTTATAAACATGAAATATTCAAATAAAAAATTAATAAATTATTAAAGGATCCAGATATAAACTAAAATTAATCATTAAATGTCTTCTATATACATTTCATATGTTTGGCCATCTCCCCTTGGAATCCTATTTTTGTAGATTCCCCTAACTCTTGTGAAGTTCATTGTAATTAGTGTGAGATCAAATAATTAAAACGGGTTGTAAAATGGAAGAATTAATTAATCTATTATAGTCAATCAACATTATAGGGTAAATAACTAATAACACATTCTATTCAAATAAATATATAGTGAATAATCATTATGAAAATTTGATAAATTGAAACAGAATCCATTTAATAAAAAACTAAGAATGAAATGGATCCAAAGATATGTTAATGAAATAATCTATTGAATAAAAATAATAATTTAATTACCAATAAAGTAAATTATTATTTATTTGGCATCATGTTTCCAAGGATCATGATGCCCTTGCCATTAATAAAAGAATGTTTAAACATTTCTGTTTTGGAAAACAAATTGTCCTTTTGAGACTATTGAAAATTAAGGGGCTTGAATTAACTGATCTCCAAATTTTTGGAATTTATTATATTTACCTAACACATTTACATCATGTACAAACAAATCTTCAACTAATTGATAATTTATTTAATATTACAACATTGTACATTTTCAAAATGTATCTATATTTATTTCAGATACAAATGTATCTATAGTTCCCTAGTTAATTGAATAAAATTCAAAGTGAATACCAGTTATAAAAAAGTATACAATTAGATAAAAATAATATCCCTCAAAAAATAAATTGTATATATTATTAAATAAAAAATGAAAAATTGTTACAATAAATTGACTGTATCTTGATATTTTTTAAAATGAAATAAGAAAGTATGATTGAAAATGTAAATTTAGAAAATTGGAATTTTCAAAATCATAACCCATTTGGATAGATTATTCTGACGAAAAAAATATCATTATATATGAGTGAATTAGGATATTAAATGAAATGGGTAATTATATATATCGTGATAATGTGAATTGGTGTATAGTAACAAAGAATTTTTAATGTAATGTAAATTGATACAAAAACCCTTTACATGTATTTCATTTATTAGGTGAATATAAATTAACCTTTTGTACAATATTTTTTAGATTATTAAATTATTATAACATTAAACTAATCAGATTAATATTATCACATATTATCTTCTTATTATATATATAACAAATTTTTTTAGAATTATTCTTCATTTTTACTAGTTAAGATGTTATATGCATAGTTTCTTGAGTAGGTTTTTGAATTTTAATTATTTATTCCTATGACATAGGTCATGATTACGCAATCATAAAAATTCTATCCGATATTTAATTATCATATACATTAAAAATATATGTATGTATAAGAATCCATGATATATGGATAAAATAAATGGAATGCAATATTCAGGGAGACAGTATGTTGTGCGTAGTTATTAACACATCTTTCAACTCATTATCATATTAAAAGAATGAAATGTGAATTATATATATGTATATGTGTGTGTGTGTGATGAAATTATAATTTCATATTTATGTCATATATGTCAGATTTTTTAATTGAAACTGTCTTTTATAAATTTTATGTATAACGTGAAAGATTAATATTTCTCTATATAGGCAGTAGTCCAAACATCCAAAAATAATGGTATCTTTTCCCCATAAATTTTAATGTCTCAATGTTAGCATCATATAAGAATTAAAAATGTATTAATAAATTAACAAATAACATATATAGAATATTACATCATGTTCTATCATAATTCTTATATTAGATGTGGTAATAGAAGAGCAAAAAATCAATATTTCATGAGGTACTAGTTCATTGTACACATAAAATGTAACTTCATTACCCAATAAATAGAATAATTTGTAATTATAAGTCTAAAAGATAATATAAAAATATCCCAGTATATTTATAATATTAATTTTATTATGTAATCATAGTATGAGAAGATAATATGGGTTATAGAATGTAAATAATACAAAAGTGCTTGACTAAGGTTGTTACCTCTTCTTTGGGTAACTCCATTTTGTTTTCACAAAAGATATTCCTTTTTATGGATTTAATCCCACAGAAAGGATTATATAATGATTGTAGATATATATGGATATTATTTTATAAGATACAGCATGACCCAATTGGCTTGAGTGGTGTTAGAAAATTCTTGGGTGGGGGGGGTTAGTTATTTTTTATAGTGGAGGAGTAATGAAATTATTGTAAATATTTGGAAAAGAAATTACACCCATGTTTTTCCCATTTCAATTCGATCCATTAATGAAAAACAATTTCACTATTGAAGTATATGGTTGAAATGCATCCATAAATGGAATTTGAGCATATTTATAGGCAATTTCGGGCTATAGGTTTGGGGCGTCGTCCTTTGTGAAGCTAATTTCTCACTTAATCTATATATATAATTTTGAATATTTTGAATATTTTTTATCGATAAAAATTCAAAATTATTATAACATATAAATTATTATTACTCCATGTATATAGTAATTTTTTTAAATTCAATTCACTATTGTGGAAGAAATTTATCTAAATTTAATCTCGCATATAGGATGATAATGTGCATCTTAAAGTAAAAATGATAAAATGTTTTCTTGTGGTTATATACAACGTCAAAATGAAATTCATTTCCATGAAAAATATTACTATTGAATTATATTTAATCGATATAAATATCCTTTAAAAATAAATTAAAATATAATTTATCTTAATAAATTTATTTGGAATAAAATATTTTATAATTAAAACTTATTGTTTTAAATTATTCAATAATAAAATTGAATATTACAATAAAATACCAAAAATTCCACCAAGAAAAATTTTAATTTTTAAAAATAATTTTTTTTAATTTTAAATTGATATTATATAAAAATTAAAAAAATTATTAATAACAGTTTCCCCATTAAAAGTTTGTAAAAATGAATTTAGAAAAATATATCATTTTATGCATAAGATTGGGTTTCTTTATATATGATGATTTTTTAATATATTGGGTGAATTTAGTAAATTTTTTAATGAGTATATAACAAATATATATATATATATATATATATATATAACATTAATATCACTCACTAAATGAAATGAAATTATTTTATTATAATAAATTAACATTGTTAGTAGAAAAAGTTTTTTTATAAAAACATTCCCTGTATATTTAATTGGTTCTTATATTAATATTTAAATAATTTTTATCGAACGAATTCATCCAAATACTTTAATAAGTTAATTATTCCTATTGATTAATAATAATATCACTGTAAGGATTTTTTTGGAGAATTATTAATGATATTTTTGTTATTTTTTTCTAAACCATTAGGTTTTTTATTATTATTGAAATGAAATAATGTTGTTCAATTTTATAATATTGGGTTGAGTAAGTCATGTAACATCTTAAAATATTAAATTAATATAAAATAATTTTTATATATAATAGATTTTAATATATAATATTCTATGATAAGATGATAATTATTTCAAATTGTCTAATATAATAATATTTTGAAATGATTAGATTACATTTTTACCCTTTTAATTTTTTACACATCATTAAATTTTTTGAAAATATCCACATTATTTTTTTAAGATTAGAGGTATGTATAGTTAATGTCATTGTTAAATTTTTCCATTAATGGGACATTGATGACATTTACTACCATATCAAAATATCCAATAATGTTATATTATTTTTATGATGTAAAAATCATTTAATAAATTTCTATTTATAATATAATATTATTAATGTCAAATTTAGAACTAATTAATTACTCTGACATTCAAAACATCAATATAACAAACTTATTTAAATAAGATGAATTTAAAGAAAAATAATATAATTTTTTTTCTAAAAATTAATGTAAGAAAAATAAATTATTAATTATAATTTTTATTAAATTTAATTCATTTTATTTTTTAAAATAATTGATTAATTACACTATCAGCATAACATAAGATATTATCGTAATTATATCGTAACTAAATTCTAAAAATAAATTAAAATGACTGAAAAATAATTAAGATATGAGTTGAAGTTTTATGAGTTACCATAAACTAGCTTTACAACAATGTAAAATTTTATAAATAAAAAAAAGAAAAAAAATTCATATTTTACATTTATTTAAATAAAATAGTATAATGGTCAAAATAATATTTAAATGTAATAAAATGTATTATATTCTAATTTTGGGAGTATTATATTTTAGATATAGTGATCAAATAATTTTAACGAAGGTGTTTTGATTTTTTTAGTCATTATCATGTTATATTTTCCCATTATTACATGAGTTTCTATTTTCCATGGTAACATATTTTATCAAAGCTACAATTGTTATTAACAAAACATAAATTGTAAATTTTGATAAATATGTACCTCATAATTTGAAATATGGATCTTGTAATGCCCCAACCCCAAAGGTACATAGTTTTTCCATCATTGTAAGACAAGGGCATGATTATAAGGAATAAAAATTTGTTATCCAATTTTTTAAGAAGTCTGGGATAGTAAATTACGTACATGAATATTACATTACAATTCAATGAACCGAATAAAACATGTGTAAAACATTGAAAATATCATTATTTACCTATCTTATCCCTTTCTATAAATCATAATACCCATCTTGAAATTGATGGATATCAAAAAATAAGAAATAGGTGAGAAAATATACACATTAAGTGTAACAAATATAATTAAAGCTATCATAAATTAGCATAATCAATTATGGAACGGTAGAAAAAAATACCACATGCATATTAAACATATGATTTTGTATAATATAGAAAACAATAAATCAAATAATATGATTTAATCATTCCCATGAATATTAAAATGGTTGAATAATCACATGTATTATAAATAACTAATATCGTAATGAGGTAATACATAATTTTAGACATCATAACCATATCTTCATGGACTCATTCCAAGACCATACCTTACCGTACCGTCGAGGCCTCATGCCAAGAATATACATAACCATACCATCATGGCCTTGTTCCAATACACAGTTTTGTCTCATGAGAAATACCAATACATATTTATGCTATAGAATTCCTTTATAATTACATATTATGTCCATTTAATTCCTTATATAAAAGGGTGAAACATAACATAGACATTCATGTTAAAACTATCATATAAATATTAATAATTTTACCATAAATGATGAATGGAATCTAAAAAACATATTTATAGTCACACATATCTTCTATCCTCCAATACAATATGGATGATTGTATCAAAAAAAAAATCTGCAATTAATAAAATAATCCAACAAATTATTTTTACCTGATTAAAATAATATAACACAATCAATAATGTTTTTGAGAAATATTCCTTTTTTACATTGAAATCATTTAAAATTAGAGAATTTATAAAAGTAAAATTTTGTTTTGAATATTATCATCTAATATTGTAAGGGATGATTCAAAATTTTAGGAGATCATAACAGCAGAAAATAGAGGCTCACTCCATATATGTTTAAAACATCCTTTGTTTTTCAAAAATGTCATAAATTTATTCATTTGGAAAATAACATAATGTTTAATTTTGTAAAAAATATAAAAATCCAAACATGGAAAAAAATTACTTTAAACAATTGTTTATAATATTTTTGAAAAATATTTTATTAAACATGGAAATGTATGATAAAAATGTCCTAGTAAATACTTATGGAAAAACTACATCGAATAATTATGTGATTGTGAAATAAACCTTACCTTGTATTATCCATTAGTTTATATTCAAATAACATATTATATAGTTGTTAAAAAATGTAATGAAATTATAAGAAGAAAACATACATAATTATGATATAATATATGATCCTCTTATATCATTTAGTTAATAATATTTATCTATTACCATTATTTTGTGTGTTTTCTGTTTTGTTTTCCTTTACATGATTCATTATGTAAGTCATATTTCATTGGCATATGATATATTTAATTCATATATAGAATGATATTAAGTTTAAAAATACTTATTTTCTTTTTTTCATAAATTTTATAATCATTTTTGGATTGTAATCCTAGATATTGAATCTCACCTCATTGTGAAGACGGTAGGTCTTACGTACAAAGGAGTGACAATATAATTCCCTTGATTGATAAATGGTAAAGAATCAGATAGTATATTAAATATAAGGAATAATTAGAATGATATATTAATTATTAATATCCATTATTTACAACATTATACCCATCCAAATAAATTATTGTTGAACAATAATTTACAAAACAACAAGAACATTGTAATACATATGTATGAATTCATGGTGATATAGTTATTTATACGATGGAAAAATGATGGAATATTGTTGTAGAATAGTCATAATAAAATATATAAAAGTAGAATATAATGTATTTGTTATGTTAGTATGGAAACAATAAAGGAAGTGGATTCATTAGAAGAAAAGAAATTTTATTTAATTGTTAAAACAATTACCTCTTCTTCGAGGGTATCCTTTTGATTTTTTCTCAAAAAGAATCACAAAGTTGGATTTCATCCCAATGTGTGTCCTCACAGATGATGTGATGAAATATCAGAGGATAATTTTAAATTGGTTTTATGAGATATATGGATTTAGAATTGTGATTAACAGAGAAGGTGTGAGTTCACTTTTTACAAGAATGTTTGGGCCACTTTAGGACACTCTCATAGTATTAAAACAATAAAAATTAATTTTCGATTCCAAATGGCTCCAAAGTGAACTCTTTATAACCTAATATGTGTATGGGTCTAAATAATCTCAAAAACATAAATGTATACATTTTTTAGTTTATTTAATAACTTATCATTCAGATTTATTCTTCATTAATATTTATAATTTAAATTATAGACATAATATTCTAAATATTAAAAGGATATTAATGCTTTATTATGTGTTGAAATAATTCCAAAAATAGATAATTTATTAAATTTTAGTCCTTATAATTATACCTTATTAGTTTTCAAATAATTCCTTAATTATTAATCCATTTAAATAAATATTAATTTTTAAAAATTCAATATGGTGGTTTTTAACACTATTCATTTCCATTAATTTAAATAAAATCATAAAAGAAGATAAAATCAAATAAAATATTTAAATATTCTATTAAAATGTCATATTCACTTAAATAGTAAGTATTTAACCTTAATTAATTGAAATTATAATTCTTTTAATAATTGTAATATCATTTATTAGATATTTATAGTAAAAATATAATTTCTTCTTCAATATTATGTCATCATTAATAGTATTTATCTAATATAGAAAATATATAAATAAATTAATAAGATATATGAAATTAATATATGTTTAAATGTATTATTTATAATAGATTATGCAATATTTTTATCTCTATTTTAAAATTAATAAACTTATATAAAATCCTAGTGTGACATTTTCTCACATTCATTGATTTTTATAATATCAATGTCATTTTGATGGGAAAGTGTCTGTTAAAAGATAGAATTTCCATAAATTGGTGTTTAATGTCTAATTTAGTTTTCACGTAGGTTATTTATAGAATTTAGGGTTTGTTTATAATATTATGATTACCTTTAATTGCCCGATTTACCCTTAAATGTGGTAATAAAAAATCACCATATACAATATTCATAATAAAAAAAAATTAAAAGTAACAAATTAACATAAATAGTTTAACAACCCAAGTATCTATGGTATGTTTCCCTTTGAATAAATAAATAGCATGCATTGTATGCATCTTGGAGATTCTAACACACCGCCACCAATCAAACTAGCCTTTATGAATTGTAATACACACTTTTTGAAATTTTATCAAATTTATATTTCAAAATGGACTTCAATTTTGAATTTGGAATATAAAAATTTCCATAGGATGAATTTTGGGTATTTTTATGAAATCATTTAAATTTTTATGAATAGTGAAACACACTATGTTATTAGTTAATATCGAATTTTAATTTAAATAATTAATTATTTTATTTAAATTTATTTTAGTTAAAAATAGATATATAATAACTATATATGTTCAATGTAATTCATTAGTGTCATTTATAATAAGTTTAGAAATATAAAAATTTTATTTAACTTTTTACCTTCTTATATCCACCTCTAAGGAGCATTGGCAAATTTGCATAAAACATAATATTAGCACTTCTGTGAGATAAATTTAAAAAATCCAAGATAAACAGTTAATATTATGACGTAAAATAGGGTTCAATAAGATGATATAATTTTTGGTGAATATTAACTTTTGGCTTCTTTTACAACAATTAAAAGTAAATATGATAATTATAGGTAAAAAGATTTCATAATTACCCTAACACATGACCTAATTCTATTGGATAAGTATAATTAGACCAAAAAACCATTGGAATAAAATATAACCCCCATTGGTCCACTTCTATTAGATGAGGATATTTATTATTATTTTATTTAAAGAAGAGTTAAAAAGAGTTAAATTCAATGTTTAATAACAAAACTATTTTAATATAAGTCTACAAAAAATATAAATTTGACTATAAATATTTATTATAAATCAAAAAAAATACTATATAATGGTATTTTATTATAAATTTTAGATATTAAATAATTTAAGTAATTTATGACACAATGATGATGTAGTAATTTCCTTATTAAATGAAATATTAAAATAATTGATATTATAAATATATAATTATATGTAAATTGAGACTTATGATTAATTTAAATAAAATTAATGGTTAATATGACAATATAGGGTTTGTTAACTAAATTTTATTTGAAGTGATAATGTTGTAATCGCTTTAAAAAAAATACTATATAGTGTCAAAATTAACAGAGTTGACTTTTTTAAACAAATACATTATTATTAATTGAAATAATATTCATAAAAATACAAGGATCATCCAAAAGACTTGGATAAGATTATATATATTAATAATTAACCACTTGGGGTTCTCTTGCTAGTTTATAGTAAGTTTATTAACCATATAATATAAAAATACAAAGATACATGGTAAATATCAAACTATTTAACTAAAAGACAAATATAAAATATAATGTTAATATGGTGACTTAAAACTATGTAAAACCTTTTATATTATATGTGTTTGACCAATCCCCTCAATAGACTCTAAATAAATCATTTTTTAGACATTAGAAACTGGAAATTATTATATTATAAAATAATATTTCAAGATTTTCCTAAAGTGACCCTCACATCTCTTATAAAAGGGAAATTCCCCTTCTCTCAAAATCAATCCTCAAAACCCATTTGGATTATCCAAAATCTAACCAAATAGCCTCCCCCATTCCTCCCTTCATCCTAGAGTCCATCCTTTTTTCATAAATAAAACCTATAGAGTCTTTTGATAAAATCAATAAGAAGAACCCAAAAAAGAGGTAAATATTTCATTTCCTCTTCGACTTTCTTTTTTTCGTCCACTTCATCTTTCATTGTTTTTTCTATAAAAATATAATAAATATAGTACCTTATACATACTTTTATGTTATTATTAATATTTTACATCTATATTTATTATTCAATCTATCCTGTAAATGACATAGTCACCATACGTGCATACGTACGACTTACCATTTCCATGTCGCGGTGTAGTTTGTTAATAAAACACTACATTATTTGGATGGGAATAATAATGTGTATAAATAATCTAGATAATATATATAATATGTTAATGATTATGTATATATTATATAACATCCAATTACATATGATTTCGCAATCAATATAATGATATTGTCACTTGTCCATACGTACAGATTACCATCTCCACGAACGCGATGAGATTAATTTCCCCGTCATAACCATTCAAGAATAATTTCCTTTTGATGACTAAAAATAATGTTTATGAACATAATATCATAATGTATATTAATCAAATACAACTTATCCATATCAATCATTGATTACGTAACCAAGCATATACAGGAAACCGAATCACTGAACACCCGAAATAAGGATACTACTCAAATATTAAAAACAAAGAAATATTAGTAAATAATATATGATATCATATTTATGTATATAGTTCTTGTATTCATTAATAAGAATTATTTAACTACTAAGATAGAGGCTAACATACCCTCTACCATGGAAAAGTACAAGGTAATGGTTAATTTCACAATCACTTTATTATCTGAGGTTGTTTTTACGTAAGTTTATACTGTGACCTCATTATCATCCACATCGATGTTTTCATAAAAATGTATTTCAAAAAAATTTCACTATTTAGTAGATTATGGGTAAATTCATTTATACATTTATTTTATCATATATGTTTGGCAACGAATCTTTTTGTAATTTTCCAAACAAGGTACTTTATGACCTTTTCTTCAAAACTAAGGTACAAATGTTTTTTTAACTTATACGGTGGGTGTGGCTATTTTCCACCATTATAACATCATCATACCATCCCATACCAGCTTATAGGAATATTTTCAAAATAAATGTTTTCTTTTATAATAATTTTACTATTAAATGGTTTCAAAATAGAAAGAGGTATTTCTTTCCAATATTTTTCATTTCATCTATGTCAACACCCATTGATGGATTTTAATCTTTTAAGAAGTTGATTTTCTATGAAACAAATCATCTATATAGTATTGAAGGTTTTGTGATATGTTTAATTGTGGATGTGTTATTTTTATACCATTCATAGTTTATGGTTAAAGTATTTACATTTAATATTCTATATTTAATACAAATGGTTATGTTAATCTTCAAACAATTCATTTGTGGAATGTATTGGACATAGTATGTGATGGGTGGATCCTGCTGTAGACCCTCGGTTGGTCTCGTGAGAAAATTTGATGTGGAATTGGAAAAGGCCTTTACAAATTTAATATATGGTTTTGGAAGAGGCCTAAATCATTTTTAGATGTCTTGGCTAAGGCCTTGATCAGATGTTTCTGAATATCTAGTATTATACATTCCCTCATTATAAATATAATAATTATGGTTCCTATGGTTATTCAACTAGTAGAATACCCATGACTATGTTTTATTATGGCATTATATACTCAACTCATATCCCATCCATAAATTATTCATGTTTATTATTTTTTAAGGCAAGTGTTATTAATTATTCACCATGCCTAATGTTAATGTTATCTTCTGCAGTATTTATTAACCTTACTAAGTGATTATTATCACCCCTTTATTGTGTTTTATTTTTCGAGAATATGAATAAGTTCGTTATGAGTGACTTGTAGGCATAATCTAAGTGGCTTGGATGTTTCTAATGGAATAAATTATTATTATATTTATTTTCAAGTTTTATTGTTAAGATTATGTGTGTATATTGTTTCCAAAAATAATAAATTGATCGGTCTTTCAGGATATGATTCCTTATATCAAGGAAATGTAATTAAATAATGCCCGAACTATGGGTAACTAGGGTGCAGGCATTATAGTTTGTTTTAGAGGATGTTTTGTACAAAAATTGGAAACCAGATTTAGAAAAACACTGATTAAAGAACATTATCATTAGATAGACTTTGATGATTAGTATTGTAGAATTTGTATATTTTTGGTATTGTAGAGATTTTTTGACTATTCCATGCAATATATCCCTGTCTGGATATGAGTAGGTTGAGGAGGATCTAGCATAGATGTACCTAGGGTTAATGCCTGAAAACACCCATTAAAGCAATATTCAAACTGGAACTGGGGCATGACAATGGGCCTTGCTGCACTCTTGGTTACGACCCTCCCATGATATATTCATAGGATAATTTTCATTTTCATTAAAAACAATGATGAAGGATTTATAATTATATACCTCCTCAAAGAGATTTTTTTTATGATTATGGATTATATCCATAAACTGTTCAATTTATGTTAAGTGTTTTACATGTTAAGAATTATGAATTATGATTTATAAACTAATCTACAATATTCTATTGTAAATAACTGATGAATAGTTGAAGGAATGGAAAGTGTATCAATGCACGTAATCCATGTATGGATTTCCCTCCTACTTATGATAATTATTGTGGAGCTGGAGATGCAACTGGTGCTGATTACCTTATCACCATACTGGGACAACTCACTCAGGTTATTTATAATAACCTTACCCATATGGAGCACCATGATCCACAATGTGGAGGATCAATGTTAGACTACTCGAGGAGGAAAAACCACCAACATTCAATGGGAGTACAAATATGTTAGTAGATGAGCAATAGATACGTTTTATTGAGAAAATATTTCATGATTTGGGGAGTATAGAAAAGGAAAAAGTTGTCATGGAAGTTTATCAACTCACAGGAGATGCAGATCAATGGTGGTCCTTGATTCAAAACACAAAGGAAGATGAAGAAGTATCAAACATGCAAAGGAGGGAGTTTAAAGATATTTTCAAAGAAAAATATTTACCTCGTGACCATTGAACAGAAATAGAAAGACAGTTTCTGAGTCTAAGGAAAAAGGTGGATGATAATCTCTCAATGTATGAGGCTGAAACTACAGGGATAGAATGGCATTCTATAGATTATATACCTAACCCAAAAAAATGATTTTTCATTTCATTGATGTGTTGAAACCATTTTTCGTCGATCATTAGTCTCACAATCCTTCTCTATGTATGAAGATATTGTCTTATGTTCTATCAAGATAGAAAAGGAATTCTCTATGACTTATAACTTTAAAGCAATGCGAGGGAATAATAGATCTATTGAACACTATTGGATATGAAATAATAAGATAGGGAAAAAGGGAATAGTTGAATTTCCAACCTATAATTTTTGTGGAAGGAAGAACCCCAGTGCTCTCTATAAGAAAATGGAGTATACAACTAATGTGGATAAAAAGGCCATCTTGCTACTGATTGTAAGGTGAAGAATGAATCTACCAATGTTCAATACTGCAATTGAATGGATATGGGAAATTAAGAAAATTAATGTCCTAAGAGTCTGGGAATCCTACTTTAGAAAGGCCCATGGGATCAAGCCCAAGCTTAAGAAATCACTACATCTAATGGTGAAGCTCTGAAATACATGGGGGTAGGTAATTTAATGGTTTTCTAAAGTTTATCGAATGCATTATTTGATTCTAGATCATCTCATTATTTCATATCATCCCAGTAGGCTAAGATAATTAGATATTTTCAATTGGATTTAACGTGGGAGTTTTCAGTCAAAACTCCTAAGAGAAGTATCATTGCAATAATTTATTGTGAATCAGTTCACATTTCGTCATATAAACGATATTTATCTACTGATCTAATCATCATTACCATGATTGAATTTGATATAATCCTCGGTATGGATTTTCATTCGAACAATGATGTGAAAATTTCTTGTTAGAAAGAGGTTACTATTCATGATGATGATAAAGAGTACCTTATGTTTAGAGTAGATACCTCACTATCTGATTCTTATCACGATCCACCACCAGTAGATCTACTAAATTATATTATTGGAGAGGATGAGAATGAAGTAATTATGGGTGATAAAAATAATGTTCTAATAGAGTATATACCTATTTTGAAATAATATGTGGATGTGCTTCCATAGGATTTACCTTGACATCCTCCCGAATGAGAAATTGGGGTTTCAATTGATTTAATTCCTTATTCAAGGCCCATATCGAAGGCCCCTTATTGAATGGACACATTTAAATTAGTTGAACTAAAGATACAACTTGATGAATTTAGTAATATGGGATTTATTCGCCCAAGTTTTTTTCCACGGGGAGCCCATGTCTTTTTAGTTAAGAAGAAAGACAGATATATGAAGATTTACATTGACAGCAGGGAGATCAATGCTATAACAATAAAGAACAAATATCCCCTACCTCGCATTGATGACTTATTTAACCCACTTCATGGAGCATAATATTTTTCAATGATTGACCTTATATCATGATATCAGCAGTCGTGTGTGAAGAGGGAAGACATTCTAAAAACAAAATTTCGAACATATTACATGCATTATGAGTTTAAAGTAATTCTATTTGGATTGACTAATGTACCCTCTATCTTTATGAATATAATGGATAGTGTTTTCAATAAATATCTTGATGAATCTGTAGTGGTATTTATTGATGACATATTGGTATACCCCAAAAGCTAGGAAGATCACGAAAATCACTAGCTCATTATTCTAATGATTCTTAGATGAAATGAATTATTTTGGATGTTTATCAAGTGTGAATTCTAGTTTCTGTTGATTTCTTTTCTTGGGAGTATTTTCTCTAAGGATGGAATCTCAATTGATCCTTCAACGACCAAGGAAATCCACAAAAGGCTTTAATTGACAATTATTACTGAGATACATAATGTTATTGGTTTAGCTCGTTATTATCGACGTTTCATCTAGATATTTTCAAGTATGGCTAACCCATTAACTAAGATCACACGTAATTGGGTTAAATTTTTTTGGACAAATGTTTATGAATAATATTTTGATGAACTAATGATATGATTAGCTATCTCTCCTATATGGACTCTACCATCGATGAATGATGGGTTGGTTATTTATAGTAAGGCTTCAAAGAAAGGACATGATTATGTCCTTGTAACAGCCTGAGATTTTATGAAAAAATATTATTTTTAATTTCATTAATGTATTGTGTTGTACGCTACACCAAACGGAGCTTGCTCAACACACATCCTTGACTTGCCTTGCATTACACGCAATCACGACCTTCCTCGATAGCATGTGTAGTACGCAATACCGAGTTTCACTAAACAACGATATGCTATTAAAATATTATTAAAACTAGCCATTATAAATAGTAATAACCACCTTTTAAAATTTAAGAAATTTTAGCTCTCAAAATGGACTTCATTTTTGGATTCGGAGTATCGAATTTAGCCTAAGGTGAAATTTTGGTACTTTTCGGATAACTTTCATATTCTGATGAATAGTGAAAATTACTAAATTATAATTAAAAATAACTTTTTTAATCGAAATAATTAATAGTGATAAATTATTAATTTGGGTGGTTTTAAAGTATATTTAGAATATATTTTTACAATTTAATACAATGTTGGTCATTGGATGTAATTTCACATTTAAACCAGTCATAAACAAGTGTCAATCTTTTGATAGTTATTACCTCTTAAGAACGCGCTATTTGTTTTGACGACGGGAATTAATTTTCAAATTAATTAATGCAACAGATATGTTTTTAATTTGATAAAATATAAATAATTTTTGAATTCATAATATCAAATATATCTTAGATCTAATTTTTGGTATTTTTCTGGAAACTTTCATTTTTTGATGAATAGTGAAACCACTAAGTGGTAGTTCAAAAACTGAATTTTTCATAAAAATTAATTTTACCACTTCTGTGAGTGGAATTTTGAAAATCCGAGAGACACGGTTGATGTCAGTAAGTAAAATGTGGTTCAATGAGATGAAAATATTTTTTTGGTGAATAGTAACTTTTTACTTTTTTTACCACGGTTAAAAATAAATCGGGTAATTAAGGGTAAAAATGATATTATTATTACCCTAAAACATGTACTAATTCTATTGGAAATGTGTAATTCGACCAAAAACAACCTTATGAATAAAATATGACCATTTAGGCCCACTTGGATTAGATTCGGACATTTATTATTAATTTATTTAAAGAAGGGTAAAAATAGTTGAAATCAAAGTTTAATAAGTAAATCATTTTTAATATGGGGTTATACATAAGATAAATTCGACTATAAATATTCATTAAAAATCTAAAACGATTTCCTACATAATGGTATTTTTTTTTTAATTTTTAGACATTTAATAATTTAATTTATTTATGACACAAAAATGATGCAGTAATTATCTTATTAATGAAATATTGACATAATTGATGTTATAATTACCCAAATAAATATAATTTGAGACTTTTTATGAACTAAAATAATTTTCTAGGTTACTATGACATGTTAGGATTGATTTAATTAACTTTTGTCGAATTAATAATTCTTTTATGATTTTCAAACAAAACAACTATTGAATAGTGTCAAAATTGACATAAAATTGTTTTTTTTTTAAATATTATATTATTAATTGTTATTTTATTCCAAAAAATCTAAGGTTCAGCCAAATGACTTAGATACGGTTATATATATTAATAAAACACGTCTTGGGGGTCTCTTGGATGTATATGGTATGTTTATAAACAATATAATATAAAAATACAAAGTGACATGGTAAATGTCAATATAATTAACTAAGAGTTAAAACTAAACGATAAGGTCAATATAATGCCCTAAACTTGTCTAAATTATATATGATGAGAGTCTTTAGACCCATACCCACCTTATCTTTGAAATAACTCAATTTGGAGCTATTTACAACCGAATTTTAATTTATAATAAAATAATAGTTTTAGTTATTCCAAAGGTGCCCCTCTCCTCCATTATAAAAGGGCACCTACTCCCTCTCTTCCTCACACCACTTTGAGCCTTGAAGCTCGGAAAACCCCTGAAAAATTCCATTCTCCACTTCCCTAGAAACATCCTAGAGGTTTTGGTCTTCCTCAAAGACCAATTTTAGTGCCCTAAAAGGAGGTCTCCAAGAGGCGCTTCAAAGAAGAGGTAATGCCCGTTACCGATTCTTTCATCTTTATTTCTTCTTCCACTTCTTCTTCTTTAGTTGTTTCATTATGAAGTAATAACATCAGTATCACTAATATACTGATATTTTATTATATGTATGAAACAACCCTATTTCACCATTTATCCATCCTACAGAAAATGAAATCACCGCGCGTGCGTACGTACGGAATACCGTCTCCACGCCGTGGTGTAATCTATTTTCCACCAGCACCTTACTTGGATGGGTATAATGGTGTCAATAATGACTATATATGACTATTATAAAGTGATATTGATTCTGAAATGCTATAAATACACTCCAATACAATTCCACGATCATAGGAACGATGTCATCACTTGTGCAAACGTACGGAATACCATCTCCACGATGTGATGCGACTCGTTCTACATGATCTTCATTTCATAATGATTATATAAATGAATTTAATGAATGAATATGATATATATTACACTAATAACATTCTGGAAATTAGGTATCTATAACCTAAAGAGAAGAATAATAATTTATTAGACAAAACACGCATAAGAACAAAAAAGTTATAAACAACCGAATAACAAGTAGCAATGAAATATTACCACTAAGAAGCTAAGAATATGACCATATATGATATCATAAAAATATGTATGATTCCTGAATAAGTAAATAACATTATTTAAATCATTATACAGGAGGTTCAGACATGTACAAAGCATATTGGACCTATGGTAAGGGAAATATCACAATCTCATTTTTATCCGAGATTGTTTATACTTTGACATTTACTGGAGTGTATTTTATCATCCACATCCATGTTTCCTCAATATTTAATATTATTTCCATCCACCTAAAATTGTTTAAATCCAATTTTACCCTTCAGTGAGTTTTTAGTAAAAGATATGAAAGGAATCTTTTTTCATTTTTCGTATGAGGTACTTTTTGACTTTTCGGACAAAAGTATGAAGAATGTTTTTTTAACTTATATGGAATGAATGGATTTTTAAAACATTATTTCCAAGAAACTTCCTTTACAAGTTTTCAATTTTATTTTTAATCAACTTCTTTTAGTTTAAAATTTTATGACATGTTAAGAAAGGAAAATGTTTTTGTAGTAGAAAGGATATTTTCCTCAAGAATGGAGTTCAAGTGTTTTATCAAAATTATTTTCCATCTAAGATAATATAGGGCTCATTTTCTATCCCTATTATTACATTGATTTTATTATGTTGTGATGGAAATATTTATATGAATTCCTTTATATTATATGAATTGTTTTATGATGTCCTGTTGTTTAAGAATCCCATTTTTACTACATTGGTTATGAAATGATGTATGATTTATGATTTTGTGGCACACATAAGAATGGTATCATTAAGAGATGGGTGGGACCTATATCTCCATCGAATTCATTGGGTAAAGATTTTATATCTCATGAGATAGACATGGCTGGAATAGTAGGTTATACCGGTTCAGTGAAACAGGACTGAAACGAGGGTGACTCGGTTCAGAAATGGACTTTGTCCACTAAGATAGTCTTGGAAATGAGTCTTGAATAATAAGATATGATTCTATATGATTATGTGTGTATGCCACAAAGTTTCATGTTTTACGTTATGATTATTGGGATTTCATTTCACTACTATGGTTTATCCCATGTTATTAAATTATGCTCTCTTTTCCAGGTTAGGATTTCCAAAATGTTATGTTCTTATGAAAATGATGTGATTGATATTTCTTTTGTTTACCCTTGCTGAGAATTTGAGCTCACCCTTTTATGTTTTCTTTTCCCCGGGATATAAAGAAAGGTTTTAGGTATAAAAAAAGGAATATCATTATGGGAGATGTTGAAGATCATTCACCACGATTAGAAGATTATATTCCGAGTTTCCAAACACACTAAACTATTACGATCCTTGTGTGTGGGTTTTTGTTATGTACTAAGTATTCCGCAAAAGTAATGTATTGTCCATGTACGTCAAGATTCGGGTCTCTACAGTTGGTATCAGAGGAAAGGATTAGTCAACCTTTGGAAACTAGGATGCAAAAACGTTAGTGAGATCCGTAGAGATATTTTTAAGGTATGTCTTGGGATGCCCCTAAGGATAAGTATACGTATAGGATACAGTCCTAGAACTATCACAGCGATCATTGAATTTAACCTAAGATGTTAGATATTGAGGATACTCCCCCTTTATTATGTTGTTTTCCATATCATGATTTTTTCATCTCACACTATTCTTTTTGGGTTTTAGAAAATGGCTGGAAACAAGATGATTCACGATAATGGAGGATATGATGGACAATGGGATGATATTCTTCATGAGAAACCAAATGAAATGGGATTTGGAAGTCCAAACATCATTATTATGCCGAATCAGAAATCTCATAATATGATCAATAAAGTAAAATTTGGTAAGTTTCCTGACTCAGTTAATAAGAGAAATATGGAGTTTCATGATGATCATAGAGGAAAGAAAGTTCAATTTCCCCTATGTAAATCATGTGGGAAGAGGCATCATGGATAATGTTTCAAAGGAACTAGAAGATGCTTTGGGTGTGGAAAAGAAGGACACAATGCCAGTAAGTGCAAAGGAAAAGGTTCAGTTAACACCAGGGATGAGGATAATGGTTTTGCTACGACATCAACAATGGTTAAATGTTTTAAATGTGGAATGTACGGGAATTATGCAAACAAATTCCCTAAGGGAAAGTCTCATGAAGAGAATCAGTATGGTCATATGGGTAGTATTTATGTGGATGATGATGAAGAGACTACAAATGATATGTGAGATGAAAGAATTTTTGAAGCTCGGTCAATAGTTTAAGAATGTAGTGGAATGATTACATTTTTATCATGTGTAATGTTCTATAAGTAATCTCATGGTACAATGGAATAAGGAGACATCTATGGATTGTCACACTGTTTCCTTTCCATGAGTTTTGAATGTGTATGATTAATGTTACCAGTATCCATGAAAGGTTATATAGATATTTTTGGGATGTAGATGATATGCGCATAATGAAGGGATAAGGAGAAAATTAAATGTTTGATAGTATTCATGAGCTCATGACTGATATAAGGATAAGGTTATATCATGGTTTGAGTATATAGAATTTTTGGATTTTTGTATGTGGAAATAGTAAACTTTTGACAGCATTCATGTTTTCACTAAGGTTTAATGGGTATTAATTTTTCAAGAGAATACATCATTAAAGTATTCACATGATTATAATGTGACCAACAAGATATATGTGGGATAAATGATGGTATTCACATGCTTGATTGACGACATTTTAAGTTATCATTTTCTTTATACTATGACCTTGGACCGAAGTATTTTAGATAAGCCTAAAGATTGGAATTGATTATGTTAACCATAATTTAGTATTGTTTAAGGATGGAACTTTTTTTTGATATTATTTATGTGATGTTATAGTAATGTAGTTTTAGAAAAAAGGACAACCTGCAGGACGGGCGACAGCCCATTGCGTCGGACTAGGGTGTGGGAATCGAACCCACAACTGAAGTGCGACTGGCCTTCATCACCTACGACTGGCCTACAGGAAGTCCCTGTTTAGTAGAAACTAGTTTTATTATATTAATCAGTATGATATATGTAGTATAAGACCATTTCAGGAACTATATATGATTAATCTCACTATAGATGGACTTATTTATTTTTTGATAACTTTTCAAACCTTTTGTTTGAGACAGATAGAGTGACCCATCATTCTATCACATGATCTACTAACACATCATGAATGACAAATTCAACTTTATTTCTTTAAGAGATGAAGTGGAAATTGTCCAAATAACTACAAACAGTGAGACTATACCAAAATCACGAAAGTATATCTTCTAATTTCATCAACTTTAGGGAAATGATCTTGAAAACCCAAAATGTTGTCCTAGTGGTCTTATATCTGATGAATCAGATGGTACCTTAGATCGTCACAAATTTATGGCTTTGTTATTGCTGGATTTTCCATAGCCATGTTCTCTACCACTCTCCATCAGAACATGATGGTTAGATTTCTCTTCCATATCCATATTTTCACCTATGTGGAAACCCAGTGATTATTTTATTTGGGTAATCGTTACATTTCGTACTTTAGTTTTTAAAACCAAGTTTTGTTATTCCTTTTTATGATGTGGATTTCTATTAAAGAAACTTTCGAGTAGTAAACCATTTATAACCCCGACGAATTTCGAGGGCGAAATTCATTTTAAGGGGGGTAGAATGTAACAGCCTGAGATTTTATGAAAAAAATATTCTTTTTAATTTAATTAATGACTGGTGTTGTATGCTACACCAAAAGGAGCTTGCTCAACACGCATCCTTGACTTGCATTGCATTACACGCAATCACGACCTTCCTCGATAGCGTGTGTAGTATGCAATATCGAGTTTCACTATACAACGATATGCTATTAAAATATTATTAAAACTAGCTGTTATAAATAGTAATAACCACCATTTAAAATTTTAGAAATTTTAGCTCTCAAAATGGACTTCATTTTTGGATTCGGAGTATAGAATTTAGCCTAAAGTGAAATTTTGGTACTTTTCGGATAACTTTCATATTCAGATGAATAGTGATAATTACTAAATTATAATTAAAAACAAATTTTTTAATCAAAATAATTAATAGTGATAATTTATTAATTTGAGTGGTTTTAAAGTATATTTTGAATATATTTTTACAATTTAATACTATGTTGGTCATTGTATGTAATTTCACATTTAGACCAGTCATAAACAAGTGTCAATCTTTTGATAGTTATTATCTCTTAAGAACACGAAATTTGTTTTGATGACGGGAATTATTTTTTAAATTAATTAATGAAACTGATATGTTTTGAATTTGATAAAATATACATCATTTTTGAATTCATAATATCAAATATATCTTAGATCTAATTTTTGGTATTTTTTTGGAAACATTAATTTTTTGATGAATAGTGAAACCACTAAGTGGTAGTTAAAAAACTGAATTTTTCATAAAACATAATTTTACCGCTTCTGTGAGTGATATTTTGAAAATCCGAGAGACACGGTTGATATCAGTAAGTAAAATGTGGTTCAATGAGATGAAAATAATTTTTTGGTGAATAGTAACTTTTTACTTTTTTTACCACGGTTAAAAGTAAATCGGGTAATTAAGGGAAAATGATATTTTTATTACCTAAAACACGTCCTAATTCTATTGGACAAGTGTAATTCGACCAAAAACAACCTTAGGAAGAAAATATGACCATTTAGGACCACTTGGATTAGATTAGGACATTTACTATTAATTTATTTAAAGAAGGGTTAAAATAGTTAAAATCAAAGTTTAATAAGTAAATCATTTTTAATAAGGGGTTATACATAAGATAAATTCGACTATAAATATTCATTAGAAAGATAAAATGATTTCCTACATAATAGTATTTTATTTTTAATTTTTAGACATTAAATAAATTAATTTATTTATGACACAACGATGATGAAGTAATTATCTTATTAATGAAATATTGACATAATTGATGTTATAAATACCCAAATAAATATAATTTCAGACTTTTTATGAACTAAAATAATTTTATAGGTTAACATGAAATGTTAGGATTTATTTCATTAACTGTTTTCGAAGTAAGCATTCTGTTATGAGTTTCAAAAAAATCAACTATTGAATAGTGTCAAAATTGGCATAAAATTGTTTTTAAAAAAAATATAATATTATTATTTGTTATTTTATTCCTAAAAAACTATGGATCGGCAAAATGACTTATATAAGGATATATATATTAATAAAACACAACTTGGAGGTATGTTGGATGTATATGGTAAGTTTATTAACTATATAATATAAAAATACATAGTGACATGGTAAATGTCAATCTAATTAACTAAGAGTTAAAACTAAAAGATAAGCTTAATATAATGCCCTAAACATGATTAAATTCTATTGGATGAGATTATTTCGATCCATACCCACCTTATCTACGAAATAAGTCAATTTGGGGCTATTTAAAACCGAATTTGACTTTATAATAAAATAATAGTTTTAGTTATTCCAAAGGTGCCCCTCTCCTCCATTATAAAAGGGCACCTCCTCCCTCTCTTCCTCACACCACTTTGAGCTTTCAAGCTCGGCCAACCCCTGCCAAATACCCCTCTCCACTTCCCTAGAAACATCCTAGAGGTTCTGTTCTTCCTCAAAGACCATTTTTAGTGCCCTAAAAGGAGGTCTCAAAGAGGTGCTTCAAAGAAGAGGTAATGCCCGTTACCGATTCTTTCATCTTTATTTCTTCTTCCACTTCTTCTTCTTTAGTTGTTTCATTATGAAGTAATAACATCAGTATAACTAATATAATGATATGTTATTATAAGTATGAAAAAAACCTATTTCACCATCTATCCATCCTACGGAAAAAGAAATCATCGCGCGTGCGTACGTACGGAATACCGTCTCCACGTCGTGGTGTAATCTATTTTCCACCACCACCTTACATGGATGGGTATAATGGTGTCCATAATGACTATATATGACTATTATAAAGTGATATTGATTATGAAATAGTATAAATAAACTCCAATACAATTCCACGATCATAGGAATGATATCATCACTCGTGCATACGTACGGAATACCGTCTCCACGATGTGATGCGACTCGTTCTACATGATCTTCATTTCATAATGATTATATAAATGAATTGAATGAATTGAATGAATTAATATGATATATATTACACTAATACCATTCTGGAAATGAGGTATCTATAACCTAAAGAGAATAATAAGAATTTATTCGACAAAACATGCATAAGAACAAAAAGTTATAAACACCCGAATAACAAGTGGCAATGAAATATTACCACTAAGAAGCTAAGAATATGACCATATATGATATCATAAAAATAAGTATGATTTCGGAATAAGTCAATAACATTATTTAAATCATTACAAAGAAGGTTCGGACACGTACAAAGCATATCAAACATAAGGTAAGGGAAATATCACAATCTCATTTTTATCCGAGATTGTTTATACTTTGGCATTTACAGGGGTGTATTTTATCATCCAAATCCATGTTTTATCAATATGTAATATTATTTCCATCCACCTACAATTGTTTAAATCCAATTTTACCCTTCGATGAGTTTTTAGTAAAAGATATGAAATGATTTTTTTTTCATTTTTCGTTCGAGGTACTTTTTGACTTTTCCGACAAAAGTACGAAGAATGTTTTTTTAACTTATACGGAATGAATTGATTTTTAAAACATTATTTCCAAGAAGATTCCTTTACAAGTTTTCAAGTTTATTTTTAATTATATTCATTTAGTTTAAAATTGTATGACATGTTAGGAAAGGAAAATGTTTTTGAAGTAGAAAGGATATTTTCCTCAAGAATGGAGTTCAAGGGATTTATCAAAATTATTTTCCATCTAAGATAATATAGGGTTCTAATTATATCCCTATTATTACATTGATTTTATTATGTTGTGATGGAAATATTTATATGAATTCCTTTATCTTATATGAATTGTTTTATGATGTGATATTGTTTAAGAATCCCATTTTTACTACATGGGTTATGAAATGATGTATGATTTATGATTTTGTGGCACACATAAGAATGGTATCATTATGAGATGGGCGGGACCTATATCTCCCTCTAATACATTGGGTAAATATTTTATATCTCATGAGATAAACATGGTTGGAACGGTAGGTTATACCGGTTCAGGGAAACAGGACTGAAACGAGGGTGACTCGGTTCAGAAATGGACTTTTTCCACTAAGATAGTCTTGGCAATGAGTTTTGACTAATAAGATATGATTATCTATGATTATGTGTGTATGCTACAAAGTTTCATGTTTTAAGTTATGATTATTGGGATTTCATTTCACTACTATGATTTATCCCATGTTATGAAATTATGCTCTCTTTTGCAGGTTATGATTTCCAAAATTTTATGTTCTTATGAAAATGATGTGATTGATATTTCTTTTGTTTACCCTTACTGAGCATTTGAGCTCACCCGTTTATGTTTTCTTTTCCCCGGGATATAATTGAAGGTTTTAGGTATAAAAAAAGGAAAATCATTATGGGAGATGTTGATGATCATTCACCATGATTAGAAGATTATATTCCGAGTTTCCAAAGACACTAAACTATTATATCCTTGTGTGTGTGTTATTGTTATGTACATAGTATTCCGCAAAAGTAATGTAATGTCTATGTACGTCAAGCTTCGGGTCTCTACAGTCCTTATGCAGAATGAAAAAGTTATTACCCATGCTTCCAGACAACTAAACGTTCATGAGAAAAACTATCACTCTCATGATCTTGATTTAGTATCTATAATCATTTCTCTGAAAATATATCGAAACTACCTATATGGTGAATAATGTGAGATATATACTGCTCACAAGAGTATGTATTGTATTTTCTCACAAAAATAACTCATCTTTAGGAAAATATGATGGCTTAAACTTCTCATGTATTATGATTGCACTATAAAATACCACTTGTGGAAGGAAAATAAGGTTTCAGAAGTTTTGAGTAGAAAGGACATTGGTGTTTTGAACAATATGAGTGTAGAAAGGGATCCTATTTTCATGGATTTAATAAATATGGGTGTGGGAATAACCATGTAAGGAGAAACATCAATACTTTTTCAAATGGTTTTCAAACGATAATTACTATAAAAGATAATGATCTCTTAGACTGTTGATGGGGAGTTTTAAAAGATGATTAAAGTAGTAAATGATGGAAGATTGAGGGACTTCATATATAAGGATGGAATATTCAAACTTTTTAAGACTTGTTGTGATATTGCTCGCATGACTTTCAAGGTTTGTGCTATCAATATTTACCTCTGGTAGAATTTTCCTACAACAAAAAAATCTATTTAAGTATTCAGCTGGGACCATATGAAGGGTTATATAAAAACTGATGTCGCACACCTACTTGTAGGGATGATGATGGGGAAAAATCATAGGCCCAGAACATGTTGTGGAAAAAAGGGAATAATGGAAGATTATCCAAACCCACATCAAAGTAACCCAAATTAGGAAAAAGAGATTTTCTGATAACCGAAGGAAGGATTAGGAATTTAATGTAGGTGACCATGTTTTATTGAAGGTATCTCTATGGAAGTGTGTTATAAATTTTGGTAAGAATGGTAAATTGTGTCCCATGTATATCAGACTTTTAGAAATTCCATAAATTATTTGAGTTATAGATTATCATTTGGTATTGCCTCTTAGTCTCTCCAAAGTTCATGATGGGTTCCACGTATCACTATTTAGAAAATACATGCTTATCCCAATGAATCTACTCACCTAAGAGGAAATTGAACTGCAACCTGATCTGTCTTATTGCAATGAGCCTCTCAAAATTCTTGATACTAGGGAACAAGTTCTGAGAAACCGGATGACTCATAGGTTAAAAGATCTATTGAGAAACCATAATATGGAAGATGTAACATGTGAACCATAGGAACTTATGATGATGAACGAATTGAATCTTTTTGTGTGGTAGTATTCTATAAATTTCGAGGATGAAATTATTTTTAGGAAGGAATATTGTTACACCCCAAGATCCCACAATATGTTTCCCCTTAAATAATTCAATAGAATGAATTGTGTGCAACTTAGAGAGTCTAACACAATGTGGCCAATCAAACTAGTTGTTATGAATAGTAATACCCACTTTGTAAAATTTTATAAATTTTCTTTTTCATAATGAACATTTATTTTGAATTTGGAATATTGAAATTAACTTAGGGTGAATTTTTTGTATTTTTTGGAAAACATTAATTTTTTGTTGAATAGTGAAAAACATTGTGTTATTTGTTAAAACTGATTTTTTATTTAAATAATTATTTATTTAATTTAAATTAATTTTATGTTAAAATAGATATATAATACCTATATAAGTTCAATGTAATTCATTGGAGTCATTTTAAAAAAAGCTTATATATATAATTAATGAATTTTTTCGTGTCTTTTACCCACATTTTAAGAGCTTTTTCATATCCGCATAAAACATAATTTTACCGTTTCTATGATTTGATTTTCTAAAATCTGAAAGACAAAGTTAATATCAGAAAATAAAATGTGCTTCAACAATATGAAAATATTTTTTGTTGAATAGTAAATATTTACTTTTATCTACCATGGTTAAAATTAAATAGAGTATTTATGGGTAAAAATGATATCATAATTACCCTAACACATGTCATAATTCTATTGGATTTTTATAATTTAACAAAAACAAATTTAGGAATAAAATATGACCCTCTTTGATCCACATAGATTAGATTATGATATATATTTATTATAATTTTATTTAGAAAGCTATAATGATTTCAGAAATATTGGTATTTTATTTATAACTTTTAGATATAAGATTATTTAATTTATTTATGACATAATTTTAATGTAGTAATTACATTATTAATGAAATTTTAAAATAATTGATATTATAAATATCCAAATAAATGGAAATTTATACTTATGATGAATTCCACTAATATTATATGTTAATATGACATGTTAGGGTTTATTAAATAAATTTTATTTGAAGTGCCAATGTTTTAATGGATTTCATAAAAATTAAATACTAAATACTTTCAAAATTGACATAATATAGTTTTAAAAAAAATACTATATTATTATATGAAATAATATTCTTAAAAATCTATGGTTCTTCAAAAAGACATATAAAAGGTTATGTATATTAATAATGAACCACTTGGGGTTCTTTTTGCAGTTTATATTAGGTTTATTAACCATATAATACATATATACAAAGAGTCATGGTAAATGTCAAACTATATAACAAAGAGTTAAATATAAAAGATAATGTTAATATGTTCTTCTAAACCTATCTAAAACTTATTTATTGAGAGGTTTGTGACCCATACCCACCTTTTCCTCTAAATAAATCATTTTGGAGCCATTATAAACTGAAAATGATTTTATTCTGAAAGAATATTTAATGATTTTTCAAAAGTGACCCTCACATCTCTTATAAAAGGGAACATCCATTCCTCTCAAAATTGTACATACAAATCAATTGGGGATGGCCATCCTCTACCCAAATATCCTCACATCACTCCAACTGTCATCCTAGAGGCCTTCCATTGGTCTTAAAGCCATCATATAGAGCCCTTTTGATCCAATCAAAATGAAGAACCTGAAGAAGAGGTAAATATTTTATCACCTATTTCTTGTTATTTTCTTCTTCCACTTCTTCTTTATTTATTGATTCCATAACAAAGAAATAAATCTAGTCCATTTTATATACTATGATGTTATTATAATTATGGTACAACCATATTTGTTTTTTATCCATCCTATAAATGACAAAGCCCTTATACATGTGTACGTACAACATACCGTCTCATGCCATTAGTCATATTTCAACCAGCATGAAGTCACATGAAATCATATACTTCTAAACTACCATTTCATAAGGGTTTCAACGCAATAGACAACGCGTCTATTGAACAACCGGTCTGTGAGTTATTGACATTTTAGTTCTGAGGCACCTATTGGATTCGAGGCCGATCCAACCGGGACATACTACATAATTCTATGAAGCACATATGGAGTATATTAAAATATATTTCTTGCTCCAAGGATCCCATTTCAACAAATGGTTCATCTAACTAATAGAAAATTCACAAAATACAACATTTTAAGCGTATTTGGGGCCGAGAGGGGTCTGGGTCCAGTCTGACCCGGTTGGAATGAATTACACCATCCCAATTCGAAAAGACCCAACCTGGTCTGGGTCCAACCCGGACCTGCCCAAACTATTATCGCCCAGACCAGTCTTGGAGGGCCACGGGAGGGTCTCCCTGCCGGGTGACAAGGCCTGGGATACAGGCACGGCTCGCCAACTGGGTGGATGTCAGTTCCTCGATGAATGCAATGAAAATAAAGCGGCCATGGTTCTAGGACTTGTTCATATTTCCAACTCCCTCTCCATTAGAATTATAAAAAGTCTGAGTAATTTATCATTCACGTTAAATTAATGATAAACCCTATTAATATCCACATGAAATGGCCACCAGAAAAATCAAGAAAGAGGATAAGGAATTTGAAACATTTTTGAATTAATTTATATCCCATAACTTGAAAATCTTTAGAGACCTCATGGTGGTGGAAGAATATTATGTGTTTAATGAAGCTGCCATCGTTCATCAATCCTGGTTCATTGCCACCTGAGCATCTGACTCCATCGGTGGAAGGTGTCGCATCACTTTTCCCAACACTCCCTGCATGATGATGTTGTGGCCAAAACTATACCCCATGGCCTATATGAATACAGTTGGGAAAGGGTGAGTAACACATTGAGAAATAAATAAGGTTAATTAATTGACTTAATTATTGTGCCACATTAATTGACATAATTAATATTCCATATTAATAACTCGAGGGGTGGTTATGCAAAAATAGTGTAACCAAGCATTTAATATCCCATATTAAATGTCTAAATACCTCCATGGTCCATGACACATCTTCATCATAGGGGGTAGGAAAATAAAGAAAAAAAATTCAATCTCTATGTTATTTTATTATTTCTTTAAAATCTACAAAAACTAGATTTTTCACCTGACCTACTGAGGTCAATGTGATGCTTCCCATATTCAAATTACAGTGATGTGGATTCAATGGTGCTCATATATTTCATTTCGTGGACCAAGTTTGAATGAATGAAAATGCCATCCGTGCGTTTTTTAATTGTACCTTAAAGATGATCATAAATTCATTCCAGACACACAGGTACTCATAATTAAGTATCATAAATTTTTGAAGACTCTTAATAATTACAAATATTTTGAAAAAAATTATATGGAATTTTCCAGTCTTTACATTCTCACCATATTAGGGATGTTCATCCCCAAAAGCTACAAGAAAACTAAGGAAACTAATGGGGGTACTAAGCATTTATCTGAGCCTCCTGCTTCCATGTACAGTCCTAGAGATTACCATGCTTCCATCGAACTCGCACTAAAGGACTCAAATTCCCATGAAGGACCCAATCCAATTGATCCTCAATCTCAACTAGGAACTCCTCAAATATCTGCCCATCATCAGTGTCCATCTTTCCCATGTCAAAAATATGCGATAGATCACCCATTTAACTCATAATATGTGACACGTGAAATAAATTATACACCTAGTGCATCTTTGGGGAAAAAACTAGACAGTACGCCACCTCCCATACTCTACTAAGGTTCAAAAAAGGTCTGATGAACCTCGGAGAAAGCATAATGTCATGAAAAAAATCTGTAATCCTCATCTGGGTGAGACCCTTACGAAGACGTGGTTTCCCTACATAAACTACATGGGTCTCAATCTACTGTCAGAATAAGACTTCTGGTGACTCTGTGTAGTGTTCATCCGCTCCTGGAAGATCTGCACATTCTCTATGGTAGCCGGTACGGAATCTGGTCCCATGAGTGATGAATCCCCTATGTATGTCCAGTAACAGGGTGATAAGGAATGTTCCTCATACAGAGCCCCAAACAGAGCCAGGATGATGGCAGAGTGATAAATGGTGGTGTATGAGAAATCCATAATTGGGATGTGGTCCTCCCATATGCGGCCAAAGTCATCAATAAATACACGATGCATGTCCTCGAGTGTTTGAATGATATTCTCCATCTAACTGTCTATCTAAGGATGGAATGCAGTGCTCCTGAGTAGATGATTCTTAAATGCCTCAGGGAATCCCTACCAATGGTAGGATGTAAAATGAGTGTCTCAATCTAAGATGATCGTTGATGGAATCCCATGAAGTCATACAATCTCATGTAAATATAGATGTTTCATGATCTCTACTAATCCATAATCTCAGATGGGTTTGAAGTCGGATGACATGGTGAGTCAGTCAATGATCACCCAGATAGAATCATAGCACCAGGATGTATGTGGAAACCCTATCAAGAAGTCTATGGATATACCATCTCACATCCACTATCATAATCATTTTCCTAGACCACATGGAATGTCCCAATCTTACCAAATGATGGGACACCAATAGAGGTTTTTCTAAAACTCAGGACATACATGTAGTGATGGGTGATCTAGACAAAACTAGAGTGTTTTATGGGTATATTCTGTACCATATCAGTCTATCTGATCACGTTATACATGTAGTGGTTGTAGAGGTGAAGCTTATGAGTAGGGTATTAATGATAGAAAAACCATTTAGAATAATACCTAGGGAAATCCTTTTGTCATGCAGTTTCCTCTGGATATTGAAGAATATCATTTTCTATGGTATCTCTGAATCATAGAAATGTGGGGATTTTTATTTTTGAGAGTATGGAATGGTTAGTATCATAGATTTCCCACATTTATTGTTACCATGTGATTGTGAATTTTATGTCTCATAATGGTGAAAACTATATTCACTTGGGAGATTGGGAGATCATGGTAGTTTGAGTTGGGATAACAACTCTGAAAATGGGAGATATCATATAACATGTCTATATTTTATCATTGGACTGGGAATTTGTAAATCATTTTGTCCTTCCACCAAAAGTGTACATGATTCGTGATATACATCAGAATGATATGTTAGGGATGGAACATGTAACGCCCCGACCCCAGCTACCCAGAGTCGGTGCATTACTTCGTAACATTGGCATGATCACAAGAAATATCAAATCTCGAAAGACCGATTGGTTTAGTAGCCTTGGAAACACTAGATATATTCATAAGTTTTACATTACATCATAAAATGAAAAACTACTACAACAACATAATGTCTCCATAATCCACACTACTATCCCCTCATAATATCCCTGCAGGTCATTCATAATTTACTTCTTCACATCCTGGGGAAAATAAAACATAGAAAAGGGGTGAGCTCAAATGCCCAGTAAGGATAACAATATAGCGGAAACTTTCATAAATTAGAATAAACATTTAAGGCAATGCATTACTAAAACAAAAGCCTTTTAAAATTGAACTTCAACATGGTATGGCAAAAGTAAAATGAAATAATGCCATTTATTTATTCACATGGATATTATACTAATCGAATAATCACATGCAAAAATCAATAACCACTTTCATAATGTTGGAATGCATAATGCCAGACTATCATAACCACATAGCCAAGGCCTCGTGCCAAGACTACAAATAAGATTTTGTCAAGGCCTTGTGCCAAGACACTAGTTTGTCTCATGAGACCTACCGATGCATCGAGGAGCTATAGCGGGCTCCACCCGTCACTTATTAAGTCCAATGCATTCCCATATGAAAATGTTTAAACATAACATAAACATTCGTATTAAAACTAGCATACGAAATGTCAATACTTTCACAATAAACTATGAATGGTATAAAAATAGCACATCCACAGTCAAACATATCACAAAACCTTCAATACAATATAGAAGTTTTGTATCATAATAAATCAACTTCAAATAATCTTAAAATCCATCAAAGGATGTTGACATAGATGAAATCAAAATTCTTTTTAAAGAAATATCTCCTTTTATTTTGAAATCATTTAAGATCCATATAAAATAAAACATTTTCTTTGAAAATATTCTTATAAGCTTGTATGGGAAGCTTCGACGATTTTATAACGGCGGAAAATAACCGCACCCGCCGTATAAGTTAAAAAAAACATTCTTACCTCAATTCTGTCGAAAAGGTTAAAAAAGGACCTTGTTTTGAAAACGACGGAAAGATTCCTTTATAAACCTCTTATAAAAAGTCAAACAAGGGTATAAATGACTTTAACCCATATTCTTGTAAATAGTAAAAATGTTTTGAAATACATTTCGAAGAAACATGGATGTGGATGATAAAGAGATCCCAGTAGATTATTACGTATAATACAACCTCGGATAATGAAGAGATTGTGAAATAACCCTTACCTTGTACTTTTCCTTGGTTGTGGTAGGTTAACCTCCTGTATAATGGTGAAATAATTGTTATTAAATTATACAAGAATCATATACATTAATATGATATCATATATGATCTTTTAATATTGATTTGATAATAATATCTTAGTATTATCGTTGTTTCGGGTGTTAACTTACTTGTTTTCTTTCATATGTTTTGTTACGTAAGACATGTTTTTAAAGGATAGGTTGTATATTATTCATATCCAGAATGATATCAAGTCCTTAAACATCATTTTTAAATCATAAAATGATAATTATACTTTAATGGTTACGATGGAGAATGAATCGCATCGCGTTCGTGGAGACGGTAGTCCGTACGTATGCACGAGCGACAATATCATTCTTTTGATATTAAAATAATATATAAATGGATGGTATATCATATATACAGAATCATTAACATGTTATATTTATTATTTACATGAGTTACACATCATTATTATACCCATCCAAATAATATTATATTGAATAACAATTACACCACGACGTGGAGACGGTAAGTCGTACGTACGCACGTATGGTGACATGTTATTCAAAGGGTGGATAGAATACTGAATATGGTTGTACCATACTTATAATAACATCACAGTATATGTGAGATACTGGAGTTATTATTTCAGAATGGTAAGAACAAAGGAAGAAGAAGTGGAAGAAGAAATGAACTTAGAAAAGGGTGGTGAAATCATTACCTCTTCTTCGGGTTCTTCCTTTTGATTTGGTCAAAAGGGCTCCTTAGGTTGGCTTTCTCATCAAACTAAGGCCTCTAGGTTGTATTGAGGGATGTTGGGAGAGTATTTGGGCAGAGTTTGGCCGAACCAAAAGGCTTTGAAGGTGTGAAGAAATGAGGAGGAGTGCCCTTTTATAAGAGGGGTGAGGGGCACCTTTGGAAAAGTTAGAAATATTAATTTATAATAAATTCATATTCGGTTTACAAAGGCTCCAAAGTTGACTATTCAAAGGATGAGGTGGGGATAGGTCGAAAACAACTCATCCAATAGAATTTAGACAGGTTTGGGTACTTATATTAACCATATCTTTAAGTATTAACTCTAAGTTAGTTAGTTTCACTTTTACAATGTCTCTTTGTATTTTTATATAATATGGTTAATAAACTTACTATATACATCCAAGAGACCCCCAAGTGGTCCATTAATGAGGAACCTATCATAATATAAGTCTCTTGGCCGAACCTTAGATATTTAGGAATTTAATATCAATTAATAATATAATATTTGTTTTAAGAACTCTTTTATGTCAATTTTGACACTATTCAATAGTTGATTTTTGTGAAACTCCTAACAGATTGATTACTTCTAACAAAGTCAATTAAATCAATCCTAATATATCATATTATCATATAAAATTAGTTTAATTCATTAAAAGTTTCATATTATAATTATTTGGGTATTTATAAGATCAATTATTTTTATTTTTCACTATTTTAGTAATTACTGCATCATCATTGTGTCATAAATAAAATAAATTATATAATGTCTAAAAATTATAAATAAAATATCATTATGTAGTAAATCGTTTTAGCTTTATAATGAATATTTATAATCGAAAATCCCACATGTATAACCCTATGTAAAAATTGTTCTTCTAAAAGATGTAAGCTTATGCCATTTTTATTTTTATTTTAACTTTATTAATATAATGTGTCCCTACCACATACAAGTGGCTCCAAGGGGTCCCCAAATTGACCCAAGGATGCTCATGGTCGGGTATGTGTCCACCAATAAGGTTAGGACACGTTTTAGGGTAATTTTGTATTATTATAATATTATTTTTTAACCCTTATTTACCGGATTTACCCTTTAACCATGGTAAATAAAATATTTACCGCAGTAATTATTCAAAATGTCTAAAAATAAAAGTTACCTATTTACACAATTTGAACATCCTGATTCCAAATATGGAATCCATTTTCCTAAATTCAAAACACAGAAGTGGCAGAAATTAATTTAAAATTAATTCCCGCTGTCAAAACAAAAAGCGTGTTTTTAAGAGATAATAACTATCAAAAGATTGACACTTGTTTATGTTCGGTTTAATTGTAAAATTATGTCCAATGATAAACATTAAATTGAATGGTAAAAATATATTCTAAATATACTTTAAAACCACTCAAATTCATAATTTATCACTATTAATTATTTTGATTAAAAAAGTTGTTTTTAATTAAAATTTAGAAATTTTCACTATTCATCAAAATATGAAAGTTATCCGAAATGTACCAAAATTTCACCCTAGGCTAAATTCGATATTCCGAATCCAAAAATGAAGTCCATTTTCAAATATAAAATATATATAATTTCAAAAAGTAGGTATTACTATTCATAACGGCTAGTTTGATTAGTTATGGTGTGTTAGAACTCGGTGTTGCGTACAACACACGCTATCACATTATTCAAAGAGAAGCGTACCATAGAAGCTTGGGGTGTTACATTCTCCCCTCCTTCAATAAATTGCGTCCTCGCAATTTGAAATTATTCTTCGAAAATAAAAGGTTGAAAATAGATAATATATTTGTGGGAAACCCCACATCGGAAATTGGGTTACTAAAATTTAGTCTTAATATTAGGAAAAGAGAAATGAAAGTGTCACCACCAAATTATGATCTCGATTAGGAGAACATTGGTGGCAATTTGAGACATATAATTGGAGGAAAAACGTAAATATTTATAGGGAGTGATTGAGGTCATCAATCACAAACAAGTATAAAATTGAGTTCCTTAAATTCATCAATCTATGATGAATTGAAATACCATCGGTTCAACAAAACATAGGGTATTAGGATAATACATTTTTGACGTTTCAAAATATCCTAGTTGAAATCCCACATCGAAAAATGAATTAATGAGGCCTCTATTTAAAATAAAGAGTCGAAAGTATGAAGATTACCGAAAATAACACATACTAGGGTTCCATGTAGGAAAATATGGATATGTAAGAAAAATATAACCATCAATTATCTGATGGAGAGTGGTAGAGAACATGGCTATAAAAAGGCCAACAATCCCAAAGCCATAAATTAGTGATGATTTAAGGTACCATCTAGGAAAACATTTTTGTTCAAAGTTGCTTTTCTTAATATTGAGGAATTTATTTATGAGATTGGCTAAGATCATAAGGAGATATACTTACTTTATAATTAGAGTTTTATCCATTAATAAATTTCTACCACAAACTCATCTTTCACTCTAAAAGATAATAGAATGTAAAAAAATTCTATTTACACTATTCGTATAGGGTTCCAAAATAAACGAATTTATAATTCATCTACATGTTCTTTTAATAAAAACTACATTATTTAATCCAGGACATCTCATGGTCCAGTGGTAGGTGATACACCCTTGTCGCCCTTCGGTTGCGGGTTCAAGTCTCACAGCCTTGCCGGACGCGACGGGTTGCCGCCCGACCTCCGGGTTGTCCTTTTATGGAAATCCAAAATAATCCAAACTAGAACTATCCAAAATACTTTTGTCCAAACTCACAGTCTAACATTTATAAGGAAGGTAAACATAATATAGATCCTTTTTACCCCGTAATAGCATATGAATACCTTCATCATGTATTACCATATTCTTTATTGATTACATTCATGCTCCCTTATTCCATATAGAATACTGGATATACTTCATCAATCCAAAAATGTTTTAAACCCCAAAAATGATGGAATATACAATCATTAATCAGTTCCAAGGTAGTCAAGAATATCCAATATATTTTTTTCCAAAATAATCATGTATTATTCGAAAATCACTACCTCGGTATCAGAACTATATTATGGTTTATCATTCTCTCAACCATATATTTTCCAAAAATCTATCCTGCTAATGAGTCACTTTTCTTTGTTCCACACAATCTCAAGTCCTTAATGAAATAGTACTGCAGTACAATCCTTATATACTCCATAATTATTATAACAAGTACATTGTTGATACAACACTCAATTGACATAATCAACATAAGAACTCTAATCATTCCTCTTCATCTGTGGTAGTATCATAACTTGATTATTATCCAATAGCATCATTTGCGTCATAGTCTGATGACTGGGACATAGGTTCGCGTAGTGTCCAAACTCCTTGCAAATGAAGCATTTTACATTTGAAACCATTTTCTTACCCTTGCAGTCATGTGTTTGTGCCCTTTTTCTCCACACTTATAACAAACTCCCATTCCTTTCAGGCAAGTTCCAGGGTGTTTCTTTCCACAGTTACCACATATGGGAAAATTCTTCTTTTCCCTCTTCCCTTTATCCATCTTTCTCTCTTCTATCCTTTTCTTCTCTTGCTTCCCTTCAAAGCCATAGGACTTAGTAATCTCTTTACTTATCTTATCAATACATGATATTATTTCTTCATATGATGATAATACATGGGATACTATTTCTCTTATAAATTCTAGCTTAATACCATGAAAGATATGATCCTTCCTTCTCTTTGTATCATGTGCATTTCTGGAGTTCTCATTCCTTCTACTGGGCGCCATTTCTAAACAATGGCATAAACTAGATCAGTTTATGAATCAAAATACATAATCCCATACTTATAAAACACTTAACATAAATTGAACTATTTATGGATATAATCCATAATCATAAGAATGTCTCCTTTGAGGATGTATATACACATAAACCCTTCATAATGATTTGTAAAGAAAATGAGAGTTATCTTAAGCATATCCCCCGGGAGTGTCGTAACCAAGAGTGCAGCAAGGCCCGTTGTCGTGCACCAGTTCCCGTTCGAGTCTAGCTCAAAGCGGTGTTTTCAGGTTTTACCCCTAGGTACATCTGTGCCAGAGCCGCCTCTACCTGCTCGTATCCAGACAGGGATGTATTGCTCGGAAAACTCACAAAATCTCTACAATACCAAAATTCTAGGAAGTTCTTCTATACTAATCCTCAAAGTTCATCTTAGGTCTACGTGCTCTAATCAGAGTTTATCTAAATCTAGCTTCCAAGGTTTGTACTAAACTTCCTCTGATACCAACTGTAAACGCCCCGACCCCAGCTACCCAGAGTCGGTGCATTACTTCGTAACATTGGCATGATCACAAGAAAGATCAAATCTCGAAAGACCGATTGGTTTAGTAGCCTTGGAAACACTAGATATATTCATAAGTTTTACATTACATCATAAAATGAAAAACTACTACAACAACATAATGTCTCCATAATCCACACTACTATCCCCTCATAATATCCCTGCAGGTCATTCATAATTTACTTCTTCACATCCTGGGGAAAAATAAAACATAGAAAAGGGGTGAGCTCAAATGCCCAGTAAGGATAACAATATAGCGGAAACTTTCATAAATAAGAATAAACATTTAAGGCAATGCATTACTAAAACAAAAGCCTTTTAAAATTGAACTTCAACATGGTATGGAAAAAGTAAAATGAAATAATGCCATTTATTTATTCACATGGATATTCTACTAATCGAATAATCACATGCAAAAATCAATAACCACTTTCATAATGTTGGAATGCATAATGCCAGACTATCATAACCACATAGCCAAGGCCTCGTGCCAAGACTACAAATAAGATTTTGTCAAGGCCTTGTGCCAAGACACTAGTTTGTCTCATGAGACCTACCGATGCATCGAGGAGCTATAGCGGGCTCCACCCGTCACTTATTAAGTCCAATGCATTCCCATATGAAAAGGTTTAAACATAACATAAACATTCGTATTAAAACTAGCATACGAAATGTCAATACTTTCACAATAAACTATGAATGGTATAAAAATAGCACATCCACAGTCAAACATATCACAAAACAATCAATACAATATAGAAGTTTTGTATCATAATAAATCAACTTCAAATAATCTTAAAATCCATCAAAGGATGTTGACATAGATGAAATCAAAATTCTTTTTAAAGAAATATCTCCTTTTATTTTGAAATCATTTAAGATCCATATAAAATAAAACATTTTCTTTGAAAATATTCTTATAAGCTTGTATGGGAAGCTTCGACGATTTTATAACGGCGGAAAATAACCGCACCCGCCGTATAAGTTAAAAAAAACATTCTTACCTCAATTCTGTCGAAAAGGTTAAAAAAGGACCTTGTTTTGAAAACGACGGAAAGATTCCTTTATAAACCTCTTATAAAAAGTCAAACAAGGGTATAAATGACTTTAACCCATATTCTTGTAAATAGTAAAAATGTTTTGAAATACATTTCGAAGAAACATGGATGTGGATGATAAAGAGATCCCAGTAGATTATTACGTATAATACAACCTCGGATAATGAAGAGAATGTGAAATAACCCTTACCTTGTACTTTTCCTTGGTTGTGGTAGGTTAACCTCTTGTATAATGGTGAAATAATTGTTATTAAATTATACAAGAATCATATACATTAATATGATATCATATATGATCTTTTAATATTGATTTGATAATAATATCTTAGTATTATCGTTGTTTCGGGTGTTAACTTACTTGTTTTCTTTCATATGTTTTGTTACGTAAGACATGTTTGTAAAGGATAGGTTGTATATTATTCATATCCAGAATGATATCAAGTCCTTAAACATCATTTTTAAATCATAAAATGATAATTATACTTTAATGGTTACGATGGAGAATGAATCTCATCGCGTTCGTGGAGACGGTAGCCCGTACGTATGCACGAGCGACAATATCATTCTTTTGATATTAAAATAATATATAAATGGATGGTATATCATATATACAGAATCATTAACATGTTATATTTATTATTTACATGAGTTACACATCATTATTATACCCATCCAAATAATATTATATTGAATAACAATTACACCACGACGTGGAGACGGTAAGCCGTACGTACGCACGTATGGTGACATGTTATTCAAAGGGTGGATAGAATACTGAATATGGTTGTACCATACTTATAATAACATCACAGTATATGTGAGATACTGGAGTTATTATTTCATAATGGTAAGAACAAAGGAAGAAGAAGTGGAAGAAGAAATGAACTTAGAAAAGGGTGGTGAAATCATTACCTCTTCTTCGGGTTCTTCCTTTTGATTTGGTCAAAAGGGCTCCTTAGGTTGGCTTTCTGATCAAACTAATGCCTCTAGGTTGTATTGAGGTATGTTGGGAGAGTATTTGGGCAGAGTTTGGCCGAACCAAAAGGCTTTGAAGGTGTGAAGAAATGAGAAGGAAGAGTGCCCTTTTATAAGAGGGGTGAGGGGCACCTTTGGAAAAGTTAGAAATATTAATTTATAATAAATTCATATTCGGTTTACAAAGGCTTTAAAGTTGACTATTCAAAGGATGAGGTGGGGATAGGTCGAAAACAACTCATCCAATAGAATTTAGACAGGTTTGGGTACTTATATTAACCTTATCTTTAAGTATTAACTCTAAGTTAGTTAGTTTCACTTTTACAATGTCTCTTTGTATTTTTATATAATATGGTTAATAAACTTACTATATACATCCAAGCGACCCCCAAGTGGTCCATTAATGAGGAACCTATCATAATATAAGTCTCTTGGCCGAACCGTAGATTTTTAGGAATTTAATATCAATTAATAATATAATATTTGTTTTAAGAACTCTTTTATGTCAATTTTGACACTATTCAATAGTTGATTTTTGTGAAACTCCTAACAGATTTATTACTTCGAATAAAGTCAATTAAATCAATCCTAATATATCATATTATCATAGAAAATTAGTTTAATTCATTAAAAGTTTCATATTATAATTATTTGGGTATTTATAAGATCAATTATTTTTATTTTTCACTATTTTAGTAATTACTGCATCATCATTGTGTCATAAATAAAATATATTATATAATGTCTAAAAATTATAAATAAAATATCATTATGTAGGAAATCTTTTTAGCTTTCTAATGAATATTTATAATCGAAAATCCAACATGTATAACCCTATGTAAAAATTGATCTTCTAAAAGATGTAAGCTTATGCCATTTTTATTTTTATTTTAACTTTATTAATATAATGTGTCCCTACCACATACAAGTGGCTCCAAGGGGTCCCCAAATTGACCCAAGGATGCTCATGGTCGGGTATGTGTCCACCAATAAGGTTAGGACACGTTTTAGGGTAATTTTTTATTATTATAATATTATTTTTTAACCCTTATTTACCGGATTTACCCTTTAACCATGGTAAATAAAATATTTACCGCAGTAATTATTCAAAATGTCTAAAAATAAAAGTTACCTATTTACAAAATTTGAACATCCGGATTCCAAATATGGAATCCATTTTCCTAAATTCAAAACACAGAAGTGGCAGAAATTAATTTAAAATTAATTCCCGCTGTCAAAACAAAAAGCGTGTTTTTAAGAGATAATAACTATCAAAAGATTGACACTTGTTTATGTTCGGTTTAATTGTAAAATTATGTCCAATGATAAACATTAAATTGAATGGTAAAAATATATTCTAAATATAATTTAAAACCACTCAAATTCATAATTTATCACTATTAATTATTTTGATTAAAAAAGTTGTTTTTATTTAAAATTTAGAAATTTTCACTATTCATCAAAATATGAAAGTTATCCGAAATGTACCAAAATTTCACCCTAGGCTAAATTCGATATTCCGAATCCAAAAATGAAGTCCATTTTCAAATATTAAATATATATAATTTCAAAAAGTAGGTATTACTATTCATAACGGCTAGTTTGATTAGTTATGGTGTGTTAGAACTCGGTGTTGCGTACAACACACGCTATCACATTATTCAAAGAGAAGCGTACCATAGAAGCTTGGGGTGTTACAGAACATAATAGAGATATTGATTTTAGAATTGATGTGATTCAAGGGTATAAACCAATTTGTATTGTCCAATATATAATTCCACCTAGAGAGATTTATGACCCTATGACTCATCTTTAATAGTTGAAGGATAATGGATTTATCTATATAAGTATGTCACAACGGGGTTCACGATTGTTGTTTTCTACAAAGACTAAATGTACATAATGACTAAGTGATGATTATCAGACGTTTAACTAGATTACTATAAATAATTAGTCTCCCCTTCCATGAATCGATGATCTATTTGAATAGTCGAGTGGATATTGTGTCTTTTCTATGATTGAATTAATATCCGGGTATAATTATTTTTTAGTTTTGAACATCTATTATGTCATTGACTTCTTTCAGACATATGATTGGCCAATATGAGTCCATAATAATTCAATTTGTGTTACCAAATGGACTAAAAGTGTTTATAGTATAAATGAAAATATTATTCAGTACATTATTAGATATGTTTTTGGTCGTTTTTGTATTCTATGTTTGTGTACTCCATGAATCTTGAGAATCATTCCTGAAACCTTAACCTCATCCTAAGTACAATATGAGAGAATTAGATATACATCATGCTATACGTGTGTCTACTTTTCATTGATCGTGAATACATTTTAGGGTCACATCATCCTAATGGAATGATTCTTATAGGGAATCGAAAATGATTAGGCAATATTAACTTTTGAGTGAATCAACAATGTATTTGATATTTGATGATTTATGGGTTTTGTAGGATATGAACAAACAATCATTGTGAGATTTTCCCATTCAACATAACCAATTTATGGCTAGACATGGAAGGGGATAAAGTGAAAATAGGAAAAATAATGATATAATTTTTTATAGGATTTGAATAAGTGTTTTATATTTGAACCAATACTGATAGTACACATTATAGGTGATCAGAATACGTAGCATTATGACACTTCTATGAACACATAAATAGATGTGTTGGGGTAGAGATATTGAGTTGTCCCATACAAGTCTCAATAGTTGAGGCCACAAAAACATAATAACTCCATGCATTAATTTTTGTTTTTTGTACCAATATATTCCTCAATGTGTTGGATGCAATATCTATATGGTGAAATTTTATTTATGAATATAGATCAGAAGATGATAATGTATATCTATTCACAGAAATATTTTAATCATCAGTAGTGGAGATTGGTTGAGTATATGAAGTCATTTAAATTTGAAAAATACTATTCACCTAAAAAAGAATCTGTAAAGCAGAAAAGTATAGAAAAAAAACTATGAATTAGGAAGTTAAGATGTCTAATGTTGAGTGGATAATAATGAACTTGCTGGATGAGATTCATGTGATTGGTTGGGAGATATAGGAGTATATGGATTTCAAATTAGATTCAATGGAGTATTGACATTTGAGACGGATCCAGGACATAAAATACGAGGATCCAAAATTCATTACCATTAGGCAAATCATTGAAGTTGGGGAGTGATATTAATAGTGGAGAATAGGTTTGTATGAAATATTTAATGTTAAGAATTAGGTTGTTGTCCCTACTTGCATATGCGGGAGATGATTTAGGAGTTTGGTGCCTCGAATCTAGAGGTACATCTAGGATGAATCGATTTAAAATTACCTAGAATGATACTTTTGGTGTCCAATCATGAAGAATTTTATTTTTGGGTTCATGATACCATCTTACACCTCTCAATAGGTGATGGTTGAGGATCATGATTATCAGTATTTTCTACAGGCATTTGCATTTTATAATGGAATTAGGATGGCGTAAACCATTACATTTTATTTTGTATCTCAAGGAAACGTATGAATAATTACTAGGTGAATGTGGATATTATATAAAATATTGAATATATTTTCCCTTCTGGGAGACTATCTCTATGGATCTGGTGGGATATTTTTATTTGCGAGAGATTGTTTGATTTTAGGGGTTTCCTTGGTCAATTTTTTATACCATTACTCATGTTTTAGATCAACATTTTCTAATGGAATATAGAAGGGACATGTATTTCGGTGTTTTTATAATGTATTACCACCCTTAGAAAAATGTGACGTCGGAGCATACTATGCATGTTGTTTTGGATATGATGTGATCATGTGTTCTAGATTATATTAGGTCTTGATAGAAGAACCTTCCTCTAGTAGAATTTCCCTATAAAAATAATAATTAGTAATATATTCATATGAAACTATATGAGGAAAATTATTAGTGGAAACGAAGTCTATCTTTTTACTAGATGGGGGTATGTGAATCATAGTTGATGGCACTGACTCTCATCTGGGAGATATCAGATCAGGTATAGAATATTGAAAATCATATAGATATGGGTAAATGTATATAACATTCATATACTAATATATTTCGATGACCCTAATATTATACATTGAGTAATCATGTATTTATTTTGGTTTTACCTAGGGTGGTTTATTGAAAGATATAGAGATAGTAGAACCTGACACCCATGTTTGTTGAACTAGTCTAGGTTTTTTGTAGAATCGATATGGTGTCATAGAAATTGGCGCATCCAATGATATAAAATGGTATGAATGATTTTTTCCATGGGTAAAAACATTTCTGGTGTCACCATGTCCTGTCTCATTTGAACTATGTGGATGATGATAACCTTGAGATAGATGTTTCCTTCAATGAGTATCCAATAAGCGAGTTTGATCACATTAAAAATGTATTTTGGGGAAGACCATGTTTATTGATTATGTATTACAAAAACAATTTTTGGATCACAATTTAACATGGTAGATATGTGTGTATATGAGGGATTAATGGCCTGATATATTTTTACTATGAGTTTTATAAATCCTCAGGAGTACAACATAGTGATACAATATTATTTGTTGGAGATATTTAAAGATCCCAAAATTTTTAGATGATGTCTTGAGATAATTTATAGGTAATAATTTATTTTCATTATTTTCTTTTTTATGGTTTTATCCATGGGAATTTATATTGTTTTAATTTATGAATACTAGAAAAAATAATGAATTGCATAGTAGGAAAACAATTTTCCCTAATTGTGCTCCCATGATTAGCAAAGTATATAAACCTAAGCATAGGGAATTTGAATGGATGTAAAATATTTTTTGGAACTGTGTGACCTAAATGTTAAATCCATGAAACCCCCAGAAGTGATTACATTTTTTTGTACATGGATAGTTGAAACCATTATCCCCAAGTAGAAAATTAATCATACATGTTTTTAATCACCCCATAATAAATTTAAAATTTCATGAGACAACATTTATCCTCTATTTGACCCTAACTTTACCCCTAATAAAATTTCAGGATTCTGGATCTTCTTGAATATATTCCAAGATATTCTTACCTTCATTCATCCTAATTCAAATCCCATATTTGTGAAATACTCCACTCAGATAATGAGGAACACATCCCATGTGGATTATTTCTCATTCCCATTATTCATCTATCCATAGAACTATTTTTCATCACATATATTGGTTGGATCTAGATCAAGGATTATGGATGTAGAACTATAAATATTGTTTCTGTATTTATTTATCATTTATATTGAATAATTTCAAGATCATAGTATATGTCATTATTCTGTTCAAATTGGGGATTTTTGTTGGAAATCACCAAACCCAATTGATGTATATGGTCAATAATGAAATTTCCAATGTATTTGTTTCAATTTTGGTAATTAAATTGTAAAAGTTATATTAGATGATTAGAAATCGAGTTCTTTATTGAAATATTTAATTTTGTATATCAATTAATTAACTGAATTTTGAAATTGGGGATATTGGGGTTGTTATTTGAGAATAATTAAGTGACCAATTAATTAAGGATTATTGTTATGATTGGTAAATTAATTAAATATATTATATAATTATTGATTTAATTAATGTAAATGAGGTAATAAATTAATTATATATTTAATTGAATGGAATTATATGATTAATTTATTAAAAGAACTGATGAAATAAATTATTTTTTTATTAATTAATGGAATTGAATTCATTAATTAATTTATGAATTTATAAATGGATTGATGGGATTGAAAACTTATTTATTTTGATTAGTTAATTGATTAGTTAATTTATTTTATATTTTGAATCCTGTGAATTTTTTTTATTATGATATATTTTTTAAATATACGTGGGATATGGACTGAAGCTCCAAATACCCATAAGTGTTAAATTAGTGTGGGATGAGGAAAATGTCTCCCAATATATATATGATATTAAAATTATGGGACATTTACTATGGTATCAAATACCCAGGTAATAATGAGGTGTGTAATAAGGACAAAGACATCAAATACCCACTGTATTTTAGACACAATGTTCTAATCACATGATTAGGATTTAAATTATGGTTCTAATTGGAAATTTCAATGATCCATGGTAAAATGGATAGTGGAATCCCATATGTTGTAATGATGATTTAATGGGAAATATGATATAGTTCATATTCCACCTCAGGATGATGCACATAATAAGAGTTAGATTGTCCACTGAAACATGATACTTATGTGGTTATGTAATGAATAATAGAATAAGTGTAAAATGATTACATTATTGCATTTATTTATACATTTTAAAATTTAATACACTATTTTACTGTAATGTGTTTCATATTCAATTGGTGGTGGCCAAATGAGTTTCACTCACACACTAATCAGGTAACCTGATCTATACCCAAATAGATTTCATGGATGGAGGATGAGAAATGGTTAAAGCCCCAATTTATGATTTATGATATGGGATAGATATAGAATAGAAAAACATGAATTGGTTTGATAATTTAATGGTATTTTCCAGTGTATTTACTTTTTGGTATTCATTTTCACAATTAGAACGTATTTTGTCTTGCTATATCTACTTATACATTTTGATATTTTATTTTCTACATTGGATTTCAATTGAAGTCGGTATATTTTTGGATATGTTTATAATATTTTTTATTTTTTTTATTTCAATAGTTTTAATACTTGGATAATGATTTTATATTATTCCCATGATTTATATAATTACATCACTAGTATTCGTCCACTCGAAGCATACAAGGAGGCATGCTTGATGAATCATAACTGATTAACTTGGGGCACCGGTATGTAGAACTAGTGTCTGGATGATACAACTATAATTATCCAATTTAATCACTTGTAAGAAATAACTAGATTTATATAAATCTATTTTATGAATAGTATATATTAACTCCATCATTATTTTCATTAATGATAAGGATCATTACTCAATGAAATTTAGAGATGTTATGGGGATAAAACTGTGTATAATCAATATAGTTCATAACCATTTTTCATGAGCTATAATGATCATAAATATGTCATATAGGAATTATCATGATCCATTGTTTCTCATATATAATTCTTATGTACCGTAGAAATAACAAAATTATTTATTATTTAACTTTTTCATGTTAAATCCACATAAAAACTCCATAAAACCTACATGAAAATTACATACAAATGATAAAATAACCATTCTTTTCAAATATCATTTTTAAAAATATAATCCATTAAATAATTGAAAATATGATCATATTAAGAAAACATAAAATCATTTAATAAAATCAATGAGTGAAATAATGGAAATGAGGTGACCTTTTTAACATAAACCATATTCACATTCTTGTTATTTCAAGAATTCACTTGAGGATATACATCAAAAATGGGAATCTAAAAACCCAGTAAGCGGATAGATAGAAACATGAAACAATATAAAATGGGGTTATAATAATCATTATCATTATAACATAGCAATAGAACCATAACCATAAGAGGAAGCCTTAATAAAAGGCATGGACTTTTTCAATGCATAAAAATGAAAAAAATCATTTATTAGTTTTCAGCTACCACAAATAGTGTGGAACAAAGATAACATAAATATGATAAATATTTAAATTTACTCACTAGACAAATCACATCACCAGATGCATTTGAGGGCTATATTATTCTAGGTGCACTTGTCACCTTACAAACATTTATATTGTGATATATAATTAGGGTTGAACCCATCACATCATACCATTTACATTATCATGACTTCCATATAGAACATATATAAATATTCGAAATAAAAAACCCCCCATAAAGAAACAGGTTTTATTTCACAATCAATTATTCATAAAATTTTTGTTCTGGAATGAAATATGTAATATCATATATATTATAAGATTCATAAACTTGGTGTTAATAATAAAAAATATCAATAATTAGTATGTGTTTTTTAGAAAGAATTGTTTTTTTTGTAAAACAAATTATATTTCATAAACTCAATTATTATAAATGTACATCAATGAGTAGGAATTATAATGATTCATAAATGATATTTAAATAACATTCATATTAAAAATGGTGGTATATTGGGAAACCCCAATAAAGGATAGTTGGGTTTGAGAATTCTCTTTACCATGAGTCTGAATGCTTTCATCCCATTAATATCATGTATAACCAGATTAGGTTCACTGATAAAAAATATAAATAATGTTTTTTATATTAATTTGATTCATTATTTTCTATTTGGTTAATAAATTTAATTTCCCATTAGTTAGATTATTTAATTTTAATGTTATGGAGCATTCATTTTCATGGTTTTTCTAACCAGTTCATTTTTATAATGAATGGAAGTTCATGTAAAATACACATAAATATTCAGAATTGTTATTATAAATTGTTAACGACATTATATAATTATAAATTATATTATAAATCAATAGTTTATATGTTATTAGTACGAATAATTATATATAAATTAATGATGATCATTTTAGGTTAATTGTGGTGTTTTTCAATCTCAATGAATATGTTTTGTTCATAATTGAGTATTATGTGTATAAGATTATTACATAACATAAATATAATTGTAACATACACATTATAATCAATTTCAATAATTAAAATGGTTTTATAATCATCATTGGATGTGTTAATGGAAAATGAATGTGCATCATTGACGATGTTGGGAAATTGTTACATCACAGGAAACACTTTCATATTCTGAAAATGATTGAGAGATATGGGTGATTTTAGTGATATATAATACAATTAAATGATATAAATACACTATATGAATCTTATTATATATATTTTTCATAAAATAAGTTGAGTAGAATAGAAGAAGAGGAATTAAATTGAAGAGAAATTAAAATAAAAAGGCTGAGGATTTAAGCTCAGGGATGTATCAAACATGAGAACCTTTATATGGAAATGTTTTTTATATTTCTATGGGTCCATTCCCTCATAAAAATGGGAAATGGGATTTGGGATAGGTTTGGGCACAATTTGGACTAGACTCAAAGCTTGAGAGTTGTGAGTAGAATTAGGTGTGAGGGGTGCTACTTAATGTGGAGCTATGTGGTGTGGTCTCATTATTTAATTCACGAGATTATTATTTTTATAAAGACACATAACATTGTTTATTATTGATACTGGATAAAGTAAATAGATCTGGTGAGTTTAAAAAACGGTTATTACATCAATAATGAAATAATGGATAGTGTATTTACCACATAATTTATATATATTGTAAAGTAACGTATTTTACTAAAAAAAATCATGCATTTTAGAAAAATAAAAATAATTCAACCTCACCATTTATAGATTTTATGAATTTAAAAATTATATCCATTTTATGAAAATATTATTCTGTATATGAGTTAATATAATTTTAATTAAAATAATCAATTAAAGGTAAAATGTATATTTTAAAATTATAACATATTTTATAATAATTTGAAAAATTACTTAAGGTCAAATAAAATTAACAAAAAATACAAATAAATTGAAATATCAGTTTATGATCAAATTTTATGAAAATACATTTTCATTTAAATGATTAAATTAATTATTAAATTATAATTAATCTTTTATTTTTTTAAAAAATTCCAATACATTATTAATAATTTTTAAAACACTTATTTACAATGATTATGATATAATTTTAACATACATTCATTTATAAGAAGCCTAGATTTTATTTATATATTCATGGTTGAAGCTACTATACATTTTTATAATATAATTTTCATAAGGATCATACTATGATTTCAACATTCATGTAATTACTTTATCATTATTGGTTCCTTATCTTATAGAAATACATATTATTTCATTAATAATTCAGTTGTAAATCATTTAGCATGGACCCTTTGAGATTTTATGTGATTTATACTATATAACTATACTATAAGAAGACATAAATTCAATTGATAAAATGATGGGACTTGGCATTATTTATCCCTTCTAAAATATCTCAGTCATAAATATGTTTTACATAAATTGGATAGGGTATATCTCCATCATCACCTCCTCTGGTTCCCATGTTTCTTCTTCATACATATGTTTCCCCCACAAAACATTGAAAAGTTGGTTTTTCTTATAGTGTTTGACACTATATTATTGGTCCATAATCATTATCCGCTACTCCTCATAGGAGATATCATCTAGTCTAGTTGTACCACCTTTGAATTTAGAACATGGGAGTTATCTAGTATGATGTTATTCTGGAGTGATAAGTTAAACCCATCATTGACATGATCCGTATTTAGATGATGTGAAAGATGAGAAAACATTGATCATATGCAATAAATGATCTCAAAGGGACCAATTTACCTTGGTATTAATTTCCCATTCATTCAAAACACATGATTCTATTTCATTGTAATATTTTAAGGAAGACTTTTTCTCCATCGTTGAACTCGACGTCCCTTCAACGATTGTTAGTATATCTCTTTTTCGGACTCTGAGAATGTAACACCCCAACCCCAGAATCCAAGAGTCATTGCATTATTACGTATTATTGGAATGATTACAAGGAATCAAGTCTCGAAGGACCTATTAGTTTAGCAGCCCGGGAAACTAGATTACATACATGAAGCTCAAAATTACATCTTGTAAAGAAATACAACACTAATTAATTCCATTAGAAACATCCATGCCTCCTAGATTAAGCCTGAAAGAAAGTCATATTTAACTTTGTTGAATCTTGGGAAAAATAAAACATCGAAAGTGATGAGCTCAGATGCTCATTAAGGATAACAATATAGCAGAAATATTCATAAAAAAGCATAAACATTTAATGAAATTTATACGACTAAAAAAAGCCTTTTAAACTTGAAATTCAGCATAATATTAAAAAGATAAAGTCAAAATAATTCCATTTACTTACTCACAAGGATATTATACTAGTCGAATAATCACATTCAATATCAATAGCCACTTTCATAATGATGGAATGCATAATTCCAGACTTTCATAACCACATAGTAAAAGCATTGTGCCCAGACTAGAAATAATATTTTTTCAAGGCCATGTTTTAACACACTAGTTTGTCTCATGAGAACTATCGATGCATCGAGGAGCTATAGTGGGTCCACCAGTCACTTACTAAGTCGAATGCATTCCTCATATGAAAATATTTAAACATAAAATAAACATTCGTATTAAAAATATCATACGATATTTAAATAATTTATCCATAAATCATGAATGGTTTAAAAATAATACATCCACAGTCAATAATATGAAAAAACCATCAATATAATATGGAAGATTTGTATCATCTTAAATCAACTTCAAACAAGTTGAAAATCTATTAATGGATGCTGACATAGAAGAAAATGATTTTTAAAACCCTATGAGTGAAATATCACCTTTTTCAGGAAAACATTTTAATGTCACGCAATTTAAAAAGGAAGAAATTAAATGACTTTTTGTAATAAAAGTGTCCCATACCACTTTGAAAATATTTAATGGAATTAACATTTTAAAAACATTCATGTAAATATAAATAAATTCATAAAACCATCTTGAAAAAACAGACATTAATGAGAATGATTCAAAATAATAAATCATTAAAACATTTAAAATGACGTTTTAGTAAAAATTACCTTAAAATTAGTACCTTTAAAAACTATTTTATGAAACATGGACGTGGATAATAAATAAGTCCCATTAGATACTTACGTAAATAAAACCACGGATAATGAAGAGATTGTAGAATTAACCCTTACCAATTTGGTTACTAACAAAACATGAACCCCATGAAGAAGTATCATAAAATGAAGATTTAAATACACATAAATTAAAGTGTATTACACAAAAAATACAATTATAAGCAGTAAATACACCACACAAAAGGAAATAGTGGAAACATAACATGAATCTCACAGGAATAACGAGTGTGATGAAAACCCCTTACCTTGCACTTTCCTTTGGTCAAGGGTATGTTTAAAATTTTGCATAATGATAATTGTATGTTATTATATTATAAAAGATCCAAATTCATATATATTATATAATACATGATTCAATAATGATTTTATACTTCCCATTAAATATTTATCTCCATGTTAAATTATCATTTTGGTTAATAATTTCTTTCTTTATCGTACGCATTTTATTTTGTTAGTCTTGATCGTATCATTTAGATCATGATATATATACATAAAAATTTAAAAAATTATTTATAGATCATATATATTTAGAATATAAATATTTATAATATATAGATATATGAAATGGAAAACACCATTTATGGAGACGGTAGGTTGTACGTATGCATAAACATTGTTTCTGTTTTCATATCAGGTTGAATGGAAGTAAGTGAATGAGATGAATATAAATATATATATATATATTTACAGTATCAATATAATATCATATATTACATATATATTAATAATGTGTATTTTTATAATCATCGTTGAATGGTGAACGTGGAAATGAATCTCATCACGTTCGTGGAGACGGTAATCCATACGTACCCACGAACGACAATATCATTATTTTGATTTAAAAACATACGTAAATAGATGGTATATCAAAAATAAATAATATTTAAAATATTAAATTTATCATTAACTTCAATTATAAATCATTATTATACTCATCCAAATAATAGTGTATTTGAATAACAACTACACCACGACGTGGAGACGGTAAGTCGTACGTACGCATTTATGGTGACATGCCATTCATAAGATGTATATAAAAATGAATATGGTTGTACCATATTTATAATAAAATCAATGTATATATAAGATACTAGAGATATTATTTTAGAATGGAAACAACAAATAAAAAGGGCGTGGAAGAAGAAAAGAACATGAAAGAGGGTGGTGAAATTATTACCTCTTTTCGGGTTTATCCTTTTGAATGTTCAAATGGGATCCATAAGATGGATTTCTGACTAATGTAATACCTCTAGAATGAATTAAGGGATTTTGGGAGGATATTTATGTAGGTATTGTATGATCCAAATGCTAGAGAAGTGTGATAAATGGGTAGGAAGTGAGGGATTTATATAAGGGAGAAGAGGGCCTCTTTAGGAATGATTGAAATAAATAATTTTATTAGAACCTCATCATAGGATTCCAAAGGTCAATTATTCATTAATAAAAATGCTTCGAAGACTCATGGTTGAAATAAAATAATCCTATATGAATTGGGCAGGTATTGGATATTGTTTAAAATTTATAATCTTCTTTATTTATATCATTTATTAATGAGGTAAATATTTCATCATTATTGTGTCATAAATAATTTAATTTTTTTGATGTCCAAAACGTATAAAAAATACATTTATTTAGGAAATATAATTATATTTCCAAATAATATTTATAGTCTAAAATATAACTTATATAACCCCATGTAAAAATTTATTTTCTAAAAGATATTTGTTTATGTCATTTTTGTCTTAACTTTAAATTAATTAATATAAAATGTCATTATTAGTCCCATGTGGATCCATGGTGTCCCAAATTCAAAAAAAGGATGACCATGGTCGGATATGTATCAGCCAATATTATTTGGACACTTGTTAGTGTAATTTAATATTTTTATAATGTTATATTTTATACTTATTTATTATATTTACCCTTTAATCATGGTAAATAAAATATTAACCGATGTAATTATTCAAAACGTATATCAATAAAAGTTACATATTTACACAATTTGGACCTCCTGATTCTAAATATGGATTCCATTTTTCTGAATTCAAATCACAGAAGTGGCAGAAATTAATTTAAAATTATTTCCCGCTGTCAAAACAAAAAGCATGTTTTTACGAAATAATAACTATCAAATGATTAACCCTTGTTTATGTTAACTTTATATGTGAAATTACATGCATTTACCAAAATTGGATTAAATGGTAAAAATATAATCAAATTATACTTTAAAACCACTAAAAATTATAATTTAACACTATAAATTATTTTGATTAAAAAAGATGTTTTTAATTAAAATTTAGTATTTTTCACTATTACTCAAAAATATGAAAGTTATCAGAAAATGGGAAAAAATTTATCAAAAATAAATTTTTCTACCCTGATTATAAATAAGAATTTAATTTCATTAAATTATATTTATAAAATTGTCAAATATTGTTTTTTAAAAAGATCCACAATTAAAATGCAATGAAGTTGCATTTTTTAAAAAATACATGTTTTAAATAAAAAAATAAATTTGCTATTATATTATTTTTATGAAACAAAAAATATGAATTCTAAAATTTTATAGGTTATATATAATTCAAAATTAAGTTAATACTATTCATAACTACTTTTTGAATGGCTAGTTTAGTGTGTTGTGTTACGCTCGAACTCAGTGTTTCGTGTAGTGCAAGTTATATAATTACATTGAAGAGATAATGTTCTATGAAATCTGGGGCTGTTTCATTCTACCCACCTTCAATAAATTTCTTCCGTAGAATTTGATATTTTTATTTAAAAATTATTTGTTATAAATAGAAAATACCTTTACGGTAGACCTACATCGGATATTTGGTTAATAAAATTTAGTATTAATAAGAGGGAATTGGAAATGAATAGTCTCAAAAAAATTAAGATATCTATTAGAAGAACATTAGTGGCAGTTAGAGACACATAATTATAGAAAAATGTAAATATTTATAGGGAGTGTTTGAGTTCATGAAACCCAAACAAGTGAAAAACTGAGGGCCTCAAAGCCATCAATCAATGATGATTTAAAATATCATCAGGTCTACAAGACATAAGGTATTAGGATACTAAATTTTTGGTTTTAATATCCCTTAAATATATATTAAGAATAATTTTTTCAACGAATAGGAAAAAGAAATTACTTGATGAGAAAAATTTTATCCTTTAACTAATTTCAACCACAAACTCATCTTTCACTCTAAAAGATTATAGAACATAAAAATACTATATTAATCCTAATCGTATAGCGATCTAAACAAAATGAATTAATAATTAATTTGTGGGATTTTTTGATAAATGAAATTATACAAAGTAGGACATCTCGTCGGCGAGTGCTAGGTCATGGACCCTTGTCGCCCTTCAGTTGTGGGTGCAAGTCTCACGGCCTTTCTAGACACGATGGGTTGTTGGTCGACCTCCGGGTTGTCCTTTTTATAACAGTCCATAAATAATTTTAATAAATTATTTATACTTAAGAATATTATCCAATTTCAAGATTAATCCATTCCAACCTTTATAATTATCCAAAATACTTCTATCCAAACACATATTCCAAAATTTATAAGGAAGGTAAGCATAATGAAGATCATTTTTACCACATAATAACATGTGTATACTTTCATCTTATATTTTTTTTCAAAATGTGGTAACAACATTATTTATTACATTCATGCCCTCTTATTCTTTATAGAATACTACATATATAACTTATATGTGAAAATTTTGAATACTCCAACAATGATGGAGTAAGAAATTGCTTAATCAGTTCCATGGAAGTCTAGAATATCAAATATAATTTATCCAAATCATCCATATTTTATTATAAAATCACTACCTAAGTTTCAAGACCATGATAAGGATTAACATTCCACCAACCATGTATTTTTCAAAAAAAATAACTGGTTGTTGAGTAACTTTTCCTGGAAAAATATAATCTAAAATCTGCAAAGAAATAGTACTGAAGTACATTCCTTATTTATTTTCATAATTCATATGACTAGTATATCATCGATACAACACTGACATGAAATAATTCATTAGTAACAACACAAGAACACAAGTCGTTTTTTCTTAATCTATGGTAGTAACATTACTTTATTATTATCTAATAGTATCATTTGTAGTATACTCTGATGACTGGGACATTAATTCACATAGTGTCCCAAATCCTTGAAGATGAAGCATTGTTCATTTGAAAACTTTTTCTTACCATTGAAATCATGTAAATGGTGTCCTTTGTCTCCACACTTATAACAAACTCTAATTCCCTTTAAGAATTTACCAAGGTGATTCTTTCCTCAGTTATCACATATGGGAAAATCCTTCTTTACCTTATTCTATTTATCCATCTTTCTCTTGTTCATCCTTTTATTCCCTTGCATCACTTAAAATCCATAAGACTCAGAGAATTATTTACCTAGAAATTAACACAAGATACTATTTATTCATATGATGAGAATACATGGGTGACTATTTCCCTTTTAAATGTTGGCATTATACAAAAAATTTATATGATCCTTCTTACTCTTTAGATCATACGTATTGCTAGAGTTCGCATTCCATCTACGGTGCTCCATTTCTGAACAATGGCTTACATTATGTCAGTTTAGAAATCAAAATTCATTTTTCCAAACTTGTAAAACACCTAACATAAAATTAACAGTTTATGGATATAATCTATAATCATAAAAATGTTTTCTTTGAGAATTTTTTTACTATTATGTCCTTCATAATGTCTTTAATAAAATGTGAATTATCCAAAGAATATCCCAAGGTAGTGTCATAACCAAGAGTGGAGCAAGGCCCATTTTCGTGCACCAGTTCTTGTTTGAGTCTAGTTCAAAGCAGTGTTTTTGGTTATTACCCTTAGGTACATCTGGGCCATAGCAGACTCTACATACTCGTATCCAGACAGGGATGAATTTCATGGAAAATACACAAAATCTCTACATTTATATAATTCTAGAATGTTCTTCTATACTTATAATCAATGTCTATCTTAGGGTAATGAGCTCTAATCAGATTTTATATAAATCTAGTTTCCATGGTTTGTACTAAACTTCCTCTGAAACCAACTATAATGCCCTGACCCTAGAAGCCTAGAGTTGGTTCATTATTACATCACATTGGCATGAATACAAGGAATCATGTCCTGAAGGACCGATCAATTTACCTGTCATGAAAAATATATTTCATACATGAAGCACAAATTTACAACTTGAAAAGAAATACAACTCTAATTTATTACATTACAAATGACCAAGCCTTATACATTAAGCCTGAAATTCATTCATTATTATCATCATTGAATCTTTTGAAAAATAATACATAGAATGGGGTGATCTCAGATGCTCAGTAAGGATAACAATATTGCGGAAACTTTCATAAAAAGAATGAACATGTAATGAAATTTATATGACAAAAACAAAAGCCTTTTAAACTTGAACTTCAAGATTATATTCCAACGATAATGTCAAAATAATTCCATTTTCATACTCATAAAAATATTCTACTAGTCAAATAATCACAATCAATATCAATAGCCACATTCATAATTATAGAATTCATAATGCCAGACATTCATAACCTCATAGTCAAGGCCTTGTGCTAATAATAAAAATAAGATGTTGTCAAGGCCTTGTTCCAAGACACTAGTTTGTCTCATGAGACCAACCAATGCATCGGGGAGCTATAGCGGGCTCCACCCATCACTCACTATGTCCAATGCATTCCTCATATGAAAAGGTTTAATCATAACATACACATTCGTATTAAAACTAGCCTATGAAATGTCAATACTTTATCTAAAAATAATAAATGGTATAAAAATAAAACACCCACAGTCAAACTTATCACAAAACCTAAAATACATTATGGAAGATTTTTATCATAATAAATCAACTTCAAACAATATTACAATATATAAAAGGATGTAGACATAGATGAAAACGATTTGTGAAACCCATTGATAAAAATATCAATTGTTTAATGAAAACATTTAAAAGTCACAAAATTTTGAATGAAATAAATTTAATGTAATTTTTTAATCAAATTCTTCCATAACATTTTGATACTTTTTAAAGGAATTTACATTTTAAATTAAATTATGTTCATATAAATAATCCCTTAAAACCATTTTGAAAACATGGGCATTAATGAAAAAGGTTTAGAACAATAAATATTTAAAACATTAAAATTTATGTTTTAGTAAAAAGTCCCTTAAAAATAATACCTTTGAAAAATATTTTATGAAACATTTACATTGATAATAAATATGTCCCAGTAGATACTTATGTAAAAACTACCTCAGATAATGGATATATTGTAAAATTAACCCTTACCAATTTGGTAACATATGAAACATACACCCCCATTAAAGAATTATCATACAACGAAGATGTAAATACAAATAAATTAAAGTGTATTACACATAAAATTTAATTATTTTTAGTACATACACCACACAAAATGAAATAGTGGCAATATAGCATGAATCTGACAAGAATAATGAGTGAGATGAAAACCTCATACCTTGCACTTTCCATTGGTTAAGAGTATGTTTGACCTAATGTATAATTACTATTGTATGTTATTAGATTATAAAAGAACCATATCCATAATTATTATATCATACATGATTCACTATTGATTTTATACTACCCATTTAATATTGATTTTCATGTTAAATTAACATTTTGGGTAATAACTGCTTTCTGTATCGTACGTATTTTAACATGTCATTCTCGATCGTGTCATATAGATCATGAAATAAATACTTACCAAATATAAAAAATGATCTATATATCATATATATTTAGAATATAAATATGTATAATAGATAGATATAAGAAATTTAAAACACTGGTTATGGAGATGGTAAGCCGTACGTATGCAAAAACATTGTTTCTATTTTCATATAATATGGAAAAGAAGTAAGTGAATGAGATAAATGTAAATATATATATATATATATATATAAATTTTACTAGCATTATTATGTCATATATTACAAACTTATTAACAATATATAATTTTATAATCACCGATGAATGGTGAACGTGGAAATGAATCTCATCGCGTTCATGGAGACGGTAATTCATACGTACGCACGAGTGACAATATCTTTATTTTGATTTTAAAACATATGTAAATAGATTGAATATCATTTATATAGAATAGTTAACAAGTTACATTTATTATCTACATCAATTATACATCATTATTATACTCATCCCAATAATATTGTATTTGAATAACAATTACACCATGTCGTGGAGACGGTAAGTCTTACGTATGCATGTATGGTGACATGTCATTCATAGGATGGACTGTATAATGAATATTGTTATACCATATTTATAATAACATCAAAATATATAAAATATAATGCAGTTATTATTTTATAATGGAAACAACAATGAAAGAGGAAGTGCAAGAAGAAAAGAACTTGAAAGAGGTTGGTGAAATTATTACCTCTTCTTCTGGTTTTTCCTTTTGATTTGATCAAAAGGGATCCATTGGGTGGATTTAGGACTAAATTAAGGCCTCTAGATTGAATTGATGGATGTTGGGACGTGATTTGGCAGGGTTTGAATGAGCCAAAGGCTTGATAAGTGTGAGAAATGGGTAGGAAGTGAGGGCTTTTTATAAGGGAGAGGAGGGGCTCTTTAGGAAAGTTTGAATCAATTATTATATTATAACCTCATCATCAGTTTAAAAAGGTAATATATTCATTAATAATAATTTCAAGATGACTCAGGGTAGAATAAAATAATCCAATAAGAATTGGACCGGTTTTGGATATTATTTTAATATTTATAATATTATTTATTTAAATAATTTATTAATGAGTTAAATATTGTATTATTATTGTGTCATAAATAATTTATTATTTTTGATTTCTAAAAATTAATAAAAATAGCATGATGTAAAAAATATTATTATATTTCCAAATAATATTTTTAGTCGAAATCAAAACTTATATAACTTCACGTAAAAATTTATTTACTAAAAGATATTTTTTATGTCATTTTTATCATTACATTAAATTAATTAATATAAAATGTCATTATTACTCCCATGTGGCTCCATGGGGTCCCAAAATCAACCCAAGGATTCCCATAGTCAGATAAGTATCATCTAATAGGATTTGGACACATGTTAGAGTAATTTAATATTATTGTAATATTATATTTTACCCTTATTTATTATATTTTCCATTTAATCATTATAAATTAAATATTTACCGATGTAATTATTCAAAATGTATGAAAATAGAAGCTACCTATTTACACAATTTGGAAATCATGATTCTAAATATGGAATCAATTTTTCTAAATTCGAAACATATATGTGGTATAAATTAATTTTAAATTAATTATCACTGTCAAAACAAACAGTGTGTTTTTAAGAAATAATAACTATCAAAAGATTGACAATTGTTTATGTTCAATTTATATCTATAATTACATCCAATAACAATAATTGGATTAAATGGTAAAAATATAATATAATTATACTTTAAAACCACTAATAATTTTATTTTAATACTATAAATTATATTAAATAACAAAGTTTTTTTAATTAAAATTAAGTATTTTTCACTATTAATAAAAAATACTAATGTTAACAGAAATGTGCAAAAAATTTAACCAAAATAAATTTTTTTGTCTTGATTATAATTAAGAGTTTAATTTAATTTAATTTATTATATAAATGTTTCAAATATTGGTTTTAAAAAAATGTTCTCCATTAGAAGGCAGTAAAATTGCATTTTTTTTTAAAAATACTTCTTTTATCTAAAAAAATTGTTCATATATTATGTCTATGAGACACAAAATGTGGATTTTAACATAATATAGATTATATAATATTCAAAATTCAATTACTAATATTCATAAACTTTTTTGGAACGCCTAGTTTAGTGAGTCGTGTTACACTCGAACTTGGTGTTGCATGTAGTGCATGTAATTGAATTACATTGAAGTGATAATGTACTATGAAATATTGGGGTGTTACAGAGAATATTTGATATGCTTCTAGATGGCTTAAACCTCCTTTGACATCTCATTCACAATATCAAGTCCATGTCACTTTCTTTATCCATCATTATTCCAATAGGTTGAGGTTTTACTTCTCATTCCATTGTGAGTGTAAAATGGAAAAACATAATACTCAAGGGGTAAGTATTGTTTTTTGAAATCAAAACTTATGGGAGAACCCTTAACCATTCACATTTGAATTATAATGTGCAGTCTCTTAGAATATCTTTGACCATCAGAATTTTCCTCTAATATTGATCTTCTATTTGGGGCGATAGTTTGTGATGAAATTTAATTCATTACTCTACATATGTTGAAGAATCCTATAAAATATAGATGTGAACCTGGTATCATGATCAATTATAATTGAGAGTTTAACACCATGTAGTCTCACAAAATCTTTCAAATATATTGTTTCATGTTGTTCATGTTATGTAAATTCCTGAATAGAAATAACGTGTGCAGTATTGGTGAGTTTGTCCACCACAACTAATAACACATCATTTTTATGGGATGTCTTCATGAATCCCATGAAAATATTTATAGTGACATTCTCCCATATCCATGTGGGTTTTGTTAATTCTTCCATTATCCCTTTGAGCTTCTATCACTCTATATTTACATTTTTACATATAAATCACATTGAGATGTCCTCTACAATCATTGTAACCATGTTCTCCCAGTAGTAGTGTTCTCAAACATCAAGATATATCTTGGTAACCCCGAGATGGATTGATAATGTTGAGCTATATTAATTATATTATAGATCCATATTTATCCCATGTGATAACGGCACATAAAGCCTCAATCCTAAATGAATGACACCCTGATCGTTGATATGGAACTATTCCAGCTTCCCATAATTTATTACAATAAAAAAAATTTGTAACTTCAGATAAACCCATAATTCCTATTAAATATTAATTTAATTAGATTATAAGGAAATATTTACAGAATTTTATGATGTATTCCCTGTCTTTATGATTACCAAATCTAGCGTTTTCATGTCCAAGAGATAGGGTCTATCTCAATCTGCATCATTGATAGAGTAATAGGTTCCTTTCTACTAAGATCATCACATACCATGTTCTATTTTCCATGATGATAGAGAATAGATAAATCATAGTTACTGGTTATATATAACCATACCCTTTGAAAAATGTTAATATAAATTTTCGTAAATATAAACAATAAAAACATGTGATTGGTATATATGTCACACTTTTCACTATAGAGTTAGTGATTCAATATATTCAAGGAAACAATCACAACCACTACCTTTAATCCGTGCATAGTGAATTACTTCTCATTGATCAAAATCTTTCATGAGGCATATCCTATCAAATTATCAATTTTAGTTAGTAAATTACCCATGAATTTATTATAATAATAACATTATATGAGAAAACATTGTTTTCTTTTTGTTAATATAAATTCTTTTACACTAATAAGACTTATTTTTAGCTCATTGATGATTTCATAACCATCTTCCATCCAGAAAAACATTACCACATTCATTATTAAATTATATAAATTGATATTATATCATGAAAAATTTCGCAAAAATGATGATAGTAATCAGTTAAGCTCTAAAAACTATAAATTTATGTGACCCTATCAGGTTTTGTCCAATCCTCTATCAACATTATTTTTAAAGGGTCCATTGAATGTCTCTCACCTGTGATCAGATATCCCTTGAACTAAGATTGAAATATCCTTATGTCAAACTTTCTGAGAATAGTTTAATAAATATCCTTTCGTAATGTCACCATCATAAGGCTTATATTCTCTTCAAGCTCCTTATTTCTCTTGGTGTAGATGAGAATATTATCATTATACACAACCAATTTTTTGTAGGTAATTTCTATTATCTCTATTAATCAAATAAATGAAGATTGAAGTGAAATTAATAAGTCTAATGGGAATTACTAGAAACTCATATTACCTATACCTTGTAAGAAAAGAAATCATATAAATACATTCCTTATTCACCATTAGCTAGTGATATCTAGATAGAAGATCCACCATTAAGATGTATAGATATCCTGATAGCTAGTCCAACAAGACATAAATCCTAGGTTGAGGAGACATGTTCTTTATGATGATCATGTTGAGTTATCGATAATAAATACACAAAAAAAAACAGATCAATATTTTTCCTTGTAAATGTGAATAGGAACACCCCAATGTGATGCACTAGCGTGTATGAACCCTTTTCTATTGTCACATGATACAGATTCTTTAAATCCCCTACATCAATATGTACCATCCTATATGGACACTATGAGATATTGGTATCTTTGATTATAAGTTCTAATGAGAACTAAAACACATGATCTGGAGGGGTTTTGGGCATCTTTTCTGGAAATATATTATTTAATTCCTTAAGAATGGGAATTTCACCTTGGTTGATGCTTTTCACTAAGACAACCATCTGAGTGAGGTATTCTTTTTCATAGGGAATCAACACCAACACCATAGAAGAATTTTCCATAGGAGATTAATGATCTTACATTTCTGTTTAGAGGATCACTGGATGGTTTATAATAAAAAAATGTATTTCCTTTTAAAAACAGTACATATTTTCCCAATAAAACCTATTCCAATCCATTCCCATTATACTATCAAATCTCATATACAGGTGTATCTTGAGTTTTCTAGATGAATCTACCAATATTTTACAATAAGAGTGGAGTCCATCACTTGGGTTTCAGTGGTATTACCACTCAGAGTTTTTACAAATATCTATACTTCAAGGAATCGAGGCAATGATTCAATTTTTATCGAAAAAATATATTTTATAATGAAATGAAATAAACTACAATAATTTAATACCTTTTCCATTAATGAGTGAATAATATGTGTACCTTATATGACTTCATTTTCATTCTCCAATTTAGCACTATTTATGGCATAAGCATGGACATTATCCTTTGGAATTTGTGGCCACTAATATAGATTAACCTAGAGGACATCTAGTTTAGTTCACTCTCATTATTATTACACTTGATTCCTAAAATTGTAGCATTGCACAGTGGGGGAACCCCATATTCCCCCACCACATTATCGTGCTTCCTAATTTCATTTTGAAATTCATTACCTTATGAACTTCTCCCTCATACTTGAATAATATCATTGTCTCCTTGAGGTAGTTTCAATGATTCTTATTCACACATTTTTTACATGTGTGTGTTTAATTTTTCATTCCATCATTCTCATTATATCCTCCTATATGAAATTCCAAATATCATTTCTTATAACCATTTATATGGAACCATTCTCCATACACCTTCTCAACATTTAGATAATATCAATTAAATTCAAGAAAACTCACAATGTATCTTACTTATGGATCTTATTGAAGGAGTTACATTAATATATTAAATATTTTATCAACTTTCATGTCAATATTTTTTCAAAAACTAATGGATACCAAGCAAGCCTTGTGAAATTTTCTCCATAGGACCTGACATATTCTCCCTCTTTTTCATCATCTCAATGAATTCTTTCCCTATTGTTTTATAATGTGTCCAATGGAAAGACTTGTAATTATTCATATTCTTAATATATCCCAACTACATCTATTCAATTTCATACATTGATAAGGTTTCCATTATTATATCCTAACATTGATGGGCCTCTCTATCAAGATGATAACAACAAGATTCTCCTTCATCATCTTAGAATAGTGAAGAACTGAAATGATCTTATCCATTGAGTTTACCCACTATTAAAAGAATAGTGGTTAGGAATATCAACTAATCATTGGTGTTCATTTCTGCAGAAAAGACTTGATTTACAAGTTATAACTCCTAGGTTAATGAATATGTTCCAAATTTTTTATGTGATTATTCATAACCTAAGATAGTGGGGTAATAATCACCAAGATATTTTGACAGTCGCATCCCAAATAATTGGGGATATTGATTAGTAAATCACTATTTTAACCCTGACTCGGGTTGTTATCTAGGCTTATCCATGTTCCCAAAATTTTATAAATTAGAAAATATTAGAACAAAACATAAGTAAAAAACAAAGTAATAATTTATCCCTCTGTAAATTTAACTATAAATGAATATATCATGGGATCCCTATGTTGACCATTTATTAAAAGAAATCTTCTTAGGTGCTTTCTTATACATAGTCTCTCAATTTTTTTTCTCACTATTGTTCAGTAATCCTAATTCCCAAATTAACTAAATCATGATTTCATAGAAACGATAATGACACTAACATTACATACATTATGATAAAATAATTTATAAAAAACATAAAATATTCGAAATAACACGATAAATTTTTTTGGTGTATTCTGAATGTTAGGACCATACTGTACATTTATGAAATAAATCACAAAAATTAATTTAATTCCTTCTTCTCCAGTTCCATTGAAGTCATCGTATTATCCTTAGTACAAGTAATCACCTGAGGATATTTATCAAAAATGGCTATGTGAAAATCCAAGTATGAGGGTATAGAAAAACATGAAAAAATATAAAATGTGATTAGAATAATAATTATCAAGATAATGTAGAAATACTATCATATTAATGAGAGGAAAAATAATGAAGAGTCTTGGAATGTGGCAGTGCATAAAAAACATCATGTCTTAATGGTCAACTACAATACATTGTTCTGAACAAACATTTAATCATGTTAATGAATATTTCACTTTTCTCTTCAGATACATCCCATCAACCAATGCATTAGAGAATAATATAATTCTAGGATCTCTGATCACATTATAAAATTTATATTGTGATATATATTTTTGTGTGAACCAGCTACATCACAACATTAACATTATCATCAATTAATCATTGAAAATATATCAATATTAAATATTAAATAACCCAAGTAATCTAATGGGTTTCATGTAATAAGAATAAATTCATAAAATTTGGGTTCTGAAATTAAATTTGGAATAACATACATCATATAAGAATCATCAAACTACAGTGAATAAAAATTAATCTCATTATCTCCCACTAGAATTGGGGATGATCTCATTTATTTAAGATTCAAACATTCCAAGTGGTTTCTAACGGGTTTGTTCGTAAAACCGGAAATATCCAATGATTCCATATCCACATGAACCTACTTTCCAAAAGTAGGCGCTCATTAGTTGTGAACTGATGAGGCATAAGAATTTTCATTGGTCGAGAGGATGGGAGGTCAGACTCATCTCACCTTTCTTAGGGGAATTATTGTCTACTCCGGGAATCTCTTTATAGATTTAAGTTATGTTCATGAATCCTTCTTACATTACAAAGTATAAAATAAACTTTCCTTTAGATCTGACAATAAATGATTAATATGTAGGAAATTTAGAGAATCTTTTTATATATATTTGAGGTTATTCATCGATAGAGAATCATCTGTATTTGTTAGATATTCATGGTCAATGGTATCCTTTAATACATAAAAGTATCTTGGTCATTATGATGACCATAGTTGTCTTAAATCCACTCAGTGAGGCACTTGATGTTTGCTGTCATTCATAAGGATATTGATTATTTCAGAGTTGGGATCGTACCCGCAGATGGGCTACCTACGTATCCTTTGTTTTAGAAATGGAATCAGAACCCACGTTGTTCGAGTAAGGGATTATGATGTTTGTGCATGAATTTATGGCTCAAAGAAAGATGTCATGATTAATTTTACACTATAAGCTCACGTGAGTCATGATCGGTGTAAGAAACAAGAGGTATTGGTGAAACCAGATAATTGTTCCATGAAAGATGCAATAGTGTGGGGCTTATTTATGTATGAATGCCCAAATAGATGCGGATTAAGATTTAATTTAGAGAAGAAATACAGGAATAGGTTCAATAAAGGAATATGTACTTCATGGAGATTTGGATACTCTAATCTTGGGGATTATTCCTGAAGAGGATTTCCAAATTAGGAGTGGTCTTATGATTGGGTTTTACTCCTTAGAAGGAATCCCATATCAAAAGGAATTATAACTGGTTAAGAGAAATTAAGACTGGGGCTTACTCCAGAAAAGGAGACCCAGGTTAAAGGGATTTGAAAATTAATGGTCTTGGGGCATACTCCTATGGAGGATTCCCAGATTAAGTGAGGACATGGGGCTTAATCCTGAAAAGAAAGCCCATATTTGAAACTGGGGCTTACTCCTGAAAAGGAGGATGATTTTAAGAGAATTATGATTGTGGCTTACTCTTGATGAGGATGCCCATATTTGAAATTGGGTCTTACTCCTGAGGAGGATGCCCATATATGAAACCGGGGCTTACTCCAGAAAAGGAGGCCCAGGATACGAGACTTTAAGACTGAGGCTTACTCCTAAGGAGGATGCCCAGTTTTGGGGACTTGGGGCTTATTCCTGAAGTGGAGGCCCAGGTTAAGGATTCTCTCATCATTAAGGGATGAGGTTGAATGAATGAAATCTCAATCTTTGGTGACATAATGATTTGTAAATCACTAGATTTTCATATATGCTCCATGGAGTTCCTTATAGATAAGGAATCCAAATCAATAAATCATGTCATAAACTTCTTTGAAGAGTGTATTGAAGACTGAATCATGAATAGGAGAGGTGGAATGGAATAAGAGGGGTGAAATGGGCAAGAAAGGCACCCAAAAAGACAAGGGCGTGCAAGTCCTGGCAGGCTCGCAGGTACTGCTTGGGCATGCAAGTCCTGGCCGCACAGGTATACCTGCGTGGCACATGGGTACTTGCATGATTTTCATCCCTTAGAGAAATATTTGGGTGATCCTTGATCAAATCGTTTAGAACTATCCCTAGAGGATTTCCAGAAGATGGTGCTCAAGTTATGACAAAGAAGTAGGGCGGCGCGCTAGTGTGTCCATTTCCCTTAAGGATAAAACACTTAGGCGCACAAGTGTTAGTGAATTATAACACTTAGACCTTACTACTCTTGTTTATACCTTCCATTGGAGGTAAATAATTACCATATAAGTGTTCAGAAGACCTGAAGAAGAGACTTGGGCATTCAGAGCTCTGGATCTGAATTCTATAAAAAAATCCTCCCGAAATGGGGGGCCCACCGGGGGTATTTATAGGCTGGAGAAGACCCTAGGAAGTTATCACTAAGGGAGCTCAAGTGTACTTGCACTACCATTGTGGCGCACAAGTTAACACGCGTGACCATTGTGGCGCACAAGTATACTTGTGCGACCATTGTAGATCTTGCGCGACCCTTGCCTAATGTTCTTCTTATACCTTCCTTTGTTAATTTTTTTATATTTGTCCAATGGTTGAATCACTTTGAGCTAAGATATTCTCCTTTTACAATCTTTATATTCCTTGATGAAAGGAGCGTCAACAAAAGTCCCCCCTTAGAGTTGGATCCAAAAGAAATGAGGATTTGACTCTAAGGAAATCGAGAATCAAAAGGAAATTGGGGTGTGCAGGGTAATGCACACTAATGAGCTTCGGGCGCACAGGGTTTTGGCCGAGTAGGGTACAACGCGCAGGGTTTTGGCCACGTCTATAAATAGGGGACTCCAGTCTACGTAAAGCACTCGTCTCTCATGGATTTCGTTCTCTTGGCACGCAACTTGGCTCTCAGTTTTCACTCATCCACACTAGTGATTCCACCATTTCATGCTTATGTTTCTTGTGTCATGCTCCTGTTAATGTATTTAGACTTGCGCTGCGAAACCTGTGTTCCCAAAACATGCACGACCTAAGGATACTTGTGCACTAACTATGGTACTTTTGAACCTTAATTACATATCTAATTTCTTCAAATCCTTCACAAATTTTTTGAAAAATTAGCATACATTAAGAGTTAATTATTCATCTTTTGTGCAGATCAAATGGCTCCAAAGAGAATCAGACCAGCTGATGAACTAGAAAGCCAACGTCTTGATGATATGATGAGCATTATTGGCCAAGATTATTACGATATCTGCAATAGAACTCTTCTAGATTTGGACAAGTATCTGAAGAAATATCATGTTCCATGCAATTTCCTTGTAGATATGAAAATGTAAAACAATGGGCTGATATGTTTTCCACCGCTGGTTGATGGAGAGAAGGCTATCATGACATTATAAATAATATCATAAAATAGTACTCTCTTCAAATGTCTCTTTACTTCTAATTCTCCATTCTCAAATCCATGTATCCATCTTCCAAGTCACTTGGAGAGAAACAGATTCACTGTTTGATTAGTAGAAAATTTTCTTAAACCGCACACAAGAACATTCTTTTACAATTGTTACAAGAAGATTTTTCTTCACTACAACTCTTATTGTATCCAGTTGAATGAATTAAATCTAGGTGGATGCTGATGAAGCTTGGGATACCGTAAATAAAATGATGATTTATGTTGACAGCCTTTTGTAATTCCTGAAAAAGAGAAGCGACTCCAGTCTGTGGATGTCCTTCTAATTCTTGTGCATCAAATGGATGGAATGCTTTCATCTTCAATCACTTGTGCATGTATTTTCCTGCTACTTGCTTTAGATTTTTACCTATTCCAGTGGGCCTAGTAAGCATAGTTTGATTTTTACTAGGATTATTATAAATAACCCTACAAAAATTTAATCTTTTAATTTCTCAATATTATCTAAATCATACAAAATGTTTGTTTAGTGAGTTGGATCATGACTTTTATTCAGAGTTCCCTTTTCTTTTGTGGGCAATTTAAAGTCATTCACGTCAGAGATAAAGAGGCAATTGTGTAAGGTCGAAATATTTTTGACCGAAATGGATTAAAATTTACTCAATTCCTTAACAATTTATCTGAGAACATATTACCACACTCAAGTATGAGGGAAAAAATGTGAACCATGACTTAAGAGATTTTGAATCTGAAGAATGATATGAAAAATGGCTAAAAGTCATTTGAATAAATAGTTCCCAAGAATGAAGTTACAATTATTTAACTAACCCGTTAGGGGGTTGAATTATGCAGGTCCACCTAAGGGAATTGGCTGCATAGTCAAATGATTGTATCTTTTGGATGACAGATCTGTTATATAGACTACTTATGAAAGGCCGCCAAAGGGCACATGCTACATAGTCTGGGAAAAGAACTATCAGAAATTTACTTTTCTACTGCTAAAAATCCAGTGGACATTTATGAAGATTCAAATTTTCCAAAACGTAGAGTCTGTTATATGGAAAGAGGTACTAGAATATGGTGAAGATATTTCAAAACAAGATTATCGATGAATTGGATGAATATCACTCCTACGAAGGTATGACCCAAACGTAGGAAATGAAAACATAACCCATAGACTTGAATACATTCAAATCATGAAAAAGGATATGGTACAAATATGTTAAGGATGGCTATTTTTATGTATCCCTATATATTGAAATTACGATAAATAATGAAAAAAGATGTTTTCCTCCTAAGAATGATGTTACCACTATTTAACAAACCCATTAGGGGGTTGAATTATGTAGGGCCGCCTAAGGGAATTGGCTGCATAGTCATATAATAGCATTTTTTGGTTGATAGGTCCGTTATGTAGACTGTTTATACAAGGCCACCTAAGGGCACGTACTACATGGTCAGGAAAAAGAATTCATAGAATTTTAATCCTTTTTTGATTAGAAGTTAAGAAAAGGGTTATGAAGATCTGAAAATATTTAAGGTTAGGATTATGACATATAAAAAATGGGTATTTTCTAATGTTTGTAGCGATAAATAGATCAATGGCAACCATAATCATGTTGTGGCTGGGTCCTGAATTGAAATTTTGGACCTCACTACGTATCCCAAAAGGATGGGAATCAAGTCATACGTAGTTATTAAACAACAGTTTAATGTCATGCAGGACGAAAGTATAGGAGATTTTAGTTTAGGGTCATAGAGTTCATACTATTATAAGAAATACACAACGTGTGTTTTCAGGGAGACTTTTCACCCAAAGGACTGAAAGTGGAATTTTCGGTTGGGCCCAAAAGACTTGGGGCTGGATTCGAGGGACACTCAAATATTCCTACATATCCCATAAGGACGTGAATCAATCCCATGTAGTTCTAGAAATACCCTCTGTACAAATTTGGTTCATACATGTGGAGGGTGAAAGGGGACTTTAGTGCAATGATGGTTTAACCGAAGATAAAAGGTTTGGGAATTTCCATGTATACACATAGTCTTTGGAATGAAACATGATTAAAAAATTCAATGTAAATAATGGTTCCCTCTCAGGTGAGGGTATCGAGGAATATAGTAGTTTTATTGTCGTACATGACAAAAATTGTTGTACATTTAAACGTCATATAGCAAGGACGAAAGTGAACCAATGCAAAGATATTGATTTTGGAAGTAGTTTCACCTATCAATATCATATGAGATGAAGATGAACTGATGTAAAGATATTGGTTTTGGGATTGAACCTTGGGTGGTTTCTTACATACCCAGCCTGGAAGGCAGGGATCAAAGTCTGCGTAGTTCAATTAATGAATGAATTAATGATCAAGTTGTTCTTGGGGAGAACAATCTAAAAAGTTATGGTGTTTGGACATACACATGGTTTGTGGCCCAGAGAGAGTGTTATGGTTGTAGTTTTCTCTTAGCTCATGTGAGTCATACTCAGTGTGAGAAACAAGAGGTAACAACAACCTTAACGATACACATTTTAATGTCATGTAGGACATATAAAGGAACTATGCAGTTTAAAGTCTTGCAGTTAAGACTATAAGTGCTACATAGTTTAATGTCAAGTAGTAGGGACAATGTACAGTTTAATGTCATGTAGACATATTAAAAGACTTTCTGTACAGTTTAGCATCATGTAGTTAGGATAATGGGGACAACATAGTTTAATGACATGTTGGAAAAAAAGAGGACTGTGCAGTTTAATGTCATGCAGTAAGGACAAAAGAGTACACCATATAACATCATGTTGGAAGTATTAGGGATGTTTTCATAGTTTAACATCATGTTGGATGAATTAGGGAACTTTTTCACATTTTAGCATCATGTTTAATGAAATTGAAACAAATAGTTTAAGGTCATATGTATGGACGATTGGTTATGTAGTTTGACATCTTTCTCGATGTAAAGGACCTTCTATATAGTTTAACGTCATGTTGGACGTATGAAATGCAAATAGTTTAAAGTCATATGCATGGACTCTGGATGGTGCAGTTTAACATCGTGCTGGACATAAGGGACATGAAAATTGATTAAGGTCATATGTATGGACCGTAGATTATTTATTTTGTGTTTATAAAAAATACTTCATCAGAAATCTTGCATTGGATTGTGTCATGATGTGTTCTCCATCCATTGAGATTAAAGAATAATGTCCATCGGAGTAGACCTTATGTATTGAGTAAGGTCCTTCCCACTTTGGCTCATTCTTTGTAGGTTTCTTTCCTGGTATCATCGGAGATCTGAGAACAAGTACCAATTCGCCCGGAACGAATGAACGAAGATGAACTTTTTTGTTGAAAGCTTGTGCTATTCGATTCTAATCGACTTCCATGTGGTGAAAAGTGGACAATATCTTCTAATATAACCATTCCAACTCATCCAATAACCTTTGGGATTGTTCATATGTAGATGATTGATCACAAATGGCTACTCTGAGCAAAGGTAATTGAACTTCAATGGGCAAGACTACTTCTGTTCCATATACCAGTGAATATGATGTTGACCGCGTTGTAGTGCGGGTGCTGGTTCGATGATCCCATAAAGCATGAAAGAGTTTATCAGGTCATGACTTCTTATCTTTATCCACCATATTTTTTAGTATACTTGAATGAGTCTTGTTGAAGGTTTCAATCTGTCCATTGGCTGCTTCATGATACAGAGATGAATGGTTGGATTTGATTTTTTGTTCTTGAAACAATTTCTTCACCTTGGATGAAAAGAAGTTGGTGCCATTGTCCTTTAATATGGTATGAGTGACACCAAATCTGGTAATGATGTTAGACTTTATGAAGCTAAAAATTCTTTTTGAACTGAATTCATTGAGGGGTATTTCCTCTGCCCATTTGGAAAATAAATCAGTAGCAGTAAGAATATACTTAAACTGCTTTGCCGTAGCTAAAGGGTAAGGTTCCACCACATCCATTCCCCATATGGAAAATGGTCATGAGTATTTAGCTGTATGAAGCAACTCTGGAGGTTGATGAATGAAGTTGGCATGTACATGGCCAAAATGACACTTCTCTGTGAAATCAACAAAATCATGTATCATTGAATGGAAAAAGTATCCAAGTCTTCGAATCTGATCAGACAGTCTATGTCTAGACTAGTGGACACCACAAACTCTTGCATACAATTCTTTCATGACAGCCATTGTCTCTTCCCCATCGATGCATCTGAAGAGAACTCCATCAAAACCACATTTGTAGAGAATGTAATCTAGGTGATCTGGGCTATCATAAAGAGTAAAATTGGACACATGTCGCCGGATTTGTTCTTTCCTTGCTCTATCAGGTGGAAGTGTTCCATTTTGAATGTATTCCTTGACAAGTGACATCCATCCTATAGTATGACCATACAGTTTAGGAATGGGACTCGCTTCATTAATTTCCTCTATTCTACTTCGAACATAAGGTGAAATTGAACAACGGTGGGCAATAGTAATGGTTGTCTCATCCCGATATGGATCTTCCATAGCTATGGCTATATTAGCCAGTGCATTAGCTTGGGCATTTGGTGATCTTGGGACATAAGAAATTGTCATTTACGAAGGGAATTCCACCATTAACTCTCTGACGTAATCATTCAACAGGATTAGTTCTTCTTTTCTGATGGAATAATCCCCATTGACTTATTTGATTACATGGTCTGAATCACCTTTCACCTTTAAGTGATTCACTTGTGCTTGAAGCGCCAATTCCAATCCTGCGATTAGAGATTGGTATTCTTATTTCATTATTGGTACCACCTTACCATAATAAGAAGGAATAAGGTAACATTGCCTTTTCTGGATAAATGAGCACAACTCCTAAGCCAACTTTGTTGAATTTAGGATTTTCCATTTTCCTCCCTGTTGGACTTCTAGATGCACTATCAAAATACATTTCACATTCATGTGGACTTTCATGAATATAGAAGACTTCCACATCAGGGAGTTCAATATCTGAGGATGTGTCTTCCACTGAAGGGTGTTAGTCCAGGAAATCAGCCAGAGATAGGTACTTTATTGCCTTTTGAGACACATATTGAATGTCTAATTGCTGCAAAAAAACTGCCCACCTTTCCAGACGTCATGTAAGAATTGGACGACTAAGGATGAATTTGAGTAGGTTATTGCGAGATACCAATTGGACCTTGTGATGTTGCAGGTAGTGTCTCAACTTCTGAGCTGCAAAGATTAATGCAAGGAATAATTCCTCAATACTTGAATACCAGGTTTCTTCTTCAAGCATAGTCTGACTGAGGTAGTAGAGGCTCTTTCCATTCCCAGCATCATTCTTCTGAGCAAGAAAGGCACAAAATGATCATTCAAGAGATGTCACATAGAGGATAAGTGGTCTTCCTTCAACAGGTGGCATGAGTACCAGTGGACTCAAGAGGTATTTCTTGAGAATATCAAATGCTTCTTGACATTCTTCAGTCCACTGGTATGTGGCTCCCTTCTTCATTAATTTGGTGAAGGGTAAAATTTTTCCTTCCAAATTGGCGATGGAACGCCGAATATAGGTTTAGTGTCCTTGAATTCCTCTTAATTATTTCTAATTTTGAGGTGGGGACATACTGATGATTGACTTATTTTTCTCAGGATCGACTTTAATACCATGATGGCATACAAAAAAGTCGAGAAATTTTCCTATGGTTACCCCCAAAGTACATTTTAAAGAGTTCATCTTCAAATTATGTTGTCGAAGCTTGCGGAATATGACTTCTAAATAATCCAAGTGATTAGAAAGTTGTTTTGATTTAACCACAATAACGCCTACATAGAATTCAACAAACTTCCCTTAAAAGGGTTTGAAGATAAGATGCATGGCATGATGATATGTTTCACCTTCATTCTTTAAGCCAAAGGGCATTACCCAGTAGAAAATCACACCATGAGGGGCTCTGAAGGATATGGATTCCTCATCTTCTGGAGCCATTCAGATTTGATTATATCTAGAATATCCATCCATGAATGAAATTGCACTATTTCCAGTTTTTTCATCAATCATACATTCCGTAATCGGAACTGGAAAATAATCCTTAGGACAATGCCGATTAAGATCTCTGAAATCAATGCAATATCTAATTTGTCCATTCTTCTTCTTCATAGGGACAATATTAGCCAAACACTTGGGATATTAAACTTCTTTGAAGAAGTTAGCTTTGATAAGCTTATCCACTTCAGCTTTAATTTTGGAAGCATATGTTGGGTGTGTTCCTCTTGAGGCATGCATAAATACTTGATGTTCTTCTGGTAAACCCAAATGATGAGTAGCAACATCAGGATCAAGCACGGGCATCTCTATATAGTTCCAAAAAAATATGTCTCTATTTTTATTTAGAAAGGAAATATACATCTCGTTCTCTTCCAGAGTCATGGCCGCACTGATTAAAGTGGGGAGTCGATCTTCTTTTGTTCCTAGATTTATTTCTCTGAGTTCATCCACAGTGGTAGAGATACCTTCATCAAATGCTGGAGGAGCATCTCTAAGATCTTCCTCTTCTTCATAAACATGTTTTATTTCTTCCATTTCTACTTGCATAGTAGATGATGAAGAAGAATTTTCATAATCAGAAGAGATGTCAAAATTTGAACATCTTGAATAAGAAGTGTCCATTTCCGACCTGATTGATAATGAAGGTTCTTCTTTGGCTAATAAAGAGGAGATGATGGATTGAGAATCGACATCATTGTTAACCTTCGAAGTTTCTATAACTTCTTATGGATTGATTGGTGACGTATAGAATTGTTGGATATCAGTGGATGGAATGAAGACGTCTCCATTTGAGTTTTCATCATTGCCTAGAGGATCACCAATTTCTCCCATGTTGTTTGGCTTGATTGCCATAATTAATATTATATATCTTTCCATAAGATTATTTTGATTTGGGTCTATCTTGTCAATTTTACTGATAGGAAACACATAATCTGTACTCACATGTGTAAATGGATTGATTGGAATCTTCTCCAAACCATATGGAGCATTAACTTTGGTAATCTCCTTTGTGGTGGATTTTTCCCTTCCCTTCGTGTGATAGAACTCCGCCTCAATATATTGAGACTCTCATGTCTAAAATGGGGCCATACCACCATAAAATGTCCCAAATTGACCATCGAAAAAATACTTGAGACATTGATGGTATGATTAAGGGATAGCCGCAAGTTGATGTAGTCAGGGTCTTCCAAGCCAGATGATGATGGCTGAGTCTTGATCAACAACCATGAAATCTGAATTGGATACAAGATCTCCAAAATGAGTTCTGAGTGTAACTTTCCCCAGTGGTTCTTGTTCATTTTTATCATATCCTTTAAACATAATAGTTGAAGGAGATAAATCAGATTCTCTGAGGCCCAATCGCTGAAGTGTACGAATTAGCGTGAGGTTGACTCCTAAACCATTATCAATGAAAGCCCTTTGGACGTCTACACCATTGACCATTCCAGATAAGTATAAAGGTCTAATATGTCCATGCACGACATCATATTCATCTTCATTTGGGAGTGATATCACTGCATGGCATTCTGCAAGATTATTCCCTACATAGTAGACATCAGCTGCAGCAATTTCAGTTTCAAACTCCTGAGGACTTGAAACATCCTCGATGAGTTCCTCCTAAAGATCCTTTGACAGATTAAAAGCATCCACAATTGATAACTTTTCCAGTACATGGGCCAAGTGTTTTAATACATCATACTTTTGATCCAAAGTTCTGCGTTTCCCAACAGGAACATGTGGTTTGGCAGGTTCCTTGGAAGCAGATGCTTTGGAAGTTGATGCATCTTGTATTGGGATAAGAGTTGGCAATATTCCTGGTTTTGGAAGATTAGACCGATTAGATCCAATTACTTGTTGAGAGGAAGAAGATGGAACCTTCAACTGGTCTTCCAAAATAACTCTGCCAGGAGTGAATTTGATATAGGTAGAAGAACATTGTTGTTCTTATTGAGCTCGGTGAAGGGCTCTACAACGAGTTTTTGTTGTGTACACAGTTCTAGAAGGGGTAGAATTTGAATAGTATCTTCTAAAAGATCCACATATTCCCCTGTATCCTGTTCCTCTGGAACTTCCTCTGATTCCTCGATTTCATATTGGGAATTCGGGCTCATCAAAATTGAAATTGTGACTAGCATATGGATCTGTTAATTGAATCATATTAACAGAACTGAAAATCAACTCTTCATCCGACAAAGACTCTGCCTGATTAGACTGTTTAGGCTGTGCCATTTGGTGGCGCAGTTCCCATTGCATCGAAGTCAATGGCATGAAATCTTCTACAGTCAAAGACAACATAAGGTTTGACACATACTCATCTTCTTCTGATTGTTCCTCCTTCTTGGAATTATGCCACCCTTATGAGGATTTTCCCTCTGAAGATGATTTTTTACGGCATTCATGGTACAAGGCCCAATTGGTATCTTCAATTGTGTTCTCAAAATTGCATGAGTTCAGTTGATCATCTTTCTGACCATACAATCATCATATTTTTGTGAATTTTTGCTTTTGACTTCTTGCCACTCATCTTCCTCCTCTAGAACTGTAGCAGTAACACATGCTACCTCGGCTGAAGAGCCATTCAGTTTGACTTGTACCGAGTCAACCATATTTAGTAGGAGGTCTTTAAAGACAAAATACTCCTGGATGGGATGTCCTAGCATCTGATGAAATGGGAAATAATTGGGATGGTCTTCATCTCCTTCCTTGTTTAGCCTCATGGGCCGTTGTAGCTAAACCAAATAATTCTCCAGGGCCGAAATGAAGTAACCAGGAACTTGTTCATTTCAGAAAGAATATACTTTACTATTCAACTCATCAAATTGTTTCCGTATTTGATCTTTTTGATCGTCTTGACTAAACGGCCATTTTTTTTGAAGATCAAGAGGTGGAGCCCTTCGAATAATGAAGGTTGTATGGTAGAAGCAGGTATAGGTGCTTGTTTAAGTATAACTGTATCTGTTTCTACTTTACCCATTCTCCTTCCAAGATCTGATGGAATTACATGAGATTTAGCCTTAGTCTGTATAAGAGAATTTTAAATCTGTTGAGAAACTGAGTTAAGGTCTCTAAACCCTCATGTGTATTTCATAGGGTTCAGTGGTGTGCGTAATTCGTCACACAAATTTTCCACACAGATTGGCAACAGTTCCTCTTGAGGTAGTGCTAAGCTCAAGGAATATGTTAATCCCTTCAAGTGAGCAATGATATCAGTGACTCTTTCATTATCCCTTTTCTTACAGTTTGTAAGATCGAAAACTGTTGTCTTTGGCAATGTTTAGCTGAATTGAAGAAGAAATCATTGAAAAAGATCTTTCCATCCAGTAATTGACAGGGATTTCAAACGTGTATACCAGACAAATGCTGGTCCTTGCAATGTTCGCACGATGCATCTGAGTTTCACTACTTCTTGCTGCTCTAGATTTCCCATCATAGGATCACAACAAGACATATAATGCGTCAAATGATGTTAAGGATCACCTAATCCATTTAAAACAGGGAAAACAAGGTTCCCAAAATTTGATGGGGGAGAGATTGAATCTACCCATTCAGGGTAAGCCTTCTTTTCTGGTTTAACCTGCACACTCTTTCCCTCCATAGCTTCCAACTGAGATCTTAATGACTCAATAGTAGTTATTAACTTTTGAGAAACGTCTGGTTGAGCTTGAATTTGAACAGCTGCACAGACTAGAGCTTGAACAGGTATGGCAGCTGGTACTGCAACTGATGGCAGCACTGCCAATTGTTGTTGCACTTGACCCGTAGGATTAAACCTATGAGGGTGTACTGATAATGGAGGATATTCTTGATCCATCTCAGTAGCTGTAAAAAACTCCCTTGGCTGACTGACTCTAGCATGCTTAGGAGGAAGACTACCTTGAAGTAGTTCTACATTCAACCTCCTCAATTCCTTCATTTCTTCCTCTTGTTACAGAAATCATTGCTCTAGTGAGAGCGATTGACCTTCCCCAGATGAAGGATAAGTAACCTGATTCTTTCCCTTCCCCTTGTTTGATAACATTCAGAGAGGGGGAAGTGGGTCATTTGAAGGAACACCTAGATTTTGGTTAGATCTTTGATTTTGTGTACGCACACCTTCTTCATTTGTGTCTATGCATAAAAATTCTTCAACAGGAACCTCTTCATCTGATCCCTCTGAGTGAGCTTCAACTGGTAGATCAGAAACAATGACATTGATGAAATTAATTGATGCATAATGAATTGCATCCCTTCTATCTGCATTTCTGTGATATTTTCTTCTTCCATGTCTCTTTTGAGACTTTGCCTTTTGTTGATTTGATCCCTCAGGAACTACTTGGAGGACCATAATGTGGATAAAATGTCCTGATAATTTGGTTCTTCCTTCCTCTTGGGGATTCTTTCCTAACTGAGAGAAGACAGACTTTCATTTAGAGAGGGATTGAGGATTTGAAAAATTCCCCAGTCTGGGGGACTGGTGCTATTCCGGCTATTCCCGCTCAACTCCTCGAATCCTATTTGTTGATTCTGAGGGTTGGTTTAAAAGAGTCCCCATCCTGGAAAGCTGAGTTGATTCTTGACATTCTATATCTGATACTTTCCTAAAATCTCTCCTAAAGTTATGGACCTTGGTCCGGAAATTAGCTGGATGCATCAACCTCTATCCACTTTTATCAGCTGGCTCGAAGGACCGTTGGATGATTTCTGAAACTTCTGTCACTTGATGATGTGCCTGCTCTATATGAGATGCATGTTCAATACTCTCATTTTCTTGATGTAGGAGTTATTCAAAAACTTGATCACTATATTCTTGATTTTGAGAAGAACTAGTTGAGGCCTGTTCTTGGGCAAGATTTTGATTACAAACAAAACCCATTGACTGTGGCCAGCAGTGGGCAATAACATTGCATTAGACCATTTTCGGAGGGCTTTGCTGACTGAAGAGAACAGTGAAATGTAGTGCTCCATGAACACCCCATCATCTGACATGAATACCAGATGGGGCATTGGAAATTAATTGGCGCAATCTTCTTTGTGCACCAAGGCATGAACGCCGAAGGGATCACTCCTTCTTTTCAGCCTTCGGATATCGAGATACTAATAGAGATATCAAATCCATCTAGCGTTGTAACCCTTCTATTATCATAAGATGATTTTCATATTCATCATAAGATAATAATTTCTTTTTCAACTGACAAATATTTTTCCATATGTTGAGACGAATATCATGAATTCCATCTTCTGTCAAAATCTCTGGAATGTCGTACTGAGAGTCAGGCAGAGGCCAAAACATGACTGGCACTTCACCTTTCACTTGTTGTTTTGTCATGTTCAACATTTCCTCTTTTTCATTCAACGATGATTCTTCTACCTGATTTGACCAGAGTTGGTGCTTCCTTGTTGCTTCATTGGATTCAACGAGATTCTTAGAGAAATCGCTGATCAAACTAGAAGATGCATGACTTAGGGGTGGTTCGGAGAATGACCTACACCCTGGGCTATCTTCCAATTGAGAAAGTATTTCACCTGCTAGGGATGAAGCATCAGACATGACTGGTTTCACATTTACAAGTTCCTCATGATAAGAGGGCTTTCTCAACACTACATTGTCAACTAGAGTATTTTTCTGGAAATGTGCATCACTACTAAGGAGAGGACTTTTGTAGAAAAATTCATCATCCTGGTGAGGACCACCATTGTGGGTTACATCAAAAGATGAAATCGTTTTCTCATTGGTTTTCTGGCTACACAGAGGGTTATTGTAGCTCACATATGAAGATGAAACTTCAAGATTGACAAAACTGTCATGAAGCAAGCCTTCATGAGGAAGTGTCTGTTGAAGACCATCTGAATTAATGCTCCCACTATTTGGAAATGAGGGAGTAGAATCATGAATTCCAACAGATAGTTGTCTAAGGGCTTCAAGAACTCTAGTATCGAGCAAGGCATTATTACAGATTAGCTCTTGATCTATTGACTATGCTAGGGGGTCTTCTTCTTAGATGCATTCTTACTCACCTTGGAAACCACTTGTTGATGAAAGTGGCTACTCTGAGTAGGTGTATGTGCCTGATCAGGAGAGATGGCCAGGCTAGGATGACAATCTTCACTCAAATCAGGTGTATGTGCCTGAGTTGGTTGTCCGTATGAAATGGGGGAGTACGCCCCACAACCCTATTGGACAATAACTGATGTGTGTGTCTGTTCCGGAGTGAAATGTTGATGTGTCCTCCACTGGTATGGATAGATTTATGTGTCTTTCCTTGAGATGTTGCTGAAGCAGTTATAATATTATCGCAAGCATCCAGAATATGAGTAGGGATTTGCTTCTGCTCTTTCACCATTGATAGAATATTCATGGTGACTTCAGATGCCAGAATGGGGATATACATCCATTCTATGCTTGGAGTAGGTGTATGTTCCTACTCCTGTCCTCCTTTTCCTGTTAATGAATCCTGACAGTACTCATGTGTGGGGGAAGAAACTTGATTCTGCATCGGAGCTTTCTGAATGACTTCTCCAAGAGCTACCAAGAGAGACTGTTGGTAGGCTTGATCAATACTAACTGGTGTATGTGCCTTCTGATTGCACTTCACCGAAGGTGTTTGACGAGATCCATCATATGCAGTCAAACAAGCCTACTGACTAGATGATGATGTATTAACAGGTGTATGTTCCTGCTTATAGTACTCCACCAGTATTTCATGGTGGGATTGGCGTAATACTGCCAGACGAGTCTGCTAGATAGCAGAGTTAAAATGGATGGGTGTGTGTGCCCGCTCGTTGCTTTCCACCAAGTTAGGTTGGTGGACATCTGCAGAGATGGCAGAGATGGGAACCCGCTAACTGTGAACCGGATATTGCCTCTGGCGGTTCATCTTTCCTACTCGGGATCGAGGAACCTGAGCCGAACGCCTGGAGACGACACCCTCATCATGTTGAGGGCGCACTATTGCTAGAGTCTAGCGGTGATTGTTGATGGGATCCCATGGGACGGACTCCTGTCTCCTTGAATTAAGTCCCTGAGGGACCTACTCATTAACATCCTCAGAATACGGGAGTGAATGGTTGTTGCGTTCCGGGGATAACGACCCGAAACGGTTGGAGACGGTGGTTACCACCGCCTACTTCTTGATCGCTGGTCTTCATTGTACGGATGACCAGGGTGATTTATTCACTTAGAGGGCATGTCGAGCTGCCTCCATAGTTGGAATAGTACCGTTTTGACGGTACTCCTTAACCAGTGCATTTGATACCCAACGTCGAAGACGCTGAGTAGGTGATGTCGTCCTCAGAGTGGACGACAATCCAGCAGGAGTAGCAGCAGTGGCATTCATAGTAGAAGTTTTCATATTAGACGTATTCACGGATGTGAACATAAGAGAAGCCATTTTGGAAATACAGAAGATCATGGAAAAGAGTGCTTGTTTGATATAACAGATGTAATCAAGATAATTCCAGACACAATATCTTTTAGATAAGCACATAAGTTATTGATTGTTTTATTGTCCTTATCATTGAGTTTTAAATAGGGGCCTAACAAATAAGAAACATATCATTTTAACTTGGTTAAGGATTAATGTCGGGTTCACCATTTTTTGTTTCCCTCTGGAATTGGGTATGATCTCATTTTTTTATGACATAGACATTCCAAGCAGTGTCTAACAGGTTGGTTTGTAAAAACAGAAACATCCAATGATTCAATATTCATTTGAACCTACTTTCCAAAGGCAGGTGCTCATTCGTTGTGAACTAACGAGGCTTAGGAATTTGCATTGATCGAGAGGATGGGTGGTCGGAATGATCACACATTTTTTATGGGAATTATTGTCTACATGGGACTCTCTGTATAGATTAATGTTATTTTCAGGAATCCTTATTACATTACCAAGTATAAAATGTTATTTCCTTTAGATCTAACAATCAATGATTAATATCTAGGAAATTTAGAGAATCTTTTTATATGTATTCGAGGTTCCTCATCAATAAAGAATCATCTGTATTTTTTGGAGATTCTTGGTCAATGGTATCCTTTAGTACATAAAAGTCTCTTGGTTATTATGATGACCATACTGGTCTTAAAGCCACTCAGTGGGGCACTTGAAGTTTATTGTCATTCATAAGGATATTTATTATTTCAGAGTTGGGATCGTACCCTCAGATGGGCTACCTATATATCTATAGTTTAGGAAAAGGGATCAGAACCAACGTAGTTCGAGTTAGGGAGTATGATGATTATGCATGATTTTATGGCTCAAAGAAAGTTTGCATGATTACTTTTACACTCTAATCTCACGTGAGTCATGATCGGTGTGAGAAATAATAGGTATTGGTGAAACCAGACAATTGTTCCATGAATGATGCAATGGTGTGGTGCTTATGTATGTATGACTGTCCAAATAGATGAGGATTAGGAATTACTTCAGGGAAGATATCCAGGAACAGGGTCCATAAATGTATATGTACTTCATGGAGGTTTGCATACTATAATATTGGGGATTATTTCTGATGAGGAGGCCCAAATTAGGAGGGGACTTATGATTGGGTTTTACTCCTAATAGGGAAGCCCAGATCAAAAGGAATTATGACTGGTTAAGAGAAATTAAGACTAGGTCTTACTCCTGAAAAGGAGGCACAAGTTAAAGGGATTAAAAAATTAGAGAATTGGGGCTTACTCCTATAGAGGATGCCCAGATTAAGGGAGGAATTAGGGCTTAATGCTTAGGAGGATGCCCATATTTCAAACTGGGGCTTACTCCTAAAAAGGAGGCCCGGGTTAAGAGAATTATGATTGGGGATTACTTCTGAGGAGGATGCCCATATTTGAAATTGGGGCTTACTCCTGAGGAGGATGCCCATATTTGAAACCAGGGCTTACTCTGGAAAAGGAGGTCTAGGTTATGGGACATTAATACTAGGGCTTACTCATAAAGAGGATGCCCAGCTGAGGAGACTTGGGGCTAATTCCTGAAGAGGAGGCCCTAGTTAAGGATTCTCTCATCTTTATAGGATGTGGATGAATGAATGAAATCTCAATCTTTAGTGATATAAAGATGTGTAAATAAATAAATTTTGAGAGATGTTCCATGGAGTTCCTTTATGATAAGGAAGCCAAATCAAGAAATCATACCATAAATGACATTGAAGAGTGTCTTGAAGACTGAATCTTGAATAGGAGAGGTGGAATGGAATAAGAGGGTCAAAATGGGAAAGAAAGGCACTGAAAAAGACAAGGGCGTGCAAGTCCTGGCAGGCGTGCAAGTACTGCATGGGAGCACAAGTTCGGGCCGCGCAGGTATACCTGCACGGCACATGGGTACTTGCACGATTTTTAGCCCTTAGAGTAATATTTGGCTGATCCTTGATCAAAGCCTTTAGAACTTTCCCTAGAGGTTTTCCAGAAGATGGCTCACAAGTTATGGAAAAGAAGTAGGCCAACGTCCAAGTGTGTCCCTTTCCCATAATGATAAAACAGTTAGGCGCACAAGTGTTAGTGAATTATAACACTTAGAACTTACACCTCTTGTTTAGACCTTCCATTCTAGGTAAATAATTGCCTTAGAAGAGTTAGGAAGACATGAAGAAGAGACTTGGGCGTTCAGAACTCAGTATTTGAATTCTGGAAAACAAATCCCCCCGAAATGGGTGGCCCACCAGGGGTATTTATTGGCTGGAGAAGTCCTTGGGTGGTTATCACCTAGGGCGTTCATGTGTACTTGTGCGACCATTGCGGCGCGCAAGTCTACATGTGCGACCATTGCGGCATGCAAGTATAATTGCGAGACCATTGTAGAACTTGCGCGACCCTTGCCCAATGATCTTCTTATTCCATCCTTTGTCAATTTTATTATATTTGTCCAATGGTTGAATCACGTTTTTCTAATATATTCTATTTTTCAAATCATTAGATTCTGTGACGAAAGGAGCATCAATACTCATGAAGTAAAAGGTTTATTTTTTGAATAAACTGTTCACTTGGAAGACATTTTGTTTCACATAAACACACGTAGAGAACAAGTATGTCCCATAAATTTTAATATAATTATTATGATTCTATATTTATGTAATATCCATTTTAAAAATTGTGGGAAATAGGGAAAACAACGTGAAGGATAGATGGGTTTGAGAATTCCCCTTACATTGAGTCGGAATTATTTTATCACCTTAATAACCTTTATAATCAGATTAGATTTAATAATTAACACACAGTGAAACATTTATAAATTAATTTTATTAATTTTGGATTTATTGGTGTCATTTATGGTCTATATAATGACTTTTTGATTATAATTTCATTTTTTGAAAGAATCTTTTAAAAGGTTTTCATGACTGTTTCACTTGTATAAATAAATGGTAGTAATGTTAAATGCAGATAAATATCAAGAATTTATATTATATTTGAGTAATGATATTGCATAATTATAAAATATTTAATATTTAATTTGGTTATATGTTATGAGGATGAATCATTTGATACATGTTAATGATGACCATTTATGTTAATTTTTGTAGTTATTCAATCACAACAAACTCATTTTTATCATTTAGTATTATGTGTATATGTTAGTTCATCAACGTAAACAATATTTAAACCCAAAAAACAAAAAAAAATCAACTGTTATAATGGTTTTATTAATATACTTGAAGGCAGTAAATGCAAATGAATGTGTATCATTGACGATTTAAGTAAATTTCCACATCATAGGTGATCATTTTATTTTTTCAATAATACATAGATAGATATAGGGATTAGTTTAATGATGGATATTAAATTAACTGGACATAATTCCATTATATAAATCATAAGGGTGATATTATACAATTTGAATTGGTTAATTTTTGGAAAATAGAATAGTAGAAATGAAATATAGAATAAATCAAAAGAAAAATGGATGAAGATATTGCCTTTTGATTTTTCCTTCATGATAACATCCTTATGGAAAACCATTGGTATTTTTTTGACACGAAGAGCTAATGGAAATATTATAGGGTATTGGAGATATTTTTTGATTGAATTTGTTCAAGGATCAATGGATGCGATTGGTGAGGGGAAGAGGGTGTCAGTGTTGATATTTATAGTAGAGGAGAGGGGTGCTTCTCATTATTTAATACATTATCTTATCATTGTTATCAATACAATTAATTGTGTTGATTATTCATGTGAGTTTAATCCATAGAATCTTACATCAGTGATGTCATAATGAATTGTGTTTTTAACATCTAATGTATACACAATATAAATTATTGTATTTTACAATACACGAAAATTCATGTATTTATGAAATTCCTAAAATATTCCTACAAGCATTTTTTGATGTGTATAACTCCAAAATTTACACCATTTTATAAAAATAATTTTATTAAAATGAGTTATTTTATTCCTAATTAAATTCTTCATCTATTGGATATTATATATATTAAAATTATAAAATAATTTATACAACATTAAAAAATTATTTAAGGTCTCATAAAATTTTCTAAAAAACATATGAAATGAAAATATTTATTTATTAATATATTTCATGAAAAATAAGTTTCAGTTAAATTACTAAATTAATGAATAAATAATAATTAAATATTTAGGACCTATAAAAATAACAAGAAATAATTATTCATTTTTAAAATATTTTTTATTTGACTATGATATAATTATAAAATAAATTAATTTATTATATGACTAAATTTTATTTGAACCTTGATTAGTGAGGTTACTATTCATTTAGATAGTTTACTATTCAAAGTGTTCATATTAATATTACTAAGGTCAAATTACTATTTCATTGTTATTGGATCCATAACATAAAGTAATACTTCTTGATTTATGAATTATTCATTCATAAAGCTATTATTATGGCCTCAATAAAATTTTATGTGATTAATACTATATAAAATACTATAGGATGGAAGATATTCAATTGAAATTTTTTTCAGTCATTACAAAATATATTCGCACTGAGTAGAGAACAATTCTTCTATGATTTTAATAGAGAAAAAATTATATTTAAAATAACATGAGCCCTATTATTAACCCCCATTAAGACCTAACATTACCCTAGATGCCTTTTCAATGTTTTTAGACCCAATAATGATTCCAATATATTATGACCTCACATCTTTGTGATTAAAATCCTAGATTAGCGATATACACCCCTCATAGAAAGAGAATCTCATCCCATGAGGCTTCCATTCTATTTGATATTCTAATTACATCTATTGGAGGACTGTTAATCCCTGGATTTGGATTGATATAGATACAATTGTGGATTTAGATATAGAATTGATGGATCCAGATTGTTCAATCTCGATTTTGGGTTTATGATTTAGATATAGTTTAATATTGATGATCCAATTATATTGGGGAGTTCTGTTGGGTGATTTATAATAACTGAATAAATTTTGGTGGTCCAAATTTAAATATCGCTGTAATAATACAAATTATGTTTATATAATTGCAGAATTTCTATATTAATTTTAAAATTGAGTTATCTATTGAATTAATTAATTTTTTGAATAAATTAATCATAGAAATTGTAAAATTCATAATAATTTGATAGTGATTTGGGGATACACAATATCTAAATTAATTTTTTCTTATTATTGAAATTTTGAAATTTTCTGAATATATTAGTTAACTATTATATTAATTATTAAATTGGTTGTAATAAATTAATTATTCAATTACTTATTGTCATTGATGTGATTAATTTGTCATTGAAGTATTCAATTGAATTGAAGTAATCAATTAATTGTTTATTTTATTGAAGGGTTTAACAATATTATTTTGATTTTGAATTAAATAATTTATTGTGGTTAATATGAAATTGTTGAATGTGATTAGCCTATTGAAGAATTAATTAATGTCATATTTTGAAACATGTAATATTTTTATATTGTTCTATATCTTTTAAATGTCTATGGGATAGGTACTGGGGATCCAAATACCCCTATCTGTTATTTGTATGTGGGATATAGTTGGAGGATCTAAATAACTTGATGTAGAAACTGTTTTTGGAATGGGACTTAGCCTCCATATTCCCATATGAGATAACAAGAATGGGATAGAGAATGAGGATCCAAATAACCATATAATAAAGAGGTGTGAGATATTTATTGAAGCACCAAATACCCATAGGTTCATAGACATGATGTTCTACAATAATGAATTTTCATTGTACTATGGTCCATTTGTCCACTGTAATGATTTGAGGTAGTAAGGATAATAAAATCCAATATGGTATAAAAAATTGTGAATTGAAAATAATATATAGGTATGATTACATCCTGGAATAATGTAGGTGTTGAGATTTTAGGTGGTCTCACGATATCGAATGTTATGTGTTCAAATAACTAATAATTTAATATGTGTATACTATTTAATTTATAACATTAATTTTTTATTTATAAAACTAAATATATTGTTTTAATATATTTTTATAGATGTTGTTGGTGGTGGAATACTTAGTTATTCTCACACCCTTCCCATGGTACCCTTTCGGTAACTGAACAGATTTAATAGATTCAATATTGGAAAATACAAAAGACCTAGTGTTTGGTGGAACATTTAGTATATAAATTAAATGTGGGAATCATGGATGGTTCATGGATCTCATATGAGTCTTAATGGTATTTACTTTTGGGTGTTAATTTTGTAAATTGGAATGTATTATCCCATGACCTAACTACTATTTAGTTTAGATATTTTATTTTCAACTTTTGGTATCCAATAATATTGTTATCATTTTGGTTATGGTAATATTATTGGTTACTATTATTTAAATCCATTGTTGTGATACATTAATAAATAGGGTAGAGTCTCAACATGATCGTTTTTAGACCCTCAATACATTCCGATATCCCCCAGAACACAAGGATGCATGTAAAGGTCACACAAATGAACAGCTTGATGCACCATTGGGTCGCACTCAAATCGAGATAATACAAGGTTATATTATAAGATATTTATTTTATTTCCTCCATTATCATAATATTTTTGAATGATATACATGATACTTGTATGAGTCTTGACTAGATTATGAGATCAATCATGCGGTTATCTACCCCATGTATGGGGGAGAACCCAAGTACTCATGGTTTTATTATTGTTATTATTGTTGTTTGTTATAGTTTAATATTATTTAACCTTTATTTATTCACCATTTGTGTAATGTAGTAATTTTTTAGATATTTGTTGAGATATGACTCATGGCCTAGCTTGTAATAAGTGTTGAATACGAATTCAACCATCAAAAACATTGTATTATTTGTTACATGTATCATTTTAGTCATGCATGTAGAAATAGGTTTTTGGAAGTCGTCAAACATGATCATTTATCCAATTCATATAAAATTCAAAGATGTAAATTGATGAAAAAAATAAATAAATGTTTGTTTAAAAAAGAGTCAAAAATATGATAATTTTTTTACATTTTTAACTAGGACGTAGTTGTCAAATGGATAATGCTACTGACAGTACATAATTTTTATTGATGTGTCCGGGTTTTGGGAAATTAATTGGTGAGGATTATTGGTTTTACCATAAAAATATAAATGTTTAGTGATGTTTCCTAATGTTTTTGTTTTGACATAGATAGAATATATTCAATATTTATTCTTAATTAGTGGGACAAAATGGTATATAACTTGAGAGGATCTAATAATTGTGTAACATAATGCACACATAGTTCCTGATGAAGAAGAAGGATATCATTTTTGAGTCAAATTTTCTCACTTCATCCAATTAATGGAAATTTAAAAAGAGAATGTCGCAAAAGGAATGTATTAATTGAATTGTGTCTTCCATATGAATCCCCTTCTGAATATGACTATAAAGGGTGGACCTAGGAGAGATTAGTTTTTGATTGAGTCTATATTGATGATATATGACTATTAGGATACTCAAAATGAGAAGAGATTCAAGATGGATACCTATACAATGATTGTCAGAGAAGATTTGGTGGGAAATTCATACGCATAATATATAGAGTGATGTTATTTTATGGAAGGAATAATTTTATATGTTCTTGGATCACTTCTATCTAGTGACACTATGGTAGGAGGTAGCTACTATGTTCTTCAGGTTGAATAAGGGGTGTATGTCCATGATGAACTAGGATGCATATTTTTTCGAAATGTAGTTATTTTATCTTGTGATTGTATGATATAAAAAACCACTACAATAATTTTCCATGAAAGACTTAACTATGAGATAGTGTAACTAGTAAACTATTTTTGGTTTTGGATGTTTTCCCCAGTGGTAGATCAGGCCCTAAAATATGAGGTAAACTGAAAGAGGCTTCATGTTTGGGAAATATTTTTTCCCATGGAAAATCATGAGGTATTAATTCTACGTGTATGAATCATCATTATAATAGTTGAATCCATATAATTTATTAGATTATAGGGACAGGGAATGATCTGTTACTCAAGATCTTACCTAAGAGCTTTTTTCATTAGCTAGATTTGATAGGAAAATTTCATAAACATTTTACCTAAACACTAATTTTGTGTCAATATTATGACAACATGAGGCTTATATATATGTTTTTCAGGAACCAGTAACATACATGTTGTGATGGATGAGCTAGAAAGAACTAGTGTGTGGGAAGGGGATCTTCTGCATCATATCAGCATGTCGTCTTGAATTACACAAGAATTTTTAGTACAGGTAATGGAAGAGGTATTTTGGATAAAAAAGTACTCAATCTATCATTGTGGTAAAACTGAGGTAGCTCAGACTGTATCACATGGAATAGAGGTCAGACAATTAGATGTCATTCAGCCTACATTTATGGATAGAGAGGTTATACTATTGATAGAGAGAGGTATTATTTCTATATATTCTACATTTTATAAATATTTATTTTATTCATATGCCACTAATTATTTAATTTCTACACAACCACTAAATGATTACATAATGGAGGTTGAATTAGTGAGTGGGATAGTATCGATAGATACATCATTGGGATTATGATACAAAGACATCTATTTTGGAAGAAGTTGTTCCTTATGGTTGGGGGTTATTGTTTTCTACGGTAACATTAAATCCAAGATATTTCATTCTTTAACTTGTTTGAGGGTATGGATTAGTAAGTTCAATAATATCCCAACAATGATTATTAGAATAATTGAGTGATTTTTATGTCTCCAAAGGGTGAGAACAATATTGATTGTGCATAATAATATATATAGGAAGGATGAGTTGGGAAAATTACTAAGAAAATGGGATAGCTCAAAGACCATGATTATAATATTTTTATGGATGTGGGAGTAGTAAATCATTCTGAATTTCAACCAATATTGCATAGTTTTATAGATATGATTCCTAAAGACATCTAAAGGCTTCCACATAATAGAGCTATTGATTTTAATTTTTTTATTATGATAAGGGATAGGATAACATCAATTCCACCAAATAGAATTACATTATGATAACATAAAGAGACAATTTGTCAATTTCAATTGAAGTATTATATGGGTATTATATATCTAATTATGTAACCTTGGGGTTTACCAATGTTGTCTTCTATTATGTTTGAAGGGACTCTATGACTATTTCATGATTACAAACGATTTTACTAGATGACTATGAAGAACTGGTATCCCCTTCCATGTATCAATTATCTATTTGACTCATTGAATAGATCATGAGTTCTTTATAATACCTAAATGAGATCAGGGCATCATCAGATGGCAGTTCACAATTATTTTATACTAAAAACATCCTTCAGATAAAGTTATAAACTATATTTTTTCCTCGATTTTCTATTTTTGTCGACGAGTGGAGTAAATAATTCTATGGAATTGATGAATTTAATATTCCATCCATATATGGATTAGTTTTTTATGGATTTTTTGGATGATATCTTGGTGTACTCCATCACTAATAATGGTCATTCCCAACAACATGACATTGTCCAGAGTAAAATTTTAGAGATTTAGATATATGTCAAAATTTCAATGAGTCATATTTGGATTGATCAGGTACACTTTTTTTGTCACATAATTTCAATGGAAGGTGTGTTAGTGGATCCAGAGAAGGATTATATAGTTTAATTTTGGGTTCATCTCATAATTTTTATCAATATTCATTGCATTCCTGGGTTATTTGGATATTTTTAGATATTCATGGTGGAATTTTCTCACTTGATAGATCCAATTTATGGTTTGACCAATAGAGGATAATGTTTATCTTATCATGGTCATGAGATAAATACTTCTAGGATATGATGTTGCATTCTACGTTAGAGCCAATATTGATCAAGCATGATCTATGTGAGGAGTATATGGTTAATAATGGCATTTATTAGACTAGACATGGAGCAGGGTTGATATAGGGATGTCAAGTTTGTTGGAATCATGGTCTTATAAGCATGATTTTCTGTATGGTTTTCTATTTTTGTCAATACTCAGTGGAAGTTTAGAATGTGTACCCACAAAGAGATCATACAGTTCAAGTAGATAACAGTATTGAAGGTGGCGTTGTTTCCCAGTGTTTGCCATTTTTTGGTTCTGAAAATCGACAAATGGAGAAAAGTGTTTTTGGCAAAGAGACTTTCACGTAGTTTAATTGAAAGAGAGTAAACTTGTGAACCATATGTTTTTCATGATCAGAACATGGGAAAATGGCAAAGGGATAAGGGTCACGCAAGTTTTGGGCTGGTCGCACAAGTGACCTGCGCCCCGTGAAGAGACTTGCATGCCGATGCCTAGGAAGATTAGAAACATGGACATCTTTTGTTTTTAAAGATTATAACATCAAAATATGTAAATGGAAAGAAGTTCGTGGTAGTATTTATGTGGTAGCGGAAGAGTGTATTGCGAAAGAGGCTAGGGAGGATGAGCTGCGTGCCAAAACCTGCGTGCTGAGGGAAGACTTGCGCGTCACCGTGCAGGTGGTCCAGTTTGCCTATAAATAGAGGACCCCCTCCTCATTTTCAACAGAGTTCAAGACTTAGATATTTTTTGAGCTCTCATCGTGCAAGTAGTGGAGTCAAGCAAGTGGTTATTGGGGCGCGCAAGTAGTTGCTGCGCGCCGATTGTTGGTTGTGTGACCAAGGCGGTTGGTGAGTTAAAGGAGCATCATCGGGCACATTTGGAGTTTAAAGAGGCAGTGTCGCTTAAGTTTCTTGGTGTCATATGCACGTTGAATCTGTACCTGGGTGCCGTAGTGAGACTTGTGCGCCGTATTGGGAATTGTGTGCCTGTCTTGGAGAAGCGCGCCAGTAATTACTGAAGCCCGCCGATCTATTTGGAGATGCATGAAAGCCGGGAGATTACTCGATACATTCGGTGCAAAGTGAGATTGAAGAAGAAATATAAATGATACATGCATGATCTCATGCATACATGGTGAATATATTCTGATGATGACAAGAGATCTGAGCATCATTTATGAAGAAATCACATAAGTGATTGTGATTCAGGCAAACGACGACAAGGGGATCTAGTGCATTAAGTCATTGCACTAAAGATGAAGGATTGAACAAAAAAGAACATCAACTCTGAACCATGATGCAAGCAAAAAATCATGCTGAGAAGGAGACAAATAACTTCAATGCACATTTATTGAAGAGACCACCACGTCTATAAACTAAGTGGGACTTGACCAACGACAGTGAGCCAGGGGGAGTCAACGGGAGTGACCCGAAGGATGCAGTGAGCTATCCCTAAACTTATGTAAAGGCAGTGAGCCTGGGACAGAGTGACTGTACCTGAACATTTTTAATCTATAGTTAGTGAAGCATAGTGGATTTTGGTACGTCTGACAACCTATCGGTGTATACTCCTTAGACGTAGCCCTTAGTGGTGAACCAAGTAAAAATAGTTGTGCCATCTCTCTACATGAGAATGTTTCATTACTAATCATATCCATCATACAGGATTAACAAGTTCCTAAAAACATGGGAACAAGATCCAAAACTTTATGAAGAAAAATTTGACAACCAGATTCACCCCTCCCCTCTCAGGGTGTCTCGGGGTCCTACAAAGTTGTGGCGTATGGGTCTCATCAGTTGAGGCCACATGAGAAGAATTACACTTTTTATGACATCATGTTATCTTTAGTGGTTTAAGACTTAATGATTGGTTTGAATTATCTATTAGGAGAGAATTTTAATATGTATACAGATCAAATGTTCTTAATGTACATCTATGTACAAAAATATTTTAATTATAGAATTAGATATTGCTCAAGTATATAAGTCATTTGATTTGGAGATTTTATATTCCGTGGAAACGGAAATACTGTGGCATACATGTTGAGCAGGAAAAAATAGATTATGTATGTTTGGAAGTCAACTGCAATGTTGAAGATGATGACTTTGCTGAATGAGACACATGTTATGGTTCAAGAGATTCAGGAGTTGATGACTATTGTATCAGTTTAGTGGAGTCTTGTCTATGGTGATGGATTAAAGATAGATAGTATGGGGATCAATAATTATTTTCCTTCAAATAAGTCATTTAACTTTGGGAGTCACCTATAGAGTGGAGCATTGATGAGGATGATATCATCAATGTGAGTAATTGGGTTGTTGTGTCTATGAGTATTAGGAGAAGATGAAGTAAGAGTTTCCTACCTAAATCTGAGTGGTACATCCAGCTGTCAAAAAATATTAGATTTTCATATAATGATTGTTTTGGTGTTCGAGCATAAAAAAATAGACAGTTGGGTTCGTTGAATGATTCTACACATTTAAATGAGTGTCAGTTAAGCTTCAAAAACCGAGTGGTTTTCAACTAGTATTTACCATTCCAGTATAGAAGTGGGACCACAAGACGAGGGTCGTTTTCATGAATTTCATGAGGAAACATCATTTGAATAATGCAATTATGGTGAAGGTGGATTGTTTGAAAAAGATTTAACATTTTTCCTATATAGGAGAGGTTCTTTGTGGAAAATCCATGATATTTTTAAGGTCAATTTATAGTCTGAATCAATGGGGTTACATGGAAAAGTTTTTTCAGATAATGAATCATATTTTAAATTACACTTTTGGTTGGTCATACCAAAGTCTCATTGTACAATGGGTTTTTTAGAATGGATTACCACCCATAGATAGATGTGTAGTTAGATTGTATTATAAAAGTTCTTGAGTATATGTTATGAAAATGTTCTCCAAAATTCAGTTGGTATATTGAAAAACTCCGACGTCTATTGGAGTTTTCGAATAACAGTAGTCTTCCAGAGACTATTCACATGAAAACATATGTGGAAATTTATTGTAGGAAATGAAGATCAACAATATTCTCGATGTATGATTAGTACAAAGGTTACTTGAGATAAAATATACAAGGATTAATGGTATAAAAAATGGATATTTAAGAGAAAAAAACCAGCTTGACCTGATGGATAGTGATAGAAAACATTATTATGAGAAATTTAACAACCAATAAACCATAAATTTTTTATGGGTTAAAGATTTTTTATTTTCCAGTATGAAAAGTAAATTGTAAACATTTTGGTTTTAAGTTCCATTTTATAACATTGAAGAATTTATTTACATTATTGACCAAGAACATAAGGAAGCAGAATTACTTGTCAAGTAGAGTTTGATCCTTTAATAAATATCTAAAAAGAAACCCATATTTTCTAGACAAATTGAGTATTCATGATTACATGGCCACACCTAATGCACTATAAACAACTTCTACAGAATTAGATAATACAAGAAAGAAGAACTATACATTTCCCCTATCTTTAAACATTAATAAAAAATAAATTGTCAGTACAAGATCAGATAATCCACAAAAATGATTATCCATTATAAACAGAAATATTACTCTTAATCACCAAAATTTAATTATAATTCCCATTGTTAAACAAAAACCATTCAATAATCAATTGCCATTAAAATACTTCAATCTATTCCAAACTAAGATTGAAAGCCATAATTTCGAAGGATTTCATCACCTAGTCCTCCACGATTAATCATAACATTTATCTCCAAATAACTACAAATACACTTAATGTCTCATAGTTATATGTAATTGACCTAATCATATTTTCTAAATGATAGTTTAATCATTTCGATTAATAACCATAATCCCAACATATCCTCAATATAAATATAGATTCTTCAATAATAAAATACCACCATTACTCCTAAAATGTAATCCCGTTGTATTATATTTTCAATTGGCATGTAGTGTTCCCAAATATGAGAACAACTTCCAAAATAACATTTTTAACATAATCAATAAATAAATTACTATACTATGTTTATCGATTTGATATAATATAATTTACCAAAATCAAAATTTTATTTAACCATAAAATCATTTAACAAAAATAAAACGTTATACTAACCAGGGGCTTCAAATAGGCTAGTGGTAGAAAATAAAGCATTTCCCCAAAACAGTTTTTCATTCGATTCCCACATCATTTTCTAATGTGTTTGGTTTTCACCCTTCCTATGGGGTTTCCATTAAATAATCAATATAATTCTTAAACATTCCCAGAATGAGGTAAAATCATCAAAAACCACAATAAAATAATTTAACCTCATTTTTATCACATATATTTCATTTTATACCTCAAAATTTAATAAAACATAATTACATAAAAATCTAGGAACATATAAACCCAAAAGATTACTTTTAATTACAACAAAAAAATAAATGGTAATTCTTCCTCAAATAGAATTTTCACTTAAAAAACATCATTGTTACAAATACTAGAGAAAATCATTCAAATGAAATCCCATTAACAAATTATAATTAATACTTTTAATCATTTTTTCCAACCATATAACTTACATTGCATGAAAATTTATAAAATTTAGACACCTTAATCATCCATCATTCATCATCTTCCATTAACCATGTTTTCCCAAATATTTTGTAATAATTATTTCTTACAAAAAAATTAACAATCAAGTCCTAAAATTCAATATTATATAATCATCTTATTAGGAATAATCCATACCTTTGATTGACCCTTTTTAGTTTACTCATCTATAATTGCATTATAATTATGTTCTTCTAAAAATATATATTTAGGGTCTAACTGATCCCATTCCCAAACCATCATAATCAAGCTTCTATTTTCATAATAAAAAATTTCCAACATTAAAAAATTTTATAGATATATAAAAAAGGACATTGTTCCCTTTCATGGAGCCAAATGAATGCCTCATTTTTTCCATGGATGTTTATTCCCTTATGACCATTATTACAAAATTTCTAGCAGCTTCTGGTTTATTTGAATAATTTTCCATGGTGTTTCTTTCCACATCCTTATCACATAGGTTGTTGAATATACATTCATCTATGATTATTACAAAACCTTACCTAGGGATTTATTTATCACATATATGATGCCTTTGGAAAATCACCACGGATCAAGTGGTTAATCATGACTCCAAATAGTTTCTTTAGAATAAACACAAGAGTTATCAATGCAGATTCAATTTAAATCAGTTTCTTATTCACAAAATCACCATATCTTCCTTCATAACGATTGTTACATTGTCAACTTCTAGATCCATACATTTACTAAAACCCAAAGTTCAGTGAGAGTATATAATTAAAAAATCATATATTATCACATGAGTAGGGTAAACAGTAAGATATACTTATTTATGTTATCTTAAACTCATTCAATTAATCTAAAATAATTATGACTTTTTCTAAGATTCAAACCACCGTGGTTATATAAAACATGTCATTTATGCTAAAATAACACCCTAACCTTTTATGTTATCAAAACCGACCTCTTATACAAACAATAAGGCCACAACCTTAAACGTTAATTAATGTTTAATTTTGATAATGAATTTAATTTTTTTTTCATATTGAGCATCTTTACATGTTTAGATTTTTAAATATTGAATCCATAACAATTAAAATACATCTAAAATATAACAATGAAGACACTACTACTCTGTTTAATTTTTTTCACAAAAATAAAACTCTTTATATAAATGAATTGATTTAATGATTAAAATATTAATGAATTATTATTTTCTCCTACCCTTCCTTATACCCTATGGATGAAATTTCATAAACATATGAGGACCATAAAAAGCATAGTAAGAGAAATAAAATAATAAAAGAAAACATTAGTCCATCAATACATAAAAATATTTGAAATCATTATATTTACTCATAAAAAATAAACTCTTTAACATACCTAATTAAATCATATTATTTTTTAATAACTCATAGAAATAATTAATTTTAATGGTAACTTGTGGCATTTATAACCTTATTACATAATAGATTTCACTACCCTATAAGGATTAAATTTCATGGTTATGTTTGGAATACACATAATAGTATATTCACTTAATATATTATTAGAATCCATATCATCTACCTCTATCATGTTACCCAATGTATTGGAGATCTATATCTGGCTCACTCATGATCGATTTATCATGAATCCACCTATCTACATAAACAATGCCCAATAACCCTAACAAAACCATAACAGGTGAGCAATCAAAATGGAAAAATAATATTTCCCCATTGTAATCAAAAGACTTAATTTCCTTATATTTATATAATCATTAAATTATTAAAACTATTTTCAATAAAAAAATACCTAAAATTAAATATTGTATTTATATTTTTTAAAACATTAATTCTTGTAGAATAATCCAAATATCAATTATTTTTATAGTGTCATAAATGTTTTTGTTTCCCTATATATTAAAAAACAATCCTTTTGTAATATAGAAAAATGATTTGTAGTTAAATATTCCTTTTAAAAACAGTTGAACAAAATTAAATGTCAAACGGTCTAATTATTCATAGTATAAACTGAGCCCCCCAATAAACCAAAATATGCCTCAATTATTTTATATTGTGATAAAGTCCCTTACAAAAATAATGTCACTAAATTAAGGATAAATTTATGACATAAAAATGTTTCATAAATATCAATAAAACTAATATATGTGGATATTCAGTGTAAAGCAATAAGAGTTCATTCTCATATATTCCTTTAAAAAAACTATTGGCATGGATATTAAACTCAATTAGTGACGATTGTGTTATGATTTACCTTACCTTGAATCCAACTTCACTCATTAGTTCTTTATATTCAAGAATAATAAACATAGTGTAATTTAAAATTTCATGAGTCTTTTTTAAAGTTTATTATAACTTTCATTTAACTTATAACCAAGTTAGAAATATTACAAAATTATTTAATTTCGTATTTTTGTTTGTGTATTTATTCGATACATTAGTCAAAAATGAACTTGTTTGATGTAAATTGTTCATGTGTTCAAATGTACATGAGCTCCAAAATATTATTCCTGATATAAATATCATATATATCTACTATTTATTTAATTATAATTTAGCATTAAAATTGGAGATAATAAATGAAATGAACCATTCAGGGAGATGGATTGTCGTTTGTACAAATGAACACAACATTCATTTCATTTTCATATTGAAGGAATAAAAAATAAAATATTCATAGGTATATTATAATTTCATTATAATATATAAGTTTTTTATTTTATATTGGTTCATTAACACCATCATATATACAATCCATTTTTTTAATGAACGTGTTGTAACAAATTGAGGGGTTGGTAGTCCACAATTCATCCACTAAAATTATTTTATTTTCACATTATAGAATGCAGGAATATATATTTTCAATTAAACATACAGAAGAATACAGTAGGTATAAATATAATATATGTCATACTTATTCATTCGATTAATGTATGCATACATTTTTTAATAATGAACATATTAAACGAATTGCATCACATAATAGAGATGGTAGGATGTACGTACGCCTGAGGGATGATAAAATTCATTTAATGATCAAAGAGTATAGAGTTGTATGATATATTAATTATAAAAAATATATATAATTTTATACTAATTATTTAAATCCATTTTATTCATCATTATTCCCATACAAATAAATCATTGTTGCACAACAATTTACACCACAGTGTAGAGACAGTAAGCCATACAGACACGCATATGGTAAAATTGTTTTTTGTAATATGGTTAAAAAATGTATAAGGTTTTCCAATTAATATAATATCATATTATCATGTATGAGGTTCTATATTTATTCCATTAGTATATATTCTACATAATAATAGGATATATAAGAATAAAATAATTTTTAAAGAGGTGATAAAATAAATACATCTTTTTTGAGTATCTTCTTTTGATTTCCACAAAAGGTATCAGTAAGATGGATTTATTCCCAAATTGTGCCCTATAATCTATGTTAGGGATGTTGGGAGAATATTTAAGCATAGTTTGGGATATCCATTATTCTTTAGTGGTGTGAGTAACTTGGTATATGTGGTTGGATTTTATAAGAAAGAAGAGGGGAACTTTAGGAAAGTCTTGAAATATTATTTTATAATGAAATTATTTTAGAATTATAATTAATAAAATATGATTAAATACTAGGATAAGATGAGTATATGTCTAAATATTCTAATACAAATAGGTTTTAGAAATATATAGGTCACAAAATTAACCTTATCTACTAGGTTTAACCAAAAAGAAAAACACTAACTCTTACCCTATCTTATAATATCTTCCAAATATATGGTAACTATAGTACTATAACATTCAAATAGAATAAAAAGATGATCATTAAAGAATATTTATCATTATATAATTCAATTTAAAATATATTATATTTTTAGTACTATTATATTTCTAAATAAAATAGTTTAAAAAAACTAATTTATGTCAATTTTGGCACTATTAAGTAATTGATATTTTTAAGTCATAACTAATTGATTCGATAAAATCGATTAAATTAAACCATAACCCATAATTAATTTTTGTACAAAAAATTATTGGATGATATCAAAATGTTCCTATTAAATGTTATTTAATATTTATAATAACATTTATTTAAATCACTTATTAATAAATAATCATCACATCATCATTGTGTAACAATTAACATATTTTTATAATGTCTAAAATTTATAAATAAAATACCATGGTTTATGAAATCATATTAGATTTCCAATTACTATTTATTATCAAATATATAGGTGAAAAAACCCTATATGAAATTTTTTTTATTAAAAGATACATGATTATGTAATATTTCCCTTTTTATTAAATGAAATATTATAGAATTTCATTTTTGGACCCAAGTGTATCCAAAATGCCAATAGATGGACTTACGTATTCAATAGGATAGGGATATCACATCCAACAGAATTAGGATAGGTTTTTAGATTGTTTTAAATTATTATAATATTATTTTTACCCATATTTATTGGATTTACAATTTAACCCTGGAAAAAAATTAATTATTGAAGTCACTATTCATAATTTAAAAAAAAATAAAGGGTAAATATTTAAATAATTTGGTCCTTATGATTCTGAATTTGGAATCCAATTTTCAAAACCGGAAAATATGATTTTAATGAGTAAAAAACAATCAAAATATTTACCTGTGTTTGTTTCCAACTAAAATGTGAAATTACGTCCTATGTAAATAATTGGATTAAATGATAAAAAATTCTATAATTACATATTAAATACAATTAAAAATTCAATGTAAATATATAAGAAAATAAGATTAAAAGTCCATTTTGAATTAAAATCGTCATTTTTTCATAATTCATTAAAAAATAAATTTCAGAAAAAAACCACTAAAATTAAATTTTGAGGACTTTAATTTAATGAATTTGACTATTTTAGGATATAAAAAAAATAAAATTATTAAAAATACTTTTTTTATAAAGGATTCACCATCATATTTGTTGTATAACAACCTTTTATAAATATTATTGTACTTTTGCTTAAAATTGGATTCATTCTCATTTTAAGACTCAAAAATTCATTTGATAAATATATAATCATATAAAAAATATGTAGAAATTTAATATAGTCAATTATGTTCACTTACACCAATATAATGGCTATGAGTTAACTAACATTAATAATAATAATATTTTTCTGGTTTTAATTTTCGATATAACTCAGTGTTGTGGGAGAAATAAGATTTAAGAGTAACATGTTGTTGCGTTTTGGGTATGATATCCTAAATAGTGTTCCCTTTAAAATAAAATTAATATTAAATTTAAATGTATAAATATATATGAAAATACATTATTATATAAATATAAAGGATCTTGTTGAAATAATTACACAAAATTGGAAAAATATAACAGATGATGAGTGTTTTAGTTAATTTAATTCCCTCTAATTATGATCTCACATTTTTTGAAATCACCATGAATATGGTCTATGTCTCCATGAAATGGTGAGAGTTGGACATTTTTTATTATAAATAGGGATGAAATTTTTTATTGCTTTTATTACATTATGTTAATGAAATTTTCTTTCCATGAATCATAGGGAATGATTTAGTTATCCTATTAAGTATCCCAATCGTCGTGATTCATGGAATCAATCCTTAATTCAAATGATGTGACACTTTAATCACCATTTTCGTTTTTACATATTTTCACTTCCATGTTTGGTATTTACCTACATTATTTCATCGAGGTGGTTCCTTTTTTATGATTTATTAATGATTAATGTGGTGTTATATGATTGAGTAATATTCATTCTCGTTTAGATGATATTAGAATCAACATTACTATCATGTAACTAACTCACTTCATTAAAGTATGTTGTTTTCAATAATATATATTATCTTATGAAATCAGTTTTACAAGGAGTTATATGTAATATAATATGAAATCATAAATGTTTTACTGATAAATTGATATCCTCAATGAATCAAATTAAATTAATTAACATTAATTATATACATTGTGAAATAGTTATTCGATTTTAATACTATTTTATTTATTAATAACCTCGTGATAGTTATAATGAGATAGTATTCATTTAGTACATTCCTTTAATAAATATATACCACCCCCATTAATCTTTTAGAAATAGAAGTTCTATACTCTCCCCTCATCTAATGTGGAGATGATTTATTCAATGGGAACGGGTTAAAATAAATATAATGGGATTCACTATTGTAAATTTTTTTTGATTATTTCATATGTCTAGGGGAAATGGGTTTCAATCATTATGATTATACCATATCTCAATCTTATGGAGGGCTAGTGATCCATGTTTTCTCTAGATGAAGGGGTAATTTTTTGTCATTAATATAAATTTCATGCTTATGTTGTTTATTCCAATAACTCCAATCAATAGATTACTACATTCATTAAGATTATATTTATATAAAATAGTTCAATGTCAATTATATTCTGATATCATTAGAAATATAGAATATTTTGTTATTATATCCCATGTGTATTCTGTGTTATAGGGGGAATAAAATAATTAATGGGAAATTAAAAACGATATAGATATTATCAATTGGCTATTTTTATTCATTTTATAATATCTAAATAATTATATATTTCAAATCGCATATTGAGATGGATTAATTGGTTTATACTCAATCATATGTAAAAGAAGATAAAATTTATTGATAATAGTAAGATGAATTATTTTTGTAAATGAGAAGTATGATCCATAAAAATGTAATTTTTTAAATATCAAATAAAATGATATAAAAATAAAATAATCAATAATTTAGAAATTAAAATATATTTACATGAATAAATTTGACTGTGAATAACATTATAATATTTTATGGTTCAAACTATTTGTTAGTTTATAACCATAAATTTTACTATAATTTCATTTCATGTTGGAAAAATTTTTAGGGAAGGCTTGATTATTTTTTAAATATTCATTTATTGAAATTTATATTTTTCAAATGAAAATTATTTTAATAATGTTATGTAATATTACTTTTAATAATATTTATTGAATAGTCTCATAATTGGTGTTAATTTTCCTCCACTATATGAAGTCCAGGTATTATTTATTTCAGTTTAAGTGATTAATATTTGATGGGTTTTAGAATATTTTATATGATGGGAGTTAGGAGGGAGTAAGTTTTTGATTTGGAATTTGGTTTTAAGTGTCTTCAAGTGGTTCTTATTTTATTAGTGTTTTTATGTTGATTCATTTTTAAAATTTTAGGATATGTCTTATATAATAATATTTAATTGGTTATGTTTAATTTTCTGATGTATCAATTTAATTAGTTAAATATTTATTAATTTGTGAGAAATGATATTTTCAAGGTATTTTAGTAGTTATATCTTTATAATTGTGTGATAAAATTAATGATGTAATTGTAGTACTAACTCCATCATTTATTTTGTTGACACCACTACTATGTCCTTAGGATTGTTTATTTATTAACCACCTATTAGATTTTATATTTTAGTCATATTGTTTTATATTGATGTTATTATTTTATGTTATTATTGGACACATTATGATATGGAGTCCATGAAATTATATTATGTGTATACCAACATGGACTATAATTTATTATATAAAAACAAAAATATACGTTAAATCTAATGGCATAAATATTCATTTATATTTTTTTATTTCATTCGTAGAGGCTCGTTATAATAACAAGAATTTATATACATACATGAGATATAATTATTTTAGACTAAATGTATAAATATATTATTATATGGTTTGAAATTTATTAAGGGTTTAATTTGTGTTCCATGTAGGGGATATCACTTTTTAAAGAAATACAATTTACACTTTTACAATAACATCACGCCTCCCCAAAACAATGATCGATTCATGTACTATTGAATTTTCATAATAACTCAAGAATGATTCCAAAATTAAAAAATTCATTTTAATACTCGCATATATTTATGATTTTATAGTTGTGTGAATTTAAATTATAATAGGATTACATTATGAGAATGAATTATACAATAGAATAAATAATCTAGACAAATTATAAAAAGTGATACATATCAAAATGATAAAAAATATTGAAAATATAATACACGATATGACGAATGAGACATATATTTTACAATATTATAAGTTGTAAAATACCCCACAATACAATTATTGGTAAATCCCAAAACCTAGTTTGTTGTTCTAGACTGATCCCAACTCCCTTAATCTATTCTATAATTCAATGAAATACTAATGATTTCCTTCTAATAAAAAATTACATAAAATGTATAACATGAAGTGGTACCCTGTTCATATGATAGTCCATGTAGGGTGTATATAATACAAAGTAGGCCACCACCAATAACATCCAAAAATATTATGGGTCTAAAAATATCATGCCGACGTTTTCTAGATAGCATTTTTAAATAAAAAATTTATGACATTATATCTATAATCATTATAAAATTTTAATCTATAGGATCAGATTCATTACAATAATTTTATATAACTACATTTTCCAATATTAGATAATCTTTTAAAAAATTTTGATTACCATCCATGCCATATATATCTATAGTAAATATACGCATCCCTAACCAAACCACCAATAGTTCTTGGAAATATACCCACCCCAACCCAATCATCCACCGGGGAGTGATGTTGACCCCATTTTTAGCCATTGACTAGTTTCACCCAGGGTACATTTTTTCACCAATATTATATCTATATGTGGTGTTTTTTCATCCATGAATTGACACTAACAAACAACCAAGACCACATAGTGGGCATATTCATCAAACATAAATCGGTCAAAACATTTATCCAATAGTAATACATGATTAATATTTATTAATGAACCAAACATATATCAAAAATGGGATATATATATATATATATATATATAATTTTCTGAGTTAGTGACCAAAAAATCCCAAAAGGCCCAATTCCATTTACAATATAAATTATGAAATATTTATTACCTAGGTTCTACATTACACATTAACATTAGAAATCTAAATAACAATTTCCATTCATTTTACAAGCTATCTAACAATATCCATTCATCACAAAAAAACCATTTGGTTATTCAATAGACATATTTGAAAACAATAGTCATAATAATTTAATATTATAATTTATTTTATTATAAAAAATGATTTTTTGAAGTTCCATTCTAATTATTATGAACGATTCTGAAATAAAATATCATAATAATTGATGAAAAAGAAAATTATCTTTTAAAAGTATTTGTAAATAATTAATATGATGAAAAATTCTAAATATTAATTTACATTAATTTTTGAAAAGTGTCTATAATAGTATTAAATATTTATATTGAAGATAAAATAATAAAAATAATATATTCACATATATTTAACCCCATTATCGAGAATTACATATTGTAACAGTGTTAATCGACAAAACATTGAATAAAATTTATTTCAAAAAACAAATATATCTAATTTCACAGAAAGGCTGAGATGATCCATCACACCTGGTTATTTAGAATATAAAGAGAAAATTAATTAAATCAAAGGGGTCAAATACAATATATTATATAGATTCCACATATCATGTATTAGTCATTTTTTGGCCAAAAATAAAATGTTTATATGTTGAAAAATTCATTTAAAATAGGAAATATTTAAAATAATCATATTAATATTACATGACAGATATATAAATGAAGAATAATTGTTAAATTATTCATATCCTTATCTCTACATCACAAACAAAATAGATAAAATTTCAAATGGATGTATGATAAGGGAGATCTATAACGTAAGAGTGGAAAGTGAGGATGTCATGGATAGGGGCTTCTATGTCAAGGGTTATGTGATTTTTTTGTGGATTGTTTAAAGAAATAGTAATGAAAAGAGTAGAAATTCAAATTTTTATGAGTACATTGCTAGGACACAATATTTCAAAACTATCAACCAAATAATTTTTTTCACTACCAAATGAAAACACACCTCAATATATTTATTGACTATTCTCTAATTCAAATAATCATCTATGGAACCCATTACACCAAATAAAATTTTTCCAATCTAAATAAATGAATTAACTATACACCATGAAAAAATTCTCAGAGATATTGTATAATTTGAACTAAAAACAACATGTTATTCAAAAATCATACCATAATTATGTAACCCAATAATTTTATATAGAATTTGATCATGAAACATTCCTATGTTAGGGACACCACTTTGTTTTTTGTAAACTTTTTTACAAATATTGTGAAACATAGAATGTGATCTATAACACTATAAATACCCAACCCAAAATTCTTGATGCATATCTAAGAACCTAACTCACCACTCAATCATCAATCCAATTCCATCAAAGTTCTTTTATGATGTAACTAATCCAAGATTCATTATCATAAACGGGGTTAAATATTTGACATGTCCACCTAATAGATGTTAAAATTCCAATATCAAAATTAAAACACATTATTATACAATTTATATTAACAAATCCCCCCAAAATAAAGATGTACATTTAGAAGAATTGTTTTTATTTATGATGATTCTCTAAAAAAAATTGGTCATCAGTACAAACACAATGGACACTTTTAACATATAAAAATTTAATTCACTTAAGAATAACCCACTGTAACCAATGTTTTTTCCATTAATTCATATTAAATTGATTAAAATTATCATTTAAGAAACAATGTAGAACTCTTGTATACTCTTATATGATGATTATCTATGTTTTATCATCTAATTACTCGCATATAATATGGTTCTCCCAACCATATTGAAATGGTAGAATGTGCCATTTCCATGCGGCATATCCTTCTACTATTTGAATTACTTAAAAATACAATATTTTCATTGATTATTTAAACATAACCTATAAATAATAAGGCTAGGTTACCCATAAAATAATTTTCGATACCCATATTACAACCCTCTATTAATTCTAATAAAAAATGGATATATGCCCATTATATATACAAGATATCTTGATGATCCTTGTATTCAGATACCAGACTATAAATGTTATAAAAACAAAAAATATGTACTAAACGACGAAAATAACATGTATTTATCCGAGAAACAATCCACTATGATGAAGTGAAAAATATTTCATCATGTGTCTACCCAAACTCAAGTGAACTCTCCCAAAACGCCACATGTTGTTAAACAATTGGAACAATGTTTCTGAAAATCCAATGCCATGACATGTCTATCATAAAATGAAAAAAATAATCTATAATAGGATCATTTTGAAAAATCATGATTAAGATGACCACAAAAAAATGGTAGTCATGCATTACAAGGATTGTTAATGCACCCATTATCTAACTCGCACTCAAATAACCATATTAATCCGGGGCCTATGGAAGATGTTGTGACCTCAATCGAATATATATATGGAATACACTAATGAATATATTTGGTTATAAATAATTCTTAAAACACCACATAAATCAATAAAAATTTCCATTGGTATATTTAACAAAAACATTATCCAAATATCATGAGGTACACATCAAAATTACCAACATCACACATCCCACTAAAGGATTTTAATTATCATGAAATCCGATCACTAAACAATATAATTTACACTATTGTAAACTCACAACACTCACCCTGAATCTTCAAAGAATGAATCACCCAATCTACATACCACAATGATCATATCTGTTAACACACAAATTAATTTTTTATTGTTTATGTATCATATCATATACTCCAGTATAAATAAAATAGAAGCCAAATGGAACAATGCATCTTCGATGCACACATAACTCTGGTGATTCAACCAGAGATGAATTTTTGTGCACTAATATAAATCCAGAACATGAAAACCCACAATAAACAATAGTGGTACATTCATTAAAATAGGTTTATGAATCCCTACTTCTGGACCACCCTATCCCTTATTCATGCATCACTATACAAGGATCACCAATAGTGATACTATGATGTGGAGGAATTTCTACAAACCAAAACCATTCAAATGACCTCTAAAAATCAATCTATGATAAGATGTCCCAATGGAGTTCATTTTTTATCTCACTCTACTTGGAAAGGCCCATCATTAATCAACGGGGATAGGAATCTTACCATCCCTACCCTCAAATATCATTTATTCTACTGAAACACCAATTCATAATAAATAGTTCATTCATTTCCATTCTTAAATTGTTATGGAATCTAATATACATGAACTATAATTATCGAAACAACATTCAAGAAACAATCTTATAAAAGGAAGCATCTACCTATGCTTTATTAGCCAAGAGACAGTAAATAAATTGTGTAACCCCCATCATGGGATTACATTGAATTTAGAATTCATGCACTCTAAAATCGTGAATTACCCTTAACAGTATCATTATTTCATCCTATTATTTCCTCACCACTTATGTCACATAGTACAAAAATAATGGTGGAACTATCGCTCATCTCAAATTAACCAGACATCACATGAATAAAATATCAGTATTCAGCCTAAGACCACAAAAAACATCACATTTCATTAGTTCCTTCACCTCACTGTCCACACATATTTAGGGAAAATAGTAGTTCACAACTATTTAAATATTTACATATAATGATATATAGGAATAATTATTTTTCAATTTTAGAAATTATATTCATTAAAAAAATTTGCATAAGAAGTGCTCAGTAAAATTATATATATCGTACTAATTATAATGAAATTATGTTCATAAGTTTTACATCGAATTTATTTAATATAAAATGTATGAAAAAAATATAATAATTAACTACATGTATTAATTTTGACTATTTCTATTAATTAAAATCATTCATGGATTATTCTTAGTAAAATAAAAGGTTGATTACATTTTACATAGGAAACCACTCATTATATTAAAATGTAATTTTTTCCCAAGATAGATCTTAATCATTAAGGCAATATAATAACGTAAGATTCCATATATTTTTTTTAATGGACCTTTTTTATCAATGTTATAGAATACACATAAACACAAGAAATCATTTAATCTTATGGACATATTAAATAATACTCCAAGATTATAGTCTAAAATAAAAGTAAACAATAAAAGGTAATATTGCAATTTAAATTTTATTATATTTTCTTAATTTTGGAATGAGTACATACATTATTAAAATATCATTATTGGAGTTAAAATATCATAGATCAATCACCTATGAATCTTGTATATAAAATGGGTTGGGATCAAATCAATAGAAAAAGGGGAAATCATTGAACCATAATCCAATACATGGTATCATGGAAAATAATCACACATCAATTGAAAAATACCATATATATGATTTATACCATTTTCCTACTCAATATTATACCAAATATGAAAAACTAATATATCAATAAAATTTATAAACCTCATGATACCACATTTTAAGATCCCAACTACTCAAATAATAGACTGCTACTCATATATGTGGAAGGTCGTAATACATCAGGCATGAAACATCAAATTTCTATGGATAGTTATTAGTAGAAATATTCTATGGTAGTATATTAGTGAGAAAATTCGCACATATCAGAGTACATAATCAATGGATAAAAACAATATAAAATAACAATATCATAAAAAAATAGCAAAATAAGGACATATGGGAATGTGTATATAATAATCCATAATATTACATGTTTGACAACTGATATATATAAATAAAATTCCAGTTATTATTATAATATAATTTCCAAAAAAACTAACTATAAATACCGATATAATATTCCCATTTCATGGGTCAGTCCTAACTGTAATATTTTTTCATAGTAGTCCATGAATAATAAATTATCAAATCATTAAAAAACCAGTACATGAAAACATGTAGTGTCGACAAGGATACAAAAATTTTATTATGTACTAATCATTATGATATTAAAAAATTTTAATCAAAAAATAGTAATTTATCTAAAAATATCCATTATTATGTTAATTAATAAGATTATAGTACAATAGTTATATGTAATGAAATTTCATGCATTTAAAAATAAATTCATAAACCAATTGTAAAACCAATTTTAGTATTTACACATGGAAAGGTGCATAAATTTTAAATCTAATTGTGATGAGTACTTAAGAATTATATAATGAAAAATACCACCCATATATTTCCAGTTGTAATATACCAACTTCAATCCAAAAAACAAGTATAATGGGTTAATATAATGATCCTTAATGGCATAATCTATATACCATTTTCATTGTTAACCATTTAGTATATTTACTCCATTCAACACATTACAACTATCTATGAAAAATAATAATTTCAATTCATTCATCCATCCATATTAAACTGTATTTTCATTATGAATACCCTTTGCTCCATTAATGACCATCGTTTTCAATTTAAAACTAATGAACATTTTAATTTATAACTATATTTTCATAAAATTATAGAATGATTTTAAAATCCATATTCACATTTTTCGATGATTATGAAGCCCCTTTGAATATTAATTGATCTAACCAACATTTTTGTTTTATATATTTTCCCAAATTCATAATCCAAATAAACCAAATTTTATTTGCTAAACATCATTTAACTTCAAGAAGAATCAATGATTGGTTTTTTTATCTTGAAAAATCCAATTTTTATTTAAATAACCTATAATCACGCTATTTATTGAGGTCTATGATTTTTCATAGAGAAAATCATCAATGAAGTAAAAATGAAAATTATGAAAACAAATTTCTTCCTTTTGTTGGAATGGATGGATTAATAAACCTTAAATAATTTACCAAATATTAAAACCTCATGGTTAAATTAAATTACCATATATTTATAAGAGTTAACATGTCTGGTGTTAGGGAATTATTAAACACTAATTAGTGAGAAGCAATGAAGAAGAAAAAACACAAAGAAATATGGAATATTTGACAGAAACCAAGTCAGATCTCTTGAAAATGAGCTGAATGATAATGGATGGTAAACTGAGTTACAGTATTACGTATATCTCAAAAATTTCATAGAGTGATGTGATCATGGAAAATAAATGAAGGAGATTGGTAATGGAAAAGAGGATATGTATGGAGGTGTGAGTTTGGGATGAATGGTCAAGGGGAGCTGTTAAATGAAGGGGGTTTTGGTAATAAACTAATTATGGAAAACATATAAAACTAAAAATTTTATAAAGAACTGGTTTTGAAATAATGGATTACAAAACATGAATCAACCATGTTGAAAACAGTGCACAAATACATGCATCTATGAATTGTTGGTTTTTAAGGTTTTCAAATAATGAATATCAGATCTGAAACCCTCTACATAATATTTCATTGTTTTTCTATAACTGTTCACAAACCCCACTCTATTTCCCAGATCCAAGACAAATCACACGATATGAATATAAGTTCAATCATATTTCACTACACCATTTTCAAATCATTAAACTAATCATATTAATATTCACTTGTAAAAATAAAACATCCAATGCTTGAAAAAATCATATTTTTACTACTATTTGTGACAAAAAACATTCAACCGGGGAAGTGTTCTCCCAAAATATAAACACTAAACCTGATGCCCTCAATGATTATCCTACCACCCAATAAAACTATATATTTTAAAAACATTCCATAAAACATCCCTTAAATACAGTCGATTTTTTAAATTCTTTTTCCAGTACTCAAATTAAGATATTTTTTTCAACAATATAGGATTTTAAATTCCATCACTAAAATTCATACACATCCACACACATGGGATTTTATTTTCCTTAGGTGGTTATGGATTAATTTTGTTTCATTTTTTTGGTTTGTGATGGATCATAATTATATAATGAATCAATGGGTGAAATTTGTGTCTCAGTTGTTTCATTATGTCGTTATGATGAGGTAACTCAGATAATTTTTAAGAAGTAATGATGTTGAATTTTTTATGAGATAAATAGGGATTAAGAAGTTATTAGTTTTTTGATAAAAACAATGTGTTTAATGTGATTATTATTTTCATAATATAGCATTCACATTGTTAGGGATGGGATGATTATAGGATTGTTTTAATTTATTTCAAATATGTAAGGTTGGACCTCATAGTCAGATGGGGTAGGTAGAGATGAGGCCTGAAAAAGATCCATGTAAATTATATATATATATATATTAACATATTTTATCATTCCAATTTGAACCTAAATGTGTATATGGATGGTTATTTTTATTTTTGACAATTTATAGTGTTTTTTTAAAAAATAAGTATGCAAACAATGGGTAACCATTTTTTATGTATTTTTTATATTAGAAAACACTATTAACTATTATGACATTACATATATTCTTATCATTTATAGTTTTTTATATCCTAATTATTTCATAGTTATTTTCAATCTGGAAATCGAATAATTATTTTACATGTATGTTGACTGGATTATGTAATACGATCATATAAATTATTCATAGGATTTTTCCCATTTAATTGTTGTTTATAGACATAATTAAGTGAATTGTGTTCATAATATTTTTGTTGGTAATGTTAAAAATTAGATGAATATTAACACATTTAAAATATTTTATTTTTTTTGTGACACCTGGTTATATGTGGGGTTGGTAAATTATATGTTTTAGATATATATATATATATATATATATATGATAGGGAATACTTACATTTTTTGTTGATCAGTGTTTATTGTCTCCCATGTGTGTTATAAATAATCTCTATTATAGTAATTAACCATCATAAAATTATTGGATGACATAGGGGTTCACACTCATCCCATCAACTAACCCATGGGGATATTCATAAAGGTGGGTCATGATAGATACATTTATTTTTAATTATTATTATAAAAAATCATATATACATTTTTATGACAAAATTTTTAATATATTAGTGTTATTTTTAATCATCATTGGAAAATTATTATATCCATTCAACATGTTCCTCTATATGAATGATTTTATCATTTTCCTAAAATCATATATTAATCCCCAATAAATTTATCATTGAAATGAGACATGATAATATTGATTTATAAAGACATAAAAACATATAATTTAAGATCTAATTATTTTTTTTAATGATTCATCTACAATTATTTTATTGGGAGATATTTCATAAAAAACAACTAATTTTGATAACAAAAAAAATTAAATATTACAATTTTATATCTATAAGAAGTTATATTTGTCAATACTTCAATATATTCCTATTATATCTCTTTTTTTAATTCAGGTGGAAATTTTATTGAATCGACAAAATTCATTGATTATTATACCAGACCAATAAAATGTTATAATAAAACAGTCTGTAAGATTATAATGTTCCATTGTCTTAATATCACTTTCTATGATGGGTAATGATTATAGTTACAAGTAAATAAATTTTTAAATAATATTAAAAAATTCATTAATGAAAAAGAAATTGAAAATAATTAATTAATAAGTTATGCATTAATTTTTGAATAAAATCATTAATTAACATCCATCATTTTCATGTTGAATATATGTATTTGATAAATTTGAAGCCCACAAAATTGAGATATGATGGATAGACTGATAAATTGTATATATTATTATATTAAAATGAATTATAATATTAGCCTATAATTATTGGAATATGTTTCCTTTTATATACGTGTTTTAGTTTTGAATTTCAAGATTCTCATTCATTAATATGCTTGGAAATTAATTTTACAGCAAATATGGTAAAAAATTAAATTTTAATGAAAATAATTAACTTATTACCTTATAGTATTTTTATATGTTTAATATATATTATATTAAATTAATCCTTTTAACAAAACATTCATTATCATATATTATACCATTATAAAATATATTTCCCATGTTAATTAGTTAATTCTAAAAGACGAACACATCCTTATTTCATATTTTCAATAAGAACATTATATATATGAAATATATTTTACAAAATTAATCATTGTGAAACAATAATATTTTATTTTAATATAAAAACCATAACTTTGAAACACGAATTTTGATAAAAACTATCACGACATATCCTGGGTACCTAGGTAACCAAAAAATAGAGCTGATACTAACATAGACCGAAGGGTTTTCTCATTTCACATAATATAGTGAACAAAACATAACATCATACAAAATTAAAGTGGGAATTAATTCTCAAAAATTATTAGGTATTATAGATAACAATTCAATATGCATACAAAAAATAGCATTGGGAGATTTGTACCAAAATTCAATCTAGTATGAACACCCATTATATTACAAAAATTTAATTATAAAACATGATAGATAAACATCACATGACCCATCAAATACAACTCTCCAAGTCCATGGATCAGAAGATTTAACCACCTCCAAGTGGTGATTTGTCCCTACTATAAACTAGAAAGAGATAATCTACCAACATCTAAAGGAATATTTTGTGTTTAAATAAAACCCTAGTAGGTTATAACTAAGGTTTAAATAATAATATCCTAATATCAAATTAAAAAAATAATATTTTTTAAAAATTTTTTAAATAAAATATTTTTTCATTTTAAGATCACATCCAAAAAAATATTTATTTATATTTTTTATAATTAAATAAATTTCAAATTATGTATGTTCTTTTAAGAAAATATATCATTGCCCAAAATGATTAAAAAACAATTTTATTATCATGACTCGTCCCATGGGGCTTGTGCCATGACTACTCCATGCCCACCATTCATAGGCTACGGGGTGATGACTAGCACCAGAAAGGTGTATCCCTAAAACATAAAGGCATTTCCTTTAATCCTATACGAACAAATAGAGTAGATTACAACAAGAATCAACCATGAAGTAAACTGTTGTTATAAAGTGTTCTATATGTTAATGTCCAAGAATATAAGACCAACTGGATGAAATTTACAGGTACAATTGAACATTAAAAAATAACTGAAAATTGAATGGTTTTTCATGGATCGTCCACCACGGATCCAACCTAAAGGGTTTCTAAATCTCTAAATTAGTAGTATCTGAGTTTTTTCATGCCAAATGGTCCACCACAAAGCACCATCCAATCCTATCTCACTCATCCTCGATCAATGTTTTACATCGTCTGTACAAGTCACAATAAGGTGCAGGTGAAACCCATGAATGTGTGAGTACGATGATACTCAATAGGGATCCTGAGACCCCGTAGGTCTCCAAATATTTCATAGTGGTATTACTACAAAGGAAGACCCCAAATATACTTAGGTATATTACCATAAATATTCTTATGGTATAATGATATAATGACCACATTGATGAAGGATGTATACCACAATGGTAAGCCACGGATGCTGATGTATGACATAGGTTACACCACGAAGATTGAAGTACCACTCAGGTTAAAGACTTCATTCAAATTGAGTCTCATCTCAGACCATGTATTAGTGAAGTAAATAATTAAAGATGATTATTCTCCAAGTTATATAATATTATTATTTGGAGAGGAATTTATTCTGACCATATAAAGTCTGAACCCCACATGATCGATTGGTTACAAACATCCACTAACCCACAAATGATCTGACTCACTCAAGATCATTAGGAAACTAACCCCCGATGAACCAGACAATATCTGACCCACACATGATCGATAGGTAACTAACCCCCACTGAACCACACTAGATCAAACCCACACATGATCAATATGAGATGTCCCACACATGATCACTAAGTACTGACCCACACAGGATTTGACCCACACATGATCGATATGCACTGACCCACATAAGATCACTGAGCGAAGACCCACACTGGATATGACCCATACAGGATTGGTGATGACCCACACTTGATCTCTTGGTAATAACATCCATATGATCTATCTCCAACCATTGCCTCACTACCAGCCACTGGATTCCTCGCACCAGCTGTGCTTGTGTTCTTTAGTATCTTCCCTGGAGATATCAGTCATACCTCAATAGCCAATAAGATCCAAAAAATAGTAACCCAAAGTACCACCATGTCGTATGGGTTCCAACGTGATAGAAGGTTCATCAATCGGACACCAGGTCTATGAGTTATAATCATTTTAGCTGAAGGGGCCCGGTTGGATTCAGGTTCGATCCCACCTGGTCACTCTCTAATTGTCTCCAAAACTCATGTAGTGTATACCAAATGTACTATATCAATCCAAGGATCCCAATTATGTATATGGTTCATCAAACAAATGTACATTTCTCAAGATAAGTCTTTTTATGTATTTTCAGGGCCAGGTTGAGACCGATTCCAGTCTGACTCGGTTGTCACCGGATCCTCTCCAACCTTGTTTTGATCAGGACATGTCTGACCAGATTGGGGATACGCTGGGGTGGGCTCAGACCACTGGGCTGAGGTCCACTGCGGCCTACAATTGTGTGGCTCATCCTGCAAAGGGGAAGCTCTACCTGCAAGGGGGGCCAACATAAGGCGGCCCAACCCATATAGGATGTCCTACAAAGGGTGTTCTGGAATGTATAAGGTGGCTCATAAAGGGTGACCCACCAAGGGTGGCCTGTAAGGGGTTGGCCTGGCCATGTAGGGTGCGGCATGCAAGGGGGTGGCCAGGCTGCATTGTGGCTGGCCCGCAATAGGTGGCAAGGACATGTTGGGCATGTCCTAAAAGGGGTGTCCCAGACACCTTGGGCGTCGCCCGCAAGTGGGTGACCCAACCATTGACTTCCAGAGCTAGAAAGGGGGAAATAATCCCCCCTGTCATATTGAATGACATTTAGGATGTTCAATTTTGTGAAATATCATCACCACAAGGGTGTTTCCCGGTCATCGCGGAACCCGCATAACATATTCCTCCACCTCTACAGCTTCTTCTCACCGGTGGTGCGCTGGTCGCACCGCCACTCCCTCTTGTCAGAGGAACACTGGTCATGCTACCTCTCATTTTTTGGTAGGCCAATATGTCATCTGCCTCCTCTGTCTGTCATGATTGATGATCTGTGTCCCCCTGCTCACCAGATGTGCATGCCACCACACTGCTCTTCCTCCATAGCCGGTCGGTGCCGACCACTCTGATGACTATTATTTCAATGTTTCATAACCTCCTCTAGCAGCGTGAATTTTTGCACCGCCTCCTTCGATGTCAGTTGTTGCCTCCATGTTTGTAGTCTTCCACGAAGGGCGCAAGGGTAGAGAAGTAGTAGAGAGTTCGGGTCATGTTTGTTAGGCCCACACCCTCCACGTTATCTCATAAAGAAGAGGGGTATAATGGTGATCAATATAATTAACATAAATTTAAAAAAAAGAATCAAACCCCTACCTAAGGTTGTTCGAGATCCTTCATGCTTGAAGGCATACATGTGATCATCATTCCCTCTACGGGCTTGTAGTGACTCCGCTTGCATGACGTTCTTCGGTTTGGAATTTCATTTTCACTTGTCCCTGCTCACTGGAACCGACTCCGTCCTCCAAGGTTTTGGCATCTCAAAACTCCTTCGGCATATCGTTTCATTGTAATTCTATGCCAGTATCTCCCCCCAAACTACATATAAATTGGAGAGGGGTAGGGTATTTAATGATGTTAGAAATTAAAGCGGATCATTAACTATGAAGCTTCCATATTTCACAAACATTGTTTTCACATAGATTGTATGGTCAAGAAATTTATTGGCATAAAACATCGCTGGTCCAACACTCTACTTTTCTATTGGTGGATATGAACGAAAATAAAATTTTAATGTCATTTTATTTTATTTATACTAATAAGTCCCAAAACATACCTTTTTCTCCAAACCTACTACGGTCTATGTAAGTTCTGCTGTAAGTGAATCCTGGAAATGTGGATTCAACGGTGCCCTTGGATTTTCATCTGATCCCTGGTTCCAAAGATTGGAAATTTCGTTCACGCATTTACTAAATGTAACTAAAAGAAGTTCAGAAATTAATTTCGAGCACTCTAGGCCTCAGAATCACATGCCATCAATTGTCCATGACTCGTAATAATTCCCCTTAAAAAATAAAGAAATTACATTGAAAATATGTTACATTACATTCTCCCCAACATAGGGATTTTCGTCCACAAAATCCACCGCATAGACTAAGGAATCAAATGGTGGTGCTGAGCACAAATTTGTGCCTCCCACTCCCATGTGATATCCTAGAGGTTCCCGTGCTCCATGTGAATGCACAACATAGTTATCAACCACCTACAAAGAACTTACTCATTTCGATCCTCAATCTCTACTGGATCCTATACAAATGTTGACCCATCCTCAAGTCCCGCTCTCCATGGTTGATGATATAAGATGGGTCATGAATGTATCTTCTCAAATGGGTTACGTGGAAGATGTCGTGCACCCTCTCCAACTATGGTGGATGTTCCAAGCAGTACGCCTCCTCGCATATCCTCTAAAGTATCAGAAATGGTCACTTAAAACTTGGTGATAACATTCCGCCTCAATGAAACCTTCAATGTCCCCGTTTATTATAGACTTTTAAGAAAACACGGTCCCCCTCCTTGAACTCCAAAGGTATATGTATCCTAACATTATAAGACTTCTGTCCACTCTGTACAGTATTCATCCATTCTTGGATGATCTGCACCTTCTCAATTGTAGCCCATACTAACTCCGGACCCATATGTGTTGTCCCCCTAGGGTCTGTCCTTCATAGAGGTGATCCGCAGGGTCATGTGTACAAGGACTATTATAGAGTCATCCAGAAGGTTGAATGATAATTGTAGTTGTATTCAAATTCTACCAAAATAAATTGATCCTCCCAACTACAACCAAAATCTAGGACACATGAATGAATCATGTCTTCCAGTGTCTAAATAGTCTGCTCCAACTGACCATCCAAAAGAGGAAGAATGGTGGTTCTCAAACATAGATGAGTCTTGAACACCTTCTATAATCCCTTCCACACCAGGGATGTGAATAGTGTGTCATGGTTAGCGACTATCGACAATAGCACCCCCTTAAGTCACACAATCTCTTGACAAGAAATGCGTCCCAATAATTATACTTATAAATACTCACAGATAGGTATGAAATTGGCTGACATGGTGAGTCATTGAATAGTCAACCAGATTGAATCATTTCCCATGGACATACATGGAACCCCTTTCACAAAGTCAAAGGATATTCTACCCCACTTCCACTCTGGAACGTCTAGTGGCTACACTAAGCCTACAGGAACCTAATGCTCGACCTTTATTTTTAGACAAATACGACATATGGAAACTAACTCGGCCACTACTTTCTATATATCTTGACAACAGTGCTCACACTGGAGGTCCTAGTACATATTCTCCACACCAGGATGTAGCTCTAGAGGATATGTATGTAATTCCTCAAAACTTCCTCCCATAGAGCCACTAGTACCATGGTACGTCCTCTAAAGATAATTATGTGTTCTCCGTCATTAAAAAATCAGTCAAGTTCTTATTTTAAGGATACCTGGGAAATTAGAACCTCGCAGTAAGTGTTCCCCAGATGCACCTCCCTAGCCAGCTGAAGGAGTGGGGGAGTGTCTATCATAAGCTTGAGGTATGTTTCTGCTTCTCTATCCATGAAGGATATATGCATCATGTCTAGCTCCTCCATCGCCTCACTCAGCAACTACAGACCAAACCTCCTACTGAGTGAATCTCCTATAAAGTTCCCCTTTAAAGGACTATAGAATATCTCAAAGTCAAATTCATGAAGGAACACTAGCCATTTCTACTATCTCATGTTTAGCTTATTTTGAGAGAATATATACATGAGACTCTTGTGATCAGTGTAGACTGTGAAACACTCTTTCATTAAGTAATGTCGTTACATCATCAAGGAAAAGACCACTGTAGCTAAATTCAGTTCATTGGTAGGGAAAGTTCTTCTCATCTTGCCTTAGATGTCATGGGCCATATATGATCATTGATCGCTCTTGCATCAGGACAGACCCATGTCCAGTCCATGAAGCGTCATTGTAGACTACATACCCAAGGTGCTCTACAGGTAGCCTTAATATGGGGGCTCTCGTCAGTCTCTGCCTTAGCTACAGAAAAGTCTTCTGGTATCTCTCTATCCATATGAAGGGATGTCCCCTCCTATTCAATGTGACAAGGGTGCCACCACTCTGGAAATGTCAGGAACAAATCTCTAGTAGTATGTATCTATCCCCAGTAAACTTCTTACCTAGGTCACACTCTTGGGTGGCTCCCAGGCATGTAAAACATCCATCTTCCCTATATCTACTGCAACTCTAGCCACCAATATAATGTGTCCCATCAAGTTGAAATCTCAAATCTAGAACTGGAACATCGAGAGATTACCATAAACCTGGTTCTCTTTGAGTGTATCTAGTACTACCTATATATGATAGGTATGCACCTCCTCCATCATTGAGTATATCAAGATATCATTGATGAAGACCACCATAATGTGATTTAACTGTGGCAGAAATATCTAATTCATTAGTCCTATTAACACTGCTAGGGGATTGGTTACATCAAATGGCTTAAGCATGAACTCATAGTGGCCATACCGACATCGAAAGGTGGTATTATGCACATCCTCATCTTGTACCCTGAGCTAATGATAGCCTGATCTGTGGTCTATCTTCCAAAAACAACGATCTCCATTCAGTTTAATGAAAATATAACCAATCCTCAGAAGTGGATACCAGTTCTTCATAGTCACCTGGTGTAGGTTCTTATAGTCCACAATGAGTCTCAAACTCCCATCTTTCTTAATGGCGAACAAAATCAAGGCTTACCATAGAGAAACTCTAGGCCTTATGAACCCAATTCTCTGTAAGTCTCCCAAATGTACCTATAACTCAAAAATCTTGTCGTGAGACATATGATATGATGGTGTAGATATCTGTGTTTTTCTGGGTTACAGGTTGATGTAAAAGTAAACCTCTCTGTGTGAAGGTTCTCCCAAAACATCATAAGAAAATACAACCGCATACTGGTCCACCACTATTGGATAGCTCAGACTCTCAAAATCAAATGCTCAGAGGGTAAGACTCGCCACGTGATGTGTGATCAGCTGCACCCTCCTCTGTTTCAATCCATCATTAGATGTAGACATTCCTTTCTCACGGATGAATGAAATCCTGGTCGCATCGTCATAGACACACCAGACATTACGACTAATACTGTCAATATGAGTATGGAAAGTGGATAACCATTCCGTACCCATGATGAAGTTGTAAGGCCTTGACGCCACTACTAGAATATCCCAACTAATGCTCTCACCCCCTTGGGTAACTCACACTACCAGCAGCTGTGTGTAAATGATCAATCCTCTCCCATAGGAGTCTCCACCTGTAATGATCGAGCCAACATATCCACTAGAATCTATGAGAATCGAACGAGGGCCATAAAAATAAAATAGTGAATAACACCTATGTCTATAAGTTCTTCTGCTAATGTGGAGTATACACAGATCATACCTCAAACAATCTCGGGAGCACCTGGGTCGTAGGCCTCAGCTACCTGGAGCTGAGCACATCCATATCCACCTATTCCATGTGGTCGGGGTGGGACACCTAGTGGTCGTAGCAGTAGAACATCAAATCACTACCCACCGCTTGCTACATGGCCAACACCTCTGCCATGTCCGCCTACAGCCTCCATACCTCCTTGGTCAAATCACTTCCTCTGCCTTTGGGGTCCCTCAACAGACTTGTAGTCATCTGTATGGTGGGTTGGGCAGTCACGAGCCATGTGACCATGCCCGCCTCATGTGTAGCATTGTTTGTCCCATTCCTGACCTTCTCTACGATGAAATCCGCACACCTTTAACCCTGCAACTCGGGGTTGTCTAGCTGAATGTCTAGTCCTCTTTGACCTCTGAGTCATTTTCCAACTACCTGCTACAAATGACAATACTACGTGTGGCCAAGTGGTGGGTCTCGCTGTGTGTTCTTTCCCAGCTAGCATGTTATCCACTAAATGTGCATGATCTAGTACCCCAACCTATTTCGTTATGTTAGGTGATATCATCGATACTATGATCTCTCATCTGAGACCCTTCTCAGTGATCTGGTCCCTAAAAGAAGGTTCTCATACCATGTCGGTGGAGTAGTAGTAGAGATAATTGAACCTCAATGAGCACTAGACAACAGTCATGTTTCCATATAGTAAGGGCATTAGCTCTTATATTCACACATAGCGTATGATATCTAGGAAGAACTCTTCCTTGAAAAGGCTCTGGATGTCTACCTAGATTATGGTCACATCATCATGTACGTAGATCATCAAGCTCCACCATCTGCCTACTGTTTCTGGAAAAGGAATGGAAACTAGGGTAAATATAAGATTAGTCAGAGTCCCAAACAACCATGAAACTATGACTATAGCTTCCAGATAGTCCTCCGCTGCCTGCGGGACATCTCTCCTCTGAATATCAGAGGCCTCTCCCATTGAAACTCAAGAAACACACTCATTCTGTGTGCACCCTACACTTGGGGGGATGGTGGAAACGGTTGCCTAACAGGTAGTGGTGATGCCGGTACACCACTGGAAGGTGATAATGTCGTAAAAGGGCCCTGAACCAAGGCCACATCATGCAGTGTGTCCTCATCATGTAATATATGTGGAATACTAGCTGTGTATTTATGCGGTGACATCTTAAATGAAAATAGGTGGGCTATAGTCAATAGGTTTTACCTGGTGAGTTGACTAAAAAAGACCACAAGAAAAACTTTTCAAAACACACACAATCAGTGTTTCTATGAACTCAGTCAGAAAATACGAATTTAGGGTCTGGGTGTATGGATGTGTCAAATTCCACAACAAAAATGGATTCCCCAAACTAGAAACCACACTCATAACACATAACACTATTTACACATTGTTTCCTCTTGAATTGGGAATGACCTCACTGATTTATGGTTCTAACATTCCAAGCGTTTTCTAATGGTTTTGTTCATAGAACTGGAAACATCCACTGATTCCATATTCATTTGGACCTACTTTCCAAAGGTAGGGTCTCATTAGTTGTGAACTGATGAGGCTTAAGAATTTTCATTGGTCGAGAGGATGGGAGGTCGGACTCATCACAACTTTTTGAGGGGAATTATTGTCTACTCGGGGATTCTCTTTATAGATTTAAGTTTTTTGTGTGAATCATTATTACATTACCAAGTATAAAATGAGCTTTCATTTAGATCTATCAATCAATGATTGATATTTAGGAAATTTAGAGAATCTTTTATATGTATTCGAGGTTCTTAATTGATAGAGAATCATCCATATTTGTTAGAGATTTTTAGTCAATGATATCCTTAAATAAATTATATAAAATTATCTTGGTCATTATGATGACTATACTGGTTTTAAAGCCACTGTGTGGGGAACATGAAGTTTATTATCATTCAAAAGGACATGGATTATTTCAGTGTTGGGATCGTACCCGCAGATGGGCTACCTATGTATCCTTTGTTTTGGAAAAGGAATCTGAACCCATGTAGTTTGAGAAAGGGAGTATGATGTTTATACATGATTGATGGCTCAAAGAAAGGTGTCATGGTTACTTTTACACTCTAATCTCACATGATTCATGCATGGTGTGAGAAACAAGAGGTATTGGTAAAACCAGAAAATTCTGCCATCATGAGAAATGATGTGGGGCTTATGTATGTATGACTGCCAAAATAGATGAATATTTGGATTTAATTGAGGGATGATACCCTAGATCAAGGTCCATAATGGTATATGTGCTTTATGGAGATTTGGGTACTCTATCATAGGGCTTACTCTTGACGAATATGCCCAAATTAAGAGGGTCTTGTGATTGGGTTTTACTCCTGAGAAGGAAGCCCAGATCAAAAGTAAATTAAGACAGGTTTAAGGGAATTATGACTGGGGATTATTGCTAAAAAGAAAGCCCAGGTTATGGAAATTTGGATTTTGGTAACTTTGGGATTTTTCCTAAGGAGGATGCCCAAAATTAAGGGAACATAATGTCTGGGGCTTACTCTTGAAATGGAGGCCCAGATTTGGGGACATGGGGCTTACTCCTAAAGAGGATACCCATATTTGTAGACTTTGAGACTGGGTATTACTCTTATGGAGGATACCCAAATTAGGAAATTATGATTGGGGCCTACTCCTAAAGAGGATTCTCAAATTAATAGAACTTGGACTGGGGATTACTCCTTAAAAAGGGGGCCCAGGTTAATGACTCTCATTGTAAAGGATGAAGTTGAATGGATGATATCTCTGACTATAGTGACATGAGGATTTGTTAATCACTGGTTTTAAGAGATATTCAACAGAATTCATTTAAGATAAGGAAGACATGAAATAAATCATGTCATTAATGACTTTGGAGAGAGTTATGAAGGCTTAATTTTGAAGAGGATGAGTGGATTGGCATAAAAGAGGTGAAATTGGTAGGAGGGTCACACAAAATTAAGGTGGCGTGAAATCCCTAGTTGCGCAAGTATACATGCACGACACAGGGGTACTTGCACGACGATCAACCCTTATGGTAATACTTGGGAGATTCTGGGCTCAAGCCCTTAGTTTTAACCCTATGGGCTTCCAGAAAGGTGGGACACAAGTTATGTTGAAGGAGTAAGGTGGCGCGCAAGTGTGGCCATTTCCCCTAAGGGCTGTCAATTCAGGTGCACAAGTGTTGATGAGTTTCAACACTTAGTCCTTCCCTTCCCTCTTTAGATCTTCTGTTCTAGGTATGAAATTACATTAGAAGTGTTCGGATGCATTGAGAAAAAACTAGGGCGCCATGAGGTCAAATCTGAGTTTCTGGAATATTTTTGTCCTTGAAATGGGGGTCCCACAGGAGTATTTATAGGCTAGAGAAGACCCTATGCGACAATTCAAAGAGGGCATGCAAGTCACCAGGGTGGCGCGCCAGTCACCTGCATTACCTTGGTGGAACTTGCGCGACCCAAGTGCATTTGACTCCTTGTTCATGCCTTTGTCAATTTTTGATGTTTCTTCAAAGGATGAATCAATTTGGGTTCATGTTATTTCCTCTTTTCAGTGGATAGACTATGTGATGAAAAATGAGCTTCATTAAAAGTCCCCCCTCAGAGTTGCATCAGAAAGAAATGAGGATGTCACTCTGAGGAAAGAAGAAATCATGGGTCTTTGTGGTTATTGGTACTTTAAATTCATGCACGTTGGACATAAAATGGCTAATGTTTATGGTCAAAATAGCTTTGACCAAGTGGATTAACATTGACTCAATTCCTTGATAATTTATCTGAAAACATATTACCATGTTAAAGTATGAGGAAAATTATGTAAACGATGACTTAAGAAATTTCGAATCTGAGGAATGATATGAAAAATGGCTAAAAAATACATTAGAAGAAGTAGTTCCAAAGAATGAAGTTACCACTATTTAACAAACCCATTAGGGGGTTGAATTATGTAGGGCCACCTAAGGGAATTGGCTACATAGTTAAATAAAAGAATCTTTTGGCTGTCAAGTCTCTTATGTAGACTGTTTATGCAAGGCTGAATAAGGGCACGTGCTGCATAGTCAGGCAAAAGAACTCTCAGGAATTTTCTTTTCTATTACTAAAAAAGTCAGTGGATGTTTATAGGGATTCAAATTTTCCAAAGCATAGAGTTTGTTGTATGGAGAGAGGTACATGAATAGAGAGATGATATTTCGAAACAATATTGTATAAGAACTAGATGAATGTCATAGTTATGAAGGTCTGACCCAAACGTATGGAAGGGAAATATAAACCATAGACTTGAATACTTTCAAATCATGAAAAATAATATGGGAAAAAAATATTAAGGATGTCTATTTTTTACGGATCATTACATATTGTTGATAAGACCTATAAGGACAAAAGAGGACTTCTTCCCAAGAATAATGTTACAATTATTTAACAAACCTGTTAGGGGGTTGAATTATGTTGGGCCACCTAAGGGAATTGGTTGCATAGTAAAATAATAGCATCTTTTGGTAGACAAATCTATTTTGTAGACTGTTTATGCATGGCCGCCTAAGGGCACATGCTGCATAGTTAAGCAAAAGAACTCTCAGAAATTTGACATTTTGTGACTAGAAGTCGAAAAAAAGGTTATGAATATCTGAAAATATTTAAGGTTAGGATTATTACACATAAAAATGGGTACTGTCCAATGTATGTAGATATACACAGATCAATGCTAACCAAAATCATGTGGTGGCAGGATCCTGAATTGAAATGTTGTACTTCACCATGTATCCCATAAGGATGAGAATCATGCCTATGTAGTTCTAGAAATTCATTTTAACATCGTGTGGGATGAAAGTGTAAGAAATCATAGTTTATGGTCATAGAACTCGGACCATAATAATAAATACCCTGTGTGTGTATTCATAGGGACTTTTCAGCAAAGGGACTAAAAATGGAATTTAGGGTTAGGACCAAAAGACTTGGGGCTGGATTCAAAGGACACTCGAACATTCCTACGTTTCCCATAAAGATGGGAATCAAGCCTACGTAGTTCTAGAAATACCCTTTGCACAGATTTATTTTGTAAAAGTGATGGGTGAATGGGGACTTTAGTGCAATGATGGTTTGACCCAAGATAAAAGGTTCAGGCATTGCCATGCATGTACTTAGTCTTTAGAATATAACATGATTGGAAATCAATGTAAATAATTATTCCCTCTCAGGTGTAGGTATCAAAGAATGTTGTATTTTATTGTCATATAGGACAGAAGTGTTGTACAGTTTAACGTCTTGTAGAAAATACAATGGTGAATCAATGTGAAGATACTGATTTTGGTATTGAACCTCGAGAGGTTTCCTATGAACCCAGCCTAGAAGGAAAGGATCAAAGTCCATGTAGTTCAATTAAAGAAGGAATTAGTGATCAAATTGTTCTTATGGACAATGACCTAAAAAATGGTGTTGGCACTTACATATGGTTAGAAGCCCATAGAGGGTGTTATTGTTGAAGTTTACTCTATGATCATTTGAGTCATACTCGGTGTGAGAAACAAGAGGTAGCAACAACCTTAACGATGCACAGTTTATATTCATATAGGACGTATGAAGGGACTATGCAGTTTAAAGTCTTGCAGTGAGGACTATTTTTGTTGTACAGTTTAGTGTCATGTAGCTGGGAAAAAATATAGTTTAACATCATGTAGGGCATATTAAGGGACATTATTCAGTTTTACATCATGTTGGATGAATTTAGGGACAATTTTTAACATCATATTGGATGTGAACACAGTTTTCCATCATGTTGGAAAATAAGGGTGATGTACAGTTTAGCGTCCTGTATCTAAGACGACGGGGACAATATAGTTTAATGTCATTATGGACAAAAGTCTGAATATGCAGTTTAATTTCATGCAGTAAGGACAAAAGATACACATTTTAACATCTTGATGGACGTATTAGGGACTTTGTCACAGTTTAATGTCATGTTGGATAATGTTGCGAACAGTTTAAGGTCATATGCATGGACTATAGATTATGTTGTTTAACGTCTTTCTGGGCGTAAGGGTCTTCTATATAGTTTAGCATCATGTAGTTAGGACGACATAGTTTAACGTCATGTTTGACGATGGCACAGTTTAATGTCATGTTGGAAGAAAAGGGACAATAGAGTTTAGCATCATGTTGGATAGTAAGGATGTAAATAGTTTAAGGTCTTATGCATAGACCATTTATGCTACAGTTTAACGTCTTGCTAGAAAAATGGGTGTGGTACAGTTTAGTGTCAAGTAGCTAATACAACAAAGTTTAATGTCATTTTGGATGTAAGTATTTGTATTACACAAAATACTTATTCAGAAATCTATCATTGGTTGGAGTAGTGATGAGTTCTCCATCAATTGAGATTAAAGAATAAGCTCCATTGGAGTAGACCTTATGTATTGAATAAGGTCCTTCCCATTTTGGTTTCAGCTTGGGAGTTTTATTTATTGGTATCATTGGAGTTCTGAGAACCAATACCAATTCTCCCAGAACTAATTAACAAAGAGTAACGTTTTTGTTGAAAGCTTGTGATATTCAATTCTGATAGAATTCTATGTGGTGCAGGGTGCACAAACTTTTCTCATCTAATAGTTCCAATTCATCCAATTGCTTTTGAGATTGTTCATCTGTAGATGAGTGATCACAAATGGCTACTCTGAGTGAGGGTAATTGAACTCAATAGGCAAGACTGCATCCATTCCATATACCAATGAATATGGAGTTGAATGCGTTGCAGTGCGGGTGGTGGTTTGATAATCCCAACAACCATGAAAGAGTTTATCATGCCGTGATTTTTATATTAATCCACCATTTTATGTAGTATGATTGAAATATTCTTGTTGAAAGCTTCTATCTGGCCATTGGCTGCTACATGATACTGAGAGGAACTATTAGATTTAATGTTGTATTCTTGATACATCTTCCTCACCTAGGATGAACAGAATTTGGTACCATTGTCCATCAATATGTTATGAGAGACACCAAATCTGGTATTGATGTTAGAATTAATGATGTTAACAATTCATTTAGAACTTACTTCTTCGAGGGGTATTGTCACTGCCCATTTGGAAAAGTTGTTAGTAGTAGTAATAATGTACTTAAACAGCTTGGATGTAGCTGAAGGGTAAGGTACCACTACATCCATTCCCCATGTGGAAAATGGCCATAAGTATTTAGCAGTATGAAGCAACTCTGGGGGCTGATGAATGAATTTGGCATGTAATTGGCATGAATAACACTTCTTTGTGAAATCAACTCAATCTTGTATCATTGAAGGCAAAAAGTATCCAAGCCTTCAAATTTGATCAGATAGTCTCTATCCAGACTGATGGGCACTACAAACTCCTACATGAACTTCTTTCATGATAGCCATTGTCTCTTCAACATCAATGCATCTGAATAGAACTCCATCAAAACCACTCTTGTAGATAATTTTCTCTAGGTGATCTGGGCTATCAGAAAGAGTGAAATTGACCACACGTCTCCGGAATTGATCTTTCCCGGCTCTATAAGGTGGAAGTGTTCCATTTTTAAGGTATTCCCTGATAGGTGTCATACATCCGGTAGTATGACCATATGATTCAGGAAAGGGACTAATTTCATTGATTTCCTCTATTATTATTTGAACATAAGTTGAAATTGTGTGATGGCAGGAAATACTGATGTTTGTCTCGTCCCAATTTGGATCACCCATAGCTGTAGCTATATTAGCCAGTGCATCAGCATGGGCATTTTGTGATCTTGGGACATAAGAAAATGTCGGTTCCGTAGGAAATTACTCCATTAACTCTCTGACATAATCATACAAAGTGATTATTTCTTCTTATCTGATTTTGTAATCTCCATTTACTTGTTTGATTACAAGGTCTGAATCACTATTCTCCTTTAAGTGATTCACTTGTGCTTGAAGTGCCAAATCCAATCCTGTAATAAGAGCTTGGTATTCTTCTTCATTATTTGTACCGCCTCCCAAAAATGTAATGGAATAAGATAGAACTGTCTTTTCCAGAGAAATGAGTACAATTCCTAACCCAACATTGTTGACATTAAGATCTTCCATTTTCCTCCCTGTTGGACTTCTACAAACACCATCAATATACATTTCCCATGTTTGAAGACTATCTTGAATAAAAAAGACTTACTCATCATGAAGTTAAATATCTAAAGATGTATCTCCTACTTAAGGATGTTCAGCAAGGAAATCAGCCAGATCTTGGCCTTTTATTTCCATTTGAGATACTTATTGAATATCAAATTGCTGCCAAATAACTACCCTCTATGCCAGTTGTTCTGTAAGAAATGGATGGCTAAGGATTAATTTGAGCGGGTTATTTCCAGATACCAATTGGCCCTCGTGTTGTTGTAGGTAGTATCTCAACTTCTAAACTGCAAAGATTAATGATTGGCAGCAATTCTCAATACTTGAATATCGGGTTTCTGCTTCAATGATAGTCCGATTGAGATAGTAGAGGCTGTTTTCATTCCCAGCATCATTCTTCTAAGAAAGAAAAGGCACCCAATGATCTCTCTAGAGATGTCACATAAAGGATAAGTGGTCTTCCTTCAACAGGTGGAATTGAAACCGATGGACTCAATAGATACTTCTTGAGAATATCGAATTCTTCTTCACATTCTTCACTCCACTTGTAAGTGACTCCCTTCTTCATCAAATTGATGAAGGGTAAACGTTTTCTTGCTAAATTGGTGATGAAATGTTGAATATAGACCAAGTGTCCTTGATTTCCTCTTAATTTATTTAAATTTCGAGGAGTAGACATTCCATGGATTGACTTTGTCTTCTCAGGATCGACTTTGATACCAAGATGGCGTACAACAAAGCTGAGAATGTTTCCCGAGGTTACCCCAAAAGCACATTTTATGGGGTTCATCTTCAAATTATGCTGCCGAAGTATGTGGATTATGATTTCCAAATCATACAAATGATTCGAATGATGTTTGGATTTAACCACCAAATATTCCACATAACATTCAACAAACATCCTTAAAAATGGATTGAAGATATGATGCATGGAACATTGATATGTTGCACCTGCATTCTTCAAGACAAAGGGCATTACCCGATAGAAAAACACAACCAGAGGGGCTATGAAGGATGTAGATTCTTCATCTTATGGATCCATTAAAATTTAACTATATCAAAAATATCCATCCATGAAGGGAAGTGCATCATAACCATCTGTTGCATCAATTAAGAGTTCTTTAACGGAACTAGAAAATCATCCTTATGAAAATGCCGATTAAGGTCTCTTAAATCCATGAAAACTCTAATTGGATCATTATTCTTTTTCACTTGGAAAATATTATCCAACCATTTGTTATATTGAACTTCTTTGATGAAGTTATCTTTGATAAGCTTATCCACTTCAGCCTCAATTTTGGAAGCATATGATGGGTGTGTTCTTCTAGCTGCTTGATTGAAGCTTCAATGTTCTTCTAGAAAACCCAAACGATGAGTGGAAACATCAGTATCAAGCCCTGGAATCTCTGTATAGTTTAAAGAAAATATATCTTTATTTTTATATAGAAAGGAAATATAGATCTCTTTCTCTTCAAGAGTCATGGCCTCACTAATTAAAGTGGGGTGTGGATCTTCTTTTGTACCCAGATTTATTTCTCTAAGTTCAACCACGGTGGTAGAGATACCCTCTTCAAATGCTGGAGGAGCATGCCTAAGATATTCCTCTTCTTCTTCAACATGTGTCACATCTTCTATTTTTACATGTATTGTAGATGATGAAGCATAATTTCCATGATCAGAAGAGATGTTAAAATTTGAACACCATGAAGAAGAGGCTTCCATTTCAAACCCGATTGATGATGAAGGGACTTCCTTTGGTAATATAGAGGAGATGATACTTTGAGAATCAACATCATCGTTCACCTATGACATTGATATAACTTCTTCTGGCATGATTGGTGAAGTATAGACTTGATAGATTTCAGCGGATGAAATGAAGACATCTCCATTTTAGCTTTCATCATTGCTTGGTGGATCATCACTTTCTCCCATGTTGTCTGCCTTAATTGCTGTAATTGAAATTATGGAAGATTCCATAAGAGTAATTTGATTTGGGTCTATCATGTCAATTCTACTGATAGGAAACACATAATCTACACTCACAAGTGTAAATGGATTTACTGGAATCTTTTTAAACCATATGGAGCATTAACTATGGTGACCTCCCTGTCCTGGATTTCTCCATACCCATCATGTGATAAAATTCCACATAAATGTATTGATATTAACATGTTTTGAAAGGGGATTTATCACCATACAATGCCCAAATTTCACCATCGAAACAATATTTGAGACATTGATGGTATGATGAAGGGATCACCGCATGTTGATGTAGCCAGGGTCTTCCAAGAAAGATGTTGAAGGTTGTGTCATGATCAACAACCATGAAATTTGAATCGGATAAAATATCTCCAAACTAAGTTCTGAGTGTAATCCCGCCTAGTGGTTCTTGTTCATTTTTATAATATCCTTGCTACATCGGAGTAGACTCAGATAAATAAGATTCTATGAGGCCCAATCGATGAAGTGTATGAATGGGGATGAGGTTGACTACTGAACCATTATCAATGAATTCTCTTCAGACGTCTACACCATTGAACTTTCCAGATAAGTATAAAGGTCTGATATTTCCATTCACAACATCATCTTCATCTTCATCTCTGAATGATATCACTGCATGGCATTCTGTAGGATTATTCTCTATATGGTAGACTTCAACTGCAATAATTTCCGTTTCAAACTACTAAGGACCTGACAAAGGCTCGATGAGTGCCTCCTGAAGCTCCGTTGAAAATTAAAGGCATCCAGAATTGATAACTTGGCCGGTACATGGGCAAAATGTTTTAGTACAACATACTTTTGATCCAATGATTGGTGTCTCCCAACAAGAACATGTGGTTTCACAGGTGCCTTAGAAGTCGATTCTTTGAATGTAGATGCATCTTGTACTAGGATAGGAGTTGCTAATACTCATGACCTTGGAATATTAGACTGATTAGGTGTATTTAATTGCTGAGAGGAAGAAGATGGATCCTTCAACCAATCTTCTAGAATAATTGTGTCCGGACTGAGTCTGCCTTGTGTGAAAGAACGAGCATGTTCTTGTTGAGCTTGTTGAATGGCTCTACCATAAGTTTCTGCCTCATACACAATTCTATTATGGGTAGAATTGGAATATTGGCCTCTAAAAGATCCACATCTTCCCCTGTATCCGGAGCCTCTGGAACTTCCTCTGATTCCTCTGTTTGATACAGGGAACTCAGGCTCATCAAAATCGAAACTGCGACTGGCATATGGATCTGTTAATTGAATCATATTAACAGAACTGAAGATCAACACTTCATTTGATGAAGAATCTTCCTGATTATCTTGTTTCGGATGTGCCTTTTGGTGGGTCGGTTCCCATGGCTTCGAAGTAGATGGCATAAAATCTACCAAAGACAAAGACATCTTGGGCTTGGAAACATACTCATATTCTTTCTAATTGTTCTTATTTCTTTGAATTATGCCATTTCATTCAGGATTTCCCCTCTGATGAAGAGGGTTTTTCTGCGGTATTCATGGTAGAAGATAGAATTGGTTTATTCAATTGTGTTTACAAAATGGCATGAGTTCGGTTGATCATTTTGCTGACCATCCAATCATCATATTTTTGCGCATTTTTTTCTTGACTTCTTTCCAATGGCCCTCTTCATCTTGATTTGTAACAGTTAAACATGCTACCTGAGCTAAAAAAACCATTGAACATTAATTGTCCCGTGTCCACCATTTTTTGTAAGAGGTCTTTGAAGACAAAAAACTCATGAATGGGATTCCCCTACATCTGATGAAATTTTCAATATGTCACAACCTCTCCTCGGGGCCCTTGCCATGACTACCCTAAGCCCGCCTTCCATAGGCCAAGGGCTGGATACAAGAACCAAAGGTGTAAACCCTATTAAAATGGAAGGTATTGCCTCTATATTAGAAAAAAAAACAACAGAGTATGAAAGCTGATGTAAATACTAAGTAAACTGTGTACAAAGATAAGTTATGGAAAGTAAATGGGCCAGTATACAAACCCAACTGAAATTATTGTAAAATTGAGAAAAGTAAAATACATCAAAAAATAAAAATAGTGGGAAGATAGAAGTTTCTCCTGGGTCGTCCACCTTAGATCCTACCTTAATGGTAGGTACAGATAGCCTCCTCAACGCTCTCGCCCGCCAACCTCCTCCGAGTACAGTCTCGTCATGAGGTCCACCTCTGGGTACTGACTCGTCCTGAGGTCCCCCTACGGGTACCATCCAGTCCTCGTACACTCGGTCTCTGTCAGCGTTGTCCATCATCTGCATCCAACACAACGTGGTGCAGGCATAGCTCGTGCAGGGGTGAGTATACCAATACTCAGTAACGACCCCGAGACCCTCAAGGTCTCACTACAACCAAAAAGGATAACCAAAAAGAAAAGATAAAAACACGTAGTATCAATTAACTGTACTTAGGAATATGACCATACATATACCAAAGTCATCAACCCCTGTTCGGCTCCAACTCACGAGCCCAAGTGCAACCCAGTCCACATAGGAAATCACAGCCCAGTCCACACAGGAAATCACAACCCAGTTCACATAGGAAGTCACACCCCTGTCCACACAGGAAAAAAAACTCATTCGACACAGGAAATCTTCCAGAAAGGAAATCACAACCCAGTCCACACAGGAAAACACAACTCAGTCCAACAGCAAATCATCCACACAAGAAATCACAACCTGGTCCACACAGGAAATCACAACCCAGTCCACACAGGATAACACAACTCAGTCCATAGAGGAAATCGTTCACACAAAAAATCACTACCCAGTCCACATAAGAAATTACAACCCATTCCACATAGGAAATAACAACCCACTCCATACAAGAAAACACAACCCAGTCCACACAGGAAATCATCCACATAAGAAATCACAACTCATTCCACACAGGAAATCATCCACACAGGAAATCACAACCCAGTCCACAAAGGAAATCACAACCCAGTCCACACAGGAGATCACCCACACAAGAAATCACATCGATGATAATGTTTGATGGTCTAGACTCAGCTCACACATGTATACTACTCATGAAGAGGGGTGGAGATGATTAAATGTAGGCTCTGACTCATCTCCTCTGTCGAACCCACGTAGGATCCATGTACAGAAGTCATCACTGTCGAACCCACGTAGGATCCAAGTATAGTAACCATCGCTACCGAACCCACGTAGGATCCAAGTACAGTCATCCCTACTACCGAACCCACGTAGGATCCAATTAGTGTCATCATTGCTGCCGAACCAACGGAGGATCCATGTGCTGTCATCCTCGCTGCCAATTCTAGGGTTCCTGAACACAGCACACTCCTTTCTGGGAGGGTCTACTCCACGGGCCAAGGGGTCGATACATCAACGTCCACGAAGTCCCATGAAAAAGTACCTCAAAGTTCCGCCTTGTAAAAGGGGTCTCAACGCAAAAGACGGCGCGTCAATTGGATGCCCGGTCTATTGGATATTAGCCTTTTAGTCCCGGGGGCCCGGTTGGATTCTTGTGCGATCCAACCCGACTGTATCTCAACTGTACCCCGAACACTCATAGGGTACAATAAAAGGGACCTTTTCTCAGTGATATTACCAATGTCACTGACGGTTCGTCAAACAGTCGTCCGGTCTGAAAGTTATCGGTTTTTTCTTTCCAGGGCCCAGTTGGATTTCGAGTACAATCCAACCTTTCCATACTCCAACTATGTCCAATCCTCACATGAAGTATACCAAAAGTTCCATCTCACTAAAAGGAATCCAAAAAAGTTGACAGCACGTCAATTGGACGTTTGGAGCTCATGTTATAACTGTTTCTGCTCCAATGGCCCGGTTGGCTTCAAGTTCGAACAAACTCGGTCATACCCAAACATTTCCAAAAGCATTGGTTTAATATACCAAAATGACATCCTCGATTCAAGGATCTCAACACAACTAATGGTGAATCGATCAGTGGTTTGTTGCCCATGATATGGCCGTTTGAACGAACTTGGTCTGAAAATAGGGGGTCTGGGCCCGGTCCGACCTGGCCCAATACCCCCTGGGTCGAACCGACCCGGGTCCAGGTTTGGCCCGGTTGGGCACGGCTCGGCCCAACGCTTGCTGCCCTGCCCGCGCAGCCCGACCCGCGTAGCTGGCCGACCGGGCTTGGTGGCGGCATCCAGTGAGGCCCGCCCTAGCTGCCAATTGGGGTGGTGTTACACCCCCAGTTTCTATGAACGACAAGGCTTAATGGTCGGCCTGTGGTTGACTGTGGTGCCCCTTGTTGGGTCTGGCCTCTTTATGGAGAGGGGGGTCGGCACAGCCGGCCGCTCTTCAGTACTATTGCAGCCTTAGGCCGTGGCTCCGTTTGACCAGCGCGGTGTCGCGTCGTGCCCCACCGCTGTCGTAGCGGGATCCCAAGCGGCCGCGAGATCCATAGTGGGGGGTCTTCTCCGGCGCTGTCACCGCCTACAGTCGCCGGCACCGCCGTTCCATCGTAGCACGCTAGCAGCCCCTTCCACGGACCATTGGACGTGCTCTAGTGGTCCGATTCGCCCATCGATTTTGCCTACGGCTTTCCACAGATTCACTATTCATTGTGATAGCTTCCCAATGTCATTACGGTCCCATTCACCATCACACATCGATTCGCACACAAAATAACAATCAGATGAGGTTATGGGACTGTTCGTTAGCCCGTGGCCTCGGCATTAGAGGCTCAAACCTAAATTTATCAACGTCATGGGTTTAATTTATTCAAAAATAAATTATAGCAGCACCCTAAAAATTAAAAACTCACGCACGAGGTATAATTCACTCATAACCTAATTATGAATATCCACCTACCTCAATAATCAATGTCGAACCTTGGTGCCGCGGTTGACGGGGTCGCAAGATATGGATTCGTAGATGTCAACGGAGAGCGTCTGAGGAGGAAGCATCGTCTCCCATTTATGTCATATAGAGATGTTTGTAAGGCATGGCACGTCCACATTCTTCATCAGAGGGTTGAAGAACGAAGAATCCCTTATTTCTTTAGAGGTTCCCCCACCATATTATTTTCCAAAAACAATGATGTAACAACCTATTCCCATTTAATGAAAATCCTCCCTTTTCAAATTAATTCCAAATATTAATTATCTGTGATGGAAAACATTAATATAGGAGAGGAAGGTGGAGATGCCACTTAAATTAATAGGAGTTATCCAATTAATTCAAGGGGTAAAAAAGAGGGGTAAAGTGTTTGGAAATGTGAAGGGTTGTGGCTCGTGTGGGCCCCACATCACATTTATCCTCACATGGGTAGTTAGGAACTAGTGGGTCCTACCCCAACACCCTCAAATAGGATATAACCACATAGAGATAAATAAAAATTCTTCCACAATTTTTATTCACTTCTAATTTAATCCACAAAATTTAACTTCTCCTCCCGAGAAAACACAACCACGGTAAAGAATCACTTAAGCAATTACCGGTGTTGCGAGTTCGTCGGTGCCCTCGAATATCAATTCCGAGCACTGGTTAAAAAGATAGAAAAACCTGCTCATTAGTTTATTGAACGTACACGAGATGAACATTAGAATTTTATTTCGGGCACACTGGGCCTCGAAATCAGGTGTCGTCAGAAACAGTGCATTAGTAAAATTCCATTGAAATTAAGAAAAAAATTCCTTTAAATTTTCAGGTCTTTATATTACTCCCACCTTAGGGATTTACATCCCCATAATCCTACAACACAAACTAGGGAAACTGAAGGAGGTACCGAGCACACATCTAATTCTCCTGCTCTCATGTGCTCCCCTGGAGGTTCTCGTGCTGCCAATGAATGCACACAAGAGCAATTGACCATCCCCATAGGACCTGCACATGTCGATCCTGAACCTCTACATGAACCCCATGTAACTCTCCCTGTTGTCGATATCTATCTATCTGTGGTCGATGATGACGGATAGGTCATGCGCACATCTCCTCAGCTAAGATATGTGAATGAAGTCGTGCACCCGGTGCAACTGAGGTGGAAAGGCTAGGCGGTAAGCCACCATACCTACTCTACTAGGGACCCGGAAAGGTCCGTTGAACCTTAGAGATTACATGCCCCCTCGGCCACATCTCTGTAGACCTTGTCAGGGTGAGACCCATATCAAATCATGGTTGTCACCCTCAAACTCCAGTGACCTCGTCTCCTATCTACATTGGAATTTATTATACTCTGTGCAGTCATCATCCACTCATGGATGATCTGCACCTTCACCATCGTAGCCTGAACCATCTCTGGTTCAACATGTGATGACTCCTTCACTACCCAAAAAGTATATCTATAACGTGGCCAGCTTATCTCTCACCACCACTAATAGCTGAATATCAGTCCTCCTACTAAGCACTTCCACAACAACGCTCCTCTACCCAGGAGTATATACTATCTCAATGTCATAGTCCTGGAAGAAATGAAAACTAAAAACTCTTTCTATCATGAGGGTAAGGCTGGTATCCTCAAGAGTGATAAGTCCCACCCTCCTATGAATGAGTTTATCCTGTGCTGCATGGGTTTCCCTTTTTTTTCAACCAGGGAAAAACCCCATCCCAAAGTTGTAGAAAAACGACATCCTTTTTGCCTAATACCATCAATTTGTGTATGAACTGTGGTTTCCCAGTCCATACTCAATCTAACATTGTAAGGCCTCGACACTTCCACCAAGAGGTTCCAACCAAAACTCTCACCTCTATGGTCATATCAAACTATCGGTGAAAGTGTTATTATTTAGTCTCCTTCCAAAGGTATCTCCAGGCGTGAGGATCAAGTCAACGACTTAACCAGAAACTCTTGGTCTGGAACAAGATTCGTGGAGGAATGATTGATATCTATGTCAATTGATATGACAGTTCTTAGTAGAAACAGACCGTACCTCGAATCATTCCTAGAGTCCCTAGGTCACACTCCTTGAACGCATGCAGCTACTCTATTCCCATGCCCTCCTGCTCCCTGAGACTAGAGGGAACTATAATGGTGTGTGGTTGTAATCATTTAAAAATGTACACCACCACATGCTGCTCTCCCAGCTCTGCTACCTCGTCTACTTCTCTACAGATTCATCTGTCCTTCATCAATTCCTCTTCATAAAACATTTTACAAGCCCAAGTCTCCGAAAATGGCGCCAGTTTGCATCTACCCATTGCTAACGTTCACTGGGTATAACCGATCATCCATAGAACATTCAACCACACAGGATCTCTCAAGAATCCTAATATAAGTAGGAATGCTTAGAGGAAGGTTTTCTTACTCGGATATCCTTAAACACACCTCTCTTAGAGGCCCGAGCTCTAAATCACTGATCTTGTCATATCCATCAAGTACCAGGACTGGTTTCGTACGCCCGGATGAATACTCAGCTACCGACATGTCATCCTGCCGAAGCTGTATAAACTCTAGAAAACTCTCAACAACCTCCTCAAGCCAGTCCTCAGCCACCTGTGAGTCAGGCACACCTCAGAACATGAGGGATATCTGGTGCTGAAACATGTAAGGAACTAAGCCTATAATTTTCCTCAATCAGTACTGCTGGTAGTGTCTGCTGACCAACAGGTAGTGATATAGCTGACACACTACTCGAAGTTACTATCTCAGGCATCGGTCCACGTACCGAATCCTCATCACTATACGGACCATCCTCAGGTTTACTCACTGGGAAACACAAGTTGCTAAGTCCAACATCTTCTCTACTTGTGTCTAAACTAGCTGTAAAACTCTAGCAATCACCTCCATCTAGTCCACTACTGCCTAGGAATCTGTCTTGCCTTGTAATCTCAGAGGCCTCTACTACTGGAACTCGTGCAATGCGCTCTTCTAGTGTGCACCATCCACTAGTACAGCTGGTGGAATCTGCTGCCCAATGGGAGGTGGTGCTTCTGGTGCACCACCCGAAGATGCCATCATAGTAAGAGGGCCCTACATCGAAGCCTCATCACTCGGTGGGCCGTCATCATGTACTCTCTCTCGGGAACCCTAGATGGTTGTCTTTATAGTGGAATTTTGATAAGGAATAGGTGTGGCATGATAAAAAAGTTATACCTGGTGAGGTGACTCAAAGAGACCACAAAGGAAACACTTGAAACACACACAAAATCAATGTTTTCTTACACTGTGTCGGAATTTAGAGGTAAAAGTCCAGGTGTAGGGATAAGTCGACCGCCGCACCAACACTGGACACGCTGGACTGAAAACCACACTCAATAATTTTAAAACTATTGCTTCACAGAAAAGGATTTTCTGAGTCCTGAGTTCTGTGGTAGAACCGACTCCACTAATACCAATTTTTCACGAACAGTCCTCGGGGCCTGTGTTGTGACTACCCCAAGCCCGCCTTCCATAGGCCAGGGGCTCATTACTAGCACCATAGGCATAAATCCCGTTAAAAGGGAAGGAATTTCCTTTATAAAAGTAAACAAACACAACAAAATACGCAAGCTAAAGTAAACACTACGTAAACTGAGTACAAAGGTAAGAGATGGAAAGTAAATGGTCCAGTATACAAACCCAACTGAAAGTACAGTACAATCGAAAAAAGAAGAGTACAATAGAAAAAACAAACAGTTTGAAGATAGAAGTTGCTCATGGGTCATCCAACTTAGATACTACCTGAAGGGTAGGTACAGATAGCCTCCACAATGCTCTCACCCGCCAACCTCCATTGAGTACCGTCTCGTCGTCATGTCTACCTTTGGGTGATGAATCATCATGAGGTCCACCTCCAGGTATCGTCCATTCCTCATACACTCGGTCTCTATCAGCGTTGTCCACTGTCTGTATCCAATACAATGTGGTGCGGGCATAGCCCGTGCAGGGTTGAGTATAAAGATACTTAGTAAGGACCCTGAGACCCTCAAGGTCTCCCTAAATCCAATAAGGATAACCATAAAGAAAAGATACAAATACATAGTATCAACCAAATATACTTAGGTATATTCCCATTCATATACCTATGTCATCAACCCCAGTTCGGCTCCAACACACGAGCCCAAGTACAACCTAGTCCACACAGGAAATCATAGCCCAGTCCACACTAGAAATCACACCCCAGTCCACACAGGAAATCACTACCCAGTCCATACAGGAAATCACAACCCAGTCCACACAGGAAATCACAACCCAGTCCACAGAGGAAATCACAACCCATTCCACACAGGAAAACACAACTCATTCCACACATGAAAGCATCCACAGAGGAAATCACAAACCAATCCACACAAAAAATCACAACCCAGCCCACACAAGAAAACACAACACATTCCACACATGGAAGCATCCACATAATAAATAACAACCTAGTCCACACATGAAATCACAACCCAGTCCACACAAGAAATCACCACCCAATCCACATAGGAAAACACAACTCAGTCCATACAGGAAATCATCCACACAGGAAATCACAACTCAGTCCACAATGAAAATCATCCACATAGGAAATCACAACCCAGTCCACACAGGAAATCACCCACATAGGAAATCACATCGATGATAAGGTTTTAAGGTCATGACTCAGCTTACACAGGTATATTACTCATGAAGAGGGGTGGAGATGATTAGATGTAGCCTCTGAATCATCTCCTCTACCGAACACACATAGGATCCAAGTATAGAAGTTGTCACTGCCGAACCCACGTAGGATCCATGTGTCGTAACCATCGCTGCCGAACCCACATTGGATCCATGTATAGTCATCCCCACTTTCGATCCCACATAGGATCCAAATACAGTCGTCATCACTGCCGAACCCACAAAGGATCCATGTATAGTCATCCTCACTGCCAGCTCTTGGGTTCCCACACACAACACGATCGATTTCGGGATGGTGTGATCCACGTGCCAAGGGGCCGATACATCAACATCCACGAAGTCCCACGAAAAACTATCTCAAAGGAATTCCTCGTAAATGTGGTCTCAACGCAAGAGATTGCAAGTCAATTGGATGTCCGGTCTGTTGGTTATTAGCCTTTTAGTCCTGGGGGCCCGGTTGGTTTTCATCTTCTAACTAACCTGACCGTATCTCAACTGTACCTCGAACTCTCATAGGGTATACTCAAAGGGACCATTTTTCAATGAGATTTCCAACGCTGATTATAGTTCTTCAAACGGTCGTCCGGTCTGAAAGTTATCAGCATTTCCATTACAGGGGCCCGATTGGATTTTGGGTACAATCCAACCTGTCCACACTCAAACTGCATCCAAACCTCAGGTTAAGTATACAAAAATTTCTGTATCTCTAAAAGGAATCCAAAAAAATTCCACGCCATGTCAATCGGATGTCCGAAGCTCATGTTATAACAGTTTCCGCTCCGAGGACATGATTGGTTTTGGGTTCGAACAAACCTGGCTATACCCAAACTTTTCCGAATGCTTGATTGTAATATACCAAAAGGAAACTCTCCATTCATGGATCCCAATGCAACTTATGGTGCATCTATCGGAGTTCCGTAGCACATGATATGGGCGTTTGAACAAACCTTGTCCGAAAATAGGGGGTCTGGGCCCGTTCCGACCGGGACCAATACCCCCTGGGTTGGCCCGGCCCGGCTGGTGCGGACTGGCCCGGCGCCAGTGGCCCGGCCCGGCACTGGCAGCCCCACTTGGCCCAGCATGGGTGGGCCGGCTCGGCCGATGCGGCCCGACCCGCACGGACCACGCGGTTTGTCGTGTGGCTGGGTGACCAGGCTAGGTGGCAGCGCCCAGTGGGGCCCACCCTAGCAGCTAATTGGGGGGGGGGGTTTACAGCACACCGGTTTCTACGAATGGACAACCACAATGGTTGACCTTTGGTTGACTGTGGGACCCCTCATTGTGTCCCGCCTGTTGATGGTGACGGCGACCGGCATGCCGGCCGACATTTGAATGACTATGGGATCCCTCATTGTGTCCCGCCTCTTAATGGTGATGCCGGATGGTACAGCCGGACACCCTTCAGTACCACCGTAGCGTTAGGCCACGGCTTCGTTCAACCAGTGCGGCGTCACGCCATGCCCCACTTCCATCGTCCCAGGATCCCGCGCGGCCGCAGGATACACCATGTCGCACCGCCACGGAAAGCCGCAGCGGGTCTTCTCCGGCAGTGCGCTAGGGAGCCGCCACCTCGAGGCTGTCGGATGGCTCCAGCCGCCGCCTCCGGTCACCGGCACTGTCGTTCCGGCATGGCGTGCCGACAGCCCCTTCCACGAACCACCAAATGTGCTCCGGTGCTCCGATTCGCCCATCACTTGTGCCTGCGGCTTTCCTGGGATTCATTCTTCACCGCGATGGCATCCCAATGCCGTTACGGTCTCTTTCACCATCACCCATTGACTCGTAAACAAAAGAATGATCAGCAGAGGGTCCGTGGTTGTTCATTATCCAGTGCCCTCCGTATTAGAGGCTCAAACCTAAATTAATCAACATCATGGGTTTAATTTATTCAAAAATGAATTATACCAACACACTACAAATTAAAAACCCACGCACGTGGTAAAATTCACTAATACTCTAATTATGAATATCCCCCTACCTCGATAATCGATGTCGAACAATGGCATCATGGTTGACGGGGTCACAAGATATGGATTCATGGACGTCAATAGAGAGTGTATGAGGATGAAGCGGCGTCTCCCCTTTTTTTCACAGAGATAAGTTTGTAAGGCGTGGCGCGTTCTCGTTCTTCTTTAGAGGGTTGAAGAACGAAGCTTCCCATATTTCTTCAGAGGTTACCCCACCATATTATTGGACAAAACAATGGTGTAACAACCTATTCCCATTTAAAGACAATCCACCCTTTTCAAATTTATTCCAAACATTAATTATGTGTGATGGAAACATTAATGGTGGAGAGGAAGGTGGAGAGGCTACATAAATTAAGAGGAGTTATCCAATTAATTCAAGGGGTAATAAAGAGTGGTTAAAGAGTTTTGGAATCTGAAGGGCTGGGGGTCATGTGGGCCCCAACTCACATTTATCATTACATGGGTAGTTAGGAACTAGTGTGTTCCACCACAACTCCCTCAAATAGGATATAACCACTTAGATATAAATAAAAATTATTCCACAATTTTTATTAACTTCATATTTAATCCAAAAAATTTCACATCTCCTCCCGAGCAAACGCAATTGCGGTAAAGGTTCCCTTAAGCAATTACCAGTGATGTGAGTTATTCTGTGCCCTCAGATTTCAATTATGAGATCCAATTAAAAAGATAGAAAAACCCACTCATTCCTTTTCTAAATATACCCGATCATAACTTCAAGAAATTGATTACTAGAACACTAGGCCTCAGAATCAAGTTCCGTCAAAAACTGTGCACTCGTAAAGATCCAAAGAAATTAAGAAAAAAATTTCCTTGAAATTTTCGGGCCTTTACACTATAGTTGGGACGATCTTCATCTCCTATATTGTTCGGCCATTTGGGCCTTGGAAATTGAACAAAATTCTTTTCCAGAGCTGAAATGATGTAACCAGAAACTTGTTCATTTCAGAAATAGTATGTTTTTCTCCTTAAATCATCATTTTTTTCATCATGGGTATCTTTGATCATATTGATGAAATGGACTCTATTGTTGATGCTCAGGAGGTGGAGCCCTTTGAGAAGATGAAGTTTGTGAAGTAGAGGGAGGTATGGGTGCTTGTTTAAGCATAACTGTAGTAGTCTCTACTTTAACTATTCTCTTTCATGGTGCTGATTTAATTACACGAGCTTTATCCTTAGTCTTTATAAGAGAGTCTTCATTCTGTTGAGCGATTGAAGTAAGGTCTCAAAACCCTCCTGTGTATTTCACAGGGATCAACAGTGTGTGCAACTCATCATGAAAATTCTCCACATAGATTGGAAACAATTCCTCCTGAGGGAGTGCTAAGCTCAAGGAATAGGTTAATCCCTTCTAGTCAGAAGTGAAATATGAAACCCTTTAACTCTCCATTTTCTTACAATTTTGAAGACAAAAAATTGTCATCTTTGTGAATGTTGAGATAAATTTAATAAATAATCGTTGACGGAGATCCTCCCATCCTGTAATTGATCGGGATTGCAAGCTTTTGTAACAGACAAAGGCAGGACCTTGTAATGACTATACAAAGCACCTGAGCTTAACAGATTCTTGTTTCTGAGGGGTTCCCCTCATTGGGTCACAACGAGAAAGAAAATGTGTTATGTGTTGCTCTGGGTCTCCCGAACCATTAGAAACTGAGAATGTGGTGCTTTCAAAATTTGATGGGGGAGGAATTGCTTCTACCCATTCATGGTAAGATCTATTCTCTGGTTTAACTGGTGCACGTTTTCCTTCCATAGCATCCAACAGATCTGTTAATGATTCAATAGTAGTCAATTACTTTTGATAAAAATCCGGTTGATCTTGGACCTGTGCCGCTGCAATAATTGGAGCATGGATAGGTGTGGCGACCGGTACCGCAACTATGGATAACAGAACTAGTTGTTGTTGCGCCTGACCCATAGGTGAAGACCTATGAGGGTGTACTGGTATAAGAGTATACTCTTTATCCATCTCAGTAGCCGCAATAAATTCCCATGGCATACTGACTCCATCAAGCTTAGGAGGAAGATTACTTTGAAGTAGTTCTGTATTCAACCTTTTCAATTCCTTCATTTCATATTCCTGTTGTGCAAATCTTTGCTCTAGTGAGAGCAATTGGCCTTGTTCAAAGGAAGGGTATGTAACCTGATTCATTCCTTTCCCCTTGTTGGCTCCCTTTAGGAGAGGAGGATGTGGGTTACCTAATGGATTACCCAGATACTAGGCAATCCTTTGATTTTGTGTACTCACAACTTCTTCATTTGTGTTTGTGCATACAACCTCTTTAATAGGCGATTCCTCATCTGATCCCTCTGAGTGAACCTCGTCTGGGGGATTAGAAACAGTGTAATTGATTACATTGATTGTTGCATAATGCATTGTATCACTTTTATTGACATTTCTATGATATTTCCTTTATCCATGTCCTTGTTGAGACACTGCCATTTGTTGATTTGATCCCTCAGGAACTTCATGACGAACCATAATGTGGAGGGAATCTCCTAATAATTTGGCTCTTTGTTACTCTTGTGGCATATTCCCTAATCGAGAGAAGACAGTCTTTATTTTAGAGATATATTGAGGATTTGAAAAAGTCCCCAATCCTATGGACTGGGGTTGTTCCTGCTCAACTCCTTAAATCCTAATTGTTGATTCTGAGAGTTGGGTAAAAATGATTCCCCACTCTGGAAATCTGGGGTGGTTCTTGACATTCTATATTGGATACATTTTTGAATGCTCTCTTGATCTTGAAGACATTATTATGGAAATTAGCTGGATGAATCAACCTACATCAAATCTTATCACCTGGTCTAAACGACCATTGGATGGTTTCTGACACTTTTGTCACTTAGTGATGTGCTTGTTCCAAATGAGAGTCATGTTCAATATTCTCGTTTTCCTAATGCAGGAGTAATTCAACAACTTGTTCTTTGTATTCCTGATTTTGAGAAGAACTAGTTGAGGACTATTCTTGAGCAAGGCTTTGATTACAAACAAAGCCGATTGTATATGGCCGGTCGTGGGCAATAACATTGCATGAAACCACTTTAGGTGGGCTTTGCTGACTGGAGAGTACAACAAAATGTAGTGCTCCATGAATACCCCATCCCCTGATATGAATACCAGATGGGGAATTGGCAATTTACTGGCGCAATTTTCTTAGTGCGCCAAGGCATGAATGCTGAAGGGCTCTCTGCAGATTTTCAACCTTCGGATATCGAGAAACTGAGAGAGATGACAATTCACTTTGGCGTTGTATCCCTTATATTATCTTGAAATGATTTTCATATTCATCATAAGTTAATATTTTATTTTTCAACTAACAAAGTGTTTTCCACATGTTAAGACAAATATCATAAATTCCATCTTCCGTCAACATCTCTGGAATGTCATACTGAGAATCAACCAAATGACAAAACATAACTGTCACTTCACCTTTTGCCAGTTGTTTTCTCATATTCAATACTTCCTCTTTATGATTTAATGAAAATTATTCTACCTAGTTAGACGAGATCTGGTGCTTCTATGTTGCTTCATCGTATTAAATAAGATTTGTAGAGAAATCAGTGATTAAACTAGAAGATTCATGACATAGGGGTGGCTCGGAGAATGAACTACACCCTAGGGAAACTTCTGATTGAGAAAGTATTTCACCTACTAATGGAAAATCATCGGACATTACTGTCTTTACATTTTCAAGTGCCTCAAGATAAGAGGGCTTTATCATCACTACATTATACATTGTATAATTTTCCAAGAAATATGTATTATTACTACGGATAGGACTTTCACAGCTAAATTCATCATCATGGGGAGGACCACCATGGTGGGTTACATCAATAGATTAAAAATTTTGCTCCGTGGTATTTTGACCACACAAAAGATTCATGTGGCTCTCATCTGAAGATAAAACATTGAGATAAACCGAGTTGTAATGAAGCAAGACTTCATGAGGAAGTGTCTGATTTAGACCTTAAGAATTAATTTCCCAACTATTGGGAACTTAGAGATTTGAATCCTTAGTTGTGATAGATAATTGTCTGAGTGCATTATGATCTCTAGCATCGAGCAGGGCCCTGTTACTGATTATCCCTTCATTTATTGACTATGTTGGGAGGGTATTCTTCTTATATGCCTTCTAAATCACTTTAGGAACCACTTGTTGACGAAAGTGGTCATTATGGGCAAGTGTATGTGTCTGCTCTGGAGAAAGGATTAGGTTAGGCTAACTATCTCTGATCAAATTAGGTGTTTGTGCCAAACTTGGTTGTCCGTATGATATGGGGGAGTACGCCCCACATCCATCTTGGACTGGAACAGATGTGGGTGTCTATTCCGGAGTGAACTGTTGATGTGTCACTCCACTGGTAGGGATATATTTATGTGTCTTTCCTTGAGATGTTGCTGAAGCTGTTATAATATCCTGGCAGGCATCTAGAATATGATCATGGATTTTCGTCTGCTCGTTCACCATAGACAAAATGATCTTTGTGACTTTAGTGGCTGGAACATGGATATACGTCCATTCCATGCTTAGATTAGGTTTATGTGCCTGCTCCTATCCTCCTTTTCCTATCAGTGAATTCTGACAGTACTCATGTATGGGGGCAGAGAGTTGAGTCTGCCTCTTATTTGTCAACGGAACTTTCCGACTAACTTCTTCGGGTGCTACCAAATAAGACTATTGGTAGGCTTGATCAATACTAGTAGGTGTATGTTTCTACTGACTGCATTTGACCGAACATGGTTGAAAAACTTCTTCCAATGCTGAAAAACGAGGCTGCTGGTTGGATTGGGGAGTGTAGGCAGGTGTATGTGCCAATATACTAGTTGTCAACGCATTGGGTTGGCAGGCTCCATCATATGTAGTTAGACAAGCCTGCTAACCAGCTGATGATTTATAAATAGGTGTATGTTATTGTCTATAGTACTCCACCTGAATTTCCTGGTGGGATTGGCGTGCTGCTGCCAGATGAGTCTGTTGGACAGGAGGATTAATATAGACGGGTGTGTGTTCTTGCTCGTTGCTTTCCACCAAGTAATGTTGGTGGAATTCTATGGAAATATCTGAGATAAAAACCTACTCACTGTTAATCATTTTTCGCCTCTGGTAGTTCATCATTCCTACTCGGGTTTGAGGATCCTTAGCCGAACTCTTGGAGATGACACCCTCATCATGTTGAGGGCTGACTGTCGCATGAGTCTGGCGGTGATTGTTGGTGGGAGCCTTCGGGAAGGACACTTGTTTCCTTGATTTAAGTCCCTGAGGGACTTTCTCATTCACCTCCTCAGAATATGGGATGGAATGGTTGTTGTTTTCTAGGGGTAATGACCCAAAACGGTTAGAGACGGTGGTTAGCACCACATACAACTTGATCACAAGTCATCGTTGTCCGGACGAACAGAGTGAGTTGTTCACTTGGAGGGCTTGTCGAGCAGCCTCCAGAGTTGGAATGGTACCATGTTGATGGTACTCCTTAATCAACGGATTAAGTACCCAGTGTTGAAGATGCTGAGTAGGTGATGTCATCCTCATATCGGACGATGATCCACCAGGAGTAGCAGTATATGCATTCAAAGAATATGTTTTTACAGTAGAGGCATTCACTGATGTGACCTTAAGAAAAGCCATTCTTGTAATGCAGAAGATCTCAGAAAAGAGTGCCTATTTGATATAACAAACATAATCAAGATTATTTCAGCTGTTATATCTTTTAGATGAGCACATATGTTATTGATTGCTTTGTTGGCCCTCTAATTGAGTTTTAAATAGGGGCCTAAAAAATAAAAAATAAAACATCATTTTAACTTGCTTAATGATTCATGTCAGGTTCACCATTTTTTGTTTCCTCTAGAATTGGGAATGACCTCACTGATTTAATGTTCAAAAATTCCAAGTGTTTTCTAACGGGATTTTTCGTAGAACCGGAAACATCCAAAGATTCCATATCCATTTGGACCTACTTTCCAAATGTAGGTGCTCATTAGTTGTGAACTGATGAGGATTAAAAAATTTCATTGGTGTAGAGGATGGGAGGTTGGACTCATCACACCTTTTTCCAGGGAATTATTGTCTACTCTAGGACTCTCTTTATAGATTTAAGTTTTTTTCGTAAATCCTTATTACATTACCAAGTATAAATTGAGATTTCCTATAGATTTGAAAATAAATTATTGATATATAGGAAATTTAGAGAATCTTTTATTTGTCTTCGAGGTTCTTCATCGACAGAGAATCATCTGTATTTGTTAGATATTATCATTCAATGGTATCCTTCAATACATTATATAAAAGTTTCTTGGTCATTATGATTACCATACTAGTTCTAAAGCCACTCAGTGGGGCAATTTTTGTTTATTTTCATTCAGAAGGACATGGATAATTTCAAAGTTGGGATCATACCTGCAGATAGGCTACCTACTTATCCTTTGTTTTGGAAAAGCAATCAGAACCCTCATTGTTCGAGTAAGGGTGTATGATGTTTATGAATGATTGGTGGCTCAAATAAAGATTTCATAGTTACTTTTATACTCTAAGCTCACATGAGTCATGCTTAGTGTGAGAAACAAGAGGTATTGGTAAAACCAGAAAATTGTGCCATCATGAGAAATGATGTGGGGATTATGTATGTATGACTTCCCAAATAGATGAAGATTATGATTTACTTCATGGATGAAACCCGGGAACAAGGTCCATAATGGTATATATGTTTTTTGGAGATTTGGGTACATTAACTAGGGGCTTAATTTTGTGGAAGATGCCCAAATTAGGTGGGGACTTGTGATTGGGTTTTACTCCTGATAAGGAAGCCCAGATAAAATGTAAATTAAGACTGTTTTAAGGGAATTATGTCTGGGGATTACATCTGAAAAGGAAGCCTAGGTTAATGAATTTTGGATTTTGGGAACTTGGGGATTATTCCTTAGGAGGATGCCCAAAATTAAGGGAACTTAATGACTGGGGAGTACTCCTGAAAAGGAGGCGCAGATCAGGGGAGTTGGGGCTTACCCCTAAGGAGGATTCCCATATTTGTTGACTTTCAGACTGGGGATTACTTTTAAGGAGGATGCATGGATTAGGAAATTACGATTAGGACATACTCCTAAGGAGGATGCTGAAATTAAGGGAACTTGGAATGGGGATTACTCCTGAAAAGGGGGGCCCAGGTTAAGGATTATCATCATAAATGATGAGGATTAATGGATTAAATCTCTTACCTTAGTGACATGAGGATATGTAAATCACTAGGTTTTAAGAGATATTCCACAGAATTCCTTTCAGATAAGGAAGTCAACAGAGAAATCATGTCATGAATGTCTTTGGAGAGAGTTTTGAATGCTTAATTATGAAGAGGATGAGTGGATATGCATAAGAGAGGTGAAATAGGTAGGAGGGGCACCCAAAAGAAGGTGGGACGCAAGTCCTGTGTGGGCTCACAAGTCCTGGTCGCGCAAGTATACTTGCGTGACACAAGGGTACTTGCGTGACGGTAAACCCTTAAAGTAATACGTGGGAGAGGATTGGCTCAAGCCCATAGTATTATCCCTAGGGGATTACAGAAAGGTGGCACACAAGTTATGTTGAAGGAGTAAGGCGATGTGCAAGTGTGGAAATTTCCCCTAAGGGCTATCCATTCTGGCGCACAACTGTTGATGAGTTTCAACACTAAGGTATTCCCCTCCCTCATTAGATCTTCCGCTATAGGTAATAAATTACCTTAGTAGTGTTTAGAAGCTTTCAGAAGAGACTGGGGTACCGGGAGCTCAAATATGAGTTCTTGGGATTTTTCTGTCCTTGAAATGGGGGCCCACAAGAGTATTTATACGCTGGAGAATCCCCATGGTTACAATTCAAAGAGGGCGCGCAAGTCACCTACACGGCTTGTAAGTCACCTGCACGACTTTGGTTTAACATGCGTGACCTAAGTGCATTTGACTCTTTGTTCATGCCATGTCAGTTTTTGATGTTTCTTCAATGTATGAATCACTTTGGGTTCAAGGTATTTACTCTTTTCAGTGGATAGACTCTGTGATGAAAAAGGAGCTTCAGTACACACAAAATAGATCAGAGTTCTAGTTATTCAGATGAACTGTACTCCCTTGATACCACATTGTTAGAAACCATCCCCCGGGGCCCGTGCCGTGACTACCCCAAGCCTGCCTTCTATAGGACAGGGGTTGGCGACTAGAACTAGAAAGTCATATCCCTAAAAATAAAATGAGTTTCCATTTAAAATATACAAATACACCAAGTAGAATACCACAAGAAGAAAAAATTAAGTAAACTCTTGTAGTACAGAGTGCTGAAAGTGAAGGGTCTGGAATACAAGCCCAACAGGATTAAAATCACAAGTACAACTGAAAAGTACAAAACAACTGAAAACCGAAAGGCATCATCTGGTTCATCCACCATAGATCCTACCTGATGGGTAGGTACAAATCACGATCATTAGTCCTAGCGTCACGTGGTGCCAAATAATCCACTTCCAAGCATCATACAGTCCTATCTCCCTTAACATTGTTCAATGTTTTACATTATCTACACATGACAGATCATGGTGCGGGTGAAATCCGTGTAGGGGTGAGTATGATGATACTCAGTAGGGACCCCGAGAGCCCATTGGTCTCCTAATGTTCCACAATGGACAAACTAAAAAGTAGAAACCCAACTCTACTTAGTTATATGCCCAATCATATACCCATTGTTTCAATATATACTCATATCATACATGAGGTAAGTATACCATTAAGGTATCACCACTAAGGCAGAAGTACCACATGTAACACCATGAAGATAGAAATACCACACAAGTAAAACAATTAGTCCAAAATGTGTCTCAGCTCAAACAGGGTATTAGTGAAGTAAATAAGTACATATGATTAGTCATGAAGCGAGATCATCTTATTCCCTCATTAGGCACTACTTCTAAACATATGGAGTCTGACCCACACATGATAGATTTGTTACTAACCCCAGTGGAATCACATAGAATATGTCCCAAACAGGATCGATAGGTTACTAACCCCCGTTAACCCAACAGTATCTGAGCCCCACATGATCAATTTGCAATGACAAACACATGATCATTGAGAAATGAACCAAATAGGATCTGACCCACACAATACTGGTATAATCATTCCCACATAGGATTACTAACACTAACCCACACAGGATCTGACCAACACAGGATTGGTGCATACCCACATAGAAACGCTCTGTACTATCCATCGTATGATCTGCCTGTATCCTCTACCTCAGTGCCAGCCACTAGATTCCTTTCACCTGGTGTGCATGTGTTCAGTAAAATCTTCTTTGAGTTATCGGTTGTAACTCGAAAACTATTAAGATTTACAAAAGAGTTACTTAAAGGACCACCATGTCATAAGGGTAAGCTCTGGGGCCCGGTTGGATTGGAGTTCGATGAATCCCTGTCATACTCCAACTGTCTTCAAAACACATTTGGTGTATACCCATAAGACAATCTCTATAACAAGATCCCAATGCCACAAACAATTCATCCAATAGATATTGGTTTCTCTTGATATTTCCCTTTTAATGTTCTGTTTCTTTGTTAGGCCTGGGTCCAGTCCGATTCGGTCGGACCTGCTCAGCCCGACACGAGCTGGGCCAGACCATGTTGGGGTCATCCCATTGGGAAAAGTTCTAGACCAGCATGCAAAGGGACTACCCACAAAGGGCAGCCCGACCTCTATAGGGTGTCCTAACCCATATAGGGCAGCATGCAATGGGAAAACTGCAAAGGGCGGTCGTCAAGGGGGCTGCCCAGCTGCGTAGGGGACGGCCCGCAGGGGGGTATCCCAACTGCATAGGGTGCAACCTGCATGGTGTAGCCCAGCCACATAGGGTACGTCTTGTAAAGGGAGTTCTAACCTCATAGGGAGCTTCCCGCAAGGGGGTGTCCCATCCGTTGTCCCCCTTGTCTGGAAAGGGGGAAACCTTTCACCCTGGGGTCCTGAAAGGCCCAAAAGCCGTTCAGTTTTGTGAAATTTTGTTGCCACGAGGGAGCCACCTGGTCGCTGTGGAAGCCACGTGGTAGTTTCCTCCCCCACTGCAGCTTCAACTGTGACTTCTACTTTCCAAAGGCAAGGTGGTAACATCACCTCTCCCAATCTCCAGTTTCGCACTAGTCACTCCACCTCGCCATCCATGGACGACTGATATGTCAGCCACTTCCTTCATCCACCATGGATAATGATCTGTGACCCACAGCTCACCGGTGGTGCGTGATGGTGTGACACACTTCCTCTACGGTCATCCGATGACAGAATCACCAAATATTTTTAAGGCTTTGTGTCGTGTCCTCCTCTTGAGGTGTCCGTCATCATGCCAAGTCCATCGATGTTGGTCAGTGCTAGGATGCCAGTGTTTTTCCACGAAGGATGAAAGGGATGCATAGTAGCAACAGGTTTGGTTTGGGTTCATTAGGACCAGCGCCATCCATGTTACCTTGTATACTTGATAGAGGATAAAGGGTATCAATATAATTCACTTGAATTTAAAACAATAATAAAACCCCTACTTGAGGTTGTTGGGGGGCCTTCGCACATAAAGGTGGATCAGTGATCTTCGCTCCCACTAGAGGCATCCAATAACGTTGTTTTCACATCTTCTTTTGAGTTGGGGTTTTGGTGTTTCTTGTCTACACTCACCGATACCAGTTCCACCCTCTAAGGGTTTGGCGTATCTTCACTCCTTCATCACTTCATTTCTTGGTAAATCTACCCTGGTGGTTCCCCTGAAGAACCATATAAATAGGATAGGGGGAGGGTAAGTAACGACGTTGGGAATTAATGGGGCTCATTAACTAGGAAGTATCCAAATTTCCCAAACGTTGTTGTCAATTAGATTTAAGGGTCAATACATTTAATGGATTGAAACATCACTGGTCCCATACTCTACTTTTCCATTGGAGGATATGATAGAATATAAAATAATAAAGTTTTTTTTATTTCTTTTAAATTATCAAAACTTAACTTCTTCCCCAGACCTAATGTGGTCATTGTAATGTAACCCTTATGCGAATCCCAGTACTACAGATTCTTCAGTTCCCATGGATTTTTAATTCGAGCACCAGTTAAAAAAATGAAAATGCAGCTCAAGCGTTTATAGACCACACCTAAACAAATTATTAGAAATTAATTCTGGGACTCCAGGCTTTGGAATCAGACGCCGTTAATTTTCGTAGATTTGTAATAATTCCACATAAAAAAATTTAATGGAAAATCGACATCTTTACATTTATATAATACATTTTATATACAAATATAAGGTATGAAAAATTATAACAACATTAGTATACATTTATATCACATAAATAAATAATAATGAAATATGTTCATCTTAAAAAGTTATTATAGTTCTAGATAATTGGATCCTCACACACACATGTGATAAAAAGCACTATGTACACACATTCTGTGGCACTAGAAATAGAGGATTCATCTATATCATATAGGGAATGTTTCTTGTGCTAATTAACTTTTAGAATGTTTTATAAATAATCAATTCATTGATAGGGAAAATCCAAACTAGTTTCTTCCCCAATAACTTAGTAACTACCTCATATTTTAGGTTATATACTATAATTAAATGATGGTTAATTTGTTTTAAGCAACCTTTATTTAATATTAAATCCCATTCTACCATTTAAAAAATTTATTTATTTTAAAACAAATAATATTACTAAAAAAATTATCATTTTTTCTATACAATTCCCAAAAGTAAATATTAAAACCAATTTAATCATCTTTACCCAATGGGAATATAAAATAAATTCATAATTCAATTTCATAATTTGCATTCACAGTTAAATATAGAAATTTAATATTTATCATTTTCTCTAAATTCCATAACAAACCAACAATTCATTGGAATTGTGGTTAATAAAAATCATTCAAAAATTGAAATAAAAAAATATAAATTTATGTAATTTCAGAAAACACGTACGAATTAATTGGAATTGGGTTTATTTTAATTTCATTCAAAAATCCAATTTTAAGTCCTCAAATTAAATGGAATTTGGTTTTTTTATACAAACCAATTGAATGTAATTTCATTGAAATCAATTAAATTTATTTAAATGAAATTAAGTTTATTTTTTTAATTCAAACAATTGAAGTTAACTAAATCAATTTAGGGTAATCAAAATTTATGCATCATGATATTATAACCTATATCATTATCAATGGATATCGATTCACCAGACCATAATCCTGATTTTTCTATTAAGAATGATGATCATGGGAAACTAGAAGCTAGGATGAAACCTAGGATTATGATCTCAAAACATAGTTTATCATATCCCCCAATGATCCATTGGAATCTACTGAACCCTTGTAAGGAGAAGATTGGTAGTATAAGATAATTATTAGTTAGAGGAAACTAAACATGAGATGATTGAAAAACCTTATTCAAGATATTATAAACCTCATCTAGTATTCTAAGGGGCCAAAAACTTTTCATGAGGGATACATTAGATTAATAATTCATCAGCGGTTCGTAAAGTTCTGTTTGGTAATAAAAGGTTGGTTTCATGTAATTTAAAATATTTTCGGATTAATTAATTATTTTTGTTATTTGTTTTCTAGATCTACATGGTTATACTAAACTATGCAGCCCTGTCATGTTGTTTTTTAAATGGGGATCATTATTTATCCAAATAGGGTGTATGGTTTTAAAAACCATGAACCTGCAATGGAAAACCTGACTAACTGGGTTTGAAGGGTTTGTCTTGAGAGGGCGTAGGGGTTTGGAAAACCAAGAACTAATTATGAAGTAGACATAAATTTACCAAACTCTTCAAAATTTCAACCCAAAAGAACCCCAAATTTAACCTAACCATATCATAGAAAAATAGTGGAATAAAAATAACTGAATGTATTAATATAATGATACAACATCCTGAACATAGAAACCTTCTATCCAAGGATAACCTATATAGAAGAATCTATGCATAAAAATGAGGCCATTGCTCTATCATCAGTTGCTCCCTCTCCCACATATCATTATTATCTTATACATCCAGCCATAGAACTCATCCGAGAGGTATGATCTTTTCTATAATTACATTATTTTCATTATCTACTATACAGACAGGACATTATATCATGGATAAATCATGTTCAACACCAAGATCACACAAGCTCAAAACTAGAAATGGATCAGATGGAAACATTCGTATTTGAGATACATGGAAAATGTCATGTATCGATGTCCATTATAGCAGAATTTATAATCTATTATAAAATATTCCAATTCATTCAAAAAAACTCAAAATGCATAAAAATGAGGGGCATCAAATTTCATTTTCCTCAAATGTCATTGATGAACCAAATGCGGAGAATCTATCAAAAACACCTTGTCCCCAATTGAAAACTCCAAAATTATATAAACATGATTAGAATAAGACTTATACTAGCTCTTTGATTTCAATATTCAATTATGAAATTACTGAATCATTTTTTCCTCTCGAGAACCATGATTGGACCAACATGGGACAACTCACCAATATTTGACCAACATAAGAATTATTTGCATAGTCAACCCTGCAAGTCCTCAAAATGAGAGATTATGATTGAGTCATCATAAATATTATTATAATTAAACTCAACCAATATAAAATTATTATCTTAAGACAATGAAAATTTGAGAAGATAAGCTTGAATAGTATACCCAAGAATCTTTATAGCTCATTCTAGAGGGCCATCTGATTGTGGGTTTTATACCCTGCTCATGCGGACATGAGATATCCATGTCTAATAAATGGATCTCAAAAAAAATAAGTGAACCAAGAATACATATAATAGGCTATACATGATTGAACATGGTAAAATTGAAAAATCACCATCACATAGAGATTTCACACCTCCTCAACTTTAGATGCATTATGAATTGGAAAAAAGATAATCAATTACTTCAATTGATCAATCACAACCCAAATCACTTTCTTCAATCTCATGGTACAAGGAAAACCGAACATAAATTCCAATGTTATCTCAAATCAAATCCATGTTGGGACAATATGTATTTCACAAAAAACTGATGTTTTCTTGTTCTCTACCACAACCCATTGTCACATTTAAAAATGATATTAAATATCCACCATTTGATGACTCACACCAAGAAACCGAAACCAACACCACTTTTCATAAAACATCTTTATGGTTCATAGGTGAAATGATCATGCGGAATTATGGAGATCACCCTTAATAGCTTTCTTTAGAGGCAGTAGAACAGTTAAGAAATTATTATAGAATATAATTCCCTATCTGGGGAAAAACAACTCAAATATGATCTCCCACCAAAAATATACTCTATAATGCCTCATAACTCATCATTAATATCATTCTCTTAAAGAATTTATTTAAGATAAGTGGATGTAAATTGAACACTGGACAATAAAACCTTAGCCCAAGGTTCCTGGACTCCAATATGAAACACTGCCAATAGATCAATAAAGTAGCACTCTTTAGAATATTCAATCATTATTTTGGCCAGATGTTTCTTTCTCGGGGAATATCTGACAACATTCCCTTTCAACATGGTATACAAGATGATAAAATAAAAGGATTGTATTTGTTCCACCCAAATCATCTGGAATTTAAATAAATGTATTTTAGAGATGATATAACTCAAGCTCTTAGGGTCTAATAACATGGTAATCATTTCACCATAATAGTTATTCCACCAACTCTTAATTGTGTGAATCATAGATTCCTATTCAGTGTAATTATTCAGATGATTATTCAAATTTATCATAAGATGAAGATACCCATATGAAACAACATGATCGCCATTCCTAAGGAAGAAACACATGGACAAACTCAATGCATCACATAAGACCACATATCTATGTAAACCCTTTAGAATATTCCACATCAGTGTGGTAGTCATATGAACTTTTTGATCAATAAATGACCTCAGACATTATTCATCCCAAGAAAAAATTAAACCATTCAAAGATAGACTAGTCATCAGAGAAAAAAAATTAGGTTTCCTTGATGAATAAATATTAATATCTATATATACACAAGAATATCTAAATAATAGAAACCATTGATTTTTTTTACCATATCATGGTATCTTTCACCTACTCAAGATCAACTAATATCCCACATTCTGAAACCACTTGTCCCAATTACAGAACTTCTCAAATATAGAAATCACATTTCAAAATCATTGAATAATGATGGATATTTCATTGATAACATAGATCTATTGAATATTATGATCATGTTACACCTTTGACATAGGGTAAACAAGGATGTCATCAGAAAATTATACCATGATGGAATCGACATACACATGGAAAAATCATATTCATTAAATCCATAATTACTAAAGTAAAATTTGATAGTCCAACGGGCACAACAATGTACTCATAAAGGTTGTACCATCTATGAAATGGGGGTTTTAGAATTTCAGATTTTTTCATCCTTATATTTTAGTAACCATATCCATGGTCGATTATTCATAATGACATCACACAATTGAGCTACTCAAATAGATCACCAATCCGAGGAAACATATTCTTTTTCATTATCGCCACTCAATTATGATTTTGGTAAGCTAAACATAGGTGAACTAATCCTTTGGAATTCATAGAATAAAATAACTGACACTGCTCCAGATGAAACATTTCTAAATATAAATAGATTATCTAAAAGATCATCTATCTATGTTTCGAAATAAATTTGTTCCTCTAGATCCATGTGCTACGAGGTGATAATCACTGGTTCATTACCATGAAATAATTCAATTGTGAAATTTACATACCTTATCATTGGAATATATGAGATGTTAGAAGGAATCAAGTTTGGAATATTGAAATAAACTGGAACGAGATTACCGCTCAAAGAATCCTACACATGTTAAATGGGAACATTGATATCACACTCACAAAAATTTTAATAAAAAGATTTTCATCTAGACTAATTTGGGTGACATTCTCCTTGAAATTTACTGTACACAAGACAATGTTTAATAATGGAGGCATATCAAAGATGACAGTCTATCAAAACCTTATTTTTAGTGATCCAATCTATCCAAAATAGGACTTTAATTAGTTTCATGGCCTGGATATTAAAAAGTTAATGATATCCAGACATCTAATAGAGATAAAACACAAGAGGGACAATGGAGACCCTACTATCTATATCTTCTATTGGGTGTAGTAATATCCATAAAATAAGACAAAAGGACTCTGTGTGGTTATTTAGCATATTTAAAATATGGTTTGAAATAAATACATTAGATTCACAAATAATAAATAGAGAATTCATCAATGATTTAGCTGTATAAATGGTACAACATATTGTCTTTCGATCTTTATTTTGTAAATAAAAATAATCTCCCTCAGCACAAAGAAGACTCATTTTATATGTGTATGGATGGTACCCTTTTATATTGGAAGGTTATTATTTCCCTTCAGTTTTAGAATGAGATTGAGATCTAATGCCACTACGCAATGTGTAATAAAAGCGGAACAAATTCTATGATTTTCATGAGCATCAACAAGAGCCACAATCCTTGTGTTCCTTAGTGAAAGCCCACATTCAATTTCCTAGAATTAAACACTAAAAGCAAATATATGCACCAATTTTATGCACTGTAGGTGGTTTATAATGAGGCTAATGTCAAGAAACACCATGAAAATCGTTGATCATCTAATTTACACAGATCGAAATCACATTTCCATTATGAGATAATGTAATCCTTGATAACCTAGATATTTCTACTTGTTCTATTATAACCATACATGCTCAATCATTCACATCATAATAAGAAAGATGATTTGGTAAGAAATCATTACCTTGAATATCCTATTGATGTCTCAAGTTGAACCATTAAGCCTCAATATTATCATTTTATACTATCTAATGTTTCAAATGAATGAGAGAAGAAAAATATTTTTTATATTCCATCACAGTCATCTAAGTATACTAATGGTGGAACAATACTGTTTTCTTTTCCAACAGCATCAACTCTAGGTGGAAAGGGTGTGTGAAAAAAATATTGATGTCATTTTACTCTATGCCATCATGCTTCATCATCATCACCATTAGGACCCACCATATCTTTCTTAGTTATTCTATTATGATGGTGGAACACTACACCAAGGGTTTTTAATGTGTCACGAATAACCCATACAACAACCCCATTCTACTCAACCATTACTTAGCATCTTGTGGATCATTTTAGGCATTTAATGGTGTTTCCTTATAGAGAATGGATTCATAATAACATTCTCAATGTAAATCCATTGGTTTTTTCACAACTGGAGGATGAACGAGAACTTGTGGTGGTGCATATCCCAATGATTGGACATTACACACAATACACCTCATCCGAATTTGGGTCCACTTTATGATACAATCACTAAGGTCGGGTAGTAGCTTCCTCATAGATCTTATTCCCATTTCATATAATAGGCTTGATGAAATAAAAATATATATATATATATATAATAAATACATAATATTAACACTCAAATAGAGCAACATTGAATCTAATTCTCAACATGTAGAAAAAATAGTTTATGATTTTCATCCCATCTGATTCAATAGTAATGAAATAACAAGATCTATTACTCAAGATGAATTTTGTTACCACCACTATTAAAATAATGTTTTTTATGATATTTTATTTCTAGGAACAAAATATCATCTACCTTCTATGTCCATATATGATATCATAATGAATACTAACTTCATGAAAAGAAGATCGACAACTACATGATGCCACATTTTCAAAAACAAGAATGGGAACCCTAGTAACCGAATAAATAATATATTATTGTCATATACCAAAGAGAATTCTTGATCCAAATAATTTGGTGGCATGTAAATGGGATCATAGAAGATGAATGTGGGGATGATTTTTCCACAAACATTACAGAATAAAGAAAAATAACAAGTTTGAATACAAAAGAAACTATACTGGGAGACATGTACCACAAGTCACATATGTATGATAGCACAATGTAATATAGAATAGTATGAGTAATACAATATATTTTAATCACACAAACCCCATTGGACACAACACTCCAAGTCAAATTATTGACTGCCGGAACTACCACTATGTTATTCCTTACCCCTGCTCGAACAAAAATATAGATATTTTACAAACTCTTGAAGGCACACATAGGGTGTGAGATAATAACCTAGTAGGGTATTGCAATTTTTTCCACAATATGATGCCAATATAAAATTAAAAAATTAAAGGTAATTAAATTTTCATATAAATAGTTTTTTATGTTCAATATAATATCCCTAAAAATCACTCTTTACATTTAAAATGATGGAAATATATTTCAATCAATGGAAATAATATTAATTAAACAGAGAATTAAACAAATAGAATATATGAAATCATATATATAAAATAGATTATATAAATTCACTTATCATGTAAAATAGATTACAAAATTTGAATACATTTGTATCTAATATATAAATAAGCAATAAAAACATTCATCTTCTAAGAGTTATGATAGTTACATGTTATATGATCCTCAAACACTCGTGTTCTAAATCAAAATGTGTACGTACGTATCTAAAAATTAAAAATAGAGGAACAATATATGTCCCTCTGTGGAAGTATTATGTGATAAAAAATGATTTCTTAAGAATCAATCCACTCATAAGGAAATTAAAACCTGGAGTGTTTTTTCAAATAACTCACTGAAAAACAAGACATTCATGTACTCTAGTAAAAGTCAATGATGAGAAATGTATTTATAGTATCATTAAAATAAAAATAAATCGCATTCCCATATTTCAAAAATTCAAATTTTAATTTAAAATGAAGACGGAATTTTAATAAAAATCCATGCCTTTTCAGAGAGATAACATTGTTGATTCTATCAAAACAATTAAAAAAGAATTCCCCAATGTTAATTTGAAATCACATCACAATTCAATTTAACAATTCACATTCACAAATAATTTGAAATTTTTAATTTCAATTAATTTCCAAATATTTCATAATAAACCACTAATTTGACGGAATTGATTTTTTATGATCTTTTCATCAAACTCATTCCACAATTAAAATTTGAAAATTTTATATAAATGTGACCCAATTAAATTGAATTGTGTTTTTCCAATTTCATGTTAAAATCCAAATTTAAATCCACAATTAAATTGAATTGGTTTATTTCGAAAAAAACCAATTTAATTCTATTTATATGAATTTAGGAAATTGAATTTAAATAAATAATAATAATTAAATGAATAATTTTAGGGTTTATAATATTTTATCTTCATTATGGAACCACATATCTTAAGACTAATAGACCACATTTTTTCACACACTAATTGTTATTTTTCAACAAATAATTACTCAATTGTAGTAAATATAAGGCATGGGCAAAAACTAGTATTTAGATCTAATATCATTGTGTATTAGATCCCCAAAACAACTCGTGTATATAGGGAACCCTTGGGAGGAGAAGTGAAATAGTCAGGGATAGAGATTATGATGTGGAATCTAATAGGTATAAGATCAAAAGGTGGTCTTCAATAATCTATATACCTACTTTATGTTTCCAAAGGGCCAAAAATTGTCCTTGGGAGATCCATTGGATGAATAAATCCATCAAAGGGTGTAAATAGGTACACCAGGATCCAAAAAGGCATATTTCACATATTTAAAACAATTTTCATATTAATTAATAGTCTCATTCATCGATATTCTACAAAATCATCATTGTTATAAAAAGTCATTCATCATGTCCATGAAATTGAATTAAATGAGATTCTTGGTTCCACCTAATGGGTCATGTGGTCTAACAAATCGTGTGGCCACCCTAAAAACCCACACGGCCTAGATTTTCATGGTTTAGCTTGAAAGGGATCACTATTTGGGAAAACTATGTGTCAGTCATGCTCTAGCCTATATTTTTCTAAAATAATTAAAATCTCATTAAAAAATAAAATTAATCCAAAAAAATAATCCTAATAATGTGGGGATTAAACATTGATGAAAATAGTAAAATATTTTTACAAAATGAGTCTTTCAACATATTAAATGAATTTAATGTCATTTCAAAAAACATATAATCATTACAGGATAAAAAATATTTTTCATTCATGTATAAAATTTTAGTATAATTTTTCTATTTCTAGAAAATATGTATAAGATATTTCTATTAAATCATTCTTAAAAAGAGATAGATTTTAAAAAAAATTGATGCATTAAAATATACATAATATTTTGAAAAATTATTATATCATATGATGTTATATATACATCAATTTAATACACTAACAATTTCTATATGATAAGTCCCTAATGTATAATTATAATAAATAAGATGTGTACTAATAATAAATATGTTTTTATGCAATTCTTGTATTTTAGTTAGTGATTCAACTTGTAACGATTTTATAGTGATTTTCATGAACCTGATCATATCCCAAAAAAAGCCTCTCTAGATATACATTTTGTTGTTCATATAATTCATTGAAAATGGAATACCAAAGTGTTTCATCCTTTTTTTAATTAATGGATAAATAATTATTATTAGGAATACATCAGGAACCGGGTGGCACCACATCTCCTTTTGTATATAAAATTCATAACGTGATTATATAAATTTAAAAATCATATATTGTTTAATATATTATAATCTTCACAACTTTTGATTATATTATATTAACATCCTATATTATTTACAAAAACTATATAATAATTGAATATAAATTATTAATAGAAAAAATAACCAATTTCTAAATATTTAAAATGGTGAAATATTCCAAATGACCATATATATCAAATGGTCATATAATGGTCATCATACCTATAAACAGTATATTAAACAACATTAATTACATCAAAAAAATGATTGTTCCAATTTAGATTCACAATATTTCCATATACAGATGAAATGAAGGTGTATTGGTGGTGGATGGACATGTTAAAATTTTTATAATAGTGATACTATTGAATGAGATCAGTGAAACAACTACATCAAAATGAACAATTGTATTGTAACATTATATAACATCAATTTTTAATTACAGGACTATAGTTTGGATCACAAATTAGTATTGTTTTATTTGGGGGTCATTCTAAGAGAATTGAAATATTTTGGAAATGCAATGGTTATGTACGGTTATAGCATGGTTTGGGAAAACAGTACTATTTTTCCAAGAAAATTTTATTTTATAATTTGAATCACTATATGGGGAAACACATTTTTGTTGAACTATGTTGACAGCCCCTCCAAATTGTGAATACTCAGATAATTACAGTCTTCATGGCTGGATCATGGTTTGATATATCATACACCCTCTATGGAGAAATTATTCACCGGAAATGTAGTGGTGCATGGATAGGGTTCTTGATTTCTCTAATTGTTCATTACTACCCACAAATTCATTAATTCAAATTTTAATGACATTAAAATTTATATAAAAATTACTACACCCCCAATTTTGGTTTATAATTTTCCAATTCGACCCTACCTCTAATACCACTTTATCATGAGACAACATTAATATCCTAGTACTATGATAACTGTCTATGTGTTACATATCATGTTGTTAATTATTCAACGCCATATGGTAGAAACTAGAACCGTGCATCATATAATATCAAATATGTATTTAATTCACTACAAAAATAGTTTATGATAAAAGATATAATACATAATTGTAAACATTTGATAATGAGATATACTATAAAAAATAGTCAACCTATTACATAGATAAGTATACAACCGAAAAAATTGAAGTATCAAAACAATCTATAAAAATATCTAAAAATTGATCATGTGTAACTAGTAAAAAAAATATCCACTAGTCACCATCATCACTCCATCATCCCAACGATCATGAACATTAACCAACTCTAGATAACACATATCAATTTCATAGTCCTAGCTTACTAATGTCTATGAATTCCAAAATGAAAAATTTAGCATGTAAGATATGAATAAATAAGGGGATACACCAATTTTCAGATAAAATTATTAATAAAATTTTACCATGAATTCTATAATTTTAAAATAAATAAATGATTGTAAGATCATTTTTTAATTTTAAAACAATATATTATATCACAATCAAATGTGAGTGATGAATTTCATTTAGCCTCAAAACATGATTAAATATACATTTTATATAAAATGTTATTAAAATTTTATTATCATGAAATAAAAAGTTAACTAATAATTGGAATGGATAACCAATTCAATAAAATCCATAAAAAATTAATAATATATGATTCTAAATAAGTAAACATCTCTAATATTCATTCCTTATGTTTCAAATTATCATCCACATTATGAGGAATATTAAAATGAATAAAAATGTTTTTTAAAATGTCTCAAGGAAATGCTACACTTCTGTATTTTTAAATACTCCATGAATTTCTCTTAAAAATCAATATAGATATTATTAATTTTTGAAAAAACAAGATTTTCATTGAATTAAAATACTTCATGAATAATCACCATCAAACTTGAATCCCAAAATTTTATGTTATTCACATATAGATTAATGGATGAATTTTTCCCATTATTATCCATAATAAATTTATTGGAAGTAAATAAGAATCATTTTAATTATCAACATGTAATCATCATCTTGAGTGTCATTATATAATTATATAAAAGGTGCAATACGGTTCAAAATCACCATTTCATTATAATGTAATTCATCCATTGGAGGTTCCAATACAAAATCTGGAACATGAATTAGTAAAGTTACAATTATTAGATCATGTAAAGCATAAAAAACTATATGAACATCATTCCATTACACTAAAGGATTTGATTTCTATGGATCACCAAAAACATTCTATTAGAGACAATTCACCTACCTTCATAGTGTATTGATTCTACACAAGATCAATAGACAACACTGAAGAGGACAAAGATACATTTTAGATCAGAAAATAAGACAAGATATACTATAATATTACATCCATTAAAAAATAATTTAATCTTCAAATTAAAAAAAATTATGGTAAAATAATATGTAAAATTATAGAATAAGAAAAAAATATTCTATTAATTCACTTTTCCCTATCACACATGGAATAATATTGGTATTTATATGGTAGGATAGTATGAATCATTTTATCAACATCCACCTATTTCCCTTTAAAAACTACAAAAAACATACTGACATAGAGGAAAAAATATTATGATACTCCTTTGATACCGAAATGGTATAAATTAAACATAACTGGAATTATTTGGTCAATGAAAGAATCTTCTTGGATTAATTTACACAATGGACTGGATAATTACTAGTAAATTATGAATTGATATGTATGTTTGATGGGTCTCTTTTATTGTGCTTTATGGGTTGTGTAATATATGTTAGAAAAAATGGGATGTACTAAAGAGTAAAGATTAATTTTTGTTAATGGTTAAAAAGGGTCATATCAGTGTTTTCCTTTGAAATATTGTGATAATAATACATTAATTACATCCATATACTAATCATAATGTTTATGATATGTTTATTTTTGTTTTATATGGTATAAACTCGTAACATAGTCATAATTATATATTTATTTATTTTCTTTAGTGTGTCACCATTGGCGGTGCATGATCTCTCTGAAATTATAGATGAAAAAACACGTTTCTTTTGTATGTATTACCAAAAACATAATAGATTTTTGGAAAATGAGATGTAAATTTTAAAATTGATTGACGATTTATTATCAATTGAAAGTGGAATGGTGGAACTCTAAAAATGACCTTAAATCTAGTTATCAATAGTTGAAAATATTATATTATGATATTTAGAAGTCCACTATCAATAAAAGGTATGGATTTTATGAGTTTCATTTCATTCCATTTGGAAAGACAAATAATCATCTGGTCATTAGGTATTTAATGGACTCGATTATCCATGAGTACATTGACTTATTCATAGTCATATTTATTGATGTTATCATCAATTACTACTTGACTAAGGGGTACCATGTTCTCTATTTTATTATATTACTAGAAACAATGTGAGATAACAGATTCTATAAAAAGATATCAATATTTAATGTGTTGACATAGTAAGTATTTTTTTGGGGATAAGTTTCCCCATAACATGATTGGTTAGTTTATCATAAATATTTTAATGGTGTTATGATAATATATCAACAAAAAACCAATTTTGAGATACAATGATTTTTCTATGAGGTGTATTATAGAATTTTATAAATCATTTAAAAAAGTTGGATTCTATAGTTATTGTCCCCATTTTTAAGGGAGTGATGTTTATATAGAATGAAAAATTTCATAGTTCTATTGATTAGGTTAAATTAATTTTGAATTCTATTTTAGTTTTGACTTTTCTAGATGCTAGGAAAAGAAATTTGGTATTCTTCAAAATATAAGGTTTTGTTTTGGGTTGTTTTAATAGGTATGATAATAATGTGGTATCCTATATATCTAGAAATATTAGTGAAAGTGATAATTTGTATCTGAACTAATTTATCGAACTCATATATATTAATTATTCTTTTAATCTTTTTCAACATTTCCTGTTCAATGAATTGTTTATTGTTTATTCCTCCCAAAATCCTTGGTTATATCCTTCATCAAAATGAATTAAACCACTAGTAGATATGATGTGCAGAGTATTTTCACTCTTTTTGTGTAAAAATTTACTACCAACCATGGAAGAAGAATGCCATTGGTAATACATAGAGATTAAAACATATTACCCAATCCATTACAGATTCATCATAAGTGTGGAACATAGTTTATCATTTATCATAGTTTCATTCTGTAGTTTCAGAATAATGGGATGATTTTTTCAGGACATGTGATCTATTAACCACTATTATTATAATGCTGATTCTAATAGAAAAAATTATTAATGATGATTTCTGTATAATTTGGGACTCAATTGGTTGTGGGGTGATCATGAAATGATTTATGAATTGATTTTTTATATATATTCCTATCATAAATATTTCAACAGGTTACTTACATAATTCACAAGGTATGGATATCCATGGATAAAAATTGATATTATATGACATTTTACATTTATTATTGGGGGAATGTATGAGATGGTACATCACTAACATTTTTTCACATTGTTATACATGTCAGCTAGTTAAATACTCGTAGTAGAGACCATCCTTATTTATTCATCCACTACCAGTACTTAAAATTTTGTGGGATTAGATCTTTATGGACATTTTTATTATCATTACATGAACCCCTTAGTTGAAAAATTTGATATAGTTGGTGATTGATCTGTAGACCAATTCATCTCACATTATACCTATTGATGATTCAACCAATTTTGATGTCTCTGTATGTATCTATATATAAGATATTTTTATATTTATTGATGTCACTTAAACTATAGTCTATTTTATGGATGTACATTTTAAAAATCTATTTTGTATTGGACTCTAGGTGGTATTACGATCTCAGTTATATTCCTGCATAACATATCATCCTTTTATGGATGGCCAGATTGTAAGACCTATAAATATTCATGAGAAAATATTACATTCTTGAGTTCTATATTTTTTTGGTTATTGGACCATCCATTTGGGTATAGATATTTTTTTTAATAACCGTTATATGTTTGGAAATCTAGTGGCCTTTTTTGTGGCCCTGTATGGACTTCTATGAAAATCAACAATATGTTCATCGGGGATTGGGAAATGTTCATTTATTCGAATGATTTTTTTCATGAAATAATAGAATCAATTTTTTATATATAATTTTGAAATCAAGGAGGTGATATATTTTTTATTTTATCATTCATTTGGAACCGTTATAGTTTTTAGATAGTGGTCGGGTGTTTTGGGGAGTTTAAACCCATTTAGAACAACAACAGCAATGACAATAGGGGATTCTTGCAACATATGTTTTGGGATTTTTTAGTTCTATAGAAGGTGGTGAATTGGGCATAGAGTTTAGGATTTACATTATAATTGAAATCAAAAAATAATGTATTTTCTGTATATTATGTTAGAATTATTATTTTAACCCATAGCATATCTTGAGGATGGATGATACCGATGTTAAGATTAATTTATCCTTGAATAATAATGTAGTAATTATAGTTGTTTTCTAGGAAATGTTAATTTGTTAGAGGACTATTCCTTTGGTCCCTATGTTATTTCATCATTGTTATAATTCAGATGAATCATAGTAACATAATGCATTCATAAGTGATTATTGGCCTCATCTATTTACCATGGAATAATATTGAAATTCTTTTATGGTAATTAACATATTTATGGTGGGGAGATTATATCATATTAGTACTATATATTGGGAATTATATGACCCTATTTTTCCATTAATTATAGTTGGGTATATGTTTGTTGTGGTTCTTTGAGAATTTTGAAAAATATCAAGCTTGATAGGTTCGGTAGGGTTATTTTTTGGTTTGGGAAAACCATGTTTTTTGGCCCATCATTCCATTAACCATATTACAAGACACTAATACATTATCGATTTTTATTATACCATGATATCATCCCATCCAAACATGGAATCCATATATAGGCAGTGTTTTAATTATTTCTTCAGGGATTAAAACATCGTGTTCTTTCATAGGGGAAAAATTTCACCCTTCCAATATCGGAGAATAGTGAGGGAACATAGTTTTTCATACCATGGTTCCTTACCATGAAACCCATTCATGAAAATTCTAATTCATCTAGAAATTATTTTACAAAAGATGAAACCCTGGTTCACGTTTCTCATCTCCCCCATTTGAACCCAAATCTGATACTTCATGTTTTTGAACAATAAATAATACCTAATTACAAGATACCAATGCAATCATTGATGTATCCCAAAGATGTTCCCATTCTACGTGTGTTGGAGAATATCACCCTAAGTCATAGAAGATCAAAGGGGGATTGAATTTCCCACTAAATCATGGAATATAAAATATACAATTCTCAATAATAAATGATCAAAATGGGGAATAACTAGAAATAAATAGGAAAATAATACCCATAAAAATGATAAACAATCCATTGGAAAAAAAATATTGTCAAGAAAAAAATTATAAAAAATCATGTGTATAATGTGTAATATAGCTTCAGAGGTCAATATTATCTCTCCAAGGTCTCAATAATCAAAACCATCAACCACATACATGTTTTAATTTTCATTTTATCAGAACTTGCATAATAATGGCTACAAATTCTCACCAGATAATGTGTCGTTATATTTCTAAATCCATGTATAGTCTCCCAATAGGTTCCATAATCATTTAAATAACAATTATACCTTTATGATATTAGTTAAAAATAAATCTAATAATTTCCTTACATTTGAATATTTTAAACCAAAATAAGACTTCATAATCAAAATAATAGAAGTAATATCAATAAATGTTTTACATGGTTTTGTGTATTGATATGATTTGTTAAAATGATTAAAAAAAGGAACAGATTGTGGAAATTTTTTATTTCACCCCAATTAATTAATATACATGTATTATATAAATCTTTTATTGAGCCAATTTGAAAGTTATTTGATATGCCAAATATCCTTTTGTTTAAGAGTTCATGTTTTGGTTTAGAGCATGAAAATTTATTTTGTTGATTTTTTTATTGTAAAATGGTAGAATATTTTTGTAAATTTTTATGGTTTTTTATGAGACACTTCATCAGACCCACGATGATTTATATATCACTTCATACATTTACCATTTGGTATTTATTTACTTTTTTATACTGGCTATGTTAAATGGGAATGAATCACATGTTTACTGTAGATGTTTTTTTATAACAACCCTTATTTTTATTAGAGATTAATAAATGATATAATTACAAAATATTACACTTAAAAACCCAAAATATTGACAATTGGAGTGTATTTGGGATGTAGGAAAATTTAATTGTGGCACTAATCATGAATTAAAATATCTTTATTGATAACATCTTTAACATGGATGAGCATAGTAGGGGTTTTGATATCTAATTGAAATACATAGGATAATGGTGATCCCTAAATCCAAATAAGGGAATAATTGTGGAATAACACTACTATAATAATTCTTGTCCAATAAGGAATATCAATGATTTATAGAGGAACATGAATAATAAGGAAAAAATGATAGTAAAATCCTTACATGGGAAATCAGGGAACAACATAAAACATTGTATCATAGGTCAACAGTAAGAAGACAAGACATTATGCTGGATAACTTCCCATAATGTAATTAGGTACACCCATGTCTGGATATTACTTATTGTGATACTAAACATTATCCACTGCATTAGAGAGATTTATAAATCCGGGTGCACCCATTACATTCATTTCTTTTTATTGGTTATGTGTGCCACAAAGATCATAAAGCATGGATTAATTCATTATTATAACTTCTTCCATGATCAAGTAGTGTAAAATAAATACATGTAATTCCACAAAATAGGTATATTTGTATAAAATTGTAAACCCTTGATAAGAAATGAGTACAAAATTCACTACAAAAATGGGTTTTTATGGAAATTGTGGTGAAAATTCAGCAGTATAACAGAGACATGTTAATAATTATAAAAATGGATGATGGGAGAGTAATTGGTATCTTATAATTGTTACAAAAAATTTATAGTATTAGGGAAGTGTTAGGACATTTACACAAATTTTGAATTATAAAAATTTAGGCATATGATAATAATCATTCATGAATAAAAAAAGAAAAGAAATGATGCTTAAGAAATTTTGGTATGATATTGCTTGAAAATGGGAGGAATTGATGAGGTAAAAAATTTTATCTAATAATTAATAATTAATTGGGAATTTATTATAGATATTTTAAATCATACCCCATAATAAGATGTTAAAAATAAAAGGGCATAATAATGTATAGAATAATAGATATAGATGAGAAATGAAAGAACCCTGGTTTGAATATGTCTCTCAAAAAAACATGAATGGGGATTCATGGGAGCTTGTGGGGATCATAAGAATATTATATATAGTTTAAGACATATTAAGGACTTTTAAAAAGTATTTTTAGTAAAGGGAAATGGGAGTATCTATGGCTTTATATTTGATACGTGAGGATAATTTTTATCAATTCACAAACATTGTTTTTGGACTATATAAATAAAATATTATAAACCAAAAACAGTCCAATTATTTTGTAACATGTATATTGACCAACTGTGGATGATTTAAAAATTTTATTATAAAATGGTTGGAAAATATTAAAATAATGCCATTTCTAATGTGTAGGTGGGTCATAATATCAAATAAATTAGTTGAAAACTCTAAAATGTATCAAATTGTAATGACCTATAAATTTCAAGGAAAGTTTTTCTTAAATTCATCGGGATTTTTCGAGTACGTATTTTCTGGTGGCACCTGATTCCGAGGCCCAGTGAGCCCGGAATAATTTTCTAAATTTTAGCTCGAGTACGTTCAGCGAAGGAACAAGTGATCTTTTGAACCGATGCTCTGAATTGAAATCTGAGGGCACTGATAAATTCACTGTGATGGTAATTGCATAGGGGGACTGTTACCATAATTGTGTTTCCACGGGAGGGGAAGTAAAATTTTGTCGATTAAATGAGAAGTGAATAAAATCATGGAACAATTTTATTTTGATATATAAGGTGGTCTTATCCTACATGGAGGAGTTAGAGAGGGACCCACTAGTACCTAACTACTCATGTGAGGATAAATGTGTGGTGGGTCCCACATGAGCCCCAACCGTTCACATTCCCTAAAAATCCTTAAACCCATATTAATTTTGTAAACTCCTCAATACTTGTAAAACCTTTCCACCTTCTCTCTCTCCCTGTTAAATCTTGCCAACACACTTTAATCAATTAATAGAACCACTTCAATTAATTAATTAAGTGTTTTTATTTTAATTTTGAATGCAAGGCATGATTAAATAAAATAAGGAGAAGCCTTATTTTTTTGGTTGGCTTGTGGTGTTGAGATTTTGGGTGAGAAATCTCTTGAGTTTTGAATAACGCTTCATCTCCTTTGTTGAATAATTCCAACTCTCCAACAATGAACATTGACACGATGACCACATTTCTTCGTCCTCTTATTCCTCTACGGAAAGGTAGGAGACACCGTTGCTGGAACTCTCTAATGATGTGGCACCTTCTATTATTCTCTCTGTGACAAAAGATGAGACATCACTTCCTCGAGTGCACACCAAGGATGAGGAAAACGACATCGTCATTCACGACGCTTGCCAACTGCGAACTTATTTTTGAGGTTGTGGTTTATTCTTCAATGTAGATGTATTTGTAACCCGTACTCATTGAAAGTCATTGCTTAAATATGGCCAATTGTTATCATTTTATGCGGAGGGTGAAGGTTGAACGAACAGGTCCCGACAACCCTCTATTTTTCTCATTTATTATTATAGAATCGGTAATCGATGGCAGAGGAGGCACAATGTCGTCGCGTCATGCCAGGTACACGATAAAGGAGGCCGACGCAGTCGCACCGGTTGTGCAGGAGGAACCACGTGCCGCTACATAGGCCGCTTCGGTGGAAGAAGCAGCTGGCCCGATGGCCGGTTGGGCGGAGGTGAAACGCGTCGACATGAGGGCGTCACACTAAGGAACCAGACGACCCGTTGACCAGCCGAGAGGATCTAGACCGCAGAGCCAGGAGGGCGCCACGCTGAAAGACCAGCGGACCGCCCATGCGGTCCACGTGCACATAAGACCAGCCGGTCGTGCAGGCTGGTTTGAGGATGGGTTGTGCCGCCTGGCGCCGCCGGTGCGGAAAACCGGGGGGGGGGGGCCTTGGAACCCACTCGGCCTTCAGCCGAGCCGTCTGAGCCACACGCCCAGCCGGGTCACACCGGGTCGGGCCGAGCCGGGCCACACCAGACCTGGAAGGGTCGCGCCCTGCCAGGTCGGGCAACGACCCACCGGGCCTGGAAGCGCCACTTCGGGCCGGGCCGTGCCATTTTGGGTGAGGATGCACCCCTTCAGACCGAGTTTTGTATTTTCATCGAACCGGTCTGACACCCCTGCTGGGTCAGACCTGTCAAACTTGGTGAACCCGACCCGTCGGCCCACTGGGCTAAACGGGTCAGCCCTGTTAATCACTTAAACAGGAATAACTTAATGACCGCTCGTCCGATCGATGCGCCGTCAGCGGCACTAGGACCTTTTCGATGAGAAAGTTCTTTTTTCGATACTCTCAGTGAGTTTTGGAAGAATAATAATGTCAAATAGGTTAGAAACGATTTTATTTCTAACGGGCCACTGGAATGGAAAAATAAATATCTCTCAGACCAGGGGTCCGATTACCGCACCGTCTATTGCGTTGAGTTCCAATTGAAGAGACGAAATGTCACGACCCGTCCTCGGGGCCCGTGCCGTGACTACCCCAAGCCCGCCTTCTATAGGCCAGGGGCAGGCGACTAGCAGCAAAGGCGTAAATCCCGATATCTAGGAAGGCATTGCCTTCACAAAAGTAAACAAAACACCACAGAGTACAAGCGGAAGTAAAATACAAAGTACAAGAGAAGTGCTGAAAAGTAAATGGGCTAGAATACAAACCCAAAAGAAAGTACAACTACAACTGAACAAAGTACAATAGAAAAAGACAACTGCTGGAAGAACGGAAGCAGATCCTGGGTCTTCCTCCTTGGATCCTACCTAAAGGGTAGGTATAGATGGAGCAGCTCCTGGATCATCCACCACGGATCCTACCTGAAGTGTAGGTACAGATAGCCTCCACAACGCTCTTGCCTGTCAACCTCTTCCGAGTGTCATCTCACAGTGAAGTCCACCTCCATGTACTGACTCGTCGTGTAGTCCACCTTCGGGTACTGACTCGTCGTGTAGTCCAACTCCGGGTACCGTCCAGTCCTCCAACACTCAGCCTCCGTCAGCACTGCTCGGCGTCTGCAACCAACACAATGAGGTGCGGGCATAGCCGGTGCAGGGGTGAGTATAATGATACTCAGTAGGGAACCCGAGACCCTCAAGGTCTCACTAAAACCAACAAGGATAACCACAAAGAAGATCTCAACAGATAACCTCTACTTAGGTATATGCCCATACATATACCTATGTTATCAAGTAACCCATCACAATCATGAGGAAGCACAAGGATTATGAAATCAACAGATAACCACCACCCAGGTATATGCCCATACATATACCTATGTTATCGAGTAACCCATCTCAATCATGAGGAATCACAAAGGTCATAGACTCAACTCAAACTAGGATTTTCATTATCGAAACTGTAACTGCTAAAGAACCCCGTCTCTGGAGTGTATAGTGGTCCTGTCACGACTCTGGGGTACTGCTCACTAACCTAATACTATTGAGGTACTCCTCCGTCGAGTACCGCAGGCCTGCTACCTCACACAGTAGTTCTTCCCGCCATGGGTCTGCCACCTCAAACAGTAGTACTCCCCCTCATAGCCTACATGGGTACTCCTCCTGTCGATTATCGCAGGTCTTCCACCTCACATAGTAGTGCTCCTCTACCGTGGGTCTGCCACCTCACAATGTAGTACTCTCCACTGGGCTATGCAAGTCACTCCGTATCGAATCGGACAAGCAGTCATCAGGTCTCAGCCGGCTACACGGTCTCCGTATTCCGCACGCTCGTCTCCGGGAGGGTCTGCTCCACGAGCTACTGGTCAATACTCCAAAACATCACAAAGTCCCATGAAGAAGCATCTCAAAGGACATCCTCTTCACAGGGGTCTCAACACAATAGAAGGCGCGTCAATCGGACGCCCAGTCTATGAGTTATTAGCCTTTTCGTCCCAGGGGCCTGATTGGTATCATAAGCAAACCAACCCGGACATATCTCAACTGTACCCCGAACTCTCATGGGGTTTACTCATTGGGACCATATTTCGACGAGATCACCAACGCCGCTGACGGTTCATCAAATGGACGTCCGGTCTGAAAGATATCAGCTTTTTCCGTTCCAGGGGCCCGGTTGGATTTCGGGTACAATCCATCCCAGCTATAACCCAACTGCATCCAAAACTCAGGCGGAGGATTCCAAATGATCCGTATCGTCAACAGAAATGCAACGCAACAGACGGCGCGTCAATCGGACGCCCGGTCTTGAAGTTATTGGCTTTTTCGTCCCGGGGGATCGGTTGGTTTTTAAGACAAAACCAACCCGACCGTACTCCAACTGCGTCCAAACCAGGAGCAGAGTAAGACAAAAGTTTCGTATCATCAAAAGGGAATCAACAAGACAGACGGCGAGTAAATCGGACGCCAGGCCTGTGAGTTATTGGCTTTTTCGTTCCAGGGGCCAGGTTGGTTTTGTGAGCGAACCAACCCGACCGTACTCCACCTTCATCCAAATCTCGGGCAGAGTAAGCCAAAAGATCCATCTCACTTAGAGGAATCTATCAATGTCGAAGGCACGTCAATCAGATGTACGGAGCTCAAGATATGAGCATTTCCGCTTCGAGGGCCCGGTTGGTTTCGTGGATGAACCAACCCGGCCAAACCCAAAGTATTCTGAAACCTTGAGTATAATATACCAAAACATTTTTCTCGATCCAAGGATCGTCTTTCCGCTGACGGCGCGTTGTTTGGAGGCCCGTAGCTCATGTTATGAGCAAAAGACCGAAAAGGTCCGGAAACTGGGGGTCTGGGCCCGGACCGACCCGGCCAGACCCGAACCGGGTCGACCCGACCAGGGTCTGACCCGACTGGACCCGGTCCGGCCCGGCCAGTGCGCGGCCCGGCCCGACCGGTCGGGCCGGATCGGCTCGACCGAGCAGCCTCGCAAAGCGGGGGGCGCGCTGCCCCCGCGTTACAACACCGCATCCCCTGCAGGGGGCCGCCCTGGTCAACGGACGCGGCAAAGCCGCGTCCCGTGTGCGCCAGACCCGCGCGGCCGCGGGTCCGCTGGCACCGCCGGTGGTCTCCTCGGGCCACCGGAGTTGCTCCAGTGGTCTGTTTTCAATTCCGTCTCCGCTGGTATTCATCTCGGGTCCCGTACTTTACTGACAAGGCCTCAAATCACTGTTGCATTCCTGTTCCACCGTCACCGTCAATCCGCGCACCAACAACAATCTACGGAGGGTTGTCGGGCCATGTTTGTTTGGACCGCGCCCTCCGCGTTAGTCGTTAACAAATATTCAAGAATAGATAGGGTTTTATGAAGAACGAATAATCAATTTTATTTAAATAAAATTGAATCAAACCATTCCATGATTCATCCAATAAAATTAAAACATACCAAAATTCCCCAACCCACAATTAAAACATTCATGGATCAACATGACAACAAGTTGATCCGCGTTCATTGTTTTCTTTTTGAATAAACGAAACAAGGGAATTAAATTATACAAAAATAAAAGCCCTACCTCTTAGCTGCCGTTAGATGAGAGTTCGTTGCGGATTTTCTCGTTGTGGAAGAAAGCGTCGTTGACGTCGCGGTGCACGGCATCGCATCGTCGATCTCTGAGGGTTTGGCGTTCTTCGTCAGATGTCGGAGCATTCATTGCGTTCTTCGTGTTCTTCACGTTCTTCGTCGAAGAAGAATGCTTTCCTCCAAAAACCTCTCCACACCACAAGTTCCAACAGAAATAAACTAAGAGTTATCTTATTTTATTAACGCACATGACACGTTTGGAATTCAAAAGAAAAGAAACGAAAAATTAATTCAATGAATTAATTGTACGGATTTAACAGTCAAATTAAATTGTGGCGTTTCTTAACCAGAAAAACGCATGGTTGGCTTTGTTTAATAGGGGGTGCGGGTGCGTTACTTAAGAAGAAAAGAAACAGTGGGGCTCGTGTGGGCCCCAGCTCACAAATATCCTACCATGTGGCTAGGATATTTTTAGTGAACCCTATCCGCTTCAACCCAGCTTATATAGCTTAAAGTGGTATTTAAGCGGCTTTAAGTGAAATAAAATAAAATTGTCGTACAACTTTATTTTATTTTTGAACTTATACCCCAAAAATTAAAAACCACAACAGAGCAAACACAACTCTGGAAGTGGCGTTTCTAAGAAAGTACTGGTGCTGCGATTATATCGGTGCCCTTAGAATTATATTCCAAGAACCGGTTTAAAAGTTAGAAAAACCCGCTCGTTCATTCACTGAACATACCCGAGCTAAACTTTGGAAAATGATTCCGGGCACACCAGGCCTCAGAATCTGGCGCCGTCAGAAAATGCGTTCTTGAAAAATTACAAAGAAAAATTAGGATAAAAATTTCCCTTGAAATTTCCAGGTCTATACATTACTCCCACCTCAGGGCTTTATGTCCTCGTAAAGCTTTAACATAAACCAAGGATACAAAGCGGTACTGAGCACGCATCTGAGCCTCCTGCTCCCATGTGCTCTCTTGGAGGTTCCCGAGCTTCCATCTGAAGCACACAAGAGGAATCTATTGTCCACGTAGGATCTGCTCCTGTCGATCCTTGACCCCTACTGGAACCTCCATGAAAGACACCCCATCGCCATCGTCCAGCTCCTCAAGGTCGATGATACGCGTCGGGTCGTGCACGTATCTCCTCAGCTGAGATACGTAGAAGACGTCGTGCACCCGGTGCAACTGAGGTGGTAGAGCCAGGCGTTAAGCCACCTCTCCAATCTTGCTGAGGACCTGGAATGGTCCGATGAAGTGTGGAGACAACTTTTCGCCTCGGCCAAATGTCCGTAATCCACGTCGAGGTGAGACACGCAAGAAGACGTGGTCGCCATCCTCGAACTCTAGTGACCTCCACCTCCTGTCAGCATAAGACCTCTACCGGCTCTGAGCTATCCTCATCCACTCCTATATGACCTGGACCTTCTCTGTCGTGGCCTGGACCATCCCTGGTCCCACAAGAGCTGGTATGATTTCTTCTTTTCCAATAAGAGAAATCTGGTCTCATCCCATTGATGAACCACGTTCATTGCCTAATACAGTCAATCCCGAAATGGATGATACTAATACATACCAAGGATGACGTCGTAAGGCCTTGAAGCTACTACCAAGAGATCCAACCATTACTCTCACCTCCAAGGGTTGAGTCACACTGTCGGCATCAGTGTGTGGTAACTAGGTCTCCTCCAGTAGAAAACTCGAAAGTGAGGGTCAAGTCAACAGTTATAACCGGGAACTCTCAGTATCATCCCAACAAAAGGACATGGAAGAAAACATCATAAAGATAAGAGTCTTTTTATTATTTCAGCTCATAATAAAAAGACACGAAGCATCTACAACAAACATCAACAAAGCTATAAGCATCATAAAAAAAGTCTCTAGGTCTGGAGCTAGTCTCGCACCCGTTCATCCGCTTCCGGAGCTCCATGATCGTAGGCCTATGTTTCCTGATGTTGAGCTCTCCCATGTACACCAATTCCCTGTGGTCGGGGTGGACCTCATGGTGGTGGTGGTGGCAACCCCCCGAAGCGTCGTCCACCTCCGGCTGCATGGCCAGCTCCTCTGTCATGGTCACCTGCTCCTACTGGTCTGCCTTGATCGAATCTCTGCCTCTGCCTGGGAGGTTCTTTGTTTAACTGCTGGTCATCTATATGGCGGGTCGGATAGTCACGTGCCATGTGACCAATCCCTCTGTAGGAGTAATACTTCATGGCAGGTCTGGCTCTATAACTTCCCTTGGTGCCTCGCACTACCGACCCTGAGTCACGCGGTCGACCACCTGTAGGTCTGGTCCTATTGGACCTCTGCGTCATCTGTCTACTGCCTGCTACAGAAGACTCTGGCACATGCCGGCTAGTGGTGGGTCCTGCTGCTAGAGGCAGCTCAGCAAGGAAACTCTCCACTAAGAGGGCTCTCTCCAACACCCATGTCTGCGTCGGAATGTTGTGCGATACAACCGAAGCTCTGATCTCTTGTCTGAGCCCCTGCTCGAAGGTTCGGGCCCTAAGAATGGGTCACGTAACATGTCTGTAGAGTAGCGCGAGAGGTATGTGAATCTCGCTGAGTACTGTGCCACTGAAATGCTGCCCTGCCGTAGCTGACGTAGCTCCTGTATACGCACCGCTCGAAGGGTGGCTGGTACAAACTCTGACCAGAACAGGCTCTCGAAGTCTGCCCATAGAAGTGTCGCCTCATCATTCATCTGAAGCATCAGGCTCCACCATCTACCTTATGCTGCCTGAAGAAGGCTGGCAGCAAGGATCACCATGAAATCTATCTGCGTCCCCACTAGCCTGAAGACTCTCACCTAAGCCTCCATCCAATCCTCAGCCACCTGCGGGTCTGTCCCTCCCTGGAACCTGGGTGGCATCTGGTGCTGGAACTCTTGCAGTGCGCTCAAGCGACGTGCATCCTCTACTTCATGGGCTGGTGGCATCGGTGGCCCAATGGGTAGTAGTACCGTTGGTGCCTCCGATGGTGCCTCAACTGGGATATGGCCATGTACTAAGGCCTCGTTGCTCGGCGGGCTGTCAGTACGTACCACTCTCGGGGCACTAGCTGGTCGTCCACGGGGAGGAATCCTGATATAAACAACGTGACACTGTCAAATGATTATTCCTGGTGAGCTGACCAGGTTTGATCTGACATTTAAAAACTTCTGGAAACACACACGCAATCAGTGTTTTCATCCACAAAGTCAGAAATCAGTTGTCAGGGTCCTGGTGTATGGATACGTCGGCCGCCCGCACCAACACTGGACTACCTGAACTGAAAACCACACTTGGTACTCTTAACACTATTGCTTCAAAGAAGGAAAAATATCAGAGTTATAAGTTTTGTGGTAGAACCGAACTCCTCTGATACCAATTTGTCACGACCCGTCCTCGGGGCCCATGCCGTGACTACCCCAAACTCTCCATTTATAGGCCAGGGTCTGGTGACTAGCACCAAAGGCATAAATCCTGATATCTGGGAAGGCATTGCCTCTACAAAAGTAAACAAAACACCATAGAGTACAAGCGGAATTAAAATACTAAGTACAAGAGAAGTGTTGAAAAGTAAATGGGCCAGAATACAAACCCAAAAGAAAGTACAACTACAACTGAACAAAGTACAACAGGAAAAGACAACAGCTGGAAGAACGGAAGCGGCTCTTGGGTCGTCCTCCTTGTATTCTACATGACGGGTAGGTACAGATGCCGCAGCTCCTGGATCGTCCACCACGGATCCTACCTGAAGGGTAGGTACAAATAGCCTCCACAACGCTCTTGTCCATCAACCTCCTCCGAGTGTCATCTCATAGTGAAGTCCACCTCCAGGTACTGACTCGTCGTGTATTCCACCTCCAGGTACCATCCAGTCCCCGAACACTTGGCCTCTGTTATCACTGCTCGTCGTCTGCAACCAACACAACGAGGTGCGGGCATAGCCCATGTAGGGGTGAGTATAACAATACTCAGTAGGGACCCCGAGACCCTCAAGGTCTCACTAAAACCAACAAGGATAACCACAATGAAGATCTCAACAGATAACCTCTACTTAGGTATATGCCCATACATATACCTAAGTTATCAAGTAACCCATCTCAATCATGAGGAAACACAAGGATTATGAAATCAACGGATAACCACCACAAAGGTATATGCCCATACATATACCTAAGTTATCAAATAACCCATCTCAATCATGAAGAAACACAAAGTTCGTAGACTCAGCTCAAACCAGGATTTTCATTATCGAAACCGTAACTGCTGAAGAACCCCATCTCTGGAGTGTACAGTGGTCCTGTCACGAATCTGAGGTACTGCTCACTAACCTAAGACTGCTGAGGTACTCCTCCGTTGAGTACCGCGGGCCTGCCACCTCACACAGTAGTGCTTCCCGCCATGGGTCTGCCACCTCACACAGTAGTGCTCCACCTCATAGCCTATAGAGGTACTCCTCCTGTCGAGTACCGCGGGTCTGCCACCTCACACAGTAGTGCTCCTCCGCCGTGGGTATTCCACCTCACAAAGTAGTGCTCCCCATTGGGCTATGCAAGTCACTCCGAATCGATTCGGACAAGCAGTCATCAGGTCTTAGCCGGCTACACGCTCTCTGTACTCCGCATGCTCGTCTCTAGGAGGGTCCGCTCCATGAGCTACTGGTCGATACTCCAAAACATCACAAAGTCCCACAAATAGGTATCTCAAAGGACCTCCATGTCACAGGGGTCTCAACACAACAGACGGCGCGTCAATCGGACCCCCGGTCTGTGAGTTATTAGCCTTTTCGTCCTAGGGGCCCGTTTGGTTTCGTAAGTGAACCAACCCGGTCGTATCTCAACTGTAGCTCGAACTCTCATAGGGTATACTCATAGGGACCGTTTCTCAACGAGATCACCAACGCTGCTGACGGTTTGTCAAATGGACGTCTGGTCTGAAAGATATCAGCTTTTTCCGTTCCAGGGGCCCGGTTGGATTTCAGGTACAATCCAACCCGGCTATAACCCAACTTCATCCAAAACTCGGGTGGAGGATGCCAAAAGATCCGTATCGTCAACAGGAACGCAACGCAATAGACGGCGCATCAATTGGACGCCCGGTTTGGAAGTTATTGGCTTTTTCGTCTTGGAGGCCCGGTTGGTTTTTAAGTCAAAACCAACCCGAACGTACTCCAACTGTGTCCAAACCTCGAGCGGAGTAATCCAAAAGTTCCGTCTCATCAAATGAGAATCAGCGAGACAGACAACGCATCAATCGGACGCCCGGTCTGTGAGTTATTGGCTTTTTCGTTCCAGGGGCCCGGTTGGTTTCGTGAGCGAACCAACCCGACCATACTCCACCTGCGTCCAAACCTCTGGCGGAGTTACCCAAAAGATCTAGCTCACTTAGAGGAATCCATAAAAGTCGACGGCACGTCAATCGGACGTCCGTAGCTCAAGATATGAGTGTTTCCGATCTGAGGGCCCGGTTGGTTTCGTAGATGAACCAACACGGCTGAACCCAAAGTATTCCTAAACCTTGAGTTTAATATACCAAAACGACCACCTCGATCCAAGGATCGCGTTTCCGCTGCTGACGCGTCATTTGGAGGCCCGTAGCTCAAGTTATTAGAAAAAGACTTAAAAGTTCCGGAAACGGGGGGTCTGGGCCCGGACCAACCCGGCCCGACCCCCCCTCGGTCGGCCCGAACCGGGTGGACCCGAACCGGGTCGACCAGACCTAGGTCTGACCCGGATGGACCCGGTCCGGCCCGGAAAGGGCGCGGCCCGGCCCGGCTCGGCTCGGCTGAGCGGTCGAGCAACGCGGGGGGCGCGCTGCCCCCGCGTGACAACACCGCGGCCCCCGCGGAGGGCCGCCCTGGTCAACAGACGCGGCAAATCCGCATCCCGTTTACGCCGGACCCGCACGGCCGCGGGTCCGTTGGCGCCGCCGGCGGTCTCCGCGGGCCACTGGAGTTGCTCCGGTGGTCTGTTTTCAATTCCGTCTGCGCCGGTATTCATCTCGTGTCTCGTACTTTAATGACAGGCCCTCAAATCACTGTTGTGGTCCCGTTCCACCATCGTCGTCAATCCGCACACGAACAACAATCTGTGGAGGGTTGTTGGGCCATGTTTGTTCGGTCTGCGTCCTCTGCGTTAGGCATTAACAAATATTCATGAATAGACAGGGTTTTATAATGAACCAATAATCTATTTTATTTAAATAAAATTGAATCAAACCATTCCACGATTCCTAAAATAAAATTGAAACATACCAAAATTCCCCAACCCACAATTAAAACATTCTTGGATCAACATGACAACAAGTTGATCGGCGTTCTTTATATTCTTTTGGAATGAAAGAAACAAGGGAATTAAAATATAAAAAAATAAAAACCCTACCTCGTAGCTGTCGTCAGACGAGAGTTCGTTGCGGATTTTCTCGTTGTGGAAGAAAGCGTCGTTGACGTCGCGGTTCACGGCGTCGCGTCGTCGATCTCCGAGGGTTTGGAATTCTTCATCGAAGGTCGGAGCGTTCTTCGCGTTCTTCGAGTTCTTCGCATTCTTTGTCGAAGAAGAACGCTTTCCTCCCAAAACCTCTCCAGGCCACAAGTTCCAACATAAATACAATAAGAGTTATCTTATTTTATTAACGCACATGACACGTTTGAAATTCAAAAGAAAAGAAAAGAACAATTAATTCAATGAATTAATTGTAATTATTTAACAGCCCAATTAATTTGGGGTGTTTCTTAACTAGAAAAACGCACGGTTGAATTTGTTTAATAGGGGGTGCGAGTGCGTTACTTAAGAAGAAAAGAAACGGTGGGGCTCTTGTGGGCCCCACCTCACAAATATCCTACCAAGTGGGTAGGATATTTTGAAGTGCACCCTATCTGCTTCAACCCAGCATAAGTAGCTTAAAGTGGTCTTTAAGAGGCATTATGTGAAATAAAATAAAATTGTCGTACACCTTTATTTTATTTCTTAATTTAAACCCCAAAAATTAAAAATCACAACCGAGCAAACGCAACTCTGGAAGAGGCGTTTCTAAGCAAGTACCGGCGCTGCGATTCCATCAGTGCCCTCAAAATTTGATTTCGTGCACCGGTATAAAAGTTATAAAAACCCGCTCGTTCGTTCACTAAACGTACCCGAGCTAAACTTCGGAAAATGATTCCGGGAACACTAGGCCTCGGAATTAGGCGCTGTCAGAAACTGCATTCTTGAAAAATTACAAAGAAAATTGAGGAAAAAAATTTCACTTCAAATTTCCAGGTCTTTACATGGAACTTCAGGATACATCAACTCTAGACATTGTGACAACTGATGTATCAACCCCCCTTAGCTTGTGGAGCGGACCCTCCCAGAATCGAGCGTGATTTGTGTGGGAACCCTAGAGCTGGCTGCGACTGCGACGATGATGACGACTGTACATGGATCCTACATGGGTTCCGCAGCAAGGACGACTATACATGGATCCTCCATGGGTTCGGCAGTGATGACAACAGTACTTGGATCCTACATGGGTTATTCAGTGAGGGTTACTATACTTGGATCCTACATGGGTTTGGAAATGATGATTTCTGTACTTGGATCCTACATGGGTTCGGTAGGAGAGTTGATTCAGAGGCTACATCTATCATCTCCACCCCTCTTCGTGAGTAGTATAACTGTGTGGGTTGAGTATTGACTTCTAGTCATTATCATTGGTGTGATTGACTTGCATTCCTGTGTGGACTGGGTTGTACTTGGGCTCATGAGATGGAGCCAAACTGGAATTGATGACTTAGTTATATGTATGGGCATATATCTAAGTAGAGTGGGTTGATACTTTGTGTTTGTATCTTTCCATTGTGGTTTATACTTTGTGGATTCTAGGTGACCTTTGGGGGTCTTGGGGTCCATATTGAGTATCATATACTCCCCCCTGCACGGGTTATGCCCGTACTACGTTGTGTTGAATGCAAACGACAGACAACACTGATCGAGGTGGAGTCTTGTGGAGCGGGATGGTTCATGGAGGTGGACCACTTGGCTGGACGTACACGGATCGGATGACCGGACCCGTGGAGCTGAGATGACCATTATTACCCACCATTCAGCTGGGATATCTGTAGGATGACTCTATTGTTGCTGATTTACTTTACTACAGTTGTTATTTCTTTACTGTTGTACTGTACTTTCAGTTGGGTTTGTATTCTGGCCCATTTACTTTCCAGCACTTACTTTTGTACTCAGTTTACTTAGTGTTTACATCATCTTACGTACTCTATTTTGTTTGTTTACTTATATAATGGAAATCCATTCCATTTTATCAGGATTTATGCCTTTGGTTCTAGTTGCTAGCCCCTGGCCTATGGAAGGCTGGATTGGGGTAGTCACGGCACGGGCCCTGAGGACGGGTCGTGACATAAATGTTTTGGATGATTCATATAGGCTTCATAAAATTAATAAAGTATAAATAAAACATTAATATTTTGTGGGGAAAACATATATTTTTAAAATTATGAAAACTTTAGTATTTGTTACATCATTTTTGATCATTACAATGTCATAAAACACACGGTATATTTATATGCTATTTATTTTTTACCAAAACATTTTGTAAAGACCCGTAAATTCAAAGGGAATTTTTTCTTCTTCTTAAATTTCTTCGGAATTTTACAAGAACGCGGTTTCTGACGGCACCTAATTCTGAGGCCCGGGGTGCCCAGAATCATTTTCTGAAGTTTGACTCGGGTACGTTCAGTGAACGGACGAGCGGGTTTTTCTAACTTTTGATCCGTTGCTCAGAATCGAATTCTGAGGGCACCGATGGAATCACAGCGCCGGTAATTGCATAGAAATGCCTCTTCCGGAGTTGCGTTTGCTCATCTTTGGTTTTTAATTTTTGGGCTTAAAGTTTTGAAATAAAATAAATTGTACGACAAACTTTATTTTATTTCACTTAAGCCGCTTGGAAGCCACTTGAAGCCACTTAAAGCATCTTCAGCTGAGTCGATGTGGATAGGGTGCTATCCAGAAATATCCTACCCTCTTGGTAGGATATTTGTGAGGTGGGGCCCACACGAGCCCCACCGTTTCATTCCGCTAAGAAATGCACCCGCGAAAACTCGTCATTATGAAAGTCAACTGATGCGTTTTTTTTAATTTCTTAACACGCCAATTAATTGGGAGGTTTTATTTGTTTAATTAATTAGGTGGTTTTATTCTTTGAATTAATTCGTTGAATTAATTGGGCGGTTTTATTCATTGAATTAATTTGATGAATTAATTTAATCGTTTCTTAACCTGTTTTCAATCCGTTGGCGTAGTAATAAAATAAGACCAACGCGCGACTTCTGCAAAAAATGCTCGTTGAAAGGTTTTGACAACTTTGTGCCTTCATCCTCCTTCGTGAAGAACGCGAAGAATGCGATGAACACCTCCGCCGAAGAATGCGACGTCTTCTTCCAATGACATCTTCCCTTCGAACGCACCTCGACGACAACGGAATCAACGTTCGTTCTCCGCAACATCGAACCGCGACGCGACGTCTCTTTCGGCAACAGTTCTTCCGCGACCCCGTATCCGCGACGCGACGTTCTTCTTTACGTCGTCTCTTCCGCAACGGTTTTCCGCGATGAAATCTCCGTCAACGACTTCGAATCCTCGCATCGTGACGTGGACATTCATTCTCCGCGACGCTCGTCTTCCGCGGCTCGTTGATGAACACCATTCTTGAAACCGAGGTAGGGGATTATTTTAATTAATTATTTCCGTTCAGGATTCTAGTTTATCGATCATCGTGGATATTCGACTAGATGTTATCATTTAACGAGAGGGGGGTCGGACCGCACAAAAACTGCCGAATCCCCCCTCCTATGTTCATGTTTGATTCTTTGTGGATGGAACGGAATGACGTGGTGCAGTCACACCACGTGAAAATCAAACGGAAAGTATTACGTGGCGCCATCGCGCCGCACCGTGGAAAGAAGTCTATGAACGTGATGCCATCGCGCCACATCGAAGGAACCCGAAGACACCCGTGGTCGGTGTCGGGCCATGGCCAAGGGGCGCGGTGCCATCACGACGCGCCGAAGAACAACAAAGACGGCGTGTTTCATTTTTGACATGCGGATTGACGGATGATGACAAACGAGGCCGCAAGGTAGTTTTGAGGCCTTCGTAGTGAATATCGGGTCCTGGGAGGACCATAGGTGAAGACGACAAGAGAAACGGACCACCGGAGCGTGTCCAGTGGTCCGCGGAAGGCGGCGGCGGCGCGCCGCCGGTGTCTATCAGCGGCAAAGTGGGGGCGGCCGCGCGCACCCCCGCCGCTCCACGAAAAACGCTCGGTCGCGGCTGGCCGGTCGGGCCGGGTCGGTCCGAGCCCAGACCCCTCGTTTTCGGACCACTTTAGGTAAAATGACCATATCATGAGTTGTAGGTGTCCGATTGACGCGCCGTCAGTGGAAACACGATCCTTTTATCGGGACGGTCGTTTTGGTATATCGCACTCAAGATTTCAGATTACTTTGGGTTCGTCCGGGTTGGTTCGTACACAAAACCAACTAGGCCCTCGGAGCGGAAACACTCGTATCTTGAGCTCCGGACGTTCGATTGACGTGCCGTAGACTTTGTTGATTTCCTCTAAGTGAGACGGATCTTTTGGATCACTCTGCCTGAGGTTTGGACGCAGGTGGAGTACGGTCGGGTTGGTTTGGCCTTAAAAAACAACCGGGCCCCTGGGATGAAAAAGCCAATAATTCACAGACCGTGCGTCCGATTGATGCGCCGTCTGTTTCATTGAATTCCTATTGATGAGACGGAACCTTTGGAATACATCGCCCGAGTTTTGGATGCAGTTGGAATATGGCCGGGTTGGATTGTACCTGAAATCAAACCGGGCCCCTAGATTGGGAAAGCTGATATCTTTCAGACAGAACATCCGTTTGACGAACCGTCAGCGGCGTTGTTGATCTCGTTGAGAAGCGGTCCCTATGAGCATACCCTATGAGAGTTCGGGGTACAGTTGAGATATGGCCGGGTTGGTTCGCACATGAAACCAACCGGGCCCCAGGGACGAAAAGGCTAATAACTCAGAGACCGGGCGTCCGATTGACGCGCCGTCTGTTGCGTTGAGACCCCTATGACGAGGCGGTCCTTTGAGATACTTCTTTGTGGGACTTTGTGATACATGGAGTATCGACCAGTAGCTCGTGGAGCGGACCCTCCTGGAGACGAACGTGCGGAGTACGGAGACCGTGTAGTCGGCTGAGACCAGACGACTGCATGACCGACTCGACTTGGAGTGAGTCGACTGGCCCAGTGGACGGAGCGCCCAGTATTTGGTGACAGACCCACGGTGGACGGAGCACCCGGTAGTTGGCCGCAGACCTGCGGTACTCGACAAGAGGAGTACCTCTGTAGGCTATTAGGGGGAGCGCCCAGTATTTGGTGATTGACCCATAGCAGACGGAGCTCCCGGTAGTTGGCCGCAGACCCGCGGTACTCGACAGGAGGAGTACCTCAGCAGTCTTAGGTTAGTGACCAGTACCTCGGAGTCGTGACCGGACCACTGTACACTCCAGATACGGATCTCTTCAGCAGTTATGGTTTCGTTAATGAAAATCCTGGTTTGAGCTGAATCTTTTGACCTCTGTGTTCATCTCATGATTGATATGGGTCACTTGATAACTTAGGTATATGTATGGGCATATACCTGGGTAGTGGTTATACGTTGATTTCACAATCCTTGTGTTTCCTCATGATTGAGATGGGTCACTTGATAACTTAGGTATATGTATGGGCATATACCTGGGTAGTGGTTATCCGTTGATTTCACAATCCTTGTGTTTCCTCGTGATTGAGATGGGTTATTTGATAACTTAGGTATATGTATGGGCATATACCCAAGTAGAGGTTATCTTTTGAGATCTTCTTGTGGTTATCCTTATTGGTTTAGTGAGACCTTGAGGGTCTCGGGGTCCCTACTAAGTATCGTTATACTCACCCCTGCACGGGCTATGCCCGCACCTCGTTGTGTTGGTTGCAGACGACGGGCAGTGCTGACGGAGGCCGAGTGTTCGAGGACTGGTCGGTACCTGGAGGTGGACTACACGACAAATCAGTAACCGGAGGTGGACTACACGACGAGTCAGTACCCGCAGGTGGACTACACGACGAGTCAGTACCCGGAGGTGGACTACACGACGAGACGATACACATAGGAGGTTGACGGACGAGAGCATGGAGGAGGCTATCTATACCTACCCTTAAGGTAGGATCCGTGGTGGACAACCAGGAGCTGCACTATCTGTACCTACCCTTCAGGTAGGATCCGAGGAGGATGACCCAGGAGCTGCTTCCTTCTTCCAGCTATTTGTCTTTTTGCTATTGTACTTTCATTTGGGTTTGTATTCTGGCCCATTTACTTTTCAGCATTTCTTTTGTACTTAGTGTTTTGATTCTGCTTGTACTCTGTGGTGTGTTGTTTAGTTTCATAAAGGCAATGTCTTCCCAGTTATCGGGATTGACGCCTTCGGTGCTAGTCTCCGGCCCCTGGCCTATGGAAGGCGGGCTTGGGGTAGTCACGGCACGGGCCCTGAGGACGGGTCATGACAAATTGGTATCAGAGGAGTTTGGTTCTACCGCAGAACTTATAACTCTAATGTTTCATTCTCTGAAGAAATAGTGTTAAGAGTACCGAGTGTGGTTTTCAGTTTAGGGAGTCCAGTGTTGGTGCTGGTGGCTGATGTATCCATACACCAGGACCCTAACTACTAATTTCCGACTTTGTGCACGAAAACACTGATTGCGTGTGTTTTTTCCAGAAGTTTTATTTAAATGTCAGCTCAAACTAGGTCAGCTCACCAGGGATAATCTTTTGACTGTGTCACGTTGTTTTTTTCAGGATGCCTCCCCGTGTATGACCAGGTAGAGCCCCGAGAGTGGTACGTACTGACAGCCTGCCGAGCGAAGAGGCCTCAGTACAGTGCCCTATCCCAGTTGAGGCACCAACGGAGGAACCATCGGTACTACTACCCGTTTGGCCACCGATGACAGCAGCCCCAGCAACAGAGGATTCACGTCACTTGAGTGCACTGCATGAGTTCCAGTGCCAGAGGCCACCCAGGTTCCAGGGAGGGACGGACCCGCAGGCAGCTGAGGATTGGCTGGAGGCAGTGGTGAGAGTCTTCAGGCTAGTGGGGACGCCGACAGATTTCATGGTAAACCTTGATGCCAGTCTTTATCAGGCAGCAGCAGGTAGATGGTGGAGCCTAATGCTTCAGATGCATGACGAGGTGACACTTCTATGGGCAGACTTCAAGAGCCTGTTCCGGGCAAAGTTTGTACCAGCCACCCTTCGAGTGGTGCGTATACAGGAGCTACATCAGCTACGGCAGTGCAGCATGTCAGTGGCGTAGTACTCAGCGAGATTCACACTCCTCTCGCACTACTCCACAGATATGGTACGAGACCCATTCTTCGGGGCCCGAACCTTCGAGCAGGGGCTCAGGCGGGAGATTAGAGATTATGTTCTTTCTCACAGCATTCTGACGCAGACAGGGGTGTTGGAGAGAGCCCTCTTAGTGGAGAGTTTCCTTGCTGAGCAGTCTCCAGCAGTAGGACCCACCACTAGCCAGCCTGCGGCAGAGTCTTCTACAGCAGGCAGTATACAGATGACGCAGAGGTCCAAGAGGACCAGACCTACCGGTGGCCGACTGAATGACTCAAGTTCAGTTGTGTGGGGAAACCGGGGTGGAGTCAGAGCCAGACGTGCCAAGAGTGGACAGTGTTACTCCTGTGGAATAATTGCTCACATGTCATGTGACTGTCCTACCCTCCATGCAGATGACCAACAGTTAAATGAAGAACCTCCGAGGCAGTGGCATAGTTTCTATCAAGGAGGACCCCAAGGAGTAGGCGTCCATGGCAGAGGAGCTGGCCGGGCAGCTGGAGGTGGACGACGCTTTGGGATGTTTCCACCACCACCAGGAGGCCCACCCCGACTGCAGGGGACAGGAGTACATGGGAGGGCTCAGCTTCAGTCAGCTGAGGCCTATGGTCATGGAGCTCCGGAAGCAGGTGGACAGGAGAGGAACTAGTGGATACGTCCTTTGTACTTCTAGTTCCATGTTGCTTTTGTATTCGTGTCTTTGTACAATGAGCTACAATAATAAAAAGACAGTTATCTTGTGATGTTTGCATTCCTGTCCTTTTTGTTTGGTTGATACTGAGTGGTCCTGGTTAAGACAGTTGACTTGACCCTCACTTACAATATTTCTACTGGAGAAGACCCAGTGACCTCACACTGATGCCGACAGTGTGACCCGGCCCTTGGACATGAGACTGACAATTGGATCTCTTAGTAGTTGCGTGGAGGCCTTACGACGTCATCCATGGCATGAATGCATCATGCATGTCAGGATTGACTGTATTAGGCAACGAATGTGGTTCATCCAGGGGATGAGACCGGATTTCTCTTATCGTCAAAGAATAAATCATAGCAGCTCTTTTGAGACTAAAGAAGGTCCAGGTCATCCAGGAGAGGATGAAGACTGCACAGTGCAGTAAGAAACAGGAAACCGGTGCCAGTCTTAGAGACTCAGGCATGTTAAATGTTTCAAGAAGTGGAATCTTTAAGGATAGATGAGTCTGCGAAGCAGCAGACGTGGAGGCAGAGCTAGGAGAGCAGTATGATGTGGTGTACATCTTAACATGCTACAACCACCCGCCTTAGTTATCCCCGCCAGGCTTAGGGAGATGGAGGGCGGTGGAAGGGTGTGGCTGCTTGCGGTCAAGTAGTGTGACCCAATGGCTCTAGAAATGATTCAAGGGACAGTATGTGTCCACTATTAGTTATTGTAGTAACGGACGTCGATATGAATCATTCCTTGCTTTCACAAATCTTGTTCCAGACTTAGAGTTTCAGGTAAGCCGTGGACTTGACCCTTACGTCTGGAGATACCTTGGGAGGAGACTCGATAATCACACTTATGCCGACAGTGTGGTCAGATCCTCGAGGTGAGAGTTTCGGTTGGAATCTATTGGTGGCAGCGTCGAGGCCTTACGACGTTGGATTGAGTAAAGCATGGGCAATCACAGTTCATACACAAATTGACGGTATTAGGCTAAAAAAATGTTGTAGTTTAACTACGAAGTCAGGATGAGTTTTCCTTCGTCGACGAAAAAGGATACCCCAGGCAGCGCAGGGTAACTCTTGCACAGGAGGGTGCGACCGATCTCTCTTGAGTCGGTCAACCTTACCCTCGTAGAAGCAGTCATTTTGACTTCCATTTATAACCGGAAATGGAGACCTCTGGAGTTCGAGGATGATGATCACGTCCTTATACGGGTCTCACCTCGACGAGGTTTACGGAGATGTGGCCAAGGTGGCATGTTATCTCCAAGGATCAATAGAACTTTCAAGGTCCTCAGGTGGGTAGGCGGGGTGGTTTACCGCTTGACCCATCTACCTCAGTGGCACCAGGTGCACGACGACTTCCATGTATCTCTACTAAGGAGATACGTGATCGAACCTTCGCATATCATCGACCATAAGGAGGTGGACGATGGTGATGGATTGTCTTTTACGGAGGTTCTAGTGGGAATCGAGGATCGATAGGAGCGGATCCTTCGAGGATGGCCTATTCCCCGGGTGCGCTTTCACGGGCAGTACAGGAACCTCCGGGTGATCACACGGGAGCGGAAGGCTCAGATGCGTGCTCAGTACCATTTTTGTATCCCTATGTTTGTGGTGAAGCTTTATTGGGAAATAAAGCCCTGTGGTGGGAGTCATCTAAAGACCTTTAAATTCCAAGAAAATTTTTTCTTCTTCTTATTTTTCTTGGGAATTTTACAAGAACGAAGTTTCTGACAGAACCTGATTCTGAGCCCCGGTGTGCCCGAAATCATTTTCTGAAGTTTGGCTCGGGTACGTTCAGTGAAGGGACGAGTGGGTTTTTCTAACTTTTGAACTGGTGCTCGGAATCGAATTCTGAGGGCACCGATGGAATCGCAGCGCCAGTAATTGCTTAGAAACTTCTCTTCTGGAGTTTCGTTTTCTCGGGTGTGGTTTTCAATTTTTGGTCTTAAAGTTAAGAAATAAAATAAATTATACGACAACCTTTATTTTATTTCACTTAAGCCGCTTGGAAGCCACTTGAAGCCACTTAAAACAGCTTAAGCTGAGTCGATGCGGATAGGGTGCTATCTAGAAATATCCTACCCTCTTGGTACGATATTTGTGAGGTGGGGACCGCATGAGCCCCACCATTTCTTTCCGCTAAGTAACGCACCCGCGAAAACCCGTCATTATGAAAGTCAACTGACGCGTTTTTTTTAAAATTTCTTAACGCGACAATTAATTGGGAGGTTTTATTCATTGAATTAATTGGGCGTTTTTATTCGTTGAATTAATTGGGAAGTTTTATTCGTTGAATTAATTCGATGAATTAATTTAATCATTTCATAACCTATTTTCAATCCGTTGTCGTAGTAATAAAATAAGACCAATGCATGACTTCTGGAAAAAATGCTCGTTGAAAGGTTTTGACAACTTTGTGCCTTCGTCCTCCTTCGCGAAGAATGCGAAGAACGCGAAGAACACCTCAGCCGAATAATGCGACGTCTTCTTCCAATGACGTCTTCCCTTCGAACGCACCTCGACGACAACGGAATCGACGTTCGTTCTCCACGACATCGACCCGCGACACGACGTCACTTTCCGCAACGGTTCTTCCACGAAGCCGTATCCGCGAAGCGACGTTCTTCTTCCGCGTCGTCTCTTCCGCGATAGTTTTCCTCGACGAAATCTCCGTCAACGACATCGAATCCTTGCTTCGTGACGTCGACATTCATTCTCCGCGACGCTCGTCTTCCGCGGCTCGTTGACAAACACCGTTCTTGAAACCGAGGTAGGGGATTATTTTATTTAATTATTTCCATTCATGATTCTAGTTTATCGATCATCGTGGATATTCGACTAGATGTTGTCATTTAACGAGAGGGGGTCCGGACCGCACAAACACGGCCGAATCCCCCCTCCTATGTTCATGTTTGATTCTTTGTGGATGGAACAGAATGGCGTGGTGCCGTCGCACCACACGAAAATCACACGACAAGTATTACGCGACGCCATCGCACCGCGCCATGGAAAGAAGTATATGAACGCGACGCCGTCGCGCCACGTCGAAGGAACCGAAGACACCCGTGGTCGGAGTCGGGCCACGGCGAAGTTGCGCGGTGCCAGCGCGACGCGCCGAAGAACCACGAAGACGGCGTGCTTTGTTTTTGACGTGCGGATTGACGGGCGATGAAAAAGAAGGCCGCAAGGTAGTTTTGAGGCCTTTGCAGTGAAGATCGGGTCCTGAGAGGACCATAGGCGAAGACGGAAAGAGAAACGGACCACCGGAGCGCGTCCGGTGGTCCGCGGAAGGCGGCGGCGACGCGCCGCCAGAAGTTGTCGGCAGCGGTTGCCGCCGGTGTCAATCAGCGGCAAAGTGGGGGCGGCCGCGCGCACCCCCGCCGCTCCGTGACAAACGCTCGGCCGCAGCCGGGCAGTCGGGCTGGGCCGGACCCGGGTCGGGTCGACCCGAGTTGGGCCGACCTAGGGGGGGTCGGGCCAGGTCGGTCCGGGCCCAGACCCCCCGTTTTTGGACCACTTTCGGTAAAATACCCATATCTTAAGATGTAGGCGTCCGATTGACGCGCCGTCAGCAGCAACACGATACTTTGATCGAGACGGTCATTTCAATATATCGCACTCAAGGTTTCGAATTACTTTGGGTTCATCCGGGTTGGTTCGTACACGAAACCAACCGGGCCCTCAGAGCGGAAACACTCATATCTTGAGCTCCGGATGTCCGATTGACGTGCCGTCGACATTTTTGATTTCCTCAAAGTGAGACGGATCTTTTGGCTCACTCTACCCGAGGTTTGGATGTAGGTGGAGTACGGTCAGGTTGGTTTTGCCTTAAAAACCAACCGGGCCCCTGGAACGAAAAAGCCAATAATTCACAGACCAGACGTCTGATTGACGCGCCGTCTGTTTCGTTGAATTTATATTGATGAGACAGAACTTTTGGTATACTTCGTCCGAGTTTTGGACGCAGTTGGAATATGGCCGTGTTGGATTTTACCTGAAATCCAACCGGGCCCCTAGATCGGGAAAGATAATATCCTTCAGACAGGACGTCCGTTTGACGAACCGTCAGCGGCATTGTCGATTTCGTTGAGAAGCGGTCCCTATGAGCATACCCTATGAGAGTTAGGGGTATAGTTGAGATACGGCCGGGTTGGTTCGCACACGAAACCAACTGGGCCTCGGGGACGAAAAAGGCTAATAACTCACAGACCGGGCGTCCGATTGACGCGCCGTCTATTGCGTTGAGACCACTATGAAGAGGCGGTCCTTTGAGATACATCTTTTTGGGACTTTGTGGTACTTGGAGTATCGACCAGTAGCTCGTGAAGCAGACCCTCCCGGAGACGAGCGTGCGGAGTACGGAGACCATGTAGCCGGCTGAGACCTGACGACTGCTTGACCTACTCGACTTGGAGTGAGTCGACTAGCCCAGTGGAAGGAGCGCCCGGTATTTGGCAATAGACCCACGGTGGACGGAGCGCCCGGTAGTTGGCCGCAGACCCGCGGTACTCGATAGGAGGAGTACCTCTGTAGGCTATTAGGGGGAGCGCCCGATATTTGGTGACAGACCCACAGCGGACGGAGTGCCCGATAGTTGGCCGCAGACCCGCGGTACTCGACAGGAGGAGTACCTCAGCAGTCTTAGGTTAGTGAGCAGTACCTCAGAGTCGTAATAGGACCACTGTACACTCCAAGGATGGAGCTCTTCAGCAGTTATGGTTTCATTAATGAAAATCCTGGTTTGAGCTGAATCTTTTGACATTTGTGTTCACCTCATAATTGAGATGGGTCACTTGATAAATTAGGTATATGTATGGGCATATACCTGTGTAGTGGTTATCCGTTGATTTCACAATCCTTGTGTTTCCTCATGATTGAGATGGGTCACTTGATAACTTAGGTATATGTATGGGCATACACCTGGGTAGTGGTTATCCGTTGATTTCACAATCCTTGTGTTTCCTCATTATTGAGATGGGTTACTTGATAACTTAGGTATATGTATGGGCATATACCCAAGTAGAGGTTATCTGTTGAGATCTTCTTGTGGTTATCCTTGTTGGTTTAGTGAGACCTTGAGGGTCTCGGGGTCCCTACTGAGTATCGTTATACTCACCCCTGCAAGGGCTATGCCCGCACCTCATTGTGTTGGTTGCAGACGACGGGCAGTGCTGAGAGAGGCCGAGTGTTTGAGGACTGGTCGGTACCCAGAGGTGGACTACATGACGAGTCAGTACCCAGAGGTGGACTACACGACGAGTCAGTACCCGGAGGTGGACTACACGATGAGACGACACACAGAGGAGGTTGACGAACGAGAGCGTGGAGGAGGTTATCTGTACCTACCCTTCAGGTAGGATCCGTGGTGGACGACCAAGAGCTGGGATATCTGTACCTACCCTTCAGGTAGGATCCGAGGAGGATGACCCAGGAGCTGCTTCCTTCTTCCAGTTGTTTGTCTTTTTGCTGTTGTACTTTCTTTTGGGTTTGTATTCTGGCCCATTTACTTTTCAGCATTTCTTTTTTACCTAGTGTTTTTCTTCCGCTTGTACTCTGTGGTGTGTTGTTTACTTTTATAAAGGCAATTCCTTCCCAGTTATCGGGATTGACGCCTTCAATGCTAGTCGCCAGCCCCTGGCCTATGGAAGGCGGGCTTGGGGTAGTCACGGCACGGGCCCTGAGGACGGGTCGTGACACATTTGATAGTCTCAAAAAATTATGAATAATTCAATGATCAGTAATTTCAATGTTATGATTAAAAATATAATTTTCATTTTATTATAATAATTTATTATATATGTGATTTTCATTTTTATAATAATATTCCATATTTTTTTTAATATGATGGGATTTTGATTATAAGCATTTTTCAGCCCTTATAAAAAATTATTTTCACTTAGTAAATATTATATAACAATTTATAATTAATATTAATTATTTGAAAATAAAATTTCATTAAAATACTATTCATTTCTATAATCATTAATTAATCAAAAAAAAATACATCAAATAAATTTTCATATTATTTAAAAATAAAATCTTTTTTTAATTGAATAAAAAAATAATTTATAAAGTATAATGAAAATAAATTCATTATTATATACATTATATATATTATTAATATTAAGGTTTGAAAAATATCACTTTTTAAAATTAGCTTACTCTCTAATTGTATGTTGTGTAGTGTTGAGACTTTTATTGGGTTGTTTGATGAATATGGATTGGTATGTGATTTCTATGTGTTTGAAAATATCCCATAATCATTTTGAATGAAGCCTAATTTATTGGATATAATCATGTTATTTGTCATTGTACATTATATGTGATTCTATATCCCTTATAAGGTTCATTAAATTGGATTCATATGATATAGTCTTATAATATGAGGTCAACAATTCATTACTATATGTCAATTGGATTTGTTAAGGTTTGATATTTATATTAATCATGTGAGTGATTTTTAACCACGGTAATATAATTAATAATATTTTACATACAATGATATACCCAAGGAAGTGCATGTGATTATTATAACCTAATTATAGAATAACACATTTAATTAAATCACAAAGTGAAACATCATTTATAATATCTTAGGGGATTACAATATTCCCCCGTGAGAAATTCCACCACAAAAATTTTCATTTCACCCCACCCTTAAAATAGATTTTGGTAATTTTGTCTCATAATTTACCCTAGTTCCTGTTCTAATTCTTCTAAATTTTGGTTTATCCAACCCACATTGAATAAATTTATTGTCTTATATCATAGAACTTTTTATGATTGATATCGGATCGTCACCAGTTTCTCCTCATAGAAAAAATAATTCTCCAATGGTACCAAAATTGTGTTTAGTACATGTGAGGGTTAAGGTAAGTTGTTCATCAAGATTGATAAATGGAATACATCATGAACTGGATATGGGTTAGGTGGGATATCAAGTCAATTGGTCACCAATCAAATGAAATAATGTATCTAAAATGGGATGATATATCTTGTACTAATATTTACCTTCATCCCAAATGTCAATTCTTTATTACATGGAGGTCAAAAGAGGAATACTTTTTATCCAACATTAATCTATAGGTTTTGTCGAGTATTTTCATCATATCTCTTCTATAGACTCTAAGAAATCTTGATGTACTGGAAAATTTTCTTAACATTTTCCACCATATCCCCAACCATTTCAGGTCTTAGTAGTTTTTCCCCCATATTCATCTCAACATAATGGTATTCTACACCTCTACCCATAAAGGGATTCATCGAGAGCCATTTGGGTTATCACAATGAATCACTTTTGTAGGATAACACTACTAGATGAATATGTTGATCCAATAGTCATTTGACATCCATTGTTCTTTATTTCAACACTTCATCAATTTTGTAGATAGTATTCTAAGATTAGCCATTAGTATGAGGGTGGTAGGACATGATTAAGTTCAACTAAGTATTCATAATTATCTACTGACTCTTCTAGAAAAAATTGGAGAATCATGGATATCAATTAATACAGTCAATTATAATTCTCCATGAAACATTGTCACTTCCCTAACATACATCCAAGCAAGTAGATCTACTATGAATTCTTCTAGAGTCAGAAATAATCCTTCAATCAATGAATTACGATCCACCCCAAACCATATATAGTTAATCCCTTTTTATGTCATTATATGATTAGTGGCAAATAGGCTGGTGATGTTTTACAATTTCCATATAGGAATGATGAATGGTTGCATCATCCCGTTGGTTTGTTCTATTCCTCTTTCACATGAAAACATAAAAGACATCATGATGTATATTCTAGGATAACTTTATTCATATTACCCCACAAATTCAGTTCTCAGAGATGTCAATGAATCATTGTGCTTTATGGGAAGATGGAAAAGGTTGATATAAGTGCATCATCAAACTACTCCTTCGATAACACAAAATTTTATGGTAAACATAATCTTGACCCAAATCTCACAACATCTTCATCCATAATATTTATCTCCAAGGATTTCACATTCCTTATATTTTTATATTTAGTCTAACTTTTCACATCAACGTTTTGATCATTCATTCAATCTGTCAAAATATACAGTTGAGAAATCAATAATTAAGGGATTAACGATGTTCATTCCCTTATTATTCACATGTCCATCCCTTCCAAATATAAGATGATTGGATTCCACATGATTCTCATAAATGAAAAAATTCTGAATTATTTCTAGACAAATAATTTTCCACATTAATTTATATCCTACAATGGTAGTAGTATGAGTTGGCATTGTCTATAATCAGATATAACCATCATCACTAGAATATATTCAACTCTTTGGTTGGGAATATGTACATGATACTTTTATATATATATATTAAACCTCTCCACAAATAGTTAATGACTCCCAATTTGTAATGTGAAATTCACTGTATTCAACAGTAGATCATTTTTTTGGTTATTCTATTCATGAACATCAACTTATGAGAATTATAGGCACTGAGTTTTTAATTTTCCATCAACACACAACCCATACACTTCTTTGATACATCGTTGAACTCCAAGAAATGATATCCACTTCTGGGATGTGTGAGATATGGTGTAGTGATAAAACACCTTCGCATCAACAGTCATCCCAATCCCTTCTTTGAAGGTTCTATATATTTCCCACTCTATTGGTGATATTCCCCAAAAAATGGCTTCCTTTAACTAAATATCATGTTTTTTTCTTTGGAATAAATAATTTCCATTTACAATTTACCTAGAATAGTAATCAAATACCCAGAATTCTTTTTATATATTTTGGTGTATATTAGAATATAATCTTTAAATAATCACAAAAATATGTTAAGGTAATCACTAATGCCTCTATTCATCTATTCCAAGATTATTGATTGAGAATTAGTGAGTCCAAAAGGCATTACTATGAATTCATAGTGCCCATATCTTGTACAAGAAAAACTCATGGTTTTATTATCTTTATTCATGAAATCTTGGTAATATTCCAACCACATATTCACCAAGTAAATGTATCATGATCCACGTAAATGATAGAAAAATTCACCAATCATAGTCAGAGTACGGTTTTGGTATAATGATCATGTTGAACTCATGAAAATCGATGTATTGGATCATCAAACAACCGTTCTTCTTGATATAGAGGACTAGTAGATCCCATGGTGAAACACGTTTCTCTATGAATCCTTTATATATATTCTTCTACAGTTGTATCATCTATCTATCATGTTCTAAATCATCAATTATATGTATAGTCTTAGAAAATGGTAACACCTGAGGTATATGATCGATCAAAAATTCACATTATAGGATATGAGGAAGTGTAAAATATTCATTAAGAATCACATTAGTTTATTCAATCACATTGGTCATGTATTCATGGATGAATCATTCCATAGACTCAATAATTTGACCTAGATACTCATGATAATAGGGAAATAATATCCATGTTTGAGATGATTGTGATAATGTAGATTCATCATTCTCATTGAATTTGAATAGAATCTATGGATGATTCCCAATATAGAGATTTATTTTTATGTTGGTCCTATATTGGTAAATCCAATCTATGAGAATTACTTCATGAAAATACATCAATGGAATTATGACAAGATTTTTTAATAAATTTAGAACACATAATTTGTTAGGGGATGTGTTTTTTACATGAGATTCTATATTTCGGCATTTTTCCTTTTCAACAAATTCTCTACATCCATGTTTTTAGTGGTGTTTTAATAGTTAAACCTATTATTTTTTAAATAAAAAAATTCATTGAAATAGAATCTAATATATTTTAACTATTATTAAATGAATTACTAACCTACATGGGTCTACATCACATTCTAGATTCACTTTAATGGTACTGATGAAAAAAGCTCCCTCTTTCTACTTAGAGATTTTTAGTTGACTTTGAAATGTTATCATAGTGCATTGGTAGGAAATGTTTCTTAGTTCCTTGAATTTTTATCAATGAAAATTACATTGAGGGTTGACCAAATCATTCATTTCCATTATTGTAGTAGCATGTTTTCCACATCCTCAATCACTGGAATGGTTCCCTTCCTTACCACACCTACATAATTTACTCATCCCCATCAGAGAAATTTTTTGGTGATTCTATTAGTACTTTTGGAATGTGGGATGTTTAAATATCCTGGAACCATTAGATATATTTTTTAGACCACAAGAATTAAACTCCATATTCTTGCATCTAATCCCAATGATTCATTTCAGATTTCCCAATCTGCATTTCATTTTTATGGAAGAGTGTAAAATTCCCTCATACCTATAAAATTCATGGATCACTATGGATTTATATATTCCTAGTTTTATCACACAAATGAAATAGAAAACATTTGAATTGGGGATAATGATAATTCATAAAGCATAATGTGAAATTATTGTTAATTTTTCCTGACGCAACATAATATATTTGTGGTATTTTCTTCTTGAAGGAAATGAAATACCTTTCCATTTTAATAAGGAGAGTTTATGTAAAATATTTCTATAAAAACATTTTCTATAAATCCTTAAACACCATTGCTTTGATATTTTCCAAAGGATTAACTTTTCTAATAAGTATGCACCATTGATGGGGTTCAACCTCCTTATGATAAATAGTTAAAATGAACTTTTATTATTCAATGAATTGTAAGATGAAAAGGATCCTCCAAATTGAATTAATCTTTTTTTAGTCGATTAATGGATTAGATGATACATTGAAATTATGAGGCATTTTTTAAAAAATGCTCTAAATTTATTCCTTTTATCTTTTAGCTGGATATGGATTCTTCTCTAGATCATTGTTTCTATTTATAACCCTAGTCACATTAGATATTGTTTCCATGAAGTGTGTGATTCCTAGTCTACTATGTTTATGATTCTCATTGGGGTAGTCATATCATATCACTTCACATTGACTTCATAACTCATTTAAACTATTGTTAGCCATTAGATAGAATAAGATTAAAATTAAGTATGAGTATATTTTACTTTAAACACATACAAGGTAATTTAATGTCATTATAGTTATAACATGTAAAATACTAGAATTTATCTTACATATGGTATTATAGGCTTCAATATTTATTATACACACTCAATTTCCTAACAGATAAGATTATGGGAATATTTTTACTCCCATAATAAAGGTCATAATTAGATTAATAGTTATCAAATATATTCCTATAATAGTTTCATAACAGGTTCTAAAAAATTAATATTGTCTTGTATTAGGTTACACTAAGACAAGCTCGAAAAACCATGTCATAGTAATTTATACAAGGTACATCTATGTAAAAACCACGTTTACCTCTAGTGTCTACACAAAGATTTATTTTCATTATAAAACACATACTATATAATAAAAAACTTTATAGATTTCTTATTATATAAATTCATATCCCTAAGGATTTCACTGGTGCTTTCTAATCCAAATACCAATATAACTACTCTTTTCCTCTGATTCCAACTATTACAACCCTTCATTTTATTACATGTTAATACAAATATTTAATTACACATAATTACACATAATAAAATAAAATTGATTGATTATTATATTGTGTTTGGGAATTAGGAATATTTCATTACAAGATTAAATAGTAATTACAAAATCATTATTGAAATCAACTTTATCTTGTGTGAGGTTAAAACTACATTGGATGAACATGGGAAATACATATGTAATGTGTGATCCATAAATCATAGTAATGGAATAAAAACTGAATGACACAAAAATAATAATACATGTTAGACCAGTCATATCAATGAGGTATAATGTTACATGAATAATATGTAATGATATATCATGATAATCATATCATTATAAATATGGGAACAACAAAAAACATTACTTCATAGGTCAAAGATAAACATCCAAGGAATCATGGTGGGATATCCCAATAAATGAAATAGGTAAAACCTTGGATCAAAATTATATATCATGATACAAAACATTACCCAATTCAATGGTAAACTATACAAATCTAGGCCCCAATCACTTTCATTTCATTATCATGATTCAGTGTACCACATAGATCATAAAAAATGGATTAACTATTTATTATAATTTATTCTATGATCATGGAGTGTAAAATATATACATGTATGTATACCAATTAATTGTTACATATGCATTAAATTATACACCATTGATAATAATTGGTTATGGAGTTCATGGTTTAAATGGACTGGTATGGATAATCATGGTGAAAAATTGGAAGAATCAAAATGTCATATAAAAAATCATAATATGGCCCGATGAGGGATAAACATGTCTATGATCATATGGATATGAATTTTATAGTAATTGTAATAGGGGATTAAATTTCAAAATATTTATAATTAGTAAAAAATCCATATGATAATAAATAAGAATTAATCAAAATTGAAAAAAAGGATTCTTACGAAATTTCAGTATGGTAATTGGTGTACATGGGATGGATTAGAGAGAGGGAAAGTAGTATATAAAATTTTATAAATAATTAGGATAGTTTTAGTGAGTTTATACATCATATCCCATCATTAGTAATTGAAAATAAAACTACATTAAAAGATAAAGGAACATTGATTAAGTGGAGAAAGGAAAGAACACATATTTGAACCTGTGGTTTTAAAAGCTCGAAAATGTCTTGTTGTGAGCATGGAGCTCCTTAATAGTATAATATAGTGGGTAGGTGTAAGTAAGGACATGATACAAGTATTTTTTGTGAATATAAATGTGATCATGTGTGGGTTTATATATGAAATGATATGGGGGATTTCATAATATTTCAGAAACAAATATTTTGGATTCCAAATAAAAATATATTCAAGAATACAAAAATTAAAATAGTTTTCCCATTGTTTTTTTGTAAAATCTGGAATATTTTTATTATATTAATAGCTTAATGGATGGACATATTATTATTATTTCATTACTTATGTGGTGGTGGTTAAAAATTTTAAACAAATGAATATAAAACTCTAAAATATATCAAATGTTTTGGATGGTTCTTAAAGGATGGAAATAATTAATCATGAAAAACAAATAAAAAAATAATTTGGGGGAAAATATGTTTTTCCAAGAAAACAAATTATAGTATTTATTATATCTTTTCTGTCTTTATAATGTCATAAAACACAACATATATTTATATAGTATTTAATTTTTACCCAAAAAATTGGTTGTCTTATAAAATTATGATCAATACCCCATTGGATAACTTCTATTTTATTATTTCAAATATAATATTCATTATATGAATTTTTTTATTAATTTTAAAATTTAAAATAAGAATCTAAATTAATTGATAAATGGTCGGTTTTTTACAATTACGGTTTTTGAAATTTTATAAAAAGTAAAAGTCCCTTAATTAAAATTTAATGAAAATTAAGAAAGAATAAGAATTATATTATATTGATATTTTAATAAAACACTATTTATTTCAAAAATAAAATAATTCATCATAATAAATCCCTTAATTGAACAAGAAAAATATCTAAAAATATAATATCCATTTAATTAAATCAAAATAAAAATCATATTAAAAATATAAATGAATATAAATTCATTATTAAATAACGTTTATTTATTCTTATTATTAATTACAAGATACATATACCTTTATTACATAGGATTACAACCTATGATTATTTTGTGTGATTATGAGACATTCATATTGCTGTTTGACTAACATGATTTGGTATGTGATCTCGATGAGCATGAACATCTCTCAAAAATTGCTTCCCTCAGGCTTAAGTTGTTGGATCTCATCATTGAAATTGTCAAGGTAAAATTATAGTTATTCAATCTCCCTAAGAACTTTTAATAAATGGGTTTCATGTGGTATAATCATTCTGTATGTGGCCATCACTTCCATTATCTATGTCAATTGGAATTTTTAAAGAAATATATTGATATTAATAATACCATAAATATTTAACTATTGTTATATTATAATTGGTAATTTAAATAAAATGATACATGAAAATAAGATCTTATGTATTATATAACAGTATTATATAATTAGAAATTTAATTAATTCAAAAAGGGAAATTTCATTAATAAAAATTTGTGTATTTACAATCACCATCCCTTGATTAAATATTTAATCAAAAATTTCATTTCCCAACCACTTAAAATATATTAGGATAATTCTACCTCAAAACATCCTCTATTTTGAACTTTTATTCTTAATTTTTTTTGTTTCTGCACATCACTTTAAAATGGTGCATTATCTTGTTTTGTAGAGAATTTTCTCTGTGAAATTAGATCATCGCCAGCTAACCCTCATAGGAAAGGACATTTTCCAATAGAAACCTATTGATTAAGTACAGGTTAGGTTTCAAGAATTCTCTTCCTTAAGAGTTATACATGGAATGCATCATGATCTCGAGATAGGTTTGGTGGGAGTAAAGGCCAATAGGACCCCTCTCTAAGTTGATCAAGGACATCAAGGGTGTCGAGATATCTCATACTAAACATCCCTAAATTTAAAAATCTCATCACATTATTTCGTTGAGATATATGGAGGAATACCATGCCTCCAACATCTAACTATAGGTCTCACTTATTATTGTAAACATAGTTCTTTTGTGGACTATGAGTGGCCTTGATGTGATACTAATTATTCCTAATATTTTCCACTAATTCCTCATCTATTTTCTGACATAGCTGTTTTTTAACAACAACATCCCAACAAGATGGTGTCATGAACATATTCCAAAAAATGGCTTCATAGGGATCCATTTGGACGCTCTTTGGGTAACTATTCTTGTAAGAGAACATTACCCGAAAATGTTGTTTATCCAAAGCTCCTTTAAAGTCGATTGATAATGTTGTCCACATGTCATCAATTGTTTGGATAGTCATCATATAGGATGTTAGATATTCTTATAGAACATATTGGTTTATCATGGATCCCAATCAAATACAATTCACAGTGGCACTCTATGTAGCCTAACCACTTCTCTGAGGTATTTCTGTGCAAGTATATTTAGTGATAATTCCTCTCATATTGAAATGATATTGGCATTATTTGTAATATGATTCACTATAACCCATATAGTATTATTCCCAATTGATGACATTGGAATATCAGTGATAGTGTCAATGCTGACTTTTTCAATTTCAATATATATATGACTGATGGTTGCATCATCCCCTTGGATGTTATATTTTCCTCATTCACCTACTAACATACCATACATATTGATTTATATTTTATGATCTCTTCCATATCATCCCATTAATAGTGTTCTCAGAGATCTCAATTAACAATTGTGATTATTCTATGTACAAAAAATGTTGCTCTATATGCATCATCCAATAGTTGATTATTTATCTTGGGATTTGATTGTACGTATAGTGTCGACTAAAATATCACAACACCTTTATCATTAACATTGAATTCTTTGAATTTCACATTCCGTTTTTTCTTCAATATTTTTCTGAATTCTCAGATATACACTCTGATCATCCGTTAAATTCTACAAAAGTCACGGTTGAGCAATCATTTATTAATGGATTGATGATGTTCCTTCTTTTATGATTCCCATGTCCCTCCTTTACAAATATATGAACATAAATCCCCTCTCAATTCTCCTCAATGAATGAATTACATAATCCTTTATTCTTAGAGCGTCTTCCCCTTTATTTTCATTCCCAAGTTTGTAGTGGATTGATATACCATAGTAATTATCAGCTCTAACCAATTTTTTTTTGGAACATATTCACCTTTTTCTATATGAATATACAATTGAGACTTTTTTATCAATAAATATTTCACAGAACGACCCAATGGGATACTGCAGCTAAATTTTTAAATCAATATTTAGATAAGCCTACTCTGGATTATGTGTTGGGATATTCTAATCATGGAAATTCAACTTCTGTAAAGCATATGCAAAGACATTATCATTTTTCATCAACACACAACCCATTCCCTTCTTCTTTAAATCATTTATTACATTGAAAATATCTCCACTAGTTGGTATTGTGAGCACAATAACATTTATAATCCTCCATTTCAACACCATTAATCCTTCTACTCATTCAAAATTCCATATAAATGTTACTCTCTTTTAAATTAGTTTGGTCTGTGAGATTTACAATCTTATAAAATTTCCTATGAATGAGAAATAGTGCCCCGCTACACCAATGCAACTATAGATATATTTCATAGATGTTGTATAATCCATTATTAAATTTCTTTTTATTTTTAAGGGTTTATATATATGTTTTGTGATGATATTACCCCTGAAATATAATTACTTCAACTAGAACTCACATTTACTTTACATGTCAAAATTATTTTCCACTCACAAAGACAAAATCATAGTATTAAAATGACCCAAACAATCCCCATTACTAATGGATTATATTAGTATAAAACATACAATGACTTCCAAAATTTTTTCGAGATAATATCTAAAGACAATATTGATCAATTCCCTGAAGATTGTTGGATCATTATTGAGTCTGAAAGGCCTTAAATGAAATTTATAGTTCCCATTCCTTTTATCAGAAACATTATTTGGATATTCTCCTTCTGGAACCTATCATGGTAATGAAATTATTGTAGATCAACATTGGAAATGGATCATGCTCCATGTTGTGGATAGAACTATTCATAAATCCATTGAAATGAATATATGTCTTTATTATCATGATGATGGTGTGCGCAAGATAATCGATGAAAATTCACAGTGACATGCCCTTATTTTTGATGAATATGAATGGTTCACCTCAAGGTAAAGCACTTGGGTGTATGAAACCCTTATCTAGATTCTCATGTTCCTATTTATTTGTCTCCTCATGTTCCACACCATCAATTCTATACAGATTCATAGATATTGGTTTTTCCGTAGGTACAATATCCATAGAATATTAAAAAACTCTGCTAGGAGGGAGACTAAGTAATTCAATTAGAATCACATCATCATATTCCATCATAATGGTCATGTCATCATGGATGATTATATTCGTTTAATCAATCATGTTATCGTTATACACTTTCTAATAAAAAAAATAATATCCATGATTTTGGTGATGGCTCTAATGATGATTCATACATTTCCATGCATTTCTACCAATTCTTAGCATGATTGTCAATTTTGAGGGTGACTTCCTTTTTATCGAAATTTATATTTCATCTATATTGGGAATGCCAATCCAAGCCCATTATTGCATAAAATTCAAAAAATATGGAGTATGAAAAGGATTTTCAGGAAATTCAGACCACAAAAATTTTATTAGAGAGGAGTTATATACATGAGATGAAATAATTTCTCTATTCCCCATTTTCACTGACATATATACTTCTATGATTTTTTTTGAATACTTCTACTAAGATATAATGACTTGTTGGAATTTGTATATCCAAAATCTAAAAGTAAATTATCTATTACTGAATGAATAACTGGTGTACCTATCATCACATCTGTTTGAATTTTCACATCAGTAGTATTGATGGAAAAAACACATCCTTGATGCCATGGAGGTATTTGGTTTTCTCAAAAAATCGGTGGTTTATTTCATTGGATTGTAGAGATCCCATGTTCCTTGATGTTTGTAGTAATGAAAAATACGCTATGTGTTGACCAAATAATTCCTTTCCTACATCATAGTATCCACTTCGTCACGTCATCAATCACTGGCAAGATTCCCCTTTATCCAACACCTAATTCATTTTCTTACCCCTATAGAAAATTTCCACGGCGCTCCATTCCACGTATTAGGAATGTTGGATTTTGCAATTTCATGGCACAATTAGACCTCTCTATCGGACTACCAGAAGAAAATACACTTTCAGTTTTGTATCACCATGATATCCATGAGAATAACCGATCTCCATTTTGACAATGGAAGATCATCACATAATTTGTTCATAGCTATCAAAGTCAGGGATCATTAGTGATTTTCATAGGCTTGGTTTTATCAATATGAAGTGATTTATTCCTACTTCTATTTGGTTATGTATCTCATTTGGTAAGTTATTAAATTTCTCTTCATATTGATTAATTACGTGATTAATTCTATTTTTGGAAATTGTCTATAAAAAATAGAAATTATGTTTGAGGTTATTTAACAGATAAACACATAAATGTGAAATTAATGTCATCAATGAGATAATAAAAAACATGCATGATTTTTTCATAATTTATGGATTTGTAGGCTTTAGTATTTTTACTCATGATACATTTCCTATCATATACTAATATATGCATTTATCCACTCCCTTAATAGTGGATCATAAGGAGATTAGGAATTACCAGAGAATATCCACTTGGAGTGTCAAACCTGTTACATAGTAAGGATTATTGTCATGTATGTGGATACTCTGAGTTGGGTTCAAAACACATTTTTAGAACTATTACTCTATGGTACATATGTCCTTGAACTAGCCCAAATTGTATTCTGTAGAAATTTATTTATATTAATGATAAAACATGTAATCTATAGTAAAAATAATTTAGAGATTTTTTTTATATTTATAAGTATCTGTATTTTTAACACAAGAGTTTTATAACAATATTCAAATATATAACTAATCATTTTCCTTAATACAAACTATAAAAACCATTCTCATTATTACACATCAATAATTTATTTATTTTAAAAAATTAAACTTAATATAATCCATATTATTGATATGTATAACATATTTTTGAATTAGGTACATTGAGTCTAAACATTATACATGAATTACAACATCTTTTTTGAAAACATCATTAACATTCTTGAGATAAAAACTGAATTTGATAACCTCTGAAAATTCAAATAAACGGTTACCCATAAAGACCATTAAAGCGAATAAACATGAAATAACATAAAGATTACAATAAATATATGAAAATTGATATAAATAAATTCTAAAGGAACACATATAAAATGTAATTATATAAAATGATAATCAAAGCATAGGAAATGTTGAATCAATGTAAAACACCACATCATAGGTCAAGGCTAAACCCCTGATAATTCATGGTTGAAAAACATCCATAATATAATTAGGAATACCCCTATCCCAACATAATTTTTTAGGATACTAAATATTACCCAATTAATTAGAGTTATATTTAAATCATTGTGCACCTGTCACATCCCTTTCATTAACATGCTTATGTGTTCCCCATAAGTCATAATATTGGATTCATTCATCATTACAATTCATTCAATGATCAAGGAGAGTTTTATAAATACATGTATGTCCCCAATAAAAAAATAATATATTTGTTTCGGTGCGGATGTGTGTCGGGTTACGCTGTTCCGCCAGGACGCGTTCACGCGTGCACCCGTCAACCCGAGGGGATGGGCGCGCGGCTTGTGGTCCCGCAGTCCCGCTTTCCAAGGGCGGGCGGCATCCGTCCCTTATTCAGGGGCGTCTGCTCCTTGATCGAAACCGGGATGATGGGATGTCGGCTCCTCCTTCCTTGGACATCTCCTCGGAACTCGTCGCCTAATCCGGGTCTCCCTCATAGACTTAAGAATGTTCGTGAATCTCGTTCCCGGCGCCATATCTTCATGGACACCGGTTAATTACGCTGCTTCCGCCCGGACGTTCCAAGGAGTCGGGGCGGGGCAGCAACCTGCGGTGAGAAGGCCGGGTGGCTCTGGGTGCTGGGGGCGTGTCGTAATGCTGCGGCTCTGCACATCTGTCTTCCGTCCCTAATAGGGCTTCTCGAAGGCATGACGGCCTGAGGCATCCCGTACTAGGTGCGGGGAACTGTGTCACCTGAGGTTTTCCTCAGCTTCCCGTGTTTAACACGAGGTATGCCGCGAGTTTAACGTCCAGCGGGGACGACATCGGGCCGATCAACACGAAAAGTGGATCAGATGACGGAACCCCTTGCGGGGAACCTCCGACGCTGGGGCCAGCACATGGGCGGCTTCCCAAGTAACGTGGAGTGGAGTGAAGTGGCATGACCCCACCGGGATGTGGCGGCCCGGGTAAGGATCAGGATGGATGATGAAGTGAAGAGCTTGGACCCCAGAGGGGCTTCCTACGTACCGCGCGTTAACACGGATCAAAGTCAACGTAGTTCGGGCATACAGTTTAACGTCATGCTGGACGTCGGCAAGCCGACTCACGAAGAGGTTGAGGCCGCCGGGCGGAGGATTGAACCGAACCACCTCGCACGGAGGGGGATGGAACGGCCGGGTGGATCACAGTTTCACGTCATGCTGGACGATAAAAGGGGAAATGGAAAAGGGGGGCTGTGGGGAGGCACCGCGGAGATACACACGGGCAGTCTCCCACAGGGGCGGATTCATAGGTGAATCAACGCAAGCGTGAACCCTGGAGGGGTCCACTGATGGACGAACCGACGTAAATACGACCGGGACGACCAGGTGGTGGGCTTGAACATCGGGGAGGCTTCCTACGTACCCTGTATAGAAGACAGGGATCAAAGTCCACGTAGTTCATTCTGTCAGGACTTACGCACTTGAGGCAGCCCGGTTGCGGCAAAACTCAGTTGGAAGGGACTTGGACCGAAAGCAGAAGACACCTCGATCCCAGTCATACCCTCTACTGGCTTCGGCCGTGGGGAGGCGCAATGGAGATACACATGTGCAGCCTCCCACGAGAAACTAGGGGTCTGTACCCTGCCCCCGTAGGGAAAAGCCACTCCCATTAAATCGTCCCTAAAGAGGGGCAATCCCGACATCCCTGCAGGGACGAGCGGGTGGGGGCCACATCCAAACCGGGGGGACCCTGCGTGCGGAGCACGGGATCAGGTTGCGGACGGTTTAGCGTCTTGCCAGACGAAGTACAGTTTAACGTCATGTGTTGAGGACGAAGCGGACGGTTTAACGTCTTGCCGGACGAAGTACAGTTTAACGTCATGTGTTGAGGACGAAGCACTTGGCAGTTTACGTCTTGCAGCGCGGACGATGGGGGCTAGGCAGTTTAACGTCGTGCAGCTTGGACGGATGTGCAGTTTAACGTCATGCTGGACGAATATGCAGTTTAACGTCATGCTGGACGTATGCGCAGTTTAACGTCATGCGGGACGAATGCGCAGTTTAACGTCATGCGGGACGAATGCGCAGTTTAACGTCATGCGGGACGAATGTGCAGTTTAACGTCATGCTGGGCATAGGTTGCCGGACGATGGGTGCATGTCATTTCGCACGAACCTGGAGGGCCGCACGGGAAGACAACGCACGGTGCGGGCACCCAGGATGAGGAGCATCGGGCGCCACGCAGGCAGGTGCCCTCAGGGGGTCGAGGGGACGACCCTGGCAGATTGCGCGCAAAAAGGAAGCTTTGCGCGCAATACTGCGGGCCGGCGCGCAATCGGGGCGACTGGCGCGCAATTGGGCCAGTGCCTTGCGCGCGGATGCTTGATATTGCTCACACCGGGCTTCGGATAGCGCGCGGGGGCAACGGCTCATTCTCTAATGAATGGCCACTTGAAAGAAGGGGGGGGGGTGCGCGCAATCAGGCCGGATTGCGCGCACCCCGGGGGCAATTGCGCGCAAGCGGGTTCTTTTGCGCGCAAAGGCCTTAGGGTGAGTTTTTATTCAAATGAAAGTAGCCAGCGGGGATTGCGCGCGAAGGCGGACCCCGAGGCTTTCTTGCGCGAAAGAAAGGAGGTTACCTGAAGTTCGTCATTGCGCGCGGAAGGGGTTGAATTGCGCGCACGAGAGACGTTTCGACTTCCAGCAACCTTTGAAACGTGGGGGGTCGCCTTGTATTTATAGGCAACCCCGGGCGCGGAATCCAGGGTGCGAGCGCGAAATTCTCCTCGCGGGCGCGGAATCGGGCGCGGTGCGCAAGGGAGTCGCGCGGACCCGCGGCGCGCAAAATTGCGCGCCGGACCGGCGCATTGCGCGCATCCCGGGGGGTTTGCGCGCGGAACATCACCTTTGCGCGCGGGCCTCTGAAATTCCGCGCAAGGCCTCCGGGCCCTCCGAAACGTTCTTCCGACTCCAAATATCACTTCGCTTTCCGCATCCGGAGCTTCGTTTGGGAACAACGGACTTTTCCGGCGTCTACAAAATCCCCCCCTCGGAATCTGATCGGCGAGAGGTCGCAACGATCGGGTTCCGAGGGAGACGCCGGAATGCCGAAGTCCTGGGCGACGCGGGACTGTGGCGCGCAAAAATGGGTGTCGGGCGCGAAAGCGGCCGATGCGGTCGCGCAAAGCCTTTTCCGCGCAGCGCGGACCACGGCCTCGCCTATAAATAGGGGCACTGGGTCCCTCCATGCCGTACACTGGCCTTCCGCGCGATAAGCCTCTTTGCTCTCGTGCGCGAAATTGCCTTTTCCGGCGCGGAATTCGCTCGCTCGTCGCGCAAAACCGTCCGGACTTCGCTCTGTTTTTTGCGCGAATACCCGGGGTTTTTCGCGAAGGACTTCCCGATTGCGCGCCGTCCACTAGGATTGCGCGCCGCCTCTCAAACTTTTCCACCAGCCTCGTCCGATCCCGCACGCTTCATCCCTTAACCCGCACGACTCCCGAATCTTCCGAGATGGCCGCGCACAGAGGAAATGAAGGGGATGCCGCCACTCGCAGAGCCGAGATGGCGACGAACGAGGAGGTTTACGGAGCCAAGGAGATTGTTTCTAACAATCAATCCTTGTTTGACTTGCTGACGCCGGCCCAGAAGACATATCCACTGTCAGACAACCTGCCGCTCTGGAACTTTGGCCTCCTGGATGAGGTTCCAGTGCCAGGGTTCGAGATTGATGCGCCGCGGTCCTGGGTGACCCGGGAGGACGAGCTGCTCCGCTATAACATCACCAACAATGGGCATCCTGCCAGGGAGACCAGACACTTGGACGTCTATGTCCTGAACCCGAGGACGCGAACCATAGATGGGGGTGAGCCTACAGCGGAGAATTCTCCAGCCCTCTACTCGAGCACATACCGTCAGAGCGTCACTGACGACACCAAGGGCTGGCTGAAGGACTGGGACTTGCGGTCTGGGGGCAACTTTACCAGTGAATGGGCCTGGGCGTTCTGGGTACGCCACACTTGCGATCACTTCGCAGAGGAGCTGCGGTACATCGGCCTGTTTGAGGCGGTGTGGACGTCGCAGTTCCACTTCTACCAGTAGTATGAGCTCGGGCCGGAGCTGTTCACTCGCTGGTCCCCGGATACCAACACCTTCCATCTTCACCATGGGGAGGTCGGCATCGGTCTCTGGGACATCCACTGCATCGGAGGTATCCCGCTGGAGGGCTACCAGTACGATGAGTTCCTTCCACCGAAGAACATCTGGGAGGACAGGTCACGGACTCCCATTCTGACCTGGCATCTGCTTGACCTGGCTACGCAGCGGCTCGGGATCCAGGACTTCCAGAAGGACATAGCCTACAAGGATTGGTTCGGCCAGTTCCTGGAGCATGACCCGACGGTCAAGATGCCAGGCAGGGGGAAGCGGTGCCCGACCGCAGCTCAGAGGAGCCGGAACGGGTCGTACTGGCGGGTTCTGGAGACGGGCGACTACCGCTCATGGGGGTACCGCGTCATCGAGGCCCGGGACCCGAATGTCCGGTACGCGGCGTTCCTGGCCGCCTTTCTGAGCGGGTGGCTCCTGCCAGTGCGGGATGCGAGGATGGGCGCCCGCCCGGCGACGCTGGCGATGGCGGGCGCCATGGCTGCCAATAAGAGGTACAACCTCGGGGTCCCAGTACTGGCGAGGCTGTATGCCATTCTGGGACGCATCTCACGAGGGGGGTCGCCACGAAGGATCTGTGGGCCCTTTCAGTTCTTCCACGGCTGGGTGGCTGCTCACCTTGGTGGGTATACGTTCCCAAATGCCATCAGTCCTCCGGGCAACGGCCTGCGACCCTCCCTGCTGAACATTGCGGGGGTCACTCCGATGACCCTCAGTGAGGAGGGCGTGAGGGTTCGGATTGGCAATCATGCCAATTTCAACTTCAGCCCGTTCCCCACTCCCGTCGGCCAGATGATCGACAACGGACAGGGCCCGCTGGAGCAGCATGAATACTTCCTGAACATGCGGGGCGGGGTGCTCGTGACTCGGATCGACGGGAAGTTGATCTGCGAGCCTTACGTGCCGACCCGGTTCGCCAGGCAGTTCGGGTGCCTTCAGCGGATGCCGAAGAGGGTATTCACTGCTGTCCGGGAGGAGACGAACCCTTGCGTCCTTCGCCAGATGTGGCTGATGTTCGTCGCCTTCGGCTCTGGCGACGTCATCACTCTCCCTCCTACCGGGATCGACGCAGGCTTGGCAACCGAGTATGCCGAACACTGGGCCATTGCGTACCCTGAGGGGCTTTTGCGGAAGCTAGTTCGGCGGCTCGAGGTTACCCGTGCGGAGACCGGGCGTCAAGGAAGGAGGCGAGGCGCCGCCACACGGGGGAGAACGGAGGCGCGCCAAGCAGCGGGGCCGGCGCGAGCAGGGACTTCGGCGGCGGGCACATCGCAGGCTGCCGCTACGACCTCGGCGCCCAGAGAGGGGGCACATGCGGCGGTCGAGGAGCGGCCCGGGAAGCAGGTGAGGCGTCTGCTCGAACCCTCCCACGATGCAGTCTTCCCGGCGCTGTGGTCGGCCTGGATGACCCTGCGGGAGTCACTGGGGACCGACGTCATCTGGCGAAAGATACTCAGAGAAGGAATCTATCTGCCAGAGGTCGGGCGCCTCCAGATCACCGACAGGGTGGACTTCAACCGGCAGTATGCGTATCTGACGGAAATGGACGAGTACGCGCGCCAACGGGGTCAGCGTGCGGAGCCATCCCTTCTGGTGAAGGTGATGCTCGGTCTAGAGCCTGCTCCAGAACGGATGCCGCCGGGAGAAGACGACAGTAGCAGCGACTCCAAAGAGGAGGAGGAGACGGGGGAGGATGAAGGCTCCGAGGGAAGGTCCCATCGGGGGAGCCCACGGGAGAGCGGCGAGGTGGCCGACTCCGACAATGTCGATGTCACTGAGCTCCTCGAGGTCCGCTTCTATCCCTACTCAACCTGCTTCATCCATTCTCTTATGCAGCTTCTAACCCGTTTCTCCATCCTTCTCAGGAGCACACGGATGTCGGTCAGGCGTCCTCAACAGGAGTAGGAGAGGCGCCAGCAGGACAAGGCGGGGGCCAGGTACCCATTATCGAACTGTCAAGCGCTAAGGGGTCCCCTGCTGCAACTGTTCCTGCGGCGACCGGGGTAGCGGAAGATGACGCTCCGAACTCCCGTAAGTCTCCCTACTTTACTGCTGGTGCTTGCCATTGACGATCCGTGACTAACCATGGCATGCCCCGCGCAGTGATCTCAACATTGGAGGCTCGTCGGGTTGCCGAACCCGGGCCATCTACGAGTGGACCAGTGGTGGACATGCCGCCTGCTCCGGAACAGACCTTCCAAACCGAGCCGGCCCCACCAACTGCTGATCAAGGGGCTGCGGACGTCGGCGGTGCTGCCATCGGAGAAAGGTTGGGGGCTGACGAGGGTGTCGGCGCCACTGGGGAGAGAGAAGAAGGTCGCCCGGATGTTGGGGAACCTATCCCTCGTGAGGACCTCCCAGGGGCGGACCCTGCAGCAGACCTGCTGGCTGCCTTCCCTGCTTACCGGCCTGCCGACCCCGAGGAGATGGATGACTCGGACGCGGAGGCGGTCGAGGATAGCCGGGTAACGCGACGCAGGGGGTGGAAGTGCATCCAGCGCTTCCTCAAGCGAGACCCATCGGAATGGCTGGGGCGCATGGGATCACTTCAGACCTGGCTGCGCTTCCTGTGTGCCGGGGGAGCTGATGCTCAACGCCTCCATCTGACGGTCCGTGATTTCATGGCCGAGAAGATGCGCGAGAGCCGCCGGCGTGCCGACGTCGCACAAAGTCGGGACATGTCGGAGAGCACGCAGGCGCTCATCGCGGCAGAGCAGGAAGTCCGGCGCCTCGAAGGGCAGGCGGCAGAGAAGGAGGCCTTCGTCGCAGCATGTACCGAGCTTGTGGAGCAACTATCGGCACAACTGATCGACGCTCAGGTACAGCTGACGGAGGCGGGCCAACAGATGGTCACACTCCAAGTCGAGCGGGAGCGTGCACAGGCCAGGATTGACGAACTGCGTGCTGCGACCGCCGACGAGGAGAGGGCACGCAGAGAACGAGAAGCAGCCATGGAGGCCGCCAGCCAAAGGGTAGCGGCATTAGAAAGACTTATCCAGCACGCTAATCCCTAGGGGCTTTGTTTTTTGCCATTCCTAGAACATTTTGCTTCCGTTATTCAATATTTCGATCCATTTGTATGAATCAATATATTTATCTGCGTCTTTCGGTTTAATATGCTCAACCACAATTCGTTGTCTTGCGGGAGTGTTAACCAAGCATCAGGCATCCATAATTGGGCCTGGGTTTCTGGAGAAAAGAGGGAGGTCATTCCTAGGAAAGGAGACCTCAGACCTAACCAATGTATCATCCCCCAACTTGTTCCAACACACGAGCGGGACAACGCTAGGGGCGTTGAGATTTTATCCGAACATAGGGAAATGAGAAAGGGTGAATCGCGTGTCCCGAATCCAGACATCCACAACGGTCGGCCTTCCAGGAAATGCCCAAGACGGTAGGCGGACAGTGGATCGACCATAACAACTGCAATAGACGGACCGAAAAAGGCCATCATTCATATTGCAGGAGGCGGACCACATGTCATCATGAATACCGCTTTGGGGTTCCTTCAGACACAAGGGTGGAAAATCCAGATCAACAGGGCATGCGAAGCGTGGGGCGAAGTGACGATTTGTTCGGACAGAATCCAACGCTCTCAAAATTGCGCCACCGTGGGGAAAACGTACTAGGCGGATGCACTAATCTGGTCGTGAGTCACCTCAATTATCAGACAGCACCTCTCTGACGAGGAAACTGTCGCTTCCCATCCTTGCGATGGGGCATCCCGAGCTGAATCGGGGAGAATATCACAACTGCACCACTCTACCCGAAGTCAGGCCAGACGGCCGGCGACGAGGAGGGGCGGGACTTAACGATCCCTGAGGCTGGACCCGAGTCGGAATGCCCGGGCGTTCCTACGTACTCCATCAGGCTGGAGATCAAGCCACACGTAGTTCTGTGAGTGCAGTTTAACGTCATGCAGGACGTAGGACCCCATTTGGGGTAGATCTTAGTTTAGGGTCTTAGAGCTCGGACCATAAGGGCTGGATCCTAGTTTAAGGTCTTAGAGCTCGGACCATAAAGGTGGAGGATCTTAGTTTAAGGTCTTAGAGCTCGGACCATAGGGCTAGAGGATCTTAGTTTAAGGTCTTAGAGCTCGGACCATAAGGGCTAGATCTTAGTTTAAGGTCTTAGAACTCGGACCATAAGGGGAGATCTTAGTTTAAGGTCTTAGAGCTCGGACCATAAGGAGAGATCTTAGTTTAAGGTCTTAGAGCTCGGACCATAAGGGGGGATCTTAGTTTAAGGTCTTAGAGCTCGGACCATAAGGAGAGATCTTAGTTTAAGGTCTTAGAGCTCGGACCATAAGGAGAGATCTTAGTTTAAGGTCTTAGAGCTCGGACCATAAGCGGGGATCTTAGTTTAAGGTCTTAGAGCTCGGACCATAAGGAGAGATCTTAGTTTAAGGTCTTAGAGCTCGGACCATAAGGAGAGATCTTAGTTTAAGGTCTTAGAGCTCGGACCATAAAGACTCAAAGCACGCCACATCGTGGTCATATCCCCTGGATATGCGAAGATGCACTGAGGGATAGTGTCAAGAGTGTCGAGGTTTCGCCTGGTTAGAATGGGAGGTGGAAAATGTGAATCATGCGGCCATTCACTCAAGGACTGGGGGCACCGGCGCAACGATATGGGAGTACTGCCGACCATGGCGGAAAAGCAGCATCAATATCGCACTAACCGTTGGTGGAATGAGGCAGCAAACGAGCATCGACCGCTCAATCGCAGGATTCATATCGATTTGCTTCCCGAGGCCATTGGGGGTACCGGCCCGAGTCGGTGGGAGAGCACTGAGGCATTGTGTCCGAACCGTTCACGGGGGCTCCACCCAGGGCGTAGACGATGGGTCCGAATGAAAGGGAGCACGAAGCCTGAAAAGTGGAGGAAACCTGACCAAGCGGATCCTGACCCTCCTGGCAATAAACCAGAGTACTCTTGACACCGGTGGACCACGGCAAGGGGTCGGGGAACATGCCTTGAGGGTGACCTGAAGGCGGCGGATTCCCCAGAGAAGGGGGAATCTCTAAGAGGTGGGGGGCTGGACCCGAAGTTTCAAACATCCGGGCATTCCTACGTATCCCATAAGGATGGGAATCAAGCCGCACGTAGTTCTTGAAGCGCGGTGCAACACAATCGGGCACCAGCGCGGGGAAGAGTGCGGGTCTGACCCTCGCACACAAAAGGAGCGGCATTTGATATTTCTTGTTTGTCCTTAAAGATGAATGGTTTTTCTTTGTGCGGCGACATGCCTGTGATTGAGAAATCTCTGGCGTCGCCGCAATAATCAAGCCATGGAAGGCATTGATGAATGGCGTGGTTATTAACCAGCGCCCAACATGAGTGTCCCCTGAGGGGAACATCACGATGCAGTGCCGTTTTCTCGTCGGGCGGCCAAGACGATCACAGTTTACGGTCGTGTGGTAGGACCAGACAACACAGTTTAAGGTCGTGTGGTTCGGACCATGGAGGAATCCGCTTACCGCGGTACGGCGGACACGGCGGAGGTGGGAGCATACCCAGCCCTGCGGTCACGCACGATTCCAGGAGAAGAGTCTTGGGATGGGGGTCTGCGTATGTCCATCACCCGAGGGGCAGAGATGCTAGCCTCCAGATATACTGGGCCCAGAACGCAATTGTTCGGGCGACTCCCTCCTCCTTATGGGGACGAGGGTCCAGCTACGCATAGCCCTTAGGGAGGATATCTGCATATATCCTTGGTGCTCAGATCATGGGAGCCTCGAACGACATCATTACCCTGGTTGGTCTGCCTAACGTGTAGAGGCGTACCGGAGGTCAGTATGAGGAGAGTGTCAAGATCCCACTACAACGCACAAAGGCGGAGTGTGATGAGGACTGCGCAACCAATGTTCAGAGCCTGAGAGAGCTGACATGGCGATCAAGGACGTTGCTGACGCATTCGCAACACAACATCCGATCGCGTCAGCCTAAGACGGGGCAAGCAAACGAGCATCAACCGCTCAATCGCAGGATTCATATCGATTTGCGGCCCAAGACCCGCCGGTAAATCGACCCGGAGCGGTGGGAGAGCACTGAGGCATCGTACCCAAACCGCTAACGAGGATCCCTTTGAGTGAAGGCTCGAACAAGAGGAAGCGTGGGGCCTGAAAAGCAACACAGGACTTGTCGGGATTGAATCTGACACTACGAGTCATAGACCGAAGAACCCAAAACATGTTAACAGATCTCCGGAAAGGGTCGGAGGACTCACCCTGAGAGCAACCGAAGGGGGGCAGATCCCGGTGATCAACCAAGATACGGGGCTGGACCCGAGACACAAGCGTCCAGGCGGTCCTACGTATCCCATAAGGATGGGAATCAAGCCATACGTAGTTCTTGAGAGGCAGTTTAACGTCATGCAGGACGATGAGGGGTGTGAGGTAGTCCCACACACGGGGGAGGCGTACGGCGCGGCCAGTAGACCGACGTGAATGAGGACATAATCCCCCGCTCACGCGATACGCCTCGCACAAAAAGGAGGGGAACTGGGGCCAGAGGCCCAACGCGGGATAGAGATTCCCGGGAAATGGGGCTGGGCCTGAAACATAAATGTCCAGGCGGTCCTACGTATCCCATAAGGATGGGAATCAAGCCATACGTAGTTCTTGAAGTGCAGTTTAACGTCATGCAGGACGATGAGGAAAAAAGAAGGGGGGAGCAGAAGGCATCCCCAAACGTGGGGGGGGGGGGGCGTACAGCGTGACGAGCAAACCGACGTGAATGAGGGCATAGCCCGCACTCACACCATACGCCACACACCCGGGGGCAACTGGGCCAAGGGCCCGAGATGGGATGGAAATTCCCGAAGGATGGGGTTGGGCCTGAAACATGAATGTTCAGGCGGTCCTACGTATCCCATAAGGATGGGAATCAAGCCGCACGTAGTTCTTGAGGGGCAGTTTTACGTCATGCAGGACGAATGCTGAACAGTTTAACGTCTTGTAGCTCGGACGTAGTGCAGTTTAGCGTCATGCGGGACGAAGCACTTGGCAGTTTAACGTCTTGCAGCGCGGACGAATGCTGAACAGTTTAACGTCTTGTAGCCTGGACGAATGCAGTTTAACGTCGTGCAGGACGTGGTGCAGTTTAGCGTCATGCAGGACGAAGTGCAGTTTAGCGTCATGCAGGACGAAGTGCAGTTTAGCGTCATGCAGGACGAAGTGCAGTTTAGCGTCATGCAGGACGAAGTGCAGTTTAGCGTCATGCAGGACGAAGTGCAGTTTAGCGTCATGCAGGACGAACGGACACTCAGGCAAAGTATTGCTTGAGGAACATAGCGTTGGTGGGAGGAGTGACACGCTCACCATCCATAGTCGCTAGGGAGTACGCGCCATTGGGATAGACCTTGTGGACAACAAAAGGTCCCTCCCACTTGGGCTCCAACTTGGGCGGCTTCCTGCCGGGGATCATCGGTGCTCTTAGGGCTAGCACTAGATCACCCTGCAGGAAGGAGCGGAGGCGAACCTTCTTATTGAAATCTCGAGCCATTCTGCTTTGATGCCTCTCCAAGTTGTGCAAAGCGCGAAGTCTATTCTCATCCAGTGCTTCCAACTCGACTAGATGGGCTTCAGCAACTCTGTCCGGCGCTTGCTGGTCATAGACCGCAGTGCCCAAGGACGGTAACTGGATCTCGATGGGCAGGACGGCCTCAGCTCCATACACCAGGGAATAAGGGGTCATCTGGGTGGAATTGCGAGTCGTCGTCCGATAAGCCCAGAGGGCGTTGGGGAGCTTGTCCGGCCAACTCTTCTTGTTCTGACCAACCATCTTTTGCAGAATGTTAGAGAGGGTTTTGTTAAACGCCTCGATCTTTCCATTCGCTTGCGCATGATAGCGAGATGTATGGTTCGAGCGGATGTTATACTTGGCGTACAACTTCTTCAACTCGGCTGCTCGGAAATTGGTTCCGTTATCCGTGAGGATAGCGTGAGGCACTCCAAATCGATAGATGATGTTGGAGGTCACGAAGTCAGCGATCGAACAGGATTTGACCTCTCTGAGCGGAATCGCTTCTGCCCATTTGGAGAAGAAGTCCGTAGCGGTCAGAATGAACCGGCACTGGCGAGCTGTCGCCGGCGGGTAAGGTCCCACGACGTCCAGTCCCCAGACTGCAAAGGGCCAGGAATACCTTGTGGTATGGAGAGGCTCCGGCGGCCGATGCACAAAGTTCGCATGAACCTGGCACGCATGGCACCTCCTGGCGTACTCGATGCAGTCATGGATCATAGAGGGCCAGAAGTATCCCAACCTCCGAATCTGGTGGGACAGCTTCGGCCCAGTCTGGTGGGCGCCACATGAACCAGCATGAACCTATTGCATGACTCGCGGGATCTCGACTCCCTGAAGGCAACGGAGGAGAACACCATCAAACCCGCGCTTGTAGAGGATCTGCTCCAGACCGGGACTGCTCTGGAGGACAAACTACGATGCGCGGCGTCGAACTCGCTCGCGCTCGGCCCGATCTGACGGAAGAATGCCATGTTGGAGGTACTCAACCAAAGGCGCCCTCCAATCACGGGCTGATTCGACTGATATATCTGGGGTACTCGGGGCTCCGGGCATAGGGGCAACCGTGGTGAGGTTACTTACCAACGGGCCGCGATCTTCTTCCGGGATAAAGGGAGCGATGAGCCTGCGGCGCGTCACGCGGACGATCAGGTTGTCCTGTTCAGGTTCCGCAAGTGACGCAGCCAGGCTGGCCAAAGCATCTGCTCGACCGTTCTGCGACCGGGGAACATGGACAATTTCCGGTCGAGAAGGGAACCGGGCCATCAGAAGAAGGGTGCACTCCAACAATGGCACAAGTTCCGGCTTCCTGACAACGTAGTCGCCATTGATCTGCTTAACGACCAACTCGGAGTCCCCTTTCACACACAGATGGGGCACGTCGATCTCGAGAGCTAACTCGAGGCCGGTGATGAGGGCATGGTATTCCGCCTCATTGTTGGTACAGCCCTCTGACAACAGGAAAGAGTATGGCAGCACGGCTCGCTCCGGGGTAATGAAGACGATGCCCAAGCCCACTCTATTGAGCTTAGGATTATCGAGTCTTCTACCGGTGGGGCTCCGGGAGGCACCTTCAAAGTGCATCTGCCAGCATGGATCGGCTCGATCAACCGAGAGAATGGTCTCATCAGGAAAGCCTAGATCCAGCGGCTGATCCGCGGAGGTCGGGTGAGCGGCCAGAAAGTCTGCCAGCGCTTGCCCTTTGATGGCCTTCTGAGACACATACCTGATGTCGAACTGCTGGAGAATCACAGCCCACCGCGCTAGACGGCCAGTCAACATAGGTCGACTCAGGATATATTTCAACGGGTCTACCCGAGAAACCAACTGTACCTCATGGTGCTGCAAGTAGTGCCGTAATTTCTGTACGGCAAATACGAGCGCCAGACAGCTCTTCTCGATGGGGGAATACCTAACCTCCGCATCGAGGAGCATGCGACTGAGGTAATAGAGGCTATTCTCTGTTCCCTCGTTGTTCTTCTGGGCGAGAAGGGCACCCAGGGACCGTTCCAGGGCGGTCACATAAAGGACCAGCGGCTTTCCGGATACGGGCGGCATCAGGACCGGAGGTTGAAGCAGGTACTGCTTGATTTCCTCGAAAGCGGTCTGACACTCTTTATCCCATACATAGGTGGAATCTTTCTTCATAAGCCGAGAAAAGGGCTTACACTTGCCGGCCAGATTCGCGATGAATCGGCGTATGTAGGCTAAGTGGCCTTGGAACCCTTGCAGTTCCCGGACGGTACCCGGGGGAGGCATCTGGCTAATCGCCCTGATTTTCTCTGGGTCGATCTCAATACCCCGGTATCTTACCACAAATCCAAGGAACTTTCCGGAGGTGACCCCAAAGGCACACTTCAACGGGTTCATCTTCAGGCAGCGAGACCGGAGGAAGCTGAACACTTTCTCAAGATCTTTGAGATGGTCCTGACGCTGGCGCGATTTGACAACCATGTCGTCGACGTAGCATTCCACCAGTGTGCCGAGGATTGGCTTGAATATGCGGTGCATCGCCCGTTGATAGGTGGCACCTGCATTCTTCAGGCCGAAGGGCATGACCCGGTAACAAAAGGTACCTTGGGGGGCCCTGAAGGCAGTGAACTCCTCATCCTCAGGGGCCATCCGGATTTGGTTGTATCCGGAGTATCCATCCATAAAGGAGAGGGCTTGGAACCCTGCCGTGGCATCAATCAACAGCTCTGTCACTGGAAGGGGAAAATCATCCTTCGGACAGTGGCGGTTGAGATCGCGGAAGTCGATGCAGACTCTAATCTGCCCGTTCTTCTTCCTGACCGGCACAATGTTGGCCAGCCATTTGGGGTACTGAACTTCCCTCACGAAGTTGGCTTTGATAAGCTTGTCAACTTCGGCCTCAACCATGGCACCATGGGATGGGTGCATCTTCCTGGGAGGCTGCTTGAACCCGCGATGGTTCGCCGGGAGACCAAGGCGGTGGACGGCTACCTGAGGATCTAGCCCCGGCATCTCGTCATAGCCCCAAGCGAATACATCACGGTGCTGCCTGAGAAAGTCCACGTACTGCTGCCGCTCCTCAGAGGGCATGGCGGCACTAACCAATGTGGGTCTTGGATCGGCCTCGGTTCCAAGGTTCACCTGTATTAACTCATCGACCGTGGCGGGGACGCCCTCCTCAAAGGCTGGGGGTGCATCTTCCACGTCCTCTCCACTTGGGGAGGGATCATCCACGGGAGAGACTGCGTTGGAAACTGCATTGGGGCCACCAGATCTTGCTGGGCCGCTGGTGCTGGCACGGGCGGTCGCGGTCATCTCATCAGGAGACTCACAGGCCGTCGAAACCATGGCTACGTCCAACCGTTGAATCGGGAGGACGTAGGCGTCATCCAAGCTGGCCCATGGATCGCTTGCAACAGCGACAGGCTCAACCTCACCTGCCAGGATCTGCTTATCCTTGCTCTTGTAATAGTCCGCGTCCAGATAACGGGCTTCACATGAGGCAAAAGGAGAGGCATCTCCTTGAAGCACGCCTACTCGACCATTAAGGGAGTATTTGAGGCATTGGTGGTATGACGAGGGGACCGCCGCGTGAAGGTGAAGCCATGGCCTGCCCATCAATGCGTTATACGCAGTGTCCTGAGAGACTACCATGAATTCAGTGTTGGCAACCAAGTCACCGAACTGGGTCTTCAAACGTATCTTGCCGACCGGGGTTTGCTCGGTGCGGCCGTACCCCTGGATCCTGAGGTCGGAGGGAATCAAGTCATCCTCAGACAACCCCAATCTCCGGAGCGTCCGAGTTGGAATCAGGTTAATCCCGGACCCCGTGTCGACAAGACAACGCCGGACTTCAAGGCCATTGAACTGGCCAGTGACATACAACGGACGAATGTGTCCCTGTATAGGAGGGTCTTCATCCTTACCAGAGAACGAGATAACTGCCTGACATTCGGCGTCCTCGATCGTTTCGGCGTGAAAGGCCTCTGCAGCCGCAACCTCTGTCTCAAACTGGAGGGGGCTCTTCAGGGCTTCAGCGAGTGCCTCGCGCATCTCAGATGACATGCGCAGAGCCTCAAGGATGGAGAGCCTTGCTGGGATGTCGGCCAAGTGCTTCAGGACATCATACTTTTTGGCCAAGCGCGAGTTCCTGGTTGCAGGAGGTTGCTCTGCGGTTGGTGGCATGACGGGCCTTACCGGTTGGATCGGCGGCCGACTGGTACTTGGCGCATCTCGCTGTTCACTGGTCGCAGTCCGGGAAATGGTCACCGTACTGGAGTCAGGAGGCCGGGATGGACTTGTGGCAGGGCGGAGCTGGTCGCGACGCGGCTGAGGCGGTTCTGCTTGGTCCCATACCACAAACAGTGGCGGAGGCGAACCCGTCATCCCCGGATGGGGAGCCTGCGCACGTTGAGCTCGATCTTGAGCCTGCCGCCTAGTCTCAGTGGCGTGCACGGCCTGGCCGGAGGTACCGACGGCTGTGCCCCGGCGACTCCTGCTGCTGCGGTTCTTCCGACGGTGGCGACGACCGGGGACACTAGGGAGGTCCACCTGGTGTTCTTCAACGTCGGGAACCGAAAAGGGATTTACCAGCTCAACGGTGTTAACCGAAGCGTACCCAACACTTTCATCGGACGAATCATCCACCACCGGGCGGACCCGAGGGGGGATCCCCATCTCCGGGGGCATGAAATCACCGAGAGTGCGGGATAGTGGCGGAACTGGCGGGGCGCGCTCTTCCTTCTTGCGCCGCCGCCGTTTGCTCTTCTTGGAAGAGGCAGGCTGGGACGACGACGCCGAAGCAGCACCCGCAGATTCTGGGGGCTCAGGCTGATTCAAGCGCGCACGGATGATTCCATGGGCGCGAATGATCGTCTTGCGGGCCATCCAGTTATTATACTTCTGGGACCCGCGGTCGGAGACCAGCTGCCATTCGTCCTCGTTGCCACTATCATCATCTGATCCCACGAATACGCCCGCCACTTGTGCTGGAGCTGGGCCCAACCTGATTACATTGTTGTTAATCTGGTCTTGGAGCCAGTCCTTGAACACATAGCACCGCTGGATGGTGTTCCCCAGGGCTCGATGGTAGGGGCAGTAGTGGGGGTTATCTGTGAGATGTGCCTCCTCTGGCTTCCAACACTCAGGCAGTCGCACAATCCTCTGCTCCAGGGCGCTCCGGAAGTAACCGGGGACCTGATCCTCATGGAATGAGTACGTCAGGTGTCGCGGGCCTCTGGGAGCGTGGTCTTGACGAGGGGCTGGAGGGGCCTGCCGAGGAGGTGGACCCTGATTGTCTCGCCTGGGTTGTGGCGGTACATTACGCGGAGGGGCCGGCCGGTTCTGAGGCTGCCGTTGCTGGGCCGGGAACTGAGCCCGTGGAGGCGGATTCCTGTGAGGCTGTGGAGCTGGCCTCACCGGCAGCAGCTCCAACGGCCTGGGAGCCTCTATCTGGGCCACAGCCGCGGGCTCAGCCCTGCTGACTCTCCTTGCAGGAATCATAGGAGGCAGCGGGTGTGCCTGGCTGGCCTGTTGCAGGGCTTCCTCAAGACGTTGAGCTTTGTCTGAGAAGTCCCTGAACCCTCCGGGGTAATTCTGAGTAATCAGGGAAGGGACCAGCTCGGTCTTGACGTTCCCGACGCACATTGTCAGCAACTGCTCTTGAGTCAATGACATGTCAAGGGAATACGTGAGACCCTTCCATCGGGCGACGAAGTCCGCGACTCGCTCATCAGGCCTCTGCTTGCACTTGAAGAGGTCTGCGATACTCGTCTTCCGGGTCGTGGAACTGAACTGGTAGAGTAACTGTCTACGGAGGTCCTCCCAGCTGGTTACCGACCCGACGGGGAGCTGGCTGTACCAGACAAATGCTGGCCCTTCCAGTGTCTGAACAAAGCAGCGAAGCTTAGCGGCCTCCTGCTGCGCCGGAGTCCCCAACATAGGCCCGCACCTCTTGTTGAAGTGGGCTAAATGCTGTGGCGGATCTCCAGTCCCATTGAAGGGGGCGAAAGTGGGATTCCCGAATCCCGGAGGCGCCGGCATGTCATCCACCCATGCTGGGTCGGGCTTGCCGTCCGGTGGGATCGCCACCTGCCGAGTCTCCAAGGCTTCCAAGCGGGCAATGAGTGCCGCCATCGGATCATCCGGACATGGGTTCCAGTCCTGGCGAGGATCTCTAACCACGAGCGCATTGCATGGCCCTTCAATCGGGTCGTCGACCGGGTCGTCGAACTCGGCAGCTCGTGGGATGGCGGGCGGAGCGGCCCTTGGGGCAGCGGGAGGAATCCGAGCGGGATCTCTCAGGTAATCACGCTGCTCGGGAGGGTGTGGCGAAACATACCGCGCCCTCTTGCCGTAGGCAATGGCCTCTCTCCTGTCGGCGAACACGGCGTAATCACGGTTGCCCGGGAGAGTCTCGTCGAGGTGCGGTTGTTCCGGTCCCTGTTGTCCTGGCCTGGGATCACCGTAGTCAGGCCGCTGCTCCGCAGCGCGCTCGGCGAGGAGCTGGTCAACCAGCCTCTTCTGTTCGGCGAGCTGCTGACGTAGCATAGCCTTCTCGGGATCCTCCTCTGCCCTCTGCATGGAGGCAGATGGGTCGGCGGGCTTTACAGCCTCGCTGTGCTCTTTTCCTTTGCTGACGTTTCGGCTCAACGTCAGTGCTTCAGTGGGCGCGGGGAGCCCCAGGAGGTTCCTCTGATGACGAGTAACTCTCACCGATGGATCTGACGACGGCTTGTCTTCGGGGGGGAAGCCCCCGTCGAGAAGTTCCAAGTCGTTCCCCTCTCCCGACAGGTCAGCCATATTGACTGTTCCTGTCCCTGGGGATATACCCTCAGGGCCACCCAGCGAATCGGGCTGTCGGCGGATCACACTGAAGCGTAGGGCAGCGTACTTCCCCCATCCACGGATATACACGTGGGGAGTGGCTTCCTCGATAACTTTGCGGAGTGCTTGAAAACACTCGACGCATCGTTGTTGGAGGGCCTCGTGGTGCCCAAATGACCCGGGGTGCCGAACCGCGGGGAGCATGGCCAGGTCAATTTGACGGCACTGCTCACCAATATCATCCAGGTGCGCTTGACTCCCGGGGTATGGCATTTGTAGGCAGTGAAGACGGGAGTGAGTCTCCCGGAGAGTTCGGCGGAAGCACTCGAACTCATCCGGGGTGAGCGATTCGGGTGCATCAAAGCCCGGTCCTGCGACTGGCCAAAACTTCTCAGGGAAGTGGCCCTCTGCAAGGACGGTCCAGAAGCTCCACGACTCAAACTCGGGACCCAGATCTCCTTGGTCCTCTTCCATGGCTGGGAACGGACGGGGAACTGGTAGTGGTGCCGAGGCGGGCCGCCGGGCCGACGGGCTGGCCGACGGTGAATACGGCGAACAGGCCGATTGGCCTCCATATCCCGGGCCGCCCTCTGAGGGTGGCGGTGCCCTGGCTACCACATCACGATAGGACGGGCCGGCGAGCGAACATCCTGCCGTAGCATCGGTGCTCGCCAAGGGCGCACCGGATCGTGGTTCGACCGTCGGTCCCCAGAAAAAGTCTCCGGCTTCTCTGATCGAGACGGAAGGCACTTCCGGAGGGGCCGGTACCAACCGCAAGTTTGATCCTTGGGGGTCTACCAGGCCCTCGTTACTCCGGATATACCTTCGGAGAGACGCGGGGATCACATCGATCTCGCTCTCGGGGAGCACGAGGCTGACGTGCCACATTCCTACCCCTGCCCTTGACTGGCGGGATTGGGGAAGGGGCTCTGTCGCCGAATCGTACTCCGCCTCTGAGTCAGAGAAGCAAACCGGTCGGATCTCTGTCCGGAATTCCGCAACATTCTTCCCTCGGCGTCGACGCCTTGCCTTCCTGCCCCTGGGTGGTTCTTCGGGGCAGGGCTGATCTCTGTCCTGGCGTCCTCCGGCCGCACTGGTGCTGGGGCCGAGAGGACTGGGAACCGAGGTGCGAAGGGCACCGGGACAGATATCGAAGGGGACGCGGGGAGAGATGATTCCGGGCAGGACTCCGGGCCGGGATCGGAAGGTGGGATGACCCATGCCTCCTGGATCGGCCACACAGAGTAGATCCTGCCGGTGAATAGCGCTACCGCGAGGTGGTCCGCGGTGGCTACTGCCAGTGCCAGCAACCGGGAGAGTCGACCCAACCTGCCTTTGGGGCGGTCGGGGCCTCGATCCAGGTCGGGCATAGGAGTTCCCCCGCTCAGGATGCGCAGAGGCCTGGCGACTGGAGCCAGAAGTGGCTTGGGCCAATGCGGCCGCTGTTGCTAGAGCCCCAAGGTGGGCATCCTATTCCGCTCGTGCCCGACGTTGGCGTCGAGACAGACGAGTCGGGATGAGCGGCGCGGGCAGGTGGAGAGCCCGCTCTTCGACTGGAGAGGCCTGGCGGCGGTGTCGCCGTGGCCTGGCGGGAGTCCTTACCGAAGATCCCTGGAGCGAATCCCGGATAGGGTGATCCCGGGCCTCTTCCACCTCATCCGCGTAGGGAAGGGAACTGTCAGAGCGCTCCGGGGATAAGCTCCCGAAGCGGTTGGACGTTGAGGTAGGCAGCGGTGCCTCCCTGCGCGGCCCTCGGGGGCGGCGGTGGTGGCGAGGCGCAGCCTCCTCAAGGTCTAGGCGAGCCATTTCCCTAGTGGGGATGACTCCCTCTTCCTCGTATCTCCGCACCAGGGTGTTGATCACCCTTCTCTGGATGACCTCCGAGGGGGAGAGAGGGCGTGGTCGTCCCGCAATTGCGGCTGCTGGGACGGCTGCGGAACGGGCGGGACCGCGCGGAGTAGCCGCGTCGGTGTTTCCCCTGTCCCTGCGCCAGTGGGCGGGTGGCGATCGGGCACTGGATCGGGAGACCTGATTTCTGAAAGCAGGGAGAAAGACCCATTAACACTGACAGGAAAAAGGAATCGACAACCAACCATTAGCGCCACGACGCCTTCCGTGGGGGGAACCCAGGCCCTCGACGTTGCGAGACGGAGTGCCCGATTTCACTTCCCCAGCCCCTGGCGGGTAAGACTAAATGCTTGGCCGGGCAACACGCCGGTCTTCCAACACCTCTGAAAGCCATCGGTCTTCATGTCGAGGAGAAGAGATTCACGTCGGGTTCACCATTTTTCTGTTTCGGTGCGTATGTGCGTCGGGTTACGCTGTTCCGCCAGGACGCGTTCGCGCGTGCACCCGTCAACCCGAGGGGATGGGCGCGCGGCTTGTGGTCCCGCAGTCCCGCTTTCCAAGGGCGGGCGGCATCCGTCCCTTATTCAGGGGCGTCTGCTCCTTGATCGAAACCGGGATGATGGGATGTCGGCTCCTCCTTCCTTGGACGTCTCCTCGGAACTCGTCGCCTAATCCGGGTCTCCCTCATAGACTTAAGAATGTTCGTGAATCTCGTTCCCGGCGCCATATCTTCATGGACACCGGTTAATTACGCTGCTTCCGCCCGGACGTTCCAAGGAGTCTGGGCGGGGCAGCAACCTGCGGTGAGAAGGCCGGGTGGCTCTGGGTGCTGGGGGCGTGTCGTAACGCTGCGGCTCTGCACATCTGTCTTCCGTCCCTAATAGGGCTTCTCGAAGGCATGACGGCCTGAGGAATCCCGTACTAGGTGCGGGGAACTGTGTCACCAGAGGTTTTCCTCAGCTTCCCGTGTTTAACACGGGGTATGCCGCGAGTTTAACGTCCAGCGGGGACGGCATCGGGCCGATCAACACGAAAAGTGGATCAGATGACGGAACCCCTTGCGGGGAACCTCCGACGCTGGGGCCAGCACATGGGCGGCTTCCCAAGTAACGTGGAGTGGAGTGAAGTGGCATGACCCCAACGGGATGTGGCGGCCTGGGTAAGGATCAGGATGGATGATGAAGTGAAGAGCTTGGACCCCAGAGGGGCTTCCTACGTACCGCGCGTTAACACGGATCAAAGTCAACGTAGTTCGGGCATATAGTTTAACGTCATGCTGGACGTCGGCAAGCCGACTCACGAAGAGGTCGAGGCCGCCGGGCGGAGGATTGAACCGAACCACCTCGCACGGAGGGGGATGGAACGGCCGGGTGGATCACAGTTTCACGTCATGCTGGACGATAAAAGGGGAAATGGAAAAGGGGGGCTGTGGGGAGGCACCGCGGAGATACACACGGGCAGTCTCCCACAGGGGCGGATTCATAGGTGAATCAACGCAAGCGTGAACCCTGGAGGGGTCCACTGATGGACGAACCGACGTAAATACGACCGGGACGACCAGGTGGTGGGCTTGAACCTCGGGGAGGCTTCCTACGTACCCTGTATAGAAGACAGGGATCAAAGTCCACGTAGTTCATTCTGTCAGGACTTACGCACTTGAGGCAGCCCGGTTGCGGCAAAACTCAGTTGGAAGGGACTTGGACCGAAAGCAGAAGACACCTCGATCCCAGTCATACCCTCTACTGGCTTCGGCCGTGGGGAGGCGCAATGGAGATACACATGTGCAGCCTCCCACGAGAAACTAGGGGTTTGTACCCTGCCCCCGTAGGGAAAAGCCACTCCCATTAAATCGTCCCTAAAGAGGGGCAATCCCGACATCCCTGCAGGGACGAGCGGGTGGGGGCCACATCCAAACCGGGGGGACCCTGCGTGCGGAGAACGGGATCAGGTTGCGGACGGTTTAGCGTCTTGCCAGACGAAGTACAGTTTAACATCATGTGTTGAGGACGAAGCGGACAGTTTAACGTCTTGCCGGACGAAGTACAGTTTAACGTCATGTGTTGAGGACGAAGCACTTGGCAGTTTACGTCTTGCAGCGCGGACGATGGGGGCTAGGCAGTTTAACGTCGTGCAGCTTGGACGGATGTGCAGTTTAACGTCATGCTGGACGAATATGCAGTTTAACGTCATGCTGGACGTATGCGCAGTTTAACGTCATGCGGGACGAATGCGCAGTTTAACGTCATGCGGGACGAATGCGCAGTTTAACGTCATGCGGGACGAATGTGCAGTTTAACGTCATGCTGGGCATAGGTTGCCGGACGATGGGTGCATGTCACTTCGCACGAACCTGGAGGGCCGCACGGGAAGACAACGCACGGTGCGGGCACCCAGGATGAGGAGCATCGGGCGCCACGCAGGCAGGTGCCCTCAGGGGGTCGAGGGGACGACCCTGGCAGATTGCGCGCAAAAAGGAAGCTTTGCGCGCAATACTGCGGGCCGGCGCGCAATCGGGGCGACTGGCGCGCAATTGGGCCAGTGCCTTGCGCGTGGATGCTTGAGATTGCTCACACCGGGCTTCGGATAGCGCGCGGGGGCAACGGCTCATTCTCTAATGAATGGCCACTTGAAAGAAGGGGGGGTGCGCGCAATCAGGCCGGATTGCGCGCACCCCGGGGGCAATTGCGCGCAAGCGGGTTCTTTTGCGCGCAAAGGCCTTAGGGTGAGTTTTTATTCAAATGAAAGGAGCCAGCGGGGATTGCGCGCGAAGGCGGACCCCGAGGCTTTCTTGCGCGAAAGAAAGGAGGTTACCTGAAGTTCGTCATTGCGCGCGGAAGGGGTTGAATTGCGCGCACGAGAGACGTTTCGACTTCCAGCAACCTTTGAAACGTGGGGGGTCGCCTTGTATTTATAGGCAACCCCGGGCGCGGAATCCAGGGTGCGAGCGCGAAATTCTCCTCGCGGGCGCGGAATCGGGCGCGGCGCGCAAGGGAGTCGCGCGGACCCGCGGCGCGCAAAATTGCGCGCCGGACCGGCGCATTGCGCGCATCCCGGGGGGTTTGCGCGCGGAACATCACCTTTGCGCGCGGGCCTCTGAAATTCCGCGCAAGGCCTCCGGGCCCTCCGAAACGTTCTTCCGACTCCAAATATCACTTCGCTTTCCGCATCCGGAGCTTCGTTTGGGAACAACGGACTTTTCCGGCGTCTACAATATTCAAAAAATATAACACCCTTAATATTAAATGTGTACGATAGTCACCACATCTATAGATTTACATGGAAAATCTTATTGAAAATATTGTATCATAACACTGTAACATAAAAATTCATTAATTGGATTGATGCGAATTAGTTGGGTGTCTATTCATTTTATCCTGATATAGGGACTATTATGGATGATGTATTACATGCCAATACATTTATATTTATAAAATTTTAGTCATGTTATTTTAAATATGATTGAATAAATAGATAATTGAATGGATGCTTATGAAAATTTGGCATGGTAACAGGTGAAAATGTGAGGGATTAATGAGAGATAAAGAAGTCTGTAATCATTCATAAATAATAATTTATGTATGGGGGAGGTGAGAAATAATATCCCATCATTAGAAACTAAAAATAAAAATCTATAACAAGATAATGAACCCTTGATAAATATGGGAATTTAATGAACTCTTACTTGAATGTGTTGCTCCGAAAGCTTTAAAAGGGGATTTGTGAAAGATTAGGTCCCTATGTAAGTATTATAGATAAGTGGGGGAAGTGTAAGGACATTATCTATGTATTATCAGGGAATAGAAATGGGATTTTCGTTGGGATTATATAATAATTGAGAGGGGAATCTTTTAATATTTCACAATCATAGGCTTTGGATTCTATATAATAAAATATTCAGAAGAAAAAAATCATTACATGGTTTTTTACAATGGTTTTTGGAAAAGACTGATGGTATTAATTATTTTTTTAGGAAATGGTGTGAACATGTAAAAATAATCCACTTTCTTAAATGGAGTGGAGTCACACTTCTAAAAAAATGAATTTAAAATTCTAAAAAATATTAAATGTTTTTGATGAATCTTAATGGCTTAATAAAATTAATGATGTAAAATTAAATTCACTTTATTTTAAGGGGAAATAAATTATTTGTCTAGTTATTCCCATTATAGTATTTGTTACATCATTTTGGGACATTATGATGTCATAAAACACGTTGTATATATATATGGTTTTTAATTGTTCCTATAAATTCAACATTCCATCAAAATTATGAAAAACTCACCATTGAATGTTTTAATTCCATAATTAATATTCATTTTATTTGAATAAAAATTATGTTCATTTTTACATCTAATATAACGTTCCATATTTATTGAAAAAATATGGGTTTTTATCCAATAAATTATTTTTGAACACTTTTAAAAATTAAATCACACTTCATTAAAATTATATGACAATTTATAATTAATAAAAATTATTTAGTAATAACCATATGTTAAAATTAAATTTCTTTCCAAAATCCATTAATTTATCAAAATTAATATTTTAATTCAATTTTAAGATAACCCTAAAATACATTTTGGGTTTAATGAAATCAAAATCAAAAACAATTATAATGTAATAATGAAAAAAAAATTAATTATTCATTATATTATTCATATTAATATTTTTCTAGTATCAATTCATATACCATAATTAAACTGGAATACACCCAAAGAGTAAGGTACACAACGGTAAGACTTTCATGGGGTCGTTATGTGCACATTGTTTCGTTCGTGATATCCTAAAACTCCTCACTTAAAATGTTTAAATAATGTTTATGTTATTGGATATTAGTTTGGGATTAGTCATAGGAAATTACCAGTGATGATACATCCCTTGTAATAAGATATAAATTGGCTTCATATGGTACAATATGGATATCTGAGGTAATTACTTCTATTATATGTGTCAATTGGACTTTCTAATGACATATATTTATATTAATAATGTTATTACTATTTAAAAATGTTAATATTCATAAAGGTATTTTAAATCCAAAAATATAACCAAGATTGTGAATGTGTTTTCAATAAATATATTAAATACTGATAAATTTAAATAAATCACAAAGGGAAACATCATTTGTAACAATTAGGGTCATTACATTATTGATCATTGGTAAAATAGAGTGTATATAATGACTGATGGAACAATTATCCACTGGATTGATAGGATTTTTGAGACTATTTTATGGTTGAATTATTTTTTCCTTTTGGTTTATTATCTATCTGTATCAGTTTTTTCATACATGATTTTTCAAGTATATATCCTTTTGGTTAGTTGATATTGGTTACATGAATATTTTATGTTCCACTATATGGGAAAATTCACTCCTTCATTGATGATATATGATGCATGTTTCTATTATAGATTATGTGTGGATCGAGAATGGAATTTAGGAAATATTACAGATAGATCAGGAATTGGGGTATTATAGTATGACATATGGTTCCTGACAATTATCATAAAAGTATATATTGAGGATATAATTATTGAGTGAATTCTTATTTAGGGAAATAATTTCTAGGATATTAGGTTTGATAAAATATAATTTATCTCATAGGGAGAAGAAAAGTGTTTATTTCATAAGATATATTGAAAATTTTATGACACTTTTTTGGAAGAATAAGTAATGAATGAATCCTGATTATATATTTGACCATATATGAAATTTTGTATTTAAAAATTAGGATTTTCAAATAACATAAAATAATAGAATGATTTATACTATAAAGTAAATTCAAATGAAATGGAATTTTTATTTGTTACAATATAATGTTTTTTTATTGATCACTCAAAAGTATGTCTATCAATTAAAGAAATGGGTTTTCATCATTGATGACAAGGAATATTTTGAAGGATGAGGGTTGGTTTATACCTTACTTAAATATAGTTATATATTCACTGTAATTTAATATTATATTTGGTGATTTCTATGCTTCACATAATTGTAATGGATTCTTTAAACAATGAAAGTGATATCTAAAATATTTTGTGGATGTTTAAGTGAAAATGTAGTGACTAATTTGGGGGTAGATAGATAAAAAATTATGAGATATGTCTATATTCTATTTCAATGAAATTATATTTTTAGAACATGTTATATATAGATTATATTTTTGATAAGAAAACAATTAATGAATGTGGATGATGCTTGATGATGACTGTTTAAGGAATGAAATGTTATGTACATCATAAGGTTTTTACATGGTCATTGTATATATGAGATAACTACATGAATATGTCTTAGATATCTTATATTAATGTTGAGAAACCCACAAATGTATGTTTCAAAAAAGAATAGTAAGGTTCAAAAAATGTTCTATTTGTCTATGTAATGTTCATATGGGTTATTTTAATTATGTGATAAGCTACATGTATGATTGTTAAAACTAGAAATAAAATTCAAATAGAGGATTTATAAGATTTATATAATAACATATGAGTTAAAAGAATGGAATCATAAGGTTGAATGACAGTCAACATTAAGATCATATATTAACAAAACCCAAGTTGTTTTATATTCTTTTTAGTATTCCTGAAATATTTTGATTCATTCAATTTGGAATAAATTAAAATATATCAATTTTTAATTATAACTAATATTTATGTTTATTTTTTTCTTCAATGGAAGTATTCATTGAAATAAATTTTATAATAACATTGTGAACAATCAAGATTCATACTATGAAAACAACCTCATATATACTGTGAAAAAACCTAAAGGTAATGCCAATGATGTGATGAAAATTATTGAGATCATTCATATAATAGAGAAATGGTTATGAATATATGGACTATTTTGTTGTTAAATTTAAAATAGAAGTATTTGTATATATTTTTATCATAATTTTTCAAAATTATATGGTATTCAATGTCCAGGTATTAATGGTTATTAACTAATGATATTGACTACCACACCCCAACCATAGTTTTTCATTTCTTTTATTTATTTCTGGGTGTATATTATTTTGGTTGAGGATTATGGGAGATCCTAGTGAAATTTTATGAGTTTCAAAGTAATTTTGTGGTATTCGGATCTATTCATTGTTTGAAAAAGTTTTAGAACGTTCCATTTGAGTCCTAGATTAGATTGGTCACTCTTTAATTGGTTGATCAAGTCTTGTTCACAGTTAGAGGAAACCATATGAAAATGTATGAAATGGTTCGTTAAATTTACAAAGATGAGTTTCACTATTAGTGAACTGTTACCCAAACTATGCCTCCAACCCATGTAAGGTAAACTTCTCCCATGTATGGTGTTAATGGTTGGTTCTTGTTCTATCAAATCATACTGCCTTCCAACTATTCAATCCAAATTAAAATAAGCAATATTATGTGAAAATAAAAGGGAAAAATAATGAAAATTATTAACAATGAAAAAATATTATAATTATTATCAATATTATGATTATAAAATTATTTAAGATTAGTATTGTTAATATTCTTCTTAGGTATTAATAAAATAAAATGGATGGTTCCCCCTCTCCCTCTGTATGCACAATCCCTTCCCATTCCCTCTCTCACGTGACCCACCATCAGCTGATGACCAATATCTCATGCACCACCATTTCAGCCTCTCCATCCCACTTTTGTATTTTCCTCTTCATGTTTTCATATACAATATTCTCTGATTGGTCTCCAATCACTTATTCTTACGCTATTTTTTGGTTATCCTATCTTCAGTGTAGTGTCCACACCTTTTACAAACCCTAAATCTAAATTTGGTTATTTTCATGTTTCTTTGTGATAATTAAGGTTCATTATAAACATTGAGAATCAATATTTTCACAAATATAAAATGAAGTGGATTCACATTGATTTAGGGTATGGGTATTTGGTCCCCTTAATATGGATGAATTTTAAATTTAGGGTATTTTCATTGAGTTTCTGGTAATTTTATTTATTGTTTTACACATTGTTGTGATGGTTTTTCATTTCCATTGTCAAATGATACATACATGGGTATTCATATGTAGCCATATATATATATGTGTGTTCCACCATTATATATACAAACACACACACACACACAGATATATAAATATATATATATTCTACAGAAATTCATTATATATTAATTTATTATTACATAATTTTAAAGATGATCAACATAAAGGAGATAAACCACTTGAACCCAATGTTTTAGTGTCTTGAGAAAATTAGTATTATACACAACTTTTAAAAAAGAAAACATAACAATTTAAATAAATCATCCTTTTCAAAATTCATAGAGGTCTTCACATTCGTTTTAGTACAAGTAATCATATAAAAAATACATAAAAAGGTGTGAACTAAAATAACAGTAATAGGATACATAATATCATAAAGCATTATAACACAGGGTTAAAATAATCATTATCAATATAACATAGGGATAAGATAATAATAATTAGTGGAAGAATTATGAAAAAGAACAGAATTTCTTGGTTCATAAAAATGAAACATCATGTCATGTTGGTTAGCAACAACATATAGTTATGAAGAATGCTAGAATCATATTAACAAATATTTTAATATTTTAATGGTGTTTGGTTTGTAAAATTATGGTTTCATTTTCTATATGGTTTATTAATATAACGGTGTATGTTTTATAAAATGATGATTTTAGTTATCTAAATCATTTTGAAAATAGAAAAAAAATCAGTTTTCACCTTTCTTAAATGGTGGTGATAGTTCATTGAAATTGTTTGGTGTCACAAATGGAATTTTTATGGTTATTGATAGATTTTGATGGATTGTATGGATTCTATTTGAATTTAGATTCCCTGTAATGAAAGCTATGTACATTTGGTTCTTTGATAAATCATTTTGTATGTGAATTTCATGTGAGCTCCAAATAGAATTTTTTTGAACTTTGGTTGACTTGAAAACTACCCTTTGATAAATATCTTTAATTTTTTTATGTTTAATATTTTGGGAAGTCCATACTGATAGAATCCATTGATATCAAATAGTTTAAAGTGAATATATTTATTCTTTGAGTTTGTATGCAATAACAGTAGTGTTTGTTTTGTTATGTGTGAAGCATGTATATATAATATATTTTAATTTTTTCAATGGTTGGATCATCCCCACATCAGTCTACACATGGGATCATTGTATAGAAAAATGTCCTTTAGTGAACGGTGGCTGGACTGGCATAGAATTTCTCTCTGGCTATTAATAAAAACATGCCCATTATTTTACAATATTAAATGATTTAATAACTAATTTTACATGTATAAAAACTGGTTTGATCAATTATTATAGATTATTTTGGAATTAGGTTGATTAAATATTATTATAAAATTGGATGTAAAAATCATTTTTTAAACGATCCATAATTTGCTCACATATAAAACTGTATAGGATAACAAATAGACATAGATTAAAATTGGTAACCAATAGAGACAGCTACAATAATAAATATGGGAATAAATGAATAAATTGATACACATTATATGATATTCATATCAACTGGGTATAAATGGAACATTAAAATTAATGATTTATATAACATGATAATCATAACAACAGTGTTATTCTTACAATATAAAACTCTAAATTATAAAAATAGGACAAGGATAACTACCAAGACATATTGATAGAACATGTACCATAAGGAAATATGGTTCACTCTCAATCAAATAATGACACAAATGATACTAAACATTATCCAATTCATTAGTGTGCTATAGAATTTCAAGGGCATCAGTCTCATTCATTTCATTATAATGCTAAATTGTGACACATATATCAATATACATGGAATCATTTATTATCAAATATTATTTCAAGAACATCAAGTTTAGAATATATATTATTATGTCCCAATAAAAATATTTATATTTTTATAAAGGTGAAATCCAATTATAGGAAATGAGTATGGATTACAGTTCATAAATTTCTTAACATGGAAATTCATTGTTAAATTTTTAAAGCGTAACTATGCCAATTGAAAACACCTAATATAGTTTTGATGATATTAAAAGTGTTCTCTCATCATTTTATAAAATGTTTTATGTAATATGGTTTTATAAATACATTTAAGAAAATAGAAATTATAAATTAAAGGCACAATATACATAAGAAACATGAATTAATAAATGAATGTAAGGATCCCATAATTGAGTGTGTAAATCCTAATGCATTGGAAGAGTTTACTAAGAACATGTGGGAACCATGGGTAGACTATAGAGAAAGGATTCCATTGTTAGGAAATTATCCATAGAGATTTGGTGTAGTGAAATGGGTGCTTGGGTGGGTTTATATATGAAATGAGTGGGGATATCATTATTATTTCATAAACATTTGATTTGGACTCTATATAACAAAATAAGAAAGACTAAAAACCTTCCAATAATATCTTCCTAGGGTTTCTGAATAAGGGGATATATTTTCATGGTTTTATATGACCATGTACCAGAATTAATAATATAAAAAACACAATTAGGTGTTCATTAGTCACACTTTGAATGAAATGATTTTAAAACCATAATATTTATTTAGGTTTTTGGAAGTTTCCAAATGAATTTATAAAAATAAATAAATCAAAATAAAATCAGTGTATTTTATATATAATCAAATAATTAGTTGTGTATAATATTTATATTATTAATTACATCACTATTGAAACATTATTACGAAATTATATACAATTATTATTTAAAAAATATTTAGATTTTACTAAAAAATATAACTTTCATTAAAAATTATTAAAACATCACCATTTATAATATTAAAACTTTGATTCCAAAATAAATATTCATTTTACATAAATAGTATTTATAATATGTGAATTATAAATATTTGTTAAATTCATATTTATAATGAAATGTTGCGTTTTTGGACAATAATAGTTTTTATACCTAGAAAAATTATCTAATTATAATATTTTATTAAAATATTATTTATTTTCAAAACAAATTAATTAATTAAAATGAGTTACTGAAATCAATTTTAATATCACCCAAAATTTTTTTTAATTGTATCAAAATAAAAAAAAATTATGTATTAATAATATGATTAAAATATATCCATTTTAATTTATGAAATAATGTACAAACTCAAATCATTATTGTATTGATAAATTTCCCTACAATACACTTGATAATTATATATGAATAAGTTGTGTAATGGTGAGACTCTCTGGATTTGGTCTAATATACTTGGTTTGGTCCATGATCTTGATGGGAAATAACTTCTCTTGTAAAAGTTTACCCTCATTATTGTGTTCTTAGATCTCAATTTTGGCATGGTAATTGGGAAAAGTCCATTAGTGCTTTCAATAACATCCATAATCATTATAAGTCATTTTTATATTATTTTTAACAAAATAATACACATAATAAAATAATTAATAACTATAATTCTAGTGTCTTTGTGATTTAGGAACATTACATAACAATTTAAAAATGAAAACAACATCTTTATCGAATGTTTCCCTAACATTCTCATCCATAAAACTTCTCAATAAAACTTTGGGATATACATAAAAATGTGGGGGACTATATAACCTTTAAGGTAATTATAAATTCTTAATTTAACATATGTTATTAAATTATATTATCGATTATAGAAAATTAACATTAATAATAAGGCATGATACAGTAAGATAATCAACATATGGTTAATATAGAAACAAATTAAAACAGTGCATCATAAACATAGGTTATGTTTAACTGAAAATACATAATGATGGAAAGAATATCACAAAGGATTCATGTTCACTCTATTTCCCAATTTTATGTCTCATGTATCTAAACATTACCCATAGCATTATAGGGCTATATAATTATAGGTACACTACTAAATTTAATTTCATTATAATGCTTAAGTGTGTGAGATAGATCATTGAAACATGGAATCATTAATCATAATATATTATTCCATGATTAAGGAGACTATAATAAAAATGTGTAAGAACTATTTAAATTAATTCTAGATTATAATGATGAAATAAATTATAGTAAATTTTATGGTATTCACTATATAGTTTTTTTCGCAAGGAAAATCACTGTGAAATTTCAACAGTATAACATTGTTTCTTACATAAACATAAAATGGGATAATTGGAGCGAAAGGGTTTTATAATAAATTGTATATAAATATTTATTTAATGGTTATATTTAATAACATATACCATAATAAGTAAATAAATATTATTAAAATATCGTAAATATGATACTTGAGTAAATAAAATAAAGAAAAAGAAAAATTTCTAAATTTCTACCATGTAAGATGGGTCTCTAACCATTCATGGGACGTATTAATTAGAGTTAATAGATAATATTGTTATATTGAAATATGTTATAAACTATTGGGGATATGTAAGAATATATTACATTCTGATGAAAATAAAATGGGTGGACCTAACATAACAGGGGTTCTTTAAATGAAATAATAAGTGAGAAATGCATCACAAAATTTTATCATTGTAATGGCTTTATTAATGAGAAAAGTGATAGAGAATGAATGATCTATTATTAAAATAAAAATAATTTTGACTAGAAGTTAATTATTTTAAATTATGGAAAATTTATCCAATTGAAAAATAATAATAATTTCAAATAATGTTTTTGATATAAAATGACAAGTGGGGAGTCTCTTACCTTGAGAGTGTGACTCAAAATGAATTGAAGGGGTTTCTTGAGAACATGTGGGTATATTGAGAGGACTACAATGAGGGAAATATGGAGTAAAAAAGTGATAAATAGATTTTGTGTGATGATAAATCGGAGAATGGGTGTGATTATAAATGAATAGATTGTCGAATCCATTACTATATATCAATTAAAAGTTTTTGACTATTTATTATAAAATAACCAAAACTGAAAACATTCCTGTTGTGTTTCCTAATATTTTCTATCAAATGGGAGTGGTTTTCATTATTTTATATGGGAATGTTACTAAATTTATAAGACAATATTGTAGCTTAAGCCGATTTATGTAATACTGTAAATGAAATGATTTAAAAACCCATAGATATATTAATAGTTTAAGAGAAGTCACAAAAGAACTATGATTGAACTCAAATAAATATAACATAACATTATTTAAAATATAAAATATATATTTGGTCACTTATCCAATTTATATTATCTATTCATTCTCTTTTGGTTCAGTATTATGTCATAATACCTTTAATGCCCAAACCCAATTACCTAGAGTAGATGCTTTATTACATAAAATTGGCATGATACAAGGAATAATGTCCTGAAGGACCGATCAGTTTATTATTATTTGAAACAAGATACACATATAAGATCAACATTACAACTTGAAAAGAAATAAAACACTAATTTAGTCTATTAGAAACATCCCCGCCTCATAGGTTATTCATACAAGTTATTCATAACGAAAATCACTATATCCTGGGAAAATGGAATATAAGAAAGGGGTTAGCTCAAATTCTCATTAAGGGTAAGCAATACCACTGATGGTAACATAAACATTAGACATGGTGAATAATTAAGGACACATGCCTTTAAAAATAATAAAAATGAACCCTTTATGGCTGGAATATGAGTTGAGTAAATAATTCCATAATAAAACACATTAGAGGGTATTCTACCAGTCGAATAACCACATGGAACATATTTATTATTTTCACATTGAGGGAATGTATAGTGTCGAACATTCAGAAAAAGATGTCAAGGCCTCATCCAGGATGACTAGAAATAATTTAGGCACCATCCAAAACCATATGTCATATTGGGAAAGGCCTCTGCCAATTCAACATCTAATTGTTTCATGAGACCTATCGATGAACTGAGGAGCTATAGTTGGATCCACCCATCACATACAAAGTCAAATACATTCCTCATATAAAATGGTTGAAACAAATCAAAAATAATTCTTTCTAAAACTGGCATACGAAATGTAAAAACATTAACCATAAACCATGAATCATTTAAAAATAACACATCCATTGTCAAATATATCAAAAAACCTTCAATAAAATATGGATGATTTGTATCATAATAAATGAACTTCAAACAAGATTAAAATCCAACAAAGGATGTTGACGTAAATGAGATGGAAAATATTTGAAAGAAATACATATTTCTATTTTGAAACCATTAAGTGACACATATTTTTAAAAAACATTTTTTTGGAAATATTCTTATTAGCTTATAAGGGAATCTTTAATGAGGTTATAACAGCAGTAAATAGCCTCTCCCAACACATAAGTTAAAAAACATTCTTAACTTAATTTTTTCAAAAAGGACATAAATTACCTAGTTTGAAAAATGAAAGAAAGATTCCATTAAAAACATATACTGTCAAATAAATGTATAAATGACTTTAACCTATTTTCTAGTAAATTTTGAATTTTTTTTGAAATACATTTTTAAGAAAACATGGATGTAGATGATAAATACGTCCTAGTAGATACTAAAGTAAAAACAACCTCAGATAATAATGTGATTGTGAAATTAATAATTACAATGTAATTTTACTTGGTTGATGATATATTGACGTCTTATATAATGTATAAATAATTTTTAATAAATTATACAAGAATAATATACAAAAAAATGATATCATATATGATATTCTGAAATTTCTTTGATAATAATATTTCAGTTGTATTATAGTTTCGGGTGTTGACTGATTTGATTTCCTTTATATGACTAGTTGCGTATTCCATTATTGTGATGCATAGGTGTTATTTAATTCAAATACAGAATTATATTTTGTATATAAACATTATTTTTAGTCATCAAATGAAAATTATTGTTGAATGGTTTTGATGGGGAAATGAAACTCATCACGTTCGTGGAGACGGTAAACTGTACGTATGCACGAGCGACAATATCGTTACATTGTGGGTGAAATAATATGTAATTCGATGGTATATCCTATATGAATAATCATTAACATGTTATATTTATTATTTACATTAGTTATAATTATTATTATACCCATCCAAATAATTAATTTTTTCAATAACAAACTACACCACGACATGGAGACGGTAAGCCATGCGTTCGCATGCATAGTGAATTTATCAATTATACGAAGGATTTATTATCGAAAATTGTTGTACCATATTTATAATTACATCACAGAATGATTAAGGTACTTTATTTATTATTTTGTTATGGAAACAACAATAAAATAGGTTGTGGAAGAAGAAAAGGACTTGAATGAGGAGATGAAATATTTACCTATTCTTTGGGTTAATCCTTTTGAATTGATGAAAAAGGAATCAAAAGGATGGATTTCTGACAAATGTAAGGCCTCTAGGATGATGTGAGAGAATATTGGGAGGATATTGTTATAGAATTTGGCTGAGCAAATTACATTGTAGGTATGATTTGGAGAGAACATGAAGGTCCCTTTTATAAGATAGGCGAGGGTCACCTTAGGAAAAGTTTGAAATATTATATTATAATAAAATAATTTATCATTTTTAATAGCTCTGAAATAATTTATTTACAAGATATGCTGGGTATGAGTAGAAAAAATATAAACCAATAGGTTTTGGACTGGTTTATGTCACCATATTAACATTGTATTTTAGATTTAACTATTAGATTAATACTTTGACATTTACCATGTCTCTTTGTATTTTTATATTATATGATTAATAAACATATTATAAACCACAAAGAGAACACCAAGAGGTTAATAATTAATATATATATATCCTTATATAATCATTTTGGCCGATCCTCATATTTTTATGAATATTATATCAATTAATAATATAGTATTTAATTTAAAAACTCAATTATGTCAATTTTGACAATATTTAGTATATGATTTTTTTAAAAGCCATTAAAACATTATAAATTAATATAAAATTTATTTAACAAACCATAAAATGCCATATTAACCTAAAAAATTAGGGGAATTCATCATAAGTCTATATTTAAATTTATTTGGATATTTATAATATCAATTATTTTAATATTTCTTTTATATGATAATTATTGCATCATCAATGTGTCATAAATAAATTAACTTATTCAGTGAAAAATAATTATAAATAAAATACAATTAGGTTGGAAATATTTTTATCTTTCTAATTAATCTTTTTAATTTAATTTATATTTTGTTCTACTCTATATTTAAAATGTATCAGTTATTAAAAATTGAATTTAACTCTTCTAACTCTTCGTTAAATAAAATATTAATAAATGTCATAATCTAATCCAAGTGGTCCAATAGGGGTAATATTTTAGTCCTAAAGATGTTTTTGGAAAAATTATACTTATCCAATAGAATTAGGACATGTTTTAGTGTAATTATGATATCATTTTTACCCTTAATTACACTATTTACATTTAACAGAGGTAAAAAAAGTCAAATGTTTCTATTCACCAAAAATTATTTAATTTTATTGAACAAAATTTTACATACTGATATTAACTGTGTCAATCTGAATTATGAAATTCAACTCACGGATGTTTTAAAATTTTTTTATGCAAATCTGCAAATGCACCTAGGAGATGGGTAAAAGATGGTAAATAGTTCAATTAAAAATTTTTATATTTAAATTATTATAAAAGGACACCAATGATTTACATTGAACATATATAGGTATTATGAATAATTTTTTACCTAAAATAAATTTATATAAAATAAATATCTATTTAAATAAAAAATCAGTTTTAACCCACAACTTATTGTTTTTCACTATTTATAAAAAATTGAATGTTTTCAGAAAAAAAAAAAAAAATCACCTGAAGATAATTCCGATATCCCGAATCTAAAAATGAAGTCCATTTTGAAAAATAAAATTTTGAAAATTTGATGAAGTGGTTATTACCATTCATAACGGCATGTTTGATTGGTCGCGATGTGTTAGAATCTCGAAGTTGTGTAAAATGCAATGTATTGCATTATTCAATGGGAAACATACCATGAAAGCTTGGGGTGTTACATTGTTCCCTCCTTCAAATAATTTCATCCTCAAAATTTATAGAATACTACCATAAGAAAATGATTCCGGTGGTTCTTCATCATATGTTCCCCAATTTTCCATGTAACCTCTTTCATCTTATGGTTTCTCCAAAGAATTTTTCCAGACAAGTAATCTAATTTCTCAGCACTTGTTCCCTGGTATCAAAAATTTTGATAGGCTCTTCATAATAATACTGATTAGGTTCCAGTTTTATTTCCTCATAGGTGAGTACATGTGTTGGATCATGCATGTAATTTCTCAACAGTGATACGTGGAATACATCATGAACTTTGGAGAGATTTGCAGGCATTGCCAAATGATAAGCTACAAATCCAATTCTCTTTAGAATTTCGAAAGGTCTAATGTACCTATAACTCAATTTACCTTTCTTATGGAAATTTATTACACCCACACATGGAGATGTCTTCAAGAAATCATGATCTTCTGTTTGAAATTCCAAATCCTTCCTTCATTTATCAGAATAGCTCTTTTTCCTACTTTGGGATACATTGATCTAGGTTAAGATAATCTTCTCTTTTTCCAATGTTTCCTCAACAAGTTCTGGGACTACGAATATTATTTCACCAATATGATCCCATCAAGTTGGTTTGCAACATATCTTTCCATATAACACTTCATATGGTTCCATCTGAAAACTTGAATGGAAGCTATTGTTATAATAAAATTATACTAGAAGTAAATATTGATCCCACATACCTTGAAAGTCAAGTGAGAAAGATATAAATGAGCCTTATAGGGTTTTAATAGTGTGTTCTAATTTTCCATCACCTTGAGGGTGGTAGGTAGTGCTCAAACAAAGTTCAGTTTCCCGTGATATCAGATGACTTTTCTATAATCTTGATGTAAAATGGGGATCATGATCAGAAACAATCAATAGAAGTAATCCAGGAAGTCTTAAAACATCATTTATATGTAGTATTATTAAATGTTAAAGTGTTAAATCTTATCTTATTTATAGAAATTTTGTTTAATTGGTAATACAATCAACAATGACCCATATAGCATCATTCCATATTTGAGTCATTGGTATTCCCATGGAAAAGTCCATCATAATATCATCATATATCAACTCAGTTATGGGATGTGGTTGCATGACTCCTCCAGGATGATTCCTTCCATCATTAACTTGTTGAAAAACCATACATCTTAACACAAAATTAGCAATTTCCCTCTTCATTTTGTCCAACCAAAAATTATCCTTCAAATCCCTATACATTATGGAGCTCCCCGGGTGTAAAGAGAAATTGGAGCTATGAGAACCATCAAACAATTCCCTTTTTAGATCAGGTATAATGGGAACACAAAGTATCTTCCAAAATATCCAAATTCCATTTTCATATAGGAAGTAACTCAATATACAATTATTTATATCTTTATTATTCTTTTGAAACTCTTCATCATCTGTCTGAGAACTCATTATCATTTCTAGTAATGATGGTATGGAAACTGTTTGAAAAAATATTAATTTTTCATCTTCCATGGTTATTCCCATATCCATCTTTACTAGATCCATGATAATAGGATCCTTTTCAAATATAATCTTGTTCAAAATTCAATGGTCCTTTCTACTCAAATCATCCACTTTATTTACCTTCCCCAAGTGGTTGTGTATAGTGGAATCATAATCCTTGAGTAGTTATTTTCTTTTCCTCATGTTGAGTTATTTCTGGGAGAAAATATACCTCATAATCTTGTGAACTGTACTAATCTCACATTTTTAACCATATTAATTGTGTCCCCTTATTTTCATAGAAAATATTACATCTTCTAACTGTAGATCAAGAGTAATATAGTTTTTCTCATTATGTTTTAGCTATCGTGATACATAGGGAATAATTCTATCATTCTGCACAAGGAAATAACCATGTCCTTTCCTTGACGCATCACAATAAATAACAAACCCATCATTACTCGAAGGAATAATCATGATAAGAGCATTGACTAATCTTTTATTCAGTTCTTCAAATCATTATTCACACTGTTTTGTCTGAACAAATTTTACCTATTTACGTGTGATCTTTGTTAATGGGTTATCCAATAAAGAATAATTCTGGACGAAACAACTATAATAACCTGCTAATCTAATAAAACATCATAACTTAGTTATACTCGTCAGTGCTGGACATTCTTGGATTTTGTTGGTCATTGAAGGATCAACAGTGCTTCCATACTTAGAGACAATATGTCCAAGAAATGAAATCTCATGAATCTGGAATTCAGAATTGCTAAACATCCCTTATAATTCATTTATTCTAAGAGTCTTTAGAATAATGCGCAAGTGATTATCATGATCTTCTTATCTTTTGGTGTACACGAAGTTATCATAAATAAATTCTCCTACAAAGTAATCATGATATTCCTTGATAACACTACTCATTAAATCCAAGAAGATAGAGGGTGCATTAGTCAATCCAAAAAGAATTAATATAAACTCGTAATGGCTATACATTGTTCGAAATTCTATTTTTGGAATGTCTTCCTTCTTCACACACAACTGATGATATCCAGATCAAAAGTCAATCTAATAAAAATATTGAGCTCAATGAATTCGGTCGAATAAATATTCAATGAGAGGAAGGGGATACATGGTCATTATTGTTATATCATTTATCTCCATGTATTCATTTCGCATCCTCATAGATCTGTCTTTATTCTTAACAAAAATGATATGGGCACCCCATAGAGAAACACTAGGGAAAATAAATCCTTTTTTATTCAATTCCCATAGTTGTTTCATTAGTTCCTCTAATTCCATTGTGGCCATTCTATAAGTGGTCTTCGATATGGGCCATGAAACAGGAATTAAATGAATGGAAAACTCAATTTCCAATTCTAGAGGATAACTAGGTACATCCTCTGGAAACACATCAACATATTATTGCGAAATATGTACATCTTCTATTGGAACATTCTTTTCCTCACTTATATTTATTTCATTCTCAACCTTTCTAATGATTTAATTATGTAGAGCTATAGGGGGTGGATCTAGATAAAAATCATATGGTGAAATTTCTTCTCTAAATATAATGTACTCTTTACGATAATCATGAAATGTAACCTGCCTTCTTCTTATGATAAATTTTATCATCATGGTCTGAAATCCAATCCATACCGAGGATTAAATCAAATTCAATCATCGGTATGACAATTATATCAGATGATATATATCATTTATATGCCTTAAAGGGGACTGATTGACAAAACATTATTTTAATGATACTTTCCTTAGGTGGTTGGACTGACAACTCCCATGTTAAATCAAATTGGAAATAGCTACTTTTCATAGAAAAATATGATAATATGAATCAATGCAATGACACATAATCAAATAAATCATTGGCTATACTTGATGAAACCATTAAATTTCATGCCACTACTTCTTTTAGAGATTCAAACTCATAATTATTGATCATAAAATCTTGGCCTTGATCCCTTGGCCTTTTCTCAGGTAATATTTCATGAAACTAATGAAAATTAATTTTCATAATGTCCCTTCTCCCAGTAATTGTAGCATTGAACATTGGTAGCTTCTTTCTTCCTCATACAATTACTAGCAATGTGGACTTTCTCTCCACATTTGTAGCATACTCTTTTTCCTTTTAGACAGCCACCAGGGTGCTTCCTTCCACAATTATCACTGGGTGGAATCTAAACTCTTCCCTTCTTCCCTGTTTCCTCATTTTCATTCCCATAGTGTTCAACAGTTCAATTCGTCTTTGTATTTTCTTTAAAGTAGTAGGACCTAGAGAATTAATTTTTTGTCTTGATATCACATGTGACAATATCTTCATACAATGAGAAGGATTGTGAAAGAAATGCTCGATGGAGAAATTGTTTTAAACCATCATAGAAATGATAAATATTACTTATTGGGTTATGTATATAATTTAGAACATGCCTTTCTAAATTTGTAAAGCTAGCCTCATTCTTTTCGACATTCTCATCCTCTATTTCTCTTAGACTAAGAAATTATATTTTAATATCTGCTTGATAGTCACAATGTAATTATTTTTCTAGGATAATACCTTTAAACATTATCTATTCCATGTTTGCAACTTTTTCATCTTCCTTTGTGTTTTGAATCATTGACCACCATTGATATACATCTCCCGTGAGGTGATAATCTTCCATGAAAATTTTTTCCCTTTGGATACTCCACAAATAATGAAATATTTTCTCTAAGGAACTTATACATTGCTGAGTTACATAACATTGGCATGATACAAGGAATCATTTCCCAAAAGAACAACTAGTTATGTATTATTGGAAATAAAATACATACATATGATCAACATTAAAACTTTAAAAAGAAATATAGCACTAATTTATTAGATTCGAAACATCAAAGTCTCCAAGATTATGCCTTCTTGTCAATCAAAATTAACTTTTTCATATTATGGGAAAATGAAACAAAAGGAAGGGGTGAGAAGAAATGATCAGTAAGGGTAAGAAATGTAGTGGAAGATAACATAAAAAATATGCATGGTGAATAATTAAAAACACATGCCATTATAAATAATAAACATGAATACGTTATGGAAGGAATATAAGCTGAGCAAATAATTCTATAATAAAACACAGTCATGGGTATTCTACTAGTTGAATAACCACATGAACCATCATTGTTATTTTCGTTTTGAGGGAATTTCTAATTCTGGATATTCTAAAACATCTTGTCAAGGCCATGTCCAAGACATGTAAACATGATTTATGCCTTGACCAGAACCATATATCAAATTGGGAAAGGCCTCTTCCAATTCCATGCCTAATAGTATCATGAGACACACTAATTCACCAAGGAGTTATAGTTCTCTCCACCCATCAAAAATTAAGTCCAATACATTCCCATATGAGAAGGTTGAAACATAATTCAAACATTTTTATTAAACCTAGCATATGAAATCTCAACACTATAACCATAAACAATGAATTTTCTAAAAATAACATATCCACAGTCAAACATATCACAAAACTTTCAATACAATATGGAATATTTGTATCATAATAAATCTACATTAAACAAGTTTAAAATACATCAACGGATGTTTACATAGATGAAATGAAATTTATTTTATGAAATACCTCTTTCTTTGTGGAATCCATTTTAGAATTGCATATATATAAAAGAAAACATTTATTTTGAAAATATGGTTATATTCTTGAATGGGAAGCTTTAAAGATGTTATATTTTTGGTTACGTAAGACAATTTTTATATGGATAAAATGTATTTGAATCATATAAAGAATGATATTATGTTCATAAACATTATTTTTAGTCATTAAATGAAAATTATTCTTGAATGGTTATAATGGGGAAATGAAGCTTATCACGTTCGTGGAGACGGTAATCTGTACGTACACACGATCATCAATATAATTATATTGATGGTGAAATCATATGAAATTGGATGATAAGTCATAAATAAATAATCATTAAAATGTTTTGTTTATTATTTAAGTTTGTTAAACTCATTATTATAACCATAAAAATAATGATGTGTTTGAATGACAAACTACACCACGACGTTGAGACGGTAAGTCGTATGTACGCACGTATTGTGACATTATCATTTATAGGATGAATATAATAAAGAAAATGGTTATAAAATATTTATAATAACATCACAATATTTATAAGGTATATGATATATTATTTTGGTATGTTAAAAACAATGAAAGAGAAGTGGAAGAAGAAAAGAACATGAAAGAGGTGATGAAATATTTACTCTTCTTTGGGTTCTTCCTTTTGATTTCATCATATGGGCTACATATGATGGCTTAATGACCAATGTAAGTACTCTAGGATGAAGGGTGGAATTTTTGGAGGATATTCAGAAAGAGTTTGGCTGAGCCAAATGGCTTTGATAGTGTGATTGTGAGATAAGGGGAAGTGACCTTTTAGATGAGATGTGAGGGTCACTTTAAAAAAATATTGAACTATTATTTTATAATAAAATAATTATCTATTTATAATGGATACAAAATAATTCATATAGAGGATAAGGTGGGGATGGGTCGAAAACCTCTCAACCAATAGGTTTTAGTCTGGTTTTGGTCACCATATTAACATTATCTTTTTGATTTAACTCTTAGTCAAATAGTTTGACATTTACCATGTCTCTTTCTAGATTTATATTATATGGTTAATAAACTTACTATAAACTCCCAAAATAACCCCAAGTGGTTCATTCGTAAATTATATAACCATATATATGACTTTTGGTTGAACCAAATATTTTTATGAATATTATATCAATTAATAATATATTAATTGTTTTAAAAACTCAATTATATAAATTTTGAAACTATTTAATATTTGATTTTATTTAAGCCATTAAAACATTAACACTTAAAATAAAATTTATTTAACCAATAATAGAAGGTTATATTAACCTAGAAAAGTAGTTGAATTCATCATAAGTCTCAATTTACTTTTATTTGGATATTTATAATATCAATTATTTTAATATTTCATTAATAAGGTAATTATTGCATCATCATTGTGTCATAAATAAATTAAATTATATAATGAATAGAAAATTTAAATAAAATACCATTATATCGGAAATATTTTTATCTTTCTAATTAATATTTATATGATAATCTTCATTTTTTAACCTTATATTAAAAATAAATTTGTTATTAAACATTGAGTTTAACTCTTTTAACTTTTCTTAAAAGAAAATAATAATAAATGTCATATTATAACCCTAGTGGGCCAAAAGTGATAAATATTTTATTAATTAGGTGGTTTTTGATGGAATCATACTTATCCAACAAAAACAGGACTGGTGTTAGGGTAATTATGATATCAGTTTTACCATTAATTACCCTATTTGCGTTTAACCGTGGTAAATAAAAGTCAAAAGTTATATTCACCAAATATTATTTTTATCTTATTGAACCACATTTTCCATAATGATATAATCCGTGTCTTTCAGATTTTTTAATTTAACTCATATAAGCTGTAAAATTATGTTTTATGAAAATTTTCAAATGATCTTAGGAGTTGGGTAAGAGACGGTAAAAAGATCAATAAAATGTTTATATATCTAAACATATTATAAAATGACTCCAATGAATTTCATTGAACTTATATAGGTATTATGTATCTATTTTTACCTAAATAAAATTTAAATAATCTATATAATTTTTTAAATAAAATTTTGGTTATAAATAATAACGTTGTGTTTTTCACTATTCATCAAAAAATGAATGTTTTTAGAAAAATACCAATAATTTACCCTATGCTAATTTTGATATTCTAAATTCAAAAATGAAGTCCATTTTGAAAAATAAAATTTATAAAATTTTAAAAATTGGGTATTACTATTCATAATCTATAGTTTGATTGGTCGTGGTGTCTTAGAATCTCGATGTTGCGTACAATGCAAGCTATTGCATTATTTCAAGGGTAATGTATTGTGGAAGCTTGGGGTGTTACAATAACCAATGATTATTTATTCAAAATTTATTTGTTTCCTAAAAATTTGATTGTCTCATAAAATTAGGAAAAATTAATTTTTGTATAATTTTGAACAAATAATTCCAGAAATTTATAAAAAATTTATATAAAAATATTTTTTAAATATTTTTACACTTACTATTAATATACGAACTGTTATTTATTGAGAAATTTTGTGATTTTTACAATCACATTTTTTGATCCCTAATAAAAATTACAGTGCGGTTCATAAAAATTATATGAATATTTATATATTATTTAAATCTTATAGTAATCAAAATTTAAAAAATTATTTAAATAAACAATGAATCAACCAAAAAAATTCCATAATTGAATTTGAATTATACACAAAACAATTTGTTCTTTTTGTATCAAAATATTATTTTAAACAATAAAATTACATAATTGATTAAAATGTAAAAATAATGACTTGTAAATATAATATTAATTCAAATTAATGATAAATATAATTATTCATTATATTAGTGTACCTATTTTACTAGTCCGGGTTAAATTATTTGTACCCACAGTTAACATATTTTCCCATTACAGTGGTAATTAATGTATTCTTCATTTATAGTTCATATTTTACAATAATTATGTGAACTATACTACCTAGAATTAATTATTATAAATATGAATATAAAACAATTTTATCATAATAAATTCACATCGGTAAAATAACTCCATTTAATATAAAACCCATAAGAAAATGGAATGATATTTTCTAAAAAAATCTATTTTTCATGGAAAAAAATTTCTTTAGGTTTTTGAGTGTTAATATCGATTATGTGGAATGAAATTCGTAAATATATATTTTTAATATAAATATTTAATTTAAATATTTTCTCATTAGGGATTATTATAATCTATTATAAATGTGAATGATTATGAATTTTAAAATTGTTTTTAGAGAAAAGAATATATTTTTAATCATAGAAATAATGTTGTATTAAAATATGGTATAAGGAAATTTTAAATGATAAAATTTTATTAAATATAACAAAGAAATATTTACGTTTATATGATAAATATTAAAATAATAAATCTATTTTAATATTAATTTATTTATCTAAATAAATGACAATTTAACATAAAATCTATATTTTCACTATTCATTAAAAATCAAGACTAGTAAAAAATTCAATATATTAACCATAAGTAAATATTTGAATGATGATATAAATATGGTGTTAATATTATAATATAACATTAATTATATTTCTTGAACATAATTTTAATATTCATTAAATTATAATTTTTATCCAAATATATTTTCAATATCTAAAAGACATTTTCTAATTTGATTTATTATATACTATTAATTTATCAATATATTTAGGAAAAATATGTATTCCCTAAATTATTTAATTTATATAATATCTTAAAATATTATTTTAATGGTTAAAATTTTATATTAAAATAATCATTATTTTTTGTGTTCAGATTTTCATGTCGCATAAGTTATCTAATAATGTTTTTTCTTTTCAAAACATTGAGAATTGCAGTATTTATCATTTTAACAAATTGTTTCCTCACAATTCACTCTTGAAATTAGTAAGAATTTTGTTTTACATGTAAATGTATTAATTAAAATCCAACATTTTATAAGTGTTTAATAAAATCCCCTCATGAAAATTTAGAAAACTATGTACGAAGATTATAACATGAATATATTTCCAGGTATGAAAACATTAGTGGGATATGAAAACATAATCCTTGAAGAGAAAGTTATCACTAAAGATAGAATTGACAATAGTTGAGTACAAGGTCAAGATAATATTAATAATGAAAAAACACATAAATATAGGATGGATAACATGACAATCCATTCATCTATATTTGAAAAAAAAATTATATTTAATTTATCTAGAGTTAGTTAATTTCTTTAAATTATAATCTTAGTGGATAATGAAATATTATTTTAGGAAGATTATAATTATTTTCAACTATAATTTCTTATTTTTCACCAAATTATGATAATTGATGATGATATCTTGTACTCTATGAACTAGAATGAAATTTTAAAGAACCACATAATACATACTAAAATAAAAATCTAGCTATCATGTAAATTTTAAATCCAAAATTTTAAGCATAAAATGAGATAATAAATAAAAATATTAGTTTAATAAATTTTAAAAACCCTTAAGGGTTGACATAGACCATTAGTATTATAAATACCCATTTATAACCTAATAACTACTAAATTCGTTCGGTTTTTTTGTCATCAAAGATGTCTCCTACAATTTATCTAAAAACACAAATAAAATTAAATATAATTAGTCTCAGATAATACTTATGGGTATATATTATTATAACCAAATAAAAATTACCCATAATATTTTTAATAAATTCGAAAAAAAAGAATTTTTCTTGTAATATATTTCCGAAAATATCATAAAAAAATTCAATAACATAAATTTTCTTAATTTTCTTCTATGGTTCTAAACATAATATTTTACATTGACCAATCATTCCAAAAATATTTATGTATATAACAATATAAATCACATATTATTGATTACCAATCCCTTAGTCTTGTGTTTTATAAAATTACTCATTAACAATAAATCAAATCTACAGGTTATTTTTATGATTCAAAATAAATAAAAAATACATAAATCATACCTAATTTGGAAAATCCTTATATTTTTCAAGATTATTATGTCTATAATGTCATTAATATTATACATTTATTACATAAATATCAAATAGACCTTTATAAAAAATCAATATTAATACTTAAATGATTTATATATATATATTTTTTCTATAGACCTAATAATTTTACAAAGATATGAATTATTTAAGTGAAATAATATCCATAATAAATAATATCACCCACCTCAATAAACATTATTATAATCAAAGTGGTATTCATGGTACATATGGTGAATTACTTCCCCAAAAAATTAATATTGGAATTACAAAAGGGAAACCATTACATAACTGAGATAAAGTAAAATTACCTTAAAGTAAAAATGATAATATTTTGATGATGAAAAATCCCACTAACATGAACCTCTTATACGTTGTCCTAGATTTATTTTTTCATGCTTCCAAATAATTTCAGGTGGTGACTGGGTGTTCATATAAAATATACAAAAATTTTAAAAGTAATTAATTGAAATAAAACGTGAAATAAAATATAATTTATTATTGGTGACATGTATATCTATAATCCTGATCTATACCATCATTTCAATTTCCATGTTCCCTTATTCTTATAAAATTTTTTCTGCTCATCAAGCATATAAACCATTGTAATAGATCATCAGTTGTAATAATTTCCAATATTTCCACGTTTATGAAATAAAATGTATAAAGAAAAATGAGTTAAAATTTATTACTTTCCATATCATTTTACATTTTTACATAGAAATTGGATACCTTTTACATCATCTTTTATACTTAAAATGTCATGCATTCCATTTGTGACATTTCGAATGGTTCCTCTTTTCCAAATTTTCACACACATGAAATTATATTATCTTTACAATACCACCATTATTGGATGGTCTTACATGATTCAATTTATCATATTAGTTTATTTCATTATATGATCAACTATTTGTCAGATTTTAACTATGATATATTATAACTACTTAATCATAATCACAATATATCTTAATTGAGCTATATTCATATTTGGAATCTAATTATTGGTGTGAAAACAGTTACCATCACATTATATTTTTAATTGGTTCTCCCAATTTTCAACCATTGAATATAACAAAGATTTCATTTTTTGATGATTAATTTTAAACTATTAAAAACAAAAATGGGAATCTAGAAACATTAATGGGATAACATATAAATGACATGTGTTTCATTAATATAAAATTTTCTAGTCATTAGAATATATTATCCATTATATATCACATAACATATACTAATTATGGATTCATTTTTTCCTTAAAAATAGTTTTTAATATTCATGTTAATTTACAAAATCATATTCCCTTGGAGAGCCAAACTAGGTTCGCAGTAAGTCCCACTATTATGTACTAGGTTACAGTGAGTCCGGGCTGATTCCCTATGTCGAACATGTTCCTCCTTGGAAAGATATACAAAAACAATCTAAAATTGTATTATATAGAAATATATTAATTTTCATGATAAACTAATTAAACCCTCATTAATAAAATTCAAGGATGTTTTCTTATACATAGTCTTATACCTAATTATTTTTCTAGAAATTCTTAATCATAATCCCAACAATAACTATATTATTCCTTTGATACCAACAATATTAACCCAAATATATATAAATCATTGAAAATAACATAATAAATAATATTTCACTTAATAATACCTAGATGATCTATATTTCTAGTGTCCATGATAATTATGTACATTAAATGACAATTAAAATAAGAAAAATAACTTCTTTAATGAAAACATCATTATCAAGGCTACACTTAAAACTACACTGGATAACATTGGGACACACATAAAAATGGTTTGAGCTATAAATACAATTATTTTAATAATAATATAATATGGTAATACATTTTAAAAAAATTAATATTAATAGAAAATAAAAGGAACATGAATAATAAGGACTTATATTGGAAGATAATCATGACATGGGAAATGTTGAAACAGCTTAAAACGTTGCATCATAATCAAAATTCAATGATAACATCCTCGAAAACATGATGAAAAATGTAAATTAAATAAATCAGGTTCACTCCTAATAAAAAAAATAAGATCTCACATGACTAAACATTACCCAATGCAATAAAGCATTATATAATTTGTTGTGAACCCGTCACATTAATTTCATTCAAATGCTTATGTGATGAATATAGATCATAAAAATGGATTCATTAATAATTATATTTCATTCTCAAATTTATTTTATTTGAAAAAATAAATTTAATTAACAATTTAGTGATTTATAAATTTATAAAAGTCAGTACACCTGATTATAATTGGTTATTTTATTTAATTCACATTTATTTTGGAATGGAAAAAATAACTACATTTCATCATCATATTGGCATCACATAAATTTCATAAAATTTTTTCATGATAGGGAAATGTGCCTCTAATAATTTTTAAATCAATTAGAAAGTCTCGGGTATATGTATTGACATATCCAATAATAAACAAATAATGTTAAAATAAATTAGGCAATCGATATTCTTGAATAACGAACCAAAAGAAAAATATCCCATACTAAATTAAGGCATGGTGATGTGTGTACAAAATGGTCCAAACAAGGACTTAATGAGATATAATGGTTTATATAATCTAATAGAAATAAAATGTATTGTATGATAGATATGGAAGATCATATCCCCATGTGAACAAATTTAAAGTGATACAAATTACAAAAATGGGGTTCTTCAATTGAAATGAGTAGCGAAAAATCACATACAATAGTTTGGCATATTAATGGTTTAGGTAATAATAAAAATGAGAGATAATGAATTATCACTCATTCAAATAACATAAACCGGGAAGTAATGTAATTCATCTAAATGAATTACAATATATCTAATTGAAATTAAAAAGGCAATTTTTTGAATGATGTTTCATGAACTGAATGGTGAAGTGGAAGGCCACATACCATGAATGCGTGATTCCAAATTCTCGAAAGAGGATTCATTGGATCTTCGGGCACCTTGAGGGGGTAATATAGAGTGGGTATGAAAGAGTAAGGATGTTCAAAAAGTATTCTTAGTAAATAGAAATCGGAGATTAAGAGGGACTATATAGTTATTGAGAATGTAATTTTTTTTATTTATAATTTTTTTATACTCATTATAATAAATTAAACTATTATCAAAACATTCCTATGGTTTTTAAAATGATATCTATAAAATATAAGTGGATATACTAGTTTTATAAGGCCCAGGGACACACATAATAAAATAATACACGTTATTATGTGGAATAGATTTATCCTCATAAAAAATTATTTTAATCTTGTAAGATATATTAAAAGTGTGTGAGGTTAATCAATTTTTCAATAAAATTAATCAAATAAAACTAAAATCCATTTTTATGAAACATTAAAAACATTTTTTGTTGTTGATTACATTTATAGTATTTATTACATCACATTTAGGTCATGAGGATGTCATAGTACACAAAGTATATTTATGTGGTATTTAATTTTTACCCAAAAAAATTGACTATCTTGGAAATTTGTGAAAAAATAAAAATTGTATAACTTAGAAATAATGGTTAAAAAATATTTTAAATTTATATAAATATTTATATAAAAATAATTATTTTCATTTTCATAATGAAAATAGACATTTTTTGAGAAATGATGGGTAATTTTAATAATAACAGTTTTATGATCCTTTATAAAAATTATAGCATACATTATAAAAAATGATCATTTATATTTATTTATAATATTTAATAATAATATTTTAATATAATATTTTTTATTTAATAAATTTGTAAATTCATCAAAATAAATAAATTAATTAATTTTTAGAACAATCAAAAATGACTTCTGTTTTATTGTATCAAAATATATAATTTTTCAAACTAATAATAAAAGAATTTATATAGAAAACCCCAAAAAAAATATAACAATATTTTCAATTCAATGTACATTTAAATATTCATAATAATAGGTTTACCATATTTCTAGTATTATTCTAATTATTTTTACTCTTGAATAACCTATTTTCCTTTAACAGCGGAAATTAATTCGAACAACATTTAGTATTCATATATTATAAATAATATGTGGACCATATAACCAAATATAAATTATGTGTATTCAAAATGTGGAATAAATTGTATAAATATCAATTTATTGAGGTGGAATGTTTGAATTTAATATATAACCAACATTCATGATGGTAATTAGTTTACTAATAAATCAATTTTCATGTAAAATATGATTTCACATTTACTATACACCATGTAAAATTATTTATTTGAATTTAAATTAATAAAAATAAATATCTAATCTTAAAATTTAATTTATATTATTCCCTATATGGGTATTTTTTCAATTAATTATAATGGACAATCAATATGATTTTTAAAAATGTTTTTGGAAAATTATGTTTTTAATAATTGAAATAAAAATGTATAACAGTCTAGTATACAAATGATTTAACTATAAAAAAATGACGTAAATATATCTAAGGTATATTTATTTTACCCTGAAATAAAATTAAATTATTAAATATTCATTTTAATTAATACTTTGTGAAAAAAATTATAATTTTTCATAATAACAATATTTTTCCCTATTCCCTGAATAAACAAATTTCCAAACAGACAAAAAATATAATTTTATTTTAAAATTTATATGATGATATACCACATTGGTGTTCATTTTATCAAAAATCATTTCATTATGTTCTAGAAAATAATTAAAATATTCTGAATAATTACTTTCTTAGGAAAACATATTTTGAATAACAAAGAGGAATTCTGAAAAAATATAAAATTATTCACTATGAATTTAGTAAATTAATTATGTAATATATATATATATATCATAAAATATTTATTCCTACTCCTATCCTAATGTTTAATGTAAATGTTAAATGGGCATATTTAAGTAATAATTATTTATTTGGTTCTAGAGTTGTGTATCTCATATGAAATCGAATACTGTATCATTATTTGAGAAATAAATATTTTACACAACCTAACATAGAATCACTAATAGATGGGATTCATAGGGTACTCACATACTAGATGATGTCATCAATTCCTTTTTTGTGTATGTTGGAATTTTTAAAATCCTGCATTTATACTAGTCATTTAATCATTTTTACTGAATATGTTATAAATGGTAATTATGCTTAACATTCATTTAAAAGAGATATGATATAACAAAATAAAATAATTTCATGTGTTTCATATATCTATATATATTAATAATAAATTTTATTTACTTGAAATGGAATTTAGTTTAAAAATGTTTTGGTCATTACAATCTTCCCTCATAAAAAATTTCACCATTGATATTTTATTTTCCCAAAATAAAATGGATGAGGTTTTTTATTTTTCATCACCTCTTATGGTTCCCAAATTTCATCATAAAACATGTTATTTGTCCACAACACTTTGACCAGGTGAATTCACATATTTCGTATAAATATTTTTCTATGATCCAATATCCTTATCACCTGCTCCCCTCAAGAAGGTTCATTCTCCAATGGTGCCCCCTATGGATAGAGTACATGAGAGGGGTATATTGTGTACCTTACCAATTGGGATACTAGAAATATATCATTTCAATTAGAAATTTTATGTGGGAGTTCTCATTTGTAAACTTCCGCTCTGATGTGATCAGTGATTTCAAAGGGCCAATTTTTTATCGGACTATGATTTCCCTTTATTAAAATTTTCATGACTTTATTCCACAGAGATATGATAACTAATACCCTACCTCCAATGTCAATATATAGGTCTCATCAAATATTATCATCATATATTAGTGGTTGACTATGATAATCCTTAATGTGAAATTGAATGGTCCTATCATTTTATAAAATTTCTTAATCCATTTAATGATATAGTAGTTATTGAACAAAAATTTCATCAAAGCATGTAGGTGTCTAGCACCTCTTCCCACAAAGGGATTCATAGGGGTGTATGTGGCTTCCCAAGTGGAAACTATTTATTTAAGAGAAATCTACTAGATGTAGTTTTTGTTCCTATTCCCTTTTGATGACTATAGAACATTCGTACATCATGTACTCTAGTGTCATAATAGTCCAACTAGATTGGCAAAAAAATTGGCGATGATTGGCCATATTGAATTTAATTTCATATTTTGGATAGTTTTAAAGTGTTTTCCAAAAAATTGGGGAGATTCTCACATCTATATATAATATAATCAATAGTGGTAATTGATGATGCCTTACCACTTTTCTTATGTATATTTGTGCACGTTTATCCATTGAGAAGTCCCCTCGAATCCAAAAATTGGATTTTTTTCATTGTAATATGATACAAAAAAACATAAATAGCGTTATTTCACCATGAAGTATTTGGATTTTTAGTCACAAAGTCCATGGGTGTTTTTTCATTAACATGAGTGTATGTGTAATTTTTACATCATCCCCATTGACTTCAGACTTTTGCACATTCACTTTATGTCATACCATGCACATTAATGTATATTCTATTCCATAATGGATCAAAATTTTCTAACAATAGATCTTTTATATATTTCAATAGATCATTATGATTCCTTTTTTAATAGAGAATGTCAATCAATGTAAAACGTATTGCAGTTCTGTCATTAAATAAAGATTTTATTGTATAGATAGTCATGACATAAATCTCATAGTGACATAATTTTTATATCTTTTCATCATAGACCATATTACACTTTATTCTCATTCACATTATGGTAGTTAATTTTTCATTCATAGCCACAAATATGATCTTACCATCTTCATTGGCACAATTTCAGCATTTTTGGGTGAATATATAATTCAAGAATTTCAGATAAGTATATATTTCACACTTATCCCCAAAGAGTTAATGACTCAATATTTCCAATTTGAATATTACTACATTCAACTCCTTATCATGTGTTGTATTGTTCTATTCATGAAAATTAAACTACCCTAAAGTGTAGGATATTACTTTCTAATTTTTCATTAATACTCATCCCAAAAACTATTTTTATGCATCACTAAACACCATAAAATTTTCTTCATTTTGGGTAGTGTGAGAATAAGTTATTTGAAATGCATAATTTTAATTACTATGAATATATCTTAACATTATACATTCTTTGAAAAAATGACCCCCTTTCGAGTTATCTTGGTTATATGGTGTGAAAATTGTGAGACATTTCTCAAAAATATATGATTATATCAAGATAACACATGAAAACTTCATATATACCTCTCAAATTTTGTCATATACCATCCTTCAATATCTTTTTAAAGGGACCATAAATATTAAATTTATTGTTATAATGTTTACCAATAATGATACTACCAACAAATAGAACTCACAATTTTTGTACTCCACTTAATGCTTCTCCTTCGACATGGATATTGAAGAGTGGAAAACATCTCATCATGCTGATCATGGATTTTTTTGAATATTTGAATATAATCTATAATGAATATAAATGTTTTTTCATGGTAATCTATAAAGATTATATTAATAAATCCATGAATATTTATGGAGAATTTTTATATATGAATAGAATTATGATAAAGACATAGTACATGTTCCATGGATGAAACACGGTCGTGATGATATCCTCCTTCTTCACACTAACTTGGAATTATCTTGGCCACAGATCCAACATGGTGGAGAACATGGGTGTATGATCCCCTTTTTTTGATTCTCTGATAGTTTTTATTCAACTCCTTGGGTTCCAAAAAACCTATTATATATCTATCTTGGATAATGGAAAGGGAATATAATTAAGCTTAATTGAATATTTAACCACTGGCCTAGGTGGAAGACCATGCAATTCATGGGGAAAACATATTCTTATTAATTCAAAATAGGGATTTATAAATGATGGATCATTCCATAGAATCAATGATTTGAGAAAGATAGACATTATTTTATGTTATTGATATCCATGATTATGATGTTGGTTTAATTATGATTTATCCAAATTCATTCACATGAATAGAATCAAGGAAGATTCATAATAAGGATATTAATTTCCTTCTCACATAAATTTATGTTATCTCCATATAAGAAAAGAAAATCCATTCCAATAATTGATTAAAATTATTAATAGGTATTATAACAAAGTTCACAATGATGTTCATCCAACAAATCACAATAGGGGAGGAATCATATAAATGAGATTCAATAATTACCCCATTTATGGTTTTCATTGACATCTCCACATCTATGCTTTGTGGTGTTGTTTGAATAAATATACCTATCATTCAAGATATGAATGAAGGTGTAGACTAATAATAAAATCATATGTTAACTATTATTTAATTAATATCAAATTTTTCTATCCCCACATCATTTCCAAGATCCACCTGGAGTTTGTGAAGGAAAAATATTTATCATGCCTTATTGGATGTTGTTGTTTGTATCTAAAAGAAATGGCATAGTTCATTGGTTTGAAAAGTACTCGGATTCCTTTCAGTTAATGAAATAAATAATGTGTTCAAGGCTTACTATAATATTTTGGTACTCGTAAACATTAATTGGTTTCTCGTAACAGATGTTTCTAGGTAGGTTACCTTATATCACACAAAAAAGCATTTACTAATTACACTTATCATATTCTTTTGGATATTATTTCTACATGATTGATGTTATGAATGTTGAAATTTTATGCAAGTATTATATTTCTCATATGGACTATAATAATTATGATTTAGATTGAATTTCATGTCCACATTATACAATTGAGATTCACTAATATCTATTTCAACTTTGTGGGAATATCATACAATTTTATTATAGATATCAAATTTACTAATAACATGGTATTTTTGTCAAATAGGTATTATCTCCCAAAATAAGTGATCGATCATGAATTCAGGGTAGTGTAAATGATGGTGGTGTATCATTAATTTCTTTTTTTTCATCACACACCATTATTGATTCACTATCTTTTTTATTAATGGGAAGGAAATCGTGTTCTATTTTGAGATGGATATTTTGAAGAAAAAATGTAACAATTATTGTTTGAAATTATATCCACGCAATCACTTTGATATCTTCCTCAGTATTCACATTATTTATCATAATATACCATTCTTCATCTTCACCTTCCATATTATAAACAACCAGGATGACCATCCCTTATTCAGAACATCGAATTATATAGATTATCATCTCAATTGAGTTCTTACATTTTTCTGCAATTAAGTAATCAAATCATCATTTCATAGATTGAGTCTATTTTCAGATAAATGTATCAATTATAGATATTTCATTCGTATTGTTATTTAGGAACGCCTCCTGATCTAGGATACTATTTAGAACCTATGTGAGCTGAGAGAATATCATCATAGGGATTATGATTTCCTGCACCCCTCATGTTGGGCATCTTGTTGGTGTATTCATCATATTACATGTCACATTGATTATTTACCTGATTACTAAAACATCCATCCATTATAAATAATAAAGGTAAATTATCAGATGATTACTTTTAAACCATTTAACACATAAATTGGAATTTAATTACATTAATGGAATATCTTATAACAAACATTTATCTACAAATATTAATAATTTATTCACTCCAATATATGATATCCATTTTTTATTTCCTAAAATATAATAATAACGGAGGGTTTTTTCATAATAATGGTTAATATTGATCTTATGGATTTTCCAATGATTATTCCATATGAGTGTCAATATTGGTTTACAGTAAGGCTCATTTTCATTTATTTGGTTATATTGAATCCCTCCTGACAAAAATTGCATGAGTTGTTACCCCTAGGTAAATATGTTCTTAAACTATGACCATTATTAATTTCTAGGAATGGATTTATTATCTTGATAAAAAACTTAATCAATAATTACAAAATTTTTGTGATATTTTTTGATATGTAGTCATATCCCTATGTATTTATCTATTGTTCTAAATTCAAATACAAAAAATAACTAAATGATCTCATTGATACAAACTATTACAACCACGATCATTATATTAAATTTACAAATGACTTCATACATAATATTACACATACTAAAACATCTCTTATCGATATGTATAGTGAAATTTTGAATCAGGTATAATTCAAAGTAATTTAAAACATTAAAAATAGTGTCATTTTTTGAAAACATCATTAACATTCTCACACATAAAATTGATTGGGATTAATTGGGGACATACACAAGAAAGGGGTGATTTATAATGCCCAGTAGGGAATAAACATGTCATATCATTAATGAAGTAATAAATGTAATAAAATTGAATATCAATGGGTGTAAAATTACAGTAATTACAAGGAAATATTTTTCAATATAATGATAACATGAAATATGTGGAAATAACCTAAAACACAACCTCAAAAAATACATTGTGGCAACCATCCACCACAAGATGATGGAATAAGTCTCATAATGGAATCTGGTTCACTCCCATTAAATATCATGAGAAAAAAAATTATCCAATTCATCAATGTGCACAATTATTCTAGGTGCCCTAGTCAAATTTATTTCATTTTTATGTTTTTTTTGTGGAACATATAACCCAAAACATGGTGTTTATTTTCATCCCATATTATTCTATGATCATGGAATTTTGAAAAAATAAATTTATAATGTAATGTCGTGGATTTTACATCTAATTTTTTTGAATATTATTTGTGATTAGTTTGAGACTAGGCATTGAGATGACACATGATTCTGAGGCATGGTGTTTGAGAAAAATATGTTCGATGTATTTTATTGTTTATTAAAAATATCAATCGAATTAGGATTTAGAAACATTTGAAATAGTGCTTAGATTTGAAATCAGAGGGCACCGTTGTGTTAAGAGCAATGCCTTTTATATAGAATGGACCAAACATTGGCCGGTGTGGGTAGTCTATAAAATTTATTTCAGAAATTTTGAATAATAATAAAAATATTAATAAAAAGTTATTTCATTTTTATTTTAGTGTTTCATGAAAATGCAGAAACACTTTGATGTAGTGAAAAATCCAACCTTTAATTTCATAGATCAAATAGCGTGGACATGTTGTTTCAATGAGAAACATTAATGGTGAAATTTTTAAATGTGTTTGCACATTTAATCAAATGCATGTACAACCATTAGAATTAATAAAACCAAATAATTTCCTTTAGAGCCTACAAATTTATCAATGGGTGGAGAAAGACGGTCTCTCACCAGTGTCAACGAATGAAAAATAATGATGAATGAAGGATCAAGGATGTTCATGTACAAATCGACCTCAATGATGAATTCTATCCCAAAACTAAACCTCTTTCTAGGTATTAGGTTGATTTCATTAATGATTTCTATCCACATTCCTATTTTCAATAAGAAATGAAAGCCAACACCCAAAAAGGATGATTCTATGTTCAATTTTTCATGTGGTTTTGATAATATTTAGCATAGGATTGAAGGGAGATTAATCTATGTGATTATTGATTCTACATTTCTAATGTTACAAATTAAGGTCAAACCTAACTTTGATAACATTCATCTGATAATGTTCTTTTGTGATTTTCATATCACCATTCTGGGCGTTCATTTCCAAAAGACCCTCTTGGTCACATTACAATTTTCTGAGAGGTTCGAAGTGTTTTTGGACCCCAAGATACATGGAGAGAAGAAACACATGCCAATTTATTTAATAACATGATTTTGGGATCATGTAGATTTCCCCATTTCAAAAACCAGATCTCCATTGTGAGACCAGTGACCAACCGAATGAGTTATACCAGCAATGGTGGCGACAGTGGTAGAGTGTGGAAGCGAGGTTGTGAGGTAGTATACGACCACCGGATCGACATCCATTTGAAGAGAAACCATTTTCTTTGTTGTTGTGAGTGGAATCCAAGGCTGCTGGCAGGCATGACCGAACATGGGTTTTGGTCATCGTCCAGGGGGACCGTGGGGCGGTCATGTGGCAGCTGACTACATTAAAAACTTTTGTTATCCACGTTGAGATAGTGGGGGAATGGAACCTATTACCCGCCATAAGGATGAACAAGAACACATATGATTGTGTTGGGATGGGTTCAATGGGTCGTACCAGCATCTAGGCCAGGGATGGCAGGTCGGGTCAACCCGCTGGGAGGGACACATCATGTCAGGTAGGACAAGGCATGTTGGGTCTAGTGGGATTGAGGTCTGGTTAGTCTACCCAGGTCAGACTGAATCAAGACCCAACAATCCCCTTTTTAAAAATCTCTAATTGTCTATCTATTTGAGGAGCCATTTTTGGTTTGTGACCCTCGCGACATGGTTGTACATTTGAGATAATCTAACATTGATTTTGTGGAATTTGCAATATATGATTTTGTCTCAGGGGGTGGGTGCTCCCCATATGAGAATGATAAGAATGGAATCTTGAGTTTTTCTACAACTTATATGCTATGAGATTACCTAAGTTGCGTGTCATAGCTAGATTGTATATATTATATTGTCTATGTGTCTTATCTAGACATTGTCTCTTTCTATGATCGAGTCAGTATTCCTTTTCCCAATAAGGGTGCATGTATTCTATTCATTGAGGACACTCTGTGTACTAAAATCAGTTAATGTGTAATCTAAAATCATTGTGGTACCTACACTCCATGTGTTACCAATATTATTGGTTTACTACTTTATGGTACTGCAGATTCTTTTGACAATCCTATTTACGGACAATGGACCTATACATGGTGTTAGCTAACATTAGTGATTCTATTGAAATTACCTCTAAATTGTTACACTTCCTGAGCCAATTTGGTAGTCTTCGAAGTGTATTTAATAGTGATATTATTTGAGGTATACATCATGTGAATTTTTTGGTTTACTTCGTGTAATTCCATAGTGCTTTAGGGTCCCTAGAATGTATTGTTTTACTCACCCCTGCATTGGAACTGCTCATACATGCCATGTCTTGTAATGATGATTGGTTGTTTTGATGAATTCGTTGGTGAGAATGATATAGGAGGTACTTTTAAGGGACCAGATAGACATGGAACACATCCATAGAATTCAGATATATTAATGTACTTACTTATCATGTTGGATTTTATGCGGACGATATCCAAGAGCATGTTATTTTCTATTTCAATTGGGATAGTATTATGGACTTTTTAATTTTTATTTTTGTACTAATCAATGGTTATCTTAGTGGCATAAAAAATGGTTTTCTTGGTGTTTTTTATTTATTTCATTAATTGGAGACATGTTTTTGTGTACATGATCTTGGTAAAATAACTCCCCATTTTGGGATACACCAATTTGGCACTATTCATCATCCACTAGCCTATGGGATTTAGTCTTAGGGCAGTGAGGTCAGGGGCCCAGAGAGATGGGTCCGGAGAGAGTGGACTAAAAATGTTATCGGTTTCACACATGTTTTGGTGAATCAATGTTATGTGTTTTGATTTCTGAATTCAGGATAAGGAACATATTTTTGGTGTGGCAGTTGATATATCCTTAAATGGGGGCCTTGAATTCTACTTTCTAACATGGTCAAGAAAATTAAAGTTGCATTGGAAATTAATGGTTCATGCATTAGATTAGAATTCTGTGTGATTTCATGTCCTTCTTGGGTAAGAGGTAGCATACGTGGTATACTCTATTGACCATGGTATATATTTTTTGGGGATTTTATTCCTCCACACTAGAAGCCTAATAGAATTCACGGGGTGTGACCTCGGGGATGGCCTGTAGAGTGATGATGCATCGAATCATGGAATGTTGTTATAGATAGCACCTATCGGTGGTGTACTAGTGATACAACCCCCCTTAGAGAAGTAGTTCCAACTTGAACTACTGGTAGTTGATGGACACAGGGTTAGTGAAATGCATGAGTTTTAGAGGAAGTGACCTCCCAGGATCTAAGGTGAGTTAGATCCTCTTATAGCTAATTGATGTATGGAGGTTATTATGTGCGCCCACAAATATTGAGGACAACTACTAAAAAGATAGAATAACTAGTCATGAGTCTTTATTGAGGATGGGTGAGGGGAAGGTGGATATTGAAGGCTGAGACACATGAGGATGTCACTCTATCCTCTACAGACATCAAGCACCTCTTTAGGGATGATTTATTTCCATCAATGTTATGATTTCTGTGTATGTTGGAGGTACTACACATATAGATTGGCGTCTAGTTAGTATTAATGTACAAGACATGATTTAAGGATCTTTCTTGCTACCCTTCATAAAAGGTGGGAGACCCATTCTTTCGGGATTGAAAATTCGATCATTGACTATGTATTGAGAATAGTGCATCGATGATATCCCTTAGCAATCCTATGCATAATGTTGTGCTGGATTGAGAAGTATTGGTAGAGAGATTTCTAGTAGAGCAGGCACTGATAGTGGGAGAATCCACCACGTGATTAGTAGTGGATCCCTCTATAGTAGTTAGAAATAGATGGCATAGTGACTGAAGATGATCAATTATTCCAGTGGATAACCCCATGACCCAGGGATAAAAGTGCGATCCTCCTAGGGTAAAGAGAGTCAATAGAAATATATAATATACTACTCATATGGTGTTTTAGGAATTATGGATTGATATTGTTTGACGATCCATATGACCGACCCAATGATGGTCGATGGACTGCTAAGGAAGTGGTGGAGGTGGGAACCGGTGGTCTGTCAGGCGGTGGACATGGCAGAGGTGCAGGACGAGCGGTAGGTGGTGGATGGAGCTTTGTGTCACTACCCCCCACAACACCCATGTGGTCCACACCTTTCTCAAAGAGCATGTCGATAGGAGAGAGGTCATCTCCAGGCGATGGAGCATTAAAATCCAGAGACTTCCAGTTTAATTAGAGGAATATTCAATGCCTTTTCCACCCGAGCTATATTTTTGATTGACACATGTTCGAGCCACATTTTTCATTCCCCGAACCATGTTTGAGACTAAGAGATTACAATGGAAACCATTTACTCGATCCCCACCCATAAAGACTCATACATGAAAGGAATAGAAAATTACATGGTGGTGAAAACAAGGTTCCCTTACTCTTGGTGGAAATAAATTCTATTGAAATCTCTTGGTGGTATCATCGAGTCCGAATGAAGTAATTTTGTGTTTGGAATTGATATCTTATGTTAATGATCAGATTGAGTGTTTTAGGAACATGATGTAGTCTTTCAATCGAGATGGGACATGGTTTTCCATTGTTTTTAAAAGGGAGATAAAATCAAAATAGGATGGAATTTCATGTAGTAGGTTCTATCAGATCACACATTGGTTAGATAGCATTACCCAAAATGCCTAGTATGAGATGATTCCCCATATTCCTGTAGTAGAGGATAAGAATGAGGAGGTATTTTTAGAAGATTTTTTATGACATTCTACTTAGAGGGAGGACGACATCACCATTGAACTATACCATGAGAAAACACTATTATCTACATAGGCATATCGTAGGTCTCCTGTAGGGCTTTGTGAATTGAGGGTATATTTGGATGACTTGTAGAACAAGGGAATAGTGAGACCCAATGTTTCACAATCAGCATCCATTGTACGATTTTCCCAAAAGGCAGAAAAGATCTTGAGGTTAGGTGTGAACATTTGATTCCTGAATCAATAGACATTGATGATTAATAATCCACTATCATTGATTGATGACATCTCTGATTAGGTGAAGGGAGTGAGATGTTTCTTGAAGATATAACTCAGATCATGTTATCACCAGCTTCATGAATGGGATGAAGGCATCCTGATGAAATATTTTATATGTCGTTATGTTCACTATGAGTACTAATTGATTTTGTTTGTAGTGGAGAACACCCCAATGGTGTTCATGGGACTCATTTATAGAATCTTCTGGACATATTTAGACTGGGAGGTACTGATCTTCATTATTGACTTACTTGTGTTTTTATCTTCTGAGGAGGACCATGTAATACACTTGAGGATGGTCAAAAAGATACACTTAGATAAAAATCACTAAGAAATCACTCTATGTGTTTTTTCTGGTAACAAGAGCTCCAATTTATTATTCATGATATTTTGGGGTATGGTGTTACTATAGGTATAGTAATGATTTTAGAGGTACTTTCTTGGGAGCCCCCCAAAAATTCTACTAAAGATTAGAGTATCCTTGGGTTGGCTGGGTACTATTGATGGTTTGTATCCAAAAATTCAGTAGCAACAGCATCCATGTCTACCATGATCAGAAAGGAGAAACATTTTGTATGCATAGAGATGTTTCCGGAGAGATTTTAGTAGCTAAAGTAGAGTTTGACAAGCGCTCACATCTTGATATTTCCAAACGAGGGTTTCAAGTACATTGTGTTATGCGATTCATTTACAAACCTGACATGTTTGTTTCTTGATGTTTGGGAATAAATTGAATACTTATGGTACATGGATGTTGAGACCACATGAGAATAAGTACACAACCAATTATCTTGAGTAGGTGGTTGTAGTCTTCCCATTGAAGATGTGGTGACACTACCATATGGGTTAGTGGTTTATCATCTACTCAGACCACAAAAGTCTTTGGTATAAATTTTATTAGATGGATATTAACCTAAGACAATGATTTTGGATAGATGTTTTCTAGGACAATGTCATTGAGATAGTCTATACTCTTGGGATTTGGATCATAGTGGTAGATTATCTCTGTTGAAGATATGGTTCAATGCTACTGAATGAGGCCCTATAGAACATAGACTTGCTTCAAATATCATTCATGGATAGAGACGAATAATCTTATCACAAATTAATGGCATTTACCCCTCCACACTTATAGTGCATATGGGAGCCACAACCTAGAGATGTCATTTGCGAGACTACATGTTCTCAGATGTCCACAGGGCATGCCCCTAGTGGATATTTAAATGGGGGGGGGGGGGGTGGGTACCACGTCATTATTTTTAGACAAATTAGAGTTTTACATAAGAAATTATGAGAGGAGGTGTTGAGGGAGTCCTATACATAATCTTTGTTAGTCCATCTATGTGTTTCAATGTTGTAATAGGGCCTCCAATGTCTATTTTTGTGGAAGGGGATGAATAAAGAAGTGTTACAGTTTGTCTCATGATACCCCATATTTCATCAAGTGATATAGGAGAACCAGGTTCTAGCCTGATTGAGTCAACCCCTTGAGGTTCCAGAGTGGAATTGGGAAGTATTATCGATGGATTTCATGATTATTTTACCATGTACATCTATGGAGAAGGATTATATCTAGGGGATTATTTAAAAACACACCATGGAATCCCACATACCAGTGAATCATGATAGGGTTCAATGGAGAGATTTGTATGCCTCTACGTAGTGAAGATTGTTTGACAGGATGGACTCAGGTATATTATATTCTCTAATTGAGTATATTGAAATAAAACCTTGTTGTGGAATCTATTGTAGTAGGTGTTTGGGATTCAGGTGGCTCGAATATTCATTAAGATCTAGTATCTCCAAATTATCTATCTCACTAGATTATATTTGATAAATAGTCTATATGATCCAGGATAATTTTAGATATGTTTGAGGTCTATATACTTGCAATCCATTATTACAACAAAATAATTTCCAATGGAAATTATTTCCTTATATAATTTTCACAATCACATAAAATCACAACCTAATGAACTACTAAGTGATATGTGTCATTTAAACATATTGTTGTTACTTCTGTGATGTTTATTTAAAAAACATGACATACACAGATGCTATTAGTTAGTTATTTGGTGTCTAATATTAAAAAATAAATTTTTATTTAATAGTAACCAATCTTTATGAAAAGTAACATACACATTTGAATAGTGATATACCCTAATGAATAGTAACAGTAAATATTAATGTGTATAAATAATATTCTAGTTGATGTATGATCAAAAAATGTTTTGGAATAAGTAAATAAATGTTTTAAAAATATTTTTTTGGAATAAATAATTACATTAATTAAATATTAAATAAATCATATTTAGAAAATAATTTTTGAAAAATGGACATCATTTTGTAGATTATACATGTCAAAAAATGGTTGGGGTGAATTTTTCGAATTTTTTGGAAACACATCAATTTTTTATTTATAGTGAAATACCATAATTTATAAAAAAAAATATAAATACACTAATTATAGAGTCATTAATGATGTTCTGCTAATGTAACCCCAATTGATTCGGATTGACATTAAAAAATTACTATTCTTGGTCTTTGATGACTCAAAATTCCTTTTCTTTTGTAGAAATAATAAATTAATGAATATAAAATTGTGAATTACCCTCTCCCCTCAACAATAAAAACCACACATCACTCCCACTTCACTTCACTCCTCACATGCCTTGCACATTATCCAAATTGTAACCAAATATCCTAAAAACCTCCTCTTGAATTTCTAGGTAGCATTGTTCTCATAAAAAGACTAAAACCTCTAACTTAAGAAGGATCTCATGGATGTTTGGTTCAAGAAGTAAATTACTCTTTTCACATCTTTATCTTTCTTTTCTAGTTCATTTGTTTTATTTTTCTATTATTACATGTCCTTATCAAAATGTTGTGATGAATGTTGTACCATACATGTACTGGAATGATTTCATGATAGTGGAATAAGTTATCATAATCTATTACTTTTACCTTATATTCTAATAGAAAGAACTCTATGAGATATGTGTCAATTTACCACATTCAAGGATGATGGGATTTTGACTTCTATTATCATTCTCAATTCAGGTCATGAAACCACTCTTGTTATGGTTGAACCTGATTACTATATATTTATTATAACCTATGTATGTTTTTGAAATCATTTTGTACAAATTCTTTTTATGATATAAAGAAAAATGAGTTCGTTGTAATCAAAACACACAAATTAAACAAAACAATAATCATTAAATTTAAATATGATAATTCATCATCATTCCATGTAAACAAGTTACAAAAAAGGGCACCAACGCATATGGATGATCATAAAAAAATATTATAATTTAATTTTGGAGATTTACATCCATTCCATAATAAGTCTATTACATATGAACTAGTGAACCGATTTTGAAAATAATGAAAGCAATCGCTTTGCACATGAGACTCAGCCAAGTTGGTGAGGACTCCTTAAGTGCATCCTCAAGACCCGGGATCAAATCTAGGTGGAGGATAGTTTCTGGGGGTATTGTAGCAGTACTGTAAAAGACTGTGGCAGGGACTGTAACAAGTACTATAGATGGTACTATAGCAGGAACTGTGGAGAACTATAGCAGGTATTGTAGAGGGAACTGTATCAGGCACTGTTTTGCACTGTAGCATCCAAGAATATTCCCCAGTTTGGGCCTTCGGGGAACCGATTTAGTCCTCAAGTAATTTATATCCTTCAGGGCACCCATTACATTGGGTCAATATGGCCTTCAGGCCACCTCAATGCCTTCAGGAAACCTTATGTGCATATGCAAACCAGACAACCTACAAAGAACAAACTTCAAAAAGAAGAAAGAGAAAAGATCTTTCACCATAGCAGAAGCTTAACGGATTGCAAGAATGAGAGGGTATGGAACCTGACATCATGAAAAATATGTGCATGCATGACAAAGCCTAGCCCAACAACCATGAAAAGGTGGAGAGAGGATTTCACAATGAAGATGTGCGGGAGGAGCAGTTCCAAGCAGTTAGTCTGGGTTGTATGTAATGTTTGAAGCCTATGGGAATTTAATTCCTTTAAGGCCATCAAGCCATATAATACTTACACCTACGTGATTTGTAAGGGTTCCACCTCACCCCTTGAAAGGAGCATTATAAAAAATTTATAAATTAATGAAGGCCTTCAGACCATTGGAGGAGGATGAAAACAATCAATTCGGACGGACGACATTCAACATAATAACATACCAATAAGGGAATAAATGAACGAAAAATAATTAAGTTAAACAGAGTAATTGTATAATAGGATATGAAATAGGTTATTAATAATTATAATTTCATATTGAAGGAGCTTAATAACATCATCAAAACACATTCGGAGTGTAGGTAGGGGTTTTATCGACCCGAACATCTATTTTCATTCTGGTTACATTCATATTCTAAGTACCTCAATGAAATTATTTTGTATTATTATGTACTGATCATAAATTATTTGTGAGTAATATATATATGTTCACTAAAAAGAATGAATCCCAATTTTTTGATAGTAACATGTTTTAAAATAAACATTATAAATAGTTTCTAAAATACAAGCTTGATTCAAGAGAATTTCTCATATTCTTATATATTTTCAATGTCATTCTATAATTTTTTTTGAAACCATCAAATTTCTATAAACAATAATTTTTTTTATGAAAATAATACCTTACTTCACTTTGGTTTTATATGATGATTTTATCTAAAAGAATACTACTTTTCAAAGAAAAGATTATTTATTTCAATAATTACTCATATCTTTTTTAAGAGTATCATCATCTATTTCAACACTCCTGTTAATTTTTATGTATTAATGGGATTAATATTTCATGGTATCATATACCATATTTATTTTAATGGTTTATGTTGATTTTTTCAATGGTTGTTCTTTCTTAAATCCATTCACGAATTTACTTTGAATGGTTAGTGTTTATGATTAATGTTTGGGGAATGTTATTTACATTATTTATATTAGTTTCAGTGTGAATATATATGTTTTTATGTTTATCTCAATTAATATGAGGAATGAATTTGATATAATAACTTTTTGGGATGGGCCCTCTATATCCCCTCGGAGTATCAATATGTCTCATGAGACAAACTATGGTCTTTGCACAAGGCCTTGACTAAATGTTAATTTATTTTCTTGGCATGAGGCTTTGAAAATATGTTTATATTGTCCCTCATTCTGAATTAATAAATTATGTAAATAGTATTGATTGTTCATGTGGTTATTCTACTAGTAGAATACAATTGAATATGATATGTTATGGAAATATTTACTCATCTCATATTTTTGTTATATTATATATCATTTTATTTTTAGAGGCATGTGTCATAAATTATTCAACATGTATAAATTTTAGGTTATCATGCACTATATTTCATACCCTTAATAATATTTTTGAGCTCTCCCATTTCTTATGTTTCATTTTATCAAGACATGACAAATTTTACACTAAGTGACATGCTGAAGTATCCTTGCTTTTATGGAAGTTGTCCAAGGAGTTTCTAGGTTATTTTTCATTTCATTTCATCAGGTTGAACATATGTATGTATATTTTTTCGAATAATAAAAAACTAGTAGGTCCATTAGGATGATTATTACTTGTTATTATGACATTGTAATCATATAAGGAAACAGATCTGTGCAAATAGGGTCATCTCATTCATTTTGGTATCAGATGAAGTTTAGTAGAAAACATAAAAACTAGATTTAAAAAACATATATTAGGGAAGAGTTAAGATTTTATTTGAGGATAAATATAGAAGAACATATGGGTATTTTTTTGTTGAATATATTATGTGGATATTTCAATAACTACATCTCTTTTTGGATAAGAGCATGTTGAGGTGGCTCTGGCATAGATATTACTAGGAGTGAATGCTCGGACAAGGTGTTTCGATCATGACCATGGGTATCCTGGTAAACTACAGCGAGGCTTGTTGCACTATTGGTTGTAAAACTCCCAGGGGATATGCTTTGAATAATTCTCATTTTCATTACAAGTCATTATGAAGTTTTAAATGTTAAAATTTCGACAGAAAAATTATTTCTGTGATTATAAGATTAGCCTTGTGTAGGATCTCAATTTATGCTATGTATTTCCTTATGTTTAAATTATACATTGTGATTCCTAACCAAATCTAGTTTATTTACACATATAGTAAAGGCTCTTCATGGAAGTAATGGTAACTGCATGAATGCACGTGTCCCCTATAGGGATTCCCCAACAATGCAATATCATGATATTGGCTTTGGTGATGTGACTAGTGAAGTGAAACTTATAACTATACTGGGACAACTTACTTAGGTTATGAATAATATCCATACCCTTATGGAGCATCTAGATACACTACATATAAGAGCTATGTTAGACCGCTTTATGTGACAAAAGCCTCCATTATACAATGGTAAAACCAACTCAATTGTATCAGAGTGGTGGATATGTTCCCTAGAGAAGATATTTCTCACATTGAGATGTAAAGAAAGTGAGATGGTCGACATGGGTTTTTATCAACTAACAGGAGATACAAATCATTAGTAGTCACTAATCCAAAACAAACAGTAGGAGGATGAAATAGAAGAGATGGAATGTTTGGATTTTAAGAAAATATTCTTTGAAAAATATTTCCCTCATGAATAGTGAGTAGATATGGAGAGGAAATTCTTGAATCTGAGGTAGAAGGAATAATAAAATGTTTCCATGTATGAATCCAACATTAAAAGTCTAGAAAACCATACAGTGGACAACATAAATAATACATGGAGAGGAATTTATTGATTCTTTTATCGATTAAAACCAATCTTCTGAAGGGATCTTGTATCCCAATGATTCACATCATATTAAGATATAGTCTCAAGTGCTATCAATACATAAAATGAAAACTCAGGACTTTAAGGGAAATCAAGAGAAGAAGGGAGCTGTTTAAAACACTATGAATAGAAAAAAAAGGAAATATAAAAGAAGAGAAGAGTTGAATTTCTAAAATGCAGTAATTATGGGAAGAAAAATGCTTGAACTTCCCTGAAGGGAAGTAGAGTATGCTTCAAGTGCGGAGAAAAAGGCCACCTATCTTTGGAATTTTATGTCAATAATGAATCTACCAACGCTATATGGTACAGTTGCTGTGAGATGTGACATTATTCAAATGAATTTCCTAAGTGTTAGGGAATTGTTCCCCCAAGAAGGCCAGGGGAGCAAGTTAAATCTTATGTGGTCACAACTATGAGGATGTAGTCCCTAACAAAGTGGTGGCATGTACATTGATTGTTTCATCCAACATATCCAACACATTATTTGATTATTGATCATTGAGTTCATTTATATCTTCCAAATTGTCCTAGAAAATTAGATATATCCATTATGATTAAATAAAGGTGTTATCTTTCATGACCGATGGTGGATGTATCATTGCAACAATGGCGTACTGATTAGTCCCCCTCAAAACACATAAAAGATCTATAGTTTCTATTCATATAATCATTCAAATAGTTGATAATGATATAATTCTGGGAATGAATTTTCTATCAAATTATGATTTGAAGAGCTATTGCAACGAGAAGGAATTAACATTTTTTCATAATGTTGTAGAATCCATTATTTTTAGAGTAAAAACCCCATAATTTGATTCTCATCAATATCCATCCCCATTAGCTCAAATGAATTCAATTTTTTGGGAGGAAGGGAATGGAATAAATATGGGTGAGGAGGTGAATGTACAAATATAGGATGTACATATTTTTCAAGAATATGTTGACATATTTCTAGAGGATTTACCTAGTCATCCTCCATAGTGAGAAATTGTGTTTTCCATTATCATAATTCATAGTTCAAGGATCAGATTAAAGAACCCTTATAGAATCACCACTGTGAGTTAGTGGAACTAAAGAAACAACTAAATGAATTGATATATAAAGGATTTGGTTGACCTAATGTTTCTCATTGGGGAGCCCCTATCCTCTTTGTCAAGAGGAAAGATGGATCCATGTGGTTTTGAACTGATTATAAGGAAATCAATGAGAATAAAAAAATGAATAAGTATCATATTTCAAAAATTAAGGATTTATTTGATCAACATCATTGTAGACAATATTTTTTGAAGATCGATCTTCAATATGGATATCATCAGTTTCTTTTGTGGAAGGAAGACATTCCAAAAACAACATTTTGAACCAGGTTCGTGAATGATGAGTTACAGTAATACCTTGTTTACTAACTAATGTACTATCTTTTTTCACTAATAGAATGAATATAGTGTTCAAGGAATATCTTGATGACTTTGTATTGGTGTTTATTGATGATGTACTGGTGTAATCTAAAATCCATGAAGATCATAAAAATCACTTGCGCAATATTCATAAGACACTTATAAGAAATAATTTATATGGGACGTTTAGAAAGTGTAATTTTTGGATCCAATAAGTTTCCATTATCAGCCATGTTGACTCTAAAGAATGAATATCTGTTGATGCTGTGATGAAAATGGGCTTTCAAGAATGGCGTACTCCATTGATCTTAACTAAGGTACGTAGTTTTATTGGTATTGCAGGTTATTCTTGTTGTTTCATTTAATACTTCGAATGTTTAACCAACTTAATGACCAATGTCACATGAATAGGGGTTAAGTTATTATGGAAAAAGTAATGTGATGAATTTTCTGTTGAATTTATAATGATGTTAGTAAGTTCTTTGATCTGAACCCTACTATTAGGGAATGATGGGTTTGTTTTCTATAGTCATGCATTAAAGGAAAGACATGGTTGTGTCCATATGATGAATGATGGAGTGATTTCTTATGCATCTAGGTAGCTAAAAATTCATGAACAAATCTATACAAATCATGATATTGAGTTATCAGTGGTAATCATAACTATTAACATTTGGAGACGTTATCTATTTGGAAAAACCTGTAAGATATATACAAATCAATATTTTTTGAAATATATATTATCACAGAATGAACTCAACATGAGAAAAAATAAATTTATTGATCTACTCAAAGATTATGATTTTACAACACAAAAAAATCTATAGAAGGAAAATAAGGTATCAGATGCATTGAATAGAGAGAATCATGTACGTTAGAACAAGATGAGAGTTCAAAGGTACCCTTTGTTCATGGATATAGTATATATTCATATGGTAATTATTAGTGAAGGTAACACATAACATATTTTTAAAATGGTTGCCAAACCATCTTTAAATGAAAAGATAAATTGTTCCTAGGAAGATTATGAGATGTTTCAAATGAATATTAATGTGAAAAATGATGATATATTGAATGACTTCATAAATGATGATGGCATTTTGAAATTCTGAAAGTGGATTTGTGTTCCTGTTATTTCTGATATAAAGAGGGAACTATTGGATGATGCTCATACCTCTAATTTCTTTATACACCCTGATAGCACAAACATATATAGATATATAATGGATCATTTTTGTGGTAATACATGAAGTGGAAGATTGTTGATTATTTGTTGAGATTTTTGGTGCATCAATTGGTGAAGGCTAGAAGACAGTGTCCTGGGGGAGTCATGCAACACATTCCTATTCCAAAGTTGAAATGGGATGATATTACAAAGTTCATTGTCATGGGATTACCAAAGACTCCATCATTGAATGATGTGATTTGTGTCATTGTTGACCACCTTACAAAATCAACACATTTTCTTGATATAACTGTAGATTGACCTCTAGAATGTTAAAAAAGTCTATATATTAATGATGTTTGTATGACTCCATAGTATACCCTTATAAATTTATTCATATCATGATATCCATTTTACAGCACAATTCTAGAAAAGTATTCAGAAGGCCCCAAATAATTATCATCATTTGATCACTACCTACTACCCACAAATTGTTGGACCATCAAAAGGACTATTAAAACATTTTAAGACAAGTTGAGGTCATTTTCACTTGATAATCAAGGCATGTGGGAATAGTATTTACCTCTTGTAGAATTTTCTGACAACAATAGTTTCCATTCATGTATTTATACGGCACCATATGAAGAGTTGTAGGGAAAGAGATGTCATACACCCACTTTCTGGGATGATGTTGGTGAAATAAAGCTCGTAGGCCAAGAACATGTTCAAGAAAAAACAGAAAATGAGATTATCCAAAACCATATCAAAATAGATCAATGTATAAAAATGATCTATACAGATAAACAAATAAATGATATGAAATTTCAAGAAGGAGATCATGTTTTCTTAAAGGTATCTTTGTGGAAGGATATTATATGATTTAGATAGAAGGTAAAATAATGTGTGAGGTACATTGGACCTTTTGAAATTTATAATCGAATTGGATCTATAGCTTATCATTTAGAAATTTTTCCATGACATTATAAAGATCACAATGTGTCCCACGTATCAATGTTAAAGAATAACATGCTAGACCCATCACATGTGATCACCTATGAGGAAATGAGACACGAACTTGATCTGTCTTGTTGTGTAGAACCTATCAATATTCTTGATACCAGGGAACAAGTATTGGTAAATAAAACGACTCGTCTGGTAATGGTTCTTTGGGGGAACAATAATACAGAAAAGGAAACATTGGATCCTGAAGATCTTATGTTAAAGACATACCCAAATCTTTTTAGGAAAACTTTTGTGAATTTTGAGATTGAAATATTTTTAAAGAGAGGATAATTTAACAACCTAATATTTTTCTATGGAAATCCCTTTCTTATAAATATGTTATAATCACATGAAATCAAAAAATAATAAACTATTATGTTATATGTGACCTTTTAACATAATTTTTCACTTTTTTTATTTAAATTTCCAAAATATGACATACATGGTTGTAATCTGTAAGTTATTTGTAGTCTAATAACAAAAACATAATATTTTGGTGAATAGTAACACTCCCATATGAATAGTATCATACAGTTATGAATAGTGATATACCCTAATGAATAGTATTCTTACCTATGATAGTGTATAGATAATATTTATCAGGAAGTATGATATACCTATGTTTTAGAATATGTAAATAAATCTTTTAAAACTGTATTTACAGAATAAATAACGATTTTAACTAAATTTTAAATTAATTATATTTAGAAAATTATTTTCAAATAATGTACTTCGTTTATGGATTCTATATGTTGGAAAATGGTTGGGGAAAATTTATGGTATTTTGTTTATATACATGTGTTTTTATGAATAGTGAGGTACCATAATTTACCAAAGAAGCTAAATACATTAATTATTGGGTCATGTATGATGTTCTACTGATGTAAGCCCAACTAATTCAGATTCATATGATAAAATTACAATTATTGTTCATAGAAGACTCAATATTCCTTGTCTTGTGGAGAAATAATAAATTAATGAATATGAAATTGATAAATCACATATCGCCTCCACTATTAATACACCCATCACTCCCTCTTCTCTTCACTCCCCACAAGCCTTGTCCCTTCCCAAAATTCTGTCCAAATATCCTCCCAACCTCCTCTCCCACATCCTGAAATCCTTGGTTATATAAACAGTTTAAAACCTCTTCCCTAATGATGCTCTCAAGTATGTTTGGTTCAAGAGGTAAATTGTGCTTTCCAAATATTTATCTTCATTTATAGTTCATTTGTTTTATTTTTATATTATTACCACTCATTATCCTAATGTTATGATGACTCTAGTACCTTACATGTGCTAGAATGTTTTCAATATAGTGGAATAAGTTATCATCATATCTTCTTTTTACCATCATTTTTACTAGTATCAAGAACACCATCTTAGATGTGTCTATTTACCACATTCACGGATGAGAGGATTTTGAATACTATTGTAATTCTCAATTTTGGTTGTGAAACCATTTATATTATAGCTGAACCAGATTATTATATATGTTATATAGATGTTGTTTTTTTGTAATCCATTTGTACAAATGGTATTATGTTATAATGAAAAATGAGTTCATTTTTATCAAACCCCACAAATTAACTTAAATAGTATTAATTAAAGATAAATATAATAATTCATCCTCATTCCATGAATACAAGTTATATAAAAGACCAATAACTATTATAGATGATAAAAATAATTTTCTAATTCGATTCTGGATATTTATATCCATTCCACATGAACTTTATTACTTAATAAAAAGAGAAACTATTATGAAAATGTAGAAAAAAAACACTGTAGAAAAATGAAATTCAAAAGAATAACTTATCAACAAGAGAATAATTAAACTAAAAAAATTTAGGATAAACTAAATACATATATAAGAGGTTCTGAAATCTTATATTTTTAATTATAATTTCAAATTCAGGGATCATATGTTCATTATTGGAACACATTAGGATTTAATGTATGTTTTTTTTCACCCAAACATCCATGTTCATTCAGGTTACATTCATTGTCTAATTACCTAAATGAAATTATTATTTATTATTATGTACTCATCATAAATTATGTTTTATTATTCTATATATTAACACAAACCAGAATACTTACCTATTTTATGGATAGTTACATGTTTTAAAATAAGACTTTAAAACTGTTTCCAAAATAGAACCCATATTCAAGGTAATTTCTCGAATTCATATCAATTTTCCAGGGTACTCTATAATCAGTTTTTGGGAACCATTATCATTAAAAAATCACTCATTTTATTATGAATATAATATTTTACTTCCCTTCTAGTTTTATTCTATGATTTTTACAAAAGCACTCTTCTTTTTAAATTAAAATAGTATTTTTTTTCCTGAATTACTTGAAAATTTTTGTAAGAGCATCTTCATATATAAAAAAAATCAAGATGATTCATATTTATTATTATGTCTAATATTTCCTTGTATCATCTATCATATTTAATTTATTTTTTCATTAATATTTTTTATGTGGATGTTCATTATTTATACAATCCATCAATTTACTCTGAATGGTTAGTGTTTATGCTTAATGTGTGGGGAAAGCTATTTACATTTCATATATTAGTTTCAATTTGAATGTATATGTTTTTTTTGGATTATCTCCATTCATATTAAGAATGCATTGGACATACTATGTGTTGTATGGGGCCCACTATATCCCCTTGTTCCATCATTTGGTCTCTTGTGTCAAACTATGGTCTTGGCATAAGGCCTGGACAAAATGATTATTTATGGTCATTTCACAAGGCCTTAGTAGTATTTTTATATTTTCCTACATTATGTATTCCATCATTATGAAATTATTATTTATGGTTTAAGTGGTTATATGACTTGTAGAATACCAATTATTATGTTATGTTATTGAAATATTTACTCAGCACACATTTCTTCCATATTATGTTCATGTTTCTTTTTAGAGGAATGGGTATTCAGTTTTTCATCACGTTTAATGTTTATGATATCTTTCTCTGTATTGAAAACTCGTACTGAGTATTTGATCTCCCCCCTTTCATAAGTTTCATTTTCCAAAGTCATGGATAATTTTAATAGGAATGACATGCTGAAATAACCAAGGAGTTGTGGAATTTTTCTAAAGAGTTTCTATGCTGTTATTCATTTAATGTTGTAACGTTGAACTTATGTATGTATCTTATTTGCAATAATAATAAACTAATAGGACATTGGGGTTTATTATTCCTAGTTTGAATGACAATTTAATCAAATAAGGAACTGAATTTGGACTACTGGGGTCATGTCCATACATCGATTTTCCTAGATTTGAGGATATCATATTTGGGTTTTTTAGTGGATTTTTTTTGAGTGAAATATTAAATTTTTTGATGGAAGAGTAGAAGTTTATGGTTGGAAAATAGTTTTCGAAAACTAGTTACCCAGCCCATAAATCTATCTAAACCCATATGGAGGGGATTCATAGGGATGTCACATGGTTATCCAAACCATGCACCCACTTTGGTGTCACTTTACAAAGCCACTAGGTGATGCACATAGTTAGGGAACACTATTATAGGAAATGTTGAACCACATTTAGGATGATCTTAGTGTGGTATTTTAAAACCTCAAAAAATTAACATATAATTCCCAAACCTTCTTCTTATATCCTAAAACCCCTAGCTCAATACTAAAAGGATTTATCTAATTTTTAGGTACCTATATAAAATGTATTTCAATAAAATCTATATTTATTGTGAATAGAATACTCTTTGATAGATCATGGAATCTATGGGAAATTGTCTTATTCCAGATATTAAATCTCACACTCTCTCTCTCTCTTGATCCTTGTTCTATATATTGATGTAATATTTCATCTGTAAATGTCAAGGGTTTAGTTCTAGGATAAATGGTTACTGATTCTCTAGATCCTGGATCTATTAGTCAAATATAGTTCTCCATCTTCATCATGTTCATTATTGTTCCAATTCAACAGGGTATTTTAGTTAGAGATAATTCCCCATCAATCCTGAGGATCATGGTTTAATTTAAAATCACATAGCCTTATATTCCAATTACTTGTATGTGTTGAAAATATTTTCATTATTGAAAAAATATTTTAGAATTGAATAAATTAATTAATTCCTAATTTATTGAAATTTGGAATTGGATTAATTAATTGGTCAACTAATCAATGGTATATTGGTATTTTTTAATTTGATTAACAAATTGGGGAATTAATTAACAAGATATTTTGATTTTTTATTTGGTTATTTAATTTTTTATGAGTTAATTTAATGTGGTTTTTATGCGATGAATAACATCACCATAATGGGTTAATTTATTATATAAATTGAATGTTTTAAAATTGATAATTGTGAATTGTGCATATTATTTGATGTTTAAATTATATTAATATTTCATTAATAATTAATAATGGTACTATGATTTGAATTATTGGAATAACGGATTAATAAGGACGGATCTTGATTGATGTAATATATGTGATTATTTGGTTGATTGATAAATGTGTATGGGACATAGACTAAATCATAAAAATCACATAGTGATAAACATAAATACGTTTTTGGGACATAGATTGGTGCTTACAAATTCAATTGTGATAAATTATTGTGGAAAACATATTGTTTCTTAAAACGACCACTTATGTGACTATTTGATATATGAGTTGTTGGTCACATACTATAATAGTAAATACTCATGGGGTACAATGAATGGAATTCAAGGACCATGTTTTTGGAAATAGACTATGGTTCTAATTGGTAATCATATGATTTTAAAGGAATTGATAATTTCAAACCCTTATATAGTGATATGTGATATGTGTTCTCGATAGTTCAAACTCTGAAATGGGTCGTTGTAGTTATTATGGCACAATTTACCTTAGTAAATAGTGGTGAATGTGGTCGAATGAATGATGAAATATAAATGTGGTAAATATATAAAATATTAATATCAAATTATTTTGTCCCCAACCGCATGAACTTCTAAAGACTAGATAGTGTTTTAGACATTGTTGGTTGTGGCCAAATGAGTGGTACTCACACCATACTTGGGATACCTGATCAGTACATGGATTGAATTTATTTTTCCATGATAAGATAAGGGATTGTGTCCTATGTTAGTTTTCTAATTTAGGGTGGATCGTGGATTATAGAAATTGATTTGATTCGAGGACCTTTTTGGAGTTTATGTGGATTTATTTATTTTGGGATTTTTATATTGACACATGAAATTTATTTTTCAAGAAATATCACCTTTTTAGATTTGGATATTATTTATTATTCTTTTTTCATCATGTGATACAAGTTTTTTTGGTTATTTGTTAAATCATCTGAATATTCTAAATTATTTATATAGTAGATTAAAATCGATAAAGTGGTTATTAGCACCCCATGAATATTATTTGTCCCTCACTACCAGCTAGATGCCTCTAGCATACAAGGAAGTTTTCCTGAGGCCATGTGACTTATCATCACATGTAACTGGTGTGTTGTCCCCTATTTGGGACATTAATATGTTGTACAAATGGTTTATTTTAAGATTTCTCATTGATATTATTAGATCGGGATGGTAGAAAGAATAATATGGTAAGTCATGTACTATTTAAAACGTCATGAATGGGAGTATCTAACAAATGTATGAGGGTAACATCCAAGTACCCATGGTTGTTTTATTGTTATGGTTTTGTGTTTTAAATATTTTATGTAATTTCACCATGAATGATCAACTTTTGTGAGATAATATTTTTTTTACAAAATGATATCTTAATAGTAACCTATAATTACCTATAAGTGGAGTATACATCCATCATTATTGTCAATTGAATTTTTTTTGACCTGAATCAGTATATGAAAAAATAGGAAAATGGGTTATGGAATGTTATTTTCTTATGAACTTTTTTGTCATAGGTAGGTTAATGGAACTGAAAATAGATCATAATATAAACATGAACGATATAACTTATGAAAAATATGAATGAATGGGTGTATAATGTGGCATAAATTATGATAAGGATGTAACACTTTTCAACCCATAACATAGATTTATAATCATTATGGGTAGTTTTAAGACTCCTTTTCTAACCATGTAGAATGTGAAAAGAGGGAAAATTACTTGTAATGGAATATTTTTAATAAAACTCACATAAATATTGGAATGTTATGTTATGTGTCCAATTATCTATTTTTTTATTTTATATATATTCCACCATGATGAAATTTATTCAGGGGATGGAAGGAGGATATGGATGGAAATGTTCCTAAAAAATAAAAACTAATTAACCAATAGTGTCATGTGAGATGTCATGAAGTACTTATATGAGAATGTATCTCACTTCAATCAGACCAGGGAAGGATTCCCAATGGAGGTTGTGAAAAAAAAATTAATTTTACCGTGGTGTTCCATTTCAACCACCCTTTGATGTTTATGGGAATGGGTGGCCCTTATAATAAAGAGTTTTATATTGAGAATATCTATATTAAAATTAAACACATTGAAACTCCTCTATAGAATTTAGTCTTATTAGAAATCAATATATTTTGTTATCAACCAATGCGTTTTTAGGATATCCTGATTCTGGATAGAGAACTATATAGTATAGACTATTAAGTAATTTAGTATCATATTTTGGAGGACTTCTACGCTATGATGCTCAAGCATGAGAGGGAAAAAATGACTATAATGTTGACTTAGGGGAGTATATATGTAATTTAATATACTATCCACATTAAATACTTTTAGGGATATGTACCATTGTTTGAGGGATATGAGTCTATTATAGAGATTTCAATTTTGGATGGAAAACTTGTGAAATTATGTCAAAGATGAATATAATCAAGGTGAAGAATTATTTAGAAGTGGTAATTCAGGATGACATTTTAAAGGATAACTAAAGGATTATTATTTAATAGAAAATGTTCTTTCTTCATATGATTTAGATGATATAAACTCCGTTAGAAAAAAGATTACATATAAGAATGTTGACTAGAATAATGAAAGGAAGAGTAACGATGTTGAAGTATCAGTCTTACAGTACATTTCATAGTTGATCATTCAACTATGTTGTAAGTAAGATAACATTCATAGACAGCTCCATCGACCACTGATAGAGTGACAAATTTTCTCCAGGTTTGGAAATCTACAAAGGATCTACCCAAACCTAAGTCAAAGTTGTAATGATGGAGAACATATAGTGTACATTGTGCTTTAGGGAATGAGTGAACGTATCATAAGTGGGGTGAAACTTAGGATACTAATATTTCATCATAAGGAATGAGGAAGGAATGTTTCATGTAGTTCAACTTATAATAGTGGATAGAGAAGCAGGACCAAGACCAATAAGGGTACTATCTATAGGGATTCTACTATTTTAGTTCCATATTTGATATTAGTGCCTCCAATTCTTTTAAATATATTGAACCATTGAATTGGATTAGTATAGAAGTGGAGTATGTGAGTGGGGTTTGGATGATAGATTCACCATTTGGAGTACAGTCAAGAGAAATCATCTTTTGAAGGGGGTGCCCTTTGGAGGTCGAGGAGTATCAGTTTCATGGGTATCTTTATATACCTAACATGTTAGGATTCAAAAAAATTATGGGTATTGATAGGTTAGAAGCATAAATATCCCTCATAGATTATTACTAAATGAGAGTAACATTAACATATCATGAGGGATATAAATATATTCATCATATTGATTGGGATATCAAGGATGTATTTGTAGGGGTTGTTCGTCAAGAGTTGGGGGAGATTATATCCCATGATTCTAGTCTAATACATGTTGATAGGGGTGTATAGCATAATGTATTTCTACCCTCAATGGATTAGTTTCGAAATGTAATTCCTTAAGACCTCTAAATGATTCCACATGAGAGATATTTGAAATTAATAGTATAGATTATGATAAGAGATGATATAATTTCTATTCTCCTATATAGAAAATCACCAAAAATAATTCAATAATTAATGAATCAACTGAAATAGTTGATTGATAAGAGGTATATCCATCCATGTATGTCTCTTTGGGGATCTCCATTTTAGCTCTCTATGAAGGCAATTGAGAATCTATTTTTTTCTATTGATTGGTGTATGTTGAAATTGATGAATATGAAGAACAGGTTTCCTACAGCGTATATTGAATTTCTATATGACTAGTTTGGGGAATCGTGTGTTTGCTCCTAGATCTAATTCTGATCTAGGTATCATGAGTTGAGTGTTATAACACCAAATATACCTCAGAATAATTAAAAATGTAGCTATTCCAATTATGAGATCTCCCTGATTTCATTTCTATTAAAATATTCTCCTCTTGTGTGTATGGAATTGTTAAATAGGATCATCCAAACATACGTAGATTAGTTTATTTTTGACTTTGAGGGTGACAAATTGGTGTACTCCTAGAATAATAAGTGTCATTCCAACTATCTTGACATCACATTTATTACACAGAAATAGATTCATCTACAAACAAAGCTATTTTAGTGTTTGTTTTGGATCAAAAAATGTACACATTTTGGGAAACAACATATTAAGATAAGGCGTGTATATAAACCAATGGAAATAGAAAGCAGTGGTTTCATGGGTGCATCACAAGAACATTTTTTATTTCTATAACATTGCATGATAATGTGGAAATTAAAAAGTTTCATCATGGTATTCTCTCATTTTAAAACACACTTGGGTCTCTACCAAAAAGGAGGGATGTTTTATTGTTCATGAGCATGATGGAATTCATTCTATTAGTTAAAGAAGAAATTGAAAATGATGCTATCAGTGACCCTAAACAGGCCTTGTGGGGAGTATATAAGGATTTATGATGATTCTATGATTGTTCTTGGAGTAGTATTAATGGAGGTGGTTCAAGTTATTGTGTATGAGTCTCAACAATTTTTACCACATGATGGAACTATCATATGAAAATACTCAAGATGGAAGTAGTTGTTCATTAATTGATTTTTTTTCCACATTTTCAATTAATTGAGGGGATTACTCTGTATAATGATCAAAATAACTTAAAGTAGATATTTTCACAATAATATTTGAATATTTGGTTGTGGATGTGGGTTGATAATGTGAAATCATTTTGTTTTTTATAAAACATATATTTCTGAGAATGTAAACATTGTAGGAGATGAATTATAAAGTAAAACTAAAACTCAAGAATTTATATAGTTTAGTGTTGAGGGGAAGATGATTAATTTTCTTGAAATGATTCATGTTCTGATTAAGTAGAGTTAGGACCAGCTTACGCTCATATCAGTTTCAGTATTCTATACAGTTCTGATCTAAATTAATGATGGAAGAAGGATGATTCAGAGTGTTTTTCATTGAGCTTAACAATGAATATAGGAATTTAACTTAACATTATACCATAAATGAGAATGAAAATAATATTCAATGATTTTTTTTTGTGCCTACATGAATTAAAGATGAAATGATGGTTGGTTTTTATGCCTTAACATGGGAAATGAATCCAGGTGTGACCCCATGTGTGTTTTGACTAATGAAAATAGTGTTGGGGATCAAGCATAAAAATTTAGATAACAGAGATCATCGCACGATTCTACACCTATCTATAGGTACCCACCAAGAGTATAAAACCTAGTGGTTAATTAAATAAATATCCCATCTCATATTGGTGTTGGGATGACCTAACCATACATTTCACAGTTAGAATCCATATGATGCCATTGAAGAATGATGTTATTTGGGAGAATGTAGACAATCTGGTAAAGGTAGAACATTTCCTTTCTATATGGTATACAGTCATAGTGGATCAGTTAAGAAAATTATATTTTAATGAGATAGTCTATCTATATGGAGAGCCATATATTATTTCTTTATGCTATGACTGACACATTACATGTACATTTAGTATGGTACTATAGATGGGACATGGTACACGTGTTTTATTAAGTATGAATTTACACCCACAAATATATGAGAAGTCGAGGATTCTATATTGGTTATTTAATTTATTTGTCTATCATGTGTACTTTAATTCAGTGGGTCATGGGAAAAGAAATTATCATCGGTATAGTTTAAAAATAATAGTAGTTATTGAAAAATTATTTAGATGGAATAATAGGAGGATCATTATGAAATACAATATAGATAACCTATATGTTGGACATAGATAGGTGAGTCATAGCTGTTGGGATTGAGTATCATTTAGGGGACATCTGAGTTAGTTCAGTTGATTCAGATTTTAATTGATATGGCATAGATTAAATTGATGTCATAAGGTTAGATATATAGATAACTCCTTGTGTTTTATGAATCTGATCATGTGTTCCTTTGGGTTCCTCCAGAATAAGATCACTACAGTGTTTAGAGGAAGGTTACATGGGCCCCATGTTTTGGGAAACCATTTTATGTGGTGGAGATAAATCAAGTTGGTGGAATATCGATTGGCTCTTCCTTAGAACTTTATTGATATGAGTGATGATTCCAATGCATGACCACTTCCGTTGTATCACATTAAAAAATTATCTTGTGATCTGTGTGGATGATGTTGATATTGAGACTGATGTTTCCTTTAATGAGAATCTAATACATGTGTTGGATCATATGGGGAATGAAATATTGGGATAAACTATGTAATTATTTCGAGTATTGTGGAGTAATGGGTGTATCCTAGATGATTCATGGGAAAGATATGATGACATGTGGGATCAATGGATCAATTTAATTTTTCCATGTTATTAGTGATTCGTGATTGTATATCAAGATGATGAGTTGTTATATTGACTAGATAAATTTTGTTCGTGACTATTTCTAGAGATTTTTGTGGCTCAATTATTCATATCTATATTTGTTTTTTTTAGTATATGTTGTCTGCATTTTTCCAATGGGAGTACTTTCTTTTAAATTTATCAATTTTTGGTGGAATTGATGTAGTGAAGTATTGGAACATGACTTGAGAAAACCATGGCCCTAACATAGAAAATAATTTGAACCCAAATATAGGGGAATTACATAGATGGTAAACTATTTTCAAAATTGTGTTTCCTCTTAAGATTAAATATGTGACACCCCCATTGAGAGAAGCATAGTTAGGGAACACAATTAGTTGAACTTATGTATCACATTCCAGAAAACGTGCATGGAGGATATTAATGACCAAAAAATGCACCTAAAATCTCTGAACCCTTATCCTATATTCATAAACACTATATTAGGACCCCAAAAAGTTATCCATAATTTTTGGATGTTATCAAATTAATTTCATGGATTTTTAGACATCATTTTTGGAAAAAACAAGCATCTATTGATGAATCTGTACCACTTTTGGTATGTGGTTTCTTCCCAATTTGATTTCAATCTCTCCATAACCTATTTCAGAAAAATGGAGGAATATTGTTTTGGATTTGGTGAAGATCATAAACATAGGATTAATTAATCATATCACTTTTTATCATGAATTTATGTTTCAGATGCATATATCATTCTTCGTTTAGTCCTTGATTGTACCACATTAATTGGGGATTTCTATTGGCGGTCGACCTCCAAAACTCTATTTGTAGGTGGTGTAATAGAAAATTATGTAGTATTGAATTATAAATTATTTAATTTGTTTTGACATTGCATTATAATATTTTACAATTGAATCACAATTGAATAAATTAATTTATTATTTAATTAATCGAATTTTTTAATTCGATTATTTAATTGGTGAATTTCTTAATGGGGAATTTTTTATTGGGTATTTGGATAATTAATGTGTTATGAACTATTTTAGGATGGATATTATTGAATGGTTGAGTTTATCATAATGGTTTTGTGGGTCATATTAATTGAATATTAAAAAATGTTTAATGAGGAATTTCATATTTTTTTTACAATTTTAAATTAATAAACCCAGTTTTTTGTGATAAATTATTGTGGTAAAATGAGTATAATTATTGGTAAAATTGATTAATATTGATCAATATTAATTGTTGGGATATATTTTAATTATGTTGTTTTATAATAAACATGTTTGAAAAATGGAATTAGGGATCAAAGTCCCATATTGATAAATTAGTGGGGAACATAGACTGCTACATTAAAATACCACATGTGTTTTGTTAGATAAAATAGTTGTGGGTCACAGACAAATGCATCAAATACCCATGGGATATTATGCATAGAAATTTAGGAACAAAATTTTCTCATTTTACTATGGTTGTAAATGGACATAATTTGAATTTAAATGATTTGAACATTCATTCCAATTTTATTGTAATATATGATATCCATTGGGGATAGTTCAGAATCTAGCATATTCCAATGTAGGTATTATGGTTCAAGTGACCTCTAGAACCTTAGGTTTATGTGGTTTAATTACTAAATAATTTATAATGGGATACTAGTTTTATTTATTCACTGTACATTATCATTTATATAGATAGACACACTCTTATTTAATAGATATTATTATAGACACCATTGGAAGAGTCCAATTATGTTGTTCTCACACCCCACCTAGACTGCCTGATCCAAATGAGAAATGACATCATACATTCATTATATTTTAAAGGCAAGGGTCCAATATTAGATAGATGATTTGGGATGGATCATGGATGAGTGTACCAAAAATTATTTGAGACCCAGTTGGAAAAATTAAGTGTCATTATTTATTTTGGATTTTTCACATTGACACCTAAAATGTATTTGGCATGATATATAATATTTTTTTAGGATATTATATTCCTTGCTTTAGTCATCATGTAATAATTCATTGATTTTTTATCAGATATATCATTTGGTTGTTCGTATTTATTTATATTATGTTCTACATTGATAAAAAGGTTATAATCTCCCCATGTTTGATATTAGATAGTCACTGATTATTAGTAACCTCTAGCATATAGGGAGGCATGCCTAAGGTCATGTGACCATATGGTTCAGGGTGTATTTATGTGTCCCATGGGGAGAGGCATTACAAAATGGTATAAAGGGATTTTTTTAATTACATTTTATTAGTTTTATTATTTGGGAATGGTAGACCACATTATATTAAGAGTTTGGACTTGGGTAACAAATCATTCATAATAATAGATTACCCATGCATGAGGGTAAAATCCGAGTACCCATGGTCGGATTATTGTTATTAAAGTGTGTCATTATTGTTATGAGTTATTTCTCCTTGAATGATCCAAATTTGGTGTGATATGATTATTGTCTTTGAAATTTATTGATATTTGGATCATGGACTCGTATGGAATGATAGATTAGAATTCTCCCATAATTCTAGAAACTCATGATTATGTTTTTGACATATATCATTCTAGTGACGCATGGGAAAATTTTCTTTTTTAAAGTATTCAGGTTTGACATTTATTTCCATGCTTCTATAATTGGACATAAAATGGAGCCTAATAGGAACTGTGAAGATTTTAATGATGAAAAATGAGAATTATTTGGTGTCTATTGAGACTTGAAAGATGAAAATGATTTTACACATTGTAATACCTGACCTAGATGTTGGATAGTTATGTGTAGTTTTAGAAAATCATTTTTAACCAAGTGGCATGGTAAAAATGATTAAATGTCTTATTTGGGATTATTTTGAATCCCTATTACATAAATGTGTACATTTTGTATTACTATTAGTATGAAATGTTTTTGGAATTATAGAGAAATTCACTCACAAAAAGTCTTAATCATAGATATAATAGTGGATATTTCTTGATATAAAATCCAACAATTGAACCGGTCATTTTGATGATGTCTGGTGAGGATGACATAGAGTAGTTCTATGATTTATTTTCTCTGCATGAAATTAATGGAAAGTGAAATAGTGATGGTTTTGAAAAAAATGAATAATTTCTCATGGGAGTTCTTGTTAAATAAAACCAATTAGTTTTTAGAGATGGTGGAAATCTTACTTCAGTATTATGGATTGGGTATATCCAAACTACACATAGCCATATTTAAACTCCATCTGGGAAGATAATAAAATTGGTGTCTTATATGTTACATGGTTAATTGAATCATTTGTGGGATATTTGGAATTGGGATGGACTGTTGGAAAGTATGGAGTGGAAGGAAATTTAAGATATTTTCATGGATAACTTTTACCTTGATGCACATTATCATTATGGATTTTCTGAGTACATCAAGATGAATCATTGGAGTATGTAATTTATGGACTATACATTACAAATTACAAACACATAGTGCTTTTGTAATGTGTTTCAAATAAATGAGGGTACAACATCATAGTGGTTTTTGAGTGGTATTAAATGTGAAAAAATTACCATGAGAATATATTAAAGGTAAAATAGTATGCATAATTGATAAATTAGGATCCAATTTTTTAGTCAGACCCAATGGTGCTTATGGTGCAAGACATGTGGTTTCTAATCGATGGTCATATGGTACGAATTCTGAGAGTATGCATAGGATCGAAGACTCTTTGTAGTTGTTTCCTTTCAAATTTTTTTATAAATATATGATTTCAGGCCAGTGAAATTTTTCCAATGTGTATGTGGGGTGTCGATGGAATTTTGGCACATTGGAACACAAAAGGAAGTAATACCCTGATAAATTGTATATGTTATAGGGTTGGACCACAGTAATGTAAAATTTGTGACCATTATAGGGATACCATGTATCCTTGGAATGATTCTTAACACATTTTTGGAACTTGGTATGATAACCATGTAAATCCACCTAGGTAACCATGCGACGCAAATCTCTATGGACTGTATCATGCACACAATTTTCAATAAGGTTTGGCAAACCATGCGGGAAAGTAGTGTGGCCTAGTAATGATGGTAAATATTAATGAATTTCTATTACGGGGATTATGATACTCAACTAATTTTCCACCCATATATCCTTCTATAATCCAATGTGATGAACCCTAGAAACCTAAGATTTCATGTTGAAATTCCCCTTTGATCCTATGCCATTTATTGTGGCATTTTCTTTTACTTTGATCCACTGGGTGGCCCTAAAACATCTACTGTTTCCCTACTTGAATAAGGATTTCAAATTTCTTTTATCTCTAACTGAAGCTCCAAATACCTTTATCAACAATGATATCTAGGTAGAGGCTTTAATGGGTGGTGAATCCAAGATCACATTCATCAGTTACAAATGCATTCATGAATAGATTCGAGGTTGGTGGTGTACAAGTTGTACCCATAGTTATTGTTTAGATTTATTCTTCTATGGTTGTGTTGTTATTTTCTCTCAGTTGTGTTCATGGTGTTGTTTTTATGATCTCAAATAATGTCTATAAAAATAAACTATTGAACACCTCATCATACCCACATGATTTATATAGGATTACTTGTCAAATTTATGGACACCTAAAGGGTGTATTGACCCTCTTTAACATGATGAACGTAAATGTAATGTTGGAAATTGACATTTGAATAAGGATATACCATATCAAACAAATTAAATAGGTTTATGTGATGAATAAGAGTGGATTATCTTTAGTAGTTTATAGATGTGTAAAATGGATAAGGATTCATTTTTATTGAAAGGAAAATGTTTTAAATAAGATTAATGGGAATGTAGATATTAAATTTTGAATATTAATAGTTTTCTAGGAAAAGAAAACGGTAATTAGTATAAAGAGATATGTGATATAAATGATAAAATTTTCAATGGATTGTGGGAAAATATTAATTAAAATAGTTTTTATGAACTGTGATATTGAAAATGATAATGGTTATGGTTGGTAGTGATGTTCTTTTGTGTGGGATGAATGGATAAAAAATAATTTTCACATTTCTTGGAAGAGTGAGGTATTGACTTGAGGTTCTATGGCCATGGTTCATATTGCACTATGGTTCTAAACTCCACACATCAATTTATTTTTTAGGGATGAGGAAAAGCAATATTCCTCAAACCGTTTCATTCCACCCCGAATGAGGGAATGAAGTGACGATAATGTGATTGTTTTGAAATGATAACCACTACTAGGATAAGAAATTTTCTTTTTACCTTTAAATTTATGATGGATGTATTATCATAATTCATTAAACAAATTAGGAGAGTGAATTCAGTAGTAAATAGTCAACAATTATTGAAACTGGATTTTCTTACAGAATAACTGAGGGGAACCATGAGACTAATGTATACCCGAACTATCTTTTATTATTTTGTAATTTGTTTAATACTTGCTTTCACTAACTTTTTATCATGGATATTTTCTAGAAATATTTGTTGGTGGCCCACTGATTTTTACACACACCCCATGCTCATGGAATCATAGGGCACCCGAGCAGATTTCATACTTACAGATCCTCAAAGTGGAAAGGCTCCTCTATTCTGAATTCAGTCAAATTTGGGATGTTTCTGAATTAGAATGTAAAATTAGAGTAATGACTATTTTAGGGCTTCCTCTATTTGTCTTTTTAGGTTTTCTTGACATGTCAATATTTTAGGACATGAATTTTTTGTGTTTGGGTTTCAATTTGTGACCAGTTTTGTTAAATGATTATTTATTCATGTTAATTGGTTAGTATATGTTTTTTACATTATTCTATCTATTTTATAAAATGGTTTACTCTTGGGGATAGGGTATAATATCCACATGTGAATTATAGTCCTTCACTTCTATCAAAAAACATCTGAATATTGGGAGATGCACTTGAGGTCACGTGGTGACCCAGCATGGGGAAGAAGGATATTGGCTCCCATGTCTAAGATGTGACAAAGTGGTATCATTGGAGGACTTTTATAGGAAATGTTTTTAGGGGAATTGTTTACAAGAGGTTATTAAGGTTTCAATATTTTTAATGTGCTCGTGATTGGGTGTATCTAACCAATGTGTGGGTGAAAACCCAAGTTTCCTTGGGTGGGAACTATTCATAAACTTGTTTGTTGTTAAATTTGATGATATTTCACTATTGGGAGACACCCTTGTTCTACTATGTGATGGTTTTAAGATATTTTAACAATTAGCAGAATGTAATGTGGTTGTGCATTCATTCATCATTCTAGGAACCAAACTATAAAAGTGATAATCATCTATGTAGGCATGCATAAGAGATGTGTGTGTAGGATATAAAGGGTAGGATGTATTGTAAGTTCATAAAATTGATGAATATTTTATCTAATGATATGATTAAAATAGGTAAAAAGGATGTAAAATATGAAATAACGATTAATGAATTATTCTTAATAAGTATTTTTTAGTGGATAATAGTGTTGTTGAAGTGACTGGTGATTTGAAAATACATTTGAAATTGTGTACTAGGTATGGACTGTAATCGTGAGATTTAGATGCCTTGTGTTAACCATGGTCCTCGGTAAGGATGATTAAGGTTAGTGTTTCGGTTCTGAGAAGTATTGTTCTGTGGAATACATGTGTACTGGTTTATTTAAGGATAATCATGAGCCTAACGTTTTATTTTTTGTAAGATTTATGGTTTTTTTTCTAATGTTTGTTTTTGAAATTTTACAGAAATTCCACCATGAAGACATGTGCAGGTTGGGATGTAGGAGGATGTTTGTAGAAATGATCCTTTGATAGTGGGGTAAACGAATGTGGAGTTCTAATATAATTAAAAAAGGGATTCTCCATGATAATCTTTTATTCATCCTCAAAATTATGGAACATGACCTTGGTCTGGTTTTTTGGGCATTTTGGATCTGACTAAGGGATTACAGCTATAGCACCCACCATCTATCACCCACGAGGGAGCACTAGATTCATATTTGTTATGGATATAGTCTATCTAGATGATTCTTGGTCACATGGATACTCTATTGAATAAGAGATTCATTTTAGTGACCTATAAATTGTGGGGTTAAGAAAATAATTGGTGATACATATTGGTGTGAATAGAGAAGGCCGAATTACAGATGTGGAATGCATTCCAAGAGAATATTCTTCAAAACTTCAATTGAAAAATCATCAGTCATGAGAACAGAGCATATTTTATGAGTTTGACCAATGGAGAAATGTTCGGGATGGAATATGATAGTTTTGGTGACCCGAACATTTTCACATAAAGTTACATGATTTTAAATATATATAACAATCATATAATATGCCATGTATACTAATGTCTACTATCGTTGAATGACTAGGTACAAAAAAGATGAAAACATGTGAGTAAATAAATCATTTCCTTATTTATAATTCATTATGAGATCATAACGTCCATTAGGCCCTTAGATCAGCATAGATAACCTGGGGATTACAAGAATAATTTAATTATCTAAAAAGAAAAGTAAGGTAACAATCATAATAATACAGTATATCAATTGGATATTAAGCATAATTAGATGTCCTAAAATATACGGATGTACATAATGATACAAAAAATATATGATAATGTTATCGTAGGAGATGTGGAAAAAATGTACAACAAAAAATTAGCATGACCCCTGTATAATTTCACATGATGTATCACAAGTCATGGTTTACCACCAAGACAGTTGAACATGTAGAATGAGTCACATATAAGAACCAAGACCAATGCATATGACTTCTCAAGGGAAATAACATAACCCAATTCATTTCATTGCATTCCGAGTGCACCAATCATATGATTTTAATTAATATATGGTCCACATGAAAAATCATACATATTTATTCAAACAAACACATACTCAATAACCACGTAATAATTTTGTATCATAATATTGTGAAAAATGAATAACATAAATAATAACACATTGGTGATTATTACATTATAGATCTAAATCATACATGGATATTTATAAAGGGAAATATTAAAATATTATGATAAGTGATTCCAAACTGATGTGATAAAAAATAAAAATTTTATTTATGAAACATTATAATTAAATCATTTTAGTGTTGTTTATGGTAATAATTATAAATACATTAAAGTATAAAAATCGCATAATAATCTATATGAAACCAGAAGTGAAAAAATAATGTATTGATAATTAAAATAATAATTTTATAAAAGTAACATTGGGTCAAAATTTATCACATATTTTCCATGAATATAGATAATAATTCAGGATGTTCCCATAAATCAAGCTTATATATCAGAATAATCGGGTTATGAATCTTTTAAAAACATGTATATCCTAAAATAACAGTGATGAACATATCATGGAACATGATTTTGGAACATATAAACTTAAATTGTAATACGAACATTAAAATAAATGTTAATTTCATTTGGGTAAAAAAATATATAAAGAATATCCCAATGTAATAATGTATGTTTGTGTAGAATCACTTACCTTATGTCTGAAGGTGTTATCCACTCTAACTTATTTTGGGGATAATCAAATTATATTAATTAATTAATAATTATTGAACACTTTATTATTTTATTTTATTTATTATATATTTATTATGTTCATTTATGTCCTTTTTTATCTATTAAGAGATTCAATTTCATTGTTTGGGAGTGTTTCTTTCAATGGGTTTCATTATTAGTTTACTTGTATACATAAAAAAATGGTCATGTAAACCTGAGTAATTATCTAGAATTGAACATATAAGTTATTAATGATCATATATTGGTCAAATTTCTCTTTTAAATCATTATAAGTCATGTTCATGAATCATTAGGTAAATAGTTATTGATGATCATTTGGGATTATTTTGGTGTTTATAGATCACATGGAAGTAATTTTTTATAAATTAATATCTTCTATCTAAAATGATTTTAGAATAATTCATAAGACATGATAAGTATATTATAATCATTTTGACTAGAAAAACGATTTCCAAAAAATTTGTGAAGAAGTTAATGAATATTCTAAATTTCTTCGTCATTGAATGCGTTTAATGAACACATCACAAATGATGCTTTCATTTTTAGTTTATAATGACGTGAAAGATATATGATGATGAAACATTAAATTATATTAACAAAATTAAATAATATTTGTTGTTATACAGTTACCATAACATTTTTATGAGGTGATATGAGGAGATAAAATCAACAGAAATCAACATGAATAAAAAATGTTAAAAGAAATGGATGTTGGTTTTACCTCTTGATTCCATCATCTTAAGAACCTCGTTTGAGGATGGATTTTGGTATTTTATGATTAATGAAAAACCCAATTCATAAGGGATGTTATTGGGAGAATATTTTATCATAATTTGGACATGGATAAGGGCTTTATACGTATGAGGAGAGAAGTCGGTGATGGGTGACATTTATAGTGGAGGAGAGGAGTCTTTTCTCATCATTTTAACCACTATTTTATTATTTTGGCTAAAGACTATGGAAAGAATTAGAATTATCATAAATAATATTAAAATAATTAAGTAAATTTAATTATTATGGTTCTTACATTATTGATAAATCATGTAATAATTTATTTTACATTAATATATAAATACCGTAAATTACCATTTTTCATTATTAAGTAAAAAATAATGTATTTTAATAAAATCCTAAAAAAATAACCCGAATGAAATTCTAACATGTATAATTCCAAAATTAACTCCATTTTTAGAAAAAAAATATATATAATTTTTTAAATATAAAAAATTTATATTTTTAATTAAGATCATAATTTACTAAAAAAATACTAATTTTAATATTATTACTGATTTTATATCACTTTCAAAAATTAACTAAGGACCAATAATTTTATTTTATAATAATATGAAAAAAATTAAAAATTTATGAATACATTTTATAAAAGTAAATTTTCATTCATATAATTAAATTAGTTATAAAATGATAATTATATATTTCTAACATTATAAAAAGACATAAATTTAATTAATAATTATTAAATATTTATTTACATATATTATGATATAGATATGGAAAACTGTCACTTATTTGGTGGATATGATTTACTAATAATTTCCTTGGTGAGGATAAAATTCCCTATTTTCATTTTTACTATTCTTATGTGTCCTGTTACTATTCAAAAAATCAAGATTCTAATCCTTTGGTATATGTTTGATAACATTAGTAAATGACTTATATTTAATTAATATTTAATTTGTATAGCCTTAATTTTGTTATTAGTGTAATTTTATTGGATTACACTATATTAAAAAATTATAATAAGGTAATTTACATTGATATAATTCATGTTCGTTACATATATCCCCCTTATAAATTTTTTCCTTCAAAATTACATTTTTTATTCAATGTTAAAAACATGTGTGGCTAATTTTCCATCATCCCTTCCTATGGTAACAATATTTACACATTGTACTTCTATTTTTAGAATAGCACGTTTACTAGTTGATTAGTCTTGTTGTGTTGAACCTTATCTCTATGATCTAAGATCTTCAATAGCTACTCCTCATTTTGAATGATCATTCTCCAACTATACCACCTCTGAAGTTAGTAAATGTGATGGATCTGGTTTTTACTTTCATAAGACGGATACATGGAATAAATCATGTCATTTTTCTATGGTAGGTTAATATTCTATTTAATTGTCTATAGGACTTATATAATCATGAATTTTTAAGGGGGAGATATACCTAGGACTTATCAATACTTTCTTCCCAATTTACGTTACCTTAATCCATAGATATATCATAAGAATACCATTTCTCCAACATTATACACAAAATCATTGAAGAAGATTGGCTTCATTATACTCTTTGGGATTTAAGGATTCCATGACGTGATACTGAATGGTTTAATCCTTTTACATAATTTCTATAACCATTGCATGTTCTAGCAGCTTACGCTCAAGGACATTATCCTAAAATTTGGTTCTTCTTCACATTTTCACATAGGGGGCACCATATGGAGCTATTCATGTTATCGATTGGAAACTATTTTTTTTGAGAACTCAATCTGAGGAAGATGATGATCCCATCCTTTGTTGATGTACATAAAACAATATCACAATATTTCTCATAGTTTCTAGATTGTTTGCTCTGATTGACAATCAGTTTGAGGATAATATGACATACTGATCTTCATCACACTTCATAGAGAATGATGGGGACTATTAGAAAACATTGAGGTGAATCTATGATATTGATCACAGAAAATAATGGTGGAAATCCTTAAAGTCTTACCAAATAATTTATATATATTTGTACAAGTTAATCCAATGATAAGTCCTCTCCAAATGATGTAATGTAAACAGTATTTGTACGAAATTATACAATAACTAGAATAACATTATTCTCTATTTATGTCTTTTGATATCTAGTTATAATGTCAATTTTTATGTTCTTACCATTTCCATGTTTGTATGTGTAATTTTTGCATGAAACCATTAAACTTTTTCCTCACATAATTCACCTGCTGAGATAACATGAACATTGATTTATATTCACAAACCACTTTCTTCATATTGTCCCACCAATATTTCTCTCACATATCTCGATACATCTCTATGCCCCATGGGTGAATAAATAATATTGATCTATGTGCATAATTTAGAATATCCTTCTTCATGTCTATATTTTATATTATATATAAAGGTGACCCAAATATCAAGACCCATTTTTTATCTCTTTGGAACTCTGATGATTTCACATTTCTGATATCTTCTACCCTTTTTTGAATTTCAAAATCATTAAATTTAGAATCCATTTTTATTACCAAAGAGGGACGGTTGAGTAATAATTTTAGAAAGGTATGATTTTGTTACACACTTAATGTATCCTATGGGAATCATTTTTAAGACTAAAAAGATTTGATCCTTCTCAATTATGGTCATGGATAATGTTTCAGGATCCTTTCCTCTTATAGTATAATTTTAATTGATTTACATATCAAGATGGTAGTGGATGGAGTAGTCAAAATACTTCATGACCTTTAGCCATATTTTCTGGAAAAATGTAACATCCATTTGTGTTAATACATATTTTATGTAGAGACCCGAAGCTTGACGTACATGGACATTACATTACTTTTGCGGAATACTTGGTACATAACAAAAACACACACACAAGGATCGTAATAGTTTAGTGTCTTTGGAAACTCGGAACGTAATCTTCTAATTGTGGTGAAAGATCTTCAATATCTCCCATAAATATCTTCCCTTTTTTTACCTAAAACCTTTCTTTATATCCTGGGGAAAAGAAAACATAAAAGGGTGAGCTCAAATGCTCATCAAGGGAAAATAAAGGAAATACAAATCATATCATATCTTTTTGAAAATCATAACCGGCAAAAGAGATCATAATATCTTAACATGGAACAAATCATAGAAGTGAAAATGAGATCCCCATAATCATAACATGAAACTTGAAACTTTTTGGCATGCACACATAATCATGGAAAATCATTTCTTGTTAGTCATGACTCATTGCCAAGACTATCTTAGTGGACAAAGTCCCTTTCTGAACCGAGTCACCCTCTTTCCAGTCTTGTTTCACTGAACAGGTATAACCTACCATTCCAGCCATGTCTATCTAATGAGATATAAAATCTTTACCCAATGCATTGGAGGGAGATATAGGTCCCACCCATCTTATAATGAATCCTTTCTTATGTGTGCCACATAATCATAAACCATACATCATAGCGTAACCCATGTAATAGAAATGGGATTCTTAAAAAACATGACATCATAAAACAATACATATAAGATAAAGGAATTCATAAAAATATTTCCATCACAAATTAATCAAACCAATGTAATAATAGGGATAGAAATAGAACCGTTTTATTATCTTAGATGGAAAATAATTTTGATAAAATACTTGAACTCCATTCTTGAGGAAAATATCTTTTCTACTTCAAAAACAATTTTCCTTTCATAACATGTCATACGACTTTAAAATAAAATAAGTTGATTATAAATAAACTTGAAAACTTGTAAAGGATGTTTCTTGGAAATAAGGTTTTAAAAATCCATTCATTCCATTTAAGTTAAAAAAACATTCTTCGTACTTTTGTCGGAAAAGTCAAAAAGTACCTCGTACGAAAAACAACAAAATATTCCTTTCATACATATTACTAAAAACTCACCGAAGGGTAAAAATGGATTTAAACAATTGTAGGTTGATGGAAAAAATATTACATATTGATGAAACATGGATGTGGATGATAAAATACACCCCAGTAAATACTTACGAATAAACAATCTCGGAAAAAAATGAGATTGTGATATTTCCCTTACCTTAGGTCCGACTTGCTTTATAAGTGTCCGAACCTCCTGTATAATGATTTAAATCATGTTATTGACTTATTCCAGAATCATATTCATTGTTATTATATCATATATGGTCCACTTATGACTTTATATTACCCGTTCTTTTGTAAATTCATGTTAATGTAGCGTTTTGGGTAGAATCGTCTCATTTGTCGTTCGTGTTTTTAACTTGTAATTATTCATATGATTACTTAGATCATGATTACTTACTTCCAGAATATAAAACATGATTTATATATATATATATATATATTCAGAATATACATATATAATAAATCAGTAAATGGAAAGAAATACACCGTTCATGGAGACGGTAGTCCGTACGTACGCATGAACGCTGTTTTCGTTTCCTTATTGAATTGAATGGAATTAAGTAGATGGCATACAAATAAATATAAATAATTCCAGTATCATTATCAGGTCATATATTTCATTAGTTCTTATTATATATACTTTATAATCATTCATGAATGGTTAATCATTGAGAATGAATCTCATCGCGTCGTGGAGACGGTAGTCCGTACGTACGCACGAGCGATGATATCATTCCCATGGTCGTGGAATTGTATTTGAGTATATATATATTATTTCATTATCAATATTACATTATAATAATCATAAATAGTAACTCATTACACCATTATACCCATCCTTGTAAGGTGATGGTGGAAAATAGATTACACCACGGCGTGGAGACGGTATTCCGTACGTACGCACGCGCGGTGATTTCGTTTTTCCGTAGGATGGATAGAAGGTGAATTAGGGTTGTTTAATATTTATAATAACATATCAGTATGTAAGTAATACTTATGTTATTACTTTATAATGAAACAACTAAAGAAGAAGAAGTTAAAGAAGAAAGAAATTGAAAAGATCGGTAATGGATATTACCTATTCTTTGGAACGCCTCTTTGAATCCTCCACTTAGGGAACTAAGATTGGTCTTTGAAGAAGACCAGGACCTCTAGGATTAATCTAGGGAAGTGTAGAGGAGAAAATGGAAGGGTTTGGCCGAGCTTGAAGGCTCAAAGTTGTGTGAGGAAGAGAGGGAGGAGGTGCCCTTTTATAAGGGAGGAGAGGGGCACCTTAGGAATATCTCAAAATATTATTTTATATTAAAGTCAAAATCGGTTTATAATGGTTCCAAATGGTATTATTTCGAAGCTAAAGTGGGGATGGGTCGAAAGCCTATCATACAATAGGATTTATAAAAGTTTAGGGTATTATTTTAACCTTATCAATTAGATTTAACTCTAAGTTAAATAATTTAACTTTTACCGTGTCTTTTTGTTTTCTTACACTATATGGTTAATACACATACTATAACATGCCAAACGAACCCAAAATTGTTTATTATTAATATATATATCCTTATCTAAGTCATTTGGCCGAACCTCAGATTTTTAGGAACAAAATAACAATTAATAATATAATATTTTATTTAAAAACTATTTTGTGTCAATTTTGACACTATTTGATATATGATTTTTGTGAAAGTCATAACAGAATTATATGTTCGAACCAAGTTGATTAAATAAACACTAATATATCATAGTAACCTAGGAAATTAGTGTAATTCATAAAAAGTCTTAAATTACATTTATTTTGGTATTTATAATATCAATTATGTCAATATTTCATTAATAAGATAATTACTGCATCATCTTTGTGTCATAAATAAATTAAATTATTTGATGTCTAAAAATTACAAATAAAATACCATCATGTAGGAAATATTTTTATATTTCTAATGAATATTTACAATCGAATTTATCTTATTTAAAACTCTATATTAAAAATGTTTTAGTAAATAAACTTTGATTTTAACTCTTTTAACTCTTCTTTGAATTAAATAACAATAAATGTCCTAATCTAATCCAAGTGGGCCTAAATGATAATATTTTACACTTAAGGTTGTTTTTGGTCGAGATACACTTGTCCAATAGGATTAGGACATGTGTTATGGTAATATTAATATCATTTATACCCTTAATTACCCTATTTACTTTTAACCGTGGTAAATAAAAGTAAAAAGTTTCTATTCACCAAAAATTATTTTCATCTCATTGAACCACATTTTACTTACTGACATCAACCGTGTCTCTCGTATTTTTGAAATTCCATTCAAAGAAGCGGTAAAATTAAGTTTTATGAAAAATTCAGTTTTTTAACTACCACTTAGTAGTTTCACTATTCATCAAAAATTGATGTTTTTCAGAACAATGCCAAAATTTCATCCTAAGCTATATTTCATATTCAGAATTAAAAAATGAAGTCTATTTTACCAAATTCATAACATATAAGTTGCATTAATTAATTTTATAATTAAATCCCGCTGTTAAAACAAATAGCATGTTTTTAAGAAACAATATCTATCAAAAGATTGACACTTGATTATGTCTGGTTTAAATGTGAATTTACATTCAATGACCAACATTGTATTAAATTGTAAAAATATATTCTAAATATACTTTAAAACCACTCAAATTAATAATTTATCACTATTAATTATTTCGATTAAAAAAGTTGTTTTTAATTATAATTTAGTAATTTTCACTATTCATCAGAATATGAAAGTTATCCAAAAAGTACGAAAATTTCACCTTAGGCTAAATTCGATAATCCGAATCCAAAAATGAAGTCCATTTTGAGAGATAAAATTTCTAAAATTTAAAAAGTGGTTATAACTATTCATAACGGCTAGTTTTAGTAATATTTTAATAGCATATCGTTGTTTCGTGAAACTCAGTATTGCGTACTACACACGCTATCGAGGAAGGTTGCGATTGAGTGTAATGCAAGGCAAGTCAAAGATGCGTCTTGTGCAAGCTCCTTCTGGTGTAGCGTACAACACAAGACATTAATAAAATTAAAAAAAATATTTTTTATAAAATCTCAGAATGTTACATTCTACCCCCCTTAAAAGGAATTTCTCCCTCAAAATTCGTCGGGGTTATAAATGGTTTACTATTCGAAATATTCTTTAATAGAAACCCACATCGTAAAAAGGAATATCAAAACCAATCTTTAAAAACAAATGTATGAAACGTAACGGTTACCCAAATAAACTAATCACTGGGTTTCCACATAGGTGAAAATATGGATATGGAATAGAAATCTAACCATCATGTTCTGATGGAGAGTGGTAGAGAACATGGCTATGGAAAAGCCAGCAATCACAAAGCCATAAATTTGTGACGATCTAAGGTACCATCTGATTCATCAGATATAAGATCACTAGGACAACATTTTTGGTTTTCAAGATCGTTTCCCTAAAGTTAAAGAATTTGAATTCGAATAAATACTTACTTTATTTTGGTACAATCTCACTGTTGTTCGTGCCTTTTACAATTTCCACTTCATCTCTGAAATAAATGAAGTTGAATTTGTTATTCGTGAAGTGTTAGCAGATCATGTGATAGAATGACGGGACATTCCATCTGTCTCAAACAAAAGGATAGAAAACAATTATATACATAAGTCGATCTATAGTGAGATTAATCATATATGGTTCCTAAAATGGACTTATACATCATATGTCATACAGCTTAATATAATAAAACTAGTTTCTACTAAACAGGGACTTCCTGTAGGCTAGTGGTAGGCGATAAAGGCCAGTCGCACTTCGGTTGTGGGTTCGATTCCCACAGCCTTGTCATAAGCGATGTGCTATCGTCCGTCCTGTATGTTGTCCTTTTTCTAAAACTATATTACTATAACATCCTGTCAATAATATCGAAAAAACTTCTATCCTTAAACAATACTAACTTATGTCCAACATAATCCATTCCAATCTTTAGGCTTATCCATAATACTATAGTCCACTCTCATAACATAGTGAAAACGATTACCAGAGATTTAACACCATCGTTGATCCCCATATATCATAAGATATGTTTTGTTGGTCACATTCCAAACATTCAAAGTCCTTAATCATATATTCTCTTGAATACCTTAGTGAAAACATGAATTCAGTTAAAATTTAACACTTTCCACATACTAAAATCCTCAAAATTCTATATACTCAAACAATGATATCACTTAGTCCTTATATCAATCATGAGCTCATGAATACTGTTAAACATTTCATTTTCTCATTTTCCCTTCATTATGCTCATATCATCTTATTTCCAAAAATATCTCAATCACGTTGAATACCACATTAGACCAATACATAAATATTCTAATACTTTATGATACAACATTATTTTGGAATCCCATTACATAAACACTTAATCATTCATCCACATCGTTATCATATTCAACATCGCCAATGGTGATCGCATGTGACTTCCCTTTGTCCTTTGCCTTAAGCGGTTGCTCATGTCGATCATCACTAACCCTTGGATTAGGGAATTTATTATCATAATGCCCCATTTCCTTGCACTTGAAGCATTGAAGTGTTGGTGGTGCGTTCTCTTCAGTGTTTTCTTTATTCACATCATTAGAATCCTTTTTTCTATTACTTTGACACTCAGCTGCTCGATGACCTTCTTTTCCACACTTAAAACATTTTCTAGTCCCTTTAAGACAATCTCCACCATGCTTCTTTCCACACTTTGTGCACAAGGAAACATTCATCTTCTTTTCACCATTATTCTGAGATTTCTCCTTGAACTCCATCTTTTGTTTCTTTTCAAAACCATGAGATCGATATGTAACACCAACTTCCATTTCTACCTTGATAGCACAACGCACAATTTCATCATAGCTACTAATGTCTCTTATAGCTAATGCCCTTCGAAGACTTGGTTTTAAGCCACTGAAAAATCGATCAACTTTACTTTCAGGTTGGATGATAATGCCATATGCATACCTTGCAAGTCTTGTAAAATTTGCTTCGTATATACCAACAGATTCATCATCCTTCTGCTTCAGCTCAAGAAACTCCTTTTCCATCTTTGTTCGAAGAATACGAGGGAAGTACTTATTGAAAAACAAGTTCTTGAACTCGCCCCATTCCATGGACTCAATTTCATCTCTTTGCCTCGTATTCTTGATAAGATTACACCATTGATCAGCTTCACCTTCCAAACGATATACTGCTAAGATGAATTTATCATGCTCAGAGCATTGAAGAACTGAAAATATCTTTTCAGTGGTACTGATCCATTGTTCAGCAACAAGTGGATCAGAAGACCCACTGAAAGAAGGTGGACGTTGCCTCATGAAGGACTCAATAGAATATTGTTCCCTTCTCTGCTCATTTGGAACTACAGAATGATTCATAGCTTGTGTAATTATAGCAATAAGATTTTGCAATCCATCTCCCATAACATTTGTTTGTTCAGGAGGGCAATCATTGCATTGTCCATTGCATTGATCAACACGGTTCCTTCGGGTTCCAGCCATCGTCTAAAACCCAAAAAGAATAGTGTGAGAGGCAAAAATAATGCTAGGGAAAACAACATAATAAAGGGGGATTACCTTCAATATTTAACATATTAGGTTTAATTCTATGATCGTTAGCGTAATTCTAGTGTTATAACCTATACGTATACTTAACCTTAGGGACATCCCTAGACAAACCATAGAAATATCTCTAGGGATCTCACTAACTTTTTTGCATCCTAGTTTCCAAAGGTTGACTAAACCTTTCCTCTGATACCAACTGTAGAGACCCGAAGCTTGACGTATATGGACATTACATTACTTTTGCAGAATACTTGGTACATAACAAAAACACACACACAAGGATCGTAATAGTTTAGTGTCTTTGGAAACTCAAAACGTAATCTTCTAATCGTGGTGAAAGATCTTCAATATCTCCCATAAAGATCTTCCCTTTTTTTACCTAATAACTTTCTTTATATCCTGGGGAAAAGAAAACATAAAAGGGTGAGCTCAAATGCTCAGCAAGGGCAAATAAAGGAAATAAAAATCATATCATATCTTTTTGAAAATCATAACCTGCAAAATAGATCATAATATCTTAACATGGAACAAATCATAGAAGTGAAAATGAGATCCCCATAATCATAACATGAAACTTGAAACTTTGTGGCATGCACACATAATCATGGAAAATCATTTCTTGTTAGTCATGAATCATTGCCAAGACTATCTTAGTGGACAAAGTCCCTTTCTGAACTGAGTCACCCTCGTTCCAGTCCTGTTTCACTGAACCGGTATAACCTACCATTCCAGCCATGTCAATCTCATGAGATATAAAATCTTTACCCAATGCATTGGAGGGAGATATTTTTCCCACCCATCTTATAATGAATCCATTCTTATGTGTGCCGCATAATCATAAACCATACATCATAGCGTAACCCATGTAATAAAAATGGGATTCTCAAACAACATGACATCATAAAACAATTCATATAAGATAAAGGAATTCATAAAAATATTTCCATCACAAAATAATCAAACCAATTTAATAATAGGGATGGAAACAGAACCCTTTTATTATCTTAGATGGAAAATAATTTTGATAATATACTTGAACTCCATTCTTGAGGAAAATATCCTTTCTACTTCAAAAACATTTTTCCTTTAATAACATGTCATACGACTTTAAAATAAAATAATTTGATTAAAAATAAACTTGAAAACTTGTAAAGGATGTTTCTTGGAAATAAGGTTTTAAAAAATCCATTCATGCCGTATCAGTTTAAAAAAACAATCTTCGTACTTTTGTCGGAAAAGTCAAAAAGTACCTCGTACGAAAAACGACAAAAGATTCATTTCATACATATTACTAAAAACTCACCGAAGGGTAAAAATGGATTTAAACAATTGTAGGTGGATGGAAATAATATTACAAATTGATGAAACATGGATGTGTATGATAAAATACACCCCAGTAAATACTTACGAATAAACAATCTCGGATAAAAATGAGATTGTGATATTTCCCTTACCTTAGGTCCGACTTGCTTTATAATTGTCCGAACCTCCTGTATAATGATTTAAATCATGTTATTGAATTATTCCAGAATCGTATTCATTGTTATTATATCATATATGGTCCACTTATGACTTTATATTACCCGTTCTTTTGTAAATTCATGTTAAAGTAGCATTTTGGGTAGAATCGTCTCATTTGTCGTTCGTGTTTTTAAATTGTAATTATTCATATGATTACTTAGATCATGATTACTTAATTCCAGAATATAAAACATGATTTATATATATATATATTCAGAATATACATATATAATAAATCACTAAATGGAAAGAAATACACCGTTCATGGAGACGGTAGTCCGTATGTACGCATGAACGCTGTTTTCGTTTCCTTATTGAATTGAATGGAATTAAATAAATGACATACAAATAAATATAAATAATTCCAGTATCATTATCAGGTAATATATTTCATTATTAATTATTATATATACTTTATAATCATTCATGAATGGTTAATCATTGAGAATGAATCTCATCGCATCGTGGAGACGGTAGTCCGTACGTACGCACGAGCGAGGATATCATTCCCATGGTCGTGGAATTATATTTGAGTATATATATATTATTTCAGTATCAACATTACATTATAATAATCATAAATAGTTACTCATTACACCATTATACCCATCCTTTTAAGGTGATGGTGGAAAATAGATTACACCACGGCGTGGAGACGGTATTCCATACGTACGCACGCGTGGTGATTTCATTTTTCCGTAGGATGGATAGAAGGTGAATAAGGGTTATTTAATATTTATAATAACATATCAGTATGTAAGTAACACTGATGTTATTACTTTATAATGAAACAACTCAATAATAAGAAGTTGAAGAAGAAAGAAATTGAAAAGATCGGTAATGGATATTACCTCTTCTTTGGAACGCCTCTTTGAATCCTCCACTTAGGGAACTAAGATTGGTCTTTGAAGAAGACCAGGACCTCTAGGATTATTCTAGGGAATTGGAGAGGAGAAAATTGCAGGGGTTGGCGGAGCTTTAAGGCTCAAAGTTGTGTGAGGAAGAGAGGAAGGAGGTGCCCTTTTATAAGGGAGGAGAGGGGCACCTTAGGAATATCTCAAAATATTATTTTATATTAAAGTCAAAATCGGTTTATAATGGTTCCAAATGGTCTTATTTCGAAGCTAAAGTGGGGATGGGTCGAAATCCTATCATCCAATAGGATTTAGACAAGTTTAGGGTATTATTTTAACCTTATCAATTAGATTTAACTCTAAGTTAAATAATTTAACTTTTACCGTGTCTTTTTGTTTTCTTACACTATATGGTTAATAAACTTACTATAACATGCCAAACGAACCCCAAATTGTTTATTATTAATATATATATCCTTATCTAAGTCATTTGGCCGAACCTTAGATTTTTAGGAATAAAATAACAATTAATAATATAATATTTTATTTAAAACCTATATTGTGTCAATTTCGACACTATTTGATATATGATTTTTGTGAAAGTCATAATAGAATTATATGTTCGAAAATATTTGATTAAATCAACACTAATATATCATAGTAACCTATAAAATTAGTGGAATTCATAAAAAGTCTTAAATTACATTTATTTTGGTATTTATAATATCAATTATGCCAATATTTCATTAATAAGATAATAACTGCATCATCTTTGTGTCATAAATAAATTAAATTATTTGATGTCTAAAAATTAAAAATAAAATACCATCATGTAGGAAAGATTTTTAGCTTTCTAATTAATATTTACAATCTAATTTATCTTATGTACAACTCTATATTAAAAATGTTTTAGTAAATAAACATTGATTTTAACTCTATTAACTCTTCTTTGAATTAAATAATAATAAATGTCCTAATCTAATCCAAGTGGGCCTAAATGATAATATTTTACACTTATGGTTGTTTTTGGTCGAGATACACTTGTCCAATATTATTAGGACATGTGTTAGGGTAATATTAATATCATTTTTACCCTTAATTACCCTATTTACTTTTAACCGTGGTAAATAAAAGTAAAAAGTTACTATTCACCAAAAATTATTTTCATCTCATTGAACCAAATTTTACTTACTGACATCAACCGTGTCTCTCGGATTTTTGAAATTCCATTCACAGAAGCGGTAAAATTAACTTTTATGAAAAATTCAGTTTTTTAACTACCACTTAGTAGTTTCACTATTCATCAAAAATTGATGTTTTTCAGAACAATGCCAAAATTTCTTCCTAAGCTATATTTCATATTCCGAATTCAAAAATGTAGTCTACTTTACCAAATTCATAACATAGAAGTTGCATTAATTAATTTTATAATTAAATCCCGCTGTTAAAACAAATAGCGTGTTTTTAAGAAACAATATCTATCAAAAGATTGACACTTGATTATGTCTGGTTTAAATGTGAAATTACATTCAATGACCAACATTGTATTAAATTGTAAAAATATATTCTAAATATACTTTAAAACCACTCAAATTAATAATTTATCACTATTAATTATTTCGATTAAAAAAGTTGTTTTTAATTATAATTTAGTAAATTTCACTATTCATCAGAATATGAAAGTTATCCGAAAAGTACCAAAACTTCACCTTAGGCTAAATTCGATACTCCGAATCCAAAAATGAAGTCCATTTTGAGAGCTAAAATTTCGAAAATTTAAAAAGTGGTTATTACTATTCATAACGGCTAGTTTTAATAATATTTTAATAGGATATCGTTGTTTCGTGAAACTCAGTATTGCGTACTACACACGCTATCGAGGAAGGTTGCAATTGCGTGTAATGCAAGGCAAGTCAATGATGCGTGTTGTGCAAGCTCCTTTTGGTGTAGCATACAACACAAGACATTAATAAAATTAAAAAAAATATTTTTCATAAAATCTCGGGCTGTTACATTTTAGATTCTTGTGATCATTATATATATACAATATCTCACAATAGAGATAGTGTCCCTAGATTTTCAACATGAATTTCATAACCGCCCACTCCAGATAAAGAGTTTGATTGTATTACATGTGAATTTTCAATAGCCTTGAGGGGTATCCTATCACATAACCATTTTACATCGTTACACAACCAATTAATTTCTTTGAAGCATCACTATATACCAAAAATAGTTCACCATTTGTTAGGTCTTAAAGTTTTGGAATTTTGAGAAGACTCTTTTGAGGTCAATAAGGATATCCTCCCATTATTGTGTCTAGAAAAATATCACTCTCTTTCGTGTAATAATATTTATTGGGTTTAAAAACTGTGAGATATTTTTGAAAAATCATGGTCAAAAACCATCTTGGCCATGAAATCTATAGATCAACATCAATGATGCTGGCATGGGACACTCTTCAATGGACTTGGTATTAGATGGGTCCACAAATATACCTTTACTAGCAATAACATTCCCCATGAATAATACTTTCCCCATCATGATCTCAAATATATTGTACTTTTCATAAATATTATTCCTTCATAATTGTTTTATGACAGTATTCAAATTCAACTTGATTTCCACCTTAAACATGGATTGTATCATAATAGCTTCGATAAATACTAATTTTTTTAGGTAATCTATAAAGGAACTATTTATTAAATCCATTAAAATATAAAGATCATTAGTTTCTGTGAAGTGCATCACTATGAAATCATAGTGCGTAAACTCTTTATTGATTCTTTAATAGGGAATATCATCTTTTCTAAAAATAAATTGATGATATACTAGCTGAAAGAGTGACTTATAAAAATTAATCCCCCCACATAGCATATTTGAAATGACTTATATCGCTGACAGGGGATACATGTTCTTTATTCTGTCATTATTGAGCTCATGAAAATCAATGCAGAGACGCATTGATCCATCACTATTCATGATGAAGAGGATAACAACACCCTTTGATGAATCACATAGGCATATAAAACCTTTATCGATATTCTCCTATAAATATTTCATTAGTTATTCTAGATCTATAGTGAAAATTATATAAATTTTCACGGATATAGGATGAAATCCAAGAACAATATCTATTGAGAACTCAATCACTCAATTTGGTAGAACACCAAACAACAATTCATGTAATACAATAGTGTAACCCCTCATGATAGGAACGTATTAGAGCATGATTCTCACCATTTTCTCAATTATTTGATCTTTATTTGATTTATCATAAAGAAACATTATTAACAATTTGTATGATGATTGTTATGGTGATTTATCCCCCTCCATGAGTATATATAGAATTTGAATATTAATAAAAATATGAGAGTGACCCAAGATTCCAAATAGTGTATTTTGAATTTTAATACATATACAAAACACATTCCCAATATAGCATCAAACACTACAAAAGGATCTATGATGGGATTTTTTGGAAGGTTTAGCACAAAAACATTAATTGGAGAGGAATTTTATATTTGGAAGTAAATAATTTCCCCATTTTGAATTCTCAATGGTAACACAACAATTATATTTTGAGGTGTTCTTTGAATAGTTCTACTAAACATTCAAGATATGAATGAATGTCTAGAACTAGAATCAAATATTACATTGTCAATTCATTAATGGATAAGTAGTGTACATGTCACCCTATCATTGTCCAAATCAACCTCTCTAGTAGTGATAGAATATTAACTTCATATTTTCCATGGAGGTTGTTGTAGATTGTCTCTGACAGTCCTAGGATTTTGTAATTGGTTTTAAAAATTCAAATGTCTATTTTAGATGAAACATTGTACTGCATGCTTAGTGTTGATATAAGCCATCCATTATTCATCCTCATTAGTAGAATTATTCATTTCATTTCCTAATGTCATATCTAGATTCCCCATTCCTCCCCATAAAAATCATTTCCATGTTCCCATTAGATATGTACCATGATCATTCTTCACAAAATTTGGACATGTGGTATATTTAGTCTTCTTTCAATAATGGGATTTATTTACTCATCCACACATAGTAGACACCATTTTCTTATTTTTTTTATCAGGCTCACCAAACTATTGAGATGTATTTGATGAATATTTCATCTCAGAGGGAACAAAAGATGATCTGTTTATAACTATTAAGGTTTCAATTTACAAATGATTTTTATAGAAAAAATTTTTTCTAAGAAAGATGATATCCACCTTGAATTAACATTTCATAAAATATCCATATAATTATATTTCATGGCTTGTTATGTTTTATTCATATTCCCTAATAAATTCATCATAACTTTTCTTATATTTGATGAAATATCTTTAAGTCATGAGATGGATGATTTTGGGGAAATATTTATTAAAGAATATATTCGAGAATTCCTTTAAATCAATGGATTCAATTTACCCCAAGGAAATTTTATTTTTGAACATTTTCTGCCACTAATGACATTCCCCAAAAAATTGATAAACCCAAATCGCATCATTATTTTCATCTATGTAATAGATGAAATCAAATATCTTTTCAGTGGTGTTATTTGACTTTTCCAATAACTATGGACTAGAGGATCTATTAAAAATATGATGAATTAATGGAATGATGGATATAATGGAAAATTTCTCTTTCCATGGAGTGGGATAGAGTTAAACATTATTCATGTTACCATTCATAACATGAGAAAGCTAAACATGTACTATGATATTGTTTTGAGAAACTATTACCATCATATATTTCATATCAATAGGGAAGTCATGAAATTTAGTATTGACACTGTTTCTTCTATTTCCTAATACCATCATAGAAAAATCATGTTCAATTAGTTCTTTTTAATACCTAACTAATAATATTGTTAAAATTAATATTGTACATGAAACTATTAAGCATTTAAAGAAAAATGATATCCTAACATGTGATTCCTAGAATTCAATCTATATTATTCAATTCTTATTTGTTAATATATACACTTATTGTAATTTTTTTCCATAATAATAGTTCTCAGTAATATTATGTATTTACCAAATAATATCCCCTCGAAGTGCCCAATGAGGTACATAATAAGGACAGTTGTCACATAACAGGTTTCCATTATTCTTCATAGGAACACCTTGATCGACTTGTTACTTCTATGTACTATTGTTCCAGAACACAATCCACATTTAGTATCTATATATGGATTTATTTCCATAATAATCCATTGAATCTATAATATTCCAAATTTAGGGATGTTTTATTCGACATAGTATTATACCAAAGGTTTGCACTAAAGTTTTTTATTCATAAATATTCCAGAAAAAATAGACCTTTCTATGATAACAACTATAGTGACCCTTGCTTTTTGACATAATATTACATGATTTTAATCATAATTATCTATCATATTAAAATCCACAGATCAGAAAGCCTATTTTACCTGTAATACAAGTAAATCAAACAAAAAATGTGGGAATAAATATATAATTTTTTTTATCTATTATCTATTATGAGATCATATATTCGTTGAAGAAATTATTTATGCATAATAAAACCTACGGATGATATGAATAAATGGATTAGATAAAAATCAATGTATTGGAATAAAAATAAAAATGCACCATATCTTGTGGGACGGTAACACAAAATAAGATGAAATAAAATGAAAAAATGTTCAATATGAAGAGTATCATATGAAATCATGGAATCGTATGAGATGTGAAAAAAACAAAAATAAATAAATAATCATGAGTCAAGAATCATTTTATGTGAAGGAGCATCAATCCGGGTTAACCACCATGACCATTACACATGGAGTATTTATCAAGGATAACCACAAATAATATTTCCCATTATGTCCTATTAGACTAAACATTACTAAATTAATATAAGCACTATATAGTAAAAACCATCATAAAACTTTTTGAAATATTTTTCTAGATGTAGAATCATACTGAAGGAAGAAAACAAAAATATAAGTGTTACCCAGGGTAGGATTTTGGTATTATATTTTTGTCTAAAAGAAATAACATATGGGAAAGTTAAAATAGTATCATTGAAGGAAATGATTAACATTATACATAGAGACTCATAAGGTAAAATATAAATATGCCAAGATATGTGATGTCAAACTAATGTCCTAACATGTAAAAATAGTATTTTAAAACATTAATATTAAATCATTTTTGTGTCGTTTGATGTAAATATTTAAGATCATTTAAAAATAGAATAATGAAATAATATTTTATATAAAACACTATGTGAACCAATATAGAGTTCAATATTTAATGAACTATTTTTTAAAAACAATTTTGAATCAAAATAGATTATTGAGTGCACTAGTAAATAGGTTAAAATTTAGAAAATTCCTCTAAATTGAGATTACTTATTGAGAATAATCAATAAGGGTACCTTTTAAAAACAATTATGTCCCTAAAAAGGATGACATGATCATGATAGTTTTTTTTAGAAATATACAAAACATTTAGAATATGTTGATAAAAATAATAGTAAATTAAATTTCAGGAAAATTAGAGATTGAATATCCCAATGAAATAAAGGATGTTCTAGTAGAGTCCCTTATCATAAGTCTAAAGGGTTTTTTCACTTCATCATAATTATATGGATAATCAAATAAAATAAATTAATTGATATTTAATGAACCAGGTATACATGTATATTATTTATCAAAACCTAATTTTTTAAATTTATAGCCTTTTTGATGTGTTATTAGATTCAATTTGATCATTTGGGAGCATTTGTTTCTATGGTTTTCATGATCAGTTTACTTTATACATATACCAAAGTTATTGTAAAGTGAATGTAATTAAATAAAATTATGATTATATGTTATTAATTTTCATTTATAGGTTAAATCTGTCTCATATATAATTTTATTTTATTAAAATGTGATGAATCATTAGATAAATAGTTAAGGATAATTTTTTGTTTTTATTTTGGCAGTGTTCGATCACGATAGACTCATTTGGTTTTAAAAATTAACATCAGGTGTTAAAAAATTATCCTAAAACATTGCACAAAATACTATATATATAATATAATGTTGTTAAATAATAAAAATGGTATCATTTCTATCCATGAATATGGTAATTGAAATTTAAATATTCCTCTACCTTGATTGTTACAAATTATCAAAAAATATATGATGTTATCAATTTTTGTATAAATTGTTGGGGGAAAAGATATGTTGACAGACAATTAATTTAGAAAAAATATTGTTTATTTTTGCTATTTTAATGTAATAAACATTACATTTGGTCAACATTATTTGAGGAGATAAAAATAGAATAAATGGACTAGAAAAGAAAATAAAAGAAAAAGTAGATTGGTATATATCGTGATACCTTCTTATTGAGAACCATCATTGGGGAATGGTTATGGAATTATCATAATTAAAAAATCTCAAGGACATGGGTGATTGTATTGGGAGGTAATTTTATAAAAATTTGATAAAGGATAATGGCATTAGATTGGTGATGTTAAGTGGTGGTGATGGGTGGTATTTAAAAAGGACAAGATGTTTATTTTCTCATTATTTTAATGAATAGTTTGTTATTTTTGGGAAAAAATAAAAATAGTTTGATAATTAACATATAATATATTAAAATAATTAATTGATGTTTGAGATTATGTTTCTTACATCATCAATGACACATGGAATAGTGTGTTTCACTTATAATGTACACATACTATAAATTATCTTTTTATACATTTCATTAAAATATTATGTAGTTTTGAAAAATACCAAAAATTCACCGTGACCATTTTTCCAACATGGATAATTAGAAGAACAACATCATTTTATGAAAATAATTCACTACATCTGATATAATTAATTTTTTTAAAATGACAACATGTAATTAACAAATTATATAATTTATATTTAAAAATAATTTTATTTATTTATAAATTTATCACTTATAAGGTTGAAAAATGTTTTTTATACATTCAACGATATGGTTACCATTTAATTTAACATTTTTCTATTCATTATTGTCTTGTTACTATTCCAAAGGTCATGTTACTACTCCTTTGGTATATGTTCCTTAACATCAAAATGTACCTTTTATTTCATTAATTATTTATTTATAAAGTTTGTATTGTGTTCACAATTAGATATTATATGACAAAACTATATGAAAATTATAAGTATGGAATTTCCATTGAAAGAATACAAGGTCATTACTCACTTTATTTCACCGACCACTTAAACATCATTCTAGAGTTGTGTGACTATGTGGATGTTGTGACTAATCATTTCATGGATGGAATAAGACATGAGATTAGGTCACATGTTATGAAATTCCATTTGAAAATGTTTTCTGAGGTTGTGGATGATGCCCTTATATCAGATGGTAACTTGATGAGAGATTTAGGTAGCGGACATGACATTCTACCTAAGCAGGAATGTGTTTGAAAATTCAAGAGTCAATGCAGTACATTGGATGTTTACATCATGGGGAATGTTCGTAGAGTAGTTATAAGTGGGGGGCCTTTCCATAGGGTGGTTACTAGGTGTTTTGTTCCTATTTTGGAAGGCTATGGAACATGTGGGGTCAATTTCATTGTCCAATTGTCAAATGTCAATCACATGGTAGGTTGGGACATATATAGAAGATATAAAAGAACCCTTATTATATGGGTATAGAAGGAGGTGAGAGGGAGGTACCATGTGTGGGTAGAGGGTAAGTCAATGCACATTAGGATGGATATTGGGGCTCCACATGTTGTATAGTTAGGGGTGGTGGATGGGGAATATCTGGGTGAGACTTTCTGTATCTGCAGGGTAGTGCATTTTGGGGTACATAGGCTAAAATGCATGGTATAGGGGCATGTCATTCTCCGGCAGTTCAGCCTATCCCTGAGGTGGATAGATGGACAATCTACAATTCACAGGATGATTCTCATAGCTTCCATTCATTATAGTTATATAATTTTAATTTTTGTTTCCCATTCATTTATATATACATGTTTGGAAGTTGTGTTTGTCATAAATGTAGAACATTAGTGTGGGGTTAGATAAATTGATACTGTGTTTGGGGTGCAGGTAGAAAATATAATGAAATGTAGGGGTAGTGATTTGGATGTTGGTGGATATCATTTTCTATGGAATGTATTTTCCTTGAGTTTTCTGGTGTGGATATGATAATAGGTATAGAATGGTTGGTGTTGAATCAAGGCCATATTGATGATTACCAATGTCGAGTAATGATAACATCACTTGATGGAGACACTTATGTCCATCATGGTGAGCGTGATGTTCGAGTAGCCCAGGCATGTCCAATGTTAAATTATTTGGGAGAACTCACATCCTAAGTGTCTTTTCTTATGATAGATTATGTGGGAAGGGATCATCATTATATCCCTTCCTTTGATGATAATTTCCTATACATGTTTCCAACGTATGTATTGGGGCTACGACCAATTATTGATGTTGAGTTTATGATTTATTTTCTATGATTGGTATAACCAATTTCCATTCAACCATATCAAATGGATAAAGAGGAAATATAGGGACATAAGCTTTAGCTGGATGTGTTAGATAGAAGGTGGTTCAACCATCCTAGTATGTCTCCTTCCATATCACCTGTGCTATTTTTCAACAATTTGGAAGGATCCTTGAGGTTATTTTTTGATATATAATTTTTAATTTGATAAAAACTAAGGATCGGTACCCTCCTCAAATAGTATTTTACATGATTTTCCAACATAGGGTTTCTTCAAATATATCCTAATTGATTTGAAATTGAGGTACCATTAGTTGAGGGTGAGACCATAAGACATTCCACAATGTACTTTTTAGGAATTGTAGGGGTCATGTGAGTTTGTGGGATTTTCTGGGTTGACTAACCCACTAGAAATTATCATAGATTTAATGAACCTAAAATTTCACACATACCTAGATCATTTCATGGTTGTATATTTTGATGACATCTTATTGTACTAAAGAAAACATGATCATCATTCGAAAAATCATGACTTATTATTGAGTTTAAGAATAAAGAATATGATTTATGCCATGCTAAAAAAATATCAATTATGGATTGATAAAGTGAACTTCATGGTTCCAAAAAAAAATTAGTCAAGAGTTTTAGTGGATCCATATATGTTGTAGGTTGTGTTGCCTTTGGATTAACCTATGAATGTTTTTAAATTATACTATTTTATAGGGTTGACTAGATATTAATGAAGGTTCATCATGGATTTATCCAATTTTTATATGCAACTCTCATGATTATCTACTAAGGGAGTTATGTTTAAGTGGTCGATGGCATGCAAAAATTATTTTGAAGATTTGAAGAAGCATTTAAAAACCCTAATGATCATGATAATACTTGAACTATGTAAGAGGTACACCTTGTTCTGTAATGTGTCTACTGTTCTACGTGGTGCAGTTTTGTTGTAGGATGATTGGGTTGTGGAGTATTGGTCAAGGTAGCTGAGGACTCATGAGAGAAATTACCCTACTCAGGATCTTGAGTTGGATTCTATGGTATATTCATTAATGTGTTGGAGGAATATCATATTCGGACATAATTATCCCTTGTATACCCATCATAAAAGTATTATGTACAATTTATTTTAGTTTCATTTTTATCATTGAAAAAAAATATTGTGAATGTACGTGCAATCCTTTAACTTTGAGTTGGTTTTCAAAGCAGAAAAAGGGGAAAGTGTTATGAAAACACTGAGTTGGATGTCTTAAAATTAGATGGTTCGGGAATCTATCTCCATGCAGAGAATGATGTCCTTTTTTTCTAATATGCACTTGGAGTTGAAATATGGGTCAAGAAAATGTCCCTTCTACCAATATTAGTTGAATCGATGCTTTTGTACCAAGTAGAAAAGTTTTAGTTGGAGGATAAAACATTTATGGCTATGAATTAAATTATTTATGGTAAGGAATCTCCTTCAAGGTGGGAAATTGGTGAGGATAGGATTTCTAGTGTTTGTGGTTGTGCTATTGGGTGTGTGGGAATAGATGATGTGTGGGTTAGTTGAATTAAAATGGGAAGATAATCCTAGTTTTACTGGTATGTATCATGATAATAATTTCTATTATTATTGGTCAGGAATTAATAAATTGTTTATGGGTTTTTGGTCATGATTCCTTACTCATCAACAGGTGAAGGAAGAGCATTAACTCCAGCTGTCTTGATAAATTCATTTCTCATTCCAGAGTGTAATTGGAATGATATGATTATGGTCATCGTGGAGGGTGTTATGATGATTCCATGGAATAATATTCAATTTCGGGTCATTGTGGACATTTACTAATGTGAACCATTTATTTCAAATCAAGGGGACTTATACAGTTGATATCTTTCATGATTTCATTGTTCAAGAGATAGTGCAGTTTCAGGGTGTCCCAAGAACAAATGTATCATATCAGACCCTCATTTCAGAATTTTCATTTTCAAGGGAATACAAAATTCTACAGGTACACTATTGTTTTGGAGTACATTTTATCTCCTGTAAAATGATGGATAATCAGAGGAAACAATTTAGGTATTTGAAGAAATATTAAGATCTTTTGTTCATTATTTTGGGGCTTTATGGAATAAACACTTATCACTTTTTTGGGTTTTCTACAATTTTATTTGGATATTATTCATATATAACTTTTTGAGGGACTCTATGGATGATAATTTATTTAAAGATTATTATGGATAGAAGATTGGGAATCTGAGATATTAGGAATAGGCCTCATATAGGAGATGTCAAAAAATGATCAATTTATTCTAAAATTTATTTAAATGGACTTGTGTTAATAGATGTTTTATGAAGAAAGGCATCACATATATCTTAAGTGTATGGTATGTGATAGTGTGATTCATCTTGTGTCATGATGTTTGGTTCACCCTTGAATTCAAAAATATGGAACATTGGTACCCAGGTATGTGGTGACGTTTGATACTATATAGAGGATTGGTCCAGTGTAATACTGATTCGTTCATCTAAAATACTATATTAGAAATCTGGATGTCATTAATGCCTTGAAACAAAGGTATTATCATTTTGGCCTATCTCATGTGATAAATTTTGACAATTTGGAGCTTGAATCAGATTCTTCATTTAAAGAGCATATTTTTTCCATGTGGATTGCTTTGAGAAGGTCTTTTACGAAATGAAGCTACAATTAGATTGTGTCTTGTTGAATCATGGGAATGTTCTGGAAGAATATTCAAATCAATAATTGTATTTGGTGGAATAGTGTCCCTATCTATTTTCCTTAGAATCTCATTAACACTATAGAAGACATGCTTAGGGATAAGATGCTATAGTTGGGGAGGTTCTATGATCCCAAAATCCCTAGAGATGTTTCTTCATTTTCATTTTTGTTTCAATCTATTATTTTTGGAAAATTAATTTCTTTCCCAGAGTTGTGGGTTTTCTAGGGAGTTGTGGGGGTTCAAAAAAGAAATGTAAGGATATCTGGACCAAACAATATAAGGCCCACAGTTTGGGAAAATCCAATTAACCCATTATTCCTTTCTAAGAAAACCATGAAACCGTGGGAAATGGATTAACACATGGATGACACATGGTTCGATAAATGTTTTGATATACCTTGGTAAAATTAAAATCCACTCGCATTGGAGAGTGTCTTTCACACATTTTATAAAATTGTGCGGGTAAATCAACCAGCCCAGTAATTATTGGAAAATTAAAAAATATACATTACAGGATATATAGACATCTCATAATAATCCTCCAATTTATTCTACTTTAATCCTTAGTGACAAACCCTAGTTACCCAAGAATCCAATATCTGATTCTACCTAAATCCCTATCTTTTTGGTGCATCGTTGATTCCATATCAGGGATAGGGGTGAGATTAACCACTTTCTTGTTTCTCTTCATGCATTTGGATTTTTATCATTCTCTTCTCTCTATATGAAGCTCAAAATACTTCTTTTCCTGATATATTTTGGCTGAGTCTTCATAGTGTGGTTGAATTAGGTTATAAGGCTTCAATTAAGAGTTTTTTTTAATGGATTCATGGATTTTCATTTACACATTATATCACATAGCTTATATATATATTAATGTGTGGTTTTCTTATTTTTCTCCCCTTGTTCTGTTCCTAGGGTTGTTTCTGAGATTTTATATAAATGGTGTGTAAAAGACCAATATAACCCCTCACGATCCCCATGTGTTGCATAGAGGATGACATGATCAATTTTGGCCCATCCAAGGGGTGTGCGAACCCTACAAAACATGGTTTATAAAAATATAATGTGTGTAATTGAATTTTGATTATGTAGATATTATAGAGAACATGTTAATTTGTTAATGTGATGATTAATAATGAATTATAGGTAGTTCTTCCTAGATGTTGATAATGTCTAAAGGGTCATTTGGCCTGACATGAAAATTTACTAATTGTGATTAGTGGAGTTGTACTAATTAAATTGTGAATATTATTAGTATATTAGTAATGGAAAATTGGAATTGGGATAAATTGTTATGTAATCTAATTGATGATTATGTTAATGGATTGTGGCATAATATTAATACAAAAATTCATATTTACTTACTAAGACATTAAAATTTTTTATGGGTATAGTTGGAAGTTATTTTTTGTGTGTGTAGTGAATGGATAAATAATAATATATACATGGATTCATATGCTCTCGTGTTGGCTATTGGTTCTACAACCATAGGTCATGTTATACTGATGCTCTAATCTCCACCACTCATTGAATGGGCAAGGTATAGGGGAAACACTCTATTTCCTTAACAGTTTCATTCTACAACTATAGAGGTTTATACTGGAGGATAATATGATCTTTCTAATGTTCTTACCCCTTGTGAGACTGGGACATGACTTATTACAATTATCACTATGATTGATGAATATTCCAAATCTATTAAACACCTTATTGGAGTGAATTATGCACTGAATGATGTTACATGTATTGAATATAGATTTAATTATGGAATATTTGAGGGGATAATCATTAATGATGGATACCCAAACTGTATTTTATTTTATTACCATTATTTTAATACATTAATGATTCTTTTGATTATAATCGATATTGTTAAGACATGTTTTGATGCGGGATACTAAGATTTACTCACACCCTGCTCATGTTTTAATTTGGTGTCCAAGTAGAATTCATTATTATAGGTCCACAAAGTGGTAGTGGCCATGTGTTTTGTAATTGAGACAGATTTCAGACATGCATAAAAGAGGATGAAAACATAGAGTTATGACTATTTTGGGGATTCAAAAATCTGTATTATTTGTTGGATTTTTTCACATATAAATATTGCATGAAATTACATATTGATAGTTGTTTGTAGTTTATTCCTAGTTTTGGTAAATATTTATTTATCCATGTTCATTTGTTATTCTATATTATTTCTTCTATTCAATCTATTTTTTATTTCTTCTTTACCCATTTAAGTGGGTATATTCTCCAGTTTTGACTTTTAGAGCCTCACTTCAAGTAATAATCTTCTGCCCTATAGGTAGGCATGCGTGAGGATACATGGTGACCCAGATAGTGGAATTGGTTTTGTGGATCATGCATCAGGGAAATTATAGTTTGAATCTCCATTATGATGAAATTGCCTAGATAAGTGGAATGTATACTGAACATGGGGATGGATAAACTATGTTGGAAAATTCTCCGTTGAATGGTCAGAAGTGCGGTAGGTCAGTTCACATTCAAATATAGTGCCCCTGACCACTGATAGAGTGTCTATATTACGGAAGGATGGGATATCTACAATGTTTCTATAAGAAACCTTCATATATGTGTAATTAATGAGTAGTTATGATGTATAAGTGTTTTGAAAAAGGATCCTCTACACCATACCAACATTGAAGTTGGATTTATACTAGTCGTGGTGGTTTAAGTAGTGGAAATGTTTCCTTTGGGAAAGAGAACTAGTATCAGAAGATTTTTGTAGCTTAGGGTACTCAGATTATATCACATGAAATAGTGTCATGATTGTTACATGTCGTTCATCCTAAACTGGGGGATTGTGAGGTTTGACCATCAATAATTAGATGTACTATCCTTATAGTTTCTATAGTATCTAGTTCCTTATTTTATTGTAGTGAATCTCATTCATTTCTATCTTTACATTTTGTGAATTGGTCGAGTCTGGCAGTGTATTTTCCGTATGTGGTTACGATTATAGATGTGAACATGAGAGTATGGTCGGGGGTAAATCATCTTATGTATGGGGTGTAAACCCATGGCTGGGAAGTGTCTTTTCCTTTTAGATCTCTATTTCCTTAACATGTTAGTATTTTAATGAATTATGTGTATATACTGGTTAATGGCATACTGACCAAACATTTATTTTTTCCATAAGTCAGTAAAATTTTATTCTTCTAAGGGTGAAAAATATATTTATCATGTTTTGTGGGATATCAAGGAAGGTAGTGTAGGGAATGTCCATCAGCAGTTGGGGGAACATACCTATCGTTCATACACTCTAATGTTATTTGAAAACGGTCAAAATCAAAATATCATCCAGCCAATAGTGAATCAATATCATGATATATTCCTAAAAACTTCACAGGGCTACCACGAGAGATATATATGAATTTATAAGTGATCTCATGCTGTAAAATGAGCCAATATATATTCCACCATACAAAATGGTAATATTATTGCACAAAGAGTTAAGTACTAAACCAAAAATGTTGGTGGATAATGGTTTTCTCTATAAATATACATATCAATTGGTTTAGCCACTATTTTTTGATAATAAGTTATATGGATCATTGGGATTATTTGACGATTACATGATGTTGAAAAATATGACTGTAAAGAATCGATATCCCCTTTCATATATTGATTATCTATTTGACCAATAGTGGGGAGATTTTATATTCTCAAATATAAACTTCATATTAAGGAATAATCATTTGAGATTTTGAGCTTTTGATATACCTCAAACTGATTTTAGAAGAATATATGGAATTTAAGCATTCATTTTTTAGTTGTTTGTGGTGACAAATTCTCTTGAACTCTTTATGGCCTTGATGAAAAGAATATTCTTTTCATACCTAGATTTGTTTGTTTTTAACTTTGTCAATGACACATTGGTGTACTCCATAACCCATATATGTCCTGAAAATAATATTTAAATCACCCTAACTACATTGACATAGAAATAGTTTTGTTTTTCATTAAACATATGTTGTATTTTTATTGATAAGTTATAAATCTTGTTTTATATAATCTTAGAGGAAGTGGGGTTGATATAACAAGGGAAATAAAAGGGAGCTATCTTTTTGCAGATAACCATGATCATTTACCATATCTGAATCCTTCTAGAAATAAATCGATATTATATCATCTTCATCAAGTACATCTCACCTTTGGAAAAATTTGTTTTGGGATTGAACAAAGGGGGTGATGTTTGTATAGTATAGGGCATGTGTGAATGATTTCTATATGTTTATGAGGTGATTGAAAATGATAGGAATATTTATCCTACATAATCCATGAGAAGATTATATAGGTTTTTGAGATGCTTCTGAAATTGGTCCTAGATAAATTTTTATGCATTGAGGGACCGAGTAGGGGCATAAGGTTCATGGTATTTCCAGCCACATGAATGGAAATAACCTACACATGACCTCGTGTTGGCTGTAGATGAATATAAATTCATGTGATGGTATTACTATATTATGGTTAATATTTTTACTATGTATACTAATGAGATGTTCATAAATTATATCCTTTTATAGTGACATTTTAATATCTTGTAGAGGAGTTGGGTTTTTATAAGAATTGTAATAATATTTAACTATAATATAGGCATTGTAAAGGAAAAAAAACTACGGTCTGTTCATTAAGAAGGGAAAATTAATACTCAGTAAGTATAGGTGTCTTGTGAATAGTGGAAGATGATGGCATTACATCCGGAGATGCATTTCATTTTCTAAGAGTGTTAGGAGGAGATGACACTCAAATTAGTTTCATTACACAATACACATATCATCCTAATTAGATATATATATTATAGGGATCCATAGTGTTTGGTCATGAGGGAATGAAGTTAAGGAGGATTCATCATTATTTTGGACTATAAAAGAGAATTAAATAATCAATGTCAGTAATTAGGTTGTCTTTCTTACAAGAATTATGGCAGAATAAATGAATTAATTTCATTCCAAGAAGTATGATGTGTATTCAAGTGTGGAAAAAATGTAGTATGTCCTATGGTTACTCTATTGGTGGTCTGGAATGAAAGTGGGTATACAATGGATAAGTACATGATGTTACACCTATCAACAGGTAAAATATTAGTAGTAAAGACCCGGTGTTTTCTTACAACCATTTATCATTCAAGAACGGAGGTGGGAAGAGAAGAACATAGATTCGTGGTGGGTCCTGAAATGATTATGTGTATGAATGATTCTATTTTTATAATATTAGATAGGATGATAAAGTTTCAAAATTTCTTGCATGAATGAGATACATTCTCAAGGTATAAGTTGGAAAATATTTGTATTTGAGAGATAGTTTGTCTACACGGGGAGCCGTGGAGTATTTTTTAAAGTAGTGAAGATCACATTACATAATTCTTCTGTTGGGTTTTACATATGGTTTTCTATACATAGGATTTACTAAGTATGTCTTTCCAACCATTTACATATGGTAAGTACTCACCTTCTATTTTGATGCTTTAGGACATGTTTCAAGCATGTTTCCAATAATTCTGTGGGACTTGGGAGAAGAACATAGCATTATAAGAGTTTTCTGATAACAATAGTAACCATGTAAAGATTCATATTACATTATATGATGGAATTTATTATAATCCAATTAGATCAAATGTATTTTTTATAGAGGTATGTGATTCATAGTTTTTGGAAATAAGTCTGATGTATGAGACATCTGAGAAGTTATAGTTGGTTCAATATGATTTCAACATTGAAAAAAGTATAGAAGTTGAATGCTGATTGATATAGACCACCCCTAGAGTTTACAGAGTGTGACCATGCATTCCTCATTGTGTGGTATAGATTCTATCAACATAGAATTCTGATATGGGGAATGTTTCCATGAATGTTTGTTGGATAGTTTGAGGTTGTGGAGAGAATTGGGATACTAGAGTACCTATTCTGTCCTCCACAAAGGTAAAATGCTAGGAAAAATGTTTTTCATGTGTCACAGCTTTTGTTTTATCACCCCATAACTTCTAATGTGATCTATGTGGATTATTTTGATCTTGATATAGATACATACTTAACGGAGCATCTGATATGTGTGTTTTATCCTTTTGATAATGTTTCACTTGGAAATACTAGGTTGTTAGTTCAATTATTATGGATATATTGGTGTGTCTAGAAGGATTAAGGAATGTAGATGATTGTATCTGATATCAATTGCCAAATTATTTTACCTCGGAAACTTATATATTATTGGGGAAAAACAAGAGGAATATCTATTACAATTTTGAGAGAATTAATGATCCTAATATTTTATAGAGATGTCTTAAAAATATTTATTTATATTATTTTTTTAATTTTTTGAGTATATCATGATTCATTAGGTAATGTTTTTGAATAAAGTTGGAACATTTTGTTGAAATGGGAATGTACTTGATTGGTGCAAAATTTTGAAATAATTTCAACCCAACACACAAATAATGTGAACCCAAATAGATTTGATTTTCATGGATAGCACCTGGATTTACAAATATTCCACTATCTTTATAGTATCTATGAGATACCCCATGGTGAGGTACATGAATAGGGATCAACGTTAAGGGAAACAATGCTCCCCTTAATGTAAATCATGCTCGTTTGATTTTAAATAGCTGAATATTCATTTAAAAAGTCCCAAACCCATATATTATATTCATATACCACATAACATGACCTTAAAAAGTGATACCCCATATTACAATGTTTCTGGACAATTACAAGGCCTTTTAGCCTCTGATATTGGTGATTTGGTGGTCCATTTACAGTCCTTCACCTCTCAATGTATGCAATTTTTCCCTCATAGATCGTTGTATCTGACACATCTTTTTCCAAATAAAGGTTGAATTTTATAGTTTATATTTTTAATGCTTCAGATATATGTTTAATGTTTCTTGATGCATTTTATCATGGATCTAGAACTCGAATCTAAATCCATTTCTTCAATTTTTTATTTGATTGAACCACTTTAGTAGGGGATTTCCATTGGCGAGCAGTCACCCTCAATCTTGAGGATGGTGGACTAATTAAAAATCCCAAAGTCATGAATTATAATTGAATATTTGTGTTTTAAAAATCAAGTAGAATGTTTAAAAATTGAATCAGAAATTGACTAAATATATACAGTAATTAATTTAATGAATTTTTTAATTGGATTAATTAACTATAATATTTATTAATGGGATATTGTGATTGTTATATAATATTAATTAATCAGAGAATTAATCAACGGTAAATTGTGTTTGGGTATTCAGTCAATTAATGTGTTAATAATTAATAAAAAATGACAAATATTATATGTCTTACTAGACCATAATTGGTTAATGGGTTATATGAATTGAAAATTAAAAATGGTTAATCGTGAACTTCACATATTGTTTTGTGTGTTTAAATAAAATAACCATGCTTTTTTCCAGAAATTATTATAGTAACATGAGATGAATTGTTGTTAAATGTATTAATAATTATTAATCATGATTAATGATATATATTTCAATTGTTTTATTTATTGATTAACAAGTTTGATACATGTAATGCTACATCAAAAGTCCATAATGACAAATTGAAATATGTGTTTGGTACATGGAAGAATGCTTAAAAATCACAAAGTAAAAAATGAGTGTGGGACATTGAAATCTTCATTAAAAAGCCTCATTTATTTATTGTTTGATAATATAGTTTTTGGTTATGGTCTACTATTTCAAATACCCATGGGATCCTAGGCTTGGGGATCAAGTAAAAAAATGTTGAAATTAGAATACTTTTCCAATTGGTCAAAACATGAATAGAAATGTATTAATGATTGATAACACATGTATTGTTATATATGATATCCCATGGGGATAGTTGGGAAACTTTCATGTTCTGAAAAAAGGTTTTATGTTTTGGGTGTCCTCAGGAAATTGTGAATTATGTAATTGAGTTAAATAATAATTTAAAATATATTATGTAATTACATCATGCATTGTAATTAACTCTTTATTAAATCCAACACAAAATTATTGATTGTGAATTAATTTAGACACCATTTGTGGTGGCCTACTGAGTGTTATTGAAACCCTACATACGATCAATGACCGGTACATGAATATTCATCATGTTACCATGTTATAATAAGGTAAAGAGCCCGGTGATAGATGCCGTATTTATGATAGATCATGGATAGGGGAACCATATGCGATTCGAGATCTGCATGGGATTTCTCAGTGACATTATATAAATAGGTTTCTATATATTTAAATATAAAACATATTTTTTAGGATGTATATTTTGTTTAGTATTTCATATTCTATTTTTATAATTTTCAGGATGTGATGTTGTTTTAGTTTGGGTAAATGTTACCAAATATATTTTATTTAATTATTCTTGAAATTGTTTTATTTTTTAAAAAATGAAAATGTATACCCTTTTCATTGTTATACCCTCAGTACTTATTGAAGACTATGGTGTTTCGGGAGAAACACCTAATGTCATGTGATTAACCAGCTTTGGGAAATAGTGCGTCACACCAAGGAAAGGATGTTACAATGTGGTATCAAAGGATGATTTTATTATATTTTATATTGTAAAGCATTTTGGGAATGGTTGGAAATACAATAAGTTGAGTTTTTCCATGGTTAATAGATTATTTTTGGAAGTATCTAACCCATGTATTTGGGTAAATGTAATGTACCCCGGGTGAGATTGTTAATATTGTTCTGTGTAGTTACAGTTGTATGTTATTTCACCTCTATTGGTTATCAAGTTGTGTTATTTGATTGTTGTATTTGAAAATTTATTAGATTCTCTCATAGCTCTGTATGTACTGAGAGATGAGTATTCATGAAACATTCTAGGAACTCTAGATTATATTATGACATGCATTGTTCTAAAAAAATCAGGGGAAAATGGGGTCTGGGAATATTTTTATAATATAAATATGTTTCACTTATTGTGTAATTGAACTAGAAATATAAAACATTTTGAAGATGGATGATTAAAATGATGTAAATCCTGAAATAAAGGGTGTCTAATAATAATTGAATAAGGTGTGTTATTTTACACATTATTATCCATGACCCTGAGGTTGGGTGGTTAGAGGAAGTTACAACACCTCAGTTTTAACCAAGTGGCAAGGAAAAAATAGAATGAAAGTTTATGGATTATTTGAAGTCACTCTTTCAAAAGGGTGTAAATATTGTGTTATGTGTCCTATGATGTGTGTTTTTAATTGTATATATAATCATATATGATGACACTTTTTTTAGTATGATATGATGTTATGGCTTGAAAGAATCCTCCGATAGTGAAACCTAAGGTACTGATTGTGTCATGTGTTGAATGCGAATAGTATATTGGAGATAGAGTTTCACACTTAATATATTTCATGGAATGATGCATAAACTGGGTTGTGAAAAACATGTATAAATTTATAAGGGAGTTCTATTTGGATCACATATCCTTGTTTACTAGAAATGGTTGACCTGATGTAGTTCAGTTCGGGATTGAATCTATCCAATCTAGACTACACCACAAGGATTCTACTATAGAGAAGAGAGTCAAATTGGATACATTTTTTATCTATGATCAAAAAATGAATTCCTGGGATATGTAGACTCTAAATGGATTATTGGAAAATATTGAATGGAAGGAATGTAAGGAGATGTTCGTATAGTATATTTATCCATAGACACAAATGAAGTTGAGATAAATAGATTTTATGGGGTTGAATCAAGGGCGTATATCTATTATAAACTATGTTTTCGACTTTATAAACATGTTGTGAATTCGCCCATTATTGTAGGGATATAAGGATACTACCATAGAGTATTTTTATGTAGGGATTAATTGTGAAATTCACTCTAAGGGGGGTATCATCAAGGTAAAAAAGATTTATAACGTGGTAAATTAACCTCTTTTTTCTAATGTGAACCTAAAGGAGGATACTGGTAATGGATTGGTAGATTCTACTAGATGGTCAGGTGTAACAACTTCTGAGATGTTTAATAATTCAATGAGAATATCAATGAGGGGATTAGAAAGTTGATTGGCCTGGGGGATGGATCTTTTACATAGGATTTTACTAAACAGAACTACAGCCATTATGCTAGGTCAAATTAAAATAATACATAGTTCCCATGACCACTAAGAGTGTAATGATTTTGTGGAAATATTTGATGTCAATATAGGTTTTTTAGGAACACTAGAGATAGGGTTAGTGATCGAAAATCTATAATGAATCCCAGTGTGGTAATGGCATCTTTTAAACTTTTTCAGTCTAGAATTCGGAGTTCTAATGGCCGTATAGGTAGAGGAAGATGTCTTGGTGATTATATTAAAAAATATCTCATATGAACACAATTTTAAATATTATGATACTCATATTTCATCATATAGAAGAGGGGTAGGATGGATGCATGAGGTTCATACCACACTGGAGGAGAGCGAGTCTGATCCATTGACTGTAACATGTAAAATCCCTATAGATTCTGTTAATGGAAGTTCATTATTTGATAAAGATCCCTCCCATTCATTTATATCTGAATATATTGTTAATGGGTTGATTTATGGGGACATTATTTTATTTTAGGGTTTTGATGGTAGATAAACCCTTTTGGAGTATTGTCGGGTGGGGTCTTCTTTATCATTGTGTGTATTGTCATGGATTGGTAGTCTCATTTCATATATCATTAAATCCTTAAAATGTTAATAATTAATCTAAATAATTTATGGACTAGTTCAGAGTATTCGTTTCAAATATTTATTGTCACCATAGGAGACTAACATTTACGTCTCTTGAGGGTGAAAAAAAATTTCATCATGGGGAGTGGTATCAGGTTGGTTCGTGCATATAACCTTCAAGAACAAAAGGTGGAGCATAACACCCATTTTTTTAGTTTAATGTTGGATAACTGGGCTGAAAAAACATAACTTTTTTCCCTCCCATAGTGTGTTATTTTAGGGATTTATTTCTGAAATAATTCTCAAGTTTTCCATTTGACATATCTATTGGATAATAGTTGATCCCATTATGAATGTTGACCCAATATACATTCCACCATATAGAATGGAACAATTAGTTATTTAATAGTTAAGGACTCAACTATGATACTTGATGGAAAAGGGGGTTATCTATCTAAGTATGTCTCCTTGGGGGTTTTATGCCTTTTTTATATGAAGGATGTTAGGACTGTGCCCTTATTTTTTAATATTTGAATTTGAACCAGAGGGCTATGAAGAACTATTGTCCACTATCATGTATTGATTATCTATTTGATTAAATAAGGTTGACTCTGTTTTCTCTGGGATTATATTTTGATCATTGTATCATAAGTTCAGTGTTCACCCTTTATATATTCCCCAAATACTTTAAGAGTATGTGTAACAACCCATGTAAATAAAGAATATGACATTTTTACATTTATCCCTATTTGTGAATAAAATTTCAATATTAATTTAAAGTGAACGTTATGCTCGATGGCTTACCCAATATGCAACAACGAGTTCCTTTGAAATCTTACGTTGAGCTCTAATAATAAAATAATATTATTTTAAATGGTAGTTAACACAGAGCCGTTGTATTGGCGGGAATGAATATAAATAACTAAAATATGATTATATATGTTTGTTAAATGTTTTTACATTTATCCAATAAAGGATAATGGCATAAAGTTTGAAGATAATTCAATTTTAGACATATATACTCTAATTTTCACAAAAGGTCCACTTATCGCCTTTTGATGGAGAACCATCATTAAATATAGTTTTGGTCACTCTTATACATTCTATTGGACCAAATAAAATTCTTCTTTAGAATCGAGACATCAAAATTTACTTTCTGTAAATTTTTCGAATTTTTCCGATAAAGATAATTTTTTTAATGAAAAGTGAAAAGTGTTGTATTTTAATTCAAAACCTCTTTTTAATATAATTTATTTATTTAGTTATATTATCTTTTTAATTGGTTTTAATGTGAAATTAGAATATATTTTTACCATTTAATCCAATAGTGGTCGTTGGAATTAATATTACTTTGAAATATGACTTAAACTAGTGTCAATATTTTGATACATTTTGTTTCATAAAAACACGCTATTTGTTTTGACACTGGTAATTAATTATTAAATAAATTAATGGAAATTATATTTTTTTAATTATTTAAAATATTCATCATTTTTGAATTCGGAATATCAAATATATCTTAGGGTGAAGTTTTTGAATTTTTCTAAAAAACTTCAATTTTTGATGAATAGTGAGACCACTATGTGGTACTTAAAAAACTAATTTTTCATTTAAATGTAATTTTACCACCTCTGTGTTTTGAATTTCAAAAATCCTACATTCATGGTTGTCATTACGAAGTAAAAAATTAGTTTAATGGGATTAATATAATTTTTTTGGTGAATAGTAACTTTTATGTTTTTAATCGCGATTAAAGGTAATTAGTGTAATTTAAGATAAAAATAATGTTTTAATAATATGAAATGAACTTGACACATGTCCAACCCTTATTGGTTGTATCATGGCCGACCAATACAACTCATGGGTCGATTTTTGGGACACCATGGAGCCACTTGGTTAAGATAATGACATTAATGCCTTTTATTTAAAGTAAAAGTTAAATTGACACAAACATGTATTGTTTTACTAAAAACATTACATAGGGTTATACAAGTCTGATTTTTGACTATAAATATTCATTGTAAAGGTAATAATATTTCCTAAATCGTAGTATTTTTTCTATAATTTTTAGACATTATATAAATTAAATTATTTTTGACATCATGATGATGCAACAATTATCTCATTATTTAATGATTTAAATAAAATGAAAAGAGAATGTAAAATCTAAGAGCTACACTTGTACAAAACCTATTGTTTGGGTATATTTCGAACCCTTATCACCATATCCTCTAATTATATCAATGTGGGATCTTTGAAATCCGAAACGAATTCTAAAATAAAGTACCATTTCCTTACTTTCCAAGAGAGCCCCTCCTCTCCTCTAATAAAAGGCCCCCACCTATAACACCTTACCCACACCTCTCAATCCTTTGGCTCAGCCAACCCCTGATCACATTGCCTCTCCACATCCTTATCCTAATTATAGAAGACTTAACTTGGGATGAAATCTCTTCAAGGAACCCTTTTGGTTCAATCTAAAAAGAGTTACCCGATTTTAAGGATATTAAAGAGAAATCGAGTCATGTCGGACACAAGGTAAGGGATCCTGCCCCTATCTTTCTTTTTAGTACACTCTTTTATGTAATTACTTTTAAGATCATCTTTCTTATGATTGGGATGTTATTTTAGATTATTCTTACTATACTTTTTATGTTCATATGATGAGAGACCCTATTTTCTCTCATCAATCCATTTTGGATGTTTTGATTGGTGTCGTTAGGCTGCCGAATTTTCGTAAAGGATCCAATCTCTCTCTTTTTTAAGTACTCTCATTTATGTAACTTCATTTAATCTCTTTTTAGTTATGCTAGGGGATGTTCTTTTATATTCCTCTTTCTCTAAATTTAATGTTAATATGATGAGAGACCCTATTTGATATCATCAATCCATTTTTGGAAGTTTTATGTAGCGTCGTTAGGATGCCAAGTTTTCGTAAGGGATTTTCCATCTCACTTTTATTCCCATGAGATTTATTCTACATTTTCCACAATTTTCTTTGATTGGTATATGTACTGCCCATTATTCTACTCTTTGTGAAATATACTTTTGTTTATGAGTATTTACATCAATGTTGTATTGTCCTTCTTTTATGGGGTGTATGCTTCGTAAGATACCCAAGTCGGTAAGGGAACCTTTCACCCTCCTCATTTTAAAATACTTCTTTTTGTTGGGTCTTTTATTTTACATATTTTATGTTGGGATATGTTCTTCTATATCCTTCTTGATTTAAATTTTCTGTCCAAGTGATGAGATTCCATTTTCTCTCTCATCAACTCTTTTTCTGAATATTGAAGTGACACCGTTAGACTATGGAATTTTTGCAAGGGAACTTCTTAACCCATTTTTGATTCTTTAGGATAAACTTGTACTCCATTAATATGTCATTCTATGAATATGTGTGAATGACCTCTGATTGTTTTACACTTAATATCCACTTATATTGGGTGTATTTGTTTGTCACACATAATTATGTAATTGATTTATCCTTAATCCAGAGATATCTTCTTTCTAAGGGACTTCCTCTCAATCTCCTTTCATTGATGAATATTTCATTTTATACACAACTTTCTTTTATATAGTATATAAACCACTTTTTCTTTTAATTTTATACTAAAAGAATCTTTTTCTATGAAGCGTTTTACAAAATGACAAAAAGGAATGTCTCTTTTAACGTACGCGGTGACAATGACCTTTTCTGCCGCCGTGAGTATTATTTGGTCTTTGGCTTCCTCAATAAGCCGTAATGTTTTTAAAATGAAATAAATACCATATAATATTTTATGTAATTTGGTATTGAAAATGGTTTTTATAACGGCTTTGTTGTGTCAGTATATTTAAGTGATATATTGTGATCAAACTGTGGAAATTTTTTCTTTCCATTATATTTGGTTTATGTCTTATGATTTTATAATGGTACTTGGATATTTGATGGGTGGTTACGTGATAAACCATATGACGGGTGGTTCCATGAATACTATGACGGGTGGTTACGTAATAACCTCCAATGCATTGGGTATGGAAGTCGGCCGTATGTCTATTCCATTAAGTGATATGTGTGGAAGTCGACCGTATGGTTATTCAATTTAAGTATGTTTATGTCCCAAGTTACCTTTATATGTTTTGTGTTCTTTATATGGGTTTTATGGTAATCTTTTGATTACAAAAATGGTAAGTAATGATCATTTATTCAATGAATAGTAGTTTTTGATTCATAAAGGTGAAAAGAATTAATATGAAAAGGTATTCATGGTTTACTGGTTGTTTTGAAAAACTATCAGTTTTATTTCTTTTTGTATCCCTTACTGAGATTTTTATGCTCACCCCAATTTTTTGAAATGTTTTTTACAGGACATAAAGTGCAATATGGTCAAGGATGGGATCAAGAAAATGTCATGTTGTCTAAAACATGGAACTAGACATGTTTCTTTTTAAGAGTTTTTATTTTATGGAAACATAGTAGAAGTGTCTACTTTTTAATCTTTTAAGATGTAATAGTTATGTCTTAATTCTATAATAATATAAACCTGAAAATATCCTCAATGATAATTATTCATTTAATTAAATATTAAGTAAGGTTTAAGGTCGGGGCCTTATAGTTAGTATCAAAGGTCGGTTTAGACAACTTTAGTGATTATGAGTTTTTGTTAGACACATGGTTAGTCTCTATATCTATTATTTCAGTAATGTCCTTGTTTTATAAATTTTTTCAGGTCAAGTAAAGTTAGTTACGAATGGAAGGAGGAGGATCTCAAACGACATTCCTATCTCTTCCTGTTGACATGCTTGGAATAATTATTACAAAGTCATGTTCGGATGATTGTGAAACTTTTTCTAGCATAAAACTCACTTGCAAGCAGTTGTTTGAGATATCAAACACCTCCACTATACCTCATTATCATCGTGGATCATGTGTTGTATTTAGAAAAATACTATTTTCACAATATTCTCATATTTTCAAGAATGGTAAATATTATAAAGTTATTTTCAAATATTTACCTTATCACAAAAATTTGAAGCATATTATGATTTTAAAAATGGTGCTGAGGAAGGAGACCCTTGTGCAACCTATTTATATTTTCTTTTAAAATATAGTCTCACAACACATACTTATGGTATTTTAGGAAGACAAATAATAGAAAGCTTCAACTCAATTTCAGTCCGACTATTTTATAGAAATCATGTTTTATTAGAGTTTTGGAATTATATGTCATACATGATTATTTTCCAAAACTGTTTTTTTGTGAACACCCATATGACCCATGTTGTACGAGGTGTATTTGGACAGAGGAATAAAATTATTTTGAAGGATCTCTAAATCATTATTGTAATTAATGAGACTTCTACCTACGTGAACAAGATGACGATGAAACCGAGTGGACGCCATGATCAAGGTATGTTGTTATTCATTTTGGTAATGGTTTTATTTTATCTTATGGTGGTTAAATAAGACATCAAGAATTAAGATGTTGAGATCGTAACGAATTTGGATGAAAATGAGAAGTATAAGGAAACTATTGATGGTAAAACATGTTAGGTTTATTGTTGGAGTTTTATAAAAAAGACAACACTTAGACCGTGTGAAAACCCGTCGCGTCAGACAAAGCTGTAGGAATCAAACCCACAACCAAAGTGTGACTGGTAATTATCACCTACCACTGGACTACGTGAAGTCCCCGGTTTGTATGACTTATTTTTTTTAGTTAGGTGATTTTATGAATTAAGAGAAAATTTCTTTTGGGTTATCTATGGAACTTGTTAACCTATCATGGAGGATATGTGATTAGGTTAATTACTTTTCAATATGAGACATTAAGAGTAACTGATATTATTTGTAGATAAGTGTTAATTTGTACCTTGGAAGACTATGTGACTAAATCCTTCAAATATTTGTGTTTCAATATTAATTTGGTTTAGTTTGAAGTAGTTTATGGACAATTTAGTTATTTAATTATCTTTGTTGAACTTTGGGTATTGTTTGATAAATTTTGGAGATTAAGAATAGATCTGTTTTTTTAAAGGATTTTCCTTTTTGGATATTATATGATCTTGTACTAACCTTTTTGGTTTTGGTTTTGGTTAAGGTCTAAATATATGGGAAGTATATAGTTCTTTTTTTGGATTATGTGATTCTCGAGAAGTTGATTATAGTACTCTTAATGTGAACAAGTCTTCCTAAATACTCATCATTTGGAGAAAGTATGAGTCTGTGTAAGAAATCTAGTAAAAGTTGAAAGTCAACCTGACAAGTTAGTATGTTTCCCTATAATTTAGTTAATCTAAAAAATAAATTCCTCAATGAAAAGTAACATAAATATTAAATGTTTTCTATAAACTATTCCTACTGGGGAATCCAATACCGTTTAACCCATCACTATTTTGTAATTTTCTGGTGGTTAACATTCTCCTAAACATGTTTTCTACCTCTCTCCCTCAGAACATGACCCTTTGTTTTTTCTTCCATATCCATATTTTCCTACTCGAAATCCTAGTATGGGTTAACTGGGGTGACCATTGTACTTCTCTCCCTTTCTTTTAAAGTGATTTCTTTACCGACTCTTGTTCTGATGTGGGACTTTCAATGATGTTTATGAGCCTAATTTTGAAATTGCAAGGACACAATTCCCAAAAGGGGGAAAGGATGTAACACCCCAGGTAAATAAAGAATATAAAATATATATATTTATCCCTATTTTTGAATAATATTTCAATATTAATTTAAATGGAACGCTATGCTCGATGGCTTACCCAATTCGCAACAACGAGTTCCTTTGAAATCTTACGTTGCACTCTAATAATAAAATAATTTTATTTTAAATGTTAGTTAACACATAGCTGTTGTATTGGCAAGAATGAATTGAAATAAATAAAATATGATTATATATGTTTGTTAAATGTTTTTACATTTATCCAATAAAGGTTAAAGGCTTAAAATACGAAGAGAATTCAATTTTAGGCATATATAATGTAATCTTTACTAAAGGTCCACTTATCACCTTTTGATGGTGAACCATCATTAAATATAGTTTTGGTCACTCTTATACATTCTATTGGACCAAATAAAATTCTTCTTTAGAATCGGAAAATCAAAATTTACTTTCTTTAAATTTTTTGGTATTTTTCCGATAAAGATCATTTTTAATGAATAGTGAAAAGTGTTGTATTTTAATTCAAAACCTATTTTTAATCTAATTTATTTATATAGTTAGATTATATTTTTAATTTGTTTTAAAGAGAAATTAGAATATATTTTTACCATTTAATCCAATAGTGGTCATTGGAATTAATTTATCTTTGAAATTAGACTTAAACTAGTGTCAATCTTTTGATACATTTTGTTTCATAAAAACACGCTATTTGTTTTAACAGCGGGAATTAATTGTTATATTAATTAATGCAAGATATATGTTTTGAATTTTGTAAAATAGAAACCATTTTTGAATTCAGAATATCAAATATAGCTTAGGGTGAAGTTTTGGTTTTTTTCTGAAAAACTTCAATTTTTGATGAATAGAGAAACAACTAAGTGGTACTTAAAAAACTGATTTCTCATTTAAATGAAATTTTACCACCTATGTGTTTTGAATTTTAAAAATCTGACATACATGGTTGTCATCAAGAAGTAAAATGTAGTTCAATGGGATTAAAATAATTTTTTGGTGAATAGTTACTTTTAATTTTTTAATCGAGATTAGAGGTATTTAGTGTAATTTATGATAAAAATAGTGTTTTAATAATATAAAATGAACTTGACACATGTCCTACCCTTATATGTAGTTTCGTGGCCAACCAAGACAACCCATGGGTCGATTTTTGGGACCCCATGGAGCCACTTGGGTAAGATAATGACATTAATGCCTTTTATTTAAAGTAAAAGTAAAAAATGACACAAACATGTATTGTTTTACTAAAACAATTTATACATAGGTTAATACAAGCCATATTTTTGACTATAAATATTCATTGGAATGCAAAAAATATTTCCTTAATCATAGTATTTTTCTATAATTTTTAGACATTAAATAAATTAAATTATTTTGACATCATGATGATGCAGTGATTACCTCATTACTTAACAATTTAAATAAAATAAAAAGATAATGTGAAATCTACGAACTACACTTGTACAAAACCTATTGGATTTGTATATTTTGAACCATTATCACATTATACTCGAATTATATAAATGTGGGAACTTTTAAATCAGAAAATAATTCTAAAATAATGTAACATTTCCTTACTTTCCAAGAGTGCCCCTCCTCTCCTCTTAAAAAACGCCCCCACCTGTACCACCTTACCCACACCTCTCAAGACTTTGGCTCAGAAAAACCATACTCACTTTGTCTCTACACATCCCTCTCCTCATCCTAGAAGCCTTACCCTAGGAATAAAGCTCTTCAAAGAACCCTTTTGAATCAAACCAAGAAGAGTTTCCCGATTTTAAGGAGATTAAAGATCAATCGAGTCACGTCAGACACAAGGTAAGGGATCCTTCCCCTATCTTTCTTTTTTAAGTACATAATTTTATGTAATTCCATTTAATCTAATATATCTTATGATTGGGGTGTTCTTTTATATTTCTTGTACTGTACTTTTTATGTTCATATGATGAGAGACCCTATTTTCTCTTGTCAATCCATTTTGGATGTTCTGATTGATGCCGTTAGGCTGCCGAATTTTCGTAAAATATCCAATCTATCTCTTTTTTAAGCACTCACCTTTATGTAACTTCTTTCAAGATTCTATTTGTTAGTCTGGAGTATGTTCTTTTATATTACTCCTGTTGTACATTTTATGTTGATACGATGAGGGACCCTATTTGATCTCATCAATCCATTTTTGCAAGATTTAAGTGGCGTCGTAAGGCTGCCGAGTTTTCATATGGGATTTTTCATCTCACTTTTATTTACATGAGATTTATGCTAAATTTTCCACAATTTTATTTGAGTGGTATATGTACTTCCCATTATTCTACTCTTTGTGTAATATACTTTTGTTTATGACTATTTACATCAATGTTGTATTTTCCTTCTTTTATGGGGTGTATGTTTCGTAAGATACCCAAGTCTGTAAGGGAACCTTTCACACTCCTATTTTTAAAAGACTTATTTTTGGTGGGTATTTTAATTCACATATTGTTATGTTGGGATATATTCTTCTATATATTTATTGATGTAAATTTTATGTCCAAGTTATGAGATACAATTTTCTCTCTCATCAACTCTTTTTCTGAATTTTGAAGTGACACCGTTAGGCTATCAAATTTTTGCAAGGAACATCTTAACCCAATTTTGATTATTTGGGATAAACTTGTACTCCTTGAATATGTAATTCTTTGAATATGTGTGAATGACCTCTGATGGTTTTACACTTAATATCCACTTATATGTGGTGTATTCGTTTGTCACACATAATTATGTAATTGATTTATCCTTAATCCAAGGATATCGTATTTTTAAGGGACTTCGTCTCAATATCCTTTCATTGAGGCATATTTCATTTTATACACACCTTTATTTTATACAGTGTATAAACACCTTTGACTTTTAATTTTATACAAAAGGAATCTTTTTCTATGAAGCGTTTTACAAAACAACAAAAAGGAATGTTTCTTTTAACGTACGCGGTGACAATGACCTTTTCTGCCACCGCGAGTATTATTTGGTCTTTGGATTCCTCAATACGCCATAATGTTTTTAAAATGAAATAAATACCATATACTCTTTTATGTATTTTGGTATTGAAAATGGTTTTTATAATAGATTTTTTGTGTCAATATATTTAATTGATATATTGTGCTCAATGTCTGAAATTTTTTCATTCCATTATATTTGTTTTATGTCTTATGACTTTATAATGGTACATTGACATTTGACGAGTGGTTACATGATAAACCATATGACAGGTGGTGCCGTGAGTACCAAGACGGGAGGTTACGTTATAACCTCCAATAAATTGGGTATGGATGTCGGTCGTATGGCTATTCCATTAAGTGATATGTGTGGAAGTCGACCGTATGGTTATTCCATTTATGTTTGTTTATGTCCCAAGTTACCTTTATATGTTATTTGTTCTTTATATGGGTTTTATGGTAATATTTTGATTACAAAAATGGTAAGTAATGATCTTTTATTCAATGAAGAGTATTTTCTACTTCATAAAGGTGAAAAGTATTACTTTGATAAAGTATTCATGGTTTACTGGTTCTTTTGAAAAACTAACAGTTTTCCTTCTTTTTGTTTCCCTTACTGAGCTTTTTATTCTCACCCCAAGTTTTTGAAATGTTTTTCACTGGACATAAAGTGTAATAGGGTCAATGATGGGAAAAAGGAAAAGTCATGCTATCAAAAACATAGAACTAGACATGTTTATTTTTAAGAGTTTTTTTATGGAAACTTAGTAGAAGTGTCTACTTTGTAATCTTTTGAGATGTAATAGTTATGTCATAATTCTCTAAAACTCTATACCTGAAAAGATCCTCAATGTGAATTATTCATTTAATTCAATATTAAGTAAGTTTTAAGGAAGGGGCCTTATATTAGGTATGGATTTTATTATATCATTGTTATCTTGTTTGGGCTGACAAATTATCTTGAAGTTTTTATGGCCATGATGAATAGAATCTTCCACCCATACATAAATTGGTTTTTTGTTTACTTTCTATATTTATTCTTAGTCTACTCCAAACTCAAGATAATAATTCTGAAAATTTTTACATCATCCTATATACACTGAGAAAGAATCATATATATTTCCATGAACATAAATTTTAGTTTTGGACTGGTCAAGCACAACTCTAAAGTCACATCATATAGAATGAGAGTGTGTACATAGACCCATATAATGTGAATGTAGTGTATTATTGGAAATGGAAGAAAATAAATTTTATAAAAAATTGCATTATTTAAATAATTGGATATTATCTGAGGTTCATCCCTGAGCTGTCTAATTTTTCAACACAACTTTCAGGCTTTACCAAATGGGATTGATTTATTAATGGTATCAAACATGTGGGAATGATATCCCTGAGTTTAATAATTGATTGATAATGACTCCAAACATCATCTCACCCAAGACATTTTATGTGTACACAGTGTTTTGTGACACTATTTTTATAGGTGGTGGAATAATGTCGATGCTATGAGGCCAAGATGTAGCATAAGTCTCTTGGTAGTAAAGGCCTCATGAACAGAACTACCCTATTAAATACATAATGTTGGTACATGTTTTTAATTATTTTATGTTATGGAGAAATAATCATTTCAGAGTGATGTATTCTTTGTATATTGATAAAATGTTCTTATAAAATATATTACCAAAGACAAATTTGAATCTCTGGTAGAAGATGTGGGTTGAGTATCTATAGTAAATAGTTCATGTTCTCACATATTCTAGTAGTCATGCAAACAATGTTACAGATATAGTATGCATGAAATGATATACACATGTAGTTTATGTGTTTAGTGATGAGTGTAATATAATGACATTACTAGATGAAATGCATGTTTTTGTTTCATAGAATCTAGAGAAGATGACTCTCATATCGGTTTCAATAGTGTCCACAAATTCGATCTAGAATAGAGATATGTAGTATGAGGATAAATAGTGTTTGGCCCAAAGTGGAAACATTGAATGTGGGGAGTCACCATCTTATTGTAAAGTAAATGATGATGAAATAATCTTTTTCAAGAATCAGTTTGTTATGTAAATGAGCATGTGGGATGAACTAATGCGGTAATTTCTTACCTTGAAGTGTGTGGTGGATTCCCATGTGACCAAAATGTACTGTATCCTATGGTAATAGTGTTGGTCTTCGATAATGGAAAAGGAAATTTTAGGTTTTTTGACATGATACTGCACCTATAAATATGTAATATATGAGCATCACAAACCATGTAGTTTATAATTCCTATTTCCCATTCCGGAAAGAAGTGTGATGATATGAAAATATATTTCAGGGTGGATATCCTCTAGATTCCTCATATTAATGATGTTTTTTGGGTGATTGTAGACATGATGTTGATGGTAGTGAATATCATTACTATTCATGATACTCTCTTAGTGAATCAATTCAAAAACATGTAAGTTTCAAGATATTTTATTTTCATGGGATTCATATTGTATAGATATTATAGTGACCCTTAACTTTTGAACATAACAATACATGATTTTAGGCGTAATAAAATATTAAAATACAAGAAAATAATTGTAATGTCCAGTGTCTTGGATGAATAGTTACATAAAAATAAAAATATAAAACTAAATGAATAAATTTTTTACATAATATTAATAAAGATTGATTATCTTCCATTATGATCATGCCTAATTATAGGATAACCTAAGGAATGCATGAACAAATGGTTGAGATAAAATCTATGTAATGGAACAAGCATAAAAAATAAATATTTAAAACATGAGTTAGGAAATAATTATATAAGAAGTCATGGAACTTGATTGATGATATGGAATAATAACATATAAAAAATTGGATAATTTTAGAATAGATTTGGTGTAAAGATATAGAAACATAAATACGACTTTATAATTATTCAAGGCTCGTTATTCATAGAGGAACACTATTCAAGGTTTAACATTAAGATTGTTTAACATGGAAGCACACGTCTTGGAAAATCTATAAGAACATTGCAAAAAACGTCTCATGAGACTCAAAAATACAAAATTCCTTTGAGACCTATCTAGGATCACACATAATAACATGTTCATCAGTATTATTTCTTCATAAATAACAAACATCATCAATCATATATAAACATAATGGTACACACAGAATGAAATGGGTATCATAATCAAGTCACAATGCATAATAAATGGGTGTATCATATAGGTGTACATGTAATAAAATAATTAAATAATATATGGTCAATCAGAAGTAATAGAAGATATATATCAAGATAAGTGATATCAAATATAGGTTATAACTTTTAAAAATATATTTAAGAATCATTAAAATTAAAAATATTATTCCGGTTTACGGAAAATATCAATGATCATTTAAAATTGAAAAGAGAATATTAATTTATATTAACCAAAAAGTGATCCAAGAAGGTATTCAATATTAAAATATATGTTTTATAAAAATACAAAATGTATTAATAACAGAGTTTATAGTGTATTTTAAAATTGGCAAGAATTTTAGAATTTCCCTGAAAATGTTCCTGCATAATGTGAGGAATTTAGGAGGGAACTTCCTAAAAACATGAATATCCATAAAATAAAATGATGAATTGTTCTTGATAAATGATTTGGTAACATAAACCACAAATTTATAATATGTTTTTAAAATTGAAATCTATCTTTTAATGAGTAAATAGAGGGATAGAGAAACTCAAAGGAAGAATGGAGGTTTGGTAGAATCACAACCCTTATTTTAGATGGTGTTCTTCCCTTGATCATAATGTCATGAATAAAAAAAATTAATTCATTTAATAATATTTCTAGAACCTATTTTACTTTTAACTTTTCTATTATAACCATATTATGTTCTTTTGTGACCTCTTTGATGGGAGAAGAGGGTTAATTTCATTTATGGAGAGCATTTGTTTCTTTGGGTTTTCTAGATTAATTTACTTATATACATGTATGGATAAACAAGAAATATTTTAATGGATGTCCAAAATTAATGTTTTATGTTATTATTGAACATAAAATATATTACATGTTTATAAAATTAATTTGTTTGAGTTAAGTCAAATCATAATATATGTCTATAATGATAATTGTTTTGGTTAAATGGTTGTTTTTTATCAAATCAATCAAATTTTTCTTGTATAAATATCATATTAAAACTGATTTAATTTCATTAAATATATTATAATTCAAATATTATAGTCCTTTTTTAACATAAAATATGATTCCTGACCATAATTGAAGATAGTTAAAACCCATCATCATTGCATTTGATAAATTAACAGATATCATATAATGTATTCATTTATCATCTAAATGCAGGTGAATGGGGATCTGATGATCAATTAAACCATTATAACAAAATAATTTTAGTACACATAATGTACTGGAATAATCAAATCATTTTTATTAGAGGATATGAAGTACAGAAAAGAAAAGAAAGGAACTTGACTGAAAATAAAATAAGAAAAAAGTGGAATATACCACGTAAATTTAACATCTTTGAGATACTCGTTAGGAAATAGATAGTTGTCTTATGACGGGACCAAGATCTACATGACTGGGGGAGAAGATTTTTAGTATATTTTATTACAATTTATACAATTCACAAGTCTTGGTAGGAGTTATGAGAAGAGGTAAAGATGTATAGAATTTATAGAAGAGGAGAGGTGGGGTTTCCCATTATTTTAATAATTAGTATAATATTGGTTTCTAAAATAATATTAATAGTCTTGATTCTTAAAACTAGAAACATTAATGAGATTATTTGAGTTTTATCTAAGGGGTCTCAAATAATCAACGATTTTAGGAATTGTGTTTTTAACTCATAATGTATATAAATGATATGTTACCATATTTCAGTATTAAAAAATATTCATGTATTTAAGAAAAATCCAAAAAATTAACCATAATGATTCTCTGATGTGAGGAATTATAAAATTAGTAACATTTATCAAAAATAATTATCTAAATACTATAAATTTAAATTATTATTTTAGTGAAAAATTAAAATTATAAAATTAAAACAAATTTTATAAATCGTTGAAAAAAATTAAGCTCTCATATAATTATCATGTAATCATATGAAAACAAAATAATAACTTAGGAATTAAATTTATGAAAATAAATATTATTTTAATTTATTAAAAAAATCATAAAATTATAATAATTATACATGAATTATAAAATAACAATATTTAATTATTAATTTTTAGAAATATTTATTCACATTTTCTATGATATAATTATACCATATTGTCACTTATAAGATGCATAATTTTTATTTATTCATTCATTGGGGAGGTTATTATTATATTCTTTAGTTTACTATTATTAAGGGTCTAATTACTTCAATAAAGTTCAAGTTACTACATCATCGATATATGTTAGTTTACATCAATAGATACCATGTATTTCACTCATTCAACATTTATAATGTCATGAAATTTGTTCTAATGAAATATTATGTGATTATAATATAAGAAATAATTAAAATAAGTGAATTAATTTTATTAAACATAGGGTTAATACATTATCTCCTCCATATAAAATTTCTCACTTGAAATTTGATTTTACATTTATATCCATAAATAGGTGTGGGTACTTTTCGTTAATTTATTCTTCTAGTTCCTAATTTTTCTCTTTGTACTTAAGGTTCCACTAAATTACTTTGACTCTGTGAGTATTATTTTTGTGTATAACATTATCTCTATTATCCAATATCTTCACAGATATCCCCTCTTAAGAAAGATAAATCTCCAACTACACCACCTCTAAAGATAGTACATGTGAAGGATCTATTATGTACTTCTTTACGATGGATATCATGAACACATCATGTAAAAAATACATGGTTGGTGTAAGTGCTAATCAATAGGCCACAACTCAAAAATGATAAAGAATATAAAATAACCCAAATTTCCTAGGAAAATGATTTCATTTCATCCAAAATATGATAACCTATATCCCTGGAGATATGCATAGAATACCATGTCTCCAACATTGAACTCAAGGTATCATCGACAACTGTATGGATAATTCTTTTTTTACATTGGTATTACATGAAGTTGAACTGATTGTTTTTTACCTTCTATTCCATTTCATAAACCATTTCATGTCCTAGAAGCTTATGTTCACCATCATCCTCCCAACATGCATGTGTTCTTCACTATTTCCCATAATGGTCTTCAAATGGTTCAATTCAGATGCGTGAGTGGAATGTATCATTGTAAGATAATTTAACTAGTGGAATATGTGAGTCCCACTATACATTTAATTTCATCGAAAATTCTCTCAACATAACATCCATGTTCTAAATATTTCACTTAGATTAGCCATCAGTTTTAGGATTATAGTCCATACTGAAGTTCATATAAGTGATTATATCATGTTGGATTCTTTTCCAAAACCTCAAAGTGATCCTTAGATCTCGATCAGATATAATATCTTGTGGTACTCCATGCTTCCTTAACTCCTATTTGATATATATCTGTGGAAGATTATCCAATGATATTTCCTCTTAAATTTTGATAATGGGTGATATCTTTTTTAAGTCGATCCATAATGACCCATATAGAAATTATTCCTTTGGATGTCAATAGAGGTCCAATGACATGGTCCATTGTAATGTTCTCCCACATCCCTGTTGTTATGGTTATTGGTTCAATAATCCCTTTATAAATTGGTTATTTATCTTTCACTTGTTGACATACTAGGCACTATGATATATTTTCCATAATATCCTTATTCATATTGTTCCACCAAATGGTATCTCAGATATTGCAATACATAATTATGATCCTAGGGTGAAGAGAGAGTATTGAGTTATGTACATCTTTGGGAAGATCTATATTTATCATAGGATCGGATGGTACACATAATCATGACCCAAATATTACAACTCCAATCTCATCAATCTTGGTCATATTGGATTTTCCATTTCTAATAGATTCAACAATTATCAAAATTTCCATATCTTTTCTTTGAGAATTCATTATTTTCAATATGACAGATTGTGAGAAGCCATTTGAAAAATTATTAATGAGGTTCATATATTAATTATTCCCATAACCATCCTATAAAAATATAATAATCCTGGGTATTTCTCAACTCACATAATGGATAAAGATGCATTAAATGCGCTACTTATAGTGTCTTTAACCCTAACTTCCTTAGTAGTTATGTAGTGGATTGAGCATTCACAACCCTTGATGAGGTATAACAATATTCACGGGTGCATGTTATTCTCTATGTATGTGAAAATATATTTGATACTATTAAGATCAGTATATAATATCACATTAATATATAGATATAATGCCGCAAAAATATTAAACCAACAATAACAGCTGCAAACTCCAGATCGAGCATTGAATTTTTTTCTTATAGATCATCACATGTCCTAAGGTGTTGTCTATTACATTATCATTTATCAATATTACACATCCTATGACTCAATCTGTAGCATCACTATGCTCCAAAAAGATTTCTCCATATGTTGTTAGTGTGAGTATTGATGCATATATAAGATTCATTCTAAACACCTCAAAATAGGGTTCACATTCTTCTATCCAGAAATAATTTATGGCCTTTCGTGTCAGAAAGATCATTGAGTTTTCCAATCATGAAAATCACTCCACAAATCATTGTTAATACCATCATAAACCATGGATTTTATAAAACTCCATTATATATGTTTTTATGGACCACTCTTTAATATAATTTGTCTTGGAAGGGTATATAGATATCCCTTTAAATGTGATAACATTCCCAAATTAAGATACTTCCTCGATCTTGTACTAAAATTTAATCTAAATTACATATTGTTTCTCCCTTCACAATGTCTTTATCAATGTATAATAATGTTAATTGAGTTCTTCTTTGATCTTGGAGTATTTAAGAATATCCTTGATAAAAACTTCCACAAATTTTGTCATGAAAATATATAATGAATATATTCATTAGGTCCATATAAATTACAATTGAATTTATGATTCTAAATAAAATCAATATAAACTAATAGTGTCCATAAATTTTTCAACTGGTATTCATGGAAATACATGTAACAGATTTTTTATAAACATATTAATTTCATTTATGACCTCTTTAGGGGTTAATAGGTTTAATTTCCTTTCTTGGGAGCATTAATTTCATTTGTTTTTAAAAATCGGTTTAATTATATTCATGTAAGGGTAATCATGTAAGATGAGAATTGTCATCCAAAATTGATGTTGAAAGTTACTATCTAACATTAAAAATAATACATGGTTATAAAATTAATTTGTTTATTTGGAGTGAAGTTAAATACTTATATACAACGTTAATGATAACTATGTTGGTAAATTGGAAGTATTTGGTCACATCAAACAAATATTTAATTATAAATATTATCGTTAGAAAAATATTTCAATACAATGAATAAGTTGTTATAAATTTATTACAGTCTATTTCAAAAATAAATGTTTTTTCAGGAAAACAATTAAATACGGTAAAAGAAATTTTAAATCATTTTTCCACGAATGTGATAAATTAATGCATCTCAGATGTTGTGTCATTTCTACTATAAAATTTGTGGAAAAGGGAGATGATGATGAATTATTCCATTATCATAAGAATATTAAACTTCATATATGGTAATGGAGTTATCCTAACAATTGGTTTAATGGAGGCGAGGAACAAAATTGAAAGAATCCAACAATAAAGAAAATAATTAAGTGAGAAGCAGAGTTATCTTCTTGAATTTATTATCATCCTGACCCACTTTATGGAAGAGGAATTTTTATTTTGAAGAGACCAAGGGCCACTAGACTTGGGGAGGAGCTTCAGGGGAGATTTTAGTAGAATTTCTAGATGATACAAGGATTTTAAGGAGGGAAAAAAATATGTATAAGGTGGTAGTATTTATTATGGAGGATAGGAGGGGTTTCCCATTATTTTAATCCTTAGATTAAAAAATTTTCTGAGGACTATGAAAAATATTCATTCTCATGAACTACAAAGTAATGAGAGCATGTGATTCCAAACTAAGGGTCTTAATAGTCAATATTATGTTTGGAATAATTTGTTTAAATAATAATGTATATATACATTAAATTCTTATATATCAGTATTCATTAGAAATTCATGTATTTTTTAGAAATACAAAAAATTCACCCAAACCAGTTTTTGATTTGTAGAAGTAGAAAATGAAAAACATTTTTCAAATATAATTTTCAAAATATGAGAACTAAAATTTTTAATTAAATAATAATTTATTTTAAACATGCAAATATTAAAATTAAAATTTCTATTATAACACATTAAAAAATAAATTTAGTGTCCTAAATTTATATTATTATCATAGGACATCAGAATAAAAATTGATGAACCAATTTAATGAAAATATATTTTCTTTTAATTTATTAAATTAATCATAAAATTTTAATTAAATATATATGAGTAATAAAAATACCAACACATAATTTATTATTTGTAACAATGTTTATTTACTTATACAATGAAATAATTATACCATATTGCCACTAATAAGATGAATAAATTTTATTTGTACATTCACTTATGGGTTACTGTTACATTAGAAATTTCATTATACATATGTGTCACATTATTATTCCAATGGTCAAGTTTCTACTTCATAAATATATGTTTCATAACATAGAGAAATAAATTTTTTTCACTCCTAATAAATTTTTATTGTTTTTATTGGGTTATATAAGTAATATTTTTTCATTATAATATAAGGAATAATTATAAAAAGATAATTCCATTGATAATTCATTAGGACATTGTAGATTCAATCCATGACTCACACATTATATTTTTATTCTCAATGGTCTAATAGATGGAACATGGTAAACAAGTTTTAATATTTATGTATTTCAACCTATAGATGACTCTGATGTCAGAGCATCCTATAAAGGTGCTTGAGGATATTCATTAAGCGTGAGTCTTTGATTTCTATGGGTCTTTTTAGAATCACCTAAAATTTTATGAGTTCTCCTATAATAATTTTTATCAGGTGAATATTTATAAGCAATCATAGGAAGAACATTAACTAACACCATGCTGATAAAATATATATTAGATAGATGAATGTGTGCCAGAGGTGTGGGGACATTGTCTCATCCAGTAGATTTCAGAGCCTATTTCATTGATTATGAGGAGTTTGATAAAATATTTATTTGGAATGAAGATGTATTTTGAAATAGTTTGATGAAATCTATAGATTGTATATGGTGATCATGTGTTCCTTTAGGTGTTTCCAATATTGGTTCACTGTAGGATTTTGAGGTAGGGAATGTTGGTTCCTTGATTTTTTATACTATTTGAGGTTGTAGAGAGAGTCAAGTGGATGGATTATCAATTATCTATTTCAAAGAGGTAAAATTTGATTCATGATTTATTTAATGTTTCACAGTTTCAATGAAATCACCCCAAACGTTGTCATGTGATCTATGAGGATGATGTTGATCTCGAGTTTGCTGCTTCCTTTGACGAGCATCAGATCATTGGTTTGGATGAAATAGAGAATGTATTGTGGAGAAGTCCATTATCATTAGTTTGAGTATTTTAAAAATATGGTTCTATCTAGGAGGATAAATATTAAATAGAAGAGGATATAAATTCCCAATGGACTAATCTTTTTCAATAGTAATATTATAAATGATTCGTAGTATAACTCAATGATGAGCTATTATATAGTACATATATTATAAGATACCGAATTTTTTGGGAAATAACTCAAGTTCATTAAAAATAATTTTCTCATATATTTATTATTTCGTATTTGGGGATTTTATTTGGGATATTCTTAGTGAAATTTAATATTTTTGGCTTTAAAAGGGGAAGTGTACCGTTGTTGCACAATTTACCAAACCATTATCATATCCTAGCAAATAGTTCGAACCTAAACAGTGGGGTTTCTCGTTATAAGCATGATGTTTCCTAAAATGATCTCCATATTAGGAGTAACAATATGAAGACACTTTATATATCTTAATGGTTATGAAACATGGTTAGGAATAAATGTGTCCCTCAAATACAAAACAATGTACCTATGATTTGAAGCACCTAAAAATTCACAAAAAAATTCATGAACCCCCATTTTATATCCCTAAACCCATACCTTGCCCCTAAAACATTTCACCTCCTTCGTGGAGGATCTAGGTGAATTCCATGTAATTAAAATATCCATTATAGGTTCATTGATGATCATTTTTTTAGATCTAAACCTCTTAGGGTTTGTGGATTCATCCCGATTAGATCTATATATATACGACACATATTTTAGAATAAAATTGGTTTTTTTATTGACAGAAAAAGAGAGTTTTGTTCTTGGATTAATGTATACATATTCATATTATCATGGATATTTTATTCATTGTAAATTATTCTCATCACTGTCTTCATTGTTGTTACAACTCAATTAGTGATTTTTATTGGTGAGGGTTTACATTTAATGTTGGGTTTGGTATTCTAATTTCAAATACCATAGTCTTTATTTTCTATTTCATGTATGTGTTGTAAAATTTTGTTAGCATGTTTGATAATATAATATTGAATTGAAGAAATTAATTGATTAATAATTTTATGGATTTTTTATAATTGGATTAATTATTTGGAAAATTAATTAATGGGGTATTGGGATTATTGAATTGGATTAATTAAATATTGAATTAATTAATGAGAAATTGCGGTTGTATATTTAGTTAAATAATGAGTTTTGAAATAACTAATAAATATTTTATTATGTGGTTTACGTAGCCATAACTAGTTAATTGGTAGTATGAATTTAATATTGGAATACCATTGGAGGAAAAGAAATCACAACTCATGCCACCTATATTTCAAAAATTTCATCTAATTTATGTGGGTCCTATAGTATCTCAACCTCTGGTTGTAGTGTGATCACCAATATCTGGATCCTATCAACTTATTCTTCCCCATCCACATTGAAATGACTATGATTGTGTTATCTCACCTCATTTCCAAGTCATCATAAGGTGCCTTCATTTTGGGATATTCTCCATCGATTGGATCATCATGTGCCACTGAGTTTTCTATCTCCTACTATTTCATTGAAACTGAAGTCCTCATTAGATGGTGGATGTTAGGATTTATTAGATCCACCCTTCCCCTTTTCAGATGCATCGACTCAACTAAAATCTAAATCAACTTCTATGTTCTGAATTAAAAAACATCATGTTCATTTATTTCATGAATGTTACAAATCATGTGATCTAGGATTACCTAAAATGATCACTTCACAAAAAAATTGTAGTAGAGTTTGTTAAGGATTTATATGTTGATTTATCAAAGCCTTTGAGCCCCCGCATCAGATTCATTGTCAGATGTATGTTTTTTTATTCAGTTGTTCATTGGAGGATCATTCTTGGAGGGATCGATATCAGGATCTAGTGTGGGATTATCTTCTTGGACCACCACAAAAATGTCATTTTTTTCTTTTCATGATTTGGCACTATGTGGGTTTATTCACATATGTGGGTGAATAGACTCGTCGTCTTGATTAGGTGTAAGAACATCTGATTTGTGTGGAAATAGATTTCTCCTAGCCCCTCATAGATAGCCTTCATACCAGGGTTGAGGGATCAGAGGAATGATCTTTAGATATTATATAAAACAATTTTTTCCGATATTGTAACACCTAATGTTTTTGTTGACATTTTTTAAAGAATAAAATAAATTAACATTTATTTATTTTCCTGAACTACGTAAAACATTACATTATCATTACATCGAGTCGGTGTATATTACATGTATTATAGACTTCATATATGTTACAGACAATATTAAAATTGTGTATGTAAAATAAATGAATTACATGGCATACATTAACTGTAATAATGATGTTTCTATGAATCATCACTTTACTTTTATAAATATTTTATTGAGATAATTATAAACTAACTATTAAATATAGATATATTATTATAAATATTGAATTTTAAAATATTTTTTTATAATTTTTTATAAGAATAGAAAAAATTAATACTGAAGTATATTTCATTGGTAAAGTCCATATATGTTTAAAAAACAATTTTCTCAAAAAACACTATTTATAATATACATATGGGAAAAATAATAAAATAAAATTAAAATAATTTATAAATAAAAATATTTAAAATGAAAATAATTTCATAATTTATAATACATAAATTAGCTTAGGATGAGTTTCTGGGATTTTTCTGAGTAACATCATTTTTTGGATTAAAAGTGATAAATACTAGATTTTAATTAAAAATTAATTTTTCATATAAATTAATTAAAAATATATTTTATACTTTAAGTGGATTTAAATTTTAATAATATAAAATTTATATCAATTAATTCAATTTTGTTAATTGTGTTCAATTTCCATTTAAACATGGTTTTAAAAACCTTTAAAACATCTGAACGTTTTTACATTAAAACACCACATTGTTATCCTAAATATGGGACTAGTATTTAAATTATTTCTTCGAAATATTAAAATATAATTTAGAAATATAGATTAAATATATTTATATTGAAAAAATTACATTTTCAAATAATAAAAATAATTATTATTATAAAAAATTAATAATGAATGTGAATAAAATTACTTATAATGATTATGTGAAAGTTAGATTACCAAGTACTAAACAATAAAATTATGACCCAAAATGACATAGAAACTTGTAGAAACCCGATTTCATACACTATATTCATAAATTATAATACCATTATATATTTTTTATTGTTTTTATGGTAAATACATTTGTACATCTAACTTGTTTCTGTAGAGACCTGAAGCCTGACATACATGGACATTACATTACATTTGCGGAATACTTAGTACATAACAAAAACACACACACAAGGATCATAATAGTTTAGTGTCTTTGGAAACTCGAAATATAATTTTCTAATCTTGGTGATAGATCTTCAACATCTCCCATAAAGATCATCCTTTTTTTTATACCTAAAACCTTTATTTATATCCTAGGTAAAAGTAAACATAAAAGGGTGAGCTCAAATGCTCAGTAAGGGTAAACAAAATAAATATCAATCACATCATATACATAAGCACATAACTTTTGGAAATCTTAACCTGTAAAAGAGATCATAATTTCATAACCAGGGATAACTCATGGCAGTGAAATGTAATCACAATAATCATAACATAAAACATTAAACTTTGTGGCATGCACACATAATCATAGATAATCATTTCATGTTAGTCAAGACTCATTGCCAAGACAATCTTAGTGGACAATGTCCCTTTCTGAACCGAGTCACCCTCGTTTCAGTCCTGTTTCACTGAACCGGTATAACCTACCATTCCTGCCATGTCTATCTCATGAGATATGAAATCATTACCCAATGCATTGGAGGGAGATATAGGTACCACCCATCTCATAATGATACCATTCTTATGTGTGCCACAAAATCATAAACCATACATCATTGCATAACCCATGTAATAACAATGGGATTCTTAAACATCATGACATCATAAAACAATTCATATAAGATAAAGGAATTCATAAAAATAATTCCATCACAACATAATCAAATAAATGTAATAATAGGGATAGAAACAGAACCCTATATTATCTTAGATGGAAAATAATTTTTATAAAACACTTGAACTCCATTCTTGAGGAAAATATCCTTTCTACTTCAAAAACACTTTTCCTTTCTGAACATGTCATACAATTCTAAACTAAAAGAAGTTGATTAAAAATAAACATGAAAACTTGTAAGGGGATATTCTTGGAAATAATGTTTTAAAAATCCATTCATGCCGTATAAGTTAAAAGAAAACATTCTTCTCGTACTTTTGTCGGAAAAGTCAAAAAGTATCTCGTACGAAACACGACAAAATATTCCTTTCATATCTTTTACTAAAATTCACCGAATGGTAAAATTGGATATAAAATATTGTAGAATGATTTAAATATTACATATTGAGGAAACATGGATGTGGATGATAAAATACACCCCAGTAAATACTAAAGTATAAACAAATTCGGATAAAAATGAGATTGTGATATTTCCCTTACCTTAGGTCCGACTTGCTTTGTAAGTGTACGAATCCTCCTATATAATGATTTAAATCATGTTATTGACTTATTCCAGAATCATATTCATTGTTATTATATCATATATGGTCCACTTTTGACTTTATATTACCCGTTCTTTTGTAAATTAATGTTAAAGTAGCGTTTTGGGTAAAATCGTCTCATTTGTCGTTCCTGTTTTTAACTTGTAATTATTAATATGATTACTTGGGACATGATTACTTATATACAGAATGTAAAACATGATTTATATATAATATATATTCAGAATATATATATATATATATATATAATATATCGATAAATGGAATGAAATACACCGTTCATGGAGACGGTAGTCCGTACGTACGCATGAACGCTGTTTTCGTTTCCATATTGAATTGAATGGAATTAATTAGATGATATACATATAAATATACATAAATACAGTAGATTTATTATTTCATATATTTAATTAGTACTTATTATATATACTTTATAATCATTCATGAATGGTTAATCATTGAGAATGAATCTCATCGCGCCGTGGAGACGGTAGTCCGTACGTACGCATGAGCGATGATATCGTTCCCATGGTCGTGGAATTGTGTTGAAGTGTATGTATACTATTTAAGAATCAATATCACTTTATAATAATCTTATATAGTTACTCATTACACCATTATACCCATCCAATTAAGGTGGTGGCGGAAAATAGATTACACCACGGCGTGGAGACGGTATTACGTACGTACGCACGCGTGGTGATTTCCTTTTTCCGTAGGATGGATAGAAGGTTAATTAGGTCTGTTTAATACTTATAATAACATATGAGTATATTAGTGATACTGATGTTATTACTTCATAATGAAACAACTAAAGAAGAAGAAGTGGAAGAAGAAATAAAGATGAAAGAATCGGTAACGGACATTACCTCTTCTTTGAAGTGCTTCTTTGAGACCTTCTTTTAGGGAACTAAAATTGGTCTTTGAGGAAGACCAGAACCTCTAGGTTGTTTCTAAGGAAGTGGATAGGAGAATTTGGTAGGGGTTGGACGAGCTTGAATGCTCAATGTTGTGTGAGGAAGAGAGGGAGGAGGTACCCTTTTATAAGGGAGGAGGGGAGCTCCTTTGGAAAAACGAAAATGATTATTTTATAATAAGGTCAAGTTCGGTTTTAAATAGCTCCAAATTGATTTATTTCGAGTCTAAGGTGGGGATGAGTCGAAATAATCTCATACAATAGAATTTAGACAAGTTTAGGTTCCTATTTTATCCTTATCATTTAGATTTAACATTAAGTTAAATAATTTTACTTTTACCGTGTCTTCTTGTGTTCTTACATTATAAGGTTAATATACTTACTATAAGAAGCCAAACGAACCAAAAATTGTTTATTATTAATATATATAACCTTATATAAGTCATGTGGCCTAACCGTAGATTTTTAGGAATAAAATAACAATTAATAATATAATATTTGTTTTAAAAACTATTTTATATCAATTTTGACACTATTTAGTAATTGATTTTTGTGAAAATCATAACAAAATGATAATTTAGAAAAATGTTAATTAAATCAATACTAACATGTCATATAAACCTAGAAAATTAGTGTAATGCATAAAAAGTCTGAAATTATTTTTATTTGGGTATTTATAACATCAATTATGTCAATATTTCATTAATAAGATAATTACTGCATCATCGTTGTGTCATAAATAAATTAAATTATTTAAAGTATAAAAATTACAAATAAAATACCATTATGTAGGAAATAGTTTTATCTTTCTAATGAATATTTATAGTCGAAATTATATTATTTATAACCCTATTTTAAAAATGCTTTAGTAAATAAACTTTGATTTTAACTCTTTTAACTCTTCTTTGAATTAAATAATAATAAATGTCCTAATCTAATCCAAGTGGGCCTAAATGATAATATTTTATACTTAAGGTTGTTTTTGGTCGACATACACTTGTCCAATAGGATTAGGACATGTGTTAGGGTAATATTAATATCATTTTTACCCTTAATTACCCTATTTACTTTTAACCGTGGTAAATAAAAGTAAAAAGTTATTATTCACCAAAAATTATTTTCATCTCAGTGAACCACATTTTACATACTGACATCAACCGTGTCTCTCGGATTTTTGAAATTACATTCACAGAAGTTTTAAAATTAAGATTTATGAAAAAATTAATTTTTTTAACTACCACTTAGTAGTTTAACTATTCATCAAAAATTGAAGTTTTTCAGAAAAATGCCAAAATTTCAGCCTAAGATATAATTGATATTCCGAATTCAAAAATGATTTCTATTTTACAAAATTCCCAACATATAAGTTTTGTTAATTAATTTTATAATTAATTTCCGCTGTCACAACAAATAGCGTCTTTTTAAGAGATAATAACTATCAAAAGATTAACACTTGTTTATGTCTGGTGTAAATGTGAAATTACATCCAATGACCAACATTATATTGAATTGTAAAAAGTTATTCTAAATATACTTTAAAACCACTCAAATTAATAATTTATCACTATTAATTATTTCGAATAAAAAAGTTGTTTTTAATTAAAATTTAGTAATTTTCACTATTCATCAAAATATGAAAGTTATCCGAAAATCACAAAAATTTCACCATAAGCTAATTTCGATATTCTGAATCCAAAAATGAAGTCCATTTTGAAAAATAAAATTTACAAAATTTCAAAAAGTGGTTATTACTATTCATAACGGCTAGTTTTAATAATATTTTAATAGCATATCGTTGTTTAGTGAAACTCGTTATTGCGTACTACACACGCTATCGAGGAAGGTCGCGATTGCGTGTAATGGAAAGCAAGTCAATGATGCGTGTTGTGAAAGCTTATTTTGGTGTAGCGTACCACACAAGACATTAATGAAATTAAAAAGAATATTTTTCATAAAATTTCGGGGTGTTACATTCTACCCCCCTTAAAATGAATTTCGCCCTTGAAATTCATCGGGGTTATAAATGGTTTACAATTCGAATGTTTCTTTAATATAAACCCACATGGTAAAAAGGAATACTAAAACCAATCTTTAAAAATGAATGTATGAAACGTAACGGTTACCCAAATAAACTAATCACTGGGTTTCCACATAGGTGAAAATATGGATATGGAAGAAAACTCTAACCATCATGTTCTGATGGAGAGTGGTAGAGAACATGGCTATGGAAAAAGCCAACAATCACAAATCCATAAATTTGTGACGATCTAAGGTACCATCTGATTAATCAGATATAAGAGCACTAGGACAACATTTTTGGTTTTCAAGATCATTTCCCTAATGTTGATGAAACTGGAATTAGAAGAAATACTTTCATGATTTTGGTATAGTCTCACTGTTTTTCATTCTTTGGACAATTTCCACTTCATCTCTTAAATAAATGAAGATGAATTTGTCATTCGTGATGTGTTAGCAGATCATGTGATAGAATTATGGTTCATTCCATCTGTCTTAAACAAGATGTTAGAAAAGTTATCAAAAAATACATAAGTCCATCTATAGTGAGATTAATCATATATGGTTCCTAAAATGGACTTTATACTTCATATATCATACTGCTTAATATAATAAAACTAGTTTCTACTAAACAGGGACTTCTTGTAGGCCAGTGGTAGGAGATAAAGGCCAGTCGCACTTCGGTTGTGGGTTCGATTTCCACAGCCTTGTCCGACGCGATGGGCTGTCGCCCGTCCTACAGGTTGTCCTTTTTCTAAAGCTATATTACTATAACAACCCATCAATAATATCGAAAAACGTTTTATCCTAACTTATGTCCAACATAATCCATTCTAATCTTTAGGCTTATCTAAAATACTTAGGTCCAAGCTCATAGTATAAAGAAAATGATTACTTGAAATGTCACAGAACAATCATGTGAATTCCATCATTTATCCCCTATATATCATAATATATATCTTGTTGGTCAAATTACAAACATGTAAATACCTTAATCATGTATTTTATTCAAGAATGAATACCAATTGAACCTTAGTGAAAACATGAATGCAGTTAAAAGTTAACACTTTCCACATACCAAAATCCTCAAAATTCTATATACTCAAACCATGATATCACTTAGTCCTTATATCAATCATGAGCTCATGAATACTGTTAAACATTTCATTTTCTTGTTTTCCCTTCATTATGCGAATATCATCTTATTTCCAAAAATATCTCAATCACTTTGAATACCACATTAGACCAACACATAAATATTCCAATACATTATGATACAACATTATTTTGGAATCCCATTACATAAACACTTAATCATTCCACCACATCGTTGTCATATTCAACATCGCCAATAGTGATCGCATGTGACTTCCCTTTGTCCTTTGCCTTAAGTGGTTGCTCATGTTGATCATCACTAACCCTTGGATTAGGGAATTTATTAGCCTAATGCCCCATTTCCTTTCACTTGAAGCATTGAAGTGTTGGTGGTGCGTTCTCTGCAGTGTTTGATTTATTCACATCATTAGAAACCCTTTTTCCATTACTTCAACACTCAGATACTCGATGACCTTCTTTTCCACACTTAAAACATTTTCTAGTCCCTTTAAGACAATCTCCACCATGCTTCTTTCCACACTTTGTGCATAAGGAAACATTCATCTTCTTTTCACCATTATTCTGAGATTTCTCCTTGAACTCCATCTTTTGTTTCTTTTTAAAACCATGAGATGGATATGTAACACCAACTTACATTTCTACCTTGATAGAACAACACACAATTTCTTCATAGCTACTGAAGTCTCTTATAGCTAATACCCTTCAAAGACTTGGTTTTAAGCCACTGAAAAATAGATCAACTTTACATTCAGGTTGGATGATAATGCCAGATGCATACCTTGCAAGTCTTGTAAAATTTTCTTTATATATACCAACAGATTCATCAACCTTTTGCTTTAGTTCAATAAACTCCTTATCCATCTTTGTTCGAAGAATACGAGGGAAGTACTTATTGAAAAATAAGTTCTTGAACTCATCCCATTCCATGGACTCAATTTCATCCCTTTGCCTTGTATTCTTAATAAGATTCCACCATTGATCAGCATCACCTTCCAAACGATACACTGCTAAGATGACTTTATCATGTTCAGAACATTGAAGAACTGAAAATATCTTTTCAGTGGTACCGATCCATTGTTCACCAACAAGTGGATCAGAAGACCCACTGAAAGAAGGTGGACGTTGCCTCATGAAGGACTCAATAGAATATTGTTCCCTTCTCTGCTCATTTGGAAGTCTAGAATGATTCATAGCTTGTGTAAGTATAGCAATAAGATTTTTCACTCCATCTCCCATAACATTTGTTTGTTCAGGAGGATAATCATTGCGTTGTCCATTGCATTGATCAACACGGTTCCTTCGGGTTCCAGCCATTCTCTAAAACCCAAAAAGAATAGTGTGAGAGGAAAAAATCATGCTAGGGAAAACAACATAATAAAGGGGGAGTACCTTCAATATCTAACATCTTAGGTTTAATTCTATGATCGTTAGAATAATTCTAGTACTATAACCTATACATATACTTATCCTTAGGGACATCCCTAGACATACCTTAGAAATATCTCTAGGGATCTCACTAACGTTTTCGCATCCTAGTTTCCAAAGGTTGACTAAACCTTTCCTCTGATACCAACTGTAGAGACCCGAAGCCTGACAAACATGGACATTACATTACATTTTCTGAATACTTAGTACATAACAAAAACACACACACAAGGATCGTAATAGTTTAGTGTCTTTGGAAACTTGGAATATAATCTTCTAATCTTGGTGATAGATCTTCAACATATCCCATAAAGATCTTCCTTTTTTTATAACTAAAATCTTTCTTTATATCCTAGGGAAAAGTAAACAAAAAAGGATGAGCTCAAATGCTCAGTAAGGGTAAACAAAATAAATATCAATCACATCATATACATAAGCACATAACTTTTGGAAATCTTAACCTGTAAAAGAGATCATAATTTCATAACCTGGGATAACTCATGGCAGTGAAATGTAATCACAATAATCATAACATAAAACATTAAACTTTGTGGCATGCACACATAATCATTGAAAATCATTTCATGTTAGTCAAGACTCATTGCCAAGACTATCTTAGTGGACAAAGTCCCTTTCTGAACCGAGTCACCCTCGTTTCAGTCCTGTTTCACTGAACTGGTATAACCTACCATTCCAGCCATGTCTATCTCATGAGATATAAAATCTTTACCCAATGCATTAGAGGGATATATAGGTCCCACCCATCTCATAATGATACCATTCTTATGAGTGCCACAAAATCATAAACCATAAATCATTGCATAACCCATGTAATAACAGTGGGATTCTTAAACATTATAAAAACAATTCATATAAGATAAAGGAATTCATAAAAATAATTCCATCACAACATAATCAAATCAATGTAATAATAGAGATAGAAACAGAAGCCTATATTATCTTAGATGGAAAATAATTTTGATAAAACACTAGAACTCCATTCTTGAGGAAAATATCCTTTCTACTTCAAAAACACTTTTCCTTTCTTAACATGTCATACAATTCTAAACTAAAAGAAGTTGATTAAAAATAAACTTGAAAACTTGTAATGGAATCTTCTTGGAAATAATGTTTTAAAAATCCATTCATGCCGTATAAGTTAAAAGAAAACATTCTTCTCGTACTTTTGTCGGAAAAGTCAAAAAGTACCTCGTATGAAAAACAACAAAATATTCCTTTAATATCCTTTACTAAAAAGTCATCAAAGGGTAAAATTGGATATAAACTATTATAGAATGATTTAAATATTACATATTGAGGAAAAGTGGATGTGGATGATAAAATACACCCCAGTAAATACTAAAGTATATACAATCTCGGATAAAAATGAGATTGTGATATTTCCCTTACCTTAGGTCCGACTTGCTTTGTAAGTGTTCGAATACTCCTGTATAATGATTTAAATCATGTAATTGACTTATTCCAGAATCATAATCATTGTTATTATAAAATATATGGTCCACTTATGACTTTATATTACCCGTTCTTTTGTAAATTCATGTTAAAGTAGCGTTTTGGGTAAAATCGTCTCATTTGTCGTTCGTGTTTTTAACTTGTAATTATTAATATGATTACTTGGATCATGATTACTTATATCCAGAATGTAAAACATGATTTATATATAATATATATTCAGAATATATATATATAATATATCAATAAATTAAATGAAATACACCGTTCATGGAGACGGTAGTCCGTACGTACGCATGAACGCTGTTTTCGTTTCCTTATTGAATTGAATGGTATTAAGTAGATGACATACATATAAATATACATAAATCATGTATCATTATAATGTCATATATTTAATTATTACTTATTATATATACTTTATAATCATTCATGAATGGTTAATCATTGAGAATGAATCTCATCGCGTCGTGGAGACGGTAGTCCGTACGTACTCACGAGCGATGATATCGTTCCCATGGTCGTGGAATTGTGTTTAAGTGTATGTATACTATTTCAGTATCAATATCACTTTATAATAATCATATATAGTTACTCACTACACCATTATACCCATCCAATTAAGGTGGTGACGGAAAATAGATTACACCACGGCGTTGAGACGGTATTCCGTACGTACGCACGCGTGGTGATTTCATTTTTCTGTTGGATGGATAGAAGGTTAATTAGGGTTGTTTCATACATATAATAACATATCAGTATACGAGTGATACTGATGTTATTACTTCATAATGAAACAACTAAAGAAGAAGAAGTGTATGAAGAAATAAAGATGAAAGAATCGGTAACAGACATTACCTCTTCTTTGAAGTGCTTCTTTGAGACCTTCTTTTAGGGCACTAAAATTGGTCTTTGAGGAAGAACAAAACCTCTAGGATGTTTCTAGGGAAGTGGATATGAGAATTTGGCAGGGGTTGGCCGAGCTTGAAGGCTCAATGTTGTGTGAGGAAGAGAGGGAGGAGGTGCCCTTTTATAAGGGAGGAGAGGGGCTCCTTTGGAAAAACTAAAAATATTATTTTATTATAAAGTCAAGTTCGGTTTTAAATAGCTCCAAATTTATTTATTTCGAGGCTAAGGTAGGGATGAGTAGAAATCCTCTCATCCAATATAATTTGGAAAAGTTTAGGTACCTATTTTAACCTTATCATTTAGATTTAACATTAAGTAAAATAATTTTACTTTCACCGTGTCTTCTTGTGTTATTACACTATAAGGTTAATAAACTTACTATAAGAATCCAAACGAACCACAAATGTTTTATGTAGGAAATATTTTTATCTTTATAATGAATATTTATAGTCGAAATTATATTATGTATAACCCTATATTAAAAATCTTTTAGTAAATAAACATTGATTTTAACTCTTTTAACTCTTATTTGAATTAAATAATAATAAATTTCCTAATCTAATCCAAGTGGGTCTAAATGATAATATTTTACACTTAAGGTTTTTTTTGGTCAATATAAACTTGTCCAATAGGATTTGGACATGTGTTAGGGTAATATTAATATCATTTTTACCCTTAATTACCCTATTTACTTTTAACCGTGGTAAATAAAAGTAAAAAGTTACTATTCACCAAAAATTATTTTCATCTCATTGAACCACATTTTACTTATTGACATCAACCGTGTCTCTCGGATTTTTTAAATTCCATTCACAGAAGCGGTAAAATTAAGATTTATGAAAAAATTAATTTTTTTGACTATCACTTAGTAGTTTCACTATTCATCAAAAATTGAAGTTTTTCAGAAAAATGCCAAAAATTCACCCTAAGCTATAATTGATATTCCGAATTAAAAAATGATTTCTATTTTACAAAATTCCCAACATATAAGTTTCATTAATTAATTTTATAATTAATTTCCACTGTCACAACAAATAGCGTGTTTTTAAGAGATAATAACTATCAAAAGATTAACACTTGTTTATGTCTGGTGTAAATGTGAAATTACATCCAATGACAAACATTGTATTGAATTGTAAAAATATATTCTAAATATACTTTAAAACCACTAAAATTAATAATTTATCACTATTAATTATTTCGATTAAAAAAGTTGTTTTTAATTAAAATTTATTAATTTTCAATATTCATCAAAATATGAATGTTATCCGAAAATCACCAAAATTTCACCCTAAGCTAATTTCGATATTCTGAATCCAAAAATGAAGTCCATTTTGAAAAATAAAATTTACCAAAATTTCAAAAAGCAGTTATTACTATTCATAACGACTAGTTTTAATAATATTTTAATAGCATATCGTTGTTTAGTGAAACTCGTTATTGCGTACTACACACGCTATCGAGGAAGGTCGTGATTGCATGTAATGGAAGACAAGTCAAGGATGCATGTTGTGAAAGCTTATTTTGGTGTAGCATACAACACAAGACATTAATGAAATTAAAAATAATATTTTTCATAAAATTTCGGGGTGTTACATTCTACCCCCCTTAAAATGATTTTCGCCCTCGAAATTCTTCAGGGTTATAAATGGTTTACTATTCGAAAGTTTCTTTAATAGAAACCCACATCATAAAAAGGAATACCAAAACCAATATTTAAAAACGAAAGTACGAAATGTAACAGTTACCCAAATAAACTAATCAGTGGATTTCCACATAGGTGAAAATATGGATATGGAAGAAAACTCTAACCATCATGTTCTAATGGATAGTGGTAGAGAACATGGATATGGAAAAATCCAACAATCACAAATCCATAAATTTTTGATGATCTAAGGTACCATCTGATTAATCAGATATAAGAGCACTAGGAGAACATTTTTGGTTTTCAAGATCGTTTCCCTAAAGTTGATGAAATTGGAATTAGAAGAAATACTTTCATGATTTTGGTATAGTCTCACTGTTTGTCGTTATTTGGACAATTTCCACTTCATCTCTTAAAGAAATGAAGTTGAATTTTTCATTCGTGATGTGTTAGAAGATCATGTGATAGAATGATGGGTCATTCCATCTATCTCAAAAAAAATGTTAGAAAAGTTATCAAAAAATACATAAGTCCATCTATAGTGAGATTAATCATATATGGTTCATAAAATGGACTTTATACTTCATATATCAAACTGCTTAATATAATAAAACTAGTTTCTACTAAACAGGGACTTCCTGTAGGCCAGTGGTAGGCGATAAAGGCCAGTCGCATTTCGGTTGTGGGTTCAATTTCCACAGCCTTGTCTGACACGGTGGGCTGTCGCCCGTCCTGCAGGTTGTCCATTTTCTAAAGCTATATTAATATAACATCCCATAAATAATATCAAAAAATGTTTTATCCTGACTTATGTCCAACATAATCCATTCTAATCTTTAGGCTTATCTAAAATAATCCGGTCCAAGCTCATAGTATAAAGAAAATGATTACTTGAAATGTCACAGAACAATCACATGAATGCCATCATTTATACCCCATATATCATAAGATATATCTTGTTGGTCAAATTACAAACATGTAAATACCTTAATCATGTATTTTCTTGAGGAATGAATACCCATTGAACCTTAGTGAAAATATGAATGCAGTTAAAAGTTAACACTTTCCACATACCAAAATCCTCAAAATTCTATATAATCAAACCATGATATCACTTAGTCCTTATATCAATCATGAGCTCATGAATACTGCTAAACATTTCATTTTCTCGTTTTCCCTTCATTATTAGAATATCATCTTATTTCCAAAAATATCTCAATCACTTTGAATACCACATTAGACCAACAAATAAATATTCCAATACTTTATTATACAACATTATTTTGGAATCCCATTACATAAACACTTAATCATTCCACCACATCGTTGTCATATTCAACATCGCCAATAGTGATCGCATGTGACTTCCCTTTGTCCTTTGCCTTAAGTGGTTTCTCATGTTGATCATCACTAACCCTTGGATTAGGGTATTTATTAGCATAATGCCCCATTTCCTTTCACTTGAAGCATTGAAGTGTTGGTGGTGCGGTCTCTGTAGTGTTTGCTTTATTCACATCATTAGAAACCCTTTTTCCATTACTTCGACACTCAGCCGCTCGATGACCTTCTTTTCCACACATAAAACATTTTCTAGTCCCTTTAAGACAATCTCCACCATGCTTCTTTCCACACTTTGTGCATAAAGAAACATTCATCTTCTTTTCACCATTATTCTGAGATTTCTCCTTGAACTCCATCTTTTGTTTCTTGTCAAAACCATGAGATGGATATGTAACACCAACTTACATTTCTACCTTGATAGCACAACCCACAATTTCTTCATAGCTACTGAAGTCTCTTATAGCTAATTCCCTTCGAAGACTTGGTTTTAAGCCACTGAAAAATAGATCAACTTTACTTTCAGGTTGGATGATAATGCCAGATGCATACCTTGCAAGTCTTGTAAAATTCGCTCCGTATATACCAACAGAATCATCATCCTTTTTCTTTAGTTCAAGATACTCCTTCTCCATCTTTTTTCGAAGAATACGAGGGAAGTACTTATTGAAAAATATGTTCTTGAACTCGTCCCATTACATGGACTCAATTTCATCCCTTTGCCTTGTATTCTTAATAAGATTCCACCATTGATCAGCATCACCTTCCAAACGATACACTGCTAAGATGACTTTATCATGTTCAGAACGTTGAAGAACTGAAAATATCTTTTCAGTGGTACTGATCCATTGTTCAGCAATAAGTGGATCAGAAGACCCACTGAAAGAAGGTTGACGTTGCCTCATGAAGGACTCAATAGAATATTGTTCCCTTCTCTGCTCATTTGGAAGTCCAGAATGATTCATAGCTTGTGTAAGTATAGCAATAATATTTTTCACTCCATCTCCCATATAATTTGTTTGTTCAGGAGGACAATCATTGCATTGTCCATTTCATTGATCAACACGGTTCATTCGGGTTCCAACCATCGTCTAAAACCCAAAAAGAATAGTGTGAGAGGCAAAAATCATGCTAGGGAAAACAAAATAATAAAGGGGGAGTACCTTCAATATCTAACATCTTAGGTTTAAATCTTTGATCGTTAGCGTAATTCTATTACTATAACCTATACGTATACTTAACTTTAGGGACATCCCTAGACATACCTTAGAAATATCTCTAGGGATCTCACTAATGTTTTCACATCCTAGTTTCCAAAGGTTGACTAAACCTTTCCTCTGATACCAACTGTAGAGACCCGAAGCCTGATGTACATGGACATTACATTACATTTGCGGAATACTTAGTACATAACAAAAACACACACACACAAGGATCGTAATAGTTTAGTGTCTTTGTAAACTCGGAATATAATCTTCTAATCTTGGTGATAGATCTTCAACATCTCCCATAAAGATCTTCATTTTTTTATACCTAAAACCTTTCTTTATATCCAGGGGAAAAGTAAACATAAAAGGGTGATCTCAAATACTCAGTAAGGGTAAACAAAAGAAATATCAATCACATCATATATATAAGCACATAACTTTTGGAAATCTTAACCTGTAAAAGAGATCATAATTTCATAACCTGGGATAACTCATGGTAGTGAAATATAATCACAATAATCATAACATAAAACATTAAACTTTTTGGCATGCACACATAATCATAGAGAATAATTTCATGTTAGTCAAGACTCATTTCCAAGACTATCTTAGTGGACAAAGTCCCTTTCTGAACCGAGTCACCCTCGTTTCAGTCATCTTTCACTGAACTGGTATAACCTACCATTCCAGCCATGTCTATCTCATGAGATATAAAATCTTTACCCAATGCATTGGAGGGAGATATAGGTCCCACCCATCTCATAATGATACCATTCTTATGTGTGCCACAAAATCATAAACCATACATTATTGCATAACCCATGTAATAACAATGGGATTCCTAAATATCATAAAAAAATTCATATAAGATAAAGGAATTCATAAAAATAATTCCATCACAACATAATCAAATAAATGTTATAATAGGGATAGAAACATAAGCCTATATTATCTTAGATGGAAAATAATTTTGATAAAACACTTGAACTCCATTCTTGAGGAAAATATCCTTTCTACTTCAAAAACACTTTTCCTTTCTTAACATGTCATACAATTCTAAACTAAAAGAAGTTTATTAAAAATAAACTTGAAAACTTGTAATGGAATCTTCTTGGAAATAATGTTTTAAAAATCCATTCATGCCGTATAAGTTAAAAGAAAACATTCTTCTCTTACTTTTGTCGGAAAAGTCAAAAAGTACCTCGTACGAAAAATGACAAAATATTCATTTAATATCTTTTACTAAAAAGTCACCGAAGGGTAAAATTGGATATAAACTATTTTATAATGATTTAAATATTACATATTGAGGAAACATGGATGTGGATGATAAAATACACCCCAGTAAATACTAAAGTATAAACAATCTCGGATAAAAATGAGATTGTGATATTTCCCTTACCATAGGTCCGACTTGCTTTGTAAGTGTCCGAATCCTCCTATATAATGATTTAAATCATGTTATTGACTTATTACAGAATCATACTCATTGTTATTATAACATATATGGTCCACTTATGACTTTATATTACCCGTTCTTTTGTAAATTCATGTTAAAGTAGCGTTTTGGGTAAAATCGTCTCATTTGTCATTCGTGTTTTTAACTTGTAATTATTAATATGATTACATGGATCATGATTACTTATATACAGAATTTAAAACATGATTTATATATAATATATATTCAGAATATATATATATAATATATCAATAAATGTAATGAAATACACCGTTCATGGAGACGGTAGTCCGTACGTACGCATGAACGTTGTTTTCGTTTCCTTATTGAGTTGAATGGAATTAAGTAGATGACATACATATAAATATACATAAATCCAGTATCATTATTATGTCATATATTTCATTAGTACTTATTATATATACATTATAATCATTCATGAATGGTTAATCATTGATAATGAATCTCATCGCGTCGTGGAGACGGTAGTCCGTACGTACGCACGAGCGATGATATCATTCCCATGGTCATGGAATTGTGTTGAAGTGTATGTATACTATTTCAGTATCGATATCACTTTATAATAATCATATATAGTTACTCATTACACCATTATACCCATCCAATTAAGGTGGTGGCGGAAAATAGATTACACCACGGCGTGGAGATGGTATTCCGTACGTACGCACGCGTGGTGATTTCCTTTTTTTGTAGGATGGATAGAAGGTTAATTAGGGTTGTTTCATACTTATAATAAAATATCAGTATATGAGTGATACTGATGTTATTACTTCATAATGAAACATCTAAAGAAGAAGAAGTGGAAGAAGAAATAAAGATGAAAGAATCGGTAACGGACATTGCCTCTTCTTTGAAGTGCTTCTTTGAGACCTTTTTTTAGGGCGCTAAAATTGGTCTTTGAGGAAGACCAGAACCTCTAGGTTGTTTCTAGGGAAGTGGAGAGGAGAATTTGGAAGGGTTTGGCCGAGCTTGAAGGCTCAATGTTGTGTGAGGAACAGAGGGAGGAGGTTCCCTTTTATAAGGGAGGAGAGGGGCTCCTTTGGAAAAACTAAAAATATTATTTTATTATAAAGTGAAGTTCGGTTTTAAATAGCTCCAAATTGATTTATTTCGAGGCAAAGGTAGGGATGGGTCTAAATCCTCTCATCCAATAGAATTTATACAAGTTTAGGTTCCTATTTTAACCTTATCATTTAGATTTAACATTAAGTTAAATAATTTTACTTTTATTGTGTCTTCTTGTGTTCTTACACTATAAGGTTAATAAACTTACTATAAGAAGCCAAACGAACCCCAAATTGTTTATTATTAATATATATAACCTTATCTAACTCATTTGGCCGTACCTTATATTTTTAGGAATAAAATAACAATTAATAATATAATATTTGTTTTGAAAACTATTTTATGTCAATTTTGACACTATTTAGTAATTGATTTTTGTGAAACTCATAACAGAATGATAAGTCCGAAAAAATTTACTTAAATCAATACTAACATGTCATATAAACCTACAAAAGTAGTGGAATTCATAAAAAGTCTAAATTATATTTATTTGGGTATTCATAACATCAATTATGTCAATATTTCATTAATAAGATAATTATTGCATCATTGTTGTGTCATAAATAAATTTAATTATTTAAAGTATAAAAATTAAAAATAAAAAACCATTATGTAGGAAATATTTTTAGATTTTTAATGAATATTTATAGTCGAAATTATATTATATATAACCCTATATTAAGAATGTTTTAGTAAATAAACTTTGATTTTAACTCTTTTAACTCTTCTTTGAATTAAATAATAATAAATGTCCTAATATAATCCAAGTGGGCCTAAATGATAATATTTTATACTTAAGGTTGTTTTTGGTCGGGATACACTTGTCCAATAGGATTAGGGCATGTGTTAGGGTAATATTAATATCATTTTTACCCTTAATTACCATATTTACTTTTAACCGTGGTAAATAAAAGTAAAAAGTTACTATTCACCAAAAATTATTTTTATCTCTTTGAACCACATTTTACTTACTGACATCAACCGCGTCTCTCGGATTTTTGAAATTCCATTCACAGAAGCGGTAAAATTATGATTTATGAAAAAATTATTTTTTTTAACTACCACTTAGTAGTTTCACTATTCATCAAAAATTGAAGTTTTTCCGAAAAATGCCAAAATTTCACCCTAAGCTATAATTGATATTCTGAATTCAAAAATGATTTCTATTTTACAAAATTCCAAACATATATGTTTCATTAATTGATTTTATAATTAATTTCCACTGTCACAACAAATAGCGTGTTTTTAAGAGATAATAACTATCAAAAGAATAACACTTGTTTATGTCTGGTGTAAATGTGAAATTACATCCAATGACCAACATTGTATTGAATTGTAAAAATATATTCTAAATATACTTTAAAACCACTAAAATTAATAATTTATCACTATTAATTATTTCGATTAAAAAAGATGTTTTTAAATAAAATTTAGTAATTTTCAATATTAAACAAAATATGAAAGTTATCCGAAAATCACCAAAATATCACCTTAAGGTAATTTCGATATTCTGAATCCAAAAATGAAGTCCATTTTGAAAAATAAAATTTACCAAAATCTCAAAAAGCGGTTTTTACTATTCATAACGGCTAGTTTTAATAATATTTTAATAGCATATCGTTGTTTAGTGAAACTCGTTATTGCATACTACACACGCTATCAAGGGAGGTCGTGATTGCGTGTAATGGAAGGCAAGTCAAGGATGCGAGTTGTGAAAGCTTATTTTGGTGTAGCGTACAACACAAGACATTAATGAAATTAAAAAGTATATTTTTCATAAAATTTCTGGGTGTTACATTCTACCCCCATTAAAATGATTTTCTCCCTCGAAATTCGTCGGGGTTATAAATGGTTTACTATTCGAAAGTTTCTTTAATAGAAACCCACATCGTAAAAAGGAATACCAAAACCAATCTTTAAAAACGAAAGTATGAAACGTAACGGTTACCCAAATAAACTAATCACTGGGTTTCCACATAGCTGAAAATATGGATATGGAAGAAAACTCTAACCATCACGTTCTGATGGAGAGTGGTAGAAAACTTGGCTATGGAAAAATCCAACAAACACAAATCCATAAATTTGTGACAATCTAATGTACCATCTGATTAATCAGATATAAGAGCACTAGGAGAACATTTTTGTTTTTCAAGATCGTTTCCCTAAAGTTGATGAAATTGGAATTAGAAGAAATACTTTCATGATTTTGGTATAGTCTCACTGTTTGTCATTCTTTGGACAATTTCCACATCATCTCTTAATGAAATGAAGTTGAATTTGTCATTCGTGATGTGTTAGCAGATCATGTGATAGAATGATGGGTCATTCCATCTGTCTCAAACAAAAGGTTATAAAAGTTATCAAAAAATAATTAAGTCCATCTATAGTGAGATTAATCATATATGGTTCCTAAAATGGACTTTATACTTCATATATCATACTGCTTAATATAATAAAACTAGTTTCTACTAAACAGGGACTTCCTGTAGGCCAGTGGTAGGCAATAAAGGCCAGTCGCACTTCGGTTGTGGGTTCGATTTCCACAGCCTTGTCCGACACGACGGGATGTCACCCGTCCTGCAAGTTGTCCATTTTCTAAATCTATATTACTATAACATCCCATCAATAATATAAAAAAACGTTTTATCCTAACTTATGTCCAACATAATCCATTCTAATCTTTAGGCTTATCTAAAATACTTCAGTCCAATCTCATAGTATAAAGAAAATGATTACTTGAAATGTCACAGAACAATCACATGAATGCCATCATTTATCCCCCATATATCATAAGATATATCTTGTTGGTCAAATTAAAAACATGTAAATACCTTAATCATATATTTTCTTGAGGAATGAATACCCATTGAAACTTAGTGAAAACATGAATTCAGTTAAAAGTTAACACTTTCCACATACAAAAATCTTTAAAATTCTATATACTCAAACCATGATATCACTTAGTCCTTATATCAATCATGAGCTCATGAAAACTGTTTAACATTTCATTTTCTCGTTTTCCCTTCATTATGCGAATATCATCTTATTTCCAAAAATATCTCAATCACTTTGAATACCACAATAGACCAACACATAAATATTCCAATACTTTATGATACAACATTATTTTGGAATCCCATTACATAAACACTTAATCATTCCACCACATCGTTGTCATATTCAACATCTCCAATAGTGATCGCATGTGACTTCCCTTTGTCCTTTTCCTTAAGTGGTTGCCCATGTTGATCATCACTAACCCTTGGATTAGGGCATTTATTAGAATAATGCCCCATTTCCTTTCACTTGAAGCATTGAAGTGTTGGTGGTGCATTCTCTGCAGTGTTTGCTTTATTCACATCATTAGAAACCCTTTTTCCATTACTTCGACACTCAGCTGCTCGATGACCTTCTTTTCCACACTTAAAACATTTTCTAGTCCCTTTAAGAAAATCTCCACCATGATTCTTTCCACACTTTGTGCATAAGGAAACATTCATCTTCTTTTCACCATTATTCTGAGATTTCTCCTTAAACTCCATATTTTGTTTCTTGTCAAAACCATGAGATGGATATGTAACACCAACTTCCATTTCTACCTTGATAGCACAACGCACAATTTCTTCATAGCTACTGAAGTCTCTTATAGCTAATTCCCTTCGAAGACTTGGTTTTAAGACACTGAAAAATCGATCAACTTTACTTTCAGGTTGGATGATAATGCCAGATGCATACCTTGAAAATCTTGTAAAATTCGCTTCGTATATACCAACAGATTCATCATCCTTTTGCTGTAGTTCAAGAAACTCATTCTCCATCTTTGTTCGAAGAATACGGGGGAAATACTTATTGAAAAATAAGTTCTTGAACTCGTCCCATTCGATGGACTCAATTTCATCCCTTTGCCTTGTATTCTTAATAAGATTCCACCATTGATCAGCATCACCTTCCAATCGATACACTGCTAAGATGACTTTATCATGTTCAAAACATTGAAGAACTGAAAATATCTTTTCAGTGGTACTGATCCATTGTTCAGCAACAAGTGGATCAGAAGACCCACTGGAAGAAGGTGGACGTTGCCTCATGAAGGACTCAATAGAATATTGTTCCCTTCTCTGCTCATTTGGAAGTCCAGAATGATTCATAGCTGGTGTAAGTATAGCAATAAGATTTTTCACTCCATCTCCCATAACATTTGTTTGTTCAGGAGGACAATCATTGCATTGTCCAATGCATTGATCAACACGGTTCCTTCGGGTTCCAGCCATCATCTAAAACCGGAAAAGAATAGTGTGAGAGGAAAAAATCATGATAGGGAAAACAACATAATAAAGGGGGAGTACCTTCAATATCTGACATCTTAGGTTTAATTCTATGATCGTTAGTGTAATTCTATTACTATAAACTATACATATACTTAACCTTAGGGACATCCCTAGACATACCTTAGAAATATCTATAGGGATCTCACTAACATTTTCGCATCCTAGTTTCCAAAGGATGACTAAACCTTTCCTCTGATTCTAACTGTAGAGAACCGAAGCCTGACGTACATGGACATTACATTACATTTGCGGAATACTTAGTACATAACACAAACACACACACAAGGATCGTAATAGTTTAGTGTCTTTGGAAACTCAGAATATAATCTTCTAATCTTGGTGATAGATCTTCAACATCTCCCATAAAGATCTTCCTTTTTTATACCTAAAATCTATCTTTATATCCTCGGGATAAGTAAACAAAAAAGGGTGAGCTCAAATGCTCAGTAAGGTAAACAAAAGAAACATCAATCACATCATATACATAAGCACATAACTTTTGTAAATATTAACCTGTAAAATAGATCATAATTTCATAACCTGGGATAACTCATGGCAGTGAAATGTAATCAAAATAATCATAACATAAAACATTAAACTTTGTGGCACACACACATAATCATAAAGAATCATTTCATGTTAGTCAAGACCCATTGCCAAGACTATCTTAGTGGACAAATTCCCTTTCTGAACCGAGTCACCCTCGTTTCAGTCCTGTTTCACTGAACCGGTATAACCTACCATTCCACCCATGTCTATCTCATGAGATATAAAATATTTACCCAATGCATTGGAGGGAGATATAGGTCCCACCCATCTCATAATGATACCATTCTTATGTGTGCCACAAAATCATAAACCATACATCATTGCATAACCAATGTAATAACAATGGGATTCTTGAACACCATGACATCATAAAAAAATTCATATAAGATAAATGAATTCATAAAAATAATTCCATCACAACATAATCAAATCAATGTAATAATAGGGATATAAATAGAACCCTATATTATCTTAGATGGAAAATAATTTTGATAAAACACTTGAACTCCATTCTTGAGGAAAATATCCTTTCTACATCAAAAACACTTTTCCTTTCTTAACATGTCATACAATTCTAAACAAAAAGAAGTTGATTAAAAATAATCTTGAAATCTTGTAAGGGAATCTTCTTGGAAATAATTTTTTAAAAATCAATTCATGTCGTACAAGTTAAAAGAAAACATTCTTCTCGTACTTTTGTCGGAAAAGTCAAAAAGTACCTAGTACGAAAAAAGACAAAATATTCCTTTCATATATTTTACTAAAAAGTCACTGAAGGGTTAAATTGGATATAAACTATTTTAGAATGATGTAAATATTACATATTGAGGAAGCATTGATGTGGATGATAAAATACACCCCAATAAATACTAAAGTATAAACAATCTCGGATAAAAATGAGATTGTGATATTTCCCCTACCTTAGGTCTGACTTGCTTTGTAAGTGTCTGAATCCTCCTGTATAATGATTTAAAACATGTTGATGACCTATTCCAGAATCATATTCATTGTTATTATATCATATATGGTCCACTTATGACTTTATATTACCCTTTCTTTTGTAAATTCACGTTAAAGTAGCGTTTTGGGTAAAATCGTCTCATTTGTCGTTCGTGTTTTTAACTTGTAATTATTAATATGATTACTTGGATCATGATTACATATATCCAGAATGTAAAACCAGATTTATATATAATAAATATTAAGAATATATATATATATAATATATCGATAAATGGAATGAAATACACCGTTCATGGAGACGGTAGTCCGTACGTACGCATGAACGCTGTTTTCGTTTCCTTATTGAATTGAATGGAATTAAGTAGATGACATACATATAAATATACATAAATCCAGTATCATTATTATGTCATATATTTCATTAGTACTTATTATATATACTTTATAATCATTCATGAATGGTTAATCATTGAGAATAAATCTCATCACGTCGTGGAGACGGTAGTCCGTACGTGCACACGAGCGATGATATCGTTCCCATGGTCATGGAATTTTGTTGAAGTTTATGTATACTATTTCAGTATGAATATAAATTTATAATAATCATATATAGTTACTCATTACACTATTATACCCATCCAATTAAGGTGGTTGCGGAAAATAGATTACACCACGGCGTGGAGACGGTATTCCGTACGTACGCACGCGTGGTGATTTCCTTTTTCCGTAGGTTGGATAGAAGGTTAATTAGGGTTTTTTCATACATATAATAACATATAAGTATATGAGTGATACTTATGTTATTACTTCATAATGAAACAACTAAAGAAGAAGATGTGGAAGAAGAAATAAAGATTAAAGAATCGGTAACGGACATTACCTCTTCTTTGAAGTGCTTCTTTGAGACCTTCTTTTAGGGAAGTAAAATTGGTCTTTGAGGAAGACCAGAACCTCTAGGATGTATCTAGGGAAGTTGAGATTAGAATTTGGCTGGGTTTGGCCGAGCTTGAAGGCTCAAAGTTGTGTGAGGAAGAGAGGGAGGAGGTGCCCTTTTTTAAGGGAGGAGAGGGGCTCCTTTGGAAAAACCAAAAATATTATTTTATTATAAAGTCAAGTTCGGTTTTAAATAGCTCCAAATTGATTTATTACGTGGATAAGGTAGGTATGGTTCTAAATCCTCTCATCCAATATAATTTAGAGATGTTTAGGTTCCTATTTTAACCTTATCATTTAGATTTAACATTAAGTTTAATAATTTTACTTTTACCGTGTCTTCTTGTGTTCTTACACTATAAGGTTAATAAACTTACCATAAGAAGCCAAAGGAATCCCAAATTGTTTATTATTAATATATGTAACCTTATCTAAGTCATTTGGCAGAAACTTAGATTTATAGGAATAAAATAACAATTAATAATATAATATTTGTTTTAAAAAGTATTTTATGTCAATTTTGACACTATTTAGTAATTGATTTTTGTGAAAATCATAACAGACTGATAAGTTCGAAAAAAGTTAATTAAATCAATAATAACATGTCATATTAACCTATAAAATTAGTGGAATTCATAAAAAGTCTCAAATTATATTTATTTGGGTATTTATAACATCAAATATGTCAATATTTCATTAATAATATAATTATTGCATCATTGTTGTGTCATAAATAAATTACATTATTTAAAGTTTACAAATTACAAATAAAATACCATTATGTAGGAAATCATATTATATTTCTAATTAATATTTTAGTCGAAATTATATTATGTATAACCCCATATTAAAAATGTTTTAGTAAATAAACTTTGATTTTAACTCTTTTAACTCTTCTTTGAATTAAATAATAATAAATGTCCTAATCTAATCCAAGTGGGCCTAAATGATAAACGTTTACACTTAAGATTGTTTTTGGTCGAGATAAACTTGTCCAATAGTATTAGGACATGAGTTAGGGTAATATTAATATCATTTTTACCCTTAATTACCCTATTTACTTTTAACCGTGGTAAATAAAAGTAAAAAGTTACTATTCACCAAAAATTATTTTCATCTCATTGAACCACATTTTACTTACTGAAATCAACCGTGTCTCTCGGATTTTTGAAATTCCATTCACAGAAGCAATAAAATTAAGATTTATGAAAAAATAAATTTTTTTAACTACCACTTAGTAGTTTCACTATTCATCAAAAATTGAAGTTTTTCAGAAAAATGCCAAAATTACACCCTAAGCTATAATTGATATTTCGAATTCAAAAATGATTTATATTTTACAAAACTCCCAACATATAAGTTGCATTAATTAATTTTATAATTAATTTCCGTTGTCACAACAAATAGCGTGTTTTTAAGAGATAATAGCTATCAAAAGATTAACACTTGTTTATGTCTGGTGTAAATGTGAAATTACATCCAATGACCAAAATTGTATTGAATTGTAAAAATATATTCTAAATATACTTTAAAACCACTCAAATTAATAATTTATCACTATTAATTATTTCGATTAAAAAAGTTGTTTTTAATTAAAATTTAGTATTTTTCACTATTCATCAAAATATTAAAGTTATCCGAAAATCACCAAAATTTCACCCGAAGCTAATTTCGATATTCCGAATCCAAAAATGAAGTCCATTTTGAAAAATAAAATTTAAAAAATTTCAAAAAATCTGTTCTTACTATTCATAACGGATAGTTTTAATAATATTTTAATAGCATATCGTTGTTTAGTGAAACTCGTTATTGCGTACTACACACACTATCGAGGAAGGTCGTGATTGCGTGTAATGGAAGGAAAGTCAAGGATGCGTGTTATAAAGGCTTATTTTGGTGTATCATACGACACAAGACATTAATGAAATTAAAAAGAATATTTTTCATAAAATTTCGGGGTGTTACAGTTTCAACCAATCCAAGTGTATTCATTCATGTCACTATAAAAGGCCACCACAACTCCTTATTCATTACACCTCCAAAACCTCATACATTGGACCTAATCTACCCAATAAACTACCCAAAATCCCTATATTTAAAATTTCCCACCCTTGGGATGAATGAAATCCATTGAATCATTTTGGTTCAAACAAAAAGGAGTACCCTAATTGAGGGATAACGTCATCTTTAAGGCTCCATTATTTTATTTTCATTCTCCTCCCCTCCACTCAATTTTTTCCAATTATTCAAAAAAACCCATTATTATAAATATAAATGTATTTGGTTATTAAATTTCATATAGGCACACTTTCACAAAATTTCTATCTAATTGGTAACCAACATATTGATTATGTGTACGATGAACTAATGCCTCACTAAATATTTCTGGTATATTTTATCCTTCGCTGCCTCTATTAGTGAATATTATAATTTATAATATATTTTTATTTGTTATATATTATATTTAATATGTATTTCATATTCATTATTCAATTTAAAACACATTACATTTTACTATCCACATGCTCGTAAATGTGAAAATTTCGTTTGATGAAGTGTGGACTATTGCCATGTCAATGCAATGTGATTTCATAACAAACTTTTTGGAATTTTCTAATGATTAGATTACTGAAATTATTTGATATATATGATATAAATATTATATTTTAATAATAATATATATAAATATATATACAAATATTTCATTTACCCTTTCCTTACAATATGATAATAAAAACTGAAACAACGTTAATGCGTACTCATGGCTTACCATATACATGAATGGTGTATTCTATTTCGTACTTCAATATAATGTCAATTATTATAAAAAAAAAATATCTAATCTGAATTATATTTTCATCATGCATATAATTAAGCAATCATGATATAATTATAAGGAAAAATAATATATCAAATTTAGACACATACGAAGAACGAAGCTGATATGATCTAAAGTGAAACCGTAAGACAAGATATTTAACAATAATAGAAAATTAGGTCATAATAAAAACATTAATAGTATTAGATTTAATAATATGGTAACTTATATTAATTATCATAAATTTATAATTATTATACAGGTTTTTTGAATGAGTATGGTGATAGTCAAGATAGAAGGTAATGTGATTTTATCCCACATTTAATTTTTGTGAGATAGTTGTCTTAATCATCGATCAAATAATTTTTATAGGATATATAATGAACATGAATTTATTATATTTACATTATAATTAAATTTAATGTTATTAACATACCCAATTTATGATCATTATTTCATATTCATTATGTTTCAAATGTTATCAAATCTGAAAAATAGTTTTGTTTCAATTTCAGTTCATTGAAATTTATATTTTGTTATGAACCTAAATTCATTTTAAAGAAGTATATTATTAAATTTTACATGTTATATCATGATTCTTATTATTATCAATATATTTTAAGATTCATTTATTTTATTATTCTTACATGGAGTTAATGATCCCTTGTAACAATGTTATAATAGATTATGGAAAAAATCTCATCACATTTCAATCTCTTTACATTTATGCTTCCATTGAAGAAACGATATGATAAATTTATCAAGAACAATAATTAATTTCCATACCAAATGTTTATTTAAGGTAAATACATGTATTAGTACAATTTTCCAACTATTTTGTACTTAATATAATTAAGAAAACGGTTTTAATAAAAATCTAACTATATTCCACTATTATATTAGAAATTAATCTTATTGAAGAACATTGTTTTGAAAAATGTATTTAAATGATAATTAAAGATAATTATCAAGGAAAAAATTGTGTTAAGAATGTTTTATGGTTTTCAATTATTACATTATATGTCTTTCATGCATTTTTCAATGAATTTTTTTCCAAATTTATTTGATATTTTAAAATGATATTTTCTATTTAAAAAATATATTTTCCTTATTTAATGATTTTATAAGATCATTCAAAAATATTTTTAATCTAATATAACATTATTTGTTGTTATTATAACCTTTTTGGAAAAAGCTTAGAATGTTTGAATTCATTATTTTTCTTTAAATGGATTATGTTTTGATGACATGATGATTAAGAAACCCATTTATTTTTAAGGGTTCTATTCTTTTTAATACCACATATTATCATTGGCAATGAGTATGATGAAATGATTTGGAAACATATCGTCCTCCATTGGTTATGATGTGATTACATTTTTATTACAACCTTTTCAATTTATGGGTTAAAAAATAATTAATTATGATATAGAGGAAAGAGTATTTATGATTTCAAAATGAAATGGGTGGTACCTATATCGACCTAAAATACATTTTGTAAGGATTTATATATCATCATATATACTATTATGGTCTTTGTAACGAACCATGACTACTAGGATGTACATAAGTGTCATCCATTACTACTAGGATTGTATGATGAGTGATCTCATTCATCTATAAAGGCCATGGTAGTGACCCAGGACTACCAAGATGGTATGGTTGGGGAACACACACTACCAAGATGGACATGTGAGAGATTCCTTAGATAATAAGTTAATCTTAAAATAAGCTTATGTTTCTACAAAAAATTAATCATTTATTCTTATTTTATGTATTTGGGAATATGTTAATTTTTTAAAATGATTCATTTCTTATGGGATTCGATGATTTATTCCAAGATTCATATATATGATCATTAATATATGGGGTATGGTCTTTTAATTTTCATGATCATGTTTTCCTACCCTTATTCTCATGATTATGATATCATAGATCACATTCCCATTTTAGGTTCCCATACCAAGGTTATAATGATATTTATTATTTTTGATGTGCTTGATAAGAGTGATTGTCAAGAAGAACCAAGTGGGAGACTATTTATCCCACTTATGTATCAGTGTTTATGATTCCATTTTTTCAAAAGGCATTATACTATTATAGTCATTCTGAGACATTTTTTAAAATAATTTTTGGTATTTTGAAATTGTTATGTAATTTTAATTTAAGGAAAACTATGGTCTATATAGTTGGTATAAGAGAAAGGTTTTAGAAAAACATATAATGATAAGATGATAAGACTTCTTTTTGAATAATAATCACATGTGTAAGGAAATGTCTAACAATAAGATTAAATTATAAAATATTTTCCATTAATTTTTTAAAATGATATTGTGAGTGTTTTCCCAGAAATAAATCCATACTTGGATACTACAAGGGGAAGTGGCTCTAGTATAGATGTACCCAGACAAGAAAACTCTAACATGATGTTAGACACTCGATTCAGGATAATCATGTACACTAAAATGGGCTTTTATTCCCACCTAGTTTCCCACTCCCTGGGTATATTACTTGGTAATTCACAAACACTTCATGAACCATCTTGTGAAATTTAAATAGACTTATCCTATTAGTTTCCTAGGATAAAATTATAGTGTCATATATCAAGGAACATGTTATAATATAGTCATCCTACTGGTTACTTTTCATGATTATTTTCTTCGTTGATATGCTAATTTATTCTCAATCAATGCAATTTCAGATTAGTCAATGGATCAAACCATAAAGAACCACATTATTGGTGATTCTGAAAGACAGTGCAATTATTTTCCCCAAGATAAACTGAATGGAAGAGTAGATGGAATGAAAAACCTTATAATAATGCTCAAAATACATTTTCATTTGATGAACCAATGTTGATTTCCAAATTTTAAAAGGAGGGAATGATATTCAATTAGGTATTTCAGGACAAAATATCATCCTTTATTCAAAGGTATCTATATTTGACAAGTTTATGAAAAATGGATCAGTACTAATGAAAATATATTCAGTATTAATTAGTGTTTGGATCATGAGAAATTCAATATGGGGTGTTTATATGTTAGAAGTAAAAGCTTACCAGTGTTGGAATCTAATCAAGAATACGAGGAAGTAAGATGAGATTGAATAAATTGATTTGGACTGGTTAAAATATAAATATTTCAACAGGAACATTCTTAGGATTCATCATACCAATATGGATAAAGAGTTTTTTGAGTCGAAGAAATGGGACGATAGGCTTATTGGTTTCAGTGAGGCTACACCTTCATGGTATACATCATTAATTATCATCCAAACTAAATGTAAAGTTGAATTGTTATTTAGTGGATTGAATCCATGCACCATAAAATATTTAGATTAATGATTGAGTAGTAGATACAAATATATTTTTAATTGTGAAATCTATTTTTAAATTGAGGTTGGTGTCACATATCAATCCAATGTTTTTTCATAAAAAAGGATGATGTTCGGTGGAAAAATTTAAAACCAGTAAGAAAATGATATGTTCATTCATTTAAGATCTATATTTGGGAATAATCATAGAGGAAATTTCATTAATGGTATAATAAATGTTATATGACTGGAAGGGATGGATGTCAATAAATTGATTTTTAAAGTGTTAGGAATAAGTAATCAAACATTGTAAATGGAATAAAGGAGCATAGAATTCCTTTCACATGATAAAGTTCTAAAAGTGTAAAGAGAACATGCATGATACTAACCACTCCCCAAACTGAATTCTTGGTGATGATTATACACTTCAATAACCTCTTATGTTGAGGGAAAAGGGGAAATCTATTAAAATCACTATTTAAAATGAGGGGAGCAATAACGACATGCTGAATTGAATAATTATTATAAAACTAGAACTTCTAATGTCATATATGATTCTAGATCTACCCACTCATTCAATTATAATGAATATGATAATGTTGTCAATATTTTCTCCAAATAATTAGATGTGTAATTATAAGTGAAAACCCATAATGTTATAATTATTTCATCTAGTGTCTATGATTCCACTTTGTTTGATATTTTTGGTAATTTGCTTCCAAAAATTCATGGTATTCTTCCTTTGGTTGAGTTTGATATCATCCTATGCATTAATTTTATTTATCCACATAATGATCATAGTATTTATCTTGAGATAGAATTTACAAATGATATTTCAAACCCTCTAATGATCACCCAATAATCTTACAACAAGTATTATAAACCTTTGGATATTACATTCAGTTTAGGGGTCCTAAATACAATTCAAAAGGGAATCGTGTCTCAAATGGTTGAGAGAAAAAAATCTAAATCAATGATATTCATATTGTTTGGGATATTTGGAATTTCCTTATAGTAGAGTTTTCATGTCATCCACTAAAAAATAATATGGATGTAACAACCCAATGTTTTATAAATGATAATTCATCTTGATCTAATTTATTGTCTTATTATGTAAAATTGTTATATAAAATATTATCATCATTGGATTTATGATATTGAAATTTAAAATACCATTAGGAATTGTGATCATTTATAATATAGTCATTGAATAGGGATCACATGATTCATATAAATATAGGGCTTTAACAAATCCAATTTACATAGACAAAGGAAGCGATGGCTTCATCAAATATAATTTCATCATACGAATCCAATTTTTCAATGCTGGTAAAAGAGGTGGAATCACCGAGCTTCTATCTTGACCAAGCCCAAGCAGAGATTCAATATGTTAAGCTTGAGAAGAACACCCTGCATGATAAATAGAAGTTAATAGGGATTAACACCTAAGAAATGTTATCTATGTCTGCCCAAGATATTGTCACCATCACAGACCTTACCCATCAGTCTTATGTGGTTGTTATAATGGTTTTTGTAACAATAACATTACACTATGATTTTGTACATTATTTTTGTATGGAACATATACATTCATTTTATTATTGTTACCTTGTAAATAGTTTTTAAAGCACCAATAGTATTTTTATTTAATATTAAATTAAATAATATATTCTAATGAAATAATGGATTCTTGGATCAAAATAATATTTGAATAAAATATTATTATCACTAAATTACTTTTCATTAAATATAAATTATTGTATAATTTTTATGAATATAATTGTAATTTTTATTAATGTTTGAAATGTGTTCTTGTCAAAAAAACTTCAATTTTGGATAAATATCTGTTTTGATTTTAAAGTAAAAAATTCACATACTTTGAAACAATTTATAAAAAAATGAATAATATTTTAGGAATCAAGATATGGAAAATTATCCAATGGTGAATTTTTCATAATATTCAAAGGCAGTCGAATAATTGGGTAAAAACTAAATACATTTTAAATATAAAATGTGTTTTCTGACATCATAATGACCAAATAATGTTGTATTAAAATACGATAAACGGTGTTTCTACCAATAGGTTTTTAAAATTTAATATTATGAGATTTTAAGTATATTTTATTTATTTTTACGAGCATTAATTGGCCATCCAAGACTTATTAAACATTTTAACATTTTAAAATGATTTCCTAGAGAGTGTGACACACCACAACATAATCCGGCTTAAAATTTTAATAAGATGGCCATTTTCCTTATAAAATTAATTTTTCCACCCCCCCCCCCTTTGTTATATAACCATGGGGAAAACATTGTGATGGATTGTGGTTTTCATTATTTTAATGTGTGGGGTCCAAAACCTAAATTATAATGAATTCTATATCTTTTCCCATATACAACTGTGCAAGATCCAACTTCTCTACACAAAAAACACTTTGAACACCAACCTACATTGTACTACTCCTTATATTATCATATCAAGGATACCCAGGATCCCATAAATCCTCTCTCAAACCACTCCCAATCATTTGGGATCACACATCCATGTAAGGGATTTCTTCCTCTATTATGTGGTCCATGTATCTATATGTTCTAATACACCTATCTTTTCATTAAAAATGCTGGGGTGTGATTATGCACCTCCAATATAAATCCTACCATATGTTTGAATGTTGTGAGACCTCTTTCTCTATGATTAATTTCTCCCGTTTACACTCATTACAATGTTGAAATTCCATATGGAATTTCTCTCTTTTTATTTACATTCACTAAATTCTTGTATATTATGCATCTAAATTTGATTACATATGTTGGTAAACATATCAATATAACAACCCATAAATTACATTTCATTTATGTATGATGAGATGCCCCTTCCTCCCTCATAAACCATTTTTATGAATTGTTATGTCATGTCATTATGCTGCTGAAATTGCACCATGTTTTTCCAAACCAAAGTCATTTTTAATGAATACCATTCCCACTTCTCTATCAATGGTATTCACCATTAAGAAAATTTTCATTTTGAATATACAGTTTCATGTACGTCTTCCACATTTCATTATTTTAGAATTAATGATAGTGTTGAAATATTTCTTGTTGTATGATCTGTGTGGCACACATATGCATTAAATGAAATGATGAAGAATGTTGTTCCCTTTATAATTCTCTAATTCATTGGGTAGAGATTAGTATAAAGATAATTCATTTGAAATGAGGGTTTAATCATTATAATTGAATTGTAATGAGGATTTACTCATTCTAAATGTTCAATGACCCTTTGATCATGCGAATATCATGTTAAATGTTGTTTACACAACTCAATGTTATTATATCTAAGTTATATCATCACTTTATGTTAATGATTCTCTAATTCTCAATTTATATTAATATTTCCTAACATGTATTGTATTCTTTATGTTTTTCCTTGTTTACTTCTTTACTATGATTTATAGCTTGTCCATTTCTTATGCATGTACTCATGTTATCCCATGCAATGCTATGTACAGTGGAATGTTTGTCATCATGTAAAAGTGGTTTTTAATAAATATGTGTATTTCATGTTTTATGTTGTTATGTAATGATACAAACCCAATATACACTATACCTCTCAATATTATTTGTTGTATCAAGTGAAGATTTTATGGAATAAAATACTTATAAGTGTAAAATAAATATGAAAATGGTTATATTAGGAATTAGTGGATTTGGTTTGTTATTTTTCATATTAGGAATAGAAAACCCTAGTTAAAGACTTTGGAATAAGACCAAGTATAACAAAAACATACCAAAATTTATGTGAGTAATTAATAAGGGGTTTATCAAGAAAATAAATCCCTATTTGGATATATGTAGGTTGAGGTGACTATGAAAAAGATGTATCTAGGGGTAAAACCATAAAACACTGCTTTGAGCACAACATGAATGGGTACTGTTGCATGAAAATAGGTCTTTTTTCACTCTTAGTTATAACACTCCCAAGGTATATGATTTGGTAAATTAATAATATTAGAAAGAATGATAGTAAATGGAATTAAAAATGGCCACTAAGAATATATGTAGGGATGTAGATCATAGATAAGATAGATTAAAGAATATGAATTCACATGTTTAGGAAATAAAAAAAATTATATGTCATTCGATTTTGTCTTTGGAAAACCTTTTATGTTTTACCCCTATCATTCCATTTATTCCATCCAATGGCCGTTAATAGGAGGACTCGGGCTAATCACCATTGGAATGATCAATGTGATAACAATACTAATGAGATTACCAATCCGATGGGAGAGGGAATCATGAACTTTTCACGGTACACTCTCAATTAACTCATTTATTGAACATAAATCTGGGTAAGGAGGAACATTCAAACCCACCAAGAAATAAAAATTCAAAATCAAGAGATTCATGATACAAAGGCCTCCTACTTTTAATAGATCATCTGACCCCTCAATTCTAAACCAATATATCAATTCAATTGAAAAGATAGTCTCTATCCTTAAATGATCCGAACAAGAGATGATTCTATAAATTCTTATCATATAGAGGGTGAAGCTGATCATTGGTGGGAATTAATCAAAAATATGAATCCTGAGGAGGGTTTTGAGGCATTGGAATGGATGGATTTTTGGAAAAAGTTATTCGACAAATATTTTCCTCTCAACCTCCAACTTAAGATAGAAATAGATTTCCTTGCACTTAAGAAAAAATTGAAGAATTCATATAATCATATGACACAAAAAACATAAGGATTTCATGATATGCCTCCGACTTTGTTGTTACCCCAAAATGCATGTTTGGATGCTTCTTTGGTTGATTGAAACCTCAACTGCGAGAGCCCTGGTAATCTATGACATCAACAGCTATGAGGAAATTCCCTAATGTGCCCTCAAGGTCAAAAGGGATATCAGTGAATCTCAGTTGTATCATGGGGTTATTAAGTGTATGGTGGACTTTATTTCAGGTAGTCAGAATGATAAATCCAACGGTGAAATAAAAATCCATCACACTACATTAAAAAGTTGCATAAATAAGCACCCTAGAAAGTGCATAATGGGGAAGAGGAAATTTTTTGGGTGTGGAAGAGAAGGACACCTAGCTATTAACTGCTGACCAGAAGAACCCATGGTTGCGAAAGAGTAGAGGAACACTTAGTTTTACTATCAATGCCTTGTTCATTGCTTCAACTGCCAAGAATCAAGGCATATTGCAAAACCGTGCACTAAGCCAAGGGTTTTCAGAGGCAACCGGCAACATACAAGGTAGAAAGGCTGAGATTTTTCCTTCCCTACAGCTGAGGAGAACCCCGACAATGAAGTGCTTATAGGTACACTAGTTATTCATTCAAGAATAGTGAAAATAACTTTTTATTTTAGTTTTACACAATCTTTTATATCCTAATGGATTAGTTAAACAATCCCAACAACACCACAAATCCTGGAATTAATGATGTTAGAGAGAATGACTAATGGGGATATCATTGAATCCCATGAATATAACACCTCCTCTATCATAATTTGTGGATTGAACTTACTAGGGAACATCTTCATACATCCTATGGTGGAATTTGGTGCAGCTAATGGCATGTATTGTATTTACATTTATAGACCACCATAAATTGCAATGGGAGGGGAATCAATCTCTATATGTAGAATCAACCCCCAATTTTGTACAAGTGCAAGCAGGAGGATAGATCTTTCTTAGAACCATGATCTCAGGAGTGGATATTACTACCCAATGATAATTCCTCTATTATCCAAAATAATGAGTCGTTGTAAACAATCATCCTTGAATACATGCCTGTTGTGGGAGAATTCAATAATTTGTTTCCCCAGGCATTTCCTGGTTTTACTCCTAGAAGAGATGTTGAATTATCAATCGATGTTATACTAGGGGTGTTTCCAATATCCAAGACTCTATATGGAATAGAATATGTAGATATTGAGGAGATGAAGAAAAAACTACATTATAATATGGAAAAAAGGTTTATACGCCAAAGTGCTTCACTATGGAGTGAACTAGTTCTCTTCATGATGATGAAGGATGCATCAATACTCCATGGAATTGATTATCGTGCGCTCATCCAAATCATGATAAGGAACAAATATCCTCTATGACAAATTGATGACATGTTCAATAAGATACATGGATCATAATAATTCTCCATGTGGATTTTCTGTCTGGATATTACCATGTAATGGTGAAAGAGGATATCCCCAAGACTTCTTTTCATACAAGGCTCGCACATTATGAATTCATAGTAATGGACTTATGACTCACTAATGCTCCATAAATCTTCATTTACATGATGATTATAGTCTTTAGAGATTACCTAAAAAAATTCATGGTATTCTTTATTGACGATATTATCATATAATCCAAAACCAAGTAGGATCATGAGAAGAATCTAAGCACTATACTAGAGACCTTGTGTAATTCCCCAATCAAAGTTACTTAGAATCAATTCATTATTATATAAAAATTGCAAGATTAAAAGAGATCATGTATAGAAAAGTCGATTAGTTTAGTAGAATTAGATCTACTAGATATATACATATGTTTTAAACTACATTGTGAAATAAAAAAACATCATCATTTTTCTCCCATTGAACATATATATCTCATTGCATGTTCCTGAAGGTCAATCGAATATAATTCTTCGCATCCTGGGAAAAATAAAATATAATAAAGTGGTGAGCTCAGATACTCAGAAAGAATAAAAACATTTGGGAAACTATCATAAATAATCCTAAAAATTGATGGAAATTTATAAGACAAAAACACAAGCCATTTAAATGTAAGCTTCAGCATAATCTCGAAAAAAATCAAATAATGCCATTTAGTTATTCACATGTATATTATACTTATTGAATAATCAAATGTTATATCAATATATAATTTCATGAAGATGGACTTCATAATGACGGACATCATAACAACATAGTCAAGGCCTCGTGCCAAGACTGTAAATAATAATTTTGTCAGTGCATTGTTCCAAGGTAATTGGTTGTCTCATGGGACATACTGATGCATCAAGGAGATATAGTGGTCCCCTCCCGTTACATACAATTTATAATTCATTTTTCATATGAAAAGGGTGAATCATAATCTAAACATTCGTATTAAATGTAGCAAATGAAATGTCAATATTTTAACATCATACCATTAATGGTATAAAAATAACATATCCACAGCCAAAAATAACACATTCAATATAATATGGATGATTTTACTATATTATATAAAACGCATTCAAGAAAAATTATTTATATTTACATAGATTATTATAATCATTACAACGATTTGAGATAAATATCCCGTTTTTCATGAAAATATTTAAAAGTCTCAATATTTATCCAGAAGTCATTTAAAAGATATTATGGAAACAATGTGCCGCACACCACTTTGAAACTTTTAAAATTAATATTAATTTAAAACATTTAGTTCCATATATATAAATCCTTAAAATACATTTCTAAAACATAGAAATTAATGAGAATGGTTTTGAAAATAAATCCTTTAAACATATAAATGGATATTTTAGTTAGTATTCCTCACCAAAAGAGAGAAACTTGAATAAAAATAATTGACGTAATAACAACATTATAATATCATGATAATAAAGGGATTAATTATATACTATCTCAAAGTACATTATATACACTATATAAAAGTGAATTGGTGCATAACCACCAAGAAGTCTCAATGGAATGTAAATTGAGATAAAAACCCTTATAATGTGAGTATACATAGGTCAATGAAAAATCAATGAAATAATTTTGTGTGAAAAATATAAATACACTCAATATGATTTTATATTTAGTGTAAATATATCATAGGACATTCACACATTTTCTTTTAAAAACAAAGCCAGTTACTTGGATGTCTAACTCAATGAGTGGAAATTGAGTTAAAATTACTTTTATCATGATCATATCTATGACGTGAGAATTTATAAATGGAGTAATTAAGTGTATAAAAAATTATATCCACACAAAGTTTAGTGGAAATTACTACATAAATAAATAAATTGTGATTTCACACATAACCATGAAGTAAAATTATAAATGATTTTTGCATAAAACCAATTGAGTGGAAATTGAAATTATTTATTCCCTTATTGATATGGTAAATTAAAATAAATACACTCCCTACTATAAATATATTACAATAAATATATAAATACCAATAAATTAATGTATATTATAGAAAGAATACAATCATGGGCAGTACATACACCACACAAAAAGAAATAGTGGCAAATATAGCATAAATCTCAAGGGAATAAAAAGTGAGATGAAAACCCCATGCCCATTAATTTTCCTTAGTTAAATGTATGATAAAATATTTTATGATGGTTAAATAGTTGTCATTAAATTATTAAAGAACCACATAAAAAATATTATATCATATATTATCCTATAATATTCTTTTGTTAATAATATTTCAATACTATTACTGTTTCTAGTGATAACAGATTTGTTTTTCTTTATATATTTTGTTACGTACGTCATGTTTATTATGGATAGGCTGTATTTGATTCATATCTATAATGATAATATTTTATATCAAAATATTTTTTATCATCAAATGAAAATTATTCTTGAATGATTATGATGGGGGAATGAAATCTCTTCGTATTGTGGTGACGTTAATCCGTACGTAAGCACGAGCGACAATATCATTATATTGTTGGTAAAATAATATATATTTATGTTGGTATATTATATATACATAATCATAAACATGTTATATTTTTTATTTACATCAATTATACACATTTTTATACCCATCCAAATAATGAAGTGTTGAATAAAAAATTACACCATGATGTGGAGACGGTAAGTCGTACATATGCACGTATAGTGATTTTGTCATTACTATGATGGATAGAATAATTAATATGGTTGTACAATATTTATAATAAAATATCAGTATTTATAAGGTACCAGTGTTATTATTTTAGTATTGAAAAAAAACAAATTGGATGTTGAAGAAGAAAAGAACTTCAAAAGAGGTGATGAAATAACTACCTCTTCTTCGGCTGTTTCATTAATATTTTTACAAAATGGATCCTTAAGTTGACATTACGATAAAGGTAAGTTCGATAAGATAATTTTTGGGTATTTTGTAGTGGAATTTAGTAGGGTTTGTCTATGAAAAATGGAAATGGAGGAGTGAATTTTAGTGAGGTAAAGTACCCTTTTATATCGATGGTTTGGGGAACATTACGAAGATCTTAAAATATTAATTTATTATTAAATAATTATCTTGTTTCTAATAGCTTGAAATGGATTTATTAATAGGAAATTATGGTTGGGGGTCGAAATACACTCAACCAATAGGTTTTATACAAGTTTAGGTCACCATATTATCCTAATAATTTAAATTAAGGTCTTAGTTAAATAGTATATCATTTACTTTGTCTTCTAGTATTGTTATAATACATGGTTAATAAACATAAATTAAAATGGAAAGAGAACCTGAAGTTGTTAATAAATGACATATCTATCATTATAAATTTCCTTTAGATGAACCTTATATTTTGTGGACTATTATATAATTTAATGAAATAATATTTGTTTTAAAAATTCATTGATGTCTATTTTGACACTATTTAATTTTTTTAGTGAAATTCATAAAAACATGATTACTTCAGCAAAAATCATTCAATTAACTGTAAAATGTCATATTAACCTATAATATTTATTTAATTTATCATAGGAATCAAATTACATTTATTTTAATATTTCTATCATCAATTAATTAAGTCTTTCTTTAATTATTTAATTACGACTGCATCATTGAGTCATAATAAAATTTTATTATTTAATTTATGAAAATTTTAAACAAAATATGATTATGTAGGAGGTAATTTTATATTTCTAATTAATATTTATAGTATTCTTTATTTTATGTATAATCATATATTAAAAATAATTTAGTTATTAAAATTTGAACATAATACTTTTACACTTATTTAAATAAAATATAATAAATGTCATAATCTAACATAGGTTTATAAAAAAGTGTCATATTTTTTCCATAAGATTGATTTTGGTTGAAATAAAATTATTCAATAGAATTAGTACATGTGTTAGTGTAATTATAGTATAATTTTTTAATTTAATTACCCCTTTTACTTTTAATCGTGGAAAAATAAATTCAAAAGAAATTATTCAGCAAAAATTATTTATATCCCAATAAACCACATTTTAAATACTAATTTCAATTGTGTCTCACAATTTTTTGAAATTCAATTCACAGAAGTTGTAAAATTACATTTTTTGTAAATTTTCAAATGTGGTTAGAAGGATCAAAGACTTTAAATAGATCATTAAAATTTAATATATCTAATATTATTATAAAATGACTCCAATGAATTAAATTGGATAAATATATGTTTTATGTTTCAATTTTGACTATAAAATATATATTTGTGAAAATTATTATTTTAATAAATATTCTATTTTAAATAATAACGCAATCTTTTCACTATTCATAAAAAATTGAATGTTTTCAGAAAAATACAAAAAATTCACCCAAAGCTAGTTTTGATATTCGAAATCCATAAATGAAGTCCATTTAAAAATATATTTATAAAATTTTAAAACGTAGGTATTACTATTTATTAAGGCTTTTTAAATGGATAGTTTTATTGGACAAGGTGTGCTAGAATTTAATGTTGCATACATCACATGTAATTGTATCACACAAAGAGAAGCATATCATGGATGCTATGGGTGTTACATTCTCCCCTCCCCAAATAATTTCTTTCAAAAAATTTAAAATCAAAAACAAAAACTAGTGGTTTGAAATTTCAAAACAACTTTGTTGAAATCCCATAGCAGAAATAAGATTCCACAACACTAACACTTTAAAAGATAAAATATAAGTAAAAAGGGTCCCCCAAGATAACCCTTATTATGGTTCCATGTGGGAAAACATTGACATGGAAGAGGAAACAAACCATCATGTTATGAAAGAGGGTGATAGAAAACATGATCAGGAAAAAGTTTACTACCTGAAATCCATCAACTTGTGTTGGGTTAAATTCCCATTAATTTACTAATAGTATGAGTAAACATACAAGGTTTTTGTTTTAGGATCTATTTCATAATGTTGAGAATTTAATTTAGGGGATTTTCTAAGAACAAAAGGATATATATTTACTTTTATTGTAGTTTTTTATACTTTAATATATTTCAACTATTAACTCATCCTTTTACAAATGATGATTATTCAAGATTACATGGCCAGACATAATGCTCAAGAATCAACTTCGTGAGAATCACATAATCCAGAAATGATACACTGTATATTTCAATTTCTTTTAGACATAAACATAGACCACAATGGTTAGTACAAGATCAAATAATCCCCAAATAGATAATCCTTCAGAGAAAAATATAATATAATTAATCTCCAAAATAAAACAAATAGTACCTAATGATTAGAAAAGACCATTAAATAAACAATTTTGTTAAAAATATTCAATATAATACAAAAACTAATTTTGAAACTCAAATTTCAGATGGATTTGATTACACAACCATCCTTGATAAATCATAACATTTATCAATGAATAACATTGACTACTCTTAAAGTCACAAAACATAAATGTAATTAAGATAATCAAATACTCTGTATGATAGTTTAATCATTTCCATATATAACAAAAATTGATAAAAGTAAATAATAAAAAATAGATTCAAAAAATATAAAAATCCACCACAACTCCTCAAATAAAATCCAATAGTATTCTATTTTCATTATGTATATAGGGTTCCCAATAGTATAAACGTCTTCCAAAATAATATTTCTCACTTAATCAACAAATATTTTTCTTCTTCTAATTATATCAATTTGTAACCTCATATATTCCCAAAATAAACATTTCTTGCTACAAAAAATCATTGAAATAAAAATAATTAGTCATTCTAACCACAAACTTCACATAGTCTAGTGGTAGGCAAAAAATCCCAATCAGACTTTGGATGTGTATTCGATTCCCACAACTTTTCCCGATGCGACTGGTGGTCCCACAGTATGCGTGTTGTCTGTTTTCAGAAAATATATAATTTTATTACATTCCAAAGAAAGAGTTAAATTTCTCATAAATAACCATGACATATTTTAACCATAAATGTTATATCATACCTCTCTTTTTAATTTCATAAAGTAATACCCTATAATTGATTCATATTCAATGATCATATAGACACAATTGTTATTTAAAATTATATAGACAAAAGAAAATGAAATTATTCCCCAAATATAATTTTCACAAAATAAACTATAGCGTTACAAATACAAGAGAAAACTATTCAAATTTAATCCCATCAACAAATATAATTAATAATTTAGATCATTTCCCCATTCATTTATTTCCACATAGGTTCCCACTTGACATAGAGGTTTTCGTATAGAATAGGGAATTGACTTGGATATTTCCTAGGTCCATTACATTTATGGAAAATGACTCTAAATATATTATTAGTATATTTTTTATTTTCTTCCATAGTACTCTTCATTTTTCCTTAAACATTCATTAATTTATGCCCTTATTTACCCCACATAAACATTTAATTGTTCCATTGAGACACTTTCATAGCTGTCTACTACCACATCTCCCGAATGATATAAATTGAGATTTCTTTTCTTCATGGTCTCCACTACTAAATCTCTTATCAATCTCCACCATTCTCTTCGTTAATGAGTTTGGGAGTTGGTTGATATATATTTTGTTGATAAAATTTTTCAAAAACTGATTCGTCATAAAAACGATAACTTTTACGCCTATAAAAATTCCATTTTGTTTATTATTTCCACCACTGTTCCAACCTTTTACATCTTGTTCAATGTTATTATGACTTCCATGGAATCCATCCATTGACTCAATCCAGAATTCCTAGTGTTATTATCAATAGTCATAATATCATTTTAGGAATATCATGACAACTTATTTTCCATTATAAACACCTTATGATTAACCAAGGTTATTTATTAACATCTTATATAAACATCTTTAATATCAATTTGTAATGAAAAAATGAATTATCTTAAGCATATACCCCTGGAAAGTCAAAATGGTGTGCAGAAAGGCCCGTTGTTCTGTACCATGATTCCCCGATTCAAGCCTGAAACTACATGTCAGGGTTTTCACTTCTAGGTAAATTTTTGCATGAACAACGTCTAATATTAGTATCCAGAAATGGATATATTTCATGTAAAATCCACAAAATCTCTATATAACCAACATTCTAGGATGATATTCTATACTAACCCTTAAAGTCAATCTAAAGTTAATGTTCTCAAATTTGAGGTTTTATGAATTTAGATTCCAATGATTTTACTAATCATCCTCTTATAACAACTATAAATACTTAACCCACGTTTCCAAGAGTTATTACATTATTACATAACATTGTCATTATCGTAAAATATCATGTCCTGAAAGTCATATTTTGTTAGTAGCCTTGGTAGTACCATATACATAGATATGTTTTACATTGAATTATGAAATGGAAAAACCACATCATTAGGTCCTCTTGGAAGTCACTCATATCCAGTAGTCTATTCCAGTATGTCAATCATAATATTATTTTTCACATCATAGGAAAAATAAAACATAAGAAATGGATGATCACAGATTCTCATTAAGAATAACAACTTAGTAGATACTATCCTCAATAAGAATAAACATTTTAGGAAATGTATATGTCTAAAACATGATCCTTTTAAACATAAAAATTTGAATAATATGGAAAATATAAAAAACATAATTTCGTTTACATATTCTCATGGATATTCTACCAGTATAATAATCACATGTAATATTAATAGATAATTTCATTATGATGGAATTCATAAAGATGGAAAAAATAACCACATAGTCAAGGCCTCAGGGAAAGACAAAAAATAATGATTTTGTCAAGGCCTTGAGCCAAGAGAGTAGTTTGTCACATGAATCCTACTGATGCATCAAGGGGTTAAAAATAGTTATTCCTAACCCTTACTATTTTCAATTCATTCTTTGTATGAAAAGGGTGATACATAATGTATACATTTGTATTCAAACATTCATATAGAATATCAAAATTTTAACCACAAACCCTAAATGGTATAAAAATACAACATCCACAATCAAACATAACTCATTCAACACAATGTGGATGATTTTATTATAATAAATCAACCATAATCAAGATTAATTAATGATAGTAACCTAGATAAAAATAATTCGTAAAACTATTTGATAGAATTATCCAATTTTTTTAAAAAAACATTTAAAAGTCTCAATATTTATCAAGAATAAATTTAATAACAGAATTTATAAATCAAATAGTCCCATAAGAATTTGATAATTTCAAAAGAAATTTTTAATTTTAAAAATTCATTTCATTTTAAATAAATCCTAAAAATAATTTTTAAAACATGGGCATTAATGAAAATTATTTAGAAGAAGAAATATTTAAAACTTTTAAAATGATAATTTAGAAAGAGTACATATCCAAATGAGAGGTGCTTGAAAAAAATAATTGATGTAATAAAAACAATATAATATCATGATAATAATGGGATTCATGATATACTATGTCAAATTACTGTATATACACCATATAAAAGTGAATTGGTTCTTAACAACAACGAAGTCATAATGGAATGTAAATTGAGATGAAATCTCTTATAATGATTATATATCTATGATAAGGATAAATAAATGACATAATTATGGGTGAAAAATATAAATAAACCCAATATTATTATATATTCAGTGTAAATCAGTCAGAGTACATTCACACATATTCTATTAAAAACTACACTAATGACATGGATGTTTAACACAATGAATAGAAATTCATGTAATATTACTCTTATCAAATTACTATCGATGACTTGATAATTTATAAATGGAGTTATTATGTGTATAAATAGTATATCCACATAATGGGGAGTGTAAATTATTACATAAATAAATAAATAATGATTTCACACATAATCATGGAGTAAAATAATTGATGAATATTGGGTAAATCCTAATGAGAGAAAATTGAAATTAGAAATTCCCTTACTAGTTTGGTAACTTACAAAACATATATCCCAATAAGGAAGGATAATAAAAAAGACGATTTAAATACCCATAAATTAATTTATATTACACAAATAAAAAAATAATGGGTAGTACATACACCACAGAAAATGAAGATAGTGGCAAATATTGCATGAATCTCACTGGAATAAAATGTGAGATAAAAACCCCTTGCCAAGGAATTTTCCTTAGTTGAGGGTATGATGTCCTACTGTATGAGGTTTGAATAATTATTATTAAATTATAAAATAACCACATATAAAAATATGATATCATGTATGATCCTATAATATTGATTTGTTAATAATATTCAATATTATTATTATTTAGGGTGACAACTGATTCGTTTTCCATTATATGTTTTGTTACATAAGTCATGTTTTTTTTTGGATAGGATCTATTTGATTAATTACATAATGATATTATGTTCTCAAACAAGATTTTTTATCACCAAAAGAAAATTATTATTGATTTTTTACTATGTGGAATGAAATGTCATCACATCGTGGAGACTGTAAGCCCTACGTACACACGAGTGAAAATAACTTTTTTAAGGGTGAAATTGTATGTAATATGGATGGAATATTATATATAAAGAATAAATAAAACTTATATTTACTATTTACTTAAATTATAATCACTATTATACCCATCTAATTAATGAGGTGTAGAATAACAAATTATACCAGGACATGGGGACGTTAAGACGTACGTACACACAAATGGTTAGTTTGTCATTCATAGGATAGATAGAATAATTATTTTGATGGTAGCATGTTTATAATAAAATTTAAAAATATTGAAGTTAATGGAGGTATTATTTTAGTATGAAAAAATAAAGAGGAAGTGGATGAAGAAATTAATATCAAAAGAGGTGAAGAAATAACTACCTCTTTTTCGAGTGTTTACTTTTGATTTGAAGAAAAGGGATCATAAGAAATGAATTATGATCAAATTAATTCCTCTAGGATGAAAATAGGGTTGTTTGGAGAATATTTGGGGAATTTTTGTTTTGAGAAAAATGGATTTGGATATATGAATTTGATATAAGTAGAAGTACTCATTTATAATGAAGGCGAGGGGAACATTTGGAAGAAAATGAATTATTATTTTATTATGAAATGTTTTATCAGTTAAAAATAGCTCCAAATGGATTTATATTGATTCTATGGTCTGTATGGGACAAATAACTCCCAACCAACAAGTTTTGTACATGTTTTGGTCACCATATTAACATTATATTTTTTATTTAAATTTTAGTTAAATTGTATAAATTTTACCATGTCTTTTTATATTATTATAATTCATGGTTAATAAACATACAATAAAATTACAAGAGAACATATATTGGTTAAATAATGGAATATAATTCATTATAAAATTCTTTTAAATGATCCATAGATTTTTAAAACTATTATATAATTTAATAAATTTGTATTTGTTTTAATAACTTATATATGGCTATTTTGACACTATTTAGTATTTTGATATTTTGAAAATCATAAAAACATTATTACTTCAAAAATAATTCATAGAATCATCCCAAACATGTCTTATTAACCTTTAAAATCATTTTAAGTCATCAAATGTACCAATTTTAATTTATTATAATATTTATAACATTAGTTATTCTAGTCATTCATTAATAAGGTAATAAATGCATCATCATCGTGTTATAAATAAATTTCATCATATAATGTCTTAAAATTATAAATAAAATACCATGATATAGGAAATATCATTATATTTATAATGAATATTTATAACTAATTTTATCATATGTATAACCCTATGTCAAAAAATTTATAGTTATTAAAATTTTAACATAACACCTATAACTTTTCTTTAAATAAAATATAAAAACTATCCTAATCTAATCCATGTAGATAATAAAGGATCATATTTTTTTCACGTGGTTGATTTTGGTGAAAATAACCTTATTCAATAGAATTAGGACATTTGTTAAGGTAATTATAATATTACTTTTACCATTAACTACCGAATTTACTTTTAACTATTGTAAATATAATTTAAAATTTAATATTCATCAAAAAATATTTGTATCCTATTAAACCAAATATTACAAGTTGATGTCAAATATTTATATCAGATTTTTGAAATCCAATTCATGAAACGGTAAAATTATGTTTTATGAAAATTTTCAAATTTTCCTAGAAAGTGGGTAAAATAAGATAAAATGTTTAATACAATTTTATATATCTAATCTTTTTAAAAAATGACTCCATTGAATTACATTGGATTAATATAGATATTATGTATCTATTTTGACATTAAAATAAATTTAAATTATAAAAAATTATTTAATGATATTGATGGTTTGAAACAATAACTTAGGGTTTTCACTATTCTATAGAAATATAATGTTTTCAGAAAAATACAAAATAATCCCTCTTATATAATTTTGATATTCCAAATCCAAAAATGAATTTCATTTTGAAAAACTAATTTTATAAAATTTCAAAAAGTGGGTGTTAGAATCCATAAGAACTTTTTAAATGGTAGGTATGATTTTCTGTGTTGTGCTAGAACTCAATGTTTCATGCAACACAAGATATTATGTTATTCAAAGAGAAGCATATCATGGAAGCATGTGGTGGTAAACCTTGAAATGGATAATCACTATGAACATTATATAATTTGTGAGTTATGGTTGAAAGGTGTCACATTATTTGGATATATCATTACAATAAATGAGATATATGAGGATCGCTCTAAGAAAACTACAATTGAGGGACGATCGAGGTCAGCATCGGGAATGGATATTCGTAGCATCCTGGGGTCATCTAGATATTATCGCTGATTTTTGAGAAATTTCTCATGATTTTCCAACACCGTTACAATGATAACTTGAAAGGGAGTAAAGTTTTCATGGAGTGATGAATGTGAATAGTTCATCAAGGAGTTGAAAATAATGCGTATCTCTACTTCCTTACTCACATGACCGAAAATTGGAGAAATTTTTGTGGTACTCAATGATGCCTCGAAGAAGTTCCTAGGCTATGGAAAAATGCAAAATAACAAAGTCAATGCCTTTGATTCTAGGTAATTGATGGTTCATGATAAAAAATATGCAACCCAAGATCTGGAGCTCTATGTAGAAAGGAAACCTCATCAGTGTTGGAATATTTTATTAATATGGGAAACCACATCAGTGTTGTTTGAAAAACAATGGGCTGGCCCATGGTTTTTGAAAATGATATTGGCCACTTGTGACACCATATAAAATATAATACTATTCAAATGTCTACCAGAATTATTTCATCATTATTACATAATTAATGATGTCACTAATCACCCTAAAATAGAAAATTGTATTTTTACTATTCAATGAAAAACAAAACATTTAATAAAAATATAATAAATTCATCTTTTCCTAAAATAGATGCAATAAATTAAAAAATTAATGTCATTATATGAAAATAATTTTCTAATTATTATGAATTTAATGTTTATATAAAATCATTATTTATTCAAAAAACAACATCAAAAATATAACTCCTTTTGTTACACCATGAGAATGTAATCAATGTTCCATAAAATAATCGAAAAAGCATATGAAAATAATGATAAAATTTATGAAAACATTTTATGAAAATAAATTTCCATTTTAAATTATTAAATTAATAATAAATTTGTAAATAAAGTATTTATGAATTACAAAAATACCAAAACTAATATTATGATCATTTTATCATTTTTATATTGTCTAAAATTTATTTATACATTCATGGGTGAAGTTTATATATATTTTTATTATATAAAACTCATTAATATTCGTAAGGTTATGTAAATATTAACTAAAATATTTTCTATATCATATTTAAATAAACTTCTCACCCTCATTACAACCTTGTTTGACGGATTTTGTGAAATCATATCACAGAAAACATTATTTAATAATAAAATATTTTTTAAAGTATTCCTTAAAATAAAACTATTCATAAAATACTATTCATAAAGAAAGCACTATTCATCCAACACTATTCTTCAAATGAATTACTATTTATAAGATATATTTTACTTCTTATAAATAATCATAAAACACAATGTATATTAATTTCGAAATTTAAATTTAAAAATGATGATTATTTAACCATAATAATCTTGAATGTATGAGAAATTTTTCATTCTAATATAAAAATACTTATTTATTTAAAACAATAGTGGATAGAAAAGGAATACTGAAATTGTATAGTGAAATGTCATAAACATAAAATAATAATAATATTTTATCATTTTCATTTAATAGGGGAGTTTTAATCATGAAATTTACTTTAAATAATCATTATAAAATATGACATAATTTGTTATAATAGTTATATCATTTCTGAAATCTACAATTTTGGTCTAAAGTAATTATATGTTCATCTATTTTAAAACGTAATAAAAAGTTATTAGGAAGAAAGAGAACCATAAATTAATGTACTTTTTTTCAGGTAGTTACATTCTTCCCCCACTTAAAATAAATTGCTTCCTGGCAGTTTTCTACAATTAAAAATTTATTACTATTAGGAATCATATAATTATAGAGTATTTTTGTGTCTAGAAATATATTATTCTTTAACAAAAATTTCATTTTTTATAAATCCGTCATAACGATTAGTAAAAAATTTATGATTAACCCAATATATCCACTAATAGTGTCAAACCAGGAGTTCCTCAATGTCTATTTTCATGTACGAGGATACCCCAGGTCTATCCTGAAAATCCTTTCTAGAGTTTTCACTGCTATGTACATCTTAGCTGGACCCATGTCATCCGGTTTATAACCGAACATAGATTAATGTTTTCGTAATCCACTAATATAATATTTCTCCAATAGACAATGATTTTTTCAAATATTTGAACATTTTTATAGGGTTATTTTTTATGTTTTTATCAACTAATTTTCACAAATAACTATACTCTACATTGAAACCAACTAAAAAATCACTCATTTTTTACATAACATTTCATTACTTTTAAAAAATAGAGGACATTTAACATTTAGTGCCTTAGAAATCATGATATTAATAAATGAAAACAAAAAACACTCATATGAAACCCCTTGAAAAAAAATATATTCTAAATAAGTTAATCCAGTTTACAATTACATCATCTCTTAACCTGGAGCCATACATCAATGGAAAGTGTGAGCAGAAAGCCTAGTAATGAAGGCATGTGAAACAATTTACAAGTGATATTGAGAGATATCGATAATAACATGAGAGATATCATAAAGGATTGATAAGGAAGAATTACATAGAATTAATAAAATGAATAATAAACTGAAATTAGGGCTATAAAACTTAATTTAGACATCATGTACATAACACCAATGTTTATCCACAATGTGTCATAAACATTACCATGGTTAATATCCTAGGTATTTTGGAACATTTCATGTATATAGATTAAATTGTTTACCCAATGTATTGGAGTGATATTAAATAACACCCTTAATATGTAATAATTTTCATGTTATACATATAGATCATAAACATGTATTTCATAAATAACCAATAGAGAGTAAAATAAATGGGTTTCAATTCAAAATCATTATGTTTTAAAATTGCTTAAAAACATGATCGTAATATCCTTTATAACAACTGGAAAAGTAATGGGGGATTCCATTATGTCAATTATAGAATAAAATATATCCTCTTTTTTCTTTATTAATACACATATAAATGAATTTTTTTTGGGAATTCACATACATAAAATAAGATAATTTCATAAGAAAAAGATAGAGAATTTGAGATGAAAATTTTGATGCATAACAGCTACATAACATGTTTTATGAAAACATTAATAATAGAGGGGATAAGGGTAAACAACTCATAAATAAATCATAATAAAAAATGCCAACATAATAAAAATTAAATAGGATAATGGTATGGATGTTTTAATGACATACTATGTAAAAATAATAAATGAATGAAAAGAGAAGATGTGATTTCATTAATGAAAATTTGGCAGGATAACGTCGTCTATAAAAAAATAATTAAATCATTTCATGAGAGTGGAAAGGGTCTCTCTTCAATTTTACATTAAATGAATATAATAAGGACATATGTGAACTTACCCCCACATAATAAGACAAAATCTAGAAGACATAACATAAATGAGGTAAAGTCATAAATGAGGAGGGTGAATGGTTCCCTTACATGAAGAGTAACATTGAAAGATCAAAGGATGGGACCATGGACGAATTTAGGGAACTATGGGAGGTTTTCATGGGAGGAAAAAAGTATATATTTGTTGATGATGAATTTTTAATGAAATTAATTAAGGAATTGGTTTGTATTTATAGAAATGGTGAGGGTTTAATTTTTTAATTGCCAAAGGGCACCTAATCGTTGCTATTGGCAAAACCATGCAGTATCCCATGGTATTTTCACATTTTATTGGCCACTTGTGGCACCTAATAAAATATATTACTAATCAAAAATCAACCCGAATTATTACATCATCATTACATCATTAATGATGTCATTAATCATACCGAAACTGAAAACAATATTTTTACAATTTACCTAAAAATAAAACATTTTATAAAAATATCATAAATTCCCCCTTACCTAAAATCGGTGTTATTTATTCCAAAATTAACTCAATTTTATGAAAAAAATTTCTAAATATTTTTAATTACATTTTTCGAAAACATTATTTATTGCCGAAAAACAACTCTAAAACTATAACTCATTTTGAAACACCTTGAGAAAGTATTCAAGTTCCCATAAATTTATTTTATAGACCTATGATAATAATGTAACAATTTATGATTAATTTCTATGAAAATAAATTACCATTTTAAATTATTAAATTAATTATAAAATAGTAAGTATAATATTTATGACAAAAAATACAAAAACCTATATTATAATCATCTTTTCACTTGTAAAATGTCTAAATTGTATTTATAAATTCAGGGTTTTAGTTTCTATATTTTGTCTAATTTAAATTTCATTACAATTCATTACTATTCTTAAGGGTATGTTAGTATTCAAAAAAATTATTTAGATCTTATTTAACCACATTTTTCAACATTATTACAACCATGCATAATCGATTTTTTAAAATTATTTCAAAGAAAATGATATTTAATAATAAAATATTTTTTTACAATTCATCCAAAGTTAACTATTCATCAAATACTATTCGTCATGAAAACACAATTCATCGAACACAATTCATCAGATAAAATACTATTAATAAAAAAATTGATACTTGTTAGAAAACATCTAAATATTCATCCTAGATTAATTTTCAATTTATAAATTCCAAAATAATGATTATTTAACCCTAATAATTTTCAAAGTATTGGAAATTTATCTTTTAAATATAAAAATAGTTATTTATTAAAAACATTATCGAATAGAAAAGGAATATTGAAATTGTTATGTAAAATTTTTGACACATAAAAAAAATAAATTTATATTATTATTTTCATTTAAAGGGTGTGTTTTAACCATACTATTAAATTCAAACAATCATTATTCCATATATGATAATTTTTTATAATAAATATATCATTTCCTAAAACTACAATTTTGGTCAAAAGTAATTTGATGTGCTTCTATTGTAAAAAATAATAAAAAGTTATGAGGAGGGAAAATATATATAAATAAAATAAGTTCATTTTTTTGGTTGGTTACAACATCATCAATTCTTTCACAGATGATTTCTCAAACATTACTTTGGGAAAGCTTAATTGATTTTAAAACGCATGATGTGGGAATTCTGAATAATTTAGAAACTTTCAGAAACGGGAAATACTCATTGTTCAATGTTAATTATTATGGAATTATGAGATATTGGAGAAGTACATTGGTTCAATAAAATCCTCAGTTAAAGAAATAACTTTTAGATGATTCACAAAGCTTAAATTGCTTCTTTCTCCCAGGAAACACCAAGACTTATCGAGATCTTCGATAGCATTATTGGTGGGATAAAATGAAGAAGGATTTCATTGAGTATACATCAATGAGCCTGGTAAGTTAGCAAGTGATGGCTTACTTGAAGATGTCTAATGGGATGATGAAACTATTACCCATACCAGCATGGAAATGGTAGAACATCACCATATAGATTGTTGTCGGATATCCAATGTCATCCAAGTTAAACAATGCTATATTTGTTATTATGGATCGTCGTACAAAGATTTCACACTTCATTTAAATTTTATAATATTTTACATTGGTTGATGTACAACACATATCCAATCCGTGCCGAAGGGGATTTTGCGCGTAGGGGTCTCAGTCGCCTATAAATATGAGGTGACCCCCTTCATTCGGTAGTGTGGAAGACTTAGAGAAGATCCGAGGTCTGATGCGCGAAAAAGGATACCGTAAAGGGGCTTGCGCGATATATTCGGAGTTGCGTGAAAAAGGTGATTTTTGCGCGAAATATTTTTCCACGCAAAAAGTAAATTTTGCGCGCAATAGGAAGGTTTTGCACGCAAAGGGTTGGTGTTGCGCGCAATTGTTAGTACGGTTTGTCTGCACGTTCTGGTTATCCGGTTCAGTGGTTCTGTGCGTTCTAGTGCATCTATTTCGGACTTCGATGCAAGCAGAGTCTCATGCTGAGCAGAGGCAAAGACTTCAATGAAAATCTATTGAAGAGACCCTCACGTCTATAAACTGAGTGGGACTTCACCAACGGCAGTGAGCCAGGGGGAGTCAACGGGAGTGACCCGAGGGAAGTAGTAAGCTATCCCTGAACCTTTGTAAAGGCAGTGAGCCTGGGACAGAGTGACTGTACCCGAACTTTGGTAATCTACAGCTAGTGAAGTATAGTAGATGTTGGTACGACCGACAACCTGTCGGCGTATGCTCCTTGGACGTAGCCCTTAGTGGTGAACCAAGTAAAAATGGTTGTGTCTTCTCTGTGCTTGTGAATGTTTTCATTCTAATCATAATCTTCATACAGGTTCAACAAGTTCCTACCAACGTGGGAACAAGATCCATCACATTAAAAGAAAAAGTGGTCACCCAGATTCACCCCTCCCCTCTCAGGGTGTCCCGGGGTCCTTCAAGTGGTATCAGAGGGTAAAGGTTGCTGGCGTTGAATCTGACCTTCTTCGTCATGGAAAACGCAATCAATGTCAGGGGAGTCCCTCACTTCGATGGAAGCAATTTCCAGATCTGGAAGAACAGAATGAGATCTCATCTAAGATCTCTTGGAATGGAAGTTCTTTTTTCTACTATGCAAGGAATACATGTCATTGATCCAACAGGTCTGGCTATGACTGAAACAGACAGGAAACTTCTTGATGCAGATGCTAAAGCACAGAATGCTCTCATTGCAGCCCTTTCTGATCAGATTTACCTGAAGGTGATGAATTGCACCTCAGAAAAATCTATGTGGGATAAAATTGAGAATATTTATGAATGTGATAGAAAAGTGAAGGAGGCGAAACTACAAGTGCTACACAATCGGTTTGATGATCTGAAGATGCATCCAGATGAGAATGCAGACTCTTTCTTCAATCGAATTACTGAAGTGGTTGGAGCAATTCGGGGTCTAGGCGAAGAAATCAATGACATTGATATTGTAAAGAAAATATTAAGAAGACTTCCACCTCTGTATAATGCGAAGTTGTCAGCTCTTGAGGAAAGAGATCTTTCCAAACTTTCTCTTGATGACTTACTGAGCAGTTTGGTAGCATATGAAATGAGAGTCAAACCAGAAGATGCTATGACTCGGGTGAGCAAGGAAATGGCATTCAAGGCCATGGATAAATTGAAAATCTCAAAGGATAGTAGCGGTGATGATGACGAAGAGAAAGAAATTGTTTCTCTCATTGCAAAGAAGTTCCAGAAGGGGAAAGGGAAATTTAAAGGGAAGTTACCTCTCGCATGTTTCCGTTGTGGAAAAGTTGGGCATATTGCCTCTCAGTGCTTGAAGAATATCAATGATGATGACAGTGAAGATGAAAACTTCAAGAAGCCTCAAATAAGGTTCTTTAAAAAGGGAGACTTCAAATCTGGTAAGAAAATGCAAAGTAAGAGTTTTGTCTGTGAAGAGGAAGAAGATGACAATGAATTTTGTGATGAAGAAGAACCAGAATTCAAAACTGGGAACCATGCTTCCATGATGGCCACTGTTGAAAAGTCAGAAGATACTGATGGTGAAAAACAACTGAGAACTTGTGTAGATCCTGAGGTGCAACTTAAGGATGCAGTTAGTAAGCTTAAGATGAAATGTAAGAGCTGCAATAAGTGGAAATCAATTGTAGAAGAATCAACTGAATATGTTGATCAACTTGAAGTTAAAATTGAACGACTGGAAGAATTTGTGAAGGTATAGTCTAAAATAATTGAAAGCAATGATGATGCAGTTGATCTGAAGCTGAGAATTGAAGAGAAGGAAAAAGTCATCAATGACCTCACATCCAGACTGGATGAAAAATCCAAGACTGTTGAGGGTCTTGAGGAGGAAGTAGTTACTCTAAGGAGTAAAATGGAGACAGAATCAGTTCCAAAAGAATCGAGGAAGAAAATACAGTTTGGAAGATTCTCAGATGCAGAATTACTTGCAAGAGCCAAGTGTGGTTCAGATGGGGTTGGAAAAGTCTTGAGTGATCAAAGACCTGCTTGCATGGGAAAGAGTGGAATTGGCTGTGAGGCTAAGTCATCAACTGCTGGAAGTGAAAAGATCCAAAAGAAAGACAAGATGAAAGTTGAACATGATGAAATGTTACCTAGAGTGCTGAAAAAGGAACCCTCAATCCAAACTAAAAGGAGACCTGAAAATTATCCACAAACATTCAAAAACGGCAGACAGTCTTACTATTCTCCCAAGGAAGAAGCTATAAGGATAAATTCAAGTGAGAAGACATTTCCTCTCATGAAGTGTCAGTTCTGTGGCTATCTGGGCCATACCATGTCATATTGTGAAGAGGCAAAAAGCTATCTGAATGGAGAAGATATAGATTCTCAACAAAGTAGAACAATCTCATATCCTAATTCTCATAGAAGAAATAATTTCTATGGATATTGTTTTTTTTTGTTCTAACTTTGGTCATAAGGCCGTTAATTGCAGGCAGAGAAGGGACATAGACACCTCATACCGAAGTTCAAGACAAGTCAAGTCTCGTCAGCAAGACAGTGTTGCTCTTTTAAGCATGTTCTCACCTCTCACAGAAGACTTTGACTATGAAGAACCTGGGTATGTGGAAGAGATATTTGAAAGGACATCAGTCCTATATACTCAATCTAATGTCTCATGGAAGGAAAGGAAGAAGATTGAGAAATCGAACCTTACAGAGGTATCCCTCAAAGCTACAAAGAACAACAGTACTTGGATTCTGGATAGCGGTTGTTCATCTCATATGACGGGTAATGCCGCCCTACTAACGAATATCATAAAGAATGTTGATGGTACAGTAATATTTGTTAATGATGGGGCTCTGAAAATCAAAGGGAGTGGAAGTACCCAATTAGCTAATGGAGAACTAAAGAAGACTGAAGTCCTTTACGTAGATGGGCTACACCATAATCTCCTTAGCGTGAGTCAACTCTGTAACTCATGACTTATAGTTACTTTTAATCAGAAAGGCTGCACCATCAAGGGAAAAACCAGAAATTCACTTATGAAAGGATGCAGAACAGAAGGCAACTTGTATCAGGTTGATAGTGAAGAAAATGTATGCTACATGACTGTTGGAGAAGAAAACAATTTGTGGCATCGGAGATTGGGACACATCAATCAACAAGACATGGAGAAAATATCAAAATTGAGAATTGTCATGGACATCCCCAATCTGAAGCGTGAGCGTGAAAAATCCTGTGATGCTTGTATTCGTGGGAAGCTGGTCTGCGGTTCATATCGTCCAAAGAAGAAAAAGGCATCTCACCTTCTTGATATGATTCATACAGATGTTTGTGGTCCAATAAATGTTTCCGGAACTCACGGAGAAAGGTACTTTGTCCTTTTCATAGATGATTACAGTCGAATGGCATGTGTGATGGTTATTCACCGGAAACGACAGGTCCTTGACTGCATGAAAACATATCGGCGAATCGCCGAGAATGATACTGGACGAACAATCAAAGTGTTGCGATCTGACAATGGAGGAGAATACATGTCCATTGAATTTGAAAATTATCTGGAGAAGCATGGGATACAACATGAGGTAGCTGCTGTGAGAACTCCACAACAAAATGGAGTTGTTGAATGAAGGAATCGACAGGTGAACAACATGGCACGAACTATGCTGATTGAGAGTCGTATTCCACGACATTACTAGAAAGAGGCTGTTCAAGCTGCAGTGTACATTCAGAATCGAACAGGACTTTACATGGGTGAGACAAAGACACCATATGAATTGTGGCATGGACGGAAGGCTTCTCTAAAATACTTTCGTGTCTTTGGAAGTAAGTGCTTCATGAGGAACAAAGAATGAAATAAGGGGAAATATGGTGACAACGCAGATGAAGGAATCTTCCTCGGTTACTCAATGAACAGCAAAGCCTACAAATGTTTCAACAATCGTTTGGGAAGGATTGTGGAAAGCAATGATGTTAATATAATTGAAGAGAAAACCACAAATGCTTCACGAACGTCATATGCTGATGTGATAGAAAGTCATGAAGAATGTGGACATGAAGAAACTACAAATGCAGAAATAGAGGAAGCTGTTCAAAACACTCCTCAAACACATAATGATGTTGACTCAGAAGAATAATCTGAAGAAGAAACTATGGCTGAAGAGAATACTACTGAATCTCACAGGAGAAATCGAAGAGCTGAGATTGATCCTTCCAACATAATTGGGGATAGGAGTGCACCCACTCAAACCAGAAGGATGAGGAATACCATGCAATCTGGATTTCTATCAGTTGTAGAGCAATTCTCATTCGAAGAAGCTGCAAAAGATGAATCTTGGGTGAAAGCCATGAATGATGAATTAGATCAGATTGATAAGAATCAGACATGGGATCTTGTCCAGAGACCCGAAGGCCACAATGTGATTGGTACCAAATGGATCTTCAAAAATACGTTTTATGAGCATGGAAGTGTTATCAGAAACAAGGCACGACTGGTATGTAAAGGATACTCTCAGATTGAAGGTATTGATGTTGAAGAAACCTTTTCTCCAGTTTCTAGACTGGAATCAATCAGGCTTTTCCTTGTCATGGCACTCCAAAGAGGATTTAAAGTATATCAAATGGATGTGAAGACATCATTCTTGAATGTTGTACTCGAAGAAGAAGTCTACATTGAACAACCGGTGGGGTTTGTCTTGGGTACCGATGAAACAAAGGTCTGCAAACTAATGAAAGCTCTATATGGTTTGAAGCAGGCACTACGGGCATGGTACTCACGGCTAGATTCATATCTCAAGAAGTTGGAATTCAAAAGAGGAGGAGTCGATCACAATCTCTATGTGAAGAATTCTCCAAAAGATCAATTCATGGTTCTTTTCTACGTTGATGATATCATATTTGGTGGCAGTAGGAAGAAATCAGTGGATGAATTTTCCAACCACATGAAATCAGAATTTGAAATGTCTATGATTGGGGAGCTCACATATTTTTAGGGCTGCAAGTGATTCAAAAGAAGGAATACACATTCATTTCTCAGGAAAAATATGCAAGAGAGTTGCTCAAGAAGTTCAATATGCAAGACTCCAAACCAATGTCAACTCCGATTGCGGTTGGAACTAAACTTGGAAAGCATGAGGTTTGGAACTCTGTTGATCCCACCATGTACAGGAGGATCATTGGAAGCCTACTGTACCTGACGGCGACAAGGCCAGATATTGTCATTGCAACATGTCTTGCGGCCCGCTTTCAGAGTAATCCAAAGGAGGAACATATGGCAGCAGTAAAAAGAATCATGATGTACATTCAAGGTACACATAACTTCGGGTTATTTTTTACTGCAGGCAGGAACAGTGAATTATCAGCATTTTCTGATGCTGACTGGGCTGGTGATGTCGTAGATAGAAAGTCCACTAGTGGTGGAGCTTTCTATATTGGACAGAAATGTGTTGGCTGGTTGAGCAAGAAACAAGAAAGTACTTCTCTTAGTACTGCTGAAGCTGAATATATCTCTGCCACAAAAGCATGCACCCAACTTCTTTGGATGAAGCAGCAGCTAACAGATATTGGTGATAAGGTGCAGCAACAAATGGTGATTTATTGTGATAACAAAAGTGCAATTGATCTTACGAAGAATCCGGTTCAGCATTCTCGTACAAAACATATTGAAATACGGAATCATTTTATCAAAGAAAAGGTTGAACAAGGCGTGATTAAATTGGATCATGTTGGAACTAATGAGAAAGTGGCTGATATCCTAACCAAGCCATTGTCCGCGGCTGTGTTCGAGAAGCATCGGTTGAACCTCAGTGTTCGACCACCTCCTACTGCATAAGGAGGCTCCAGAAGTCCCCTCTCCCCGTTTATGGTAATTCTTTCTATCTGTTTATGGCTGTGATGCAGGTTTATGAGGGAGATACTATCCAGGGGGAGTATGGTTTGAGCGGAACATTGATTAATTTACCGGCCTTTGGGTTTATTGTCAATGGGGGAGAAAGGAAAGATAATATAATTTCAGGAATTCAGGATTGTCTATGGACATGTAATGCTTCGGTGACATGATGAGAGTTCAGGAATTTCTTGAGCGTCTTTGAGCATTCCAAAACATGGGAACCCAATTCAAGCTTCCTCTCTTGTTTTCTGCACCGAGCATTGCTCACGTAGACTTAGAGTGCTGGTTGAGTTGATCCTTGCATTTTTGGTATGCATGTGGATGGTGATATATTGATTTTATTTGGTGATTGCCAACAAACCCAAAGGGGGAGATTGTTGGACCCATGGTTGTTCTATGCAGGAATTGTAGTTTGGTTTGTGTTTGTTGTCAATCCTCAGTGGAAGTTCCGAATGTGTTCCAGCAAAGTGATCATACAGTTCAAGCAGACAATAGTATTGAAGGTGGCGCTGTTTCCCAGTGTTTGCCAAATTTTTGGGCCTCAAAATCGGAAAATGAAGACATGGATTGTTTGCAAAAGGAGGTTCGCACAAAAAGGAAGTGGTGCGCGAAATATAAGAGGCTTGCACGAAATACTTAAGTTAGGCACGAAAAACAGCGGGATGCGCGAAATAGTGGATCAAGGTTTTTCGCCCAAATAGTGTTTCGAAATCAGATTGGTGAAAAATTGCAAAGGCATGGGCTGCGCGGAAAATAAGGGTTGTGCGCGAAATACTTGAGCTTGGCGAAATATTACGCGCCAGATGAGAGGTTTTCCGCGTCGAAGGGGATTTTGCGCGCAGGGGTCTCAGTCGCCTATAAATATGAGGTGACCCCCTTCATTCGGTGGTGTGGAAGACTTAGAGAAGATCCGAGGTCTGATGCACGAAAAAGGATAGCGTAAAGGGGCTTGCGCGATATATTCGGAGTTGCGCGAAAAGGGGGATTTTTGCACGAAATATTTTTCCGCGCGAAAAGTAAATTTTGCGCGCAATAGGAATGTTTTGCGCCCAAAGGGTTGGTGTTGCGCGCAATTGTTAGAAAGGTTTGTCTGCATGTTCTGGTTATCCGGTTCAGTGGTTCTGTGCGTTCTAGTGCATCTATTTCGGACTTCGATGCAAGCAGAGTCTCATGCTGAGCAGAGGCAAAGACTTCAATGAAAATCTATTGAAGAGACCCTCACGTCTATAAACTGAGTGGGACTTCACCAACGGTAGTGAGCCAGGGGGAGTCAACAGGAGTGACCCGAGGGAAGTAGTGAGCTATCCCTAAACCTTTGTAAAGGCAGTGAGCCTGGGACAGAGCGACTGTACCCGAACTTTTGTAATCTACAGCTAGTGAAGTATAGTGGATGTTGGTACGACCGACAACCTGTCGGCGTATGCTCCTTGGACGTAGCCCTTAGTGGTGAACCAAGTAAAAATGGCTGTGTCTTCTCTGTGCTTATGAATATTTTCATTCTGATCATAATCTTCATACAGGTTCAACAAGTTCCTACCAACATGGGAACAAGATCCATCACATTAAAAGAAAAAGTGGTCACCCTGATTCACCCCTCCCCTCTCAGGGTGTCCCGGGGTCCTTCAAACAATTGAGTATATGTTGAGGGCTTGCTCATTGGACTTCAAAGGATGATGATATCAACATATTCCTCGTGTTGATACCTCTTACAATAACAGTTTCCACTGAAGCATTCAAATGGATTCTTATGAATCCATGTGTGAGAAGAGGTGTAGAACACCTTCATGTTGGAATGATGTTGGGGAGAAAAAACTCATAGGTTGAGAAATGGCTGAAGAAATGTGGTAGATGGATAAGACCATCTAAAAACACATTAAATCTGCGTAGATTCCACAAAATATCTCTGATGATAATCGTCGATGAGATCTATGGTTTAATGCCAGAGACATGATATTCGTACGTATATCATCATGGAAGAGATTTATCTTATTTTTTAAGAAGGGAAAGCTTAGTCCAATGTACATCGGCCCTTTTGAGATCCTTGATATGATTTGGTCCTTCACCTATCGACTAGAACTCCATCAAAACCTATATAAGGAACATGATGTATTCCATGTATCACTCTTGAGGATGTACATACCGAACACATCGCATGTACCCAATCCAGTGGTGGTACCGTTGGAGAATGATGTATCATAGGAAGAGATGGCGGTGAAGATTGTAAATTATAATAAAATGTGATATGAAATAAGATAATGACCATCGTCAAAGTGTTGTGGCGAAACCACATGTTTGAAGAAGTAACATGGGAATCAGTGGATGTGGTGATGCTATGTTACCTGCATATGTTTTAGTGTGGGAAGAGTAAATTTTGTTGGTGATATTTGTAAAGGGAGGAATATTGTAATGACTTAATGTTTTGTCAATGAAAATTTCTCTTGATCTAATTTTGTTTTTCATTTTGTTAAATGGTTATATAATATATGCACAACATTTTTTTAGGTTTTTTATTTTAAAATACTATTTAGAATTGAGATTATTTTGAATATAGTCATTGAACCGTGATCACATGATTAGTATAAATATTTGGATGTAACAAATGCAATTTAATCAAAAAAATGGTGGTGATGGCCTCATCCAGTAGAATGACATTGTAACAATCCCATTTTCATAGCTCAGAAAGAGGTGGCGTCACTGGGCTTTAGTCATGACCCAGCCCAATCGTATATTCAACACGTTAAGCTTGAGAGGAATCACGAATAGTGGAAGTGTATATAAATATAGATTACCACATGAGCGATGTTATTTGAGCCTCCCCATGAATTTGTAACCATTGCAGACCATACCCTTCAGTCTTATGAGTTTGTCATAAGGGGTTATGTAAAGAAACACTAGCACAGTGATTATGTATATTAGTTTTTTATAAAGAATATATATTCATTTTATTATTGTTATTTTTTAAATAACATTTAAAGAAAATATAGAATTTTTAATTAAAAAAATTATGATTTTTTTTGAATTAATTGATTTCTGGAATTAAATAACATTTTAATAAATAATTATTACTAATAAATTAATTTTTACTAAATATAAATTATTGTATATTTTTTCTGAATACATTTTCAATTTAAATTAATGTTTGGAAAATATTTTTATCAGAACCCATTTATTTTTGATAAATAATGGTTTTTATATTAATAATTAAATCTAAAATATTTAGAATGTAATTAGATTAAATGAATATTATTTCTGGAATCAGGACGTTGAAATTATCCTACGATTATTTTTTCATAATTTTCTAAGATAGTAAAAATTTTGGGATAAAATTAAATACCATTTATATATATAATGCGTTTTATGAAATCATAATGACCCAATAGTGTTATAAAAATTACAATAAATGGGGTTTTTGGAAAATATATTTCTTACCTTTAATATAATTTGGTTTTAGGATTGTTTTATTTATTTTACAAAGCATTAAAAAATCCTCCAAAACATATAATTCTTGTAACACCCCAAAGTTTTTAAAATAAATATTGAATTCAATTTTATAATCTATCCATTACATAGAACTTTCCTTCTTCTATGTTTTGAATTAAAAAAAAGGTCATCTAGAGTTCTGTTCAGTAAGTCATTTGGATTCTGATAGAACAATCTTGATTTTTGGTGAATTGTAATATACACTTATGAATAGTAATATGAATTGTAATATTACCCTTATGAATAGTAAATAATGATATTATTTTATTTTCTTAATGTAATAAGATAATGGGATCTGAATTAATTTTTCAATGTCACAGAAAACTAATTATACCTCTATGATTGTTATTTTTTGAATTAACTATGACTTCATTTAAAATTTTAATTAATAATATTTAGAAAATTATTTTTGAAAAATGTATTTAACTTTTGATTTCTACATGTCGAAAAATGGTAGGGGTGATTTTTTGGGATTTTTCTATAATTCAGAAATTTTTTATGAAAAGTGAAATACGATAAAATAATGTATATACAAAATATCAGTTAAATACATTAACTATGACATCATAAGTGATGTAAGGTCACATGGTTCAAACTCACATGCACTTATTATTATTATGGATCACATGAAACAACACTATTGGTTGTCTTGAGGGAATTAATAAAATAATGAATTAAATATTCAAAATTTACTCCTCTCCTCCAATATGAAAACCCTTCACCCTCCCTCTTCACTTCACTTCTATTAGACTTAAAGCTCCTAAATGTTATGTCCATTTAACCTTACCTAGTCTATCCCCACAATCATGAAGATTCTGGTCTTTCCAAATGGCCAAAACCCCTTTTCTTAAGGTGTTTTTCGAAGAGGTTACTTCAAGAGGTAAAACACCCTTCTTTTTATTTTGGTTTCATTTCAATATTTCTTCTTTTCCAATCCTCTCCTCACATCCTCTCTCCAAATGATAACGATAACTCCAGTATCATCTATATACTGTAATTATACCATTTTAATGAAAGAACCATTATAAATATTCTCACTCCCTCCCTTTTATTTTTATAAACAAAACCAATGTCCATGAAGTTCCAATTTATAGCCTTCGTGGATGATGATGTTTTGATCTTTAATTTCTAATTCATTACTGGTAATGAAACCATATTTATGGTTGAAACAGACTATAATATATGTATTATAACATAATTTATATTCAGTAACCAGAATATTTACATATAATTATGTTATATGACAAACTTGTTCATAATAAGCCAAATACCACTAAATAATCGTAGTAGTTTTCATCTAATGACTCATCATCATACCATGTATCCAAATTAGTTAAATGACCATTAGCAATTAATTATGTTCATAAATAATATATAATTTAAATTATGTAGATCTACATCCATTCCACATAATAAAAAACAAGTGAACCGATTATGAAAATAATGAAAATGAACACCCCAGAAAAACAAAATTCAATACAATAACTTACCAATAAGGATATAAATGAAATAACAGAGTTATTATAAACTAAATAAATGCCTAATAGGTTTTGAAATAAGTTATTAATAATTATAATTTCTTATTCTAGGAGCTTAATTTCAACAGTAGAACACGTTTGGAGTTAAGGTAACGGTTTTTCCACCCGAACATCCACTTTCATTCGGGTTACATTCATTGTCTAATTACCTCAATGAAATTATTATTTATCTTAATGTACCCCTCATAAATTTATTTTGAGTATTATACATATGTTTACTGACCATATCCATTGCTTATTCTAGGGATAGTTACACGTTTTAAAAGGAACATTCAAAATTGTTTCCAAAATACAAGCCCGATTAAAGAGAATTTCTCAAATTCTTTCTTATTTTCAAGGGCACTATACAATCAGTTTTTGGAATCAATTATAATTATAAAATCAATCATTTTGTTATGAAAATACTATCGTACATCACTTCTGGTTTCATACTAATATTTTTCGAAAAGAACTCTTCTTTTCAAAATAAATGAGTATTTATCTCAAGAAATGCTTAATGATTTTATAAGAGTCTTTTCATCTAATTCAACACTCTTGTTGAATCCATGTTATTATTGGGGTTAATCATTTAATAAGTCATCTACCATATTTTATTTAATGGTTTCTGACTATCTCTATAGTGTATGATCTATCCTAAAACAATTCACCACATTACATGGAATGGTTAGTCTTTTTGGTTTTTTGATTGGGGAATGTTTGTTACATTTCATATGATTGTTTCAAAATGAATTTATATGTTGTTTATATTGATACCCACTCATACGAAGAATTAATTGTACTTATTATGTGATGGGTGGGGCCTGCTATAGCCCCTCGATGCATCGGTAGGTCTCATGAGACAAATAGACGTGGAATTGGCTGAGGACATTCCCAAGGTGACATATGGATTTTGGCCGAGGACTTAATCATTAGACGTCTAGGGTGAGGCATTGACAAAATTATTCAAAATGTCCAGAATTATGCATTCCATTATTATGTGTTTTGATATTGATATTTCATGTGGTTATTAGATTAGTAGAATACCCAGGATTATGTCTTTGTATGGAATTATTTACTCAACTCATTTTCCTACCATAATGTGTTCATATTTTTTATTAAAGTCATGTGTATTCAATTATTCACCATGTCTAATGGGTACATTATCTTCCACATTATTTCTTACTCTTACTGAGGGTTTGTACTCACCCCTTTCTTATGATTCATTTTTTCAGGACATGATGAAGTAATTTATGAGTGACATGCAAGAATAATCTAAGAGACATGATGTTTCTAGTGGAATAAAATAGTGTTGTATTTCCCATCATGTTGTAATCTTAAACTTATTTATGTATCTTGTTTCCAATAAAACTAAACTACTCGGTCCATCTGGATGCATATTACTTATTTATGTGCCAATAAGGCACCGGCCTTTGGCAACTGGGGCTGGGTCCATATAGTTGGTATCAGATAATGTTTAGTAGAAAACATGGAAACTAGATTTAGGGAGCATATATTAGGGAAGATTCCCTATGATAGTTTTGGGGAAAAATATCCATGAACATCCTGGTATTTTGGTAAGGAATGAACTAAGTGGATCATTAATGTAATATATCCCTGTCTGGATACGAGCAGGTGGAGGCAGCTCTAGCACAGATGTATCTAGGGGTAAACCTCTAAATCACGGATTTGAGCTAGAATCGAACGAGAACTGGTGCATGACAATGAGCCTTGCTGCACTCTTGGTTACGACACTAAAAACAGATATTCTTAGGAAAATTCACATTTTATTTATAAGCCATTATGAAGGATTGAAATTTAAATTTATCCTCAATGATAGCATGTTTATGATTAAGAGATTAGCTATGCGTATAATTTCAATTAATGATTAGTATTTACCTACCCTGAGGTTGTAAATTCTGATTCATACTCTAATCTAGTTTATTACATTATTTAAAAAATGGAAGCTACTGGAAGGAATAGAAACCACACGAACGCGTGTGTTCCCAATAGGGATTTCCCTCCGATTCTAGATAATGATGTGGGATTTGGTGATGTTACTGGTGATGAGTAACTAGTATCTATACTGGGAAAACTTACTCAGGTTATGAATAATATCTTTACCTATATGGAGAATATGTATCCACCACATTGAGGTGCTATGTTAGATCGCATTATGCGAAAACAACCTCTATCATTCAATAGTACTACAAACCCTTTTGTAGTGGAGTAGTGGATATGTTCCCTAGAGAATATATTTCTCCCCTTGGGATGTAATAAAAGAGAGAAGTTCATCATGGTTGTATATCATCTATCGGGAGATGCAGATCAGTGGTGGTCATTAATTCAAAACACTAAGGTGGAGGAATAAATAGAGGAGATAGAATGGAGGGAAATTAAAGAAATATTCCTAGAGAAATAATTTCCTCATTAACATAGAGCATATATAGAGAGAAAATTCTTGATTCTGAGGAAGAAGGAAGATGATAATGTTGTAAAGTATGAACCTAACTTCACAGGGTTTGCAAGACATTATGTGGACTACATACAAAATCCATGGAGAAAAATTGATTGATTCATTGATGGCCTCAATCCATTCCTCCGGCGGGCAGTGGTATCCCAATATTTTTCATCATATGAGGATATAGTTTCATATGATATCAATATAGAAAAATAATTCTCTATCTCTTATGAATTTGAGGGAAAGCTGGAAAATAAGAGGGCTGCTGAAAACCCTAGGAAAGGAAATAAGAAAACTGGGAAGAAGGGAAGATTTGAATTTCAACCATGTGACAATTGTTTAAGGAAACACCCAGGAATGTGCTTAAATGGAAAAGAAGTAGGCTAAAAATTTGGTCAGAAAAGAAATCATTCTAGAGATTGCATGGGGAATAATGATGCCAGTGGTGTTTGATGCTATAATCGCTGGGAGATGGGACACTATGCTAATGATTGTCCAAATAGTCAAGGAAATATGCAACAGAAAAGGCCAAGGGATCAGGGAAAAGCTTATGAAAACACAAATACAGAGGTTGAAGTACTGAATGACGTGATGGAAGGTACTTTGATCATTTCATAAATCTTAGCCAATGCTTTATTTGATTTTTGATCATCGCTTAGTTTTATATCTTCCTTGTTTGTGATGAAAATTAGATATTTCTAATCTGATTTAATAAGGGATTTGACAGTCAATACTTCTATGGGAAGTATAATTGCAAAAATGTTTTTTGAATCATTTCCCATTAGGGAATAGAAATGTTATTTATCTGATGATCACATTACCATTCCCATGATTGAATTTGATATAATCCTTGGTGTGGATTGGCTATTAGAACATTATGAGGAAATTTACTGTTAGAAGAAGGATGTTACAATTTTTGATGACGATAATGAGTAACTTATCTTTAGAGCAGAAAGGTCACCACCTGATTCATATCTAGATCCACCCCCAGTAGGTCAACTAATTTCAATTATCAAAGATGAAGAGAATGAAATAACTATAGGTGAGGAAATGAATTTTCAAATAGATGATTTACCTGTTGTGAAAGAATACATTGTTGTCTTTCTAGAGGATTTACCTGGACATCTTCCAAAGTGGGAAGTTGAGTTTTCCAATGACATAATTACTGGTTCAAATCCCATATCCATGAGCCTTAATTTAATGGACACTATGGCAGTAGTGGAGCTAAAGAAACAATTAGATTAATTGAGTGATAAAGGATACATTATCCCAAGTGTTTCTCCATGGCAAGCCCTTGTTATTTTTGTTAAGATGAAAGATGGGTCTATGAGATTGTGCATTGATTATAAGGAAATAAATTCTATTACAATAAATAATAAGTATCCTCTACCCCAAATTGACGATTTATTCGATCAACTTCATGGGGCCCAATATTTTTCAATTATTGATCTTTGATCTCGATATCATCAGTTTCTTGTGAGAAAGGAAGACATTCCAAAAACAACATTTCGAACCAGGTATGGGAATTATGACTTCACAGTAATGATTTTTGGAATAACCAATGTACCATATATTTTTATGGATCTCATGAACAGAGTCTTCAAGGAATATCTTGATGACATTGTAGTGGTGTTTGTCGATGATATCTTTGTTTACTCTAAGAGAAATGATGATTGTGAAAATCACATGCGCACCATTCTGAACACTCTCAGAAGAAATTAATTATATGTGACGTTCAAAAAGTGTGATTTTGGGCTCCAATAACATTAATTTATGGGCCACATTTTCTATAATGATTGGATATATATAGATCCTACGAAGGCAAATGTTGTTCTAGAATGGCCTACTCTAACGAACATTACTAATGTATGTAGTTTTATTGGTTTAGCAGGTTATTATCCGCATTTCATTCAGAAAATAGCCTGTTTAGCCAACCAAATAAACAATCTCATGTGAAAAGGGGCTATGTTTGTTTAGTCTAATGAATGTGAAGAGTGTTTTGTTGAATTGAAGGGGAGGTTTGTGAATTCTCTAATCCTAACCCTACTGTTGGGGATTGATGGGTTTGTTATCTATAGTGATGCATTAAAGAACATACTTGGTTGTGTCCTTATGCAGTATGATCGAGTGGTTTCCTATGCATCTAGGTAGATAAATATTCATTAACAAAACTATTCAACTCATGATCTTGAGTTAGCAGTGGAAATCTTTTCTCTGAAGATTAGGATACATTACCTCTATGGAGAAAAATGTGAGATATATACTGATCATAAGAGTTTGAAATATATATTCCCATAGAAAGAACTCAACATGAGAAAAATGAGATGGATTGAGCTACTCAAAGGCTAAGATTACTCAATACACTACCACACTGAGAAGGAAAATAAGGTGGTAGTCACATTGAGTAGAAAGGACCAGAGAATATTGAACAAGATGAGAGTTGAAAGGGATCCTCTATTCATCGATCTAGTAAGATAGATATAGGAATTACCAAGGAAGGTAAAATGTCACTAGTTTTAAAATGGTTTCCAATCCATCTTTACTAAAAAAATATAAAAGTTCATTAGGCTGTTGATGAGGAGTTTCAAAAGAAAATTATGGCTATAAATGATGGGAGGTTGATTGTATTATCATATAAAAGTGGAATTTTGAAATTTAGAAAAGGATTTCTGTTCCCGCTATTCCCGAGCTAAAGATGAAACTATTGGATGATTCTCATAGCTCAAATTTCTCTATAAACATGGGTAGCAAAAAGATGTTCAAAGATCTAAAGGACCATTTTTTGTGGAAAAACATGAAGAGGGAGATTGTTGATTACATGTTGAGATGTTTGGTTTGTCAATAGTTGAAGGCAAAAAGACAAAATACCAGTGGAGTAAAGCAACCACTTCCTATAAATATATGTAAATTGGATGATATTACGATGTACTTTGTCATGGGGCTACCAAAGACTCCCAGAAAGAATAATGCGATATGAGTCATTTTTTGACCGTCTTACAAAATCTGCACATTTTCAAACTATAAGGGATGATTTACTACTAGAAAGTTTATCCAGAATATATATTAATGAATTTTTAAGCCCTAATGGTGTACCCTCATCAATTTTTTCCAATCACGATTCCCATTTGACATCACAATTCTGGAAGAGTCTTCACAAGGCCCTATATACTGATCTTATTTTGAGCATTTCCTAAAACCCACAAACTGATGAACAATCAGAATGCACTATTAAAACATTGAAGACATGTTGATGTCTTATTAATTTAATTTTCAAGGCATGTGGGATCATCATTTACCTCTCGTGGAATTTTACAACAACAATTTCTTTCATTCATGTATTCAGATGGCACCGTACAAAGCATTATATGGGATGAGATAACTTACACCAACTTGTTGTGATGATGTTGGTGAAAGAAAGCTAGTGATCCAAAAACTCATTGAAGAAACAATATAAAAGGTGAAAAATATCCAAAACCATATCAAAATAGCTCAATGTAGGAAAAAGGGAATTGCTAATAACCAAAGGAAGGATTTGGAATTTCAAGAAAGTGATCATGTTTTCTTAAAGGTATCTCCATGGAAGGGTATTATATGATTCAGTAATAAAGGAAAAATAAGTCCAAGGTACATACGAAATTTTTAATTTCTAGACCAAATTAGATCTGTAGCATACCATTTGGAAATGCCGCCAAGACTCTCCATGGTTCACAATGTGTTCCACATGTCGCTGTTTAGAATGTACATGCCAGACCCAACACATGTACTCACTTATAAAGAAGTAGAAATTGATCTTGATCTATCTTATTGTGATGATCATATCATGATTCTTGATACTAGAGAACATGTATTGAGAAATCGGATGAATCGTCAGGTAGTGGTTCTTTAAAGGAACCATGAGATAGAGGAAGCAACATGGGAGCCGGAGGAGCTTATGTCGTAGACATACCCGAATCTTTTTCTGTTAATATTTTGTGAATTTTGAGGATGAAATTTTTCTAAGGGGAGAATGTAACACCCCAATGTTTTGAAAACAAATTTTGAATACAATTTTATAATCTATCCATTAAACACAACTTTGCATCTTCTATGTTTTTAATTTCAAGAAAATGTCATCTATAGTTGTGTTCAGTAAGTCATTTGGAGTCTGATAGAACAAACTTGATTTTTGGTGGATAGTAACATACCCTTATGAATAGTAATATGAACCTTATGAATAGTAACTAATGATATTATTTTATTTTCATAAGGTAATTAGATAATGGGATCTTAATTATTTTATCAATGTCATATAAAACTAATTATATCTCTAAGATTTTTATTTATCAAATTAACTATGAATTCATATATAAAAATGTAATTATATTTAGAAAATTATTTTTTTAAAATTCTGTTTACTTTTGAATTCTACACGTCGAAAAATTGTAGGGGAGAATTTTTGGTATTTTTCTAAAATTCTTCAATTTTTGATGAATAGTGAAATATGATAAAATACCGTATATACAAATTATCAATTAAATACAATAATTATGACATCATAAGTGATGTAAGTCCACTTGGTTCAAAATCACATGCACATATTACTGTTAGGGGTCACATGAAACAAAACAATTTGTTGTCTTGAGGGAAATAATAAAATAATGAATTAAATATTCAAAATTTACTCCTCTCTTACACTATAAAAACCCCTCACCACTCCCTCTTCCCTTCACTCCTCTAAGCCTTGAATATCCACAGTGTTATTCTCATTTACCCTTACCTATTCTCTCCCCACATCCAAGATGATTCTGGTATTTCCAAAAGACCAAAACCCCTTTCCTTAAGAAGTTTTTCAAAGAGGTTACTTCCAGAGGTATAACACCCTTCTTTTGCATTTGGTTTCATTTCAATTTATCTTCTGTTTCTATCATCTCCAAACCTCCTCTATCCAAAGGATCATGAAAACACTAGTATCATCTATATAATATAATTATATCATGTGAATAGAAGAACCATCATAAATATTCTCACTCCCTCCCTTTTATTTTTATAAACGAAATCAGCATCCATGAGGTTCAAATTTATATCCTTCGTGGACGAAGAAGTTTTATTCTTCCATTTCAACTTCATTACTGGTCATGAAACCATATTAATGGTTGAAAAAGACAATAATATATGTATAATAACATAATTTATATTCAAGGACCATAATATGTTCATATAATTATGTTATTTGACAAACTAGTTCATAATATTCCAAATACTGCCAAATAATCGAAGTTGTTGTCATCTAATGAATCATCCACATTACATTTAAACAAATGAAAGAGATGACCATAATAACTTCAGTATGTTCATAAATAATATATAATTTCAATTCTAGTGATCTACATCCATTCCATATAATTAAAAACAAGTGAACCGATTATGAAAATAAAGAAAATGAACACCTCAGAACTATGAAATTCAATACAATAACTTATCAATAAGGATATAAATAAAGTAAACAGAGTTATGATAAACTAAATAAATGTCTAATAGGTTTTGAATAAAGTTATTTATATGTATAATTTCATATTCTAGGATATTGTGTTCAAGAGCGGAACACATTTGGAGTTAAGGTAAGGGTTTTACCACTTGAACTTCCACTTTCCTTCAGGTTTCTTTCATTGTCTAATTACCTCAATGACATTACTATGTATAGTTAAGTACTCCTCATAAATTCATTTTGAGTATTATACATATGTTTACTAGACATATCCCTTCCTTATTTTAGGGATAGTTACACTTTTTAAAAGGAACATTCAAAGTTGTTTCTAAAATAGAAGCCCGATTCAAGGGAATTTCTCATATTCATTACTATTTTAAAAGTCACTCTATAATTTATTTTTGGAAACCATTATCATTAAAAAATCACTCATTTTGTTATGAAAATAATAACTTACTTCTTAGCTAGATTCATACAAATATTATTCCAAAATAACTCTTCTTTTCAAAATAATTGAGTATTTATCTCAAGAAATGCTTAATGATTTTGTAAGAGTGTTTTCGTCAAATTCAACACTCTTGTTGAATCCATGGTATTATTGGATTTATTCATTTATGAAGAAGTATAAAATATTTTATTTAATGGTTTATGACTAACTCTCTTGTGGATGATCTATCCTAAACCCATTCACCTCAGTACTCGGAATGGTTAGTGTTTTATGTTTAATGATTAGGGAAAGATAGTTACATTTCACATGATATTTTCAAAATGAATTTATATCTTGTTTATGTTGATCCCAACTCAAACGAGGAAGGAATTGGACTTATTATGTGATAGGTGGGTCCCACTATATCCCCTTGATGCATCGATAGTTCTCATGAGAAAAATAGACGTGGAATTGGCTGAGGCCATTCCCAAGGTGATATATGGATTTTGGACGAGCCATTAATCATTAGACGTCTTGGCCAAGGCATTGAAAAAATGCTTCTGAAATTATGACATTATAAATTCCATAATTATTAGTTTAGCTATTTATATTTCATGTGTTTATTCGATTAGAAGAATACCTATTATTATGTCTTATTATCGCATTATTTACTCAGCTCATTTTCCTACCTTAATGTGTTCATGTTTATTATTAAAGGCATGCGTTTTCAATTATTCACCATGTCTAATATTTATATTATCTTCCTCATTATTTCTTACTCTTACAGAGGGTTTGTGCTCACCCCTTTCTTATGATTCATTTTTTCAGGACATGACGAAGTAATTTATGAGTGACATACAAGAATAATCTATGAGACATTATGTTTTTAGTGGAATAAATTAGTGTTGTATTTCCCTTCTTGTTGTAATGTTAAAATTATTTATGTATCTTGTTTCCAATTATACTAATATACTCTGTCCTTCTGGATGCTTATTCCTTGTTTGTATTCCAATAAGGCACCTGCTCCAGGCAACTGGGGTTTGGTCCTTAAAATACATTTTAATAATTTAAAATGAATTACTAAATATTATAACTCACCTCCCCATATTTAAGAATAATATTTTAATATGTTTGGCCATTTTAATTTTTAAATAACGTTTTTCACTCCTATATGGAAAACACAATGGGAAAAAACTATGGGTTGGTTTGTGTTTTTGATTAGTTTAATGTGTGGTGTCCAGAAACAAAATAATAATGAATCCCCTATATTTTCCTATATAAACAAACACATTATCCCAATTCACTTCAATAAAATACCATGGAGCATGTCCCTACTATGCCCGACTCTCTCTATTTTCCACCCAAGGCACCCTAGATCCCCAGATTACACTCTCATTCCTCTCCAACGCCATTAGAATCAAACTTTCTGGTAAGTAATTTCATCCACTATAATATTTTCCATGATTAATTATGTTTATATACCCATGTATTTTCATTTAAAAATGTGGTGGTTTAATTATGACATCCCCTATAATTCCCTCATTATTTTTTACTGATGGGTGACATCATTCTCTTTAATTAGTGCCTCCCATGTACACCCATTAACTTTAAAAAATTCAATAAGGAATTTCCCTTTTCTCATTTACATTCATGAAATTGTTTAATATTATACATCTAATGTCCATTACATATGTTTTTACCAATATATATATGACCCCCATACTATCCATTTAATGTATGAATGATGAGATAAACCTTTGTCTCTCATTAATAATTTTTATGAATTCTTACGTAATGTTGTTATGTTGTCGAAATTGAACTTCTATTTTACGTACCAAAGTCATTGTGTAGTGATTACCATACCCATTTGTCTATAAATTGTATTCATCTTTATGAACAATTAATTATTTATTATACGGTTTTAAGTAAGTATTCTACATTCATTTATCATGAATGAAATTATGTTGTTGAATGATTCCATGTTGTATGATCTGTGTAGGAAACTTATTCCCGAAATGAAATGATTAAGAAGGGTGTGGCCTTATTGCACTCCAATGCATTGGGTAAATATTAGTATCCTGATTCAAGATATGAATTTCGTTTTTTATCATTAATTTCATGTGAAATAATCCTTTATGAATTATCCATGTTCAATGAGCCTTGGAAAATTTTAATATCATGTTAAATTTTTTTTCCACAATTCAATGTGTATAACAATCATGTTATATCATGACTTTATATTCATGTTTCTTTTATGATCCATTAATATTCTTATTTCATAACATGTACCGTATTATTCATTTTATTCATTGTTTATCCCTAAATGGGATATATAGCTCAACGTTTTCTTATGAATATCATCATGTTAACCCATGCAATGCTAAATAGAAAAGGAATTTGTGTGGGCATGTAAAATTAGTTTTCAATAAAAATTTATATTTCATGTTTTAGGTCATTATTTAATGTTCCTATGCACCAAATACAATAGACCTCTCGATCAAGTATTTTGAATCAAATGATGATTTCATGAAATAAAATATTTTTAATTTTGAAATAAAGAGCACAATTGTTATAGTTGATTTCCCAATAAAACTCATACATAGTTCCACACCATTTTCAAAGACTCCATGAATAATAAATCAAATTGAGATTATATATTTGATGCATCGTATCAATAAATTCGTTACTATAATATTTTTTTATCAAATTACTATCAATATATAGTGCATAATGTTTTTTTGTGAAAATAATGTTTGTTCAACGCGATTCAGCATTGGTATTTTGGAGTTGACCTAGAAAATGTTCAAAAATAAGTATTCCCTACACTATATTAATGAATTATTTACCAACAATGGGGATGTTACTACATTACCAAAATTTTCCTCCAATTTAGATATCATCAATAAAGGGTCATGGAAAATGACATACACAAGTCAGAATGCTGTAAAATATATCAAAATAATGAATATAAAGTAATGCATTTTGGTCTTACTATTGCACCTACTATATTGACAGATTTAATGAATATAGTCTTTATAAAATATATCAATTAGTTTATTTTTGTATTTATAAGTGATAATAACATTAATTTAAAGGAAAATGATGAAAATGAAGTTAATTTTATAACTATACCACCGAACATAATGAATATGTTTCTATATGATAAATTAAAGAAAATTTCATTTTGGGTAAAAAATCGTATCAATTTTTGGGTTGCATAATCTCAGTAGATGGTACAGTAGAAGATCCATAAATGATGTAGGCTACAAAATGATGGCGAATAACAACCATAATGACTGAGATGCATAACTTTCTTAGTTTATCCTGAAGTTATTTATTGTATGTGGAGAATTTGTCACGACTATCTAATCCTCTTACAATGTTAACTCTGGAAGGTGTCGTGTTTCTCTGGAAAAAAATGTGAGGAAAATTTCATGGATCTGAAGAGAAGGTTAATCACTAAACCTGTCTATAAATTACCATGTAGTGAAGACGGTTATGTAATTTGTAGTGATGCATCCATGAAGGGATTGGGATGTGAAATTATTTAGAATAGAAATTTTGTCTTTTATTCCACACGGAAGTTGAAGATTCACTAGAAAAATTACCCAACTCATGATTTGGAGTTAGCATCTGTATTTTTTTCATTAAACGTATGAATGCATTATATTTATGGATAAAAACTATAATATATTTTCAGATCATAAAATTATTAAATATATATTCACATAAAAATATATGGACATGCCCCAAAGAAGATGGTTGGATTTGATAAAGGATGATGACTACATAATACATTACCACCATGGGAATGAGAACAAGGTGGATTGTTCTTTGAGTCAGAAGGATGTTTACTAATCCATGATGCGGATCATAAAAGATCTAATATTTAACAATTTTCATAGGATGGATCTTTAAATCATGAAGGAAGGGGAAAATCAAATGTTACTCAAATTAAACATCATTCATATATCTATGTAAAGAATAAGTAGGCAGAGAAGGAAGATGTAGATATCCATAAAATATACAAGTATTTTTATGTTTTCCCTTGAACCGGTTTGAATGATATGGTTAATTAATTGTGTATGTTTTTCTTCCTTAGCAGATTTGAAGAAGTATTAGTAAGAGGAAGCTCATAGTTATTCATTCTCTATTCATCTTGGATGTATCATGATTTATAGGGACATGAAAAAAATAGTTTTGATGTGATAGAAATAAGAGGGTTTTCACACAGTTTTTAACTTGGTGCATGGTATGAGAAATTGTTAATGATGAAAGAAAAAATTCATAGGGAATGATGTAGCAATTACTAAGACATGATTTTAAATCAGTTAACATAACTACGGATTTTGTTGTTAGACTACTGAAAACATCTATATAGAATAATACTATATTTTTTGTAGTATATAGGCTTAGTAAGTCAACAAACATAATATCTATTAGGGACGACTTATCTCTGGATCAACTATCGATGATATACATTAAGTATTTTTTTCAAGGAGTATCACAATGTATTATATCACATTGAGATCCTCAGTTCACCTCAATGTTCTAGAAAATCTTCATCATGAACATTAAACATAATGGATTTTCAAATCTTTTTTTCATCTATATAATTTTCATTAGTCTAAATAAAAAATTCTACAGTAGAGGATATGTTTATATATTTTTCGCTATATTTCAAATGTTGTCGGGATCAAAAACATCCTACAGTTGTGTTTTCAAAGAAAAATAGTATTCAATCAAGAATTTAGATGGAAACATGTGAATCCCAATATGGGAGGAGATGTAGTTCCCCAATGTGATGGTATTTTTTTGGAGAAATAAAACTATAGGAACTGAGATAATAAGTAAATAGTCGAGAAGGTTAGACCCATTCAACCACACATCAAGGTAGCTCAGAGTCAGCAAAAAAGATATGTTGATAACCACTGATGTGATCTAGAATTTGAGGTTGGTGAATTTTTTTTATACAATTAACACCATGAAATAATTGTATGATAATTGTGAATAATGGGAAAATAATACCAAGGTATATCAATCTATTTGAAATTCTACATCATTTCATGGTGATACCCTATCACATGGAACTTCCTCCAAATCACTCACAACTTCATGATGTGTTCCGTGTATATATGATAAGGAAGTATATCACTAACATCTCAAATTTACTAAACACAGAGTTCATACCGCTGGAGTAGGATTGTTCTTATGAAGAGAAACTTGTTCAAATTATAGACTAATCAGAGAATGTTCTACAAAACAGGACCACCTACATGTTCCATCTTTTATTGGTAAATCACCAGATATAAGAAGCTACATGAAAACATGATGATATGATAAATCATAGGTATCCTCATTTGAAATTAAAAGAGTGATGAATTTCATGGGCCCAATTCATTTTATGTGGGTTATAATATAACCCCCATATTTTAATGGATATTTTGTTATCAAATAAATTGATTTTTTATTTATGTATTTTGTCGCACTGTATAAGACATTCATTTGACACAATATTGACATGGAATACATTAAATGATAAATAATAATGATTTATTATACAAATAAAATATATATTTAATATGTTACAACCACCACTGACGTGGCGTATGTTATATGAAACAGTGATGATTCAATGAAACATAGTTCTAAAATTAAAATTATTTCAATGGGATAACAATAAAATACCAGTTAAAATAGTTATATAAATAGTAATAACTATGTTTAATATATTTTTTATAATATTATTGATGAAAATTTTTGATAATGAATGATATAAGTTTTGGTAAAGTGCTTATATGATTAAAAATAGAATTTTATCAAAATAACTATATTTAATGTCCTTCTTTGAAAAATAATAAAATTATTTTTAGTCACATTTAAGAATTTAATTTTATAAAATAACCTTCATGAAACAACACTATAGGGAATATTCCATGAATCCCAACACTTTCCATCAATAGGATTGGGATTTGTGACTTTCTTTGAGTAGGAATATCAATAATATAAGAGGCATTTAATATGTGCCTATACACAACCATAAATCATGAAGCCCAAAAATGATAAGATTTTATACCAGTAAGAAACAAATGCTAGAATATCATTATCCCAAAAAATATAGTATGACCATATTTAATGTGCAGTAATGTAAACTATGCCAGAATATAATCCCACAAAAAGAAAGATTTTGTATGCTACAAATTCCATCCTATAAACAAAATATGTACTTGGACTACATCATCTTTTGGTAGAAATTATTATGGAAAACATATATCAAAATTAAATTTAATATATATTTTATGTATTTATGAATTTATATCTCTTTTAGAATATATAACATTTTCTATTCCATTTTGTGGTAATTTGATAATTTCTTTTGAGGAACTATGGGCTATCTCCCACACAAAATGATGTGATTTTTTCACTCAATTCATGGAATGTATTAATGATGTTTTAGAAAAAATTTATGTCATAAATTATATAAAAATGAAAATGGAGTAATGTTATATTTAAATATATATACACATATGTAATTTACCTTTTTCATTCTTCATAATAATAAAAACTGAAATAGTTATTGTGGGTACTTATGACTTACCGACTCCGTGAACTTTGTGTTCCATATCATAAATCAATGTTATATAGATTATTATTATTTAAATATACCTAATATACATGATATTTATATCATGGTTTATATTCAACAATCCTGATATAATTATAAGGACTCATTTGTAATAAATAAAATCACATGAAAAAATCTATGTGGATATTAACCACAGTGAAAACTTAATATAGTATTTTTAACAAGAGGGTAATAAAACTTCTTGATCGAAATATATATTGTATAAGATATATTCATATTGTTATTTAAATAAATTATACTAAATTTAAATTTATTCTATATGTGGTTTGAATGAGTACTATGAGAGTCCAGACACAGGGTAAGTGGATTCCATCTCAATTTTTATTTCTATGGGATACATTCCTTAATCATCACTCACTTATATTGTGTGGTGTTTTGAGTAATCATGAATGTATTGTATGTCTGTGGTAACTAATCTTTTTGGTATTAAATACCCATTTTTTTATTTTTCATTCATGGGGTTTAATTTTCAAAAGATGTCAAATCTGTAAAATAGTTTTGTCTCAAAGTTCTTATTTTGTGACAAATGTTTGGTTATGAATATAATTTAGAGGTTTAAATAATTCCATTTTACATGTTATATCATGAATCTCCATATATTGATGATATTTAAATGTTCCTTAAATTTATGTTTCTAATATGGAGAGTATGATCTAGTGTTACTATGTTATAAGAGTTTATCCAAACAATCTCATCACTATTCAATATTCATTATGTCTATAATTCCATTGATTAAATCTTATGATCCATCTCTCACGAAAACTCATGAGTTTCCTTATCCATTGTTCATTAATTTTATAAAAATGTATTATCACCATTTTCCCACTATTTGTTATTTATAATAATTAATTAAATGAATTTAATATAAATAGGATTTTTTCTCTCTTCGGACATAAATCAGTTTTATTCAAAAATATTGTTTTCAAAAATGATTTCATATTATACATAAAGATAATATTCAAGGAAAAAAATATTTTAAATTTTCCATACCGTTTTCTAATATTCTTTTCCATGTATTCAAATATACTTACAAAAATTGAAATTTTTTCAATATTCTTATCATTTAGAAAATATATTTCAATGGATAAAGGATATTTTCTGCAAAATGGTTTTTAAAAGATCTATAATAACTATATCCTATTTATATAAATTATTATTTAATTATTCATGCCATTAGAGGAAATAATTCATTTTTTCTTTTCGTATTCTTTTTTAAATGGATTATGTTTTGTTGGAATTTTGGTTAAGAAAACAGTTTCTCTATGATGCGTTAATTTCTTTTGAAACCTGATTATTTTCATGTGATATTATTTTGATATAATTATTATGTTTCCCATCATTGTATGCATGATATGATTTGATTACATGTTAATAAATCGAATTTTATCTCATGGGATATGAAATAATTATTTATGATATTATGGCACATTTATGTTTGATTTTACTATAAGATGGTTGGGATCTACATCTCTCTCTGATGCATTAGGTAATGATTTATATCCCATGAGATAGACCAAGACAGTTTTTTGGAATAAACCTTGTCTTCTATGATGGACACGTGATTGAACCATGACAATAATGATGGTATAAGGAGTGAACTATATTATCTATGATGTCATTTAGTGTTTACCATGACTACAAAGATGTTATGGATAGTAAACCTATAAAACCAATATAATCATAATGTTTATGCCTAGGGTAATGAAGAAAATTAAATTATATTATTATTCATCTACCAAAATTCATTATTTTATTCATATGTTAGTCTTTCATGGATTATGTAATTTATTTAATTCTGATTCATGTTTTGTGAATGTCCATGGTTTATTCTATGATTAATGTATATGATATTTGATATGAAGGGTATGATATTATATTTTCTATGATCATGTTGTCATATCCTTATGTTCATGATTATAATTACATATCTCCCTTTTTTACCCTTACTGAGCTTATTATCTCACCGATTATTATATTCACTTCCCAAGTTATGATGATATGTATTAGTTTTGATGAGTTTTAGAAAGGTTCTAGTAAAGTAAAAACTAGTGGGACATAAAGTAGCTGAAATATATATATATATATATATCAGGTTTTATGATTACTTGTTTCTAATGTAATTAGACTAGTATAGTCATTTGGTGTCTGTTAGAATAATGTTTAATATATTCCAAAAAATTTATCAAATTTTAATGCATGAAAGTTGTTTTCTCTTTTGGTATTGTTTTAATTGTCTACATTATGGGAAACAATTACTCATGTGTCGTAGATACCTTGAATATACTACATACGATTTTTAGAGGACACCTAAATTGTTCTCAATACCCATCCCCTCCACAAGAGTATAGACCATAATTATTGAATAAAAATAAACTATGTACAGTGGGGCCTCCATGTACTGAACTAATACTCTTTAGTTCATCTTCTATCTCTTACAGTCGTTCTTATCTTTAGGATCATAGAGAATCTAGCTCATTACCATACCCTACACTTTCCTAAAAAATTGTACTACTATATGTTCTATATTATATTCATTTTTTCACATAAAGGTTATGTTATAATTGAAATGAATGAGATTTTTTGAAGAACAGTAATTTATTCTCTTCATTAGGCTAGTGGAGGACCAATGAAACAAAATTGATATGATAAATCATAAATTATGGATGTAAACGTCCCATCTATCCATGATATTTTTTTCACGAGTTATAAGGCCATCCTCAGTCTTAATCCATTGGTATCTTCGACATTGAGTGGCCATAAATCTAGGGCCAAAAATATATGATGTTCTATCCAATGACATAACTCCTAATTTTTAATACCAATGTTCCTTTGGATATGTATAAGACTAAATTCATCGCTAAATAAATCTATAATAATTCAATATATTTGGTTTTATTGTTAGAACCGATGAAAAGTTCCATAATGATCTCATATTGTGAGAATATATTTTACAAGCCTAATATTCTTCATGAAGACCCTCAAAATATTTAAATCAGGTTATCTGGGAAATTAAATGTAAATATAGAAATAATCAGAGCATTGAGGCACCATATATCTACAAATATATCAATTTTTTCTCAGTTTCTTCAATTATTTTTCATGTATGAAAAAATTGATGTGCAAGGGAGGAGGACATTTTGGCATGATCCAGGCTCATTCCTCCCAAGTGAATTATCATGTCATGGTTGGGCGTGTGGATTAAAACATAATTATTAAACAAGAGGAATATATAGGAAGAGATTCATTTCCTCTCATTGCCAAAAATGAATTTTTCTCCAATATTTCCATCAGTGGGATGTTGGATGTGGGTTTTTAATGTGATTGATATACATGGTTTATCGAACAGAGGGTAATATGATGAACTTGTTGTCTCCTTTGCCACTAAATGATGAATTATAATGATATATCTACTTATACTGACATTAATGTATCACATCTTTCTTTAAAGCTTCCAACCATTCTTCAATTGTATTTTTAGGGACTGTAGGACCAACAGTAGTGAACAGTTTCTATTTTCCCTTCTCTAGAAAGAGGACTCAGGATTCTTTACTATTATTATGGATTCATGGTAGAATCCTATTAAGGGGTTCATACATATGAGAACACATTATATACTCTTTAATATCATAGGTGATCTTAAACTAAGGTGGATGAACCGAACCACACATTATCTGAATCTATAGGCAATCAACAAGGATATTGATCTACTTCAGCACTGAATGGATACCAGTAGAGATTACTCTTTATGTGAGGATATCTAAAACATAAAACGTATTCTAATTGAAATTATTCTCAAATAATAACATTTATCTTATCATCAATCAAGCATTATATAACATAGGGGGTCATAATATAGAATTATATCGTACCTGCATCGTTGAAAAAATATGCTTCATGTGAACCAATATCATCATGGAATATGGATCCTACGTAAATGATCATGATGTTGTTAGAGGAATCGATATTTAATTATTCATATATATCCATGCGGTTCCTATCTCCAATATTTTAGGTGGTAACCTGATGGGACATGCTAATATCATCAATTAAATTTCTTCTGTATCTCATATACTTTAGAAGGATATAATTTAGGCTACACTTTAGGAGATAGAGATAAGTGAGGATGTTTGGTTAGTCAATCCATACATTTCAATTGGCCCTGATAAATTTATTGGGCCCTTCTAAATGACATATTAGGAGGATGTTAAGAATAATATATTTAAATCAATTCATGATATATTCTATGGGTTTAATTTTCACATTTTGCTTGTTCCATGAAGTGTTTTAGGATTCCATAAGTAAAAAATCTGGACAATATTCAAAAATATTCTCCTATATGAATGTTTATTTATCTAGATAAGCTATTGGAATGAATCCAGAATAGATGAAACTATGTCCATCTTCCAAGATGGATATCCACTAAAGAACATGGTTTTATCATGGAATGTTCAATTCAAGGTGGAATTCGATATTCAAAAAAGGTTATAGGGGATCTAAATTGAAAATTTAATTCAAATATATAAATCATGCATGGAATGGACACAAAATTCTAAAAGCTGGAATTGAGAAACATATTCAAGGAATTACCCTTCAAGGGATTGTTAATATTGGTTATTGGTCTTCATGTTTTGGTATTCAAGCTCCACATGTATATCAAATTCATTTTTTGGAAAAAAATAAGGATTAATCAATTATTTCTGGGGATTATGGTAAGAATACCTACTCTATACCACCATTTTTATACTCATTTTTTAATCATTGACCTACTATAACAAAAAATGAATTTTGATATACAATAATCATCATTATTTATCCCATGAACCTATATGGTAATATGAATCAATATATATTTGTAGATGACATAATTATTCATGTCAAAGATTGTAATAAATCTCTTTTGGTGATAAATGGAATACAAGAATATTATTCCAAATGGAGGGGAAAATAAATAAACATGTAGAAAAGAAATATTTATATTTCAAGTAGGTTATCCAAAATGAATGTTAGATAAATATATATCATTTCAAATCCTTAAGGAATACTTCCCCATGAAATTCATGGGTTATCTAGTTTCCATAATAAGTCTTCAAATTCATCACATTAATAATAACACAATGAAAATTATATGGAAAATCATGTACTGTAAAAATAATTTGATGTTTTATGGGTGTTGAGTCACATTAATTAATAGAAATATCTCACCTATTCCCAGGTAAGTTTTTCTACTATTGATGTTTTGAAAGTAGTTATCTATATAATTAGGAAGATGGTGGACACATTTCTATGGGATGTATAGTAGGAAGGGAAACACCAATATGAATCATAGACTAGATTATAAAAACCATTATCTAAGGGTGGTTTAGTTGTTTGATGAATATCAAACACAGTTCAAGGAATTTATGATATGTTATCATAGTAGTTAATTCAGTGGAATCCTATTTGGGTAATGTTCATGCATGAGAGTTTCATAGTTGCTATGTACAAGAAGAGAGATAGAGTATTGGCCATATGGATAATGATACAGCCACACATACTAATACTCCACTGGAACACATGATAGATAGTGCAAAGAGGGGAGACTTATATTTGGAAGAAAAACTCATTGTGAACAAGGCATGACTTCCCATGACGCCCTTTTATAGTGATTTTCTTCATAGAAGAATATTATTTTCTGAGATTCATCCAAGATAACCTTATTGAAGAAAATAAAATTATCATTGAATGTATCATGTTAAATTTGGAACTATAGTGATTTATTTTTCTTTGAGCATCCTTAGGAGTTTTCTAGTGTAAAATTATTTCACAACACAAAAGATGAATGTTTACCTAAATTTGTGGGCTGTAATACTCTAGTGCCAATAGATTCCTTAAAAAGTAAATTCTATTGTCATGGATTGTTAGGAACCACGCTTTCGTAATGGAGGAAATGACATTTTATGAATTCATTTTTTCTTATATTTATGTTCAGAAATTAATTGGGAAATTATATTTACTATGCACCGAGACAGAGTGCAAATTCCAGGAATGGTGTTCCCAGAATGGTTTGAAAAAAATGTTTTGTTTATGAAGAGCATGCATGAGTAGATTTAATGAAAAAGTATAATATCACCTAAATGTGTTCCCAGATGATAAATTTAGGGTATAAATAATGATCAGAGTAGTGGTTATAACCAAGACATGACTTAAGATATGTTGGTGCGAGCCTGCTATGGAAAAACACAAAACTATTTAATTGTAAATAAAATAATTAAATAAAATTATTATATTTTTCAAACACTTATAACTCATTAACAGTTAATGAGATTAATATTTTGGTAATACATTTGTGTTTGTAATGTGATTTTTTCCTTGGGTAAGTCCTAAACTCGTCTAGAACAAGACGTGTGTGGATGTTTTTTTTGGATGTGATCATCATTAAAATATTTTAATAAAAAATATTATATGGACATTAAATGATTACAAAAATGGAATATTCATTATTCAATAAGACTCATTATAAATCACATATTACCATCACAACCTTGGAGTTTCCATAAGGAATATAGTAGGAGTCTCTCTCACCATTGATGACAGATTGGAGGTTGGGATTTGATCATGTGACAAAGAATCTACAAACGCTGATAGAACAAGGATCAACCTATTGAGGCGGCTTCAACCTACAAATAAAAGTGATCCAAAATGAGGTAGATTGTTGGGTTTTTATTTTTATTTTACTCATTCTTAATATTCTATGATTAACGTGGGATAATCCACAAAAATATTATCCTACAGATTGGTCATGGTTGTTGGGTGGGATTCCCCTACTTGCGGGGTATATGTGAGATTAATCTTGTTATTACCATTTGGTTATTATTCCTTTATATTGAAAATGAACCACGACCTACATGAACATCGATCAATGTTTTTTATGATCCGTTGATTCATAATTTTCATCCCACGTTCTTTATTCATTGTGGGAGTTCTTTATTTTTCCTACAACTCGACACATTTTGATCGATCGATCCTTCCACAATCGATCATTGGTGCAATGATCTGATATCACATGTCTAACATGGAGATGACACAACAAAGGTGAGAGAGTGATGATGGGGAATAGATCATTGTGGTTGAGTAGAGATCATTGCTCATACGACATTTCACTATGATGGATCAGGGAGTGGATCTGATTCCCTGGTATCGATGATAGTTACTCATGGATCGCATAACAGCTTAAAGAACAAAAATCATAACAATGGAGTGAACCCAGTGGCATTTTGTAGGGGGAACTAGTGTCGTTAGTGGCTGGCGGTGGCACACAACAGTGGCTGGTTGCTGCTGCAATAGAGAATGACCACCTATAGTGGCAGTGGTGGGTCCCCCGGTGGATACCGCAAGGGTGGAGGGATGCTCAGGTCCGTCATGAATAATATAGTGTAACCCTCATTGAATGGGGGCCCTTGGCCATGCCTCATGTTGTATCACTGGTCCTCGTGAGCATAATGGGCTGGACAAGGGGTGGAGCACCCCTGCACTTAGTGTGATTCATTACATGGAGAACCCATGTGCTAGAGAACCTAACCCGCATGATGCAGGTGGGACCTAGAGAATCAGGTCAGCATCCGGTGGTGATATGGTCTGACAGAATGGGCTTGACCTGAAAGGGCAGGGTGAGCCCAGTAGGAATGTATGACAACTCTACACTTTTCTAAAAATTTAAACGTGATTTATTATAAAACATTAACTTGATAAAACATAGAATATCTAGAAGTCTAGTTTCCTTGAGGCATAGTAACATTACATAATGGCATAAAACATGATACATGATATCTATACCGAAAATATCCATTACATGATCACTATATTACCTTGTACATTTCATTTCATGGAATAACCTAAAGAAATGCATAATAAATGGTTAGCTATAAAGACAAGTAAGAGAATAAACATGGAATAACATTAAGAAATTATAAATTTTAGAAAATAGTCATATCACTGGAGCACAATATAAACATGAACATAACGGGATGATAATGCATGATAATTATATCCTGGAGATGTGGAAACAACTTTTAACATGATATTAGCATGAGCAAGGGCTCATTACACATGGAGCATGTGTAAATCCCCATTGCACATGAATCATGATTAAACCCTATTTTAAATTGAATTAGCATGAGTAAACACTAATTGAACATGAAAAATCAGGATACAATACTTTACAAAATTATTTGGAGCTCTATTCTGGCACTACATTCTAAAACATTTCATTTCATGCATAAGTGTGCCACATGGATCGTAAAACAAGGATTCATTAAACATCATCATTTATGCAACGATAATGTAATTTGGAATTAATACAAGAAACACTATGATAAATATGTAAATTTACATAAAGTTGAATACCCTTGATAGAGAAATGGGCATGATATTCACAAAACAATGATTTTGGATGGGATAAAACATGGTGCAATTTCGGTAGAATAACTACGTGATATAAGAATTCATAAAAATGGATGATGAGAGAGAAAGAGATATCTCATCATCTATACATGAAATGGAAATAAAGGTGGTTATATAGATACATTTCTCCACAATTATAATGGAATTTAGATTCATGATACAAAAGAATATCATTAATGTAAATCAGGAGAGAGAAACTAATTTCAAAATATCAGTATATTAATGAGTGTACATAGATGAAGTTAATGAGATAGAAAGGGGATTAATAATTATTAAAAAATTAAGAGGGAAGTATTGGGGAGGTGTGAAATCATACCCCTACATTTATAATTGAAAATTAAATGGCATAATAATATAAGGGAACTTGAAAATAAAAAAAGAAAATGTGAATCCTTTACATTGAAGTGTGATCCCAATGTCTTGGGAGGGGCATGGAAAGTGTTCTTAAAATCATGAGGATCCATGGGAAGATTATACAAAGTGGAGGATAGAGGATGGAATAAATGCAAGGGCTCTGAGTGATGAGGAAGTAAGAGCTTCGGTGGGTTTATATAGGAAAGGACATGGAATTCTATATTATTAATGTTTGGGAAATCACACATTAAACTAATCAAAACCAAAAACCAGCCCATGGTTTTTTACCATGTTTTTATTCCAAAGGGTATTGGAAAATAATATTTGATATGTCTAATGGCCAAACTTTTTAAAATAACAGGGTTGCTTATGTGGAGGTGAGTCACACTCTCAAGGAAATCAATTTAAAAAAGATAAAATGATTTATAACTCTTGAAGGGTTCACCAAAGCATTGTAAAATAAATAAATAAAATCTAAAATCACATTGCATTAATGATAAAACATATATTTTCAGAACATAATGTGTATAATATATTATTACATCACTATTTGTTCATTATGATGTTGTAAAAAACATTACATATTTAGACGGTATTTAATTTTTACACAAAAATTCAACTCCCTTGGAAAATAATGATAAATTCACTGTTGGATAATTTCAATGTCCTGATTCTAAAAATAATATTTATTTTAGTCAAATAATTTTTTATAAATGTCAATTATCACTTTAAAAATGATAAATGATATTTATTGAAAATTAATGTGTTTTGAAAAAACATATTTCAATCCATACTAAAAATTACAATTTCACTCATAAAATTATAAAATAATTTATATTATATAAAAATAAATTTTTATAATAATAATAATAATATTTTATTAAAATATTATTTAATTCAAAAATTGATTAATTTATCAAAATAGATTTTTGGTTGAATATTAACTAAAAAACAATATGTGCTTTAAAAACTATTTACAATGTAACACTAATAAAATGAATATATATTAATTATTATATACATTAATTATTCACATATTAATTATGCTATGGTCTTGTTTCATAACCCATTATGACACCCACACTAGACTAAAGGGTAAGGTGTGCGACTGTGATTGACACTTGGGGTGGATCAGATAACATCACTCGACTGGTAATTTCTATAAACATCATCTTACCTTGTAAGAGGTTCCATTAAAACATAAAAAGTTGAATCATGGCTTGGTATTGGTCAAGAGATAAGCCTAATGACACCACCTCTTTTCTGAGCTCCAGCCAATGTGCTTCGTATGGATCAATTCTTCAAGATGAGGCCATTGTTACCTTTGATTGAGGAAATTAGATTATTTAAAGCCCTATATTTATACCAATCATGTGATCACAGTTCAACGACTATATTAGCTACTATCACAATTACTATTGGTATTTTATAATCGAAAAACATAAGACCAAGTATGTGCATAAGTTTTATATAACAATAATAAGCATTTAAATAGATCAAGAGGAATTTTAATTATTAAATGTTTGGTTCATTACAATTGTATGACCATAATAAATTTTACCCTCAATATTTTCTTTTCCCACACTAAAATAGATGTCATTAACTCTTCTATATCACTTCTTGTGATTTTCATGGCACTTCTTCAAACTTGTGGTTTTTCTACAACACCTGGATGAGGGTCATTGTCTTATTTTGTAGAACTTTTTCTCTATGATCAATGATCTTCACTAGTTTTTCCTTGTAAGAAAGATCATCCTCTAGATGTAATAACTATAAATATAGTACATTTGAGGGGTCTGGTATATACTTACATAAAAGGGATACATGAATTACATCATTTACATTGGTCATGGTTGGTGGAAGTGCCGGTAGATAGGCCACAGCCCCGAAATGATCTAGAATCTCGAAGGGGCCAATGTACCTTGGACTAAACTTCCAATTCCTTACAAACCTCATGTACTGATTCCCTAGATATATGCGTATAAATACCACATCTCTAACATTACTATCAAGGACACTTCACAGGTTATTTACATAACACTTCTATCAACATTGGGCTACCTTGATATGCTGCTGAATGGATTTCACCATCTCCACCATTTCTTTCACCATTTCTTGTCCTAAGAGCTTACTCTCATCGACATCATCCCAACATGCATGTGTTATGATCCTCTTCCCATACCTAAATTCATATGGTGTTATTCAGATGCTCATGTTTAAATTGTTATTATAGGAGAATTTATCCAAAGTAAGATGTTGATATTATCCTCTTTTAAAGTCCATTAAACTTGATCTTAACATATATTCTAGTGTCTAAATAGTTTTCTCTTATTTTCCATCAGTTTGAGTATGATAGGATGTATTGAAGTTTATTTCAGTATCCAAAGCATATTGAAGAATCCTCAAAAACATTGTGGAGAATATTTTATATTGATCAGATAAAATAGTTAGTGCCACTCCATGTAGCCTTACCACTTCCCTAATATGTATTTTTGAATGATTATCCAATGAGAAATCCTATCAAATTGAAATGATGTGTATAGACATAGTAAGATGATCCATAAAAACCAAGATTTCATTGTTTCCTTTTGATGTCTTTAGAAGTCCGATGACAAAGTCCATTGTGATGATTTCCCATTTTCATGATGGTATGGGCAATGGTTGCATCATAACCCACAACTTATTCCCAACTGACATCACTTGCTGACTCTCCAGGCACAGTAATGTATTCTTATAGATCTCCTTCATTATATTACCCACCAATAATGCTCTCAAATATCATGACTGTAACATCCCAGGTAAATAAAGAATAACACATTTCATATTTATTAATAATTATGAATAAAATATTAATATTACTTTAAAGGGGTTGCTATTTTTGATATCGTACCTAATACGCAACAAAGAGTTTCTTTTAAATCATACATTGAACACTAGTAATAAAATAATATTATTTTAAATGGTAGTAAACACATAGCCGTTGTATTGGCGGGAATGAATAGAAATAACTAAAATATTATTATATATGTTTTTTAAATGTTTTTATATTTATCCAATAAAAGATAAAGTTTTAAAATAAGAAAAGAATTCAATTTTTTGCATGTATACTCTAATTTTCACTAAAAGGTCAAACTATCGCCTTTTGATGGAAAACCCTATTTAAATATATTTTTGGTCACTCATATAAATTCTATTGGACAAAATTAAGCTTTTATTTAGAATCGGGACATCAAAATTTACGTTGTGTAAATTTTTGGTATTTTTCTGATAAAGTTCATTTTTAAATGAATAGTGAAAAATGTTGTTTTTAATTCAAAACCTCTTTTTAATCTAATTTATTTATATGATTATATTATCTTTTGAGTTGGTTTTAAAGTTAAATTAGAATATATTGTTACCATTTAATCTAATGGCGGTCATTGGAATTAATTTCACTTTGAAATTGTACTTAAACTAGTGTCAATCTTTTGATACATATTGTTTCTTAAAAACAGGGTATTTGTCATGACAGCGGGAATTAATTCTTAATTTAATTAATGAAACTTATATGTTTTTAATTTCATAAAATAGACATCATTTTTGAATTCAGAATATCAAATATTTCTTAGTGTGAAGTTTTGATATTTTTCTGAAAAACTTCAATTTTTGATGAATAGTAAAACCACTAAGTGGTACTTAAAAAACTGATTTTTCGTTTAAATGAAACATTACCACTTCTGTGTTTTGAATTTCAAAAATCTGACATACATGGGTTTCATTAGAAAGTAAAATGTGGTTCAATGGGATTAAAATAATTTTTGGGTGAATAGTAACGTTTAAGTTTTTAATCGCGATTAGAGGTAATTAGTGTAATTTAAGGTAAAAATATTGTTTTAATAAAATGAAATGGACTTGACACATGTCATACCCTTATTGAATGTGTCATGGCCGACTAAGACAATCCATGGGTCAACTTGGGGACCCCATGGAGCCACTTTGGTAGGAAAATGACATTAATATCTTTTTATTTAATGTTAAAATAAAAATTTCACAAACATGAGTTGGTTTACAAAAACAATTTTTAAATAGGGTTATACAAGTCATGAATTTTACTATAAATATTCATTTGAAATAGAAAAAGATTTCATAAATCATGATAGTTTTTTTGTAATTTTTAGACATTAATTAAAGTAAATTATTTATGACATCATCATGACGCAGTGATTACCACATTATTTAACGATTTAAATAAAATAAAAGGATAATGTAAAATCTAATACCTACACATGTCAAAAACCTAATGGATGGGTTGATTTTGAACTCTTATCACCTTATCCTTGAAATACATAAATGTCGGACCTTTGAAATCCGAAACTCATTTGAAAATAATGTAACTTTTTATAACTTTCCAAGAGTGCCCCTCCTCTCCTCTTATAAAAGGCCCCCACCTCTACCACCTTACCCACACTTCTCATGCCATTGGCTCGGCGAAGAACTGATCATTTTGTCTATCCACATATATCTCCTCATCCTAGATGCCTGACAATAGGCAGGAAGCTCTTAATGAAACCCATTTGGTTCAAACCAAAGGGAGTTACCCGATTTTAAGGTAATGTCTTCACTTGTGTTCTTTTCTTTTATTTTGCTTCTCCAACCCCCTAGAATCTTTTTATTAATTTTTTTTGTAAAAACTAAAGTATCTTAAAAATTACTAGTATGTTGTTATAATAAGGATTCGATCTACACTTACACACAACTACATCTAATGGTTAAAGAACATATTGTTTCTGTGGATGGTGAATTTCTGCCTCATGAAACGATGATTGTTCAATATTCTTTTAACACATTCAATGGTGGCCATTAAGATGTCACTATATTTATATATGATATATAATATGTTTATATTTTCCTTAAGCTTCTGTATTTTTCATTTATGTCATACCTTTATGGTTTCCATTATGGGTATATGCGATATCTTCATTTTAGAAAGTGCGGACTACCGCCCCCTCAAAGTGATTTGATTCGTTAATGACATATGTGGGATGTAAAAAGGATGTATTTACTGTTATTATATATGATTTCATACTAGAATTATAATATACACTTGTATCGTTATGGTTTCACTCCATTAAATACGAAATATAAATGAAAGTAGCGTTCATGAGTACGTACGACTTACCATCTCCATGAACGGTGCATTTCATTTCATACCTCTAAATTTTATGTACTATTATAAATACATGTATATTCTGGAAATATATTATATATATGATATCCAAATCATGAATATCATTCTGGATATAATGAACCTTTGACAACATAAACAACATGTAATTGTAAGAAGTCCATTTTTGACTTATGAACCAGATATCGACAAAACGAACATTATTAACATAAATGATTACATAATGCTTATAACATGTAAATAAATGACATAAAAGGAATATTAAGATTGAAAAATGTTCTTAAGAAATAATAAATTAACACTAGGTTATTATTCAGGAGATAAAAGAGCAATCAAATCACGTCAGACACGAGGTAAGGGACTTCGTCTCAATCTCCTTTCATTGAGACATATTTAGTTTTACACACAACTTTCTTGTATACGGTGTATAATCCCCTTTGACTTTTACTTTTATACAAAAGGAATCTTTTTCAAAAAATCGTTTTACTAAACGAAAAAAAATGAATGATTCTTTTATCGTACGCGGTGACGATGACCTTTTCTGCCGCCGCGAGTATTATTTGGTCTTTGGATTCCTCGATAAGCCGTAATGTTTTTAAAATGAAATAAATAAAATATAATCTTTTATGTATTTTGGTATTGAAAATGTTTTTTATAATGGATATGTTATGTTAATATATTTAAGTGATACATTTTGATCAAAGTGTGGAAATGTTTTCTTTCCATTATATTTGTTTTATGTCTTATGATTTTTTAATGGTACGTGGAAATTTGACGGGTGGTTATGTGATAAACCATATGAAGGGTGGTGCCGTGAATACCAGGATGGGTGGTTATGTTATAACCTCCAATGTATTAGGTATGGAAGTCGGCCGTATGGCTATTCCATTAAGTGATATGTGCGGAAGTCGACCGTATGGTTATTCCATTTAAGTATGTTTATTTTCCAAGTTACCATTATATGTTATGTGTTCTTTATATGGGTTTTATGGTAATCTTTTGGTGACAAAAGGGTAAGTGGTGATATTTTATTCAGTGATGGGTTTTTACTATATCATAAATTTGAAAGGTATTACTTTGATAAAGTATACATGGTTTACTTGTTGTATTGAAAAACTAACAGTTTTAATTCTTTGTGTATCCCTTACTGTGCTTTTTTTGCTCACCCCTAGTTTTTTTGAAATGTTTTTCATAGGACATAATTTGGAGTAGGGTCAAGGATGGTATGAAGGGAAAGTCATGCTATATAAAACTTGGAACTATACATGTTTCTTTTTAAGAGTTTTTATTTTTATGGAAACTTAGTAGAAGTGTCTACTTTGTATTCTTTTGAGATGTAATAGTTATGTCCAAATTCTCTAAATCTCTAAACCTGAAATTATCCTCAATGTGAATTATTCATTTAATTCAATATTAATTAAGTTTTAATGTTGGGGCCATATAGTTGGTATCAAAGGCCGGTTTAGACAAATTTCTGAGTTAGAAAGTTGTTAAGTTATAAATTAATTTATGGTTTGATTGAAATGATATAGCATTTACAGATTACCATGTTGCTTCAGCTAAGATATTTCTGTGTTCAAAATTGTTTTCCATAGAGGAAACCGGGCAGCTATGTTGGGATGACATCAGGAGGTAGACAACCTTCCAAATCAACAACCTAAGATGGTCGGAATTGGAACTGAACAGTTTGTTGCAGTGATGGCACATTTGACTCAAGCAATAAATAGTGGTGGTATCCAAGCACGAGATCAGCCAGATCAACCACATATAAACATGTCAGTGGTGGAACATTTCATGAGGAAACATCCCCCATCATTTAGAGGATCATCTGACATTGTGCTAGCGGAAGGGTGGATTAAATCACTGGAGAAGATTTTTGATGTCATGGGGTGTTCAGAACATCAAAAGGTTAGTCTTGATGTTTATCGTTTTGAAGTTGAAGCTGATCAATGGTGGTCGATGGTAAAAAATAACAGGGATAATGATGATAATGATGATTTTCACTAGGAAGAATTCAAAGGTATGTTTCTTGAGAAATATTTTACTAAGGTGGTTCATCTTAGGATGGAAAAACAATTCTAAGAATTGAGGTAGGAGGATGACTCAGTGGCTGCTTATGAAGCAATGTTCACTTGACTGCAAAGGTATGCTCCAAATATTATACGATATCTTGATAGTAAAATAAACTGTTTTTACTCAGGGTTAAATCCAAGGTATCGAAGGGATTTAGATTCTCGTGATTTCAAAAGTTACGAAAAGCTTGTTTGATGTGCGGAGAAGGTGGAAATGGAGTTTGTCGATGATCAGGTGTTCTTTGACATACAATAGAATAAGAGGTCCAGTTGGAATGAAAAAGGCAAGAATTCATCAAAGAATTAAAGAGGTAAGAAAACCAAATATCCATCCTTTGAGAAGTGTGGTAAAATGCATCCTGGATAATGTTTATCCAAGTCTGGAAAGTGATTTCGGTGTGGTAAGTATAGTCATATTACTCGTAACTGTAAGGAATATGATCAAGAAGGCAATGAAAAGATAGAGGTAATATGTTTTAAGTGTATTGAAATGGGTCATTATGAAAATTAGTGTCTAATGATGAACTCAACTGAGGGAATGCATCCAGAATACAAGCAGAATGGGGGGGGTGAAATCCTTTGCAACTACTTCAGCAGATGTTGGGCCATCGAATGAAGTAGTATCAAGTACACTGTTTGTTTTTTCAGATAATTCCAATGTGTTGTTTGATTCAGGTTCTACACATTCATTCATTTCTGAAAAGTTTTCTAGTAAATTGGAAATTCCATCTCAAGACATGAATCCTAAAATTATGGTAAAAACACCCGGAGGAAACGTTGTGACAAAAAGAAATTATAAGAATTTTCCTATCCTTGTGTACAGAAATAATCTACCGGCAATCCTTATTGTTTTACCTCTAGTAGAGTTTGATGTTATTTTGGGCATGGATTGGATTTCTGTTTATCATGCTAAGATTGACTGCAGAGCTAAAATGGTTTTATTTCAGAAAGATTTTCATTTTGGGTACATGAATGAACCCTTTATTTTGATAACATAACAAAAAGATGAGAAACTTGTCAAAGTTGGAAATGAATGTTACCTTTCACATATTGTTGAAAATAAAGGAACTGTTCAGATTAATGATCTACTAGTGGTAAAAGAGTATCTTGAAGTTTTTCCTGATGATTTTCCTGGTATTGTTCATGATCGGGAAGTTGAATTTACTTTTGAATTAGTTCCTGATTCTAAGAAAATTTCAAAACCCCCTTATCGAATGCCTCAAGTTGAACTTTTAGAGTTAAAGAAGCAATTGCAAGATTTATTAGATAAAGGTTTCATTCGAACTAGCACATCACCATGGGGTGCTCTTGTCTTGTTTGTTAAAAGGAAATATGGTTCAATGAGACATTGCATTGATTATAAAGCCTTGAATAACATTACTGTTAAGAACAAGTATCCTTTACCTCATATCGATGATTTCTTTGATCAGCTCCAGGGAGCTCAGTATTTTTCAAAGATTGACTTGAGGTCGGGGTACCATCAGTTGAAAGTAAAAGAAGCAAACATTCTGAAGACTGTGTTCCATACTAGATATGGACATTATGAATTTGTATTTATGTCTTCTGGGATAACCAATGCACCTGCTATATTCATGGACCTTATGAATAGAAATTTCCATGAGTTCTTGGATAAGTTTTTTGTTTTTTTCATCGATGATATTTTGGTGTTTTATAAAATTAAAGAGGATCATGAATGTCATATAAGGGTTATCTTGCAAACCTTAAAAGAAAAGAAACTGTATGGAAAATTCAGCATGTGTGAGTTTTGGTTAAAACTAATTTCTTTCCTTGATCACATTGTTTCAAAAAAAATGGAATAATTGTTGATCCTGCTAAAACAAAAGTTGTTGAAGAATGGCCAAGACCCCCCAATGTAACCAAGATCCATAGTTTTCTTGGTTTGGCAGGTTACTACCGAAGGTTTGTTGAAAGTTTTTCACGGTTATCTAGTCCAATGACTAAGCTAACTCAGAAGGTTGTTAAGTTTATCTGGAAAAAAGAATGTGATGATTGTTTTCAGGAGTTGAAAAGAAGATTGGTGAATGCTCCAGTTTTGGAACTTCCTTCCAGGAATGGTTTGTTTGTTATCTACAGTGATGATTTGTTGAAGGGACTTAGTTGTGTCCTTATGCATAATAATCAGGTAATTACTTATGCTTCACATTAGTTGAAAAATCATGAGTTAAATTACCCTATACATGATTTGAAATTAGCTGCTGTTGTTTTTTCTCTAAAAATTTGGAGGCATAATTTGTATAGAGTAAAGTGTGAAATATATCTAATCACAATAGTTTAATGTATATATTCACTCAGAAATAATTGAAGATGAGACAGAGGAGATGGATATAATTAATCAAGGATTATGATTGTACAATTCCTTACCATCCGGGAAAAGAAAATAAAGTGGCTGATGCTTTGAGTCGAGAAAGTAATGCTTCATTAACCATTCTACATTTTGACTGAGATCCTGTGGTTTTTGATTTGAGGAAATTTATCATAGAAGTTATTGGTGCAGGAAGTTCTTCTGTTTTGTTTCAGTTATCAGTGAGATCATCTCTATCAGATATAATTAAGCAAGCACAGAAGCAAGAAAGTGAGTTGCAGAAAAAGGTAGAGCTGGTTCAGAAGGGTATGTTGCCTGAATTTAAGATTTATAATGATTGTGTTTTGAGGTTTGGGAAGAGATTATGTGTGTCTAGTTATTCACATTTGAAGAATGAATTGTTATGTGAGGCTCATAGTTCCCCATTTTTTGTTCATTTGGTAGTACTAAGATGTACAGAGAACTGCGAGAGTATTACTGGTGGGATGGAATAAAATGAGATATTGCTGATATTACTGTGAAGTGTTTGACTTGTTAGCAGGTTAAAGAAGAGCAGCTGTTACTGAAAGAGATGCTTCAACCTTTACTAGTGCCAGAGTGGAAATGGGAAAATATATCCATGGACTTTGTTGTGGGATTACCGAAGACATCTAGAGGTAATAATGCAATCTGGTATATTGTTGATCATTTGACTAAATCTACTCATTTCCTTCCTATTTGAGATACTTTTTCTCTAGATCAACTTGATCGGTTGTATATTAAAGGGATAGTCAGGTTGCATGGAGTTCCCCTCTCCATTGTATCTGATCGTTATCCAAGGTTTACTTCTATCTTTGGGAAATGCCTTCAAAAGTCATTGGATATTGAATTAAATTTTAGTACAGCTTTTCATCCGCAATAAGATGGGTAGTCAGAAAGAACAATTCATACCTTGGGGGATATGCTACATGCTTTCTCTATAGATTATCAGGGATTTTTTGACCAACATCATTCTTCAGTTGAGTTTTCATATAATAACAGTTTTCATTCTATTATACAGATGGCACCATTTGAAGCATTATATGGGAAGCGGTGTCGAACTCTAGCTTTTTGGGATGAAGTGGGTGAAAGGAAGTTGATGGGACCAGAATTGGTAGAAGAGATAGTAGAAAATGTTCAGTTGATTTAGAAACACATGAGAACAGCTTAGAGCAGACAAAAAAGTTATGCAGACAATAGGAGGAAGGATCACTCTTTCGAGGTAGGTGATCATGTTTTTCTCAAAGATTCACCATGGAAAGGTGTGACGTGATTTGGTAAGAAAGGAAAGTTGAGTCCAAGGTTCATTAGACCATATGAAATTCTGGAGAATGTTGGATCAGTTTCATACAGAGTGGCATTACCTCCGAGTTTATCTCTGGTACACAATGTTTTATAAGTTTCGATGTTGAGAAAGGATATGCCTGATCCATCACATGTTTTGAGCCCAGATGTAGTTCAGTTGGAAGAGAGTCTCTCTCATGAAGAACAACCAGTCCAGATTCTTGACCGAAGAGAGAATGTGTTGTGAAATAAGGTAATTTACCAGGTAAAGGATTTGTGGAAAACCCATATGGTTGAAGCGGCAACATGGGAATCTGAAAATGCTATAAGGGATAAATACCCCCACTTATTTTGATAAGTGAATAAAATTGTGAGGACGCAATTCCCAAAATTGGGGAAGGATGTAACATCCCATGTAAATAAAGAATAAATCATTTTCATATTTATTAATATTTATGAATTAAATATTAATTTTACTTTAAAGGGGTTGCTATGTTCGATAGCGTACCTGATACGCAACAAAGATTTTTTTTGAAATCTTACATTGCACACTAGTAATAAAAAAATATTGTTTTAATGGTATTTAACACGTATCCATTGTATTGGCGGGAATGATTATAAATAACTAAAATATGATTATATATGTTTTTTAAATGTTTTTATATTTATCCAATAAATTATAAAGGCTTAAAATAAGAAAAAAATTCAAATTTAGGCTTGTATACTCTAATATTCAATAAAAGGTCAAACTATCACCTTTTGATGGAAAAACCTATTTAAATATAGTTTTGGTCACTCTTATACATTATATTGGACCAAATAAAACTCTTCTTTATAATCGGGACATCAAAATTTACTTTTTGTAAATTTTTGGTATTTTTCCGATAAAGTTCATGTTTTAATTAATAGTGAAAAATGTTGTATTTTAATTCAAAACCTCTTTTTAATCTAATTTATTTATATTATTAGATTATATTTTTAATTGGTTTTAAAGTTCAATTATAATATATTTGTAGCATTTACTCCATTGGTGTTCATTGGAATTAATTTCACTTTCAAATTGGACTTAAACTAGTGTCAATCTTTTGATACATATTGTTTCATAAAAACACGATATTTGTCATGACAACGGGAATTAATTATTCTATTAATTAATGATACTTATATGTTTTGAATTTAATAAAATAGAGATCATTTTTGAATTCAGAATATCAAATGTAGCTTAGGGTGATGTATTGGTATTTTTCTAAAAAACTTCAATTTTTTATGAATAGTAAAACCATTGTGTGGTACTTAAAAAATGGATTTTTCGATAAATGAAACATTACCACTTCTATGTTTTTAATTTCAAAAATATGACATACATGGTTGTCATTATGATGTAAAATGTGGTCCAATGGAATTAAAATAATTGTATGGTGAATAGTAACTTTTATGTTTTTAATCGTGATTAGAGGTAATTAGGGTAATTTAAGGTAAAAATAATGTTTTAATAATATGAAATGGACTTGACACATGTCCTACCCTTATTGGATGTGTCATGGCTGACCAATAAAATCCATCAGTCAACTTGGGGACCCCATGGATCCACTTTTAAAGGAAAATGACATTAACATCTTTTTATTTAATGTTAAAATAAAAATGTAACAAACATGAGTTATTTTACTAAAAAAAATTAAATGGGGTTATACAAGTCATATTTTTTACTATAAATATTCATTAGAACCCTAAAAAGATTTCTAAAATCATGATATTTGTTTTATAATTTTTAGACATTAAATAAATTAAATTATTTTTGACATCATGATGATGTAGTGATTACCTCATTATTTAACGATTTAAATAAAATGAAACGATAATGTAAAATGTAAGACCTACACAGGTCAAAAACCTATTGGATGGGAGTATTTCGAACTCTTATCCTCTTATCCTCAAAATACATCAATTTGGTACCTTTAAAATCTGAATCTCGTTTGAAAATAAAGTAACCTTTTATAACATTCCAAGTGTTCCCCTCCTCTCCTCTTATAAAAGGACCCTACCTCTACCACCTTACCCACACTTCTCAAGGATTTTTCTCAGACAATATTTGATCTGTTTGCCTCTCCACATCCCTCTACTCATCCTAGAAGCCTTAACATAGGCATGAAGCTCTTAAACAAATCCTTTTGGTTCAAACTAAAGGGAGTTACCCGATTTTAAGGTAATGTCTTCACTTGTGTTGTATTGTATTATTTTGCTTCTCCAACCCCCTAAAATATTTTTATTTATTTATTTTGTAACAAATACAGTATCTTAAATAGATTAGGACGTTTTTATAATAAGTATTTAAGCTAAACATACACACAACTACATCTAATGGTTAAAGAACATACTGTTTCTGTGGATGGTGAATTTCTGCCTCACTAAACGATAATTGTTCAATATTCTTTTAACATTATCAAAGGTGTCCATTAATATGTCACTATATTTATATATGATAAATAATATTTTTATGTTTTCCTTAATCTTCTGCTTTTTTCATTTATGGCATACCTTTTTGGTTTCCATTATGGGTATACGCGATATCTTCATTTTAGGAAGTGCGGACTACCACCACCTCAAAGTGGTTTGATTCGTTAATGCCATATGTGGGATGTATAAAGGATCGATTTAATGTTATTATATATGATGTTATACTGGAATTATAATATACCCTTATATAATTTTGTTTTCATTCCGTTAAATATGAAATAGAAATGAATGTAGTGTTCATGCGTTTGTACGGCTTACAGTCTTCATGAATGGTGCATTTCATTTCTTACCTCGAAATGTTATGTAATATTATAAATACATGTATATGCTGGATATATATGATATATATGATATCCAAATCATGAATATCATTCTGGATATAATGAACCTTTGACCACATAAACAACATGTAATTTTAAGAAGTCCATTTTTGACTTATGAACCAGATATTGACAAAACAAACATTACTAACTTAAATGATTACATAATGCTTATAACTTGGAAAAAATTGATATAAAAATAATAGTAATCCTGAAAATGGTTCTTAATCAAGTATAAATTATCACTAGTTTATTATTCAGGAGATTAAAGAGCAATCGAGTCACGTCGGACGCGAGGTAAGGGACTTCGTCTCAGTCTCCTTTCATTGAGGAAAATTTCATTTTATACCCAACTTTCATATATATGGTGTATAAACCCCATTGACTTTTACTTTTATACAAAATTAATCTTTTTCTATGAAGCGTTTTACTAAACGAAAAAAAGGAATGTTTCTTTTAATGTACACGGTGACAACGACCTTTTCCGCCTCCGTGAGTATTATTTGGTCTTTAGCTTCCTCAATAAGTCATAATGTTTTTAAAATGAAATAAAAACCATATAGTCTTTTGTGTATTTTGTATTGAAAATGGTTTTTGTTATGTATTTTTTATGTCAATATATTTATGTGATACATTGTGATCAAAGTGTGGAAATTTTTTCCTTCAATTATATTTGTTCTATGTCATATGATTTTATAATGGTACTGGGACATTTGACGGGTGGTTACATGATAAACCATATGACGAGTGGTGCTATGAAAACTAGGACAGGTGGTTACGTTATAACCTCTAATGCATTGGGTATGGAAGTCGGCTGTATGGATATTCCATTAAGTGATATGTCTTGAAGTCGACCTTATGGTTATTCCATTTAAGTATGATTATTTCCCAAGTTACCTTTATATGTTATGTGTTATTTATATGGGTTTTATGCTAATCTTTTGGTTACAAAAGGGTAAGTGATGATCATTTATTCAGTGAATAGTTTTACTACTTCATCAAGGTGAAAGGTATTACTTTGATAATGTATACAAGGTTTAATTGTTGTTTTAAAAAACTAACAATTTTCATTCTTTGTGTATCCCTTACTGAGAATTTTATGCTCACCCCAAGTTTTTTTGAAATATTTTTTCACGGGGAATAATGTGTAGTATGGTCAAGGATGGGATCAAGGTAAAGTCATGCTATATAAAACGTGGAACTAGACATGTTTCTTTTTAAGAGTTTTTATTTTTATGGAATCTTAGTAGAAGTGTCTACTATGTAATATTTTGAGATTTAATTGTTATGTACTAATTCTCTAAAACTCTAAACATGAAAATATCATCATTGTGAATTATTTATTTAATTCAATATTAAGTAAGGTTTAAGGTCGGGGCCTTATAATGACACACTTATGTGATTCCTGGTTGAATAGAGAAATTAAAACTATGTGCATCATTCAAATGTTCGTTATTCATCTCTGAAATTGTTGGAACACATAGTCTTTTCCCAAGTCAAATAATTTTTAAAAGTGACTGTTGAGGAATCATTTGTGAAAGGATTTATGATTTTCCATTCTTTATGATTCTCATGCACATATTCATCAAATCTATGAAGATTGGATCCTTCTCAATTCTCATCAATTATAGAATCAATGGGTCCTTTATATTTAGGACATATTCCACCTTGTTCGATTTCACAAGGCGATAATGTATTGAGAAATCATATTTTTTAATCAGAACTAAACATCTTCTTTGGACCATGTTCAACTCATTCTATGTGAATATATACATGAGGATTCTGTGGTCTGCATTTATTTCACACTTCTCCCTAAAGAGATAATACTGATATATTTTCAATGCAATTATCAGAGCCACAAACTCCATATCATTTGTGGGATAAATTTTCTCATAGATTTCCAGCTTCCTTGAGGCATAGGCTATCACTTTATCATTATTCATCAACAAAAATCCCTTTCCCTTCTTCAAGTCAACACTAAATACCACAAAACATTCTCCACTACTGGGTAATATGAGAACATGAATAGTGATAAGCAACATTTTCAACTCCTTGAAGCTTTATTAACATTAATCACTCAAATAAAACATGAGACCCTTCCAAGTTAGATTTATAAGATAGTTTGAAATTTGTGAGTAATTTCTCACAAATCTACGATAATATCCTACATACCCCAAGAAGACACGAATATTTTTTATCAATGTTGGACTCAGTCTTCCATCTATTGTAGCTGTCTTGGAGGGATCCACATATATCCCATTATCTGTGATTATACGGCCCAATAATGTGACCTCTTTCAACCATTACTCACACTTTTTGTACTTTTCATAGAGATTCTCCTTTCGCATACTCTCTAGTATTTTTATTAGATTATCCTCATGATCCTGCATGGTTCTATAGTATATTATAATATCATCTATCAAGACTACCAAAAAAATTTTAAAAAATCTTTGAAGACTCTTTTCACCAAATCCATGAAGATTTCGAGATCATTAGTTTGTCTAAAAGGCATTACTATAAATTCATATTTCCCAAATATTGTAAGAAAGAATTCTAGGGGATATCTTCCTTCTTCACCCTAACATGATAATATTTTGACAACAAATCTACATTATAGAAGTATTGTGCTCCACACAGTTGATCGAACAAGACATAAATTCATTGAAGAGGATACTTGTTCATTATTGTTAATTTTTTATCTCATGATAATCAATGAAAAGGCTCATTGACTGAACTTTCATCTAGAAGAAGAAGGCTGGAGTTCCCCATTGTGAAGCACATGGGCGTATAAATGCATTATCCATATTCTCATATAGTTTTTTCTTTAGATCCTCATGCTCCACAACAGCCAGTCAATATGGGATCCGGGTTATTGGAAACACCTTGGGTATATGGTCAATTGAGAATTCAACATCTCTTATTAGAGGGAGACCAGGATATTCTTCAGGTAACACTTCAGCGAATTCCCTCACAATAGGCGTGTCATCAAGGATGGTTCCATCAATGGAATCGATTATCTAAGAGAAATATGTGTGCTCATGGGGTAGTAATATTACTACATGTGATGATGGAAATAAAGATGATTCATCCCCCCCTTGCACTTTTACATTATCGGGGGTCAATTCTTCTCATGGAGTGTGATTTACTGCTCACAACAATTTATGTAGGCTCTGTATAGGGAAAGCCAATCCATGCCAAGAAATGCGTCAAATTCTATTATAATAAGTTTGACGATGTTCTCCAGGATTTTCTATCCACAAATATTGACAAGGGAGGATTTATATTCATGGGATGAAATGATTTCCTCATTTTCTGTACTCTCCTACATCATTACTTACATAAATTTTGTTGGTGTTGATATTTTTATACTAATCATTTTCGATATAAAACAATTTGTAGAACCAGAATCAATATTATGTTCACATTTTTTGAATTAATAACTATCATACCATTGAATACATCATTGATTGGGTTCACTTCGGTGGTTGTGACGTAAAAATATCTCCCTTGTTACCTTGGAGGTTATTGGTTTCCTCCGAAAAAACTTTTCTTTGGAAACTGATTTGCAAGATGCTTTAATTAATTTTAGTTGAAGAAATGAACAACACATTGAGTGTTGAAAAGAGTGATTCTCTATTTTGTCATAGTTGTGGGGTTTTTGGGTCAGTAGTTAACTGGTAGGTATCACTCTATTCTACACCTAATGAATTTCCATGTCCCCTTTAGGAAATTTCTAGGGTGCTTCTTTCTACACTGTTGGAAAGTGGGGTGATGGATTTTCATATCACCATTGGATTTATCCATCAGACTTCCAGAATTGATGTCCACCTTACACTTCTTATTCCCATGATAATCCTATGATTCAATGATCTCCATTTGGTTGTAGAGAGCACATAATACAATTTCCTCACATCTGCCGAAGTCACCGATCGCCAGGGATTTCCACTATCGCGGTTTCAGCCCACCAAAGAAGCGGTCAACCATTACATTTGGGGGTAACAACAAATTTAGAGGCATATCGTGCATGCCTTGTGAAGTTTTCCTCAAATGCTCTGATGGGTTCGCCATCTTCCTTCTTGAGTGAAAGAAAGTCCCATTCCATAATAAGCTAGAGGGAGTGTGGAAAATATTTACCAAAACACGTCTTCCAGAAATCCTTCCATACAAACACCTCGATCTCCTCCTCAGTCTTCTTATTTTCTATCATTGTCCACCATTTATCAGCTTCATCCTCCATATGATAAGTAGCCAAGAGAACATTCACTTGTTTGGAACATTGAAGGATGGAGAAGATCTTTTCAATGTAGTTGATCCATTGTTCGATGATTGAGGGATCAAATGATCCATTAAAAGTAGTAGGCCTCTATCTAATAAAGCTCGGGATAGCGAATTCTTCATTCTGGGGTGGGTTGACAGTTTTTCTCAACCAGTGTTTCTATTCAATTCGTGAGTTAACTGAGATAGTATCATCATAATTATCATCATTCCCACACCCATTAGATTGAGGATCTCATTAGAATATTCGTCACATTGATCTTCACATCGGTTGTTTTCCCGAGTCCTCCTATTATTAGACATTGGCTGGAATAATTGAAAAGATAATGGTTACACATAATGGGTAATCCAAATACAAAAATTGATGAATTATAAATTATTTTATTTCCATAACCTATGAATTGATTAGATTCTTTCTATGTTATCCATGATCTACATTCTATCAAGTATTCTTAGAGGAGTCTTTTTACATTCCTTTAACAATAGTTCATACTAATCTTGCTAATTTACCAAAGCATATCCCCCAGGAGTGTTGTAACCAAGAGTTCATCAAGTCCCATTGTCATCTTCCAGGATACATTGGGTCATGCTTGAAACTCCATGTCGATGTTTTCACTATTAGGTACATCTGTTCTAGAGCCACCTCTACCATCTTGCATCCAAACTTGGATGTATTTTCTTGTTTCACCCTATACTCAATACTCCCCAAAACATAAGGAAGATTTTATTATATGTTGTCTTTTCTATACGATTTCACCAGGGCTTTCTAATCCTAATCCACAAATTAACTAAACCCATCCTCTGATACCAACTATGACAACCCTTCACTTTACTACACAATTAACCCATATTTAATACATAAAATGCACTTGATACAACATAGGAGATAATGATGTATTGAATATTTGTGGCGTTGGAATGTTAAATAATGAAATAAATTATGAAACAGAAAATTTTGATGAAAGCTTATTTCCCATTACCAAATACATTCCCTTATACATATCGTTTCATGGAATAAACTATGGACATGCCTAAAAAATAGAGAGCTATAAAGCACATTAAGGGACTAAACATGGAATAAAATGGTAAATACAATACATGTTAGATACTAAAAATATAAATGGATAAAAAGATAAACATGAACATAAAGTCATGATAAATCATGATAATTATAACATGGAATTGTGGCAACATCATTTAACTTGATATTAGCATGAGCCAAGGCTCATTGCACATGGAGCATGAGTAAACTCTCATTATAAAGGAAGCACTAGTAATCCATCATTTCACATGAATTATAATGATTCAATAGTCATTGCACATGAAATATCTTGATACTATACATTACCCAATGCATTGGAGCACTATTACGGTGAACCCTACTTTAATATTTTATTTCATACATAAGTGTGCCACATGGATCCTTAAAACATGGATTCATTAAACATAATCATTTATTCAAAGAAAAAGAAATGAGGAATTATTACATGAAACTATATAATAATTATGTAATTGTGTATAATGTTTAATACCCTAGATAGTGAAATTGACATGGTATTCACTACGCAATGATTTTGGTTTGGATAACATTTGGTGTAAATTTCGGATGCAATACGACATGACATATAAATTCATAAAAAATAATGATATAATTAAAAGGGTTGTATCATCATATGTACATTAAATGGATAGTAATGGGGTCATATAGATACATTTCCCTACAATCACAATGGAATTTAGATTAATGACACAAATGAATTACTTGAATTTAAATTTGGAGAGGGAAATTTCGTTTCGAATTTCAGCATAGTAAAGGGTGTTCATGGGAGGCCTTAATAAGGGAGAAAATAGATGTATAATTATTCAAATAGGAAGAGGGAAGTATGGGGGAGGTGAGAAATCATACCCCAACTTCTATAATTGTAAATTGAAGGGAATAACAATATAATTGAACTTGGACATAAATTAGGAAAATGAGAATCCCTTACCTGGAAGTGTGAACCCAATGGCTTGGGAGGGGCTTGAGAGAGGGTTCTTGGGAGCATGGGACACATTGGGAGGATTCTAGATAGCGGAGTTCAGAGTATGGAATAACTCCAAGGGCATTAAGTGAATAGTAAGTGAGAGCATGGGTGTGTTTATATTAGAAAGGAGAGGGAATTCTATATTATTTTGATTTCGAACACCACACATTAAACTAATCAAAACCAACAAACCATCCCAGGGTTTTTTCACATATTTTTTTCCCAAGGGGTGTGGAAAATAGTATTTAATATGTAAAATGTCCAATATTATTAAAATAATTGGGTTACTAATATGGTGGTGAGTCACACTCTCTAGAAAATAAATTTAAAAAACAAAAATGTTTTATAAGTCTTGAAGAGACCACTAAGGCTTTGTAAAATAAAACAAACAAACCTAAAATCACATTTTGTTTATGTTAAACATATAATGGCCTAAAATAATGTTTAATGTTTTTTATTACATCACTATTAGGTCATTATGATGTCATAAAATACATTATATTTATATATACGGTATTTAATTATTACCCAAAAATTAAACTACTAGAGAAAATTATGAAAAATCACCATTGGATAATTTCAACATCCTGATTCCAAGAATAATTTTCATTTTATCCAAATAAATTTCTAAATATTTGAATTTTTACTTTAAAAGTATAAATAGACATTTATAAAAAATTCTCGGTTTTGACAAAAGCATCTTCCAAACATTCGTAAAAATTAAAATTGCCTTAATAAAATTATACAATGATTTATACATAATAAAAGGTAATTTTATATTTAGAATAATATTTTTTAAAATATTATTTTATTAAAAAATCCATTAATTCCACAAAATTGATTTCTTGGTGGAATATTAACTAAAAATACTATTTTTTCTTTACAAACTATTTACAATGTGACAATAATAATTGATTTTATAGTCATTATTATATTAAAAAATAATGCACCTATTCATAGTGGTAAGTTATTGTTAAATAAACCATTATAACACCTGGATAAGACTGAAGGGTAAGGTTTATGATGGTGATTGACTCTTTGGTTGGATATGATAACGTCGCTCGTGTGGTAATCTCTATCAACTTCCACTTCTACCGTTGGAAATTTCAATCAAGACTAACATATTCAGGGTCAGCTTGGGATTAGTCGAGAGAAAATACCAATGATGCCACCTCCTTTTAGAGCATTGAAAAATGGGCTTTGTATAGAACAAGTCTACTAGATGAGGCCATTGGTTCCTTTGTCTGATTAAATTGGATTTTTTAAAGCCCAATATTTATACTAATCATGTGATCATTGTCCAACAACAATATTTGAAACATTCATAATTCTTAATGGTATTCTAAAATCCAAAAACATAAAACCAATGAAGTTCATAATTTTTATATACCCATAATATGATATTTAAATAGATAATGAAGAATTTTCATTAATTAATGTATTGATCATTATAGAGGGGCTGACCTAAAGGTTTGATGGGCACAGCGGGTTGGGTCAAAAAGCCCTAGGTCTGTCCGATCAAGTCAGACCAGATCCAGTCCGAATCAATACCTTTTTACATAAAATCACATAACTCTTAAAACTATGTTCCCATTTGATGAATAATTTGATGCATAGGTACTCTCATTATGAGGTTGTACGTTTTAGATGGTTTAAGTGAGTTTCAAGGGATGTTATAATATGAAATTTTATGACTTTAGGTTTATGTTCTCCCAATATGAGTGTGCTAAGATGAATTCCTATGGATGGCACAAACCTAGAAGCTATGTGATTGCCAGGACTGTATGCCTTTACTAGAATGTGTGGCTTACCTTGAATGTGTATCTTCCCTAGACTCTGTGTATTAATTTTTTTGTTTGTCTTACCGTGACTAATTCGGTACTCCCTTGTCCAACCAGGGTGAGGGTCTACTAATATTGGATGGCACTCAGTTTTATACCAACACAACATGTGTTATCTACAAACCTTGTGATTCCAACACTATGTGTGTTAAAAATAGTCCATGTGTTGTGTATACTCCAAGTGTTATCATCGCTCTATGTGTTACTACTTTTGGGCACTGTGGAATCTTATGACAATCATGTTTAAATACCATAGACCTATACATGGTGTGATCTGACTATAGTTATCCAATGGATTATACTTCACAGAGTCTACACTTCATGTACCACTTTGGTACTCTAGTGGGTGTATTTATTAGTCAGTGCTTTGTGGTATACTTCACCTAATTCCATTGTGGTATACTTTGTGTGATTTTTTATGGTATAATTGGTGATATTCTATTGTAGTATTCATTGTGTGATTAATTTGTGGTATATTTCTTAGTGAATCCTTTATTGTTTGGGGTCCCTATGGAGTATTTTTTTACTAATGATTGCACGAGCTTCTCTAGTATGCGTTTTTTCTTGTGTAGATGATCTGAAACATTGACATAATTTATGTTCAATTGGAGACATGGGTGCTTCCTGGTGACCCAATGGAAATGGAATGCTTAAATGATATTTAGAAACCATATTGTACCTATCCATAGGGTAGGATTTTCTACAGATGATATCCGGGAGCTTTTACATTTTCTTTTTAGTTAGTGTTGTATTCAAGAACATTTTCATTTAGTTTTGTACATTATTTTGAGTGGGTTTCTATAGTGGTTTTCATCCACATTTTATAGTGTTTTCAGTTTAATCTTTTTCATAATGATGGGTGTTTTCATACATCTACACTAGAAAATGCCTCCCATATATATGATATTGAAACTCAGTAATAGATTATATCCCTTGAAATATGGGAGGCGTGATGTGGGAATCACAACATTGGACCCGGTGGATGGGTCATGACAATGTAGTTTTGGAGAGAGTTAAGTTTTACATTTTTTGGGGGAAACTATGTAATGTGTTTCAAGATCAACTTTTAGGTTTGACAAACTAGTTATGTTGTGGTGGAATATGTATCTATACATCAGGAACATTAATTATACATTCCAACTCAGAAAATATATATTCTAGTTGAATTTTAATTTAAGGGTTCATTCATCATAATGGAATTTATATTGTTCTCATGTTATACTTGAGTTATGTTAAACTCACTATGTACACTCTATTAACAGTGGTAAAACATGTTCCATTTTAGGATTCATCCATATAAGTAGCCAGTTAGGATTATGGGTTGTGACCTTGATGATGGTTTTCCAAACGATGAGGCATTGATGCAAGAACAATTTCTAGATATAGAATTTTCATGTGGTATACAATCGATACCTCCACCTAAAGAGAAGTATTTCCCACCGACATTACAGGTGTAGGATTCCCTCATGCGTACCGTGTTGCATGGGATATAAAGGTAGTGACCACCTAGGCTCCATGGTGAGATAGATCCTTTATTAGAAGTGGATTTTTTGGAGGTGTTTATGTGTGTTTTCTTCTTAGTGAGGACACCTCCCGACATGATTTCATTCCTAGTCACGATCCTTCTTCAGGGCTCGGCGGGGATATGGTGGAGTCTAATGACTCAAATACCTATAAATGTATCTCTATTCTAGAAAGACTTTTATGGACTATCTAGGTAGTATTTAATTCCATAAAAGTTATGATATGTGCATTTAATGAAGATATTACACCTATAGTAGGGCAGTCATTAGGTATAATAGTACTCAGTGAGATTCAAAGATCATTCATGGTACTCCAATGACATGGTTCATTACCCATTATTCCGGGCCTATAACATTGAGAAAGTACTACACATAGATATTAGGGAATCTATTATATACCATAGCATCTGAACACATGCTGGGGTTATTGACTGACATCTATTGATGGAGAGCATCCTTACGGAGTTGGAACAACTATTTGCTTCTACAAAAAAGATTTAGGCAGCTTGGTCCTTAGTAGGATGTACCCCAAGGATGACCCAATGGTCCTAGTGGATCAGACATTCCATGGGATGGCCCCATTGAAAAGGATCAGTGGTGCGAGGCTCCTAAAAAATAACACATCATCTAATAGATAGATTATTCTACTCGAATGATGGTTTGGAACATATGGCAAGAAATTGTCTGACTAGTCATACGACCGAACATGATATGGATGAGGAACCATCAAGGTAATGCAATAGGTCGGAAAAATTCATTTGGCTAGGTAAAATATGTTGTATAGGAGTGAGATGTGAGTTAGCAAGTGGATGGAGGTTTGAGGAACTACCACCACCACACCCACGTGGTCCACCATGAGCATACGGAGCAGATGGACAGGGGTGAGGCTGACACCAGGAGGTAGAGGATAACAATACCATGAATCCCAGTAATATTAGATATACAATATGTTTCTTCCCATCAATTTCAATAGTTTTGATATTCACAAGTTCCGATAACGTTTTTCTAACTATTATCTTTGTTCAAGACACGTAGATTCTAGTACAACCATTGACTCGATCCCGACATATTGAGACTCATACAAAAGAATATTCAATTATCAGACACTAGTAATGAAAGAGTGCCTTTACTCTTGGAGATGAGAATATCAGTGGAATGTATTTGTGGAATAATTTGTTCCTTACGACTTCATCCTAGGTCTGGATTGGTTATCCCCTATTCATGCTCGGATCATCTGTTTTAGTCGCACTATGTGGTGTGTCAGCAGAGATGGGACCAAGTTTTTCTTTATCGGCGAGAATGAAACAAGAGCAGCACAAGATGGACTCTCATATAGGAGGGTGTGTCAGACCACATGTTAGTGGTCTAGCATTAACCTTAGTCATATGGATGGTATTCATCCTAAGTTTCCTTCACTTGTGGATGATTATGATGACATCATTCCGAAAGATGTTCCAAGACAATGTACTTTCATGGATATCATTATCTGTATTGACTTATACTCAAGAATGACACCAATATCCAAACTAGAATATCAGGTGGTTCCTATAGTACATTCGGAAAAGAGGGTACAACTAGAGGTCGTGTAGAGGACAGGATTCATGAGACCAAGTGTTTCACCATCAAAAGCCCATGTTTTTTTCTAATAAAGAAGACATGATCTTGATATTATGATTAGACATTCGGTGCATGAACCAGGTGACCATGAAATACAAGTATCATCTACTGAGGATCAATGATCTCTTCAATCATTTGAATTATACAAGATGATCTTAAGTATAATACTCGTATCAGGCTACCACCGGCTTTATGTGTGGGATGGGAACATAGGAGGGTATAGCTAATCACATGTTAGTTGTCTAGCATTACCCTTAGTCATGTGGATGGGAAGAATCCTGAGTCTCTTGGACTGGTGGATGAGTATGAGGAAATCATTCTGGAAGACATTCCAGGACTAACTCCATGAATGGGGATCAACATATACATTGACTTATACCCTATGATGACAATGATACCCACAATGGAATATCATACAGCTCCCATAGTACTTTGAGAATTGAAGGTACAACTAGAGGACATACAGAGGAAGGGCTTCATGAGACCCGATGTTTCACTATTAGAAGCCCCAGTTTTATTTCCAATAAGGAAAAAAAGAGCATGAGATTATGAGTGGACCTTCAGTGCTTGAACCAGGTGTCCATGGAAAACATTAATCTTCTACTAAGGATTGATTTTCTCTTCGATCAGTTGAATTGAACGAGATGGTCTCAATTATACTCCCTAGATTAGGATATCACCACCTTAGTGTGGGGGATGAGGACATCCTAAAGAATGCCTCCACATGTCACTTGGGAAATATTTATTTGGTCTTAGAAATATAAATGAATTATTTCCACTTCATACTTATATACTTACATATTTTTAAAAGACATAGGACTTATAAAAATTATAATATAGAGAACCAACCAATTTTTTATATAAAAATCAGAAGAAAAAATCTTATGAAAATATTAATAATATGAATAAATTATTTTCAATTTAAAAATAAGAAAATTTATATTTTAGCTCTAAAAATTTTAAATAATGAAAAAAATATTTATAGTAGAATTTCATTTTTTAATAAAAACACTTTTAATTCATATTTACTATCATTTTATAATTAAATTATTATTCACCAATAATTAATAAAAAATTTATTTTCCAATCATTAATAAAATGATTAATGATAATATATAGGTATTTTCTATTAAAATAAATTTTTATCATAAATAATTATTAATGTATAAATCAATTGTATTAGTTGTCTGAGCTATATCAATTGAATTCAATAGGTATGAAGTGTTACAAATATATTACATTCAATAAATATTATATAAATTTCATAGTATTATAAGTTGCATCTAATTTTGTTTCATGATCTTCAGATCCACATATTAATATTATATATTATTTTTTTAATTTTATATAAGTTCTGCCATAAATTTGAAGAAAACTGTCAAACTAATGAAGTTATTTAAGGGTAATTATCTATTATATTAATTTTTATGTAACATTACAGAAGTCATAAATAAATTTAATTATCGCAATTTTATTTATGACCAACAAATAATTAAATGTGTGGATATTCCAAATATATTTATCCCTTGCGATATAACTTTTTATATGACTTCTCCACGGATCTCTTCATGTATATAAATTAAAATATATTTCCAAAAAAATTACCCATTTATATAATAATATATCCATGTATTTATGTAACACCATTATTTATTCTCCATGAAATCTTTTTTTAAACCACTTCAATCTAGAATATATTAAAATGTAATGAATCCATATATGTGTGTAAAAATTAACAAAATCATTAATCCTCAAATAGGATAAAATATTTCATTGAAAAATATATAATTTAAGATCAAATATGAAATAAGAATCACATAAAATATCGTGAATCAATTAAGATTCCCATTTATACCAATATTAAGTACAATAATATTTCAAAATAAATCAACAATATATTTTCTCAATATCAATCCTAATGAAAATCACAGACTTATCCATACCACATTCATTTAGTCATCAATAAATATCCATAATAATAGATCCATATCAAAAAATAAATTTTCAAGGAAATTGATTACATTTAATGTATGAAATCAAAAAATTTAAGAAGAAATTATAAATAAAAATTAACATATTTTTTACAAATCCATCATAAAATTTTGAAATATACATGGTTATCATTGATAAATATATCTCATTTTACCAAATAGATATGAGTATCATGAATAATTTCAATTATGATATTCATATTACTATCTTAGTAAATAGTACATAACTCTTAATTTCATTAATAACTAGAAAATAATTAGACTCTACAAATTTTATATTTCTCACTTATTTAGACAAAGGAAATAGTGGCCCGAATAATAATACTATCTCAACTTAATTTATATGATCCTTTTTAAAAAAATATTTATAATCATATATAAATTATTTGTAGTGAAACATAAATCCAAATGTTCTATTCCATATTATACATTTATTTTTCACTTATGATACAATAAATTCAACCCATGACACTATTTGATAAATCCTTAAGAAATTATGTTCACTTTTATATTAATTTTCGGAACATAATAAGAAAAAATAAAATATAAATTCATTACAATGGGTGATAAATCAACTATGTTATCCACTTTATACCACTCTCAACTATAAATCTGGCTATTTAGTTAGTCCCCATTGCCATGCATTAGGTTATGATCAATTAAATATCAAATGAAACATATTCTTGGATATTAGGTCAATATATATATGTTCTAGTGCCTACACCCACATGTAATATCTATATATAGATTTACTTTCTCAAATAACATCACAATATCAACATTACCACCAAATTATAATATTATCATACACATTGATTTATCCACTGAATTTATCCCTATGGTTACCACTATTTTAATACGATAATTATCTAAAGAATATTACATAAATCCTCTAAAGAGATTGTATTTTATATTTAAATTTAATATACATTAAATTAAAAACAATTAAATTATGCTAAAAATATTAGAATCTAAAATGTTATCAAATCCCTTCTTAGATACCAATTATGGTTCCATATACTCATAATGCCAAGTCGAGTGCCTATGACACCAAAATTATATACTCGAATAGAAAAAACTATAAATTCAGGGTAATATGTATCCCATAATTATATTTTATCAATAAAATTTTACATTAAATATATTCATTATTTTTACATTTTCAAACAAATTAATAAAACAAAAACTAATAAATCCAATGTTTTATCAATTAATTAATATTTATCTACTACATGTGATTTTGCATTATGTGTAATAATTCATCAACATCACCCCCTAATTTTCTAAAAAAACCAAACTAAATATTCATTTCTTGTACGATTAATTATTTTTGTAATAAATGTTAATCGATACGTAATAATGAGGGAGATCGAACTATCATTAGGCCTAAAAGTAAATGATAATCTATGGAGTGTAAATATGATAAGAATAAAAATTAGTATAATAATTGATAATAAAAATTATTTTACAATTACAATGACTCTTAAAAGTAATATATAAATAAAAAATAATTTAAATAAGACAAGCGAATAGATTTTAATAATTTTTATCATAGAAATTTAATGCATATGTTGAAAAACAAATTCCATTCAATAATCCAAGAAATCGTGATTAGAGACATCATGATATTACTATCTAGGAAATATCATTTTATGTGTTGGAATATAAAAATATAAACATACATTTGGACTCATGAGGCCGAGTTATTCATCTTGGGGAAATACAAATTTGTACCACATTATTAAGTTTATTATCTCAAACAAATTTATCATAATAAATAATTAGTAAAAAAATACATAATACACATGGACCATACACATTAGTAATGAATTAAAAACATAAAAAGATAAAACTATTACATATATCAATAAAAAATTTCAACATGAACATAAGCCTTTCATAATAATGATTTAAAATAGAAAAATAATAAATAATCAACTTAACTGAGAAATAATAATCATATTTATAAAAATTATAAATATATATATATTCATTAGTTTACAAAATAATAAATCGAATACTTATTCATGTACGCACATCACAAAATTTTACACGTCATATGTTCTTAATCTTTTTAGTTTTACAATATATACATATTTATTTATTTATCATAATACATAGTGTTTTGTTCGGGTTTCACAAGACCTCATAATTAATATATAAAAATTATTATGATATATTAAAACAAATACGTACCAATCTATTCATAATAAATTATTTTCCCATTTATTAGGATCACAAATAAGAAATATCATAATTTGTATATTCCCAGCATGTAGGGTTATCCATTGGAGAGACATAATTGTTGATCTCTTTGGATTTCCATTGAAGTTGGATGTCAATGGGTTTGTTAAGTGAATTAATTAATTTAATTAATTAATTTTTTAAATTTAAAAAACGTAATCTCCCAATTTATAAGAATAAATATGAAAAATATAAATTTCAAGCTCAAAAAACCTATGGGATTATATTTGTTGTATTAAGATTTACTTTTTGGAATTTGTTGGCATGAGAACATGTATTGAAAACTATATTGAGTGGAAAATCCTAAAATAGTTGAACATAATAATTGGACCAAGAAGTGCATTGCTTGTAGATGTTTTATTCAATAATTATTTATCCTTTAATGAGGTAGGACTCTTTGTTTTAATTCTTTCCCAAAAAATTAATTTGTAAGTAATGGATTTCATTTCTTCAAATATTTTACCATATATTTATTATTTTCATCATTCCCATTTATTTTAGTGTCTTCAATATAATTATTTAGTAATTGTCCTAATCAAACACACATTTTCTTAAAAAAAATTATTCATTGTATTGGATCACATTATTTAATGATGCTTCAGTTAATTTGTGATCTTTTAATTCTAGCATTCATTGAATCCATTTTAGTTATCATCAATGGTTAGTGATTTATTATTTATGGTCTATATATAATCATGATAAAAATCCAAGATTCTAGATTCCTGGTTGAAGTATAGATCATTGATTTGTTTATGGATGAAAATTTATTGTGGGTATAGGGTAATGGAATCATGGACAAGGAACTTTGTATAATGACTTGAGGTATAGCAGCTGTCACTCAATATATTTTAGTTTTGATTTCCAGCTACATGTGGCTATGAACAAAATATAATAGGAATTCCACTTCATATTTGGATGACATCGTTATGTTAATACGATTGGAGTTTCATAGTAATTTTTTATTTTGTATCCTATTTAACTAATAGATTAAATTATATGGAATTAGTGACTACAGACCACGTATCGAAGATGAAAACATTCAATATAATCCATATTTTTAGGGAGTGTGTGGTATTTTTAATTTTAAGTGTCACATTCGATGCCGATTAACCCAAACCCCAAATTACCCTTACCATGAATTTATTTCATGTGTTTAAGGGACACACCCAGTTCAATTTGTGATGTAACACACCATTTAACCATATCCAATAACCATGGAATGTATATTGGAATCCATTCCATGTACCATGAGAAGACTTCATGTACCCCACTATAATTTCCATGTAGATATATATGGTTAGCCATGCCATGTGCCATGTAAACATGACATGGAAACATTGTGAATATACATGACGTATCCCCATTGTTTGAAGTAGTTTAGAGCCATATTACAAGCTGTATTACATCAATGCGATGAATGGAAAAATGGTTTGGGAATTTTCATTTTCCATGTGACCCTATGTAAATATCATGTGTATCATTTTAAAACATATACCTTTTGTGTCCCTTTATTTTGGGGATCAGATTTTGGATTTCATGTGTCATGTACATTGTTGTTTTTAGTATAATGTAATGGTGGACTTCATTTTTGACTGGGAAATTAAATGTAATGTGATGTAAGAGGGATACATTAGTTTCTGATATGTGACCAATGAAATTGATATGAAATGAAAATAATATTGATCTCGATGTTAAAAACCTATTGGTGAACCAATTATTGGTATCCTATACATTTTACGATAGATCATTCTGTAATCCCCCAAAACTAAAATGTGAGTGGGAACATTTTATAAGTATTTAGAAACCCCCATTATATAGATCATATGATGTGGTTTTCTTCTATTGGAGATAATACTCCCTATGATGTGTAGTGTGGTACTATGGAGAATGAAAACCATAGTAATTTTTTTCATTTTATATGTACTGTTTGTTAATATAGATTGGATGTTTAGAGATATATGTATACTCATAATTCTACTTATATGAATATTTATATAAAATATTCTATTATATTAATGACTACATTTTTAGTATGATAATATTGTTTTTTTTCATCCGAATTATTTTATGTATTGATGTGGTTATATATTTATATATCATCTCACTTGGATTTTGTCCCATCCTATTGGGATATGAAATATTCTTCCATGAAAGTGATTTTTAACATGTTTAAATTTTAATATAAATGATATATTAATATAGGTATAAAAATTGTATAGATGGATTCAGATGAGAATATTATTACATAGTTTTCTTTTTGGATGAGATTTATGGATTATAATAAATATTTTGTGATAAAATCTCTATATTTTTCAATTATTCTATAGTTTTTTCTTGTGGATACCACAATTATGGTTTGGTCAGTTATTTTACATGTTATACCATATTGATTCCATTTTTATACTTTAATGTATTTATTAGAACTCTTTCATTATTTTTTCACTTCAAGATACTGTAATTTGTTTGTTAACAATTTAACCCTTAACATTATCTAGTTGGGTGCTCCCATAGAGCTACATCAGCAAGGTTCTCACATTTAATTTATTTCCAACATGGTGATTGTCGGTAGCTACTAGCCTTTTGGAGGTATTATTACACTATCATCCTCATCTTAATTCTGGTTTAGGATGGGTCATAGAGAGTCCTTTTATGGTAGTGCGGTATCAATTGATGTACTATTTTTTTATTTTTTTTTATTTTTACATGTTATATAGTTATTTTTGGAAAATAGGGAAATGTTTTTTTGGGAGATAATTTTCATCTCATCAACATGGAATCCTTGGGGTAGTTCTGGTGAATCAAAAGGTAAATTAATCATATATAATTGTGTGTTTTTATATTCATTTAAATTTTGAGTTATATCCATATATATAGTCATATAAAAGTGGTATATGTTATTAAAAATTAAGAAGACTCCATAATAAAATATTCTTTGGATACTAATACTAGGTTATGTAGAAAACCAGTTGAGTGATAAGCCCCAATTTGAGGGTCCCATTTATGAGGTACTTCCAATAGGGGATAATGTATATGTGCTTCCCATTTTTTAGTTTATAGAATCTCATATAGTATTGGATTATAATTAACATATATGGAGTTTAGTATGGGAGTTCCAGTGTTATATACTACATAGTTATTGCATAGAGGATGATCCTTAGGTGAAAGATGATTGGATGAAGAATTGTTATATGTATTCTAGCTTGTTAATCCCCTAAATGATCTGATGGTGTTTATTAGGAAAAACCATCTATATAGGGTTTTAGTTACTTAGTTTGTACTATTAAATAAAAATATTATTGAACATTTCACTAATAGATAAACAAACACTTGTTGTTTTATGATTAATATTTTCCATTTATCATGTGCTCTGTGATAATAATATCTCATATTGATCTATAATAGGATGAAATTTATGTTCCTAAATGCGCCTGTTGGTTTACTAACCTCACTAATTATAGTTTATTATAGTTTTAGGATGGATACATCTTAGAAGGCCATTTAGAGGGAATTCCAAGATTGTATGGGTTTTGTAAATATTCCAACTTATACATGGGTACTGGAGTGGTATGCTTCTAATAGAGAACATAAAATGGAGGAACATCTAGAGGATTGAATGTGTAGTGGAATCCATGGTGCTGAATCATCCATAACATCAATCATGAATCTATTTGTAGGGTATCATTAGAGGAGGAATAGTAATACCTAGATTTTTAAATGGGGATATATGACATATGGTTTTTATACACTGTCTAGTAAGACAAGAGAGAGTCTATGGATTGATTTTTATGAACATTTTCACCTAGATTGTGAGTTATTGAATCCCCATGTCTTAAACACTTGTTTGGTAATGAAATCAACTCCTCAAAATAGGTAGGTTCTCGATCAATGATCTCCTAGTGATAGTCAAGGCGGCCCCTGGGATGGTGATTGATATAGGTTGTGGTGGAACACTAGGGAGATGATAAATTTATGTAGGATGACACTATGATCATCTACCTCTAACACCACTAGGTGGCCCATGCGAGGTCTAGATGGTTGAAGGTCAATGTAGTAGAAAGTTTATGGTAGAAAGGGATTTTATGAGGTTTTCAATTATATAATAGGATATATGATCTATATCACTCATACATTACATATAGTACTTTATACACATGATCATGTAATTTCATTATTTATAAATTACTTTTTTGAGGGACAAAGCATCCGACCATATCATTATCCCCGAAGCTATGAATCATTTTTCTTATAATGTGATATTCTTCAATATAATACTTTTTTTGAGAGTGTGAGTTAAATATAAGTTGTGTAACTTTATAATATCAATTATTTTTTCATGCAATTATTCCACATGAATTTATCTTTAGTATAGAATGGTTTTTGTGGTGAATAACTAGATATAAATTTAATAAATGTGGGATAGACGCCATCATATTGGTGGGATGATGTTCTATTTAGGGGTTTATAGGGATAGAATGATTGGGATAATTAGGCTTGTATGTACAAAGATACAACCTATTACAAATTATTTGAACTATTTTTCACTTGGTTTAATGGTCTCTTCAATAACATGGAATCCTGAGGGAGTAGAGGATTGTATATACATATTTCATAATGTTGTGGTTGGACTACCTATAATACATGATATATTCTTGTTTATTTACTTTAACCATGTTAATTTTTGATGTCCTATGGGACATTTTGGATGGACCCTTTGGATATTCAGGATCTGATGGTGGTGTTTGATGAATTTCAAGAGAACAATTTTTTTATCAAATCTAGTTTGTTGTAATAGGTAGATCTAGTGTATTAAGTAATAAAGTGGATACTATGTTTATTATTTTCAATTACTATAGTAACATTAATCATTTAATAATTAATAATAACAAATTTCTGACTATTTATTATCTTTTCAACCACTTGAATGGTGCATGTTGGTTTTCAATATCTAATATCAAGTATAGATATTATTAGATAATGATTCCTGAGGACTGTATTCTAACTATTTCATTACAATTTTTAAATAGGAACTATGAGTCTATAGATTTTCTATTTGGTGGGACTAACTACCCCTCTTTTTTCATGGCTCATTTTATGAATATCATTCAATTATACATGTACTAACTCATGCTTTTTTCATATATGAGATTCTAATGTACTATACATTAGTGGGGGCAGATTCAATGAATTTTAGTATAGTAATGGACACAATCTAGCATCACCACCGTTCTGATAGTCTCTTAAATGGGTTGTTTTTATAGTCATGTATCACTTTATAAGGATTTTAAAACATTGTCATGGTGTAAATATGAATATAATGAATAATTATATAGTTCATTTTTGGTAACCACCCAATATGGTGTTATAAGTTTTTAGTATACTCTAGATAGTGGGATACTAAATTTGGTTTTTGTAAATTTTTCTTAGATATCATATACCCATTTCATCAGTGTAGGGAATAAGCACCAAGTTAACAATACTAAAAATTATAATAATGCCTTTGATAAGCTGAGTTCATGGTCGAACATTGAACATAAATTTTGACTGCTAGAGGAGGGAATCATGAAAATGGTTTTATTAGATTACTATTACGGTTATCTTATATATGAAATGATCATGATATTTTATGTCATCTCTTATGGGTCATGGATGTTGAGACCATGTGAGAATAATTATGTGATTGAATAATTATTATTAAAAAGGGATGAATTATATATAATGATATTTACGTTTTACTATCCAAGAATATCATTTTATTTGTAAATTAGAAATTTATGAAACATGTACATAATAAATTAGTAAGATATAAACATTATATAATGTTGTCGGATTGACTTAGTATATTAAAAATAATTAGAGATACACTGTTCTCCCTGGATGTTCATTGTGGTGGTAGATTCCCTTAGTTGGGAATCCTTTTCATGATTGACCGAAGTGTCATAAATTTAGTTGTCCATATTAAATCAAGACCTAGTTGAGGAGATGGGTGAATATTATCATTTGTGAATAATGTTCACTATACTAAACCTAAATTATGAGTGATGAAACAAAATTAGAAATATTTACTATGAGTTTTTATTTGAAGAAGTATGTGTATCAGATGATCGAAAATATATTTTTGAAATATAGGATAATTTTATCCTCTTCTATAAATGGATGGTGGTCCTAAAATATATAATAGATGAATTATATAGAGAACATCATGCCTCCCAAATGGCTATAAATCAGTTTTGTGGAATTGGTGTTAAGGGGAATTTACTGATTGTAATGGTGGGCTAGAATGACATGGACCATAGTTGGATCATTTTATTTCTGTCTCACAAGATATTATTTAACGTCTAAATATAATCTACCAACTTTTTTGTAAAATGTAATGATATCTCTAAATGGAATATTGATAGTATATCGATATATTTTTGATAGATAATCGAGGGATTTTGATAATACATTATGTTATCAAGGTGACTTTCAACTAACATAACATGTCTAACCATATTATTATTATTAAATAACATAGTTTGGATGAGTGTTCAGGGTAGTTGTATGAGTTTAAGATCATCCTTTTTTATGAAGTACCTATGATGATAAAACATCACCATTATTCCTGGAATATACTGTTGTTGTAGAGACTTGTGAAGGAGGTGTTAAATAATTAGATAGATATAAGAAACAAAATTCTACCCCATATGTATAGAATGACCTAATGAACTAACTAGGTTATATATAATATAATAATTTCATGGGTGTTAGTTTTTAGTAGGATCTTGCTGGAAAAAAATTTCATTTCTAGAGTTTTCATATAATAACTTCTCTCAATATATATTTTTCTTATCAAAAATAGTGTCCTATATAGGAAACAATGTATCTCACCCATGTTTTAGAATATGATTGGATTGACTACATTTTATTTGGCCAAAAATGTGGCTGACAATAACAATGATAGTTTATGGGATCAATCAGCATATGAGGGTATTCCATGTCTAAAAGATTCCCTATTAAGTCCAATATAACAACCCTGTTGGTTTCAGGAAGGGAGATAATTCTTCTTTGGATTCTCCCAACAATGATGTTTTATTTGATTTTGATGGGGAAGAATAGTATATTGAATGATTGTTAGACCATTGATGATCTAATAGAGATTGAAAGTCATAGGTTATCTTTTATTTACCCATTGTAGTTAGATATGTTTCATGATTAATTACACATTTTATAGTTATGGAATTATATATATGGCCCCATATATGATATTGAGTTGGGATAGATGATCTTTAATGATTAATAACCTTTTTTAGTGAATGCATTGGAGATTTAAGATCAAGATGAGATAATCTTATCTGAAATGAGCACTCCATTTATTTAAGTGGACTTGTAGTATGATATCATGCAAGATAGATAATATCATTTTGATATTTTAGTTACTAACTATAAAACAAAACTATTTTTCAGGTCCTACTCTTCTATGGATGAAATTTCATGATGTAGGTGAGAATTTAGTAAATATAGTTTCAGTATTATTGCTCGTTAATGAATTTTACATATAGCTTATTATTTTTCCATGGATACTATGATTTGGGTAAGTGTCATGTGACCCCAAAAATATATATTAAAAATATTATTATATATTGAAATCATGTTTCTATATCATTTAATAATTAATTTTCTTCACATTAGACAAGACATCAAATTAGAAATACAAGAATGTTTTAATTTCCATAATGAATGATTTTCCATTTGTGATACTTAATGTTCATTGGAATCTGATGACCCTAGAAAGAAGGGATTAGTTAGTGGACTACATGAATTACTATATTAATTTTATTTAATTTTTCAGTAAAAACCCGTAGTATTCCTTTTTATATGATTCATTATATAAAATAGATAGGGTTAGGTCCATAAGCATTATTGATTAGAGAGGAGTAAGAGAGATCATCAAATTTTATTTCAATCCCAACCATATTTATGAAAAAATAAAATACATTATAAATGATTAGACATATGGTGAACACAATGATATATTCTCAATCATCACTAGTTGAAATGATATCAACAAAATTATTGGTACACACCAATTTGATATAAATGGATATCCAATGCATGTATCATGGGAACACAACTTGGAACATGAGTGGACATGAAAACCACATACCTTAATGAACATGGTGTAAACAACATCGATAACTAATATTTGTGGCTATAGAACACTCCCATGACCCCTGATCATTGTGTTTTCAAAAGCACATGTCACATAGAGCTTACGGGATGGCCATGATATGTCATGTTGATGACACGACTAATTTTTTATCTTTATTCTCCCACCAAGTGACCCAATATACATATTATGTACAACCCATCTAAACATAAGTATTAAATTTTACATGTTCAAGGATATGATTTTGGCCAACTAGTATCCAATCTATAATTTTTTTTCTAAAAAGGACATGATGTTAGACTTATATTGGGATTCAAATATATGAAAATTGCTATTGAATGTGGGAATATTATTCTAGTGACTCTGGAATTTCTTAATTTATTTTGATTCATAACCATATTAATGTTGGGGTTGATACTCTACTGGTGTGTTAAGACCCTACTCACACATACACATTAAACATGTATATTAGGTATGTTCTATACTATAATGGGAATGTGTTGTATGTCTATGTAGTGGTATACCCATGTTGATGATATATGGATTGAGTAGTTCTTATACTATAAGTAGTGCTCCATCTGATGAGGAGTGTATTAGTTATGAGTATTCCCCAAAATTTTAGTTTTTTATTGATGTGTGTGTTTATTGACTTTTGAGAAGGGGAAAGTATACATATTAGATGATGTGTAATTATCATTAGTTAGCTGTTGAGTTTGAGAAAGTGATATTCGTTATGTCTTTGTTTTCTGAATGATAATATATATTTATGGGTTATCCTTCATGTCTAACATTTTTTGATTTACTAGATATTTATTTCTATTGTCACTTTATAGTTTTTTCTGTTGTTCTAGTGGGTATGAATATCCTCTCTCTTGAATGGAATTTTACATCATCGTCCATGTTTTATGTTTATGAAAGGAGGATAAAATAACTCACAGGTTGTAATGGATTTGGATGAAAATAGTTGTACATGCTGGTGTATGATATGTTTATGGATTTGTAATGGGGATTGTTATCCGACACCTCATTCATTTCTCAAATTATCTTGTTGTTGTTAGGTGGTGACCTATTTTAGTTTTTGGAATGTCTTTCTGGGATTATATATTTTTTATTAATTTTTATACTATGATGTATTTTATAGATGTTGTTTCAATGATTTTTTAATCTCTCATTTTTTGCAGAATTTTTTTAAATATGTAATATTTCATTGATCTTTTTGTCTATTTAGATATAAATATAAATATATATATATATATAGGTTAATAACTCCCATTTCATTGATAATTATACTATTATACATTTTCAATGCATAATTCTATTGGTTGGTATTTCGGGCGGTAACCCTCTACTTACTGATGGAAAATGATTTTTCTCGATGTATCATGTTGTGATAAAAATACCATAAACAATTGGTGTATATGGTGTAGCCTATAATATTAAAAATAAATTGATATATAGAATATTACAATTTATGAGAATAATATTGAATAAATGAATGTTTAAATATGGTATTTGGAATTTTTTATTATTGGAAAAAATAGATATTGCTAAAATTTGAGGAATGTTAGGAATGATAGAGGTGGTAATGGATCATTCCTTTGATAAAATTGAATATTTCAACAGACATAAATGGAATGAATGATGATGGTTGAAAAAGAATGTATCCCCAGTGTAAAAATAGAATCTTATAATGATGATAACATATTTGAATGAATCATTTAATAATAATTCTATGAAATGTGTCATAAAATAATAGCACACAAATCAATTTTCTTGATAAATCATGTATTAAAATTTCTATGAGTTTCTATAAGTTTTAATAAGAAAATTAAAAGGTATTTTAAAAATTAAAATGACTCCAAAAACATGTTTATCATTTATATAAATTAAAAACTATTATTTCACATTCTGTTGTTACATTTAAAAATGGAATGTAAGTAATTTGGAAAATCATTTTAGTTAAACATAATTTCCAAAAATATATCTATCAAATTGAGATAGAAAATTTCATAAAATGATATGAATCCCATGATAAAAAATTATTATAAAAATTAAAATATTATTCCATTGAAATTACATTTCATTAAAATCAAAATTTTAATGATATTATTTAAAACATATACGAGTTAAAACAAAATTTTACTATTGTGTATTTTTAAATACAAAATAATTAAATATTTGATTATTTATAAATAGAGTATTAAAAATAAATGTTCGAGATGATATATTATAATTCACTAAAATATATTTGATTTATCAATACCCCTCATGAAAATCCATTTTCAAAATGTGAGAAATATTTTTCATATGTCTTATTTGGTAGAATTTTCTATTTCTTGAAATAAATGAAATAATATTACGTCATAAAATAATTTATTAGAATGCAGCGAGTATTTATAGAAAATTTTTAAGAGAAACATGACTACTCATTCATTCAAGGATGAGGTTCAAAAATTCTAACATAATGGGAAATAAATGAATGAATTTCCACTTGAATTAGGCAATGTAATCTAGAATGAAAGTCTAATTAAATATGTAATGTATGATAAAAAAAATACATGTGAAGTAAAATCCATAAAAATAATTCATGATTCATAAAATTAATTATGTCTCAATGCATTAAAATTTATACCCAAAAATACTACACTCAGGTTGTGTCATCGGAAAATTTAATTTTTCATAATTTTTCATATACATTATTATTTCAATAACTTATTTAAAAACCATACCCAAATCTATATTCATATATATTAGTCATTTATAGTATACCATTACTAGAATTCTAGTTACTGTTTTTTCTTTTTTTCAATTTTGTGTGTAAATAATCATTAATGATTACAATTAGTATAATAAAAATAATATTTTTATTCAATATATTTCTTTTTTTTTATCATTTATAGATTTTCACATGTAATATAATATATTTTCAATCATAGTTATAATGTTAATATTTCATTCCATTGAAATTTTTTATCCATGAAAATGAATTCAAGGATGGAAAATATTGAATTATTAATAATTTACCAACTACATTTTCATGATAAAATATTTTGATAATAATGATATCATTTCATAAAAAAAACTTTATTTATCTATTTAATTATGATTTTATATGATATGATATTTTTATTGTTATCCCTGATTTGAATTTTTAATAATTTTCAATTGTGTGGTAGATATAAAACATACAAGAACATACCATAATGAATTTGTTATTATGGAATTATTTATATGAAATATCATTAGGAAAAAGAAGATTGGTCTTTTTTTATTTTTAATTATTTTTATATATCCTAATTGTTAAGAATAAGAAGAATAATATAACAAATATAATTTAATTAAATTATATAAAAAATAATTTTATGAGCCTATAACATGATTTTGGATGGTCGAACAGAACACATTTATTTATTAAAAATATTATTAATAGCATTACCAATTTTGATATTATAGAACATTAATAATTAAATTGAGATTATAGTTATACATTAATCTCAAACAACTGGTCATCCATTTAATGAGTTGAGTAAAATAATGAAATAAATCATTCATTTCCTAGAATCGATAATACACACATATAAAAAGGTGAGTTATTTTTTTCTAAAGAATAAGAGTAATATATATTATGTTTTCTTATTCAGAATGTTAAATCTTCTATAAATATCATAAATATATATTATAATTACATACAGGGACAAACTATATATTAAATGAATCAAAATGAAACACATTGCATTTTAGAGGTGGTAATAGTCATTCCAATTGAATGAATGTTTTTCTTACTGAAGGGAATGAAATTTAATAAATATGAAAGTATTATAATAACATAAAAATAAACTATTGATGTAGACATTATAATATTTAAAAGGTATAGTGGTAATTTAATATAAAATAATGCACATAAAAAATTGTAATTTGAAAGGATTTGATCAAAACTTCTTCCACACATCTTACATTACAACAATTTTAATAAGGATTATTCCATTGATGGATGGTATATTGATTATTTCATTACCTATTAGTAGTTTTTCGGAAATTTTAATATTGGTATGATAATATTTTAGCGTCACCAATCTGTGTTTTCATTTCAGTAGAAATGAGGTGGATCTTTGAAACATTATAAGTGAAATGGGAAGTAAATTTTACAAATACAGAAAACATTTAAATAGTGGAAAGTGACTATCCCCGATTAAAATTCTATATTTGAGGAAATAATTTTTACGATATGGAATATGTTCTTAAATTCCTAAATAACCATTTCAATAATTGTTTGATTCAATTTTATTGTCATTAACTCTTTCTTGTATCCTTTATACCAATTATAATTTCTTACAAATGTATATATATTTTATAAATTTAATATAAAATATTTATAGAAAATAAAAATTTCCAAAATGAAAATATTTTATCTAATTATTTGTATGATTAAATACAACATAATATATATAATTTAATAACCATATAAATAAAAAAATTATAATAATAAATGTAAACTATTTTAAAATGAAAAATTAAGAAATATAACTTTACATATAAAATTTCATATATGGGTTTTTAAACCATCAAAATCATTTCAAAATTTCAATCTTACATTCATAAATATTATGATTTCATATTTAAAAGATAATTTGTTTAATAATTTATACATATATACAAATATATAATAATTTTCATGTTATTTGTATAGCTGGTAATTTCCCTATTCACAAAAAAATTATTTTAGTCAAAAAATATGAAAAAATCATTTTCAAAATATCATACATTTATAGATAAAAAAATTATTTTCAATTTTTTACTATATATTATAAAAATTAATATTTTACATTTAGTCAAAAAATGTGATATATAATTGTAATTTTTTATAGTAATATAACAATTTTATAATATTAGCCATTATACTTCATATTTATTAGTTTTCAAATTAAACCAATATTTACAATTAATTAATAAAACAATTATTTTAACATCATTATTCACATGGTTATGGATATATATTTGTAGACTTCATAAAAAGGAAATATTTTTAAGAAGGGATTTTTAAGAAAAAAATGGTTGTATTATTATTTTTACATGTATTAATAGAATTTGATTTTAAATAAAAGTTAACGAAAAAATATTTTTTTATAAAAATTTTATTATTTGGGTATGACTATTTATACCGAGTAATTTACTGTCAATGTTTTAATCACCATACATAATATCTCAACATTATATATTTTTTTGTTTTATTTAATCGTGTTTTGTGTGGACTAATCTATCCAACACAATAACTAATTTAAATGTATTTATAATATAATATATTGTTAGTCATGGAGATACCACTTTTAACACACCATGTTTTTAGATTTTGAGGTGAGTAGTGCAATTTTGTGAGTTTTTACTGGGTTTTATAACCAATTTATGTTCAATTGATTTGAAACCATTAGGATTTGTATGTTATCTAATGTCAAGGATGTATGGTATATTTTTGAAAATTATTATCATCTTTTATAGGATCATTCATGATTATGGTAATATTAATTATAATATGATTTGTTTATGGAAGAATTATTTCTCTATTTCATGGAGAATAAGTTTGAATGATTTTTGGGAATAAAAAATACTTAGTATGATATAGGAAAATCATGGTTGTCATGTTTTTATGGGTTAATTTGTTAACAATGAATAGATAAAAAAAATTAATGTTAATATTTTTTTAGTTGAGTTATAGTATGAACTAGTTGAATAGAATATATATTTGGTAGAAACAGATTTAATTGTATAAGGCACCTATGAATCATTTTTTTTAACTAAAAATATTGATGGTGTCTATCATAACACATTTTTATATAAACATTTGGATGAGTGAAGGATCGTAGAAATTGTATTTAAAATGATGAGTATTTTAAAACTCTAGATTATTATATAATGAATCATTAATAAATTTGGTATATGGTCATATATATTCAATATCATGTGATAGTAAAAATTAAAATGATGGAATTTATTTTAAATGGAGAATATAACTCCATGAGTGGTTAATATTTTTTATATAATATATTGAATATCTTATATATAGTTCAATGATGAATAAAAAACCTCCTTTATTTATTTGAGATATATATATAATTTTATTTCTATAACATATCCATGGATTAGTTTATATAAAATGAGAAAAAAACATATATTTAAAATTTTGAAGAGAAGGTGTTATGCTGTAGAATTATTTCCCATGAGGCTATTTTTTATTATTCAATAAAAGATATAGAATCCATATGTGTTTTACTGGGCCAAAACCCAGTTAAATATTATTAACTATAACATCATAAAAATCAATTTTGAGAGTATTCCATACAATGTAAATCACCAGGAGGTCCAGTATAACTGAGCTTCTATGCGTGACTGCCACTAATCTTTGTTTAATGCTATAAAAATTTGTCTATGTTTTATAGATTATTGTAAGTAGATGATACGAATATAATATCATTAAATCACTACTTATATAAATTATATTTTTCATTATTATGAGTACATCTATACATTATATTATTAAATTTGTTTTTGAATTATTTATTTTGTATGATTTAATAAAATTAAATTTTATAAGATTATTTGTTTAAAATTTTATTCTGATTAACAATATTTGTTTTAAAATATGTGATGTTTTCTTAATGAAATACTCTTACAGTGATGTTCATTTTATCTAAATAAATTTTATTCATAACATCAAAAATATTTTTTGACAATAAGTAAAATTTAAATGTAAATAATCCTATATAAATATTAATTTAATTAATAATTGATATGAAATTATATTTAGAACACATATTGTATTAAATTAATTTTATCTATAAATCGGTTATTCCAATATATTATATATTTTCAATTTGAAGAAAATCTTATAAATGTTTTATTTTGAATTTAAAATAATATATTAAATTTGAATCTAATCTTTTAAAAAAATTTAGGGATATTTTTTTCAATTTTTTCAAAAAGATTATATGTGGTAAAATAGTGAAAATTAAAATAATAAATTATTGCATGTAATATGAAATAGTTAAAATAAATTCACGAATTAATTAAATATGAAACCATTCAAACAACAAAAGAATCACTTACAAATAAATTTAATTTATTTTAAATTAAATTTTTTTCAGATTTTGAAATATATTGATAACATTTTGGAACCTATATTATATTACACTCTAAAAACAATTATTAATTAATTTAATTTAATTTTGAGGTTGGAAGGTGAACTTTGGTTTTTATTTATATAAATGGTTTAATTATGAGATTGATAATTATTAAATATGTCACATGAATCATTATAAAAAATAGTTAAATTTTAATTAAATTCAATGTAAAAAATGAATGTTTATAACAATTATTTTTAGAGTGTAAAGTGAAATATTTATAAAATGAATTTTAAAATGAATGTAAATTGAATACTGGATAAAAAGTTAATATTTGTAATCACCATATTCATATTAAGTAATATGTATTATTTCATTTATATTCGTAAATATAAGTTATTATGATAATAGATAGTCCCACCAGTAAGTGTTAAATTTGGTATAATGGTAAAATTAAGTGATATGGTCAAGAGATATTAAAAAATATCATTCATATAAGGGGATTGAGGTTTTCTAGAACCATCCTTTTATTTTATAAAAAATTATTCATATTAGTTCCATTATCATGGAAAAGGGATTCCCCATTTTATATTTTGAAATAAAAAGTTTTAAAATACAATATCTCTCAACTATAATGGTCCCCTTTACCTACCATGTTACCCTCACACCATTAAAATCATAACTCAATAAATACCTATTAAAAATCATCCCTATTTTTTTCCCATTTCATTTTATTTTTCTCTAAAAAAAAAAGTCAATCAAAAAATTAGTAATTACTTGTCAAAAAGTAGATGTTCAAGGAAGAGGGAATTGTATTAACAATATTATACCAATTTTATCTTATTAAACATTTTATGTATTGTTTTATATAATTATCAATAGTATTCTAAAATGTTTTGTTATGATTTTATATCCATTATGTACCTCCCACCAAACTATTAGAAAAAAACATCACAAGTGTTAAATATGGAATAACACATTCAGAAGTGATATAAATAATCGATCATTACATACATACATGGATGGATCAGAAATATTATCTAATTAAATATTATTAAATTCATAACATTATTTTTTTATAATGGTTATTTCTATTCTCTATTAATAATATAAACACTAATTTTTTTTAACTATTCAATAATATTATTTGAGAATATAAAAAAACTGTATTTGAATATTTCTTAAGAGACTAATTAATTTAATTATTTTTATGGAAACTATTCTTATATTATATGATTAAATAAATTATTATTTTATTATTTCTAAAATTTTATTATTAATGTTCAACAAATTATTAATATAAAACATATATTTTATTAATTAATATTTAAATTCCCATTATAGGATTCATAATTAATAATCGTAATTAAAACTCAAATGGAAAGACCATTCTATTTAGTATATAATATATAATTATATATTTTAAAATATGAATCATTATGAAGAAAATTAAATAATTATAATTTACTGAAAACCTTATTTCCAACACATTCTCATATAGGCTGGAATAATTGCAGTGACATATATTTTTTGCAATGAATTCCTTACTTCAAATGGTCACTAAACTCCACTAATGACATTGAATATGTTTGATACATAATTAAAATGGGGTGATGGGATGTTGTATCATTCATTAATGTTTTCATACTTGGATTTATTCTCATAATTTGATTTTCACTCATATATTTCATTCGTGATCATGATTCTCTTTCTTGTTTCCATATCGTGGTTGTTCTAACTAATTATGATTATTGTTATTCAATATGGATGATACCATTTGTTGAAGTATAAGGTAGTACCATCCATGTTTAGAATACATTGGATTTTTGGTGCCTTGGGGACCTATAAAGTCATACCATTTTGATCCCAATGGTATGTAATTTGTCAGAAATATTATGTTCAGAAAACAAGGAATTTCATTTAATCCATCTGGTAGATGATTCCATGGGTGATTGTCATTCATGATTTTTTAATTCATACCTCCCACATTTTTTCATGTTATTGGTATTATAGAAAACGAAAAAATATAAATGTATCTGGATGTGGTAATAGGTTTATCATCAAAAGGGGGTAGGATGATATTATCTTTATCATATTGTGGGGACATTAATAGAATGTCATATTGATACAGTTCGTGTCACATGCTTTATATATTTAGGAAAAATATGAAAATTACTTTATTATATTGATCAGATTTAAAGAATAATTTCTAGTAGAGGGGGACCATAATGTCATGATCAAATGGATTATGTTGTTCTGTGTTACCCAAGGGGGGTTAATTCCACACATAGAATTGATAATGTGTCCCTTAGTTAGAAATTTTTACACATTGATGATTATTATATTGAATTTGTAGAAGGTTTAATATGTACCATGTTTGAGGGATAATGATAAAGAACCCTCGTAGTTTTGTGGTATTATTTATTACCATGTGATAGGACTAATCCCTAAATATTACCATCATATTGTAATGATGATCATATCATAGAAAGAGAATTGATGGGTGGTGGTGTGGGTCTTAACCAAGGAAGCTTACCTATTGAAGTAATGATAATTGATGAGTTGGTTCGGGCATATGTGTGCAAGATACCCAGGATATTCTAGGTGTAGGGATAGTATGTTTGGTGTTTTCTATTGGAATTTTCTGTAGTTCCTCTATAGAGTTGTTTTGATGTTGATGCGGCTTATGCGTTGGAGCTTCCTGAGATCCGCAATGGAGAAAAAATTATTATAATAGGGATTACATATGGGAGATTCCAAAATGAATCTTTCGAGGAAAGAAATTAAATGGGGAATATGCTCAATAACTACATGAGTGCTACTAGGAGCATCAATGTTTTTGATGGGGCTTACCCATGGTAGATTTCCATATTATCATCTTCATGATTGGTCATGTGGTAATCCCATTTTCATTTCATGGGGTAGGATTACAATATAAATAAATGTATAAGAACATGGTGGTTTGGGTTTATAAGATAATAATTCTAACATTTTTTCTTCATTACAGTTCAATGTAGAATATCAAGTCCAATGTATGTGGAGTATTATTATTTAATTTCATGTGAAATGATGTGATGAATGGGTCTTATGAACTGATAATCCCATAATGTATTCCACAATTAAGATCTAGAGGTAATAAAATTTCTATTTCATAGGTTATGTATTCATTTAAATGCATTTGGAAAGGAACATGGTTCATGGAATTTAGTCACTAAGATGACCATAATTTCTTTTTCATGTTATTTTAAAAGTTTATCATGGTCAGGTTGTGGTTCATATGATATAATTGGGTCTTACACCAAAGAATGTGGTTTATGGGTTCTTATATAGTTTCATGGGGATATATGTGTGAATTTCACAGTAGGGATGCACGTTCTTCATCCTCTTGTCGTGTCGAAATAGAATCCCACGCCACTATTGGGTTTCAGAATTTGAATCTTGATTACACCTCGGAATTTGGCCCATGGTGGATGATTTGTGGTAATATCATGATCAGGGAATGAGAAATATTATTATTTATGAATATCACATATCATATTGGACATATAAGGAATCATATGATTTTAATATAAGATAATATACAGTTTAATATTATGTTTGGAGGACTAAGTGGTTCATTTCAATATCAATGCATGAGGAACCTTATGCATGACATATAAGGAAAACAATTTTGGAATACTATGTTTCTAAAATTAGGTTTACTATAATTAAATTCCATTTATGAAAGACTAATGGGTCATATCATGATCAAGTAATGTGGAATCTTACAATTTCTGTATAAGGGATTCCATGTGTGTCATAAATTGAATTATTTTTTTCATATAGGTTGTACTAAATATGAATATCGTATAGTACGTACATGTACGAAAAAGTTTCAAAGAAATTGATTTTGTAGGGTTTAATAAAGTGAAGACCTTTATGGATAAACCTATCATAAGTGTCATTTGATTGGGTTTAGGATAACTCAATAAGAGTGTATCATTTCACGGTAGTTGGGGAATACAAGATGATAATCTCTATTCATTGAACCATAAATATTCAGGGGGAAATAGTTCAACCTATGGTATTTAAAGAAATAAATAGGGTTATTTCAAATCATTTTTTTGTGGTATCGGAAGTTGGAATGTATAAGGGGAAACCAAAAATGTCCTTGAATGGGATGAAGATGTTCAAAGATTGACTCTCATTTTTTGATGGGGGTCAGCGATGGTAGTGAAGGGACTAGGGTAGTGACCGATGACTAAATCCTAGCAGAGATCCAAAGAGGGGGTTTAGGGGAAATCCCATATGATATAGACTATAAGGCAGGCATCTGAATGATATTATGAATAACTATGCACTTTTTCATTCAATTTTTCACAATGTCACTGAGTAATGTAGTTGTGTGAAAAAAAATGTGTCTGTAATATGAATGGTAAACAAGCCATATTTATAAAAAATAATTTCTTAGCAAGAATTGTAGTTGTTCTCAACCTATTTAATTTAAAATAATTAACATTGTTAGAATTTTTTATTTCATGGTTTATAGTAGAATGAAAAAAAACATAGAGGAAGCCTCCAATTTATGGGAATTCCTATGTATTTTCTCACCCCATTGAGATTTCAGGGTTGTCCGAATAGGGAAATTTAGAGTTGTGGGAGAAATAATAATGATACAAAAATAATGAGGTCATCCATTAATGATCGATTCGTTCATTATTAATAGAATCTTGTGTTGTGTTAAAATAATTTCTCTATTTCAATCAAGTTTTTATTGTGTAATAAAATTTTATTGAATTGTTTTGAAATACGGTAATTTTTTAGTAAAAAATTCAGATGAATTGGCATAAAAAAATTGATGTCTCCTATTTCAAGTATAATATATTTTTTACCATGAAGGAGTTTCATACACATTTATTATTATATTCACAATTCCATAAATTCAACCAGAATCCCCCAAGATTTCCATTCCCAGAAGTGTAATTTCAACAATCCAAAGCATCTGCTCCATATGTCTATTTATCCTCCATGAATATTAAAATATTATCCTGGAAATGGATTTACACTAATTGATCTATTTCAATAGTATTTTTTATATCATTGGTCACATTATTATATTTCTTATGAAAGCACACCATACAATGGGGTCCAATGAGGATGAAGATTGTGTGGTGAACCAAAATATGGTGAATGCACTGAGGAAAACAACTTATCATGAGGTAGACTATATCTGAAAAATAATGGGACATTGATCAACATTACTAGAATCCTAAATAGAAATTCAATGGCTATAATGTGGAACCCCTCGAAGGTGACATGATTATGTACATGCGGAGGTTCATGAGACGGTTAAAGTTACGTGCCTTGAATTATACCTAATTATTGGGATATAAATAAAATGAATTTATATTACCATAATTTGACCCACTAGGTGAGTGTAATGGTGTTGGAGGATAACTTCTGACCATGGTTGAATCATCTCAACCATTATCATGTTTCTGAGGATTAGTAAAAAATTTGAGGGTCAACCGATGACTGTGTTTGAAACATGGAACCTATCTCAAAATGCATTCCAATGTATTTCAGATTATGCACCATGGATAGTATGTAATCCAATGTTCTATGAGACCATTTCATCATGGGGTACCTTTTCATACATGTAGTAGGATGAGTATCCAAATAAATGGGAACAAAATTTGTATAAATGAAGTGATTATATTTGTGGATCTACTATAACACTTTAAAAATTATGACACCATGACATCAAGAACACTGGTTAGGATTAAAAATCTAAAAAAGGGTATAAACCTCATCAAAGGGTTGATTTATATCAAATTTTGAGTGATGGTCAGTGAAAATTAATGATATAGTAGATCAATGGAGTCTAAGAGGGGAGAATCTTTTTACAGAAATGGCCTATGTTGCCTTAGAATTTAATTTCTTTCTATGTGGATTATGAATAAGCAGTTTAATGTGAAGCTGAAAGTATGATTTATAACATGTGTAACTTTATACAGTGAGGAAGATTTATCTCATTATTTAATTTCATGTAATTTGTTTTTTGGGTCATATATATAAATTTCTGTTGATTTGGATGTCAGACTCTTATTTTATGGTTGTATTATTCAGATTATAACGAATTCATGCATCTATAGAAATTTAATGGTATAGAAAAGATCTTATGTTTTGAAAATATAGTTTAATATATTATAACATATCATATAGGTCACTACGGGGTTAATATCATGAATATGGAATGTGAAAACATAAACTTGAAACATAAGGCATCTCTTGTTTTTCACATTAGATATCATATGTTTGTCTTATAAGATGAATAATATATTAATGTCATATAGGGAGGGATACAATGATGTTGGATACTAGATTTTTATAGTTTTGTAAAAATGATTGATAGGCCCAATCTAGTTCATCTTGACAATGATTTTAGGGGATGGGTTTTAGGAATTTCATGAGGAGGGTGTCGACTCCTGGTACTTGGGAAATCCAAGATGATAACCTTAAAATGTTACTTGAGAAAGATACCAAGAAGAAAAAGTTGACTAAATTTATTTATGTGAGTTTTGAGTAGTATCTAAACTTATGGTTTTAATTGGTATTGAAATTGGTGATGCATTGGGAGAAAATAAAAGAGTCATAACCAAACCCAAAATGATTCCAATGAGATACATAATTTTCTATGAGGTTCAGAAAGGTTTGTGAATGGATTGGGGTGGAAGCATGAGGATAATGTTGACAATTGATAATTATATGGGATTAGATTATCTTATCATGATTCATGGATCATTTTCTATGTTCACATATTTATTTTTGTGCTATTATACATTTGGTTTTGCAACCATACATTATGTCACACAACTATGAAATTAGATGCAGAATAGAGTTTTTGCTTGGTGTGGACTACAAGAATGAAATTGGATAAAATGTTTTGAAACATTTGAATTTCATCAATATAATAATTCATGAAATAATGGAAATATATTTAATTTTGTTCCTGAATTATATAATTTCATGAAAACAATTTAGAAAATTACCTTTAATGAGGGACTTATCATAAGTAATTTCAAGAATGTTCTAAACTTGTGGGATTCATGAATCATGAAACATAGAGTTTTTTGAGTGAGAGATCTTGAAATTGAATCCCAGAGGCTATCCCTGAATGGGAGGATGATTCTGTATCTGTTCTATTTTTTGTTATGTCTCACCACATAGTATGTGTTCCATATTTTTTGTATATTTCATACTCTGATTTTCAATTCCATGATTTGTTTCAAATCCCCTTTTGGTTCATAGCTTTCTATTATTTTTAGGTGTTTTCGGTTTAAAATTTATGTCCCTGTTGTGTTATTTATTTTTTATCATTGTCTTAGGGTCATGTATGTGTACATGGCCTCTCATTTATCATAATGATGGTATTAGTTCTTATTTTTTTGGAGATGTTTTGTTGACACTCCTAGTGGCACCACAAGGGGGTAAATTGTTGAGGTGGTTTATACTCTCGAGATGGAGGTGTTTTGAGTAAAAAATAGTGCTTTGTTTTTGGAATTGTTCTCCCCTATCATTGGAAATAGCTTTTCCCCCTTGGTTTTACCATTGGACCCCCATAAAATTGGATGATAACGGAAGGTTTTTGAATGCCCAGAACAGGACCCATAGTTTTGCCACAAGGTTTACTAACCCGAGAATCCAAATAGTGGAAGGGTGTCCAGATCATTAAAAAACATTTGTAATTCTCATTTTTCCTTTATGGAATAATCCCAAATCAGCCCATGTCTTCAACATTTAGTGCCCAACCTCCATGGACAGCCTCCGAGGTCTTACACCATGCCTTGGAACTCATTTTTATGGGAGATTTGATGTGGGAAACTTCAAAACCATGAAACTAAGAAGTTGACACTTTGATTTATTCTCCCTCCATAGGATTTCATTCACCATTTCATGAGTTCTGAAATTTACAGATGCTAAAGGCCACACATAAGGTATAACTTGGTGTCTTTTTTGTCAAATATTTTGGTCAAGGAATGGATTTATATTGCAAGAGGTGTGGTTGTGGTGTAATTGATTTTTCACACCAATATTTGAGGGTTTTGACTCAAAAGTTAGGTGATTCCATATATAAACAATTATTGATGAGTTATATTGCATTATTTATTAACATATCATGCACCTAATATGTTGTGTGTGGAGAAAAAATCATTTTTAGTAGCATTAGAAATGTATTTAGTATTATAATTACATTGTGGATTGAAGTTGTGAACTTTTCAAATGTAACACATGTGATATCATTGGTGCTAGTTTTATAAAATATGTAGGTGATTTATTAGTTGTTATAATGGGATTCGAAATATTTTTTGTTAATTATTTAGTGTAATTTGTACCTAAAAATGGGGTTTTAATGAGTTTTATTTATTAAACCTTGTTATACACATTGAATGGGTTTTATGAAAAGGTGTCTTTTCATGTGTATCATTGGTGGTATTATTTGAGGTAATTTTATTGCACTTGAGTGTGGTTTAATATATTTTTCAGGTGCTTAATATTATATTTTGTATTAGTATTGGGGTGATTTTGGTATTCAAAGAGGGTTTCAATATGGGTTCTATGTTCAATACATGGTTTTACACCTTGGGATTGTTTAATGAAAACTGAAATTGATTTGATGTGTTTAAAACGAAGGAAATTGATTTATATATAATTTTTTGGTGATTGTCTTAATTTTATATCAGTTTTTTAATGGTAAAGAGGTGGTTTATGAAGCCAAACATTATTATAATATTCTATATATAGCTGAAATGTTTTTTAAAATTATCATCTGGTTGTGAAACTAGTTTAAGGACTATTTCATGTGAAATTGATGATAAAATGAATTTGAAGGTGATAAGGATATTATGGGTAATGTGTGTGGGATGTTATGTGATCTGGACTATCTGGGAAAAGTTTTAGAAAGATTATTTAATTGATTAGATGAATTGTTAATGACATTTAAAAGGTGATGTGAACTATTTTGGTGTGTAAAGACACGTAAATTTCAAGGAAATTTTTTTTCTTAATTTTTTTTGGAATTTTACAAGAACGCAACTTCTGACGGCACCTGATTCCAAGGCCCGGAGTGCCCGGAATCATTTGTTGGAGTTTGGCTCAGGTACGTTTAGTGAAAGAATGAGCGGGTTTTTCTAACTTTTGAACCGGTGCTCGGAATCGAATTCTGAGGGCACCGATGAAATCACAGCGCCGTTATTTGCATAGAAACGCCTCTTCCGGAGTTGCGTTTACTCATTTGTGGTTTTAAATTTTTGGGTTTTAAGTTAAGAAATAAAATAAAAGTTGTACGACAAACATTATTTTATTTCACTTAAGCCACTTGGAAGCCACTTGAAAGCCACTTAAACTGAGTTGAAACAGATAGGGTACTATCCAAAAATATCCTACCCTCTTAGTAAGATATTTGTGAGTTGGGCCCGCATGAGCCCCACCATTTCTTTTCCGCTAAGTAACGCACCCACGAAAACTCGTCATTATGAAAGTCAACTAACGCATTTTCTTAAATTCTTAACGCACCATTTAATTGGGCGGTTTCATTCGTGAATTAAATGGGCAGTTTCTTTCGTTGAATTAATACTACAAATTAATGGGTCGTTACTTACCACTTTTTCGTCTGTTGGCGTAATAATAAAATAAGACCAACACCGACATTTGGAGGATTACACATTGAGAGATTTTGACAGAAGATCTTGTTTCCTTCCCACTTCGTCGCGAAGAACACGATGAACGCAAAGAACGCGAAGAACGCCGGCCTCCGACGAAGAACGCCGAACCCGCGGAAATCGACGACGTGACGTCGTGTGCCGCGACACCGCCATTTCCTCTCCCACAACGTTCTTCGGCGACATTCCTTCCTCCACGACAAAAACCTTCGATCATCCGTTGAGGTGAGAGTTTGCGTTTCTTTAAATTCCTTTGTGGATTTTAACTCAAGATTGATTTTATTATTAAAATTAAATCTGTTGTTTCTTGGACCTCGGAGTTCGTCGATGCAACGTCGGATACCGCGACGACACGGCGATACCCTCCTTCCGCGACGATCAAATTCGTGAAGAACCCGCGTGCGACGACTTAACGAGGTAGGGGTTTATTTGAATGTTTTGTACTCCGTGAATGTTTCCGTTCAAAGAGAAGAACCCAGATAATAAGAGAAATTTTAATTCTTTAAAATTGTTTTGGTTATGTTTTCTATGTGTTGTAATATCCTCCCATTTGTTATCGCCTAACGCGGAGGTTGCGGGCCAAACGAACACGGCCCGATAACCCTCCGCCGTTCTTCGTTGTTGTACGGATTTGGTGGGCGACGGAAAAACATGACACAATGGCGTTTTTATGATCCCGTAGTGAAGAACAGAACCTGGGAGAAACAACGGCGTAGACGGGAAGGAAAACGGACCACCAGAGCAACTCCGGTGGCCAGTAAAAGCTACTGGCGGCGCGGGTCACCTGTGCCCAGGCACGCCGCCGGACAGGACCTCCGCGGCGGTGGCGGCCAGCGGACCCGTGGTCGCGCGGGTCCGGCCCTCATGCATGGGGCGCGGCTATGCCGCTCACGTTGACTCCAGCACGGCCCCACGCGGGGTCGCGGCTCTTCAAACCCGCGGGGGCAGCGCCCCGCGGCTGCCTCGGTCGGCCGCTCGGCGAGCCGAGCCAGGCCGGTCCGACCGGCCGTGCTGCGCCCGGGCTGGGCTGGACCAGGTCCAGCCGGGTCGGATCGGGTCGGGTCGACCCGGTTCGGCCGACCCAGGGGGGTCGGGCCGGGTCGGCCCGGGCCTAGACCCCCCATCTTCGGACCGTTTTCGGTCTATTTCCCGTAACTTGAGCTACGGACCTCCGAACGATACGCCGTCAGTGGAAACGCGATTCTAGGATCGAGACGGTCGTTTTGGTATATTGCACATAAGGTTTCGGAATACTTTGGGTTCGTCCGGGTTGGTTCGTACACGAAACCAACCGCGCCCTCGGAGCGGAAATGCTCATATCTTGAGCTCCGGACGTCCGATTGACGTGCCGTCGACCTTGTTGAATTTCTCTAAGTGAGACGGATCATTTGGCTCACTCTGCCTGAGGTTTGGACGCAGTTGGAGTACGGTCGGGTTGTTTTTTCCTTAAAAACCAACCGGTCCCCTGGGACGAAAAAGCCAATAACTCTTAGACTGGGTGTCCGATTGACGCGCCGTCTGCGACGTTGAGTTCTTGTTGATGATACGGATCTTTTGGATACATCAATTTCGGACTTTGTGTCAGTTGATGTATCAGCCTCTCGGCTCGTGGAGCGAACCCTCCCGAACGAGTTTGCTGTGTGCAGGAACCCTAGAGCTGGCTGCGACTGCTACTGTGACTGCGACGATGACTGTGCAGAGATCCTCAGTGGACTGCGATGATGACTATACAGAGATCCTCATTGGATTCGATTGCGACGATGATGAAAACGGTACGGAAATCTTCCGTGTTTTCAGCAGTGATCACTACGGTACATCTTGGAATACATCAACAACGGACTACATGTCAGTTGATGCATCGACCTCTTAGCTCGTGGAGCGGACCCACCCGAATGAGCTTGCTGTGTGCGGAAACCCTAGAGTCGGTTGAAACTTGACGACTGCTGATCAAATGACTCGGTGTGTTACGGATAGCCTGGCAGAGGTGCGCTTGGTTGTAGTGACATAGGGGAGCGCTTGGTTGTAACGGTAGACCCACGACAGAGGTGTTCTTGGTTGTAGCGGCACAGGGTAGCGCTTGGTTGTAGCGGAAGACCCACGATAGAGGTGAGCTTTGTTGTAGCGGCATAGGGGAGCTCTTAGTTGTAGCAGCAGACCCACGACAGAGGTGCACTTGGTTGTAGCGGCACAGGGGAGCGATTGGATGTAGCGGCAGACCCACGACGGAGGAGCGCTTGGTTGTAGCGGCACAGGGAAGCGCTTGGTTGTAGCGGCAGACCCACGACGGAGGAGCTCTTGGTTGTAGTGGCACGAGGGAGCACTTGGTTGTAGCAGCAGGCCCACAGTACCCGATAGGTGGAGTACTACAGCAGTCCAAGGTAAGAGGGAAGCGCTTGGTCATAGCGGCATAACCACTGTACTTGATGGAGAAGGAGTTGCCCAATAGCTTTGGGTTCAACTTCATGATCATTCCTGTGTGAGTATTTACGAGGATTAGTACCTACAGATCCTTTGTGGGTCTGACAGCTTAGATGAATTAGTGGCTACATCTAATCTTCTCTAACGTCATACGAAGAAGTACCTGTGTGAGCTGAATCCTTTGTTACTCTCCTTTGTGGATTGTGTTGAACTATCCTAGGTGGATTTACTTTTTACTCTCCTTTGTGGATTGTGTTGAACTGTCCTTTTTGGATTTACTGTTTACTCCTGTGTGGATTTACGTTTTGCTTTCCTATGTGGATTGGGCTGTGTTTGGGCTTGGGTGTTGGAGTTGAACAAGAATTGATGACTTAGGTATATGTATGGTCATATACCTAAGCTGTGTCGGATGTTACTTTGTGATTGTATCATTCCATTGTGGTTTATCCTTTTTGGATTTCGGGAGACCTTCGGGGTCTCGGGGTCCCTACTGAGTAGCTTATACTCACCCATGCACGAGCTATGCCCGCACTACGTTGTGTTGGTTGCAGACGACGGACAGCGCTGATTGTGGTGGAGGCTTGCGGAGCAGGACGGTACCTAGAGGTGGACCACTGGGTGGGACGTACTCGGAGCGGTCAGGAGGACCCGAGGAGCAGTGGAGGCTATCTGCACCCACCCTTCAGGTGGGATGTCCAGAGGAAGGCTCGATGCTACGTATTTTCTTTTCAGTTTTCGGTTTTCCCTTTCAGTTGTACTTTACAGTTGGGCTTGTATTTCCAGCCCCTTTTACTTTCAGCACAGCTTGTTACAGTTTTTACTTAGTGTTTACTTTTCCGCTTGCTTACTCTGTGGTGCTTGTTTACTTTACAAAGGCAATGCCTTCCCTTTTTCCGGGATTTACGCCTTGGTGCTAGTCGCCAGCCCCTGGCCTTTTGAAGGCGGGCTTGAGGTAGTCACGGCACGGGCCCCGAGGACGGGTCGTGACAAATTGGTATCAGAGGTGGTCAGTTCTACCGTAGACTCTGATCTTTCTTCTATGTGAAGCAATAGTGTTTAGCGTATTGAGTGTCGTTATAAGTCGAGGGAGTCCAGTGTTGGTGCGGCAGCCGACGTATCCGTACACCATGACCCTGACTTCTGATTTCCGACTTAATGCACGAAAACATTGATTGCTTGTGTGTTTCAAAGTTTTCTTTGTGATTACATTGTATCAGCTCACCAGGTATATTGTTCTGACCGTGGTGCACCTGTGTCCTTTTCAGGATGGCCCCACAACGGCATCCAGCTAGGGTTCCGAGCATTGTGCGTGGAGAGATCACACCGAGGGACGAGGACTCGGTACAGGGCCCTTTGACAGCTAAGGCACCGACGGTACCTATACCCTCCGAGCAACTGATGCTACCAGCCCCATCCACTGACGATGCACGTCGCCTTAGTGCAATGGATGAGTTCCAGCACCAGCGACTGCCCAGGTTCCATGGGGAGACGGACCCTCCGGCCGCCGAGGACTGGCTGGAGGCAGTTGTACGGGTTTTCAGATTAATGAGAACACCCGCAGACCTCATGGTGATCCTTGCAGCGAGCCTCCTGCACTCGTCAGCAGGAAGATGGTGGAGCTTGATGCTCCAGGTGCACAACGAGACATCTCTCCTCTGGACGGACTTTGAGAGCATCTTCCGCTCCGAGTTCATCCCAGCCCGCCTCCGAGCGGTGCGCATTCAGAAGCTACTACAGCTGCGGCAGGGCAGCATGACAGTGGCCCAGTACTCGGCGAGATTTAATGATCTCTCGCGGTACTCCACAGATATGGTACGGGCCCCGTTCTTCCGGGCCCGGACATTCGAGAAGGGACTGAGGCACGAGATCAGGGCTTTGATAATCTCCCTCAACATTCCGACTCAGGCAGGGGTGTTGGAGCGAGCCCTCTTAGTGGGGAGTTTCCTTGCTGAGCAGTCTCCAACAGCAGGACCCAACACTTGCCGGCATGTAGAAGAGTCTTATGCATCGTGCAGTAGACAGATGACGCAGGGGTCCAAGAGGACTAGACCTACAGGTGGTCGACAGCATGACTCTGGGTCGTTTGTGCGAGGCACTCGGGGTGGACAACGACTTTCCATGAGAGGGTAGTGTTACTCCTGCGGCGGTATTGGTCACATGGCTCATGACTGTCCGACCCACCATACGGATGACCAGCAGATGAACGAAGGACACCTCAGGCAGAGGTAGAGGTTCGATCAGGGCGGGCCTCAAGGAGCAGGCGGCCATGGCAGGGGAGCTGGCCGTGCAGTTGGAGGTGGACAACTCTTCAGGGTGTTGCCACCACCACCACCGGGAGGTCCACCCTGACCGCATGGGACAGGAGGACATGAGAGAGCTCAGCTTCAGGAAGCTGAGGTCTACGATCATGGAGCTCCGGAAGTAGATGTACAGGAACGGAACTAGTGGATACACCTTTTGTACTTCTAGTTCCTTGTTAGTATGGTGTAGTGTCTTTGTATTATGAGTTTCAATAATAAAGACACCTACCTGGGTGATGTTCTTATTCTTGTCCTCTTTTGTGTTGTTACTAAGAGGTTCCAGTTTAAACTGTTGACTTGACCCTCACTTGTGAGACATCTACTGGAGGAGAAAGAGTTACCACACACTGATGCCGACAGTGTGACTCAACCCTTGGAGGTGAGAGTAATGGTTGGATCTCTTGGTAGTAGCATCGAGGCCTTACGACGTCATCCTTGGTATGTATTAGTACCATCCATGTCAGGATTGACTGTATTAGGCAAAGGAAGTGGTTCATCCAGGGGATGAGACCGGATTTTTCTTATCGGCAATGGAGAAATCATAGCAGCTCTTACGGGACCAGAGATGGTCCATGCCACGACAAAGAAGGTTCAGGCCATCCAGGAGAAGATGAGGACAGCTCATATCTGACAGAAGTCTTTTACTGACAGGAGGTGGAGGCCACTAGAGTTCGAGGATGGTGACCATGTCTTTTTGCGAGTCTCACCTCGAAGGGGTTTACGGAAATTTGGCGAGGTGACTTATCGCCTGGCTCTACCACCCCAGTTGCACCGGGTGCACGACGTTTTCCACGTATCTCAATAGTGGAGATACGTGCACGACCCGACGAAAATCTTTGACCATGGAGAGCTGGTCATTGATGATGGGGCGGCTTTTGCAGAGGTCCCAGTGGATATCGAGGATCGACAGGAGCTGGTCCTATGTGGACGACCGATTCCTCTAGTACGCTTCAGATGGCAGCTCGAGAACCTCCAGGAGAGCACTTGGGAGTGGGAGGCTCAGATGTGTGCTCAGTACCGCCTTTGTATCCCTAAGTTTGTGGTGAAGCTTTACGGGGACATAAAGCCCTGTGGTGGGAGTAATGTAATGACCCATAAATTTTAAGAAATTTTTTTTTCTTAATTTTCTTTGGAATTTTACAAGAACGCAGCTTTTGACGGCACCTGATTCCGAGGCCCGGAGTGCCCGGAATCAGTTACTGAAGTTTGGCTTGGGTACGTTCAGTGAACGAACGAGCAGGTTTTTCTAACTTTTGAACAGGTGCTCAGAATCGAATTCTGAGGGCACCGATGAAATCACAGCGCCGGTATTTGCTTATAAACGCCTCTTCCATAGTTGCGTTTGCTCGGTTGTGGTTTTTAATTTTTGGGTTTTAAGTTAAGAAATAAAATAAAAGTTGTACGACAAACGTTATTTTATTTCACTTAAGCCACTTGGAATCCCCTTGAAAGACACTTAAACTGAGTTGAAATGGATAGGGTACTATCCAAAAATATCATTCCCTCTTGGTAGGATATTTTTGAGGTGGGGCCCGAATGAGCCCCACCATTTCTTTTCTGCTAAGTAAGGCACCCGCGAAAACCCATCATTATGAAAGTCAACTGACACGTTTTCTTAAATTCTTAACGCACCATTTAATTGGGCGGTTTTATTCGTGAATTAAATGGGCAGTTTCTTTCGTTGAATTAATTCTACGAATTAATGGGTCGTTACATACCTCTTTTTCATCTGTTGGCGTAATAAAAAAATAAGACCAACACCGACATTTGGAGGACTAGACGTTGAGAGATTTTGATAGAAGTTCTTGTTTCCTTCACCCTTCTTCGCGAAGAACACGAAGAACGCAAAGTACGTGATGAACGCCGGCCTCCGATGAAGAATGCCGAACCCGAGCAAATCGACGACGCGACGTCGTGTGCCGCGACGCCGACATTTCCTCTCCCGCAACGTTCTTCGTCGACATTCCTTCCTCCGCGACAAAAACCTTAGATCATCCGTTGAGGTGAGAGTTTGCATTTCTTAAAATTCCTTTGTGGATTTTAACTCAAGATGGATTTAATTATTAAAATTAAATCTGTTGTTTCATGGACCTCAGAGTTCGTCGACGCAACGTCGGATACCACGACGACGCGGCGATCCCCTCCTTCCGTGACGATCAAATTCGCGAGGAACCCGCATGCGACGACTTGACGAGGTAGGGGTTTATTTGAATGTTTTGTACTCCATGAATGTTTCCGTTCAAAGTGAAGAACCCTGATAATAAGAACAATTTTATTTATTTAAAATTATTTTGGTTATGTTTTCTGTGTGTTGTCATATCCTCCCATTTGTTATCGCCTAATGCGGAGGTTGCGGGCCAAACGAACACGTCCCGATAACACTCCGTCGTTCTTCGTTGTTGTACGGATTTGGCGGGTGACGACAAAATGTGACACAAGGGCGTTTTTATGATCCTGCGGTGAAGAACAGAACCCGGGAGGAACAGCGGCGTAGATGGGAATGATAACGGACCACCGGAGAAACTCTGGTGGCCCGCGGAAGCTACAGGCGGCGCGGGTCGCCGGCGCGCCGTCGGACAGGACCGTCGCGGCGGTGGCGTCCAGCGGACCCGCAGCCCCACTGGTCCGGCCCTCACGCACGGGGCACGGCTATGCCACACCCATTGACTCCAGCACGGCCCCACGCGGGGCCGCGGCTCTTCCAACCCACGAGGGCAGCGCCACGCGGCTGCCTCGGTCGGCCGCTCGGCCGAGCCAAGCCAGGAAGGTCCGACCGTCCGGGCCGTGCCCTAGCCGGGCCGGACCAGGTCCAGCCGGGTCGGACCGGGTCGGGTCGACCCGTTTCGGGTTGGGCGGGTCATCCCGGGCCCAAACCCCCCGTTTTCAGACCGTTTTCGGTCTTTTACCTGTAACTTGAGCTACGTGCATCCGAACGATGCGCCGTCAGCGGCAACGTGATCCTTGGATGGAGACGGTCGTTTTGGTATATCGCACTCAAGGTTTTGAAATACTTTGGGTTCGGCCGGGTTGGTTCGTACACGAAACCAACCGGGCCCTCGGAGCGGAAATGCTCATATCTTGAGCTCCGGACGTCCGATTGACGTGCCGTCGACCTTGTTTAATTCCTCTAAGTGAGACGGATCTTTTGGTTCACTTCGCCTGAGGTTTTGACGTAGGTTGAGTACGGTCGGGTTGGTTTTGCCTTAAAACCCAACCGGTCCCCTAGGACGAAAAAGCCAATAACTCTCAGACCGGGCGTCCGATTGACGCGTTGTCTGCGACGTTGAGTTCCTATTGACGATACAGAACTTTTGGATACATCAACTTCATACATTGTGTCAGTTGATGTATCAGCCTCTCAGCTCGTGGAGCAGACCCTCCCGAACGACATTGCTGTGTGCGGGAACCCTAGAGCTGGTTGCGACTGCTACTGTGACTGCGACGACGACTGTGCAGAGATCCTCAGTGGACTGCGACGATGACTATACAGAGATCCTCAGTGGATTCGACTGTGACGATGATGAAAATTGTATGGAAATCCTCTGTGTTTTCGGTAGTGATCACTACGGTACATCTTGGAATACATCAACTCCAGACTACATGTCAGTTGATGCATCGACCTCTTAGCTCATGGAGCGGACCCTCCCGAACGATCTTGCTGTGTGCGGAAACCCTAGAGCCGGTTGAGACTTGACGAATAATTATTGAACGACTCGGTGTGTTATGGATATCCCGACATATGTGCTCTTTGTTGTAGTAGCACAGAGCAGCGCTTGGTGGTAGCGGAAGACCCACGACAGAGGTGCGCTTTTTTGTAGCGGCAAAGGGGAGCGCTTGGTTGTAGCCGCAGACCCACGACAGAGGTGCGCTTGGTTGTAGCGTCACAGGGGAGCGCTTGGTTGTAGTGGCAGACCCACGACAGAGGTGCACTTGGTTGTAGCGGCACAGAGGATCACTTGGTTGTAGCGGCAGACCCACGACGGAGGAGTGCTTGGTTATAGAGGCATAGGGAAGCGCTTGGTTATAGCGGCAGACCCACGACGGAGGAGCGCTTGGTTGTAGCATCATGGGGGAGCGCTTGGTTGTAGCAGCAGGCCCACAGTACCCGATATGTGGATTACTACAGAAGTCCGAGGTAAGAGGGAAGCGCTTGGTCATAGCGGCATAACCACTATACTTGATGGAGAAAGAGTTGCCCAATAGCTTTGGGTTCAACTTCATGGTCATTCCTGTGTGAGTCTTTTCGAGGATTAGTACCTACAGATCCTTTGTGGGTCCGACGGCTTAGATGAATCAGTGGCTACATCTGATCTTCTCTAACGTCATACGAAGAAGTACCTGTGTGAGCTGAATCCTTTGTTACTCTCCTTTGTGGATTGTGTTGAACTATCCTGGGTGGATTTACTGTTTACTCTCCTTTATGGATTGTGTTGAACTGTCCTGTGTTGATTTACTGTTTACTCCTGTGTGGATTTACGTTTTTCCTTCCTGTGTGGATTGGGCTATGTTTGGGCTCGGGTGTTGGAGCTGAACGAGAAGTGATGACTTAGGTATATGTATGGGAATATACCTAATTTGTGTCGGATGTTACTTCATGATTGTATCTTTCCATTGTGTTTTATCCTTTGTGGATTTCGGGAGACCTTCGGGGGTCTCGGGGTCCATACTGAGTAGCTTATACTCACCCCTACACGGGCTATGCCCGCACTACATTGTGTTGGTTGTAGACGACGGACAGTGCTGATTGTGGTGGAGGCTTGCGGATCAGGATGGTACCTGGAGGTGGACCACAGGGAGGGACGTACTCAGAGCGGTCAGGTACACCCGAGGAGCAGTGGAGGCTATTTGTACCCACCCTTCAGGTGGGACTTCTAGAGGACAGCTCGACGCTGTGGCTTTTCTTTTCAATTGTTGTTTTTCCCTTTCAGTTGTACTTTACAGTTGGGCTTGTATTTCCGGCCCCTTTTACTTTCAGCACAGCTTGTTACAGTTTTTACTTAGTGTATACATTTCCGCTTGCATACTCTGTGGCACTTGTTTACTTTACAAAGGCAATGCCTTCCCTTTTTCCGGGATTTACGCCTTGGTGCTAGTCGTCAGCCCCTGGCCTATGGAAGGCGGGCTTGGGGTAGTCACGGCACAGGCCCCAAGGACAGGTCGTGACATTATGTGAGTATGATTTCTAAATGCATTTGATTGAAAAAGTGTATTATGTGACTGGGTTAATATGAATTTGGGATGTTTGGGGAATGTTTGATTTTGAAGTATTATTTTCATGTTAAAATTATATTTCATGTTTGTATGAACGTGATTGAGAAAAAGAGGGAAGCACAGGTATTTAGGTGGGTGAAATTGTACTCATATTCAAGTGATCACATGTGGTTTGACCTCTATTTCAAGTAGAAGTTATGACACTAAAAACACTAACTAATCTATGATAATTATAATGATGGGGGACAACTAGGTAATGGGTATGCTCCAAACTAGTTGTTTGTGTTCTCTATAAATGATAGTGTGATGGTTACTATCAATGAAATACGAGGTAACTAAGACCCACTGTGAGCTAGTTTCTAAAGATTGTTTCCCATTTATTGTGCTCATTGGATTATTTATACATTCTATCAGAAAATGGTATGACTGGAAGGAAAATTCAGTATATTGGGAATTTATTTTAAATGCTTTGATTCTTTAAAATATCCCACCTGAATAATATTTTATTTAAACTTGCATCTTTTCATAAAATTGTTACTATCATTTCATTATACGCAAAATATCTTGATTTTCATAATTAAATTTTAAACACATGGAATCTATTAGTTGTGGTATACTAATGGTATTTTTTTCACACTCTACTTATACCTTTGGGTATAAGTAGAATTGGTTAATTTTTCTGCAGGTTCGGGTTTAGCTTTTGGGCCAATGGTTCGGGTTTAGTTGTCATTTGTAATGTTCTGTTGTGGAGATGGAATGAGGGAGGATCCTATTTCCATGATGAGGTTATTGGGATGTGATTGGGTTGTTTTCCCTTTCTTTAGTCTTTCAGTATTTCATAATTTGTTTTTACACAATTTTGAAATTTTATAAAAGTTGGTTTGGCGTGAAAAATCCATATTTGGGTTATTGGATTTGTTAATTGTTTTTTGTTTATAAAATCAGTTAAATCATTCCCATATTTCATTTTATGATACCCAGGAACTTGTGATAACCCTTGGGAATTAGGAACACCATTCAGGCCAAGACACGAGCTGGGTGGGCAGTCTTTTTCGATGGAAACTATATTCATATTGTGACAAAATTGCATTAAAGGAGGTTCATTCTCTTTGGTTTATGTAATCTAGGGAGGAGTTGCTATAGTCTAAAGTTAGGATAGTTGGGACATGATGTTCCTGTTATGGGTAGTGATCCTAGCCGCACACCTAATGATGTTATTTTATTTAGCATGGGATGTCAGGATTTATCTGTGTCATTTGGTTTTCGTAGTTTTGATGAAGTTTAGGGCAAATGAAAATCGAGTTGTGTTAATGGTCTCAGTGAGATAGAAGGGCCTGGAAATCCATGTGGATCTGGGGATATGTTACTATAACACTCTTTGTGAGGGTCAATTTATCAGCATATGGTTTCCTTCTATATTCCCAATTCACCCACAGAAACTGGTTTCCACATACATTGTCTTCTATCATTTAGTTTTGAAATCGTGGATTTGTTATTTTAATGAAAATATGACATGGTTTTATGTAGAGTAATTTTGTGGGAAATGATATTTTAATAAAAAGGTAATTGTTATATTTTTGAAATGGTAGAACTGAATTTCCAATACTGTTTGAAATGGAAAATCCTGTGTTTTCACCTCTTTTGAAAGCATAAAATTTTGATAAATCGGGTTTTGAAAATTTCATTCCAAGGGAGTTCACTAAAATATAGAAAGTTGTTTTAATGTGAGTAAATATTTTAGAGGTAATATGAGTGTTTTGAAAATGGGTTTCTATTTTGTATCAAGAGATCATTTGAATTGTTTTTTAACCTTTTGGAACCTTGTTTTAAATTAGAACGAATAATTTTTTCAATGATTGGGTGTTGATCAGATGGTGATTTTCATAAAACTATAAGTGTTTTGAAAGGGGTTGAAATGTTTTAAAATTTATGTGAATAGACTGAATGTGAGTATTCATTTGAATTATTGTGTATTTCAGAAATGTTTCCTATGATGTAAATTAGGTTTTATTTCAAGGGTAGCGGTCTTGAGAAGAAGGAAGTATTGGTAGACACATTTGATATTGAAATGGGGAATTTTTTTAAAAACATTTTTATTTCCAAGGGTGACCGCGTGCATGGTGTTACATGGATTGTTGGCAGGTTAGAGGAATTTATGGATGTGTGTCGGGATGGATATGGGTAGTGTGCCCTGTGTGGCACACAAACATGAATATTTGAGGCCCATAGGGTACCTTTGGTGGATACGCTATTAGATGAACCATTTATTTTCAAAGATATGATTTTAATGGAAAATATGGTGTCTTGATGAGTAGTTTGGGATAGAGTTTCTTATGTGTTTTTGGAAATTTCGTTGTGGGATTTTTTAAGTCCAAGAACCACTCTGGTTTGAATGGTGTTTTTTTGTGTTTAATCAGTAAGATGTGTTGATGGGATGGATAGTGGTATCTTATGAGAATTATCAAAGAATCATTTTCGGTGGTTCTTGTCATCTGTTTGGATCTATTTTTATACATGTTTTAACCAATGGACCACCATTTTTTGGTCCCTGGGATCTCTCATTGGGTAAGGTACGCTGCCATTACGTGTTAGTACACAACTAAAGTCCATCCAAGGACATTTTTCAGTTGGATGATCCTCCAGTAGATCAACATAAGGAATATTTTTCTCAAGATATGTAGATTGATTTTATGCATTTTCATTTCCCGTTTTAGAGGACTCTCTTGCAGTGGGACAGTTCACATGAAAGGTTGAATGTGACCATAGTTTTTTATATTACCTGATTCATCGAAGATTGAATTGTTCTGCGGTTGATAGTTAGGATGAGTATCTGGATGGTGTCTTAGAGGGACTCTTGGTCCATAAATGTTGATTCAGTGCAGGGGATTACATTAAACCACCAGTGTTGGAAATCAAGTAATGAGGGGATGCTATGGACACTTTTTGGAATTGTTTGATGTTTGGAGATGTTCCATAAGGTCCTCATCAATGTATTTTTTCTATCAGTTGTAGTGGTCACGGTCGGTGATACCTTGTGATGTCATGTGCCTGTTTGACGATAAAGGTGAGGGTCATTCAATTCATCGAGAGTCCTTATTAGTCTTGGTGTATGCCTCCCATTGGAAAACGTCAAAATCCTATATCAATGAGGATGGTGTTAAGTTGTGACCTTTTATTCTGTTGTTTCTCACTTCATGAAACAAGGTGTGATGTTTTTACATATTCTAAGCCCCTGTTAAAGTGAAATTTCGGTTTATGGAAAAGTTAAATTGGAATTTATTATGATTGGATGAACCACTCTCAGATGAGGGTATATTTTTCATTGAACCAAAATTAAAAGTTCAGATTATTTATTTTCTAATGCCTAGCTGTGAGGCTGAATAGCCTTTAATCATTTGAGTTCCATCCATAGGTCCCAGAGAGAATCTGGCGTGTGGTCAGCAGAAATCATGGGGTCTTTCAAACCCTTATTAAATTTCAATTTTGGAGTCTATTTATGCTGGACCATTCTAGTCAGTTGATAATGTCAGTTCATTTGGTGTTGAGACCCACTATGAGTCTCATGTGATCTCTTTTGGAAATGTCTAATATAATTTTACGCCATGTACCGGGTAGTCCGTTTGGGCATCCTCCAATTAGTGTCATAATCCTTTCATGGGAAACCTTTAATTGTATCATATGTCAGGGATCACATTTGTGTCTCCTCATTCTAGTCATTTCTTTTTTTCATTAGTCTTGGATTGGCTATATGTAGTCTTGTTCAATGATATCCAACTACCAAAATATTTCATTGATATACTTTGGGATTGGAGAGCACTCAACAGTTTAGTTTTGAAAGGTAAGTATAACATTATTTGGTGTTGTTTCTCACTCTGGTGAGTTTTATGAGACTTGTTAAGATATTGTTTGAGTATTTTTCTTTTGGGATAAATTCTTAATTTGTATGTTTGTTTTGGAAAACTTGTCTATGTTTTGGTTTGTGATAGTATTCATTTTTTAATTTATCACTGGAGGTTTCAAGGACTATGGGGCAGAAGCACGACAAAGGAGTACGTCATGGTTTCACAGCTGAGTTTTGTTTTTTCTATGGCATTTCATTGTCTTTCGGGGGGTAGAAATCCTTATTGTAGGGATAATTGTCACACCCAGATTTTCAATTCAATGCTTTTTTTCAAATCCACCATTGGTTCATAGTTATCTCATATTATCTAGGTGTTTCGGGTTTGAAATTTTCAATCCTCTTATACTATTTATCTATGACCTATGTCTTGGGGAATAATGAGGTACATGGCCTCCTCTTTTTTCAAAAGGATGGTATTAGGTGCTGGTGTTTTGGATTTGGTTTGGTGACACTCCTAGTGGGACCAATTGTTTGGTAAGATCTTGAGGTGGTTTGTACCCATGAGTTGGAATATTTTTTGTATAAATAGAGTGATTGTTTTTTAAAATTTTCCCCTATCCTTAGTCTACCTTTCCCCACAATTTTCCCCTTGTACCCATGTAAAATGGGAGGAGTATGGATGTTTTTTGGGTTCCTAGAACAAGCCACATGGTTTTCCAACATTGTTTACTAAACTGTGTAGCTAAATAATGCAAGGGTGTCATGGTCATTAAAAATATTTTATAATTCCCATTTTCCCTTCAGGAATAAACCCAAATCCTCCAATTTGATTCTTTTCTAGTGCACTACCTCCATTGGCATCCTCCATGGTCTCTCACCCTCCCATGGAACACATTTTTTAATGGATATTTGACAATGGAAACTTCTAAACCATGCATATATGTAATTCTTTCTGTGATTTCTTCACATTCCATAGGTTTTCATCCACCCATTCATGAGTTATATAATATCCAACATGTAGGGTTCGTACCTAAGGTATAACATTGTGTCTTTTTTGTCAAATCTTGTGCTCTAGGGCTAGATATATCTTCCTTTAGGTATGACATTGGGGTAGTTGATGTTTCACACCAAGATTAGAGGGTTTTGACTCAAAAGGTTGGTTGTTCCATGTGTGAACAATTATTGATGAGTTATAATGATTTATTTATTAATTTATCATGATCCTATTATGTTTTGTGTTGTGTGAAAACAATTTTTGGTAGCATTAGAAATTTATTAAGTATTAATTTTACATTTTTTTTATGTTGTTTACTTTTCAAATGTAACTCATGTGATATATTTTGTGTTAGTATTAAAAAATATGAATGTAATTTATTAGTTGATAAATGGGGATTCCAATCATGGTTTTATAATTAATTAGTTTCATGGGTGCCAAAAAATTGTGTTTTTAATGGGATTTTTTGTAAAAACGTTATATACAACTTGAATGTGTTTTATAAAAATGTTTGTTTTTCTGGTGTATATTTTGTTGTATTATTTGATGTAAATTTATAGAACATTATTTTGGTTTAATAAATGTTTAATGGGAAGATAAACATATATTGGATTGGAATGAGTGTGATTATGGTTTTGAAAGAGGGTTTTGAAATGGATTTTGTGTGAAATACATGGTCATACATCTTGGGTTTTATTATAAAAATTGAAAATTATTTTGCACGTCAAAAAAAATTGGATAATGATGTACATGTACTATCATGGTGATTTTATTCACTTAATATGGGTTTTTGAGAGGTAAAGGGGTGATTTACGATTTCAAACATTTTTAGAATGTTTTATAAATTACTAAAATGTTTTATTAAATTGTGATGAGTGTGTGAAATATGTTTGTGGACAGTAATGTGTGGGTTTGATGATAAAATGAATATGAAGGTGAAAAGGGTATTATGTGAAATGTTTTTAGCTATTACAGGATTTTTATTATCATATAATGGTTTTTGAAAGATTTGTTAATGGAATTGTAGAAGTGATAATGATATTTAAAAGATGCAGTGGGCTATTTTTTTAAGAGTATGATTTCAAAATACATATGAATGAAAAAGTTGATTAGGTGACTTGTGAGATATGAATATGGTTTGTTTGGTGAGTGTTTGATGTGTAATGGGTATTTTAATATTCAAATTATATTTTATGGATTGTTTAACTTGTTTGAGAAGAAGAGGAAAAAAGAGTATCTAGTTGGGTGGATTTATTCAAGTATTCTAGTGTTCATATGGGGTTTTTCCTTAGTCTCATGCACCATGTTTGACACTGATAAAAGTAACTAAAATATGATGATAATGATTAGGGACCACTAGGTTATGTTTATGTACCCAAATAGCGGCTCATGTGAATGAGAACAGATATTTGGATGGTTACATTCTCTGAGATATGAGTTACCCTGGTCCCACAACGAGGTAAGGTTAAAGGGTTAATTCTCATTTCTTGTGCTCATTGGATGATTGATGCCTATAGTCAGCATACAATACCATTGCCTATAAAATTCAGTATATTGTATATTTTAATTAAACGGTTTGATTCTTTAAAATATCTCTCATGAAAACTGTTATATTTAATGTTTCATCTTTTCAAAAAAATTATTACTAGCATTTCCCGGAATGAAAACTTACACACTTTTCATCTAAGAATGATTATCACGTAAATTATCTTAGTGGTGGTATTCTACAATTTATTGTATTACACCCTACTAACAGCCTTGGGTGTATGTAGACTTATTTATTTTTGTCGTAGGTTTTGTAATAGCTTGTGTTCCAATGGTTCAGGTTAAGTAGTACTTAGTGATGTCGTGTTATGGGGAGGGATTTAGGGAGATTCTTCTTTCCATGATAAGTTACATGGGATATCCATTGTGTTGTGTTCCCTTTTTTATTGTTTTATTATTGGTAAAAATTGTGTAACTCAATTCCAAATTTTTTTAAAAGATGGTTTGGTTTGAAAAATCAAGATTTAGTTTATTGGATTTTTTTATTGTTGTTTGTTTATAAACATATGTAAATCATTACCAAAATTACTTTTATGAAACATGAGAACTTGTTAAAGCCTATGCTTATTGGGATGACCCTTAGGCCCTTTCCACGTTCTGGGTCGGGGGCTATTTTTTATGGTAACCAGATTTGATTATTGAAAGGCTATTTGACAAAAAAATTAGACAGTTCAATAATTTTGTTATTTCAGTTTGTATTGTGTATGTATGGTTTATATCCATTTTAAATAACATTTTTTTATAAATCAATGTTCTGTATCCATGAATGTATTTAATACAATTTTAAGAAATCTTTTTTAATTTCATATGTTTCTCTATAATATCAACTATTGGACAGTATTAGATGTATATCATAGAACATCGATAACATTCAATCCATAAGCCTTTTGGTATGCATGATTATTCAAATAGAATAATGAAAAATGATCCACACTCTATTATTAATGTCATCGACTTTCATTCCATTAATGGATATATTTTATGACTAACAAAAATCTAAATATTGTAAACTAATGAAGACATAGAATAATAAAAAAACCAATTTCAATGGTCTATATTAACTAATAATAATCGACAGAATCATGATTACTAAATATAATATTTAATTTAAAGGATTATAAAAATGAATAGCATTCTAAAGTATATTTATTAAAATTATATTTATATTATAATAGAGGTTAATGGCATTTTTCTTAGTGGGAATCAATGGTCAGGGTATCTTTTTATAAATTTAATTTTCTTGAGAAACAGATCCTCTTGAACATGATTTCTTATTTATATAGTGATCGCTAAAATAAATATAAAATTAAAATTTTTATTTTATATCATTCATATAATATATGGGGTTTACATAGGGAATTTTTATTGTTCATTCATTTTATTTTAATTCAAGTGATTCAAAATATGAAACTATTTATGGTCCAGATTAGCATTTCCCAAAATCTATATAATGTTATGAAATAATAATTTTATAATTCACATACATATAAAGATGCATAATTTATATAATGAATATATCATTATTAATGATATATTATAAAATTGTTAAGGTTAAATTCCCCCAATGTGTTTTTACTAAAAGTGTACTAATACTATAAAATTTAATTCATTCAATTTTCCTCCATTGATACATGAATTTTCTTATGAACCAATAGTATTTTTTGTTGTTTATAAAATTATTAATTTAATAAAATTAATATTTTTATTAGTTGTTAAATAAAAATTATAATGTTATTTCATTAAATGTATTTTTAAATAAAAACCCTTATGTGATTTTTTGTCTAAATTATTTATTAATGTATGGAAGGATTAAATTAAACTCTTCTCCCTCCAAGAATTTTTATTATCAATAATATTATTTTATACACAATAAGGATTTATTAAATAAATTTCATATTTATTTATTTTATAAATTTTTAATATGAATCTCTATAATTTTTTTATATTGCTAATTTATAATATTCATTATAATTAAGTAAAATAGTGTCTTTTATCAATTATCTATTCATCACCATCATATATGTTTTTTGAGATGAATATTATTTTTCAAAATTTATTATTTTTCAAATTTAAATTCATTTCCAATTCTTCTATGAGATTATAATTGTTATCAAATATAATGATACATCTACATTTTTTAATTACAAAAATGTATATTTTTATTATTGGTTCAATTTAATATTTTAGGAGTTAATTAAAAGAATTCAATAATTATTATTAATTTGTTAAATTAATTTATCATTGAACTTGTATATGATGTTATGGGGGGAATATATATCCCTCCAACAATTTTGTGATATTAATTTGGAACCTAAATATTTTATATTTTCATTGTGTAATATATTTTAGTCATTATTTTACACTACATAAAGTCTTGTATTATAAAATCTTTAATGACAATAACATTGATCTATTTTTTGTTGGTTATGATTAATATATTAAATTTTTTATATACCTTGAATATTATATAATAATTACATGTTTCTATTACTATTATTAATAAATTTTGATTACTATCTGTAACATTTATTTAATCAATGCATTGGAGATTTCCATTCATATATTTCCATTTTTGAATGTTATAAGTAGTATTATTATGTATGAATTTGGTATATGTGTTTCATCAATATCTAATTTTATTTTATATACAAAAAAATATTTTTGAATAATATATCATTGATCAAATGGGAAAAATATTTAATTTAACTTTTATTTGGAGTAACATAGATTTTATTTCATTTTAATATGATGTAAGATGATATATGAAGATTGAAGAAGAGTTTGATACCATTAACATGAAAAGTTGATCTATCATGCAATGGAAATGAGTTGGATTCCCTTTAATAGTAAAATATTAAAATTATAATGTAAATCCCAAAAAATTATATGATATTTGATCTAAATGACATATTCAATACATTTGATGTGATTTGTGAAATGACTATATAAAAATGTTCAATAAAAAGTGATTTTTTGGCGAGTAAATTGCATGTATAATATTTGATTTTTAATGTAAGAATTTTTATTAAATTTATAAATATATAGAGAAACAAATAATTTTAATTATTTTATTATTAAATCAATGTTATTTGACGTTTGAAATTATTGTTATAATTTGATGAGCTGTTGTAATTAGCTATAACTTTATTTCATTATGTTTGGAATTTTGGAGTACTTCAAATAATTGTTAGGGTATGGATTATATGGATTTACAATTAGGTCAAATTTTCACACTATGTCCATAAAATGTTTGGATATAATAACTTGAATCCTCTTGATATAAATTTGAGAGCATCATTGATAATTGAACGACTTCCCTACCTATTGTATTATTTTGGATAAAAGTATAAATTCTCAAAAATGAATGAATTTTTGACATCATGATAACAATATTTCTCTTAACATTGGCCACTAATGTGTCAAATGTGAGTATTTCCTACCATATGAAACATCATCACAATGTAATAATTTATCTTAGGATCACTCTTTCATATATAGATAAATATTAAAAACTATGACTGTTAAAGAATTATTATATTTTAGAATTAAATATGATGACATTCAAATTAAATGGATTGATGCACATACTTTTCCTCCTAGAAATAATATTTAGAAACATATTGAATTATTTTTTATTTGCGCATGAGTAAATAATGAGGAGTCGATTTTAATTAATTAAAAGTGATGGTCAAATATTGGGAGTGGAAAATATTCTCCAGAATATTATAATTCCAAAGTAATTAATTTAAAAATATGGTTGGGATATTCTAACATGATCAATATGTTAACATTATTCAAAGAGATAGTTTTCGTTCATATATTGGGATATATTGGTTGAAAATTGAACATGAATAGTTACATAGACATATATTAATAAATATAATTACAATTTAAGAGAAAAAATAAATGTATAATTAAAATTAGATACAAAAATAGAGAAGAATAATTTGGCCTCAACCAATGGATGACATATAAAATAAATAACATGGTTAAGGTAAGAAATGAATTAATATTCTAGGTAATATGTCTTCATAAATCTTTTGGGATGTTTAAAGGTTACAATGTGTAGTTTTTGGAAAAAATAAACATTACTTATCCAATATAATGTTTAATTTTAAAAAATGATGTATCATAATAGTATGATGAAATTCACATATTTCCTATCTAAAGGATATTATTAATTCAAAAAATGTTTTTATGCTTTTCATGGGAAATAAAAATCTGAAATAATAAACATATTTTTTACCAGAATGAGATAATATAAATTAGTCTTAGGAGTAGAGTGTCCTCCAAAAAATTGATGAATGGGAAATTTTATAGTTAATTTGCACTGGCCATATTTTTGATATTTTTATTAATGATAAATGATTAATAATTTATATCCAAATTAGATGTATCACACCATATATTATTTATAGTGATCATTATTTATGATTTTTTAATGAAGTGATGAAATGTTTTGAGAATTATAACATGGTTATTTTGAAAATAATGTAATTAAAATATAAAATAAATCATGATTCTTTTACCTTTTTTTATAGAAGTACAACTGGATTTGAGAAATGAGAATTGTTAACAAAATAAAAAACATGTGTTCTACTAAAATTTCATAGGAGATAGTGGATTGAGGAAAATATAATATCCAGAACAAAGAGATATATGTGCATGGGTTTTTCATGTGAAAATAAACTATATTGTGAGACTGAACAGAAAAAATATCATTATAGAAAAAAATATAAATTAGACATTGAAAGAATAAGGGTCAGGGGTATTTTAATATTTTAATGTTCTTCAAAATTTAAATTATAAAAAATTTTAATTCTACAAATCCTATATATAAAAAATTGAATAATTTAATTATGATGTTGAATCTGAGAGAATCTATATTATTTAAAATTTCATTATAAAATAGAATAAGAATAAAAAGATTGTGTCGTGCATTAAAATTTATATTAGATAATACCATATGTAACTTCCCGGTTCCAGAAGCCACCTAGTGGCGCCCCATACCCAGTTGGTCACATGGCATTAATCACGTTTCCTCAAACTCCAGATGCTTCCCACTAGTAGTGAGGGCCTTGGGTACGATAGTGGGGAAAATATGCCACTATTGTAAAAGTAACACTGTGGAGGAAAGCAATTACAAAACCAGAATCAAGAATAATCCACACATAAGGAAACAATAGAAGTCTGGAAAATAATAAAATGGAGCACACATATATATATTAATGATGAATCAAATATATGTCTATGAAATAATCCAAACAAATCACAATGTGGGAATACAACAGTACTAAACCCAAGTACAAAAGAAAGAAATGTAAACAACTCCACATCATCCCATGCCATAACTTGGCCTTTGTTCTCTAGATCAACTGCAAATAAATTACCTAATGTTGATGGGTGATTTCTCTTATTTATACCTGCAGAAATATAATATATTTGGGCACAAAAAACATGGCCTAAATATGTTGTAAGAATAAATCCCAGTAGGGAACCACCGTTAGATCTATGCCTAACAGTCAATGAAAATATGGTTGGTAGAAAGAAAATAAATCCAGTAAACAAGGAAGTACCCAAGTTAAATAATTCACCATTTCAATGAATTCAGTGTCATATATCTAGAAACAGCTGAAAAAATCTGGTAATCACAAACAGGTAACCCTCTGGGATGTACTCACAACCTATCACGTCTGGTCCATCCTAGCAACAGAAGCAACCCTCTAGGAAGTACACTCAGTCTAACCCCTATAGTTCATCTTAATCATAGACTTCCTGAGGAAACCCTCACCGTCATTTCCTCCCATAGTCTCCTATCAGTATCTAAAGGTGCTATGGTAAATCACTCAATGTCTATTCTCACTGTTTCTCGTGTTGAGGATCTAGAGATACTCTGAGGAAGAACCTACATCAATTCCCCCAATGGTCTCGCATCACTAGTACAACAGACACTCTGGAAAAGACCTTACATCCATTCTTCTTATGGTATATACAGTAGGTTCTCACGGCCCTCTATAAGTCAAAAAAGTATATAAACGCATATAGGCAAATGTAAACCTCAAGAACTACTTGTCTAGAAGTCTAAAACATAACATCAAGCATGGATAGAAACACCTCATCCTATTATACTAGGCATGGATGGTCATTTTCCTAGTAGGCAACCTAGACCCACATGGTCAAAATAGAAAATCATTCATGGAAAAGAACTTCTAAATCATATCAATTAACCCTATTCATGTCGTTTATCATCAACTGAAGAGTACAAGAATAACAGTAAAACAATAGGGCTAAAACGGTAAACGTTCAATACCCTATTCTTGGGTATTGGTGGTTTTTGAACATATAACTCAAAGGCCTTCAACAGAAATGCACAAACCACCTAACATGGTGTTAGGATATCACTATAAGTGAACCTCAATACTTAAATCATCCAAGAACACTGTAGTTCTACCAAAACTCTCAAATCGTTCAATTAAGGATAACTTGACAGAGATGTGGAATCATAAAACGAAGATCTAGCAGAATGAAGAGCTTACTGAGGCAACTACAACACAATAAATGAAGTTTGATTCAAGGAATGGACGTTTGATCGGTATCTCAGTGATGTTCTGTAGCGTACGGATGGTCTCGGTCAAGTTTAGTGGAGATGAAGATGTTTATGTTGATTATATGCGGCCCAGGTCTATTTAATAAAAAAAGAAACACACAACATGTAATTTTGATGTACATGGCATGTACTTTCCATTTCTGTACTCTACATTAGGTGGGCTCCAGATTACCCCCACCAGGCAGTGTGCATGGATGTAAAATGGCCAGTACACAACTACTCGTGTTAACCGATTACATGATATGTACTCAGAATGTAAATGGCATGTACATCAAAAATTTTCATGAATTCCTATTTTTCTTAAAAACCACCTGAAAAGGAAAACATAAATGAAAAAGAATATATGGGATCTTACAAACTTCTCCCCTTAAATAAATTCATCCCTGAATATCCCTAGAGAGGCGGCGTAGAAGATGAAACTCCGAATAGAACCGACCACTATGTTCATACATCAGCCTCCCTCCCACATGTCTCATCCAGTAGTCGCCTGTGTTACCATATCACTCGTACAATAGGGACAGACCAACCATAGAGAACATTCGTACATCGATTAACTATCGGGATATGATGTTCCTTTAATGATACATCCACATCAAACTCAACCTCCTCAGTTTGTAAAACTTGAGATAGTCTGAGAAGTAACTTCGAAGCTGAGAAACATGGAAGTTGTCATGCATAGCCCGATACCTCTGAGGATACTACAACTGATAGGAATTTTTCCCAACATTCTCCAACACATCAAATAGCCTGACGTACCTATGTGAATGATTACCCTGTCTCCGAATCCTCTTGTGTCCCAAACTCGGTGTGACACATAGAAAACCCTAATCCCTGACCTCGAACTCTAGAGGCCATCTCTACTGCTCAACATAAGTCATCTGTCTAGACTATGAATTAGCCTTCGTCTTTCGAATCATCTCAATCTTATTTGTGGTCTTCTGTACAAGACGAGGTCCAACCATAGCTTCCTCACCTGCCTCCAACCAACATAAGGGTGATTGACATTGAATAATGTACAAAACCTCATAAGGTGCTTTCTGAATAGTTTCTTGAAAACTTTTTTTCTAGGAAAACTCCCCAAGAGGTATTTGCTTCTAGAAAGAACCTCCAAAATCTAGAATACATGCTCGCACATGTCATCAAGCACCTGTATCATATGATTGGACATTTCATCTGTCCGAGGGTGGTACGTTTTTCTCAAAGGTACCTGTATACACAAAGCCTTTTGATGCCCCTGCCAAACCTGAGAAGTAAAATTTCATCTCTTTCGGAAACAATGTAGTGTGAAACTCCATGTAAGCGCACAATCTAACGAATGTACAACCGCCCTAGCTCATCAACACTAAAGGTATCCATTATCAACAAGAAGATATCATCTTTCACGAGTCTATCAATGAAAACCCAAATAGCCTCATTCCCTCAAGATGACCTCGGTAAACCTGTCATGAATTCCATCGTGGCATAATTACACTTCCACTCGGGAATGGGTAACTACTGTAAAATCTCTGCTGGTCACTGATGCTCCGCCTTCACATACTGATAGGTTTAAGACCTCATGAAGTAACAAGAAACATCCTTCTTTATACCTATCCACTGATACTAATGGTGTAGATCATGATACATCTTGGTTACATGATGATGAACTACCCAAACTAATGAATGAATGTCCATCATAAGCTCCCTGCATGTGTCTGTTGGAACCCATACACACCCCAAGAAATGCTAGATCCTATCTTCACCTATGGTCTATCCAGGAAAAGGGTCCTATCCTAATACAGTCTCTCATATTACTAGTCCTTCTGGGCCTGATAGCTACCTCATTCACACTCTCGATCAAGAAGGGTATAGCTAACAACTACAAAAGAAAGAAATTTATTTCCCTGTCTATTGGGAACCTCCAAATTATTCTCAGAGAACAGAGCCATAACCTCCCACTCACTACTGGCCTCCTGAACTTCTGGTACATGAGACTTTTTTCTCAATTCATCAGCCACTGCATTTCATTTCCCAGGCATATTGGAAAGCTCAATATCAAAAGACTATTGGTACTCAACCAACCTTTGCAATCTCAAATTCAGATCACGCTGAGTGAAGTTGTACTTCAGGCTATTATGGTCGGTGAAAACCATAAAATATTCTCCAGAAGATAATGTCTCCAACAGGGTAAGGCATGAACAACTACAACCAACTCCAGATCATGCATCAGGTAATTTCTCTCATGGGGTCTCAACTGCTAAGACCTGTATGCAACCACTCCTTCCCCGTGAATAAGCACAGCTCCCAAAATGATACTTGAAGCATCACAGTACACAGTATACCTCAATCATGAATCCGAAAATACTAGTATCAATGCTGAAGTCAACCTCCCTTTCTGCTACCAAAATTTTGACTTAGAAGGATCTGACCACATGAATATTTCACCCATCTTTGTCAGGCTCGTCATTGGCGCTGCTATGCCCGAAAAGTCATGAATGAAATATCTGTAGTATCCATCCAACCATAGAAAACTTCTTACCTAAAAGATGTTCTTCAGCTACTCCTAGGAAACTACTCCTCTCAATTTTTCTGGGTCATCTAATACTCCCCTCTTAGAGATAACATGACCCAAGAAATATATTTGATCCATCAAAAAGTGGCATTTTGAGAGATTAGAAAATAAATTATTCTCTCTCAGCATGCTCAAAATTATCTCAAGATGTGTGACGTAGTCATGTTGAGTGTGAGAGTACATCAAGATATAATCTATGAAAACCACCATGAAGGAATCCAATTATGCATGGGACACTCAGTTCGTCAGTTCCATGTAAACTGCAGGTGAATTCGTGTGACCAATGACATAACCATAGAATAATATAAACCATACCTGCATCGAAAGGCTGTAAGGGGTATATCAGATGGTCTAATGCACTACTGATGATACCTGGATCTGAAGTCAATCTTTGAGAACAACCGAGCTCTTTGTAGCTGATCAAATAGATCATCAATCTTTTGCAAGGGATATCGGTTCTTGACCGTCAACTAGTTCAACATCTGTTATTCCACACAAAGCCTATGGGTACCATCTGCCATCTTTGCAAACCGGATAGAAGAACCCTTTGGAGAAGTACTAGGTCAGATGAAACCCATTTTCTGCAACTCCACCAACTACTTCTTTTTCTCCTGCAACTCAAGTGTAGCAATCCTTTAAGGAGGAATGGACACCGGTGTTGCCCCAGGAAAAAGCTCAATAGAAAGGACTACCTCACATTTTGGAGGCAAACTCAAAATGTCCTCTGGAAAAACATCTTTGAAATGATCCACCACATGAGAAAAGTCACTTTGTGAAGACCCCTAGTTATCTAGTTAAAGACTAGTAATCTAGGCTGTAACTTTACTTAAACCATGATGCTCAGGTCCCTCTCTGCTTTCCTTGACATCCCACTCTCCCTTATGAAGAAATGATCCATCCTCTGGTGATATGAAGCTCACCCTGAGGAAATAACTGTCGACGACTGCCTAGAAGGAAACTAGTCAGTCCATTCCGAGAATGACATCATACCCTATCATCTCTACAATAAAAAGGTACCATTAAAAGTGACACCCACCAACCTCTAGAGGGAACTCCATTCACTGATGTACATTTATCATTCTAGCCCCCAATAGAGTGTCTAGTGTCAAGATATTAGAAGAAGAAAAGATGCATATCCAAATTCTCTGCACAACTGTAACAGATATAATGCTATGGGAAGCACCTGTATCAAAAAGAGAAAAATCTTAAACTGAGCCTACTATGATCATACCTTGATCTATAGAGGGTCCCATATCCTACTCCATAGCAAAATTATGACCTACACCGCAGCCCTGTGTCCCTGTCTGTCAACTCTATTCTGATCATCCATGTTGTTGATGAACATAAGGTGATTGGATACTATGACCAGGACATCCTCCTCGGCCTGAATGGCCAGAATAAGTCCATTTCCTAGTCTGGTGAGAAACTAGTGGTGCTTCTCCTAAACGAGGAGTCATAGAAGAACCCCAGTCACAAGCTGCTGGTAAGAATATCTGAATGAAGTGCTGAAGATGACCCAACTTTCAGCAAGATCGGCACACCATTGTGTCTCTTGGGAATTGTGGCCTCATATTCCTGCTCCTCCGGCACTGGTAGGACACCCCTAGCTACTAGAAGATGTGTCTTGCCTCCTTGGATCACCACACAAAGACTCCCTTCGACACATCCTTCTTTCAGGAGGAGGGATAATAAATCCATATGTCGAGCTGCCCTGACTCACAACATCAGAATCTCTTGGATTATACTTAGGGATAAGAGCATGGTTGACAAAAAAGTTATTAAGGTCGACTCAAAGATTTTCACCTCCGACCGGATTTCATACCTCATACCATCCATGAAAATACATTACAGGATTAACTGATCACCTCCAGAAATAATCATGAAACTTTGTAGCTCGGTAAAATGTGAGGCATACTCCATAAACAAAAGTTTAACCTACTGTAGACTCATAAATTCTTGGATTCGATTGACCCTCATGGTCTCATGATAGAAGTAGTCATAGAAGATACTCAGAAACTCCTCCCAACTCATGACTTGTTGGTGTCCCATCTGTGAGATCACATCCCACCACCTCTTGGAGGAATCCTGAAGCATATATGTATCGATCATGAACATCATCTATAAAGGCATCTTCAGATGCTCAAAGATCATCAGCATGGCTTCTAGACATGACTCTACAGCCTGAGGTCCTCCATACAGTGAGAAAGTGAGAGGATGGTGTGGCTGAATGACGCATGTCAATTATTCCATCAATGGGGTAGGAGGCGGTTCTCCTTTAAAGGTCTGCAAAATCCCCATAAAATATTCCGTGAACTATGCATCATCACATGATTCTAGTATAACAGTTGGTGCCACTACTGGCACAACAGGAGGGTAGACATGCAGTCCCTGATCAGCCATATTTGGTGTCCGGTCAGTACCCTGCTACTGGTGTACAATAGGAAGAAGTCTCAGTGGAATGACTCTATAAGGTCAAATGCACAGCTTAGATCATGATTATCAAGGACCAAAAAAACTGAAAACATAATAAGGGAATAGTAAAAGTAAAGCATTCATATTTTACAAAACATGACTACACGGCGTGTGTTACACCTACACGGCATGTTCCCTTCAGCCATTCACATGGGTATGTAATCTTTCCTGAACTGGTCATGTAACAACCCATACACACAGTGTTTTCACCTACACTTAGCGTGTACATGAATCCTCTTACCCTACCTGTGTCCTTGTACATGACTAAGCCACACGGTTCTCCTTTGAAATAAACTACCTGGCGTGTCAGTGCCAAACACGGTGTGTACTAGACGAACCTCACCAACCCATGTTGTTAGATACACGGCTAGTTATAGGGATCACACTACACAACATGTTCTATGTGGACACGACTTGTACAATAATGGTGAACAATGTCCCGTGATGTCAGTTACATGGATGGGTAACTATGTTACACCATACGACGTGTTCTAGATGAACACAGTGTGTACTAAGATGATTTTTGACGAGTCGTGTTATTAGTGACATAACCAGTTACACGGTTCTATGACATGGTGTGTACATCCTCTAGACCGCGTGTCTTACCAAATATTCCGAACTCCATCTCCCTACCCACACATTCTGAGACACGGTTAGAGACTACATGGTGGGTACATAGAGTACATGGGGTGTACTTAAGAAAAATTGTTTCTACCAAGAAAGAAGAACACATGACATGTATTCAAAACTACACGGCGTGTATTCTAGGGTTTTCTAGACAGTATTCCTCAGAAATTACTCGGAAACACAAATAAACACTAAAATGAACATTGTAAGTGCCAAATTACGATTTTTGAGGGCCCATACTCTCCACGAATCAAAGCTCAACATCCTATAAATGATATAAAAAAGATATTTAATCCAATGATCTACCAAATTCCAATTCATGAGGGACCATAACACCTCAATAACAAATTTTTGGCATTCATTCAAAAAAATCCTTACACAAAGAAAGACCCTATCAGACAGTGGGAATTCTATCAAAGCATCTTTCACCACAACAAGCATACCTAGGACCAGATCTATCACAACAACATGAAATTGCTAATGGACCCAAAATGGCATGACACGAATGCATGAAATTTGATTCCTAACACATGATTATTTGATGCATGAGATGGAATACCCTCATATCATTGGGTTTCAATAGAAATAGAACATCAATAACATCATCTGTAATAGCAAAAAACATGTGAATCACTCAGGGTGAAATCAAATCAACTGTAATAATTTGAAAACCAAAAAAAAATCAATAATGAGGTAGATTAGATTTTCCTTTTACACAGGTTATATATTCCCAGGAATAACTTATTACTATATACCTATTCCTTCCTATCCTAGGCTATAGGCTTCAAACAGTAAGTGAAGAAGAAAATAATTCCTCTGATACCACTTTGTAACATCCTGGTTCTAGAATCCACCTAGAGGCACCCCGTACCCGGTTAGTCACATGGCCTCAAGCGCATTTCCATGAATGTGAGATGCTTCCTACTAGTAGCAAGGGCCTTTGGTGTGATAGTGGGGAAATTCTGCCCTTATTGGAAGAGTAACGTTGCAGGAGAAAGCAATAGAAAAAGTTGATACAAGAATAATCCATATAAAAGTAAACACCAGAATACTGGAAATTAATAAATTGGTGCACACATATATATATATGAATGATGCATGATTCATATGTCTATGAAAGCATCCAAACAATTCACAATTCAGGAATACAACAATAATAAACCCAAGTACCAAAGAAAGCAATGTAAAAAACTTCTTCGCATCACAAGCCATAGATGGGTCCATGCTCTCCAGCTCTATATCAAATCAAGTACCTGAAGTAGAAGGGTGATTTACCTTATCTATATTGGAATCAATATAATCAGTTTGGGCCAAAAAAACATGGACCAAATAGGGTGTGAGACTAAATCTCAGTAGGCCACCCCCATGATATATGTGCCTAACATTCAGGTAATATATTGCAGGTAGCAAAAAAATAAATGTAGAAAATAATGATGTGCCCATGGTAAAAAATTCACTATTTAATTGCATTCAATATCATGTATCAAGCAATAGCTAAAAAATAAGGTAATCACAAACATGTAACCCTCTATAGTGTACTCACAGCCTATCCCATATGGTCATACCTAGCAACAAAATCAACCCACTGGGCAGTACACTCAGTCTAACCCCTTTGGTTCAGCTTAAGCTTAGACTCTCTGAGGAAGCACTCGTCATCAATTCCACTTATAGTTGTGTATCATTAACTAAAGGCACTCTGGGGAATCAATAAACATCTAATCCCCATGTGTCCTACGTCAAGGATCTATAATCACTACAGGGAATCTCTTACGTCAGTTCCCCCTAAGGTCTTGCATCGTAAGTAAAACTGACACACTGGATAAGACCTTACGTCCATTCTCCCAATGTTCTATACACTAGGTTCCCATGGCCCTGTGTATGTAAAGCAAGTATAGCAGTGCAAATCGGCTAAAGTAAGCCTCATGAACTAATTGTCTAGTTTTCTACAACATAACAGCATGTAAGGATGCAAACACCTAATTCTACTATACTAGGAATGGAAGGTAAACAACAAACTAACAGTCAACCTAGACCGAAAGGTCAAAAGTGGCATTCATGCATGTACAAGAACTTCCAAATCATAGCAATTAACCCTATTCACATCAATTATCATCAAATCATGCATACAATCATAGAAGTCAAACAATCGAGTTAAAAAAGTATACAGGCAATACCCCATTCATCGGTATTGGAAGGTTTTGAACATATAACTCAAGTACATTCAATAGAAAGGCACAAACCACTTACCTCATTGTAGGAAGATCGCTATACGTGAATCCCAATCCATTAATCGCACAAGAACACGGTAGATCTACACAAACGTTCAAAACGTTCATCCAGGGATAACTTGAGAAAGAAGTGGAATCATGAAACGAAGCTCCAGCAGAAGAAAGGGCTTACCAAGGAGATTACAACAAAATAAACAGTGTTTGATTCAGATAACAGATGCTTGATCGAGGGCTCAATGAAGATATATGTTGTTCGGATGCTCTCGGTCGAGTTCCGTGGAGAAGAATATGTTTCTTTCGATTAGACCTCACCCCGGTCCATTAAATGAAAAAATGAAAATACACAGTGTATACATTGGAAGTACACGGCATGTACTTTCCATTTCTGTACTCCACTTTAGGTGTCCTCCATCTCAACCCCACATTGTAATGTTCATGGCTGCTACACAGCCAGAACACGGCTACCCACGGTAGTAGAGTAGACAGAATGTTATCAAAAAGTCTAGAACATGTACTTCGAAAATATTAAAAAATTCTTCTTTTTCTAAAAAAACGACCAGAATAGGAAAATATATATGAAAAAGAGGATATGGGTTATTACACCATATGTGAATAGGATTATAAGAGTATTATGAGTTGTGTTAGCAAACTTTCACTCATTAATGGATACCTTCGAAGAAGAAGTATGTGAAATATAGATTAATGAATAAGATGTAAACTATTGTTATCAATGATTTGTATAATCAAAAATCATCTAGGGAAGATATAAATTTTATTTTATTTTATCCACGCAATATATGTTTTATTGGTGATCATAGGAAAAAGGGGTTGAAAGACAATGCAAAAAATAAATAATGAATACATTCTAGATTTCAACCAGAAAGGATCATTGAAAATGTTTCATATATAGTGAATGGATTTATTTATCCATTCAAATATATTTTTATGTTGTAGATAACCATTATTATGATTATAGAGAAATCCTTATCCATATTATTAAGTTAACTTATTATGATAAGAAATAGATGAATAAAAACAGGTAATTTATTTGAATAATGAAGAGAAAGGGATGATATAATGATTAGATGTCACTCATAATGTTATGGAAGTAGTTTGGACCCTAAAAACATGAGTCTGGGGGGGTGAATCAAAGTGCCACTAGTTTTAAACTTTTTTTGTGTGTTATCTACATTGATTTAGATTTTATCCCATATTTGATGGAATCAGTATTCAAACAATCCCATATAATGTAACCACTACATGCACCATGCCCATGAAAAAATTCAAATACAGTGGGATATACATTGTTCAAGCAATTGGGATATTATGGTGAGAAGAAACTAACAACGAGTATGTGTTACATAGAATCAATAATAACTCAAAACTATATTACAAGGTTTTGGAAAGTCACACTAACAATCAGAGGATCAAAACATCTTCTTCTACACACACTGATTTGGTGAGTGTTAGGTTCTCTTCATGATATGCTTGAAATCATGCATCAATATCAACATAAACTTGATCATTGATCTTAAAAAATGTTTAAATAATTCCTTATTGGACCATTAATGATATAAACTCCTTATAGTTGTGACTGTGGACTATTTCCATAGATAAAAAATAGAACCACTTCATTTCTTCTTATTTTTAAAATGTGTCATTTTTTACTCCGAAATCTAGACGAGGGGCCCCTTCAAGTAGATGAAAGAGCTCCAATGGATGCCAAGATGATGAAAAGGATATCTTGGGGCCTGGGGGTTGGGAATGCACAATATAGAAAAAGCACGCTCAAGCGGCATTCAGCATGGAAACCATTTCGCTGGCCTTCGCTTTGGATCCCAAAACATTTACCTTCGTGACCGACCCCTCCGGTCCAACTTACGGGCTGAAGTCAACATCAAAAAGTCTTTTCCACGCACTGTCCTATTTCTGAAATAAAGGCGCGATGAAATTCCATTTACGCACATGCCCGTTTTGTGCCGAACGTCCCCACAAACCGCGGTTGCGTGGTCGGGCCCGGTTACGCACCGAATGCGGCAAAGAACAACTATTTTTATGTCAGCTACTCTGGCCCCCGCTTCCGTGCCCAAGGAATCATCAAAAGGGGATTTCCATTGCTGAGACTGGTTCTGTGCCCCAAGTGACATCGTCCATTGTTTTTGACCAGGTCCCATGCATGATGGTCCCTTGCAGACTTGTAACATGCGCAACACTCTGAGGGCTCTGACTATAAAACAGTCTCCTCTCTCTTCGGGGATGGTTACCGTAGATGAAGCGGATCTCTGCTGTGTGAAAACCACATCTTCAGCTACTGGGTGAAAAACCATGGCCATCAGGTAATGATTTTTGTGTGATAGTTTGGAGGATCCTTTAGAAGGTCCCCCTAATCATCCTAAATTTTCAATTTTATTGGTGCGCAAGGGTCACATCTTGCATGCGGCCCCATCTGGGATATGCATTCTTGCATGCCACCCATTTGACGTGCTCTCAAGCCAGCATCATGCGTGCATCTAGTCAAGTTGTGCACACATGACATATTTTCCACAAAGCAGATACATCTTGCACTCCACACATCCCACTTGTGCACCAACCGTCTGACATGTGTGCAAGCCTACTTCTTGCATGCATCCAGTCCAACTTGTGCGCCAACCCTTCCTTTTGCATGAAATATTCCTATTTTACAAAGGTCCATTCTCTAACCTATGTTTCATGTGTTACCCTCTCCTTGAGGCACCTTTTTGAAACCAACCTTATGCATGATTCACTTGCGTAATGCATTCATTCATAGTGTGGCCCATCATGTTTGGACGAAGTAATTTCAAAGACCCATGGAAGATACTTCCCGTTGAGTTGCTTCGCCACATGCTTCTTCACATAGGAATGATAACAGATATTTATTCATCACATAATCATGCTAACATGAACCACTCAATGGTTCTATCCATAAGAGCCCCTAGCCTTGACATTGCCCATCCCATCTCTGCACCAAGGTGCAGAGGGTACCGGTAATATAAGTCCTAGTCATTCGGAGAGAACCTGCATTGGCCGAGTTGCGGGACGTTAAACTACCAAGAACCATCGTCCATAGCCCATTATGTTAATCTATGACCTCACCCCGTGCCTCGCACATAGAGTGCCCCCCACATTGGATATTCCTCCCACCCACTAGTCTCCATTATAGTGAGATCATTACTGTCATAGAAGGAGATCATCTTTATCGGAGTGACTTATTTCTGTTGGGAAAGGGAAACCATCTCAGTCTAATCCTCTATCCTTTTATGTAGGAGGAAACATCCCCACTCCTCATTTCTTATTAGGTTCCAAGGAACTAGGGGTATGGATGAAAAAACCCTCCTTTTTCGATTCCAAATCTCTCTCCCGCATGGCTTTGTCGCAACAGGGTGTCCAGCCCAAATTAAGTCCCAACTTCTCTTGGCTGTTAACCACGCATAAGCCCATGTTTTCTCATTGGGATCCTAATTATGTGTATTCCCCACTTCACCTCCCACAGACTCACCTTTCACGATATTATCATCAGGTACTTTCTACCTCTTGTTTCTCACACCGAGCATGACTCGCATGCGATAAGAGCAAGTACAGACCATGACATATTCCATGGACAACCTAGAGTTTAATCACCATACCACATGATCTATAAGGTCATTGATCCTTTCTAAGGCAGGGTACGAAGGAATCCATTATGAGGTTCATGCCCACCTCCATCCATTAGTCCCTACCATCTTTACATCGGTGCCCCACGCCCCCATAACCCGAACTACAAGGACATTGATTCTTACTAAGGCAGGGTATGTAAGAAGCCTCAATGAGGTTCATGCCCACCATCCACCTGGACCCCAGGTCCCCATTCACGTCAGATCACCGACTCATACACTATACCTGAACTATGTGGACATTGATCATGGCCAAGGCAGGGTACGTAGGAAGCCTTTCAGAGGATCAAGGCCAACGACCAATGGTACCAGTCACATCATGTTAGTGCACCATTGTCCTGCAAGTAATTAAACTGTATTCCATATTATTTCCCATTCAACAGAAAGCTGTTGTCACTCCATTCAGCGGTAAGCAGTTTTCAGCCTCTTTTAGCAGCAAGCCATTGTCACTCCATTCCAGGGTAAGCCGTTGCCAGCCTATTTTAGCGTTAGGCCACAGTCACTTCATCAAGCGGTAAGACATTTTCAAGATGAACTAAATTCAACGAACTATGCGGACCATGATTCCCTATCATGGGGATACGTAGGAATTCTCTTCAAGGATCAATCCCCACTTCATTTTCACCCTTGCAATGGTCCTATTTCATTTCCCCTCCACTTATTTCATCCACCCATTAAACATCCTAATTCTTATCTAGGCCGCCACATCCTGGGGAAATCATGCCATCTCATTCCCCATTCCCATAAATAGTGACTGGGAATTCAACCATAAGTTGGCCTCAACATCGGTGTTCCCTCCAAGGGTTGCACCCATCTGATCTAATATAGTCAGTTTTCTGATCAGGGTGTTCAGTATCCACTGGACGTTAGAATTGAGGAATACCATGTGTTAAACATGGGAAGCTGAGGAAAACCTCAGATACATGTCCATGGAATTTTATTCCCCATGTTCGATGTGGGATTCCTCGGGCTTCCACACCCCCGAGAAGCCCTATAATAAGGGACATAAGACAGAAGTACCATTGTCCCAGCACCTAGACACGCCAGTGATGCCCAACGTGACTACTCACCTGACAGAAGGTTTCTTCCCTGACCAGACCCCTTAGAATGTCCTGACAGAATCTATGTAATTAACTGGTTTCAATGATGATATGTTTGTAGGAAGAGTTTCCCAAACAATGTATTAAATCATTAAGGGAGACCCGGACTAGGTGACGAGTTCTGAGTAAGAATCCAAGTAAGGAAGAACTGAAATCCCATCATCTAGTTTCAATCACGGAGAAAACGTCCTTGAAAAATTTATGGATGCTACTGGCCATTGGAAAGCGGGAATGCGGGGAAACAAACCGCACCTTTCACCCTCCATATAGGGATGCACGATTATTGGGGGAAGCGTCGGAAATAGAAGTAATGAACCGGACGTGAAATTCTTCTCCTCAAAATGGAGATTAGTAGCCCTGGAAGAATTAATGTATTATCATCTTACCGAATCCAATTATCCGGCTCCTAGTCCCACTATGAAAATATCAGACCTAGCGTGATCCTCCCTAGATGTTAGGGCAGTAGAATGTTGGAAATCTCATTCTATGACATTGTCAGCATGGATCCTTATTACCTGCCATGGAATACTGGATGGTGATGGGGCCTTCATCGTCGATTCCCTTTTCATTCAGTACTTATTAGTTAATCTCCCTGATTTTCATGAATGAATTTGCTACTCCAGGGACGCGATCACCACCTACCCATCAACGAAGGGGTAGGGGCAGTGCCAACACGACCATACCACATAGTTTCACCAATGCCATGATGTCCTCTACATTTACGACAAGGGGGAGTCCACGCCCCTTCTCCCCATCTGAGGTCATTCAATGGAGGTTAAACAGTGACCCCGTGCTCCATTACGAGGAGGAGGGAAAAAACATGACCCGGGATATGGCACTCCTGGATATAGAGGCGTCAGTGCCATGCTGCCAATGCCTACCCTGAGGGCCATGCAGGGAGACCTTCTCCCCACGATGACATATAACCAGTTCAAGAGACTCTCCCTCGAACACTTTGACGAATCCCTTCCTTACACTGACGAGGTAGGTGATGTTCGGCCCTGCCCGATCAAAGTCCCATTCTAGGGGCTCTCAGCAAGGGCTCTGACCTTCCCGCATCAGCGCCACTACCCTGTCATGCTGGATGAGGAGAAGATAAGCTACGTACATGCACCAATAGCCCCAACTTGTCTGACCCTATGCTAGGGTCGGGCCCAAGCTGAGGAGGATGGTCGCAAAGTGGCATTAACGTCGACGGCTACTGTGGCATGTGCCACCAACGACACATATCATCAGTTCCATACTTACACTGAGTAGGGGAACCTATAATCTCGACCAGGATCGAGTCCCCAACCACCCCAAGGATTGGCTGGGTCGACTGTCTTGGTCGTCGACATGAGCAGTGGTCACCGCGAGCTGACCCGCAGTGAAGTCACCCAGTACAGAGGTCCTCCCCATATAACTACCACTGAGAGCATGGGCCTTACCCACATAGAGGCTAATCCTGGAGGTCCTCCCTATGTCATCCTCAATCTGGATGAGGGATTCCCCTGTAATGGTGATACTCCATATGGAAGCCTATCTTGTTCCCATTACACTGGGTATGGAGTCATTAATCATGCCCCCTACTGATGGTGTAGGGACATTACACGTCTAGTCTCCCCTCTACATGGGGATCTACCCCATGTCCTCTAAGAAGATGGAAAACGTCTTCATCACCTCATAAAGTAGTGGGGTGAAGGACAACCTTACTCCACCCACACCCGACATGGAGGTTATACCCATGTTCATCTAGACAAGTTCAAGGAACCTCCCCATACTGAGCTCGCTAGCAAAAACAAGCATGGAATTCCCCCATGCTTCTACTAATTCCTACGGAGGACTTTCCCGCACTAGTGCTACCCATGGAGGTCCTCCCCATGTCACCATTGATATTTTTCCTGGTGCTCCTCACACCCTAGATTTCTCAGGTGGAAACCCTCTCCACCCTAGCACCAGTGCAGCTGAAGGACCTCATGTCAGAAATATTCCCTGTCCTGAAGATCCATCTAGGTGAAGTAGAGTGGGTCTCCATGGACATAAGAATAATTTTGTGAAGATATGGACATAGATCAAACCATCTGGATTCTCATAATCTTAGGAAGAGTAAGACTCATCCCAGTAAACCTCCAATCCCTCATTCGAGTCAAGGTCTGGGAAAGAGCAAGGCGCATTAGCCTAATACTGTAGGAATGCGAGTTCAATCGGATTCCCACCTCCCTACATAAGTATATCTAGGATGATGAATGTCTGGAAACCCCCTAGGTTACTATCATGCAATAGTCAACATCATCACCAGAAGCACCATATACCATGATATGTGATCACATAGAACTATTCTGGTGATCGATGGTGCGCGAGCAGAAGCAAGACCTATCTCTAGTAGCCCTAGCCCCTAAGATAGTTACTTCAGCTGTGAGCCCATATTATCGCGATGTGGAGGCCAAGTCGCTACACTCTTCATAGGATAGCCTGAGATTCAGCGGCAAGTTAGCCCGTTCGCCACACACTCTACCATCCAGCCTCTAGTCCTAGTGGTCTGCCTCAGTGCCGTTGTCGATTCCTCAACCACCCCCATCGACGAATGGAGAAATCAAAGGCAAGACCCTGAATCTAAGCTGAGGAGCTTATGGAACATCCTTTCAGAGGACCACTTCCCCAAGAATTTCTGAGATTTGGTAGCACTGAATTTCTAAATACCATAATCTATCACCCCAGAGGATGTTGGGTGTTTCTGCCACACCCTCTAGGCGATGCACATTCTCCATCATCATCAGTTAGTGGTTTACTAGAGGTGCTAATCACATTTCAATTTAATTGGTGAGCAATGTCATCTAGTCCATCATGCTGCGCTCCCTATGGTCCAATGCCCCGAGTTACAAGGCCATCTTAATGTCCTCCAAGAGCCATGTGTTTAGTGTTTCAAGATACATATCATGATCATCAAATAGGATTCCCTCACATGAAATTACGGGGCTGGTGGAAATATGCTTCCCTCCTCTTCAGTCACATCCAGTGGTAGCCCAACTTGATAGGCGATATGGGGGACATGACCTACGGAAGGGTCACAGTCAACATGGCTGACATAGTGGACGAAAAGGATGAGATATAGATTCTTGATGGAGACTTAACCATAGAGTGAGAACCACCACTATTGGACAGAACGAGAAGTATTACTCATCAGTAGAGGAACTTAAATGGTCTCCCTGTGGCCACCGAGGCATTGGTACTCAGTAGGAATTCTGAAAGGAGTAGAGAGCATGTCAGAGCTTCCAAACACTCTGAACTGTCTGCCTCAGTGTAGAAGATGGAGGAGGACCTTGAGAAGGCCACGCTGCAGCAACAACATGTTGAGCAAAAGAAGTTGGTCGAAGAACTTATCACTGATCGTGTTGTGGAGTGATGGCCTGACTAAGACAATCCAAGGCTGGTACAACAGGGTTACGAAAAAATAATCATTGACGAGAAACCACTAGGAAACATTGAACATGCTACACCAATCGATAGGGTTGATGTTGGAGTACATGACAAGAGAGCATGACATATCTCACCCAACCCTCCAGAACATTGTGTTAAACTAAGGAACCTAGCTTGGGTTTCCCCAGCTGCCCTGCAGGTCGCCCCACTAGCCGCTCCACGAGCCGCTGAGCCACCTTACCGCGTTGAAGAACCCGCCAATGCACTCATGGTTAGATATTCCTATCAAGACATAGACCCCCATCCATATGATCCATTTTCAGCACTCATTTCTCACCTAGAGGCGTTAGAAATGTGACAGGAAGTGATCCTATCTGATGGCATGCAATATCTGTCATGGGTGGATGTTATGCCGACACCTCCAGGTTTCAGGAATCCCATAACATCCCATTTTAATGGTATGGGGGACACACCATAGCATCTGACCCACTTCAACTGAAGGTTTGGGACCATGTTAGGGACTCCAGTGCAGTAGGAGGCTTCCATGCTCTGATGTTTTGTTTAGACATTGGAGGGGCCAACATTCATCTGGTACTGCCAGCTCCCCATTGGATCTGTAACCAGCTGGTAGGACCATTGAAGACAATTAATCTACCTGTTTAGCTCCACCACATGGATAACTAGTATCACCGACCTCTTCAAGTGAAATCAAAGTCCTGATTAGTGTGTTGCAGACTTTATCGCTTGGTGGAAAGGGCTCACATACTCCCTTGACATGCCACATACTCATGAGAAATTACTGTCGATGTGCATAGGGAATGTCAAGATGGAGCTGGTTCCCTCTATTATCACCCAGAACTACCTTGGAGGGTTTCGTTACTTCTCTGATAAGGCACAGTGCTTGGTGGAATCTCTACAGTAGGTCGTCCATGCATGTCCATTACCTCCAGCAATTCCCGTGAGAAGGGCAGTCAGAGCTGAGCCCACAAAGGTGGCCCAAACAGAGGCTCCTTGATAGCTAGAATTATTACCAGTGGAACTGCCTCCGCTTCTTCAGAGCCCCCCCCCCCCATCATAGGAACAATCCCCATCCTAGATGTTTCTGGACCAGAATCGACAGATTCACCCACGTAATGCACTGCTACCGCTGAGGCGAGACAATCAGGGTCTGCCCCCTCGACAGACTCCTCCAGCTCCTTGTTAGTGCCCGGCCCCAAGGGCCCCTTTCCCAGACCAGAGATACAAAACCTACTCATTCAATGAATATAAGGTTCCATGATATTATAGAAGTTCCTCTGAATAAGGGATCGTGCATTTTCCTTAGTGTAGAAGGCCAGAGGAGGCGAACCTCATTGATCGCCCCAACTACTGCCTCTATTATCGGATCCTGGGGCACACCATCATGTAGCGCTTTGTGATTAAGGACTGGCTTCAAGAATAGGGTGATAGAAACATTTTAAGGCTAGGCCCAAACCCGGCACAAGTGTCGGGTGTCTTCATAAGGCTGGATAGAGAATGCGATGACGATGGCGAATGGCAGCAGGTTTCCAACTGTGGGTCCCAGAAGTATGATGACTAGATGGATCACAAAATAGTTTCCCATGCCCATGGTATCATCCGTGCAGACCTGAATCATTCAGAGCCTTCAAAAGCCACATCCACCACTTCTGCATCATCATCTCTGTTGACCTCTTCCTAGAAGAACATGCGTCGACGGTGCATGGGAAAGAAATGTGGCCCACCGATGCCATCGTCGTCCCGCACTCTCGACGACTTCAAGCCCCATGAGATAGGGATTCCACCAAAAATCCACCCATTAGTGGATGACTCATTATGGGATAGTCAAGGGTATTCTTCGATGAACACCATGGAGTAGGTAAACCCCTATATGACTCCAGACGACAGGGAGCGCCAGGGGAACCTCCCAAAAAATCCCCAGAAGAAACAAACATCAGCAGAGTCGCGACCATATGGCTCATCGAGGCACATTAGTTTGCACCTATAGCTATGACATGCATGCCACCAGGACAAGACAGTTGGCCCAACATAGAGCTCATGACTCGCAGCCTCTTTATCTGGTGTCCTCGGGCCTGCCTGTACCACCGTTTATGCTATTGGATAAGGCAGTGCCACTTCGACCATACCGCGACCAGCATCTCCCTACAATGGGCTGGTCTTAGTAATTTGGACCTTATCTGGTAGCTAATATCCTAGATTTGACTAGTGAATAGAGGGACTTTCCCGGCACCAGCCATCCGATAGTTTAGACGGAAGGGCCCGCCATGCCTCTTATCACAGAGCAGCCTCCTTCAAGCATTTTTTCACACCTGGTGCGGAAATATGAGGTCCTCAGGCACCATGACAGCATCCCAGCAAGACTTTACATCCTTGAGGCCCTTATCCTATTATCAGTTATGTGTGAGGCCCTCACAAAAGCTTTATGAATCCCCCTCCATTTTGAGACATAGGTAGTAGCTGCATAAACCTTTAAAGATGAAGTGGTAGAGAACGTAGAATGTCAGGACATAAATTAATATTCTAGAGAAGATTAAGGCTCTCACATATAGTGTCACATCCAACCACTGTACATCACTATCCAATTTAATGGTATGGAGGTTCACCACTGTCTTGTTAACACCATCTCTGGGATTAACCTTATCCCTACATGGACACTGCAGAAGCTGGGGTTATCTTAAGATGACCTGACTCCCTCTGATTTTAAAATATAGGGATATGATAGGACAGAGGAGACCTCAGTCGGTAAGATCCATTTGAAGACCTTGTTTGGTGGCCTAGTTGTCAGCACCAATTTTATGTTTGTCTCCTAGGACACTGCATACAATGCATTGATGGGTATACCATGGCTCCACCTGCACACGGTGGTCCCCTCATAATATCACCAATGAATCATGTACTCCATTAATTGTCTAGTAGGTGTACCCCAAGGTGATGCATATTCATTCTCCGATTGTGAAGCTTGGTACCTGGATGCCCACTATTACGAGAGAAAGTATAAGCAGATTCAGGCCAGTGAGGTCAAACGCGTCACTGTTGTAACTGACCACTGGGCAGATCTGGATGATGCCTATGTTTTCCTAATCCATCGATTGGAGGCCACAACCCTCAACATTGGGAAATGATTTTTTGACTATGGTATAAGATGGAATTAAATTCCCAAGTTTATGTGACGATGGAAAATCACCTTGTACTCCTACACAAATCAGGATCAGGTGATCCCGGAGCCTTCTACCCCCATACGATATCGTGATGTCTGCCCAATGGAAATAACAGTACGTCATACGTGTTTGTTTCAATAGGATGGAATTCACTGGCTCATGAAGTCTCACCACTATTGCTTTGATATCATCAAGAGTGGCCCCTTGGGCCAATTACCAGATGGTTTGGGTTGACAACATTCATTGCTATGGTTTCAGCAGAACCAGAATATCCCGATGTAGTGACCACTACTGCTCATACTGGTACCAGCCTGCCATCGGGATCTACTGACCTAGAGGAAGCTCCTACCACTGGGTATCCCTCTGTTATTTATGATGTGGATCTAGAGGATAATTACACCGCCTTTGAAGGGGGTGTCTCTGCTACGGTTGATGAACTGGTACAGGTGAACCTCAGTAGTGAGGTGGACTTGAGAACCACATTGATCAGTGTCATCGTGCCTCTCGAGGAGCAGCAGTGGTACATAGACTTCATGAAACAACACCGTGACATGTTTTCCTGCAGTTAAAACAAGATACTAGGACTACATCCTTTGATAGCTATCCACCACCTCAGTCTCCCAACTAATCATCACAGGTTCAAACAGCCTCCCAGGATGATTCACCCTTCCTGTGGTGCTATTTTTGAGGTCAATGATGACAAGATTATCATAGCCAACATCATCAAGGACGTCTGATACCTGATGTGGCTAGACAACTTTGTTCCAGTTAGGAATAAGAATGGACAGATCACAGTCTGCATCGACTTCCGAGATCTCAATCATCATTTTCCAATGGATTATTTTCCCCTTCCTATGGTATAATTGTTTTTTATGATACATCTAGGTTCCAAGACCTCTCCTTCATGGATGGTTACTCCGGATACAACTAGATCCGAAAGGATCCCAAGGATGTGGAGTCCATAGCTTTCAGGGTGCCACAAGGTAAATTTTGTTACCAGATCATTCCCATCGGCTTAATGAATGCAGATACCACCCATCAGTGAGAAATGAAACTCATATTCAAGACAATCCATGGGACATTGGTGGAAGGCTATGTGGTTGATCTGGTGGTCAAATATCGCCAGCACTAGTACTATCTCAAGGACCTTGAGAAAGTGTTCAGCATCCTCTGTTCCTGCCACCTGAAGATGAACCCACTGAATTGTTCCTTCGGGGTCACCTCTAGGATGTTCCTTGGCTTTGTTGTCATGTACTAAGGCATTGCGATCAACCCAAAGAAGATCAAGGCCATCAGCCAGATTCCTCCCCTGAACAATTTTCCGGAGCTTCGAGGTTTCGAAGGCCCCTTAGCCTATATAAGCCTATTCATTGTGATTCTGGACGGCTAGTGTAAGCGCTTTTCTCAGTTCATGAAGAAGGATCTGCCTACGAATAGGATGAAGAGCGATAAACTGTGTTCGAGGAAATCAAGTAGTACTTGCTCCAGCCTCTTTTCCAGATGCCACCCGTCTCGAAAAAACCACTAATCCTATACATGAAATTCCTAAAATGATCTCTTGGCACCCTCCTCGCCTAGATGAATAATGAGGGGACATGAAATAGCCTCTACTACCTCAGAACCATGCTCCTCGATATGGTGACTAGATGCTCCCCCATCGGGAAAAGTAGTCTTGCACTTGTATTTTCCCTATAGAAGTTGGTAAATTACCTTCAACACCACAAGGTACAGTTGGTGTCTTAGGTAGACCCACATAAGTACATTCTGAACCGCCCCATATTGACCAGCCATCTAGCATGGTGGGCAGCAATCCTCCAGCAGTTTGAAATCAGGGTCATGCTTCAGAAGTCTATCAAGGGAAAAGCATTATCATATTTTCTTACTGCCTATACAACCCATGTATAATAGTCCCTGGACATGGATTTTCTAGATAAAGCAATCCTCTCAGTAGATCATGCCATCTCGAGTTGGTAGATGCACTTTGATGGCGCCTCCCAAAGCCCCACCGACAGGAGGCTCAATAATCCCAGAATCAACATATTAGGCCTGGGTATTGTCTTGATCACCCCGACGCAAGCCATTCTGACATACTCATTCCTGCTGTCAGAAGGCTCCAACAACAATGAGGCTGAGTATCAGGCTCTTATTACTAGCCAGAAGCTGTCCCTTGAGATCAATGTACCCTATTTGTATGTGAAAGGTTATTCTGAACAAGTCATCATGTAAATAAACCGTGACTACGTCATTAGAAAGCTAGAGTGCATACCATTATCGGAGCACAGTCTTTAGTAAATGGCCTAGTTTACATTTCAACTCGATGACACTCATGTCCCTCAATCTAAGAATGGTGTAGTTGATGCCTTGGCTGGCCTGACTGCATCACTTATAGAACCCGAGATGTATGATCTGATTATACATGTGGCACACCGGAGAGTTGTTTCTCATGTCACCTCATATAATGATGATGTAATATGTGTAAGACATATTACCACAAGAGCCTCCACGTCAGGAACCCAAGGTACCTTAGATGCATCAGTTGAATTGACCCCTGACTGGAGAGCCCCATTTGTCGAGTATCTCCAAAATGGTTAGCTCCTGACTAATCAGGCTGAGCACGAGTGAATACGACATTGCATGTTGCATTTTACCCTCCATAGTGATCCTAGTCTTGAGAAGATCATCTACAATTGAGAGTTTCATGGTGTTCACCTCTATTGCATCCAAGGAGTTGATATTTCTCAGGTTATGTAGGTGGTTCATGCCGGTTCCTGTGGGGCTCACCAGACTCGGTCGAAGCTATTCCATCAAATCTGGAGACTGGGGTACATCAGTCCCTCCATGATCCATGATTACATCGAGTTATCCAAGAAATTTCATACAAGCGAAATTCATTAAAACTTCATGCATCGGCTGATGGAAACCCTCTACTCCACCAGGTAATCTTTGTCGTTTTCGGTGTGGGGACTCTATGTCATTGGACCATATCCACCAACAAAAACTCGCATGTGTAGGTTCATCCTCACCACCACGTATTTCTTTTCCAAGTGGGAAGAGGTAGTTCCACTCAAGGAGGTCAAGGCCTATTCAATCATCGACTTCGTGAGCTCCTATATCATCAACTGGTTGGGTGTCCCTCATGACATCCTCAACGATAATGGAACCAACTTTTGAGAATCCGAGATGAAGAAATTGTACGCCAAGTACTAAATCTGTTCAAACCATACCTCCTGCTACCACGTGCATGAAAATGGAAATATTGAGGCATTTAACAAACCCATCTCTAACATTCCACAAAAAATTGTTTGGTCAGAACAAGAAGAGTTGGCTGGACAACCTCCCCAACGCTCTCTGGGCTTATCGGACAATGACTCGTAATTCCACCCAGGTGACCACATATTCCCTTGTGTACGAAGTTGAGGCCATCATACCCATCGAGATCTAGCTGCCTTCATTATGCATAGTGGTCCATGACTAGCAGGTTCCCGATAAGGTAGGCAAAATTCACCTGGATGAATTGGAATCACTAGATGATAGCAGGCATCGTGCCCTGTACAATCTATAAAGGCATCAAAATAAGAAATCAAGGGTGTTCTAAAACTGAGTTTGTCTATGATCCTTCTTGAATGGTGAATTGTTATACACCCTCCGAACAACAATGATCCCTAACAAGAAACCACCCATGTTGGAGCCCAAATTTGAAGGACCTTACATAATTCACAAGGTTTACCCTAATGGTGCATACTCCCTGGTGACCATGGATGGTGATCATAGAACTCCTCCCAACAATTCCATGTTCCTCAAGAAATACATTTCCTGAGCCTACTGGTCCTACACGACATTAAATTTTTTGATCTCACATGGCCCTAAACTTCATGGTGGTCTAACATGACCATAAAATATTCAGTCCTACATGAATTTAAACTATGCATCGTCCTACATGACGTTAAACTGCATCTTAAGAACTAAGTGTGGATTAATTCCCATGCACATGGGATACGTATGAATGGTCAGACATTTTTTCTTGAGGCCACCCCCAAACACTTCTCGTTGACTTTCAACAAGGGTAATGTTCTCTCGGATGGTCCTTTCATGATATGGTGTAGAATTCCTTAGCCCCACTCATGCTAGGATTATAATGATTGCACAATATTCCCACTCACCTTTCTTCCGTACTCCTACATCGTCAACACAAGACGTTAAACTTCATGCCATTCAAGAACTACATGTGGCTTGATTTCCATCCTCATGTGATGCGTAGGAATGCTCGAACATTTCATCTGTTGGCCCAGCCCAAAGGCCAAAATCTCTACTCGTGTCAAGACACAAGTTGTGGTGCAAGATTTTTCCCCAATTCACATCGAGCGCATCTCGATTCTGCCATACATCCCACTCCATGGAGGTGTTCGCCTCTTTCATAGATGAGTAAATCTATGCTTCACTCACTCCTTTGATTGGGAATCCATCATCCTTCCCATCCAGAAGGGCCCCCGTATGGCAGGGATGCTAGGCCTAAGGTATATCCAACCCCTTCAGGCCAACACCATTGAGGATGTTAAGCAACAAATTGATAAAAGTCTTGCATTGTAAATATAGTCAGCGATCGATTCTCATTTGTTGTTTCCATCCCGGGTCACTATAGGGACGCTGTGTTTTGATCATGGTCAACATCTATCCTTCATCGTTAGATCCCCCCCATGAAGTCCCAAAGATTGACTGTAGAGGTTCATTGTTCCATGTTGTATCTCCATGGGACAAACTCTCTTTGAGCGATGATAGCTATTATACCCCTACATGGCAGGGGGGAGTCGAGTCTAGATCCTTGTTTCCCACACCGAGAAATCCTCACGTGGGCTTAGGAGCTGTGATGAGGCGGTAACTGCACAAGAGTTCATATGACTACCATCGGCCAGGATTCCCATCCTCAGGTCCCTTGGCCTTTTCGGGTCCATGGCCAATGTTCCTATTTAGGGTGGTGTGGTGTTGAGCGGATATATTTCTTCATTCACATCGGAATATTTCGCCATGACGCACATATCCCATTAGAACATACTTCCCTTCATATATAGTCCATACTGCGGGCACAAGCCCTGTCGTTCTTCACATGCCCAGTTTCAGGCCCCAGGCCCAAGTCTTAACTCTTATGGGATTTTTCATTGTGGTATGGGATTATGTCATTATTCACATTGGGCTACTCGCCGCACCATACACCTCCCTAGTTTGGGGAATCTTACCCCTTTCTTCATCCTCACTGAAAGAAATTAAACTGTGAATTGAACGGGCCTTCCCATCAAAGTCCCAGCCTCTGCCCCTTTGGAATTTTCCATCCCCCGGCCCATGTTCCTATTTAGGGTTGTATAGTGTGGTATGCGATTATGTCCTCATTCTCGTTGAGTTACTCCATGTGTTGTACACCCCCCTCGGTGTGGTATCTTACCCCTATGTGCATCATTTCAAGAACTACGTATGGCTTGATTGACATCCTCATGGGATACGTAGGACCACCCAAGCATCTTGTCTTCCGGTCCATCCTCATCAAGGCCCGATGTCACGCATTCCCCCAAAGAGAGGATAATTTGGTGTGGTATGTGATTATGTTCCCACTCTCGTCTGGTGTTGTAGTGACCATGCCCTATACCTCCTCCTCCTGATATTTTTTAATCCCCCTGTGCTATCCTCACCTTTTCAAATCAGCTGCTCACATGATGATCCCCTCGTTCCTCTTCGATGATTCACCAATGTGCCTACGGTTATTCTGGTCTAGTACCTGGATTTTCGGACTCTACTCAGACAAGATTTCACCCATTTTTAATGATTCATGATCTCCTTAACCAGGGATTCAATCACTTTTCACATCCAAAGGGACCATCGAATGGCATGGACGCTCAACCTAACACTACTGGAAAAATGATTTTTCCCAACGCTTTTATACTAATGGTTTGTAAAAATCGTTGGTATAAGTACCATTTCCCAACGGTTTGGAAAAACCGTTGGGAAAGCCAATTTGTTGGCCACCTTTCCCAACAGTTTGGCCAAACCGTTAGGAAAGGATGAATTGTGGACACCCTTTCCCAACGGTATGGCCAAACCGTTGGGATAGGCTGAATTCTGGACCACCTTTCCCAACGGTTTGGCCAAACCGTTGGGAAAGGGTAGCCTATCCCAACGGTTTGCCCAAACCGTTGGGAAAGGGTGTCCAGAATTCAGCCTTCGGCCAGAATACCCAAAAAAAAGCAAGACCTTTCCCAACGGTTTGCAAAACCATTGGGAAATGTCCTTTGATTTTTTTTGGAATCTACCTACGGAGAACATTATATAAATCAAAATTTAAAATAATTAGAACAATACATATATATATTTATGAAATTATGTTAACAAAAGTCATGTTAGGTTAGTGGTTAAGTCATTCCATTATAAACTATAGGTCCTGGGATCAAATCCTAGCGGATGTTTCTTTTTTGAAATACATATACCAACAGTTTTGAGAATCGTTGGTATAGATTTTCTAATTACTTATACCAACGGTTTTCCGAACCTTTGGTATAGACCCTCTATACCAACGGTTTTCCCAAAACCGTTGGTATTGACCTATTGTCACGGCTTACTTGCCAACGGTCCTCCAAACCGTTGGTATAGCCTATACCAATGGTTTGGGGACTTATACCAACGGTTAAAAACTGTTGGTATAGGGTATTTTTCCAGTAGTGTAAGGTCCCTCCTACCATTACTAGCCATCATCCTCATGATTTCGAGAATCAAATTGATACAAGTACCATGTTGTGAATATGTTCCATAGTTGATGCTGAATTTTTGTTCCCATTCCAGGCTAACATGATATTGATGATGTGTTTCAAACATGGTCAATAGTTATCCTCCATCATCATGCCAACCCCATTAATCCCAATGTGTCAGTTACATGAATCACACCCTTCTCCACCTCAGCATGTACAAGTAGAATTTCAAGACACTTGATAATATTACTCAGTGCGCATTCACACGATAGGATGAAAAAGTTGTGATAAGGCAATCTTTTGGGGCTCCACTGATTTCCCAATTACATGTATTTCACGTATTGTAAATACCTTATCTGCCCATGTTTCCTACACTGAGTTCAACTCACGTATCTTAGGGATTGGGTTATGGTCCGCCTTTACTTGGGATAGTCCCGCTTCTCCATGTTCCATTCCCTACGACTTTAAACTAAGATAATTTTGTAATTCCCTTTTATAGAACTACATACAGCTTTATTCCCAATCAATGGGATACGTAGGATAGTGCAAACATCTCATCTTTGGGCCTAGCTCGGTTCTGCTAATTTATCTCTTCTACTCTGCCTTTTTGGCCCCCACCATTATAGGGTCGCTCGGTGTGGCATGAATGGGATTCTGCCCTCAATCACGCAAGGTTTTCAAGAGCCACGCCACATATGCCCCTACTAGAATCTAGTCCCTTCTACCTATCATCTTACATGAAATTAAATTGTATTTTGTCCCGCATGATTTTAAAAGGAAACTTCAAGAAATACGTTTATCTTGATTCCAATCCCCATGGGATATGTAAGAACGCCCGTACATCTTGTCTTTGAGTCCAGCTCAACTGAGAGCCAGCCACTCCTACTTCCTACCCTCTTACCTCTTTTTGGCCCCTTGGCCTAAGGATAATTTCTCGGAATTTCACAAGGTGTGGCATGGGATCACGTCCTCATTCACGTCAGGTATGATTTATTTCACCGTGCACATTCCCTCATTTAGCTACCTTTCTACTACATATGTTCTGCATGACGTTAAAATTCATGGTTGGTCCCATAAGATGACCTTAAACTTAGACAATATCGTCCTGGTCGCACGATGTCAAATGGCACTGCATTGTGATGTCTTCTCTCAAGGGACATCATGTTTAGTATCAGTCAAACACCATACCATTTTTCAATTCCTTCATTTGTCTTGATTATTCTAGTGATGCCAAGACTTTCTATCCAAGTCTTACACAAAAAAGCTCCATTCACCCTAAAATAGAAACAAGACATATCAAATGTCGCTTCTGTTAGTGTGGGGGCCTGACCCACACTCCCTTTCATCCCCGACAATGGTACCTGACCATGCCACCCCTTAAGACTACATATGGCTTCATTCTCATTCTCATGAGATACGTAGGAAGGCCCGGGAACAACCCCCACGGGCCAGACTTAACTCTCGTTTTCGGTCCCTCGACCTAAAACCTTCCCTTGGAACACATTGTTTTTGAAACCTATGGTTCCCATTCATGTCGGGTTTTATAATTACCCCACCATGTGTCTCCCATGTTTCTTACTATCCATGGTCCGAGCTCTATGACCATAAACTATGACCACTCTGCATCTTTTCAGCAACACATTAAACAACACAAAATCTTCCAGAACTATATATGGATTGATTCCCATCCACATAGGATATGTAGAGACACCCAGGCATTTGGCCTTAGGTCCATCCCCAGTAATCATAAATCCTTTTCTTCCTCATTTTCGGCCACCTGGACTGACCCCTTGTGGGGAACTATGTAAATACATCTTTGCACTAAAAAATTTTATTTGCCCCACAATGAAATTGGGATGAGGCATCTCCCTCACAAGAGAGGTCCTGTCTAAAAGAAGGAATGATCCATGATCAGACTGATGCGCCCATCTAATGTGCTTCCACCACAGTGGCGTAATTTTGAGAGTGTTGGATTCAGTTCGAAAAAACAATCACTCCACATTCCACGCTTTGTGTTCCCCTTATTCAGACCCCTGTCATCTTCAACATATAAATGATCCCCCTAAAAGTATGGATACTCATCCTGTGGCTTGCCTACTTTCCTAGGACAACGTTCCAGAAGACTAATTGTCGATTTTCTGAGGGAGGCCCCGTGTTTCGAACATGTTCAGCAGTCAGCCCTTGTTTTTCGTCCCCATTTCGTGCTAATACAATATTGATACTGTGTTTTGAACATGGTTAATAGTTATATTTTTTTTTCATGCCACCCCTAAAGTGTTCTGAATCTGGGTTATTTCAATTAACACATTTCATTCACTTATGTTTGGATTTATTCCAATGCCCCTGGAATTACTCAGATCTTGCACAAGATCACACTGGGAAAAAGGTAATTTGGCTATTCTGAGAGCTTAATTCTTCAGTCTAGTCTCTCACTTCTCTTTGGAGGAATCCTAATTGCTTGTTCGAACCTCGGGTGCCCGAAGCATGGTTGTCACTTCTAAATTAGAACAAAATAATAAAGCGAGCATACAATTTTTCTCACACAGGGTATGAGCGACATGAGCTTATGAATGGATTGCTACTTATTTTTGGATTATGGTCGAATTAATTAAAGTAAACGAACAAGTAAATAAATATATCCATACACATAGTTTAAAATAAGGGATAGTAAGGAGAAAAGTTTTTATGATATTGACCAAAATAGGACACTTAGAGATTAGTATCTTGGATAAATCGCTCTGGAACTACTACCTTTTGGCATGTCCCATCCAGGATTGCATCCTACCCCCTAAGAACCTTCTCTTCATCAGCGGCCACAGGGTGCAGTTCACTGGACTTAGCCTCTTCTTGTGCCTACCGAGTTTCGAGTGTGTTCATTTGACAACCACATCCACCAGCTGCTCTTGGGTATCCACCAGTTGGGCCCTCAATTACTCCACATGTTCCGAGAAATATTCAACAAATACATCCTTCTCGTTCAACAGTTCTTCGAGTTGTTGGACTTCTTGTTCTACCTTCATGAACGCTGAAGTACTCCCTGACACTTCCTAACAATGGGCAACGTCGTAGCGTTGGCTGCTCTCCCTTATCTTCTCTTCCATGAAAATGTGGACTGTTAAATGAAGGCATTTGGCATCCACCACTCCAGCACAATGAATGTGCAGCTAGGAGTGGAGAGATCCAATTTTTTTTGCTATTCCGTTTGAGGTTGACCAAGAAAAAGATTGATAAACATCCACTTTTTGTGACCTGTCATCAGGGATTAATCAACCGCCTCCAAATCTGAATCATCTATCTCATTAGGATCCACAAGATGATAGTCGGTGAAAGCAGCGAGGAGCTCAGTAGTAGGGTCTTCTCGAGGAGTCTTCACCCTGTTAGAGACCTCAATCTCTTCAGGATAGAGTTCCATCAAGGCCGCGTTACCATCCCTCATTGCGGTCTCCATCTCACTGAGTAACAGAGTAGGATCTCTTTGAATGGTTGCTTCTACAAAGGACGACGCGGTCGATGCCCATTCCACTCTTGAAGATGTACCGGATTTTATGGTTTGTCGTTCCTCCAACCTAGCGATCTCTAAATCAGAGATCAGTATATTGATTCACTGAATTCTCCAAAAAAAGGGGGGAAACCTATGAGAATGGACATTCAGGAGCAATGTGTGGGGGTTTCCAAAGCATCTTTCATGGTGAGGAACCCTGCCACGGCAGAGTCTTTGGCACTTGTTAACTCAATTACTGGTATCAGCTCCTCTTGGAAAATGGGGATGGCTGGAGTCCCAACTCTTTGGTCATCATCACCTAGTCCATCGGAGATCAGTGACCCATTATGCCTGGTCCCAAGTACTGACACCCGAGGTTGCTCCACTTTTTCGACAGGCGTACCACCACCATAGGTGGGGAGGGCTTCCTAGGAACCCTCTCCCTCATGATCCTGTATACTACAGTGTTTGGTTGATGGATCGAGAAAAAAAAATGATGATGAAGACTAGTATTATGTTTAAACCATACCTCAAGCTGCTCCTCTAGTTCTGCATGATAGCCAAAAATTTCTCCACTCTTCTAGGAACTCTGATGGTGAATGGGAGCTCCTGATGTCCTCTCGCCACCATGAACCTTGACTTGGTCCTCCTCTTCTTTTTTTTCGTTGCCTTTTTCTTCTTCTTCTCCTCCTCTTCATTCCTCCTCTACTGTTTCATCCTCAGAAGGTAGCCTCTCTGGATCATGTGCGTGGACAAGCATTACATTCACCAAGATATGTGTCTCTTCATATTTCCCCTACCGGTATGCATACATGACCATGGATGTGATGTATGAAGGATGGCAATGAATGTTGACCTTTTACAGTATCCGAATGCGGCCTATGTCTGGTAGATTGAGCCCGATACACATCAACCTCTGCCATAACTCTTCGGCAGACATGGATTGTCATAGTGTTCTCCAAGAAGACCATATAGAAGGGAAGATATCATTGGAAGACGACATGAAGAGGAACCTGAGTTTCTTCCTTGGGTGGTCTATAGTTGGACCACGAGGATGTGTATGAGACCACCATTCCCAAGAAAGAAGAGGCACTCCTTTGGCCTATGATTCCTCTGCAGATGAAGTACCAGCCTGCACCACACTTTCCCCCCGACCCATTCTTTGCCACACTTCCCTCGTGACACCTCTCTGACCTTCTGGATCATCTAGATCTTCACTAGTTGCCTTGATGTGTCGAACGTGTTTCCAAAGAATCTCCTCATGGTACGCCCTTATCTAGTGTTCAGCATAATCTTTCGACAGTCTGGTGCTGACATCATTGGGGGGAAGAGTAATGATTTCACCCAGGCCTACTGTTGTGAACATTGGCCAAAACTGGAGGAGAATGAAGGGATACTGATCTTCCCGTAACTCTGTATAGACTTTCTTGGTCTTTAGTTTCATACAACCAAACTACCTTCCAAATCTGGTTGGCACATAGGGTTCGCAGATGACTTTGCTATCAATTCAGGCCACCAGCACACCACCCCAGATGCTATACCGGTACTCCCTCTACTCTAGAGGACCCCGTACATCATCTACCATTTGGAAAATAGGGGTTCAGAATGGGTGGAAGTCAAAATGAGTGTGGCTACCGATCTTGAGTTGGACTTCGTCATCCCTGAGGGTCAATGGGCGGATATCTGAAATGTTCTAGAGGGAGGGCCCCATACCATTTCTAGGGGGTGAATGGAATTCGAGAAGTCATACACACCACAGTGGGCTATGACCCAACCACGAAGGATCTGGAATGGCCTTTATATCCTCCTGGGCATAATTACCCTGTAAATGTGTCCTAGGATACTATAAAGCCTAGCCAATACTAGTACACCTAGGTTAACCTTGTTCTTTGCCGCCATGATCCCAACCATCATATGCATCCCTGAGTGGACTCCCATCCTTGTGTCCCTCATAGGTAACAACCAAATTCTCAAGAATGCAGCTAGGAACACAGCATATCTCACATTCGGGTCTCGAACATCATTGATTACAAATCCCCACGATCAATATTCTCTCGTCTCCAAAATCATTATATATGACCCCGCCATTCCCCTCTGAGATGTGTTAGGGCATTGCTTCCCTAGACCTAGCATTTTCACAGTAGTTTCCTTGGTTAAGAAAGGACTAAATGATCCCGAGGAGGAGAATTCCTTGAGGATGTGTTTTATTTTGAGCTCTTCTGTAGCAAGCTCTAGTAGGTTCCATGACAGAATTGAAGTGTGGGTCCTATTCCCCCATACATTCTCTGTCGGATGGAACTCATCATAATAATATCCCTCCAAGGAGATCCCTCCAATATAGTGGACATCCCACAGACTAATTCCCACCTCCCCATGATGTAGGTGAAAAGTATTGGTATCAAGAGACCAGGGACGGAACAACTCTGCTACTAAGTCTTGTCGTCAGTAGAAGAGGAATTGAGACGTCCAAATGGACTTGAAAAGCCCAATGGCCAGCATCTCTAGCCCAAATTTTCAAATTTCTATTGTACCCAGTATTCCCATGCTCATTCGTTGGTGAAGATGCTCCCGGATCTGAAATCCCACTTCTGCCAACCCGTTGTCTCAATGGTAATGTTGCTTCTAGAAGTACTCGCATAAATAGTGACGGATTCATCGTTAACTGGATAACTTCCTGGCACCGTCCTGGTATTCAGATTTAGGAAGTAGATGTTTGTATTCTGTGTCTTCCTAGAAGAATTACCATTGTTTATATTGTTGAATTATTGAAGACTATCTTCTTGGAACACCCACGACCGTTGTGCAACCGTCTCAAAACCTAGCATCAATAATTTTTCCAGATGACTGAAATTCCATAGCATTAGGTGTCCGCTAAGGACGTAGTCCTTTTAAGCTTTTGTCAACATGCCAAAAAGCATTTGATTGTCGAAATTGACCCTCCCCGCACGAAGAATTTGAGGGTTTGTGATCATTTGGTTTCTCCTTGTTGTAGCAGCTACTTCCCTCTCAGTATTGGTCTGAGGATCCTCTATTTTAAGAATTCTGAAGGGGTCTGTGCAAATGATGGAGGAATCGGCATGAAAAATGGTTGTGGCGCAAAAGATGGTTGACATGTGTAGAAAAATTCTGGACAACATGCAAAACCCGAAGTCAGTCAGAATCTTACGTACAGAAGATGACGTCTTCAACGCGTGAGAGCAATCAAGACTGTCGTGTAGAAAAAGTCAAAGTAGGACTAAGGGGGGCCCTCGGCCTATTTATAAAGCATGAATGCGGCTTCTGCACCCACACATTCCTCTTGCGCATGCCACTGTCATTTTTTAAGCCACCAAGGAATTCATTACTATTATTCGGTGTACCCTCAGAATCAAACATTCTGGTTCCTTTTAGCACCGATTCTGAGTGGGGGGGGGGGGGCGTTGATGACTAAATCTGAAGGAGGGGCACCTTCGGGCAGTTGAAAGTGATCTAATGGAATCCCAGATGAGGAGAAGACTATATGAGGGCTAGGGGGTGGGTGTGCACAAAATTGAAAAAGCAGGCGCAAGTGCCCTTCGGCGTGAAAACCGTTGCGTGGTGGCCTTTTCTTAGGCACCCAAAACTCCGCCCTCCGTGACCAGCCGCTCTAACCCCGCTTGTCCGAGGGTTTTTTTTTATATGCATTTTTTCAAAAAAAAAATTTTGAAAATACATCTAGGTTAAAAAAAATTATTTTTTTACCCCCCAAAGGCGGCACCTGGTGTGCCGCCCTTGGGGAATTTTCCGGCCAGGGCAAGGCAGCACCGGACTTAAAAAGGGGGTTTGCCCTGAAAATGGGTAATGTTTTTCCCACAGCGGTTCTGCCATTACAGCAGTCTGGATTCTGACTGATACCCTCACCTAGGACTCCCTTTTATAAGGGGGTTTGCCCTGAAAACAATACTGCATTTCCGATGTGGGATTCTGGTTCTCCTTTTCCTGCACAGTACATTCTGCGTTTCTGATGTGTGATTCTGTTTCAAGTACGCGACTTTGAAAGACTATAAAAGTTAAACTATATGACCAATACAAATGAAACATTAAACACTGATTAAACATATAAGAAATAGTTGAAAACAAAAATAATTTCATAAAAAATGTTGATACAGATTAATCTATAAGCTTTCAAAACCACCTAATTGAAACTTAAACATATTTGAAGTACGTGACTTTGAAAGCTTATAAAAGATAAATTATAAGACCAATACAAATGAAACTTTAAACATTGATTAAACATATAATAAATAGTTGAAAACAAAAATAATTTCATAAAAAATGTTCACCAAAAACAATTTATAAGCTTTCAAAACCATCAACATGAAACTTAAAAATGTTTCAAATTCCCGACTTTGAAAGACTATAAAACATAAACTATAAGACCAATAGAAATGAAACATTAAACATTGATTAAAAATATAAGAAATAGTTGAAAACAAAAAAAACTTCCTAAAAAATTTCCGTAAAAATTAATTTATAATATTTCAAAACAATCTACTTGAAACTTAAAAAAATTCATGTACCTGATATGAGTATGATGGGTGGCCTTAAATTATATTCCACTTCATAAAAATGGGTAATGTTTTTACCTCATGAGAAATCACTTACAGTGCATGGGAGGTTATCCTAAGCACTCTATGTTATATTTTTTTAGTGGTTATCCTTGACTTAGAATTGTGATTCCATGTTTTATTTTTTATTGCATTCCAATGTTGCCTTGATATTATTATATTATATAATAATTTGAGGTTTATTTTTACGAATCACATCAATTTTATATCACCTTGTTATGTCTCTCTACTCACATGTATTAATTTCATAATTTGATTATTTCTTTACAAGGATTTATAATTCACCCCTTTCTTATGTACATCCCCAGGTTATCCTATGCAGTATTATAAGATCAGTGGATTTTAAGGGCATGTTATGGAGTTTTAAATAATTTTTTTGTATTCTTATTTTAGGTTATTATTCTATGTAACTAATTACCTAAGGACACATGGAATAATTTTATTTTGTGATTATATTAAGTGTATATTTTTTGAAAGAAATCATGAAATAGGGGGCATTAAATATATGGGTTGTCATTTTTTCCTGGGTCTCATACCAATGAAAACTATTGTACTCAATTACTGTCTTCCATGGATATACAACACATTGAAGGTACCCTCACCACTATATTTTTATGATTAGGGTAATTCCAATTACATGGATGGTAACACAAGTCTTCCAAGTTCAATAAGGGTTTTTCGAGAATAAATTTACATTATTATAAGGAATGGGAAGTATTTTATGTATACATTTATCAATATATGGATACCCATGATTAATTCAGCAATAGGTTTCATAGGTAACTTTTACAAAGGTCATTATGACTCGTAGAGTGAATTGATTAGTCTTAATCAGGTGATGGGTCTGGCATATAACTATATTTCCCATCAATTCATCAGTAGATATCATATGAAAAATTTTGTTGGTATTTGGTGTATTCTTCTTCTAATAATACTAATGTGGCCTAGCGTTAAGCCTTAACAACAAGAATTTCATTTCTAGAAATATACATTCCATCAGTATGAGATAATTGATTATTTTCTTCCATGTTATCGTTTATAATCATGACCATATAATTCCCTCAATTTTAGCATATTATGACTTCATTTTTTAATTTATAATTTACATATCACTTATTCTATGTTTATGTTATGTAAGGTTCCCATATATGCTACTCAGTAATGAGCTTTTGATCACACATGTAATTTCTTCCTTACTCAGGAATCATTGAGGAGGAATATGTGATATTTTCTGGGATATGATTGAAGGGATTTTCATGATCTCATAATATGTTCATTTTGTATCTTCTATTTTAATATGTATTGTATATCTATATATGGTCTTCCCAGACTACTAAATTGTTCTTTCCATTGGGGACTCTTTTACTTTATATCAATAATGTAATATAACTATTGACTATAGGTTTATGGATTATAAGATGTTATAATTGGTATTTGAGTAACATTATTAGTAACATTTAGAAATTGATTTAGAGGAACCAATATAGATATAAATATTTCAATGAAAAACACTCAAGATTTCTAGAAAACACTCTAGAAAGATCCCATTGATATGATTTTTTTTCCAATAAGGATGAATGACTTGTTAGTAGATTAATTTGATATGTGAGGCATAATTGTGATGACTTTTGATGTGATATTATGTTAAAAAAATTGTGGAAATGGTGAAACATTGTTTACAATAATAGAAAAGGAAGTGAAGGAAATATAATATTTTATTATTTCATGAGGGATTAAAATATGTTCATGTGAGATGAATTTATATTTTACATAAATAATAATTTAGGAGATGAAATGGATAACTATTTGTTTGATTTTACTCAAAAAAATTATCCTACCACTTGCTAGCCAAGGGAAGAGTCTACCACTACCTAGGTGGGAAAGTAATTAAACCTTAGCCAAACAATAAGTGGTATGATGTGCTCCTAGATGAGAAAGGGTGGTTGTAAAAATAGAGACACATGAGAGAATAGTGGATCCATATTTTATGGTGGAGTGCCTGCAAAGAAAGTTTCCATGGTTTAGTGCTATATTGTATTATAGAGAGGACCCTAATACACACATATTCCAATTCCACAGAATGTGTTTACTTATTAAGCAGTGCCAAGATGGTTCAAAATCTGACATGTGTTCCTGAATTTTGTGTAATATTCATCCTCATTAAAATTTATGGGTAAAAATTTGAATAAAATTTCTGTATGATCAAGAATCATAATCATGATAGATTTTATTAATTCAAAAGTTTTGTTATTATCAAAATCATATTAATATGGATAAAATCATAATAAAAATACTAATATGATGTTTTTCATTCAATTATAAGTGTGGTGGAAATATAAAAACTTTTTACAAAAAAGAAATACTATTTCATACAAAACAAATAATGACTTTCAAAGCCATTAAAAGAATAATGTCTTTTAACCTTAAGAGAATCGTATTCTATAACCAAAAAATAAAGGTGTCCCTTATTTTATAATTATAAGAAAGTCTATATTCTCTTAAAAAATAAATACCTTGATATAATGAATGAAATGAATCTATCTTCCTATCCAAAAAATCCATAGATACAATGATCCGATTATCTATCAACCTAGCCCCGGTATCCCTCAAACTGATGGATCGGATTCCCTATTCATGTAGATTGTTTTGAAATATTATAAATTAATTTTTACGGAAATTTTTTAGGAAGTTTTTGTTGTTTTCAACTATTTCTTATATTTTTACTCAATGTTTAATGTTTCATTTCTATAGGTCTTATAGTTTATGTTTTATAGTCTTTCAAAGTCGGGAATTTGAAACATTTTTAAGTTTCATGTTGATGGTTTTGAAAGCTTATAAATTGTTTTTGGTGAAACTTTTTTATGAAATTATTTTTGTTTTCAACTATTTATTATATGTTTAATCAATGTTTAATGTTTCATTTGTATTGGTCTTATAATTTATCTTTTATAAGCTTTCAAAGTCACGTACTTCAAATATGTTTAAGTTTCAAGTAGGTGGTTTTGAAAGCTTATTAATTAATCCGTATCAACATTTTTTATGAAATTATTTTTTCTTTAAACTATTTCTTATATTTTTAATCAGTGTTTAATGTTTCATTTGTATTGGTCTTATAGTTTAACTTTTATAGTCTTTCAAAGTCGTGTACTTGAAATAGAATCACACATCAAAAACGCAGAATGTACTGTGCAGGAAAAGGAGAACCAGAATCCCACATCGGAAATGCAGTATTGTTTTCAGGGCAAACCCCCTTATAAAACGGAGTCCTGGGTGAGGGTATCAGTTAGAATCCAGACTGCTGTAATGGCAGAACCGCTGGATATTAAATAACAGAAAAATTCTTCTGAAAAGTTTTGTTATATATATATATATATATATATATAAAACAAAAAAAAAACAAAAAACAAAAATAAAAATTTTAAAAAAAATTATTTAGGCAAAGGCGGAACTTGGTGTGCCGCCTTTGCGGTTATTTTTTGGGTAAAGGCGGCACACCCGGTGCCGCCTTGCCCTGGCCGAAAAATTCCCCAAAGGCGGCACACCAGGTGCCGCCTTTAGGATGTAAAAAAAAATATTTTAAACCTCGTTGTATTTTTAAAATTTTTTTTTGAAAAAATGTAAAAAAAAATAACACTATTTTACACACATCACCTCCATCTTGGGTTCCACCGGACCCACATGCATGCCACCAGTTGGATGTGCGTGCAAGCCTGCTTTTTGCACGCCGCCAGTCAAACTTGTGCACCAACCATTCATTTTTCCTTCAGAATTCCTATTTTACTTCAGTCCATTCTCTAACATATGTTCCATGTGCTGCCCTCACCTTGAGGAACCTTGTTACAAACCACCCATATGTGTGATACACTCGCATAATTCGTTCATTCATAGGGTGGCCCCTCAGTTTTGCATGATGTAATTTTAAAGTCCTATGGACGATAATGCCCATCAAGATTCTTTGCCTCTTGCTCCTTCGTATAGGCACACTAATAGCTATTGCTTCTTCACATAGTCATTATAACGTGGACCCCTTAATGGTTCACTCCATAATAACACCTAGCCACAGTGTTTCCAATACCTTCTCTTCACTAATGTGTAGAGGGTACCAGAAATGTAAGTCCTAGGGGTGCTGAGAGAACCCGCATTGTCTGAGCTGCAGGACGTTAAACTTCCAAGCACCGTCGTCCTCATCACATAACGTTATACAATGACCTTGCCCTGTGCCTCGCACGTGGGGTGCCCCCACCATGGACATTCTGCCCTCCCACTGGACTCAATGGGAATGAGATCATTCCTCACATGGAATAATATCCTATTTATTGTAGTGGCGTCTTTCCACGGGGAAAGGGAATCCATATCAGTATAATACTCAATCCTTTCTTGCAGGAGGTAGAATCCCTGATGCTCCTTTGTTCTTCGGTACAACGGACTTGGGGGGATGGACATCGGTCCCCTCCATTCTTTAGTGCCAAATATCTCTCCTATTGGGATTTTTCACCACCGGGAATCTATCCTAGAGTAAGTCCCAACATCTCTAGGATGATAACCACGCATAATCCCCTATTTCCCCTTTAAGCTGCTAACTACATGTAACCCCCACTACACCTCCCATAGAAGCACCATTCGGGACATGACCATCGGGTCACTTCTACCTCTTGTTTATCTCCCCAAGCATGAATTATGTGGGCTTAGAAAAAGCAGCGACCATGACATCTTCCCTAGAAGCCTAGAGTATAAGCCTTATACCTCCCAAACTATGAGGTATTTGATCCTTGCCATGGAAGGGTATGTAGGAAGCCTCCCTGAGGTTCAATCCCACCACCATCCACTGGTCCTGACCATCTTCACGTCAGTGCACCAAGCCCCCATAACTCAAACTACGAGGTATTTGATCCTTGCCATGGAAGGGTACATAGGATTCCTTAATGAGGTTCATGCCCACCACCAACATGGACCACAGGTCCCCATACACATCGGTTCACGATTCCTGCCCCATACCTAAAATACATGGACATTGATACTTGTCAAAGAAAAGTACGTAGAAAGCCTCACTGAGGTTCATGCACAACAACAAAAGGTCCCAGCCACTTCACATCTGTCCACCCCCATCCTGCATGACATTAAACTGTATTCCAGTTTTGTTCACCATTCAACGACAAGCTGTTGTCACTCCATTCAGCAGTAATCCACTGTCTTCCTATTTCCACGGAAAGACATTGTCACTCCTTTCTGTGATCAGTCGTTGTAAGCCTATTTTTGTGGAAAACCATTGTCACTCCATCCAGTGGAATGTAGTTGTCAAGATGAACTATGTTCACTGAACTACATAGTCTTTCATTCCCTGCCACAGTGATACATAGGAAGTCTCTTCGATGCTCAAGCCCAACTTCACCGTTGACCTTGTGATGTTATTATTTCATTCCAACTCTACTTCATTCATCCACCCATCATCTATAAAGATTCTTATATGTGCCAACACATACCTATGATATCATTCCATTCCATTCCCCATTCCCCTCAACAGTGACTAGGATGTGACCCATAAGTTGGACCCAACATCAGTTTTCCCTCCAAGGGTTACACCCATATGATCCAATCTAGTAAGTTTTCTGATCAGTCTGATCCATCACCACTGGACGTTAAACTTGTGGCATAACATGTGTTATACATTGAAAGCTCAGGAAAACCTCAGATAAATTCCCATGGCATATGATCAATGTGGGATTCATTGGGCTTCTATGCCCTCGAGAAGCCCTATATTAATGGATAGAAGACAGACACACTAGTGTCCCACCGTCCAAACACACCAGTGATTCTCAACATGACTACTCTCCTGACCGAATGTTTCTGCTATGACCGGATCCCTTGGAATGTCCCGACAGAAGAACTATAATTAACTGGTGTCCATGAAGATATGACACTAGGAAGAGTTTCACGAAACACGTATTAAATCTATAACGGATACCAAGATTAGGTGATGAGTTCTGAGGAGGAATCCAAGGAAGGAAGAACCGACATCCCCTCATCCCATTTAAATCAAGGAGAAAACATCCCGGAAAAAGTGACAGATGTCTCTTGCCTTTGGAATGAAGGAATACGGGGCAAAAAAACTACTCCTTTCATCCTCCACAGACAGATTGACGCACCCTGACGAAAGTATTGAAAACAGTCGTATGAATTCATCTTCATTATTTAATAATGTTATGAAAATATGGAATACATCTCTTCTCCTCTTACCTTATGATACTATATATTAAAATTGGGTATTGATCCCAATTCCCTTCAATCATTTTCTACCGAAATATATGAGTGGTTGATCCACCCATTGAACAATGACAAATGTTGTGCATAACCCCACCCTCTTCCCGGTTTTCACGATCTTTTATAATAGTACACATATATCATTTATTTAAGTATCTTGATGTGTCTTCAATGATCCAAATTCATCACATCCTAGAACTAGGTAATTATTTCTCACAATATACATGTTAACTATTTATATATTTTTCCACTGCTACACTGGAATGACACTCAACCTATAAATTCTACATGCCCTAAATTAAATTCCAAAGAAAAATCATAAATTTCTTGTCAAAATCTATTTTTCCCCTATATTATAAAATTAATAATTTTCATATTTAATCTATTATCATCCTAAAAACTATTCCCATATAACATCAATGTAGTTTCCATGTTTTTTACTTCCTCCAATTCTCCAGGCGTGAAAATACAGTGAATATTCAATCGATATATTATTTCTGAATCTTCATTTATTATTACTAATTTATAGTAGTATAAAATATTCTCAAATCATGATAGTGAGTCTTAATATATTTCCATTGAAATCCTATACAATTTTTTTATTCAATTCAATTCATTCAAAACCATCTTAAAATTTTACAACTAGAATTCATATGACTTAGAAACATTTTAGAGGCATTAATCATTAGATTCATAATTTTATACAGTGAAAATATATTTTGTAAATTCCATTAGAATTAATATGGATAAATGATAACCTAATTCTAGATTCTATAGCACACGATATCGATGAAAAAATTTAGAATTTTCTTTTTAGGAGACTGCATTATTAATGGAAAGGTTATAGTGACTTTATAAAAATATTATAGCATAAAAGTGATCAATTCATCATTCCTTGTATTTTAATTAAATTTAGATAATTATCAGAGCTATATTTTTACCCACTCATCACCATGTTTTTATTTTTCTAACTTGTGTTATGATTTAGAAAACATAAACAATTATAATCTATAATTTTTTTATCAGTGCAACATATCAACCTCTCAAAATAAATATAAAGAATATAACATAATCATTATATTCACAAATGAACATTAAATTACAAAAAAGTCATACAATCATCAATTTATGAAAATGATTACATACACCCTTCTATAATTACAACATTTATTGGGAAAAGAGATTCTTAACACATTGAATGCACATCAATGGGAGACCGTATATATTATCAAAAAATCATACAAATAATCTCTTTGTTAAAACATCTCCTATATAAATTCCTATAACAATACGCATGTATTAATGATAATATTACTAATATAGAATCTATGACATGGATATCATGATGATTGAATGGATTTGAAATTCATGGAGGGAATGAAGCATGTAACAATACCAACACCATTTACTACTTATTTTCATTATTTATTGGTTCTGTCTTAATTAAATGAAAAAATAAAAATACTATTAAGAATAATATATGTTCATGTAAAAATAAGATGTAATTAATTAAAATTTTCATTTACAATTTTTCAAAATATGATAATACATTATTCAAACCCAATCATGGGTGTCATCACATTTTGTTGTGTATCGTAGGTGGTATCATTTCCTAGTTCATAATGAAATCGATCTATAGATATTTCAAAACATAAATAATAAGGACATGGATCACAATTATTATAGTAATTTTTTTATTTTTTAAAATTATCATATATCAGATATTTATTTGATGATTTTTTAAGGGACCCATGTATAATGTAATATATCTATTGTTTTTTCCTATCTAATATATATCATTTTGGAAATAAATTAATAAAGGGGAAATTGAAGAAGAAAATAATTTTATTAAGTATGTGATAGTGAAATGGAATGCATTATGAAAATTAAATTTTTTAAAAGGAAGATTATTCCTTGGAAGAATCTTAACTCAAAGGATGATATCTTACAAAAATATAATAATACAGGTAAAAATTAATGAAGAAATTTAAACAAAATGAATATTATGATTATAAATATTATAATTAAAATTTAAAAAATTTCAATGTGAGATTGATGTATTTTAAAATTTTTCATATTAGGTATTATATTAATGAGATATGTTCATACTGACTTTATATGTGTCAACTAATCCAAATAATTAGAAAAATAAAAATGGGGAATAATTAATATATCTATCTTGTTGATAAATTGAAAATATTATAGTATTAAATGTAAAGGATTATGAGTTATTGATGATAGATGTTGAGATCATGGGTTCATAGAAATTACACTCCCAACATGAAATGTTTTGAGATTATTATAAATCAATGTTTTTTTGAAGAAGAAAAACATGGAACATCTTAACATGATATGATATTATCTTAACCAAAAAATATCATATGAGTGTTTCAAAATAATATAGTATATAAATGTTGTATAAATTATTTTGATAATATATATATGATCATTCAACACTATATTTTACATAATTTGTTTCAATAACTATGGTATTTTAGATATCACTGAATTAATTTTTGTTACAATAGATGGAAAAAATGAGATTTTTGTTCAAATTTTTTTATAAAAAATGAGTAGATATAATTAAATATATAAATGAAGTATATGGGAATTTCACATAAAATAAAACTAAAAAACACCAAAAAAATATGTTGTTTTAACCCATAATAATTTCACATGAACATATAGACATATCTCATATAGAATTAAAAGTAATATAGCTATTGAGTGAAATTATTGTTATTCATAGTTTGGATGTATATCCATATATTACTATAAAAGTATATATATATATATAACATAATTTTATAATTTTTAATGATAATGGTGGAATAGTTGAAATATTGATGAAGCTTACACCAAAGAATCCGATGAGATAAAAAAATTTAATATATAATGAACACACCAGAATTTTTTGAAAATTTATTTGACATGTGAGGCATTTGTGGTCATTATTTTGGATTATTTTAATACAACAAATACATACGTCATTATTATAATAAATATAAGTGGGAAATAGAGTATAAATTAATTCATTGAAATAATGAAATTATATATTCCTCGGTTTATAAATATATGAATCAACATGCTTTTTTATTAAAAAATATGGAGATAATAAATATATTTCTAAGAGAGAGATCTATCAAATTGGTTAATGATATTTTTATTATAAATTATGTAACAGAATTAGGGACCCTGAGTATATGGTTAATATTTATGGCAAAAAAATTTATAATACAAGATTATTAAATGGAAAATATAAATATATCAATTCTATGATTGAGTTAGTGCTCCAAACTCTATTTGAGGAAATATAGAAGTTAAATATAAAGGGTCGTAAAAGGATTAAACAATTTGTTTTTAGATGATTCGAATAGGTTGTATATATGTACATACATAAATTATATTTTAACAAAAAATATGATGAATAAAGGAAATATTCATGATTGTAAAACTCCCTTGTAGTTTTATTGTGAATATGATTTACCACACAATAATGTTCCAAAGCATGATCCATGAGATATCTAAGGTATATGTCATGAATAGTTTGATGAGGCCTCAATGACTAAAAATCATGAAATGAAATAAATTAATATATTTTCTCAAGTATCAAATCGTATTACATTTTTGAATTTTATTAGAAATGGTTAAAATATATGACACCTTTTAAGGAAGAATATTATAATGACAATAAGTATGAAACCATTAAGAGGTTTATACATTTTTACCATTATGCAACAGATTATTTGGGATGAAAAATTAATATCATCCTTATATCCCAATAAGATTAGAATTTACAATAACAACTATATTCAAATATCAATTTTTTCCATTAATTTAAATTTAAGAAAAAAAGATTAAAAATAATTAATTATTGGATATATTTTAAAAGAAACAATATAATAATAAATTTTCATTAAAATCATAATTTTGATATTATTGAAACCAATGAAATTTAAAGGATAGTATATGATCCTCTATCTATAAAAAGATATTTTTATTTGGTTAAATCGATTTATATTTTTCTTTCTAACAAAATTTGAAATACCATTCACATGATTTTTTTTATGTATGAGTGATCTAGGTGAAGGGTTTCTAAAATATTTGGAAATTAATTCCAATATCTCTTATGAATATAAGTTTGATATGATAACATGTTGTGGTTTGTACTTTGTATAAAAATGAAATCCAAAAAAAAATCTTTATTATACACAAATTTCTATCCCATAAATAAATAGATTTAGATTTCTGATTGATATTTTTGATGAAGAATGCGTTATGATCATTCACCAATAGGTTTAAAGGTGACTATTGAATGTGGATGAATGGATTGGGAAAATAAGTGTGCCATTAAATAAAACATATTTTTGGGTGATAAAATGACATTCCATACATTTTAAATTTAAGGTAAAGAATATTCCAACTTATTTAATTTACATACATGTGTTGGAGAATGATGAATGGGGTTTTGAAGAAAATTATTAATAGAAACAAAATTTAAATTGGGAGGTTAATATTCCATTAAATTATTTTAGCGTTGGACTATTTATTATATAAATATATTTATTTTAAATTTTTAATAAATGATGACGAGTTGGATTCAATTTAAAATAAATGGATATCGTTATTATGATAGAAATGTGTTTGATTTCTATAAATACATTATTATATAGATTCATTTTTAATCCCTAAAATAAGATGATTTTTGATCAATAACTATTTCTAAATACATTATTTTTGGTTTGTGAATGAAATTTATATAATATTTCTGTGTCAAGTAAATTTATGGATTAATGGATAGATTATAAAATATGTGATTTTAAAAGGCAAATGTTTGATTACATGGATATATTTGGGGAAACCGTTGAATTTTTTTATAAAGTTTGCATTGAAACAACATTCGATGATGATTGGTATGGTTTGGAGTATTCATTAATATATTTTAATTCATTTAACCTAATATGACATATTCACGATATTATTATTTAACTAAATTGTTATCTATGTTTTGAATGTATGTCATTCCCACATATTCGTATGACATTACTCTTGTTTTATTAGATTGGGATTAAATTATATTTATCATATAGAATGTAACACATGACTATTTGACATCATGGTAAGTCATCATTATAAATTGTATTATATCATAGTTACCAAAAACATTGAGGTTTTATTTTAAGACATATGTAAAATCCTATGTGATTCAATGTTATCGAAAAATGTGTAAATTAATTTCTTTCCCAACACATGACTTTGATAAAAAAGGTAAATAATTTTATGAGTATATTCCTTCTATTATTATAGAAATTATTAGAAATTTATTTAATTTAATTATAGATTTTTACAAATTTATATCTTATAATGTTGGAACGAAATATTATGAAGTTGAAACATTCCCTAATGGAATTAAACATATAGAAAACATTGAACATTGTGATTTTAATGCATTTGAAAATCAAGAGGATATGATATTAATCCATGAAAATGAAATATCAATGGTCAGGGAGGAATTAGATTTTCCAAAATTTGATATTTCAAAATTAATAAATTAAACTGATATTTTCAGTTTCTCTTACATGATCAAAATATATTGATACATCTTATAGAGAACATCCAAAATTAGTATCAATGATATTGTAAAATAATTGTAGATTATTTAATAAAAAATATCTAAGTAAGTATATAGTCAATAGAAATGTAATACATAATTTAATAAATGTAATTAGTTTTCAATGTTTTCATAAATATAATAAATCTACAGTATTATGGTATCATTTAATTTCTATGGATTCATAAAGGAAATGAAATATTTCCAAATATATGTTAACTTTTTTCTAAAATTAGTTATCTGTGTAATGTTATAGTGAGCATTATTATGGTAGCGTCCATATTCATGTACAAATGTAGTCATAATTCAATGAAAAATAATGGTTTTTTAAAGGATTATTAATATTTATATATTTCATTTCAAGAAGTAATAAAAAAATAAAATGTTTTCAAGGAGATTTTGTTAAACTAAAATAAATATAATTATGAAAAAATTCCTTTAAATACTAGTTGCAGTTAAAGGAAATGAGTATAAGGTATTAACTATTATCAATTCCAAAAACAATTTTTCATGACATTCTAATTTTATATATTGTTTTTAATAAGTTATAAATTATTTTAGTTAAATCCTTGTTCTAAAAATTGGATAGACCAAATCATATTGTGTTATTAGTTAATATTTTATTAAGTTGAAAGTAGTAATGTGTTTCAATGAAGAAAATATAGTAAGTAATTTGAAAATAAGGTAAGAAAAAAAATTTATGGATGACATATGGATATTAGAAGAATATTGTAGAGATAATACTTGTAGTTTAGAATGGGGTATAGTAATAGAATGAAAAATAATGGATATCCAAAATATTTCAAATGATAAAACTGATTTTTGAAAAAATAACCACATATTTCAAGTATAAATTCCTATATGGGCTTTACAAGAGAATTTATCTATGTTCATGGGTGGAAACCAATATATATTCAATTAATAGAATAAGAGTCAGGGGTTAACATGTCTTATAATTAAATTATATATTTCAAATAAATGATTTTTCATTTTTAGTATTTGAATATTTGAAAAAATAAATTAGTAGACTATATATGATATGTTTAATCCCGAAACATCTATATTATATTGAATATTAGAGATCCTTTTATGATGATAAATATATCATTATGATAATATACTATGATATTTGACTATTTGGGTGTTAAACATAAAGGTTATATGATATTGATCATTGTGATACGTTTTTTAATCATTAATACATACAGTGTGATAATAATAAGTAGATTAGAATATTAATTAGCTAGATAAAGTCGAAACTATTCAATGTGCTATATAATTAGGAAAGATATATAATTTTTTTGAATTGTTTATTAGTATCACTGGGTAATATTATATTTATTTTAACATTATGAAAACATCATTTAGTGTGTTTCTAGTGAAAAGATAATAATGATGTCATAGATGTAGTAAATATGGATACTAATTTTTTTAATTAGTATTGACTAATGATATTGTAGAATGATAATAATATTTTTTTTCAAAAATCCCAACAATATTATGGGATAATATACACCCATTAATATTTTTTCTAACTATATCATGAAGAGATGGTTTATTTGTGGAGAAATAAGTTACAGAAAAATATGAATATATTTAATACAGGACACAAGGATACCTTTTTTAATATATATATATATATATATATATATATAGATTTTATGACTTATTATTGATTTCAAAGAGTGTTTAAAAATAGTTTCTAGAATCTTAAATTACATGTATGAATGAACTATATAAGAACAATTAAAATCTATCAAAATTTATTTTTTTATGCAGAATATTGTTGTTGTTAAATTTTTTATCATAATTTATTTTTACGATATATTGTATTCAAATTTTAGAAAATAATTTATAATTTTATTTTATATAATCTATATTTATTATTTGATACTTAATATGAATAATTATTTATGATGAATTTTATTGATTCTTTTTAAAAATATGTGGAGAATATTAACAATACTAAATATGAAAAAAATTATATCTATTAATAAAATATTTTTTTGATGTGATTTAGTGAATAAAAATATAAATTTATATTGAAATGAAATTATTTTATAATATATTATGTTTATTATAATATATATGTTTAATGTTTAATTAATATATGTATTGGTTTACACTAAATATTTTTATATTATTTTATTAAAATGTTTTTTTGAGTTCAATAAATATCATCTTACAAAATAAAATTCATATATAAATATAGATATAATATCTTATATAATATTTTCATTTTAATTTTTTTATTTAAATGAAATCAGTAGTACTAATTCTAATTATGGCTAATATGGAATAATAGTTTATATATATATATATATTATTTATTGTTAAATTTTAATATTAAATCATTTATAAATTAAATTATATTAAATGATGATTATAAAAATGTTAAAAAATTAAAGAATTTGTAAAAGGGTTGACCATATTTTTTTTGAAGAATTATAATTTACACCGATTAAAACACGTTGCGATGGAAAAAATTAAATTGAAAAAGAGATAACTTATTGAAACTTAATGAAAAAATTATTAATAAATGTTTGGAAGGACTTGGTTGTGTTCTAAACTATCTAATATCACCTAAAAACCCAATTTTTAAATTAAAGATTTAAAAACCATGTAATACTGAATTAATATCACATAAGCGTAAAGGGCCTTCCAAAAATATCCATTATGTTAACTAATAAAATTTGAACACATTCACCAAAATATGGTTACAATTTTAATTTTAATGTTCCTTTAAATTATTCAAAAAATATCTCTCTATATTTTATTTTATCTTCCACTACCAAAAAAACTATATAATATACAAAATATGTCCCACATATATGTAGATTTCTTATATAATATCATTCATCCAAAAAATATTAGTTTATGTGTGGAACAAATTAGTAACAGAAATAATGGATTTTTTCTACCACTATCATTATATATCAATTTCATATTCTATTTATCTTCCATATGATATGGAAAAAATATAATAAAATATAATAAATAAATATACATATATGTCACTTATATATATATCTTTTTAAATATCCCTTTTAGTGTGATGGTTCTACATGTTTTTACAGCACCTCAATAAATGGATTTTTACATATTACAGATATATGGGAACATTGAAAATTATTTTGTTAAAATATCATTTATTAATATCTGGATATTTAACACAACTCATCTATGTTAACTACTTTATTTAAAAATACATATCTTGAATTATAAACATTGGATCTCCATGTTCATGACCTATTATCCATTTCAATTATGAATATTTAAAATATAAGGCCTTCATCTCATAGTAATACTTATGAATTATCTAAATATTATACATAGAAATAGAATTATATATATAAAGTTTTCTCAATAATAGAATAATAAATTTAATTTATGTATAAATCTATTTCATCATTTGTCATGAATATTTATTATGTTCATTATGTGATGGAAATACCAATAATTTTATACCCATCAAATTTTTGAGTAGTTCATTGAATATCTTGATATTTTATGTATTGATATTTTGAAGTGATCACAGTCCAATCTTTTTGTTTATACATGTTGTTGGTGGGAATGGGTTGTGGACCCAATCCACAATGCGTCAATTATCAAATTATAATGATGTACATTGTATTAAATCCTGAACTATGTTTAGAAGATCATGTTGTATGTTCCCTTCACATGTTTATAGTATTATGTTATCATTTTCATATTTCATGTTTCCATTCACATGTATATTCTAATTATAGTATCATGGAATGACTCTTTCTTTTCTTATAATTCATTATTTCCATATTTATTCACAAACTAGGATTCCTAATTTACCCTATTCCTCAAATATTTTCCACGAATATTGTAACACCCCAAGTTTCGTAGAATGTACTTCTTCAAAACAATTCAATAACTTGCACTACACGTAAGACTGAGTTCAAGCACACCATGACTTACCAAACAAGCCATTCAAAAGAGGTTATGAATATTAATAACTAAATTTTGAACGTTATATAATCCTTATAATTTTATAATCCATATTATGATTTTCTTAGACATAATGTAATTAAAAATTCATTTTTTTCAGATAAAAGAAGTATTTTTCAAAAATGAACTTTTACCAACATTAATAGTGAACCCTTTTTAAATACAATATTTTAAAAATCTATATATTCAATTTAACAAAATAAACATATTATTTAGAATGGGGACATCAAAAATTTACAATTTTACACCCCTAGCTTCTACGGTAGACTTCTCATCGAATAATGAAATAGAGTGTGTTGTACGCAACTTCAAGTTCTAACACACCACAACCAATCAACCTAGCCGTTATGAATAGTAATACATACTTTTTAAAATTTTAGAAATTTTATTTCACAAAATGGACTTCATTTTTGGATTCGTAGTATCAAATTTATCCTAAGGTGAAATTTTGGTACTTTCCGGATAACTATAATATTTTGATGAATAGTGAAAATTACTAAATTTTAATTAAAAACAACTTTTTTAATAAAAATAATTAATAGTGATAAATTATGAATTTTAGTGATTTTAAAGTATATTCAGATTATATTTTTACCATTTAATATAATTTTGGTCATTGGACATAATTTCACAATTAAACTGGACATAAACAAATAGCAATCTTTTGATAGTTATTATATCTTAAAAACCCGCATTTTGTTTTGACAACGGGAATTAGATTAAAATTACTTTCTGCCACTTATGTGTTTTCGATTTGGAAAAATGGATTCCATATTTGGAATCAGTATGTTCAAATTGTGTAAATAGGTATCATTTATTTTTAGACATTTTGAATAATTACTTCAGTAAATATTTTATTTACCAAGGTTAAAGGTCAAATCCAGTAAATAAGAATTAAACAATTAATATTATAATAATACTAAATTACCCTTAAAGGTGTCCTAACCTTATTGGTGGATACATGTCCGACCATGGGCATCTTTGGGTTGATTTTGGGACCCCATGGTGCAACTTGTAGGTGATAGGGACACTTTATTTTAATTAAGGTAAAAAAAATACAAAAATGACATAAGCGTATATCTTTAAGAAAAATATTTTTTACATAGGGTTATAATGTTTAATTTTCGTCTATAAATATTAATTAGAAATATCAAACTATTTCCTACATAATGGTATTTTATTTATATTTTTTAGACATTATATAGTTTAATTTATTTATGACACAATGGTGATGCAGTAATTACTTAATTAAAGACAAATGAGAATAATTGATTTTAAAAATACCCAAATAAATGTAATTTGAGACTTTTTATAAATAAAAATAATTTTATAGGATAATTTGACATGTTATGATTGATTTAATTAACTTGTTTTGATGTAATCATTCTGTTATTATTTTTTACAAAAATCAATTATTGAATACTGTCAAAACTGACATAAAATTGTTTTTTAAAAAAATATTATAGTATTAATTGATATTAAATTACTAAAAATCAAGGGTTCAGCCAAGAGACTTATATAATGATATTTGTATCATTAATGGATCATTTGGGGGTCTCTTGGAAGTATATATTATGGTCATTAACCATATAATATAAAAATACAAGGAGACATTGTAAAAGGGAAACTAATTAACTAAGAGTTAATACTTAATGATAAGGTTGATATAGTAACCCAAACCTGTCTAAATCCTATTGATTGAGTGTTTTTTGACCTATCACCACCTTAAACTTTAAATAATACACTTTTGATCCATTATAAACTGAATATGAATTTATTATAATGTAATATTTCTAGCTTTTCCAATGGTGCCCCTCACCCCTCTTATAAATGGGAATTCCTCCTTCTCATTAATTCACACCTTCAAAACCTTTTGGATCTTCCAATAACTTCCCAAATAATCTCCCAAATTCTTTCACTTAAACCTAGTTTCCTTAGTTTGATCATAATGTCATCCTATGGAGCCCTTTTGATCAAATCAAAAGGAAGAACCCGAAGAAGAGGTAATGTTTTCACCAACCTTTTCCAAATTCATTTCTTCTCCAACTTATTTTTTCATTGTTATTTACATTCTAAAATAATGAATCCAGTATCTCCTATATACTATAATATTGTTATAAATATGGTACAATGATATACATTATTCTATCCATCATTTAAATGACATGTCACCATACGTGCGTACGTACCGCTTACCGTCTCCACGTCGTGGTGTAATTGTTATTCAATAAATTATTATTTGGATGGGTATAATAATGATGTTTAATTAATTTAAATAATAAATATAATATGATAATGATTCTTTATATATTATATACCATAAAATTATATATTATTTTAATATCAAAAAAATGATAATGTCGCTCGTGCGTACGTACAGACTACTGTCTCCAAGAACGCGATGAGAATCATTCTCCATCGTATTAATTCAAGTATTATTATCATTAGATGATTAATAATAGTATCTAAGGAATTGATATAATTCTAGATATGATTGAGAAACAACCTATCCATGACAAACACGGCTTACGTAACAAAATATGTAAAAGAAAACGAGTAAGTTAACACCTGAAACAACGATAATATTACGATATTATTAACAAAGCAATGTTAAAAGTTCATATATGATATCATATTAATATATATGATTCTTGTATTATTTAATAACAATTATTTCACCGTTATATAGTATTTTAACCTACTCCAACCAAGGAAAAGTACAATGTAAGTGTTTATTTCGCAATATCTTCATTATCTGAGGTTATTTATACGTAATAATCTATTGGGGTCCCATTATCATCCACACCCATGTTTTTTAAAAATGTATTTCAAATTTTATTTTTACTATTCACTAGAATATGGGTTAGAGTCATTTATACCCTTGTTGACATTTATAATTGGTTTATAAAAGAATCTTTCTATCGTTTTCCAAAGAAGGTTCTTTTTATCCTTTTCGACAGAATTAATGTAAGAATGCTTTTTTTAACTTATACGGCGGGTGCAGCTATTTTCCACCATTATAAAATCTTCGAAACTACCCTTACAAGCTTATAAGAATATTTTCAAATTAAATGTTTTCTTTTATGACTATGTGACCTTTAAATTATTTCAAAATGAATATTTTAAGAATTTGTGAAAGCTACTCTTTATCAAGATTATAATTTTAAATGTTTTAAAGATTTATCTTTCTATATCTTTTTAATCAATGTCGATGTTTTACAAATGATTTTTAGGATTTATTTATATGGACATTAATATTTTGAAATGATATTTCTTTTCAAAAGATTCAAACTGGTATGGGACACGTTGATTCAAAAATCTATTTTAAATTACTACATTTATAAATGTGTGACTTTTAAATGATTTTAAAAAAAAGATATATTTCTCTCAAATTGTTTTGATTTCATCTATGTCAACATTATTTGATAGATTTTAATATTATTTGATGTTGATTTATTATGATACAAAACTTCTATATTGTATTAAAGGTTTTGTGATACGTTTGACTGTGGATGTGTTATTTTTATATCATTCGTGGTTTATGGAGGAAGTATTTACATTTTGTATGCTAGTTTTAATATGAATGCTTCTGTTATGTTTAAACCTTTTCATATGGGAATGCATTGGACTTAATATGTGACGAGTGGAGCCCGCTATAGCTCCTCGATACATCGGTAGGTCTCATGAGACAAACTAGTGTCTTGGCACAAACCCTTGGCAAAATCATATTTTTATTCTTGGCATGAGGCCTTGGTTATGTGGTTATGGTAGTATGGAATTATGAATTCCAACATTCTGAAAGTGGTTATTGATAGTGCATTTGATTATTAGAAGAGTAGAAAATCCATGTGAATAAATAAATGTCATTTTTCAGTTTATTTTTTCCGTATTATGCTGAATTTCATGTATAAAAGACTTGTTTTAGTTATATAATGCCATAAAAATGTTTATGCTTATTTATGAAAGATTCTGCTGTATTTCTTACCCATACTGAGCATTTGATCTCACCCATTTCTATGTTTTATTTTTTCCAGGATTCCATGAATTTTATTGTGATTGATATGCAGGGTTAAGCCCATGGAATAATGGCATTCATAAAGATTATTTATGTTGTTTTGTATGTCTTAATATGCAATGTAACATTCATGTATGTAATCAATATTACAAGACTGCTAAATTGATTGGTCCTTCGGGACTTGATTCGTTTTAATCATGCCAATGTATTAAAATAATGCATTAACTCTGGGTAACTGGTGTCAGGGCGTTACAGTTGGTATCAGAGGAAGTTTAGTACAAACCTTGGAAGCTAGATTTAGATAAACTATTATTAGAGCACATAGACCTAAGATGGACTTTGAGGATTAGTATAGAATAACTTTATAGAATTTTGGTATTGTAGAGATTTTGTGAGTTTTCCAAGCAATACATCCATGTCTAGATATGAACATGTGGAGGGGGATCTGGCATAGATCTACCTAGGGGTAAATCCAGAAAACACCTCTTTGAGGTAGACTCGAACAGGAACTGGAGCACAACAACGGGCCATGCTACACTCTTGGATATGATACTCCTGGGGGATATGCTTAGGATAACTGTCATTTTCTTTACATATCATTATGAAGGGTTTATGAGTATATACTTTCTCAAAGATAACATTTTTATGATTATAGATTATATCCATAAATAGTTCAATTTATGATAAGTGTTTTATAATTATGTAATTATGTATTTTGATTCATAAACTAATCTAGTTTATGACATCATTTAGAAATGGCACCCAATATAAGGAATGAGAACTCCAACAATACGCATGATCCAAAGAGTAAGGAGGATCATATCTTTCATGGTCTTAATCCAGAATTTAGGAAGGAAATATTCTCCCACGTATTATCATCATATGAAGAAATAGTATCATGTGTTGATAAGATAAGTAAATAATTCTTAGAGTCCTATGGGTTTGAAGGGAAGCCAGAGAAGGAAAGGATGCTAGAGAGAAGGACAGATAAAAGGAAGAAGGTAAAGAAAGATTTTCCCATATGTGATAACTGTGGAAAGAATCACCTGGGAAAATGCTTGAAGGGAATAGGAGTATGTTAAAAGTGTGGAGAAAAGGGACACAATGTACGTAACTGAAAAGGTAAGAAATTGGTTTCAAATGTACAATGCATCATTTGCAAGGAGTTTGGACACTACGCGAAACAATGTCCCAGTCATCATACTATGCCACAAATGATGCAATTGGATAATAAATAAGTTATGGTACTAACACAGATGAAGAGGAATGACTAGTGTTGTTATGTTATTATTTTAGAAATATTTCATTTAATTGATGTATCAATGATGTTCTAGAAATAAATAAGGATTGTACTAAAGTGCTATTTTATTAAGGATTTTAGATTTTATGGTACTACGAAAAGTGACCCTACAGGAAGTTAATTTTTTTGGAGATTGCATGGTTGAAGGAAAGATAAACCATAATATGGTCCTAAAATTGAGGATGTTATTTTGGAATAAGAGATGGTTGATTTTGGTAATTCAGGATGTTGCGGTGTTGTAAAAGAATATACGAGGAAGGCATTCACATGTTATTACCTGAAAAAATGGATCCTCATTATGTTTAACATCCTTGTAAATTTTGGACTGTGAGTTTGGATAATAGTATTTTGGATAAGTCTAAAGGATGTAATGGATTATTCTTGAAAGGTCATTTTTGGATTTTTATAAAAGGACAACACACAGACCCTGTGACGACCAGTAGTGTCGGACAAAGCTGCGGGAATCGAACACAAAACCATAGTGCAATTGGGATTTATCACCTATCATTGTGCTACATGATGTTCCTGGATAGTATAATGTAGTTTCATTTCTTAAAGGGTCAGATATGTGAATTATAAATTCATTATAATTGGAACCCTATACGATTAGGATAAATACAGTATTTTTTACTTGTATTATGTTTTGGGGTGAAAGATGAGTTTGAGGTAGATATTTATTAATGGATAAAACTCTATTTATAAATTAAGTATATCTCCTTATGATCTTATCCAATCTCATAAATAAATTGCACAACATTAATAAAGAGAACATAGCAGAAAAATGTTGTCCTAGATGGTACCTTAGATCATCAATAATTTATGGTTTTGGGATTGTTGGCCTTTTCATAGCCATGTTCTCTACCACTCTCTATCAGATAATTTATGGTTATATTTCTTCTCCATATCCATATTTTCTTACATGGAACCCTAGTATGTGTTATTTTCAGTAATAATCATACTTACCACTCTTTATTTTAAATAGAGGCCTCATTAATTCATTTTTCGATGTGGGATTTCAACTAAGATATTTTGAAATGTCAAAAATTTGTTATCCTAATACTATATGTTTTGTTGACCCGATGGTTTTTTAAATCATCATAGATTGAGGAATTTAAGGACCTCAATCTATGATTATTTGTGATTTATGACCTCAATTACTACCTATAAATATTTTCATTTTCCTTTAATTATATGTCTCTAATTGCCACCAATGTTCTCTTAATCGAGATCATAATTTGGTGGCGACCCTTTCATTTCCCTTTTCGTCATATTAATACTAAATTTTAGTAACACAATTTCCGATGTGGGTTTTCCCAAAAATATATTTTCTATTTTCAACCTTTATTTTCGAAGAAGAATATCAAATTACGAGGATGAAATTTATTGAAGGTGGGAAGAATGTAACACCCCAAGATTTTGTAGTATGTACTTCTTCCAAACAATTCAATAACTTGCACTACACATAACAACGAGTCCAAGCACACCATGACATACCAAAAAAGTCATTACAATGAGGTTAAGAATAGTACTAACTAAATTTTGAACCTTATATAATCCTTATAATTTCAGAATCCATATTATGAGCTTCTTAGACAAAATATAATAACAAATTCATTTTTTTCAGATAAAAGAAGTATTTTTCAAAAATTCACTTTTACCAACATTAATAGTGAACCCTTTTTAAATCCAATATTTTAAACTTTTAAATATTCAATTTGAGTGAATACATATATTATTTAGAATGGGAAATCAAAAATTTACAATGTAACACCCCTAGCTTCTACGATATGCTTCTCTTCGAATAATTCAATATCGTGTGTTGTACACAACATCGAGTTCTAACACACCACAAACAATCAAACTAGCCGTTAAGAATTGTAATACCTACATTTTAAAATTTTAGAAATATTATTTCTCAAAATGGTCTTCATTTTGGGATTCGGAGTATTGAATTTATCTTAAGGTGAAATTTTTGTACTTTCCAGATAACTTTAATATTTTGATGAATAGTGAAAATTACTAAATTTTAATTAAAAACTACTTTTTTTAATCAAAATAATTAATAGTGATCAATTATGAATTTGAGTGGTTTTAAAGTATATTTAGAATATATTTTTACCATTTGATACAATTTTGGTCATTGGACATAATTTCACAATTAAACCGGACATAAACAAGTATCAATCTTTTGATAGTTATTATATCTTAAAAACACACTTTATGTTTTGAGCGCAGGAATTAATTTTAAATTAATTTCTGCCACTTCTGTGTTTTAAATTTTGAAAAATGGATTCCATATTTAGAATCAGGATGTAAAAATTGTGTAAATAGGTATCTTTTATTTTTAGACATTTTTCATAATTACTTCGGTAAATATTTTATTTTCCATGGTTAAAGGGTAAATCCTGTAAATAAGAGTTAAAAAATAATACTATAATAACACTAAATTATGCTAAAACGTTCCCTAAACTTATTTGTGGATACATGTCCGACCATGGAAATCTTTGGGTCGATTTGGGGACCCCATAGATCCACTTGTAAGTGATATTAATTAAGTTAAAATAAATAAAAAAATGACATAAGCATATATCTTTTAGAAAAATTTTTTTACATAGGGTTATATATGTTTTATTTTAGACTATAAATATTAAATAGAAATCTAAAAAGATTTAATAAATAATGGTATTTTATTTATAATTTTTATACATTATATAATTTAGTTTATTTATGACACAATGGTGATGCAGTAATTACCTAATTAATGAAAAATGAGAATAATTGATTTTATAAATACCAAAATAAATGTAATTTTAGTTTTTTTATAAATAAAAATAATTTTCTAGGATAATATGACATGTTATTATTGATTTAATTAACTTTTTTTGAAGTAATAATTCTGTTATGATTTTTTACAAAAATCAATTATTGAATAGTGTCAAAATTGACATAAAATAATTTTTTTAAAAAATATTATATTATTAATTGATATTAAATTCCTAAAAATATACGGTTTGGCCAAGAGACTTATATCATGATAGGTGTATAATTAATGGACCACTTGGGGGTCGTTTGTATGTATATAGTATGTTTATTAACCATATAATATAAAAATACAAAGAGACATTGTAAAAGTGAAACTAATTAACTAAGAGTTAATGCATGAAGATAAGGTTAATATAGTAACCCAAACCAGTCTAAATCTTATTGGTTGAGTGGTTTTAGATCTATACTTACCATAAACTTTAAATAATCCACTTTAGAGCCATTATAAACCGAATATGAATTTATTATAAAATAATATTTCTAGCTTTTCCAAAGGGGCCCCTCACCCCTCCTATAAATGGGAACTCCTCCTTCTCATTAATTCACATCTTTAAAGCCTTTTGGTTCGGCCAAACCCTGCCCAAATACTCTCTAAACTTCCCTCAATTCAACCTAGAGGCCTTATTTGTATCATAAATCCATCTTATGGAGCCCTTTTTATCAAATCAAAAGGAAGAACCCGAACAAGAGGTAATGTTTTCACCACCCTTTTTCAAATTCCTTTGTTCTTTATCTTCTTCTTTCTTTGTTATTTACATTCTAAAATAATGAATACAGTATATCCTATATACTGTAATATTATTATAAATATGTTACAACCATATTCTTTATTCTATCCATCTTTTGAATGACATGTCACCATACGTGCGTACGTATGACTTACCGTCTCCACGTCGTGGTGTAATTGTTATTCAATAAATTATTATTTGTATGGGTATAATAATGATGTGAAATTAATGTAAATAATAAATACAATATGATAATGATTCTGTATATTTTATATACCATCCAATTATATATTATTTAAATATCAAAAGAATGATAATGTCGCTCGTGCGTATGTACGGAATACCGTCTCCACGAACGCGATGAGATTCATTCTCCATCGTATCCAATCAAGTATAATTCTCATTTGAGGATTAATAAAAATATCTAAGGACATGATATCATTCTGGATATGATTAACATACAACCTATCCATGAAAAAACGTCTTACATAACAAAACATATAAAAGAAAATGTGTAAGTTAACACCCAAAACAACGATAATACAAAGATATTATTAACAAAGCAATGTTAAAAGATCATATATGATATCATATTAATATATATGATTCTTGAATAATTTAATAACAATTATTTCACAATTATATAAGAGGTTAACCTACCCCAACCAAGGAAAAGTACAAGATAAGATTTTATTTCGCAATCTCTTCATTATCCGAGGATGTTTATACGTAATAATCTACTGGGATCTCGTTATCATCCACATCCATGTTTCTTAAAAAGGTATTTCAATTTTTTTACTATTCACTAGAATATGGTTTAAAGTTATTTATACCATTTTTGACTTTTATAATTGGTTTATAACGGAATATTTGCGTCGTTTTTTTAACAAGTTCCTTTTTAACCTTTTCAATAGAATTAAGGTAAGAATGTTTTTTTATTTATATTACAGGTGCGGCTATTTTCAGCCGTTATAAATTCTTTGAAGCTTCCCAAATAAGCTTATAAAAATATTTTCAAACTAAATGTTTTATTTTATAATTATGTGACCTTTAAATTATTTCAATATGAATATTTTAATAATTTGTGAAAGTTACTCTTTATCAAGATCAGAAGTTTAAATGTTTTAAATATTTATCTTTCTAAATCTTTTTAATTAATGTCCATGTATTCGAAATGATTCCAAGGATTTATTCATAATTACATTAATATTTTGAAATGATATTTCTTTTCAAAAGTTTCAAAGTGTTATGGGACACTTTGATTCAAAAATCAATTTTAAATTACTTACTTTATAAATGTGTGACTTTTAAATGATTTTAAAAAAAGAGATATTTCTCTCAAATAGTTTTGATATCATCAATATCAACATCCCATGATGGATTTTAAGATTATTTGAAGTTTATTTATTATGATAAAAAAAATCTATATTGTATTGAAGGTTTTGTGATACGTTTGACTGTGGATGTGTTATTTTTATACCATTCGTGGTTTATGGATGAAGTATTTACATTTCGTATGAAAATTTTAATACGAATGTTTATGATATATTTAAACCTTTTCATATGGGAATGCATTGGACTTAATATGTGACGGGTGGAGCCTGCTATAGCTCCTCGATTCATCATTAGGTCTCATGAGACAAACTAGTGTCTTGGCACAAAGCCTTGGAAAAATCTTATTTGTAGTCTTGGCACGAGGCCTTGGTTATGTCGTTATGATAGTCTAACATTATGCATTCCATCATTATGAACGTGGTTAGTGATATTGAATGGGATTATTCGACTAGTAGAATATCCATGTGAATAACTAAATGGAATTATTTCATTTTATTTTTTCCATATTATGCCGAATTTCAAGTTTTAAAGACTTTTGGTTTAGTTATGAAATGCCTCAAAAATGTTTATGCTTATTTATGAATGTTTCTGCTGTATTGCTTACCCTTACTGAGCATTTGAGCTCACCCCTTTCTATGTTTTATTTTTTCCAGGATTCAAAGAAGATTATTGTGATTGATATGAATGGTTAAGCCAAGGGAATAATGGTGTTAATAAAGATTATTTATGTTGGTTTGTCTGTCCTAATGTGCAACGTAACATTCATGTATGTAATCTATTTTCCAAGACTGTTAAACTAATCTGTCCTTCGGGACTTGATTCCTTGTAATCATGTCAATGTATTAAAATAATGCACCGACTCTGGGTAACTGGGGTCAGGGCATTACAAATATAATAGGATGATTTATATTATTTTTGAGACATAAGATAACATTGAGGAGTGTTAAAAAAATAATACTATTTATATTTAGGATGATGTATTTATAAGCATAAAAAATATTAAAACTCTTGATAACGGTCTTGTATTTTTTGGAAAATTCGTTAATTAATTATTAATTTATATGAGTTTATGTATTGAAAAACTATATAATATACCCATGGATGGTATGGTTATATCTAGAAATTAGGATGGGTAAATTTTAGAGAAAACCCATGGGATATACCTAATAATAGAACACCCTAAAAATGTGCTAATATTGTGATTATCTCTTTTCATAGAAATAAATGAAAATATGGATCCTAATATGTTGACGATGACATTGTAATGATGAAGGTAGGGATATACACATAAAATATGGTTGGTATAAAAATAAATAATTCATCACTCTAATTCAAGATGAGTGGGTGTAAGACTGCTAATATATCTAGATAATCATATTGGTTATTCATTTGTAAATCCATAATATTATTAAAAACAAACATATATTAATTTTTTTTGTTCGATGATATATTTTGAAAAAAACCAAAAAATAACATATATTGAAACCAATATATCCTTACGAAATTATTTGCAATCCATTTACTACTTAGTCCTATGACAATAATTTCACACCTATATGATTATTAGTTTTAGTATTCCCATCCAAAAATTTATTTTGCTTATAAAATATTAATTGAAATAGTGTTAAATAGTAAACAATAACCTCATTTTTCATTAATGAGTTTAATATTTCCTCTATACTTATAGTTATACAAAATCAATCATAAAATTTAGAATTAAAATAAATATTCAAACTCTACTACAAAACATAGTTGTTAAGTTATCAATGTTAACTTCTAATGTGGAAACTGTTCTCTTTAATTTACATAATTCTTCACCAGAGGATATCATATTGATGAAACTCTATTTGAAACATTTCGTATTAATTTTTCTAAATATTATATAGTCCATAAAATGGATTGATTGTATCTATATTGATTCCAAATCAACCATTATGTGAATGAAATCTTTTTCCATATCTTATAATACCATCAAATTACTAGAAGTTTAAGTAAGAGGTCGAATGCAATTTATAATATTCATTCCAAAGTAGAATATTTTTTCCTAATGAAATTTAATTTCATTCTAATGTTATTTTTGAAAATGATATGACTACACATGATATTATTAAAATTATAATGGATTATTAATATGTATCCCCAATAAATTTCATGGCCATCCTCTTGATCTATATATTTATTTATCAATTGAAATTATTAAAGGATCTCTAATGAAATCCATGTTATCATATAGAATATATCATATAAAAAAGTTTATTTGAAAAGATATTTATAATCAAATAAAGAAACAATTTCTATATTTTCAAGTGCTTCACCATGGGGTACGCCGATAAAATGATTGTAGATGATGGATAAGTATAATAACAATATTATTGATTATTATAAATACAAAATGATCATGATAAATAACAAATATTATGTTCTATAGAATTATTATTTTTTCAATTAACTTTTTTAGGATATATAATAATCTATATTGGGCCTTTAGTTGGTATTTCTATAGTTAATGTTCATCATGGAAGATATTCCCAATACCATATAATTTATATTGTACTAGAACTATAAGTTTATACCAATTCTATTTCTACTCATGAATTCTCTAAAAATATTTTTGTACATAATGAATGGGTTCAGCATATATTACATTAAATATATTTTGGCTAAAATTATAAAATAATATGTTATACACTATAAATTTATGTTGGAACATGAGGAGTATTTTAATTCATTTTTGAGGACAATGAGGAAAGGAATTTTATATACAAGATATAGTAAAAGATTGTTCCGGAAGGGGAATATATCAATAAACGGTAATATTATCAAAAGCTATTGGATATATATATATATTGACCCATAGATGTATAATGTGAATTAATAATTTCCTAGACCAACATCATTTTGTCCGATCCATTATTTTCCCATACAGCATTGTATTATACATGATTTGATTGAAAATTAAGTTGATCATAAAACCCGATGAACCAGATAACTCATAAAGGAATGGTGTATGACTAGCTAGATTTGTCTTGAATTGGGGATCAATGATCTAATGAAGAGGATGTCAATTTCACCTATTCTGATACTCCACAAAACTAGGGAATGAATAGTGATTTCATGTTATTATTTATAAAATGGATTATGTTGTGTACACCTGAAAAATTATAAAGTTATAGCATATTGAAAAACATAGTTTATGAAACATCAAAAAAACTATATTAAACATTTTATTCATTTTTACATGGTAATAAACTCATTTTATACATCTATGATTTGACTAAATGGGGATAATTGTGATTTATATACAATAAAACAGGGTTAAAATTATTTTCACATAGAATGAATTAATCATTAACATAGAATTATTATATGAGTTATTCAATGATTAGGATATCTCAATCCATTACCATACGATGAATGATAATAATTGGGTAGATGAAATAATTATAAATATTAGTCATTGCAAGTCATTAGGATTCATAATAATGTTATAATTATTAAAATACTATATCTATATATGGGAATCATTAATTATGAAATGTAATCCAATCATTAAAAAATAAGTTCCCTATAAAAACTACTAGAGATGATTATTAAATATAATAATGATCATGTGAAGATATAGAAGAAGGTAAATTCTATACAGAATGAATAATTTTCTAGGATCAATATTTATTATGAAATTTTTGTGAGATTTTTGGAATATATTATGTTTTCCCTCAATGCTACATATCAATAACATGTTTTTGATGGATGATTAAAACTAAACATTCTACCCCTTCCTAGGGATAATGAAGATGTAATATTATGTATGATAGCACTTAATGTGGTAAAAATTGATATATATGGTAGAATATATAATATATAGCATTCTGTGAAATATTTGTTTGAATAAAATGAAAAAATTTCAATGTGATGATGCAACGGTTTCACATACTAGTATGAAATTGCAGAACAACAAAATAGATTTGTTCACTAGTATTCTAGATAAATCTAATGATAAATGTTCTATATGTGTTATGGGGGAATATATTTCAATTATTTATTATTTAATATCCATTGTAGGAGACATATAAATTGATCACCATGAAAATAAATGCATTAGATAAGTTGAGAGTCAATAAGGAACACAATTATCATTTGATTCTTATAGATATATAATGTCTCTCATAATGTTATAGAATTTAATAGTACATTCCCATTACATATATTTGATAATAATTAAGGTATATCATACCTAAAATGACTAATAATCCGATATGGCTATCCATAGACATTTGTATATGTTGATTGCGTTCACTGAGTACATTAGGGGTGGTTAAGACCAACAAATTCATCTTGATTTTTTTTCTAAAAAAATGGATTCCAATCATGAAAATAAACGTACCATTAAGAATAAATCCATGGGTAAGGATGTTGAACACATGTGAGCTAGAATGATGTAGGTGATTTTCATTTTCTTGGAACTAATATGGTTGACGAAATTGTTGGAACTGTCATGGACAATCAACAATATATCAAATCACTATTAAAAATACAGAAGAGTTATAATGAAAACAATTAATGGGAATCTGAGTTTGAGGTTTGTGATAATGTGTTACCCAATATATATCCAAAAAAGAGTGTCATGATATTTTTGAATATACAAATCTATCCATATATTTATTTTCCTTTTTGAGATTATTCAACTCAGTATAGTCATTCCATATCACCTACTGATCAAACCAAACAATTCAAATATACATGATGTGTTAGACATATATCTCATGAAGATGTACATACAAGGTGGTGTAGTTGGATATTGATTTATATTTTTAATTTTTCTAATGAAATATATATGAGATAATATATAATTCTAAATGAAAAAATAAAAGTCACATAGTCAAAGTATATTGGTGATACAATTTTTAAAAAGTTGAAATATTGGATCCGGAAGATAATATTAAATGGAAGACATATTTTTTCAACCCTATAGTATAATGTTTAAATTTTAAGGGTGAAATGTATTAAATGGGAAAAATATACAGTCTTATTATATTAGTTAATTTTTTACCATAATAAATGTTTTGGTGAGTATGCTATGTTTCATGACAAACTACAATAACACAAAAATAATGAAACATTAACAAAAAAATTAATAAAGATAACCATTATAGAAATAAAACTATTTAGAATAGATAATATAAAAACATTTTGAATTATTATATTTATATTACAGTTCAAATCTGAATTTTACTAAATTAATTAAAATATTCTATTTATTATAAAATATTATCATAAAATGAATTATTTGGGTTTTCAAAAAATAATTTGAGAATTGTGAACATACATTGTTTCCAAAAATTATGAATACTAATTTTTTTTTAAAAATATCAATCAAAATAACTTTTTAATAATGTAATTTAATGCATCTATGTATAATTTTTTGAAATTAATATACCATTGTTTAATATTTTGGTAATGTAATTATTAGTTTAAACTATACGAATTGAAATTTTATAAGTGTATATTAAAAATTTATTCTTGATACTTTGACGAATCTAATCCATCAAAATAACTTGAATAATTATGATAAACACCCCCATATTATATAATAAGATAACATTATTTTTTCTAATAATAAAAAATTTATGAAGAACAATTCTAATTAATAAAAATATATGAAAATTTATTTTGAATATATTAATTTATTTAATGTAAAAATAAATGTTCCTGTATTTGTAAATTTAATAAGATTTAATGGAGATAAAATATAATGTCAAAAAATAAATTTTAAAATAAGAGTTTCATAGTATTTTATATAAATTTTAGATCACCTAGGTAAAAAGAAGATACCATATTAATTATAAAAAACTTTACATTTAAATACCTTTGCTATAATACATGAAACCTATTTAGAAGAGGGATATAATGTATTGTTTGAGTCTTGATCAACTATATATAACCAAAAAATATATTCTTATAAATGCTTAGAGTAAATTCACATGTAATAGGGTAATTAAATTAAGAATTTATCATGGTTATTTAAAAATTAACCCTTTTATTAGAAAAAAATGGGATCAAATCCAACCCTCTAAAAATAAAGATCCCATTTGAATTTCCCATGAACCAATACAAAACATCCTTCTCATAGATGTATATTTTCATCTATAATAACCTTGTATCCATATTTTAGAATACAAGCTTCACTTCCAAGGACAACTCTATGAGTAAAAAATATATTCAATGAAGGTAAGGGAATTCCAATTATGAATGAGGAATGGATGGATTGTGATCTTCTATAACACAATTATTACATGATGATTGTGTGCTATCCTTAATTTTATCCCTTTTATGAAATACTATTATCATGATTCCCTTCTATATTTTATATATGTACCTCACATATATACCATGTTATACATCACATTAATTATCCGTTTGTATATATTTTAAGTTCATTTTGAGATTTATAAGCTCATATTTTATGTGAACATTCCTATTTATTATATCTTGTTATGCATCTTTTGGATAAAATAATTTAAAACAAGAAAAGATTCAAAGATCCAAAATTTTTATGGTGAGGATTCTTAATTAAGATATAATTTTATTGAAAAAAATATTTTTTTACTTATTCATGAAAATTATTTTTTGATTTCATAATAATTCACCAAATTACTTCATTTTTATTCATTATACTACAAATATATCCCATAAAATTTCCATGTTCGTCATCATTGTTCATGTAATATAAATCTCTTCATTTATGAATTTAAAAATAATTTATTTAATTCTTATCTGGAGAATCCTTATGATTTATCCTACGATTATGAATTGAATTAAAATTATTTAACCTAATTGCTATTAATGGTTTGGTCAATGCATATGATTTATATAAGGATTTTTTTCATATATAATATATATATTGAATTTTAATTTCTTGATTGGATTTAACATATGTGTATAATCATAAAATAAATATGGTAATGATTTTTATCAACTGAGATGATAGGTTTAGGGATAGTGTTTAAACCTTATCCAGCTGAAGATGTTTTTTAATAAGTTTATAGGAATTGAGATTGAACCTAATCAACAATGCCCCATTTTTACTATATTATGTTCTTCTTGGATGTGTCCCTTTAATACTACTTGTAAATGTATATTTTATGTAATTAAAATATATTTATGGACTCATGTTACCGTTTCTATGTGCAATGATTCTATTATTTTGGTCATTAGATTTATGGTATCCTATTTTAACTCTTAACTCTAACAGTATTATTTCTTTCCATGAATATTACGATAATTTATATATATATTACCCTATTCCTTATGTATTTTCCCTTTGTAATCATATATTTTTTTATATGATATGAGTATGTTAGTATAAATTTTAATTATTTTAAATAAATATTACATTATTTTGGTTATGTTTATCAAATATTTTCTCTAAATACCTAATGCCACTTGAATCTACATGAATGGAATATTTTTTATGTATAACTATGTAATGAATTTTAAAAAATGTATGTTTATATGAATTAGAATTCTATAATCTTTCACATGTAATGTATAGTGTACTATTCAATGATAATTCCCTGTCAGCCCACCTGTATTTATTTTATAATTAATTATGGATAACCTATGACTAGGAAATCCAAGGTGTAGAATAGAGTATGATTTCTATATTGGGATTAACCATGCAATAAAACATACGCTATTTACTACTTACCTCAATTTCATGAATTTGTTATAAATATCCAAACGAACATGATCTAATAGGCTTATCTGGCATCATATTTTTTAGTCCCATGGGGATGTAATGTATTTACATACGTAATTATATTTTAAATCATAGAGAATACACATTTCACAACCCACTAAGGTGTGTCATAACCATATACATCGATTTAAATTATCCAATAGATAGTAAGATAAGGTTTTGTTCTGCAATATATTATTATTATTTCCCTAAAACTATAGACTTAATTATTAATGTTTATGTAGGTGAATCGCTTTTGTTTTTTGATATTTTAGTTTTGGATTGTAAAAATTTTTTTATTCAAATTTTATTAAGAAATTTAAATGTGTCCCCTTTCCTGCACTTATAATATCTCATCACCTATAATCATTTCATCACAAAATAATTGAAACAATTATGGAATTTCATGTACAAAAATATTCTAAAAAACCTCCCATAATCTCAGCATACATAGTTTAGGATTAAATCCTTCATTTAATGACTTTTTTGCAAACCTAATTAGTTTAACCGGATAAGATTAATATTTATTTAACGAGAATGTTTATATTATTCCATTATCCATATCCATAAATTTTTCTGAAAACATTATTATACAATACCCTAATTATCTTAAATATAATTATGTGATGTTATAATAATATTATTACCTGATTATTCATCCAGTTCACTAACATGTTATATGAAATAAAAATTCTATTTTATAGAAGACTACCACCACCCGAACCGATGTCATTATTTTTTTTCACTTAACACCTATCACTATTAAGTATAATGATGTATATAATGTATAAATATGATATTAATATTAAAATAATACCTTAGTTTTCATTATATTATTAATAAAATTTTAAATTCCTTTTTGTAGTTGAAAAATAACATTGCTCGTGTGTGTGGAAGGAAACCACCTCGCAATGTGATGTGATTCGTTTTTCACTAATTCTTTCTGTGGATAGTAATGAGGAAACAAATAAACAAAATATTTAAAATATCTGAATAATTTATGATATCAATGATATATATTTCATTATTAATACATGATATACCATTTTCATTCTTAAACATAAAAATGATATCATTGTTCCTGTATGTGTTGGCTATCGCCTTCACAAAGAGATGTGAGACTAATTTCATCCCCATAGAACATGGAATATATATATATATATATGATGAAATAATATTATTTATATTATATTAAGATCATTATGTAATGATTAAATATATAATGACTCTTTCAATAATTATCATTTAATATTTTAAATTTATCTCGTGCATACATACAATCTATTTTCACCAAGATCGTAATATATTTCATTTAAAAAACATTATTGATTTGACATAAAATAATAAATTGAATATAATTATGATAATTATTTAATTATTAGTATTCTAGATAATACAAAACATTTTAATATGCAAAATAAATAGATCTTTTATAATGAAGAATAATGAAAATACATATTATTCACGATACAAAGAACGAAAATAATAAATGATTATTAACAGAAGGGTGATAGAGGTGTTATAAAATGAATATATATGATATTATAAATTTTTATATGGTTTATTTTTATGTTTGTATCATTTATAAAACAATAATATAGGATGATAAATCCTGGTCAACCAAAAGGAAGAATGATATAATGGGCTTCATCTCAATTTCCCTTCATTAATGCATATTGTAATTATATGTGCCAAATTTTTTTAACAGTTTATATAAAAATCCTTTCAAACATAATATAAAAATTCCTTAAAAGTAAATTAATTTAATGTTTTATTTTTAATTATTTATTCCAACTGATTGTGACATACGAGTTACCATGTGGTAAAGAATTTCATAACTCAATTTCACTTTATTGGATATATACCATTATAAAAATATTTTACATTCTAAGATTATGTGTGTAATTTATTTTAATTATCATATGTTTTATTTAATCTATTTTTTTTATTTTTATTATATATTGAAAAAAATTTCATTGTGAAATTAAAACATCAACATTATGATCATTGTGTGGAATTATTTCACAATATCAATATCAATAATTTTTTTTATTATTTTATTTAAATTAAATTAAATTATATGATAAATATATAATAAAACCATATTACATTTTCCTAATATTTCCATTTATGATATTTTCTTCTTATGGTAATATATTCACTATTCTGTGATTTTTATAATTCAAAAATATTTTCATGAAAATCGAATATTATTTTTTGATATGGAAAAAATAATTTCCAAAAGCATGTATTATAATAATAATTTCAAAATGTGTTAAACAGTATAGAATTAATTTTTTAAAAAAAAATTGTAAATAGTATTTTACATTTACATTATATTTTTAGTGTAATATTAATTTCATATTAAAACAATGCATTTTGTAATTTACAAAACAAATAAATAAAATATTTTTTTTCTAAAATTCATGGAACATATGGAATTTTTAGCTACCTTGTCCAATAAATATTTTAATTAATCTATTATAATTTTCAACAATTTTTTAAAAAAAATTCAGTTCAAAATTATAATTATAATCATTGATCTAAATATTATAATGAAAATGAAAAAAAATCCACATGAATTATTTTGTATTATATTGGTCATATTGATATTCATTGATGACAAAAACTATTTATTCAAAATCCATTTGGTATATGCTAAATTGATATCATATTTATTATTTATATATACATTTTATATAATTTATTCATGAAAAGTGAAGGAATTAAATTTTTAGATTAAATTTTTTTATAGTTATTATCTATCACATAAAATATTAACATTATTTTGATCAATGTATTTCTATCATGTCCCACCACAGTAGGGAATTTGGCATGATTCCACAACCCCACATCCATTTTGAATGGGTTTGGTGACTAGCACCATGTAGGAAAACCACTAACAGGGGAGGCATTTCCTCTCTTCCTACACACACTCACACACACACATCTCTAAACTCACAAAATGCTGAAATGTAAAAAAACAATAAGTAACCAATGAATGAATTAAACTATATCCCACAATGAGAGTATGGTGAGAAGTAATGTAATGAAAACAACACCCCTGAAATACCAACAAAAAGAGTTTGTAAATATAAGTCCAACAAATATGTGAATGGAATTGGGACTACAGTCTGAATGCCAAAAGAACAAAAATCAGTATATCCTGCCTCGTTAAGCACAGTCTAGTCCTAAAAAACATAGTAATCAATCAAAATAATGATTATTTTCATAATACATGACACATTTGTTTAATTCTCATGCATGGGTGATTATGAAAATACTCAGGAGGACATCTTGAAACCCAAAAGAAACATAACAATGGAATCAACAATTAGTACTACATAGTTATATGTCTACAATATATATCTCAAGGTTATCCATATATACTCAAAATAATATACATAATATAGAGGCATAACCTAACCATAAAATATGATCCCCATATTTCTAATTAAAGATTACATGATGCAGTCATTCCGGTGTACCCACTCCTCAATTTGATATCACTTTTGAAGAAATTTTAAGAGGTAATACTAATTGGGTCTCTCAATGAGAACGATATGATGATAAACCGAGGATAATAAGGTAGAAATATGAGGATCACATCCAGGGCCATTCGGTGACACCAATAAGTCATTTTGGATTAACCAGTTTTGTAAAGGATTAGATCCCACGTAGTGATTATCACATCAATACCATGAAATCCACCAAGGGCATGAAGATAATTAGACAATCCAACTCTGGGCCTATTGGGGGAATCATAAAACTACATCCCAAATTTCTGACTAAAGGGAACGTATTTGTAGAGGTAAGAAATGATTAACAGCAAACTATGGGAAAATCTTAATGATAACGAACCATAACAAATCTTGTTTGTGATGCGTAGGATAATAGATTCATGCACTATAGAAAGGGATAAATGATATGTTGTAGTGAATAACATTATGTCATATGAACCTAGGTACTACCCATGTAGAATGTACCATGTCATATAGAAGTGTTCATGGCATGTGAATAGGTTACACACTGTGACCCTGCTTGTAGGGTACGCCCATGTACTCAGACCATGCACTAGTATATGTCCTCACCATGTTTACCAGTATATAAGGTATCCCTTGAACATTGCCTAGTACATTCCATTTTTTGGATCAAATTATATTAAAGAAACATGCTTACACCTCCCAGTGTTCCTTTACACATTTAGTTACACACCATGTCACTCAAGGGGGTTTACACATTGTGTAGTCAATGACTACACTCTATGAGTATCGGGTCCTCAAAAAACCCTCATCCTTCCTCCCGGTCACATCATATGATCGTAAAAATTGCGATAAAATTGTTTTTTTTCTATGAAAATCAATATCTGAAATCATTTATTCATTCCATCACCCAATTTGTATGATTCAGGCCATCAATCGACTCAAAAAACTAGATCATCCCCAATCGTTGTTACTATTTAAGAATCCAAAATTTTCACCCACCATAATGTGATTCGCTATCAAAGCCACCATTTCACCTCCATCGAGCCATACCAATACCATTTCTTCTATTTTTTATTGTTTTTCTATCATTCAAAGGTGCAATGATCAATCATTCAATAGAATATGATCCACTAGGAAGAATGATAAATATAGCGAAGAATAAGGAATCAACAGTGATAGGAAGAAACAAATTGAGAGGGATGAACCATAATTTTTTTAGGTATTTTATGGATCGTAACTGTTTTAAATATAAACATATCATATTAATTTCATAATTAATATCCTGATAAATCATTAATAATGACACAACCTGAATAAATATCGATTTGTGGGACAATCAATTCATTAATTGGTCTGTTTTGTTTATAAAAAACAAGAATGGTGAAAAAAACATCATTATCCCATTTCCAAAATCGATATATACTGTTCACTGATGAAGAAATATTTATACATCATCATAGTCGGCTAGGTCGTTCATAATTAGTGCCCATCGATCGTCAATACATGATTCGGTCATCATTCGTCGTGAAGGATTCTACATAAATCTCACCAACGTTACTATAGTAGATTCTAGGGTTATGTGGTAAACCCTATAATTTTGATATAATATAACATATATTTACTAATCTCCCAGTACATCGTTAAATTAAATAAAATAATTTTATTCAAATAATTTTATTCATTTCTGTTCTAGTGATGACTTTTCCACAATTGGCTTCTGTCGACCTATCTCAGGGTAACAACGCCTCACTAAATTCAATAGTAACATCTAATTTATTACCTAGAAGACTATTTAGATGTTATTAAACATTTTCTAGAATACTAAATTCAAGTGATATTAAATGTTGTAATATTTCTCAATCATTATTATCAAACACACTGGATCACAAAATTTCATGTGATCTCACTATATAGTCTAAAAATTTGAAATTATAATAATTAAAAATATTATGTAGAAAAATAAAAGAAAATATATTCTCCCCACCATGGGGATTTATATATCAAAAAACTACTAAATAATATACACAATAGATATGGGTACTGGCCGCGAATATATGCATCATATTCCCATGTTCTCGAACGGAGATTCTAGTGTTTCCACTAAAGATGAACCAAAGTAATTGATCACCCATTAATGATCCTCTCCTACCAATCCTTGAAATCTAAAGGTTAATCAAATAAAATTCACTCCATACTCAATTCCTAGATCTCTATAATTGAAAATTTATGATCGATCATTCATATACTTCCTCATCTGTGACTTGTGGAAAACATTTTGTTCCCAGTATAACTGTAGTTGTAGAGATATGTTTTATTCCACCTCTTCAACTATTCAAAGGATCTAAATGGGGATAATTATCCTCAATTATATCTTGAATCACCTAAAAAATCATTTTAATCCACATTTAGGTGAAACCCAAAGGAACACATGGTCTCATTCCTCTAACACTGAAGGCCTCCTTCACCAGTCAGCATAAGACATATTATGGATTTATTAAAGTTTCATAATAAAATGGATGGTCTCCCCTTCTCTATTATAGCTCATTAAAATTTTGGGTCTATGATTGTCATCAAACCAAGGCCATTCCAACAATGTGGTGACCTAGAGGGCCACCTAAACAAACCGTCCAACAGTGCCATACCAATGGTATAATTGTAGTTGTTGTTGTACGCAAACTACAGCAGTGGTAAGTGATCCTTCCAACTACGACCAAATTATTAAATTCAAGCTTGCATAATTTCATCCATAACCTAAATTGTCCACTATATCTATTCATCAGTTTTTAGGTGAAATGGTCTTCAGATTTGTAACTATGTCCCAATAACCAATTGAAATCCCATTCACAATAGGTATGTGATATAATAACCACAATCTAAAACAATCATCAATGAAAATTAATGTATTCAAACAATCTTATTCATGTAGAGGAATCCCAATCTCAATATTGATCTCTGTTCGTGGATTGTGAGGAATTTGGATGACATGGTGTGATGGTCAATGTTCACCTAGATGGCATCATGTCCTCTGAATGTACAATGTAATTCCATCATTAATCCCACAGATAAAAAATAAATCATCTATTATATAACATGAACAGGTTGAGCCTAACCCGATGGTGAATAGTGTTCCTCTTAAACATACTATAATGAAATGAATCAAGAATAATAATCAAAAACTCATTTCTTCATCCTAGGAAATGAAAACTGACATCATAGGTCTATATACATCTTTTCCACCCATGGATATACCACCAAAGGATATGTGTGAAACTCTATGTGGAACACTTCTTGAAATGTCACTAGCACCATCGTGCCTCATCTAAAAATAATTTCAATCAACCCACCTATAGAATATCCATCTTAAATTTGACCTTTTCATATCAAATCATGTTAGGTCTCACAGTTATTATTACCGTGATTTCTCTCATAAACATGCTATAAGAGTGGATCGGTGACAACCATGGACTGGAGGTATGCAACCCCTTCTCTATCTACAATGGATATCTTCAATGATGCAAACTAGTATAATGCTTCATTGGGTAACTATAACTAGATCTCCAAGGTAAAGAATCTAACGACAAGTTCTTCTTCTAATGATTACAGATAAATTCACAATCAATGTCCTAGATTTACTCTAGCCATCACATATGTCTCAAGTAGAGAACCTTCTGAGAGAATATGTATTAGAGACAATTGTGGTCAAAGTAGATTAGAAACATCCCTCCCATTAGTTAGTGTCAAAACACCTTCAAAGAGTATTCTTACTCAACTAACTCAGGATTAGGGATTGTGTAGTTCTTCTTGTGTGGTCTCAAGTGATACAAAACATAGGCAATCACTACATTCCTTTTCATTAATAATTAACCATGTACAGTTCCTTATATATCATATAAAATCACATAATTGACACCCTCCACAGGAAATATCAATATTAGAGAGATCATCAAACTCATCATCATTTTTATAAAAGCCTCTTGGCATATCATGATCCACACAAAAGTCCTCCCATTTTGATTTTATGATGTAATTGTTTTTGATTTCCTAATGATATGATATATTTATATATTGTAATTTACGGTCACCCTAAGGAAGCTCCTAACAACAATCATACTATTAGGTGGATACCATGATAACACAGTCTCAACCATGGAAGGATCTACCACCCACCATCTGTTGAGATATTCTGTCCCTAATGTGGACTACATGAATCCATAATTCGCAATTTTACAGGAGTTTGTAAATATAGTTCTCTCGGAGTACGTCTAGAACTATCGTATGGTATCTCACATCTTACTCCATAGACAACATGTACAACCAGATAACATCGATGGATAAAACCATGAACTAGTTTATGTAAGGCTGAGTGAAATGATTCATGATTCCAGAGAGAATTTCTCGGAAATTAATTATGAAAAATGACATCACCATGTTCTCATAACTACCACAACAACATATGAAGGTCGTATTTGGTATATCTCTATCACGTACTTATAGATAGGGATAGCCCAATCAATGATAAATCTTTGAGACTATCATTCCAGTAACAACATACAATAAATATCATCCATCCTTGGTAGTGGATACGTTTATTTTCATTATATCATGGATCATGGTTCAGTTGTCCAAAGAAAAACACATTATACCATCATCCTTTTAGGAAAACTAAATTTTGGCTGCATAGTGTCAAATATTGGGTCTTACAAATTCTTTTCTATATAGGTCCCCCAAATGCACCCTCATCTACCAAAAATCTATGGGATCCATATGATATGTTGGTATAGACATTGGTGTCATCTTGATGTTTATATTAATGACAAAGTATATCTCATTCTACTATGGAAATCATGGAACATCTTTAAGGAAGAACTCATAATAATATACTACCACTTTAGGAAACTATAAATTAAATACATTGAATGCACCAAGAGTCCGGCTAGCCCACTAATGGGTAATTGGATGTACCCTCTTATGCATCAGTCCACCTTGCACTATATGGGTTTCATATTCAATGAAAAACAAAAACCTCATTCCATCACAGTGGACACCATACACCATTCACATAAGATATAAAATATCACTAGGAACTGTATATAACCAATCCATTCCAATTATTAAATTTTAAGGAAATGACATCACTACCATATGGTTCAAAAAAATCAATCTACAATGGGCTAGGCATCACTTTTTTCATAACCGTGTCATGATTAATCTTTCCCAGTATGTGTCTTCATGTGTTTGGGGTCAAATTAACAGTTCAAAAATAACCTCTAGGTATCCAAAAAGATGTGTGGTAAGAAATGAATTATTAGAAACAATAAATATCATAACTTTAGATAATTTAGAAAATAAAAAAAATGTGCTAAAACACTATCCCTATGATGTATCCTAATTATAAGAATGGGTAACCAAACCCCACTATCTCCCTAATGGACCAAAATGAAACAATTTTTTTAATGAAGTCCATATAAAATGATAGTGTCAAGGCTAGATTGATAAATTAGGTCTTCTCTATAATCAATTTCTCATCATCCTAGGGGTTGAGAATGACTTGAATCTTAAGGGATCACTGTCACTGAAACTCATGAATCACACTCTACCTGCACTCCTCATCTACATGTACATTAGGTAACACGTTCTACTCTAATTTTTGTGGAATAGATGGTGAACCACAATGAGGTAGCATCCTTAGAACACAACCTTTTATCGAATCCTCCACAATGAGGGTTTTATCCTCATGATCTAGTTAGTGAACACAAGATTCCTTCTATCACAGATAAGTGATGAAAGTAAAAATAGATGTACCACTGTCAATTAGTATATATGAAGAGCTGATTTAGGATGTATATCTAAACCACAACCCATTCATATATGATTAATGTTCAATTATATTCCCATCAACAATTGATCTCATGTACAGAATCAAAAATCATGTGATCAAAGTCATAGTGTACCGATATATCAACATCAATATAAATACTGTAGTCATTGGCTGGAAATCCATAATCAATACACTTATCATTGTTTTCCCAAAACAATCTCAATGTCTCCAAGCATTAGCTGTAACAAACCAGGCATTTGAATAAATTTTGTATTTTACATTTTTGTGTTATTTTATTTTATACTCAAAAAAACTATATCCTTTAATTAATTGAGTATAATTAAAATTATGCCGTCGAGATTCGACTATTATATGATCATTTTTCAATATGACCATTGGATACAAAACTCATAATGTTACTATTATTGTTTATATATAAAAGTTACCATGGTTAATTTATACAGAATTATGATTTGATGGCCTCATCAAGTAGACTTAGGTCATACGAAGACCATCTGTCAGAGCTTGGGAAGGAGAGAGAATCATAGAGATTTTCTAAGGACTATGCCCAAGCCGAACACCAATATGTGAAGCTTGATCATCATCGACTTCAAGATAAATTCAATCTAATAGAAATCACCAATCAGGCAATGCTTTTTGAGCTTACCCAAGATTCTATCACCATATCACACCATACACGTTGTTTCTATTCAGGTGTTATAAGGGGATATGTAACGAGACATTACTTACATTGATTAATACTTTTGTATAAATAAAATTGTAACTTGTTATTATGGGAAAATTTGTGATTTTGAAATGTCTAGATAAATATAGGTTGAATATTATTGATTATCGTTGGATGAAAAGGTATTTTATAATATTTATGCAAAATTTAAATAACTACTAATATGAAATGATTATAAAAAAATGGCCTTTTATAGTTGTGAACAAATTAGAAATTTAGATTCTAATAAGATAAACAATTTTTTTGTGAATAGTAATGTATAAATAGTAATATTAACCTTATGAATAGTAACGAATAGTAAACATTTCAAAATGATAGAAACATCGCCCATGAATGTATAAATATGATGTAGACGTCTTAAATGTGATAAAACGATCATAGTATATCTTTTGATATTTTTCTATGTAATAAATATTTATTTTTAAATTTCATAATTAAATTTATAATTTATAATTGAACATTATTTTCATGAAATGTAATAATAATTTGTTACTTTATTTTATTATGGTCATACGATAATTTTATGGGAGCTTTATTACTATTTATAAGTGTTACAAAACAAGTTATATTTTTAGAGTAGTTTTTGGAATAAATACTGATTTTATTTAAAAATTATATTAAAAACAATTTGATAATTATTTTCATAAAATTAATTTCATCTTTGAATTCAGAGCATCAATATTAAATTATGGAGAATTTATTTTATTTTTATAAGATGTTTGTTTTTTCAGTGTATAGTAAAAATATAGTTTTGGGTTTCGATGTATTCAATGACATCGTTAATGATATAATCATGATATTATAAACATGGTCAACCTTGAAAAGTAACATTTGCTATGATGTGTCCCATGTGGCCAATACCATGGTAAAATAGCATGGTCAAGCCCATGGTTATGTAAATTCCATTGATGATGTGGACCTTAAATATTAATTAAATATTATCTCACTTTTTCTAAAAATACCAACCCATCACACAATTAATATCATTCTGAATTCTTCCTCAACTAAGTTCTTGTTTTTAACTTCCAAAGGAGTCCTAAAATGGTTCCCTCAATACCCCCAAGGTCCCAACCATTTAGCTTTCGATGTATCTTTTCATGGTATGTGAACCTTCTACCTCCCTCTTTTAGTCACGATTTCATTTAATTTATTTTTTCTAGTTACCATAAAAATATTTTGTAGTATGTACATATATATTAATATTAATGTACATTTCATGTGAAAATGATTATATCCCATTTATTGTCTTATCAATTTATATTCTAAATTTTCACGTGACATCGTTATCCTGCTGAATTTACGTAAATGAAATCACATTTTCTCTTTTCATTCAAGTTTCTTTTTCTTGTGGTATTTCATCCCACACAATGATCATAATTCCATTCTATTTTGTACCTATACTATGAAATTATTAATTTATGGATGGTATACCCATGTTTCATGTCTTATTATTGTTATCCAAAACCATGTTATATAGTTATTATGCTGCAGAATTTTTGTCTCATAATCTATCTCTTTATTTTAGAAAATTATCTTGTATTGTTTATGTGAGAACCCAAATATATTTTCATCTCAAAGGGTATTAATAAAAAAATAAAATTGATCTAATTTAATCTTTAATTTACATACATATAACACTCACTCCGTCTCTATGTGTTATAAAAGGCATAATGATCATTATTTTAAGAAATTTTAAAATGTCACGATTTTGAAATAAAACCGATTTCTTTTATTCTATATGGGTTATATATGAAATTTTTATTATTATATATGTGGATAAAATGAAAATAAATACATATTGAGGGTGCTCCTGTATATCACTCCAATGCGTTGGGAAAAGAATTAATCTCTTGAGATGATAAGTTTCACGATACATTGGTGAATAATCGTGGTAAATTTTTATAATACCTTGGGGATGAACCTTGGTGATATGATCATCAATGTATAAATGAAAGGATGAAGCCACATATGAATGTTATGATTAATTTTCTTTTTATTTTTATATTCCCATTATTCCAATGCTCATATCATATGGTTAACATCAAATTCATATTGATAACACAAGTAAACTGATTCCCCTGCTATACTTACTGGGCCATCAGCTCACCATTTCCTTTGATGTATGTCTCCAGATTATGAGATGCAGTAATTTTACATAGGATGTTATTTTAAAGAATCTTTTCATGGCTATTTAAAAACGTCTTTGCCATTTTCATGCTTTAATGTTATGGATTTCACTGACACTAGACTTTAAAGATCCATTGTTTTATAAAACTAAAGAAAATATATGTAATAAAAAGGCGGGTTGACATAGTCGGTATCAAAGGACAGTTTATTTATTTATGGAAATTATTTTATGAATACTTTAGGAAGAACCCTATATAAATGCTTATATAAAGGAAAAAAATCTTGGTATTTTGGTTAGTATTGAGTAAGTGGTTTATCAAACACATACATCCCTATCTGGATACAAGCAACTAGAGGAGTCTTTGGCACAGATGTACCACAAAGTGAAAAATCTGGCAAGGTATTTTAGGAATGAACCTGGGTATCCTATTACATAACAATATGCCTTGATACACTCATGGTTAGGACACCCCCGGGGGATATGTTTGGTCAATTACAATATTTTTATGAATCATTATTATCAATTTATATAGAAATATAAGTGTTTAAATAATGATGTTTTACGACCGAAAATCCATTATAGTTAAATGATTCATAATTCAAATAAGATTCATAGAAATTATTTATTCTTTTTGAAAATAGTGTGAAATATGATTAACCATGAAAATGTTGACTGCAATGGACCATGCACTGAAGACCCTCGGTTGGATTCCAGAATGGAAACATTCATTGAAATAATGAACCAACGAACTGAAGTTATAAGAAATTACATGAATGAAGATGAGAGACCAATGTCACCATGAATGGAACAAAATTATGTATAGTTCATTATGTGTCAATGACCACCATCCTTCAGTGGATCATCTGGCATATTGATTTCTTAATAGTGGATCAACTCTGTAGGGAAGATCGTTTTTGTGCTCCGATGTTCAAGGCAAGAGAATGTCACCCCTGGATGTTTATCACAATGATGGAAAAGTTGATCAGTGGTGGTAACTGATTAAAAAATGACTCCAAGAGTGGAGTTTTATGCTATGATGTGGGAAAAGTTCAGGGGGATATTCTTCGGTAAGTATATCCCTCATTCCATGCGAACCAGATTGGAGAAGCAGTTTCACGAGCTGAAGTAGAAGGATAATTAATATCTGAGAATCTATGAGATAAATATTATAAGGATTTATCGTTATATCTAAATATTTTTCATAGATCCTATTAGGAAGGTTTATAGATTCATTAGTGGACTATGATCTCATTTGTGTATGAATCTAGCCAACTAAGACTATAACAACAATGAGGTGGTTGTGCGGAGTGTAATGAATGTTGAACTAGAGTTTGGTGAGATGTAGTGGTCTCATAAATCCTATGAAACGAAGAGAATGATGCAGCCATGCTTAGAGAGAATATTATATCAGGGAAGATGCTTCACACAATTGAAATGTCCCACATGTTATAAATGTTTGAAGAAGCACTTGGGGAACTACTTTCTCTAGAGAAGAAAGTGATACAAGTGTGGAAGAGATGGCTATATCACACAGAATTTTCAAAGTGGGGTGATGCCCCATCATCCAAACCCTAACTACAAGGGGAAAATGGTTCATACCCTACATAATGTCAAATGATATACATGTGGAAAACTAGGGAAATTTTCAAATGAATGTCCAAATATGAGGGTAATGGATGGAAATCACCATCGGCCTCAACAGAGGCCAAGGGAGAAAGGTCGTTCATTTTATATCACTACAGCTGACGTTGAGGATCCAAATGATGTTGTGGTATGTACTATTGTTGTTATCTCAAATCCATAAAGTATGTTGTTTGATTATGTTTCTACGCATTCCAATATTTCCTCAATGTTCTCAATTGATTTATAATCCACCCCCGATTTTCTAAATGTATAGTTGTTAGCCAATACTCCTGGTGGGATTGTCCCAATATCATCAGTGTTTAGAAACTCTAGTATTTAATTTGGTGACAAAAATATTATAGCACATCTAGTAGTCATTCCCTATCATAGAACTCAATATTATACTAGGGATGGTTTGGATCTCAAAGATAATGATAAGAACAAATGAAAATTCATGGAAATAATCCTAGTCTTGAATGGAAAACATTCGGTTATCTTCCAAGAAGAGAAATATAAACCTAATTTTTTTCAAGTAGATCCTCCTATATCATCTTTATTGAGATGATCAGTGAAGAAGAATATGGAAAAGAGATTATAATGATAGAAAATTTCCCCATATCCCAGGAATACATTAACATTTTTCCTAAGGAGTTTCCTAAACCTTCCCCAGAAATGGAGGTGGAGTTCCACTATGATCTCATACCTAGATATCGTCTGATATCAATGACCTAGTATAGGATGGAAAATGTAGAGCTTGAGGAATTAATGAAGAAACTCCATGAACTTTTAGTAAAATTTTTTATCTGGACGAGTGTGTCTCCTTGGGAAGCACCTATTCTTTTTGTGAAGAAGAAAGATGGATGAATGCAGCTATGAATTGATTATAGTGAACTGAATAGAATCATAGTGATGAAAAAATACCCTATTCCAAGAATTGATGATTTTTTTGACCAACACCGGGGGCATTATTATTCTCCAAGACTGATCTTCGATATGTTTATCATAAATTGATGGTGAATAAAGAAGGTATTCCCAAAACTACCTTCTAATGAAAATATGGATATTATGATTTTTTTGTAATGGCCTTAAAACGTACTAATGCACCTGAAATGATTATGGATTTTTTGAATATATTCTTTAAGGACTATCTTGATAACATTGTAGTAGTTTTTATTGATGATATTCTGAATTATTCAAAAAGTCACAAGGAGGATCAAGATCATAAAAGGGTAATTTTTCAAACACTACAGAAGGAGAGGATTTTTGGAAGGTTTAGTAAATGTGAATTCTGGTTACAACAGGTTGCTTTCTGGTGGCACATTATTACCAATGAAGGAATCACAGTTGACCCAAAAAAGACAATGGATGTAGAGGAGTGTCCTAAACCTACAATAATAATTTAGATTCATAGTTCCCATAGATTAGCAGGATATTATAGGTGGTTTTTGGAAAATATTTCATGAAATTCGAATCCATAAACCATGTTAAACCAAAAAAGGGGTCATTCTCATTTGGAAAAAGGAATGTGAGGAATGTTTCCAAGAGATAAAGAAGTGATTGGTTACTACACCTATGTTAACTCAGACCTCATGTCGAGAAGGATTCATTATTTTTAGTGATGCATCTATGAATGGGACTATGTGTGTCCTCATAAAAAATTAGAAGTTAATTGCTTATACATAACAAAAATTGATGACTCATGAGCAGAACTATGCTACGCATGATCTACAGCAGGCTGCGGTCATTTATTCTCCGAAGATATTGATGTACTATATTTATGGGGAGAATTGTGATATATACACAAACCATCAATGTTTAATGTATATTTTCACACAAAATGAATTGAACATGAGACAAATGTAATGGTTTGAACTTTTTAATGACTATGATTTTTCAATTTATTATCAACCTAAAATATCATTCAATGTCGTTTATTCATTACACAGTAAAGACCTAGTTGAATTTTCCATGATGAGGATTAAAAGCTATCCTTTGATCAAGGAACTAGTAATTATGTTCCTGGGTATTATGAGGGAAGGGACACCATAAAACCTAACCCAAATGATTTTTCAATCATTATTACTAAAGAAGAACAAGAATGATCATAAAGAAGATCCTTTTTTATATAAGATGTTTGAGGTTGTGAACGATGGTATGTTTCATAAGTACAATATTGATCAAGAAGGTGTACAGAAATTTTGTACAAGACTATGTGTTCCATTTATTTCAGAAATAAAGGAGCTGATGGATGATGCTCAAAGATCTATATTCTCTATACATCCATGTAATATGAAAATGTATAGGGACCTTCAGGATCATTATTGGTGGTATAATATGAATTGGGAGATTGATGAATTCACTTTAGGGTGCTTGATATTTCAGAAAATAAACGAAGAGTGAGAACATCATAAAGGGTTATTTCAACCACACAACAAACCAGCATGGAAGAGGGACAAAATCACAATGGACTTCATCATTGCTCTCCCGAGAACATCCAAAGGAAACAATATGATATGTGTTATTGTGGATTGTCTCCCCTATACTACCCATTTTATATCTATTCTGGATGATTTCTCTCTTAAACAACTTTCCAAGATTTATGTGAAGCTAGTGGTAAGGCTTCATGGAGTTCCACATCCTATCATATATGATCATGACCCATGGTTCACATAAAAATTCTTGGGAATTATTCAACATGATCTGAGCACTGAATTGAATTTCAGTACGACCTATCACCCCAAACACATGACCAATGTAAAAGGACAATTCAAACACTCGAGGAAATTTTGAGAACATGCCCAGTTGAAATTAAATGAGTATGGGATCAACATCTCACTTTTGTTGAGTTATCTAATAACCAAAACATCAACTCATGAATAGAAATGAAACCCTAAGAAGCTCTAGTTAGAAATAAATATATAACTCCTACTTTTTGGGATGAAGCACGTGAGATAAAGAATATTGGGCTTGATCTTGTGCAAGAGTTGAAAAAAAATTCCACGCCATCTAGAAACACATTAAGGCTATTAATAGTAAGCAAAATAGCTATACCAAAAACTATTGAAGGGATATGGAGTTTGATGTTGTTGATAAATTCACTCTTTGGATTTTATCTTTGATGAGATTCATAAGGTTTGGGGAGAAAGAGAATCTCATCCAACTATACATTTTCCCCTTTAAAATCCATGATCGCGTGGGAGTAGTGGCCTAACGGCATGAACTCCCTACAAATAAAGCACATGTTCATGATGTTTTCCATGTATCCCTATAATGTATGTACATACGTGACCCTGCACCTATACTAAATATTGAGGTGAAAAAACTAGAACATGACTTCTCTTATGAGGAAAATAGGTGGAGATCTTGGATTGTAGATACAATGTTCTATGATACAAGACTACCCAATATGTTAATGTGTTATAAAGGAACCAAAAAATTTAAGAAGCCATATGGGAATCAGAGGAGTTGATGAGGAAAAGATTCCACAACTATTCTATTCATAGGGTTCAAGTTAAAATTTTGGGGATGAAATTTCTTATGTGGGGAAGAATTCAACGTCTCAAACTTTTGAATAAATTTTGTGTCATACTTTTCTGAGTTATTTTATTTTATACTCAAAAAAACAATATCATTTTATTACTAACGTTAGTATATTTCAAATTGTATTGTTGGGTTTTGATTGTTATATGACTGTTGTTCAATATGACCATTCGAAAGTAAACTCTTAATGTTAGAATTAATATTTATAAATACAAGTGATAATGGTCAATTAATACAGAATGAAGATTCAAAAGAATATTCTAGTAGACTCAGTCCATACGAAGCCCATCTGTCAGAGCATGGGAAATATGTTTCATTACTGGGCATTGCTATAGACCATGCCCAAGAAGAACTCCAACAAGTGAATCATGAACGAAATTTATTATAGGATAATTTCATGCTGATAGAAATCACCACTCGAGCAACGTTGTCTGAGTAGCATATAGATTCTATCACCATATCCCAACATACACATAGGTCCTATGCAGTAGTTATAAGGGGATATTTAATGAGACCATAGTTACATTGTTTAATCCTTTTGTATAAATAAAATTGTAAAACTCTGAATTTCCATGTAAATTCATTTTTTAAATAAATGTATATTTTATGAGTTTGTGAAATTTGACGATGCATGATTCCAAGGCCCAGTGTTCCCAGAACCAATTTTTAAATTTTTTTTCGGTTACGTTCAGTAAACATATGAGTCGGTTTTAATAACTTTTGAACCGGTGCTTGAAATTTAAATATGAGGGCATCGTTGAACTCACAACGTCAGTAACCACTTAAGGAGACTTTCACCTCAACAATAGTGGGTCGAGTGTGAAATAAAGTTTTTGTGTTTTTAGTGAATGAATAGAATAAAAATAAATATGTGATTCTTTATTTTTATTTTTTTTAAAAACCTCCATGTTGATGTTGGAGGTGGAGACCTCCACACCTTAACATCCCCTGAGTGGTTATGGTTGTGAGGCTCGATCGAGGTCTAAAACTTATCTTCTTGTTTATTATGGTGGGGAACACCTGAGGTTAAACCCCCTTGAAACTCCCCTTTAATGGGGAGAAACCCTCCACCTACCATTAAGTATAGGGGAGCCTCTTCAGCTATCTAAGAGTTAATGTTTTCCAAATCCTCCATGTTAATTAAGTAGAGCCAGCCTAATTTTAATTCAGAAGTTTTAAATATTGTGCAATGATTAAATAATAGATAATGATAATCTATTATTTTTGATGGAATTTTTCTTTTGGTGGTGCATGGGAGAAGATAGAGAGCATAAGGAGAAAAGCTATCACCCACGAAGAACGAAGAATGTGGGTGAGGAACGCCCACAATTCCTTCCTCAGAACCTTCTTCAACGTAGGATGTGTTAGTCTAAAATGAATCGACATCCACTTTCTCATGCCAACATCGAAGATCTACAATCAAAGGTAGATATGTTTTTGATTCCATAGATGTTATTATTTTTCCTTGTGTCGTTTTATTCCTCCTGAATAGCTTGATATCAAACTAATGCGGAGGGACTGAGCCAGACAATCAAGAACTGATTTCTCTGTTGTACATCATGTGGTGTGTACTTAGCATTTCTCTTGGGTGATGAACAATAGAACGTTGTGGGTTCGTTGTTTGATGCAACAATATCAAATTGAAGACCCAACATCATGACTACATAGCGGAGGTGCGACAACTGTAGTGGTCGCCAGATCGGACCAGATCGGGAAGATCGTTCTTCGACCGTTCTTCGAGTGGGAGAATCAAAACATGTTTCTTGAGATGATTAAAGGTTCAAAAACTCTATTGATGACTTTGGAACAATAGGGTGACCATGATTCTACTGTTTCGTGACGATCAGACCATCAGAATGAAGAACGGGCATCACGGGAGGCACACTGGCCTAAAGCGTCATTTCAGGAAACATCTAGAATACCCATCGTGTACTTCCGAAGAACACTTCGTGTAGTACGGGTGTAATGTCGCTAGGGTTTCAGGTGTCAGACGCACATCACAAGGCATGCGACCTTGGTCACATGGAGTGTACTCTTCACACAGCTCTGACTACTGATCCTGGATCCTGTGTGGGTTCGACAACTTTGATTACTAATCATGGATCTGGTGGGGGTTCAACAACTCTGATTACTGTTCCTGGATCCGGTGTGGGTTCGACATCTCTAATTACTATTTCGGGATCCTGTGTGGGTTTGATAACCATGACTACTATTCCTGGATCCAACACGGGTTCGATAGCTTTGACTACTATTCCTAGATCCTGTGTGTGTTTGACAACTCTGATTACTATTTCTGGATCTTGTGTGGGTTCAACAGCTCTGATTACTATTCATGGATCTTGTGTGGGTTCGACAGCTCTGATTACTATTCATGGATCCTGTGTGGGTTTGACATCTCTAACAATTGTTCCTGGATCCTACGTGGGTTCATTAAAATAGATGATTTAGTGGCTACATCTAATCATCTCTAACTCTCTATATAAGATGTATACCTGTCTGAGCTGAGTCAGTGACATCTGTGTTTACCTCATGATTTATATGGATTACATGATAACATAGGTATATGTATGGGAATATACCTATGTGGGGTTATTTATTGATTACATACTTTGTGGTTATCCTTGTTTGATATTGAGATACATTTTGGGTCTCGGGGTCCGTACTGAGTGTTTTTATACTCACACTTGCATGGGCTATACCCGCATCTCATTGTGTTGGTTGAAGATTACAGATATCACTAAAAAATGGTGAGATTATTAGGAATTGATGGTACTTGGAGGTGGAACCCACGATGTTTCGGTACCCGGAGGAGACTGAAGGACATGGAGTTCTGAAGAGTCTATTTGTACTTACCGTTTAGGTAGGAATTCTGGTGGACATCCCAATAGTTGTTTTTATTTCTTCAACTGTACTTTTAGTTCCTTGTACTTTATAGTTGGGCTTGTATTTTCAGACCCATTACTTTTTAACACTCTCTTGTTATACAGCTTTACTAAGAGTTTTGTATCCAGCTGTGTGCTCTGTTATGTGTGTTTACAATTATAAAGGAAATGCCTTCCCAGATTTAGGGAATTACACCTTTGGAGCTAGTCTCCAGCCCCTGCCCTATGGAAGGTGGGCTTGGGGTAGTCACGGTATGGGCCTTAGGGGATGGGTCATAAAATATTTTGTTTCAGAGGAGTCTTCTCTACCGCAAGAACATAGGACTCTATTCTTTCTTTTTAACGGTAATAGTGTTAAGTGTAGTTAGTGTGGTTATCAGTTTAGGGAATCCAATGTTGGTGCAGCGGTCGATGTATCCATACACAAAGACCCTAACTTTTGATTTCTGACTTAGTACACGAAAACATAGATTTCCTGTATTTTTCAAGAGTTTTCTTAGTGATCTCTTTGAGTCATCTCACTAGGTATATCTTATTGACCGTGGTGCACATGTTTATTTATAGGATGGCCCCATACAGACGGCCAGCCAGTGATACATGCTTTTTATGTTATGGTAGTCCACCGATCGACGAGGCCTCAGTGTAGGTCCCTATCATGGAAAAGGAAATAGAGGTTCCACTACCCATTGGTCCACCGATTCCACCAGCAGTAACAGAAGATGATGCATGACATTTGAGCACGTTTTATAAGTTCCAGCACCAGAGGTCGCCCGGGTTCAGGGGTGATACAGACCCGTATGAAGCTATAGATTGGTGGAGCATGATGCTCTAGGTTCATGATGAGGAAACATTACACTGGGCAGACTATGAGAGGATGTTTTTGATGGAGTCTGTCCTAGCCACCCTAAGTGTAGTGCAGATACATGAGATACGTCAATAGTCACAGGGTAGCAAGATGGTGGGATAATACTTTGCATGGTTCACTTACATCTTTCACTACTCCACAAATATGTTGTAGGACCCATTATTCAAGGCCCAGACCTTCATGCAAGGGCTCAGGTGAGTCATCAGGGCATCGATTCTCTCCCTTATCATCCCAAAGCAGGCAGGGGTGTGGGAGCGAGCCCTACTAGTAGAGTCTTTCCTTCTTGAGCAGTCACCAGCTGAGAGACATACCCTCAGGCGTCACATAGAGGAGTCATCTAGAGCTCTAAGTAGAGATTTGTCGTAGAGATCCAAGAGGACAAGACTATCTGGTGGACGACATTAGGAATCAGGTTCATTTGTGTGAGGCACACGATACAGAGCAAGTCATACATGGAACAAGTAGTGTTTCACATGTGGTGGGCAGGGTCACATGACTTGTGACTATCTGACCCGCCATTCGCATGATCTCCATATGGTTAAGGGACCTCCCAGGTAGATGTAGAGGTATGATAAAGTCGATATTTAGGGCACAGGTGGACATGGAAGAGGAGCTGGTCGTGCAGCTGGCGGTAGATGACGTTATGAGGTGTTACCACCACCACCACCAGGAGGTCCACCCTGACCGTAGGGAGCGGGTGGACAGGCCGGAGAATAGCTCTAGGTAGGGGAGGCTTATGATCATGGTACTCCAGAGATGATTCTAGGTACGATCTGTGTCTACTCCACCTTAGAAGTAGTTCTTATAGACACTAGTCCCAGTCACTCTTTCATTTCCACTACCCTCGTTTAGAGCTCGGAGATTTTGACAGAGACACTGGTTCGATCCTTATGGCTAGATACTCATACAAGAGTATATTCGATGATTACGCACTGGTTCAGGCTATGTGAACTTACTCTAGGAGGTGAGATCATCAGCTGTGATCTCTTAGTAGTAGCGCTGAGGCCTTACGACGTCATCTTGGGTGTGTCCTAGTTATCTAAATTCTATGCACAGATTGACTTTATTAGGTGCAATGTTTAGTGTGTCTGCATAGATGGGACTAAGTTTACCTTCACCGACAAGAATGGAGATTTTTCAGCGTAGGACGCACTTACTCGGAGGAGGGTTCAGCCGATCACTCATCAGTTGGCCTGCCTTACCTTCGAAACAGTTGATGTGGAGAGTCCGAGCTATCCTTTAGTGGTGGACTAGTACATTGATATTTTCTCTGACATTGTCCTAGATCTACCTCCTCGCAGAGAGGTATACTTATACAATGACATGTACCATAGAATGAAACCGATATCTACACCATCATATCGGATGGATCCCCTGGTGCTTCGTGAGCTGCGGGTATAGCTAGAGGACTTGTAGGAGAAGGGATTCATCTGACCCAGTGTTTCTCCAATGGCATCCCCGATTCTGTTCTCCAAGATTGTGAATGGGATATTGAGGCATTGTGTCGACTACCGTCACCTAAAACATGTGACCGTGAATGAATAAGTACCCACTCTTGATGATTGATGACCTCTTTGATCAGTTGAAGAGAGCACGGTGGTTCTCGAAGATAGACCTCAGATCTGGCTATCACCAGCTTAGATTTCGACACAAGGATGTGAAGAAGATGGCCTTTAGATATTGGTACGACCACTACGAGTTCTTAATTATATCTTTTGGCATAAACAATGCTCCAACATTATTCATGAGACTCATGAATAAGATTTTCCAGCCATACCTTGATCGCTTTTTCGTAGTCTTCATCGATGACATTCTGATCTACTCAACTTCTAAGGAAGTGCATTCCTACCATTTGCAGGTAGTACTGGACACACTCTAAGATCCCCAGCTTTATGGTAATCTCTTGAAGTTTTAGTTTTGGATCCAAGAAGTTATCTTTTTGGTAAATTTCATCTCGGAGGCTGGAGTTGTAGTGGATCTAGTGATGTTTGAGGCAGTACTTTCTTGGGAGCCAACAGGAGTGTTACGAAGGTATGAAGTTTTCTTGGTTTGGCTAGTTAGTACCGTAGATTCGTTCAGACTTGTAAAGATTTGAACCATCACTATCAACCTTGACGACGAATGGGAATCCCTTTGTGTGGTCAGAGAGATGCCATTAGAGCATTCACGAGTTGAGGTAGAGGTTGACTAGTGCACCCATCTTGAGGCTTTCAGAGGTGGTAATAGGGTAAGTAGTTTACTACGATGCATCAGGGACCAGACTCAGATGTGTCCTGAATAAGAAGCAAGTAGTGATCACTTATGATTCTCATTATCTGAGACAACATGGTCAAAACTATGCCACCTATAACCTAGAGTTAGAAGCAGTGGTCCTCGCCTTGAAGATGTGGCAGAACTATCTGATGGGTGAGCGTTTTATAGTATCCTCTGACCACCAGATCCTCATGTGTATCTTCACTCAGAAGAAACTAAACCTTATAAAATGGATATGGATTATGTTACTCTAAGACATTGACCTATAGATAGTATATACTCCTGAGAAGGGGACATTGTAGAAGATTCACTCAGTAGGAGATCTGGTATACAGCTGTTAGGCTAGGCGATAAAGCACCTGGATTCTTTACATATATCTATTGTGGATAGATATGGAGCAGCCTTTCTGTAGTCTCTTAAAGTCACTCCCCCACATCTTCAGCTAGTCAGGTAGGTACAACAAGGAGATGCTAACTGTGAGACATGACGTGCTCAGATATCCATAGGGTAGGTACCTGATGGATTTTATGAAGGTGGGGGGCACGTTATCCTCTTCAGAAGTTGTAACTTGGTACTAGTGGCACTTCAAGATGATTTGTTGGGGGAGTTACACACTTCCCCTCTAGTGGTACATCCATGAGTGGTGAAGATATACCATGACCTCAGATGATAGCACCGGAGGCCGGGAATGAAGAAAGTAGTAGCCATGGTTGTCTCTCTAGGCCTCGCTTATCTGTAAATGAAGGCAGAGCATCAGGGACGAGCATGCTTGGTTCAACCATTATAGGTACCAGAGTGGAATTGGGATGAGATATCCATGGACTTCATGAAAGGGCTTCCATGAACAACTAGGGGTAATGACTTGATTTGGGTGATCAGCGACTGACTCACCAAGTCTGCCCACTTCCTATCAATCAGAGAACATGGTTCAATAGAGAGATTGAGATGCTTCTATGTGAAGGAGATTGTACGACTACATGGAGTACCATCTTCTAATGTCGTCAATTATGATGCACGATTTACTTCCTTGATATGGAAGGGGTTGGAGGAGGCTTTCGGGACACAAATTCATTTGGGAAATGCCTTCCAGCCTTATATGGATAACCAGACTGAGCGGACCATTCAGACCCTTAAGGACAGGCTTCGTGCTTGTGTCCTCAACTTCGGTCGCAGCTGGGATGATCACTTAACTTTGGTGGATTTTTCATACAACAATAGATATCACTCCACCATTGGGAATGCACCTTTTAAGGCCTTGTATGGTCAGCCTTGATGATCACCACAGGGCTGGACAGACAGAGGGGAGTAAGCACTAGGGGCCAGAGATGGTACGAGCTACCATAGAGAAGGTGAAACTCATCCAGAAGTTGATGAACATAGTATAGAGCAGATAGAAGTTGTATGCTGACAGGAGACTGAGACCTCTATAATTCGAGGATAGTGACCACATCTTTCTATGAGTCACATCTCAACGAGGTTTACGGTGATTTGGATGAGGTGGTATGTTATCTCCCAGATTCAGCGGACCATTCCATGTCCTCAACAGAGTTTCCAAGGTGGATTACCGCATAGCACTTCCACCACAGTTCCACTGGGTGCATGAAGTATTCCAAATATCTTAGCTAAGTAGATATGTGCACGACCCTTCTCACATCATCAATCATGGAGAACTGGATGTCGATGATGGGGAGACATTCACAGAGGATACAATAGATATTGAGGATTGACCAGAGTGAGTCCTTCTTGGACAATCAATACATCTAGTGCTTATTCGTTGGCAGCACAGGAACCACCAAGAAAGCACCTGGGAGCGGGGGGCTCAGATGCATGCTAAGTATCCCAGCTTTTTCCCATAGTTTGAGTTATGGATTATGGGGACGTAAAGCCTAAGGTGGGGATAATGTAAAGGCCAATAAGTTCCATGTAAATTCTTTTTTTAAAAAAAGAGAAATTTTATGAGTCCATGAAATTTGACGGTGCGTGATTCTGAGGCCCGATGTGCCCATAATTAATTTCTGAAGATTTGTTTGGGTACGTTCAGTAAACGTACAAGCAGGTTTTTATAACTTTTGAACCAGTTGCTCAGAATTGGAATAGGAGGGCACAGTTGAACTCGCAGCGCCAGTACTCACTCTAAGAGACTTTCATTTCGACGACAGTAGGTTGAGAGTGAGAGATAGTTTATGGGTATTTAGTGAATTAATTAAATGTAAATAAATATTTGAAGATTTATTTTTATTTGTTTTTTAAATACCTCCATGTGGATGTTTTAGGTGGGGACAAGCACACCTTAACCTCCCATGAGAGGTTATGGTGGTAAAGCCCACCAGAGGTCTAAGCATCCACTTCTTGTTTATTGTGCTAGGGTCCACCTGGGGTTAAACGCCATTGAAACTCCCCTTTAATAGGGAGAAACCCTCTACCTTCCATTAAGTATTAGGGAGCCTCTTCAACTCCCCAACCCTTTATGATTTTCAAATCCTCCACATTAATTTAGTGGAGCCATCCTAATTTTAATTTAACCTTTTTGAATTATATTCCAATGATTAAATAATAGATAAACATAATCTATTATTATTTTTTCTTCTGTCTTTTGGTGGAGCTTGGGATAAGTTAGAGAGAGCATGGGGAGAAAATCTCTCACCATCGAAGAAGGAAGAATGTCAGCGAGGATCGTCTTCAACCTCCTTCCTCAGAACCTTTGTTGATGCAGGACATGTCCATCTACAACAAATCAGCATCTTCTTTCTCACACCAATATCGATGATCAACGATCAAAGGTATGTGTGTGTATGATTTTATCAACATTATTCTAGTTAATCATGTTGTTTTATTCCACCTGAACCGCTTGTTATCAAACTAATGTGGAGGGACCGGGCCAAACTAACATGGACCTATTTCTCTGCCTTAATTCTAGTGGTGTGTTTTTCAAATTCATTATGATTGATAAAAAATTGAACATTTTGGGTTCGTTGTGCGATGAAACGATCAAAAATTGAATACCCAATATCATGATGACCTAGTGTAGGTGTGATGATGATAGCGGGTGATGAATCAGACAATACCAGGATGACCGTTCTTTGACCATCCTTCGACCGGGTGAATCAAAACATGTTTTTGGAGCTGATTGGAGATCTGAAAACATCGGTTATGAATTTTGAATAATGGGGTGACCTAGAGTCTACTGTTCCATGGTGATCGGACCATCAGAATTAAGAACGAGAATCATGGGTGGCGCACTGGCTAGAAGCATCATTTCTGTAAAATTCAAGAATACATGAGTGTACATAAGAAGAACACTTCATGTATTATGGGCATACTGCAGCTAGGGTTTCAGGTTTTAGACTCACATCACATAGCGTGTGATCTTGGTCACATAGCGTGTACTCATCACACAACTCTGACTACTGTTCATGGATTTTGTGTGGGTTAGAAAGCTCTGATTACTATACCTATATCCTGTGTGGGTTCGACATTACAGATTACTGTTCCTGGATCCTATGTGGGTTTTATAGCTCTGATTACTATTCCTAGATCTTATGTGTGTTCGACATCTCTGAATAATATTCCTGGATCCTATGTGGGTTGGAAAGCTCTGACTACTAATCCATGATCTTGTGTGGGTTCGATAGCACTGATTACTATTCTTGGATCCTTTGTGGGTTCAACGGTACTAATTACCATTCCGGGATCCTGTGCTTGTTTGACAGCTCTGATTACTGTTCTTGGATACTATGTGGGTTTGATATCTCTGACTACTATTCGAGGATCCTACGTGGGTTAGACATAACAGATGATTTAGTGGCTACATCTAATCATCTATAACTCTCTACATATAATGTATACATGAGTGAGATGGGTCAATAAAATTTGTATTTACCTCATGATTAAGATGGATTACTTGATAACTTATGTATATGTATGTGCATATCCCTACGGGGGGTTATCATTTGATTACATACTTTGTGGTTATCCTTGTGGGGTTTGAGAGACCTTGAGGGTATCGGGGTCCCTAATAAATATTTTTATACTCACCCCTGCACGGGCTATGCCGGCACCTCGTTGTGTTGGATGCAGATGATAGACAGTGCTGATTAAGGCTGAGAGTATTAAGATTGGAATTTACTCGGAGGTGGACCACATGACGAGTCGATACCCAGAGGATACTGATGGATGAGGAGCGTTGCGGAGGCTATTTGTATCTACCATTCAGGTAAGAATCCTAGTGTATGACCCATCAACTATTTTTATTTCTTCAGTTGTACTTTTAGTTCCGTGTACATTATAGTTGGGTTTGTATTTTTGGTGCCTTTACATTTCATCACTCTCTTGTTATACAGTTTTACATAGTGTTTTTTATCCATCTGTGTGCTCTATTGTGTGTTCTTACAGTTATAAATGCAATGCCTTCCAAGATTCAGGGAATTATGCCTTTGGTTCTAGTCGACAGCCCCTGGACTATGGATGGTGGGCTTGGGGTAGTCACGGTATAGGCCCCACGGGACTGGTCATGACAAAAATTGTTACTTCTTATTTTGGTAAAATGTGGGATTTTTAAATTTTAGGATAAATTAGGATGAATATTAATGTTTAATTTTGTAAATAAGGTTATTTTAAAATATTTAGGTAAACATTAAATAATTAAAAATGTGATATTATTTTCAAAAATTGATCTTCTATAGTTGTGACCAGTATTAAATTTAAAGTCTAATAAGATCAACTTAATTTTTATTGAATCGTTCTGTATGAATAGTAATATTAATCATATTAATACTAATGAATAGTAAATAATCCAAAAAATAGAAACTTCACCCATAAAAGTATAAATAAAATGTACATGTCTTAAAAAGTGAAAAAACAGTCATAGTATAAGTTATGTTATTTTTGTTTGAAAGAAATATTTTATTTACAATTTTATAATTAATTTAATAATATAAAATTGAAATTTATTTTCATAAAATGTTATAACAAATTTTTATTTTATTGTCTTATGGTTTTACGATAATTTTATATGACATTGATGTCCTTTTAATGGTGTTACAAAAGAAGTTATAATTTTAGAGTTCTTTATTTGAATAATTAAAGATTTTTTTCTAAAATTAAATTAAAAATATATAGAAAATTAATTTCCAAAAATGGAGCTCATTTTTCAATACAAAACATCGATATTAGGTTAGGATGGTTTTCTTATATTTTTATAAAATTTTTTGTTTTTCATTGAATAGTAAAAATACAGTTTTGGGTTTTAGTGTATTTAATGACATCATTAATATTTTAATATAAATGTAATAAATCTGGTAGACTTTCGAATTGTACGATATTTTTTGAGGTGTCCCAATTTGCCAATACCATGGGAATAAACAATTGGCATGCCCATTGTTTTGCAAATTCCACCAATGAGAGGTCCCTAGGAAATTAATTTAATATTCCCTCACTTTTTCTATAAATACCAACCAATTCCTTCGTTAATTTCATTACAAATTTTACCCTAATGACATTCTAGTCATTTCATTTCCCAACGTTTCCTCCCAGGGTGCCCTCAAGCCCCCCAAGGTCCCAACTTTTTCACATGCGAAGTCACTCTTCATGGTAAGGGAACCTTCCACCATCCTCTTTTAGACATGATGTCCTCTATGTTATGTCTTCTAGAACCCTTCATCTTTTATTTGGGTATGTTCATATATATTTTTATTAATTTAAATTTCATGTATAAATGAATATATCCCCACTATTCACTAATCTAATTATTTTCTGAATTTATAATCGACGCCATTAGGCTGCCGTATTTTTGTAAAAGAAATCACATTTTCTATTTTCTTTTAAGTTTCCTTTTCATGTGGTATTTCATTCCACACCATGAACTTATTTATATTTCATTCTACCCATATACATTTAAATTATTCATTTATGGATGGGATTACCTTTTCCCAACTCTTTTTATTGTTTTCTAAAACAATGTTATATAGCTGTTATGCTGTAGAATTTTCGTCTAAAAAACTCTATCTTTTTCCCAAGAAATTCTCTTGTATTATTTATTTGGATACCGAAATCTATTTTCATATCTGGGGTGTTCATCAATACATAAAATTGATCTATATGAATATGTAATTGGAATTAATATAACCCTCACTACGTTTCCATGGTTTATAAGTGACATAACGATCATGTTTTTAAGAACATTTAAAACATAATGATTTTGAAATGAAATTCATTTATTTAATTACCTATGGGTTATTTATGAAATGTTTGATTATGATCTAAGTGTCTCACTTGATAATAATGGAACAATAATGGTGAACCATAAATGTTCTCCAATTCATTGGTTAACAATTTAATCTCTAGACATGTCAAGTTTCATAATAGCTTGGTTAATAACCAAGGTCATTTGTTTATGACTCATTGGGGATGAACCTTGGTAATATGTTTATTAATGTCTAAATAAAATGTTGTAGCCAAATATTCATGTTATAATTTTTGATCTTATTATTTTTATTTTCCTCGTTTTCCATTTCTCATGTCTCATGGTTTTCATCATGTTCTTAGTGATATCACATGAAAACTGATTTCCATGCTTTCCTTTCTGGTCCATCAGCTCGTACGTACATTTGATGCATGTCTCTGGGTTATGTGAGGAAAAAATAGTACATAGGATAAAATTTTACATAAAAATTTCAAGGGTATTTAAATGTGTATTTTTTTAATGATTTATTGTTCCTGATTTCCAAGACACTAGACTTTAATGATCCCATGTTTGTAAAATGTAATGAAAAGTTAAGTAATAAAATGCAGGATGCCATATTTATGTAGAACAAAAAACTACTGATACAACTCTTTCATGACCTCTTCCAATTTCAACCGTTATGAAACTCCCAATGACCACCTTCAATAGGCCAGGGTTTGGTTACAATAACCTAGAAGTCATATAACAAACATGGGAGGAATTTCCAATTTACTTGTACGTAGATACACATCTCCATGATCAAAAAATGAAGAATTGTAAAAACCCACTAATTAACCAATTAATGAATTCATCAATATCCAAAAATAGTAATAGTATTATTATTAATGTAATTTAAATAGGGGAATAGAAAATTCCACTGTAAAGAGTCTATTACCCGAGTCCAACATTTATGAGATTTTTATTGTGACTGCTTTCTAAATTCTATAGGAACACACTTTATTTTATTTGGCCTCACCAGGAATTGAATAGTCCTTATCCACATAGGAATCCATAAAAATATCGATCATCTTCCTAATACATTACATGTGTGGTAAATCCCATGTAAGGATGAGTATAAAACTAATCAGTAGGAAACAAAAAACCCAATGTAATGTGCCATTGGAATGAAAAATCATCACTACACTGGTATATGTATACAATACCTATAAAATGAATTTCCAGATTGCATAAATATATGAAACATATTCTATAGGTAAGAAAAAATTATAATATAATATCCTTGGCTTCCAATATTAATATTCCATGAAGCACTCTTCCTCGTGTACACATTAATGAGTCTGATAGCACTTCTTACAATCTTCTAAGAGGCACTTCTCACCATATCTCTCTTTCAGAATGTTAAATTGATATTCCATAGTGAATATGATTGAAAAATGATAAACATAGCCTGGGTCAGGTGGTGATTCCAATAACACAATATGGATTAACCCTTCATGTAGAGGATCAGTGCCCATTTAGTTTCGGACATATTGAAACCTTAAACTCCACCTGGAGAACTAATATGAATAGATGATCCCACAACAGGATTCATAGAGTGGATTATAGAAATAGTATCATAGAAGTAATGCTAATAGTATCGTAGTCCTAGGATTAGGAAAATATTCACACAATCCCTGTGGGAAACAATAAATGGAACTATCCCTAATTATGATTGTCCGCTTGGGTACTCTGACAGTGTTCTAGAATAGGGAGTCAACCTATGTATCCTTTCTCATGTACTAGTACACTATATTTATTGTATAAATGGTCCAGGCCATGCCATGTGAGGTATTACGTAGCATGTTGGAGACCCATGTAATCCACCTTGTGTCTATGTACTAATTCCTATACCTGCCGAGTCGTTTGAGAGGGTTACACACTGTGTAGTCAAGGACTACTCAACATGTGTATCAGGTATTCCGGGAACCCATCGTCTTCCTCATCCTCAGGTCATTCGATATTAAATATTCCTTAACAGTGTTATGTTTTCCATGTAACTCCATATTTGGGGAAATTTTGACACAAAATCACTCCATCATTTACCATTGGTCCGTTAGTTAACTCGGAATATGAGATCACCACTATTCATCATTAAGACTAAAAAACACATATTCAACACCAACTATCATTCGATCCACCAAAACAACCACCTTTATTCATCATCTTTTCATAATTATTCCACATATATTTTTTGGGAGCTTTTCTCCAAGAATCTGATTCCAAAATATAGATCGTTGATGAAAATTTGAACCACAGGTAAGTATGATACATACCATGAAGAACTGTTAATGCAAAGAGAAAATAAAAAACTAAATCAAGAGGAAAGAACCATAGTTTATGTTTATTTTAATATTGGGTTTTCAACATTAGAATGATAAATTAATGAAATAATTTTCAAGATAAAACTCTTGATGAACACAAAAAAAATAACTCATCCCTCATAACAATCGATTAATGGGGCAATATATTTGTTCACTAGTCTGTGTTCATAGTTTAAATCATGAATGGGGAAAAGAAAATCAAAATATCCCACCCTTCCTCAACTCAGATCAATTACTAATGATTATTGATCAATGCATCATTATCCTCTTAATTAAAAATCAAAATTAGTTTCACTGATCATCGATATATGATCCTTTCATCCTTTATCATGATAGGTTCTTCAGATCCCTATCCAATGACTCTCAAGATGGTTGTCTATCTATGTGGAAACTATAGACTGATGAGATTATTTTCTATTCAATGACTAAAAAGCCATTGTGTTAATAAATAAAATCAAATATTTTTATTCAAAATAATATTGTCAGATTATTTTTTACAATTTTCCACTCATGACGACATTTACACATACGACCTATTCCGATAACCTCTAGGTAGCACCTAATGTAGAAACTAAATTTCTAAACTCAACAGTTCCTTATGATTTTAAAATCTAGCTACACATTTATATGTTATTAAACCTTTTCAATTAAAACATGTACTCATGATATTTAATAATTTAACATATACCAAACATTTATTCCAAACACACTAGGTCTCAAGATCACATGTTGTCTCAGTTTATGGGCTCGAAATAAATCCTTATAATTAAAAAAAAATTATCAGAGAAAATATAATTTCCTTCAAATTAACATATTATTTTTCAATGATACATTATTTTATTAAATGTTATATAATTTTTACAGAAAATGTTGTTCGTTGAAGGTTATATGCTTTTATAATGAAATGTTGATAAATAAGAAAAAGTCTCAAAACATATTATTGATGATAAGAAAATTTATTTATGAGTTAAGTCAATAATTTGATATAGGATCAATGAATTGGACATTCAAGACATAGGTGGGTCCTAGATGTAGATATCCCATTGATTCAAATATAGTCTAAATGGTTGACTGAGTTGGCTAGTATATGTTAAATTATTTTCCTTCCGATCAGTTATAAAATTTCATGTGTATTGTTATTCATGGTAGAGTTATCATATTCATATGATATGATTTCCAATAATTAAGAAATTTATTCATAAAAATTTACATTATTATATACTATGATAATTTCACAAGGAATTTATCTCTGCTGGAATTCCAGTCAAAGTTATTTAATACATGCCATGTGTTTTTAATTATTCGCATTTACATGCTGATTATTAATTATCCAGCCATTATAAACATTTTTTTGATTAAATAGATTTTTTTGTATGTTTTATACAAAGGAATATTAATTATTTATAGTGACACATTCATGATTATATTATTTCTGGACACACCCTTCTCTCAGTTTATTGATGACATGGGAAGTGTATTCAATTATTTACCATGACATATTTACTAATATTATTGATAAATTGTTGATTCTATTTCACTAAACCCACACATATAATGAGATTTCACTATTATTATTCTTCCTTTCCTAGTATTCCATCATGTTAACAGTGTTTGACATGTAATGATATTCAAGGGGAAATAATTTAATTCTAAAATAAAAAATGATGTAATTTTTTTTATTGATCTGTAATATAGGTCTTAGGATTCTATCTATGTTACCAACACTAATAATATTTTTGGTCATTTATTATTGTCTTCCTTGTATGTTATGCCAATGTAATAATACATACACTATCATTGGTGTTCAAGTGTAAGGGTCACTATAGTTTGTATTTGATATAGTTAATGTGGAAAACCTGGTCAAATATATTTGGGAACACATAAGTTATGGATCATATCCATATGATAGAATTTGATCATAAGTACAGATGCACATCATAGTTTCTAGGAAGATTATGAATATGTGGGATTTTCTAGATATACAGTAGTATCTGGATACTCTAATCTGATGTGGATAAAAAATTAATGTACCTTAGGGAAGCATTTTGAATCGTTCTATAAGGTCAAAATGATTTTTTTGTAGGTGTATGAAAATATTATTTATAGCACACCTAGCTTGACATTCGATGGAGATATTTTCAGAATAATAAAAAATTTTGATAAAAAAATATAATTAAGGAATTTAATAAATTATTAAATTGAACTCTAATAAATCTTTTCACTATTATTCATAAAAAATAATGTTGGTATAATGTGAAATAAAATGGAATGATGACAGGAGTGATGGATATCATTATTATACAAACTCATTTATCTCAATTTTTTTAACATCATATGCCTTAAGAAACTCTAAAATTCACCCTTTAATAGAATATTCTTATTTCCTAATTGATATAGTGGTGTATACCATAGAATAATGATTGATTGATCAAATTCATGTTAGAAATATTGAGGATTACAGATATGAATGTATCAAAAAGGAGATGGAAAATGCCTTATATTTTAGGAAGGATAAAAATGATTTTAAAAGGGAAAATTAAGACTAAAATTAAAGGATATAAATTTCATCATAGGGATCCATTTATTGATTAATTACATAATTTTTACGAAAGTCTGAATTATTTGAGTCACATTCATCTTATAAAGTATAACCATAAACCAAGGAAGTACCAATATAAAATTTAAATTTATTCCAAATTTTTGTAATATGATTTAGGAATTAAATTTTAGACATTATTTATAATGGATATTTTAATATATTAATTAGGAAACATTAAATGATTTATTAGATAATGACCTCTTATACTGGTTAAATGGGAACTGTTAAAAAATCATCATGACCAGAAAAGAAGAAGACATATATTACAGTGTTTAGTTATTCAAATTTAATACATCATCAATCACCATCATGTGTCTTCATGTGAAACATGGCATATCTACATCATCTATATTTTAAACGATATTTCTAGGAACCCACCATATTAATGTATAAACTATTTATATGCATTCAATAACTCCAATGATAATAGATGTATAATATTGAAAAATAAAAAAAAAATCTTATAAAAATAATAAATTTTACTTCCATCAAGATTAGGATAATCCAAAAACATTATAAAAATAAAAATTACATATTGTTAAATAGGTTGGAAATCAGAAACCATTGCCATTGTCGAAGTGAATAATCATAAAATAAGGACAAAACAACCACCATCTATCTTTAAATCTATAATATACTCAAAAATTCATAATACCCACAAATTCTACATTAAAAAACACAAACTCTTTCATTTCATTCAATCCAACAGTATATAGAATTCAATTAAGAGGAATAGTAATAGGGCTATCATGGATTCCCATCCCTTTCATCCTGGTTCATCTAAGATAATTCTTAAATATCAATTTCTATGAGATAGTCATCATTCCTTTATACCTTGATAGAAAAAAGTTATTGAACCCCTTAAATAACAACATGTAAAATAGTTGACCAAAATCCTTGAACAATAGATAAATTTGGGAGATATAACATGACATGTTCTCTAGGATGAGAGTATTTGGATATCTCCCCTGATAAAGACACTTCCACTCTTCCTATAAAATATCATCCTCACAAATAATTTCCATTTAAATATATTTTTTATCATTTCTAATCAAACTTAATACCAAAATCATTATTGAATTTAGAACATGGGTCTTCAAATAGTCTCCCATCATTTATCTTTTTGATGGATAACCAACTATTAGGGGTTGTAAACAATTAAAAGGATTTAGGTTAATTTTTTACTTGTGACTTTGATCCCTATATCCTTAAGGAACATCATTAATACCCAACGTTCTGTCCAATAATTGTTTTTGAAGGATAAAATTGTCTTTTAGATTCATTTACTTCTTCTTGGCATGGAATAAGAATTCCTCAGAATCGCTAGCATCATTTTTCCTTTCATAATAACTGAGTGGAAATAGAATTCCTCAATATCACCCTATTTTCATTTGGGTGTATATTTTTAACCTTTGCCAACATCTCCCCCATTAGTGAGATCAACAAGTGTAGAAACGTTAACATAAATCATAGAAAAATTATTACATTAAATATTATAATCATATATGTATTTAGTTACATAAGAGTTATGGACACATCATAGGTTTATGATTTTATGATTGAATAAAATATCAATTTCTTAAACACCCAAATAATGTTTTATGTAGTGGGAGTCAATTAAGATTAAGGATATTATGTAAGAAATGTATTGAAAGACAATTAATTGGATTATAATATATTTTTAAGATAAGGTTATTTAAGGAATTATTCAATTACATTTTATAGACATAAGTTAAAAGGAGTCGATATCCTTTAGAATTAATATAATCAATAATGAAATTGAAATAATATTTAATTATGTTTAAATGATTTTATGGAAAAAAATTATGTTTTATTGAGAATATTTATAAAATGGTTCTTTGTTCATAAAAAATATTCTTAGGATTCCAATTAAATTTTCTTCAATATGATCATATCTATTTTAATATAGTTTTATAAAAAGGAAAACCCACATGACGGGTGATGACCCTTCATGAAAAAAAGGTTTCATGTATTCAACACATGACCGATGGATAATAATGTTTCCACTCAAACCCATGGACAACATGAAGTTATGATTAATATGTCAACATTTTTAGTTAATAAATTTGAAATATATATATAAATAATGAGATAATCTTGTTATTATCTAGGTTTATAAATTAATGTCATAAAATTAAAATCTTTTTCCAACCATATGGTTTTGCAAAATAGTTCAAGAAATACTGATATAAATGCCAATATTTTTTTGATATTAAGATTTGTTATAATTAATTTTTAATGTTTCATGCATAAATAATTCATTTTTTACACTTCTATGTGTATGTACAAAATTGTAAATTTTTCAAAGAAGAAAAGTTGATTAAATGGTGGTTATGAAATAGAAAATTATAACACATATATATTCCACAATATTTATAAAAAATTATTGAATTCATAAAATATTGCGAAGGAATATTAAAAAATTAATTTCCTACTACCATCATATCTAATGAATGAAATGGAATTTTTTAATAATCCTAATTTTTTTTGTTTCATGTCTTTAACATTCCTAATACAAGTCACAAGCTTATGAACAATATCCTCCATCACTATATATAATTATTTATGATTTTATCACATACAAATGTTTTTAATTAACACCTATTTTAACACATAAGGGAAAAAATTAGTTTTTCATTCCATATGTCCATCTTACTTCAATTTAATACATATTAAGAGAATACAAAATTAATCATATTTTGATCTGGTTTTTTCAAAAAAAACATATTTTGAAATATTATACCATTAATAACCATGACTATATTTAAAAATAGGGGACAAAATTTATTTTAGGTTGTGATAATATAACCCTAAAAAATAATAATAATAGAACATTTTGTTCTATAACATAGGTGACAAGCAACACTAAGTTAAAATAAACCACAAAATATATTTCATTAAATTTAATCTATTCGTAAGTTTATAAAACAACCAAACTCAAGAATATGTCAACCATATGATAGTAAAACACTATAACATGGAACTCTAATTGGTGAGTATGAGTAATATGATGTAAAATATGAAAATTATTATAGTCAATTTATTATAAATATAATAATAATAATTTAATAGATTTTTTTAAAAAATTATCTTTTGAATTGATAAATTTTTCAAGTTTTTTTGGATGAAATTTGAAAACAATTTCAAACATATGTTAACAACATAATTTTGAAAAAGAACATTACTTTTATAATATTGTTATCAGAAAATTCATATATTTTATTCTTTTTATTTTTTCATATATGAATCATTTTATGATAAATAGTGCAAAATAATTAATTTTAATAGGAAATATGATATTCATTAAAATTATTTCACATTTTATCATATAATTTTAATTGTAGTAAATATAAATATAGATAAAGTTTATATCAATTAATGTAATTTTTTATAATTATTTTTTTGTTGAATATTGATATTCATACATGGTAAATTATTGTACACATTCAGAACGATAAGAAAACTATTTTATTCCATGTAAATCTTTTTCTAAAAATGATGCAAAAAATTATAAATTTTTTCCATGTTATTATTTAAATAAATCATTTCCCATTTATAAATTATTTAATATTAAATAAAATTACTTTTCATATCATTTTTGAATAAATTATGTTTTTTTATTTCAATGATATTGTGAATATAATATTTGTTAATCACACACATGAGGTGTGTAATTTAATTTCATCATGGTATATCAATATTTTAATGAATAAATTATAGATATGAAATAAAATTCCAATAAAAATATCTTTATATTTATTTATACATTAATATTTAAAAAGTGTTTTTTAAAATGAAATTTATAATTTCAAAAATAATAATAATAATGATCCTTTTATTTAATTATTAATCATCAACAACAAAAACAATTATCATTACTAAAATACATATATTTTTAATTGACACAATTACTATTTATTCTATAAATGTAATAGGATTATTTTTAACATGGAATGTACTAAAGTTCACATTATTTATTCATTTTTTTTGTCATTTACACACCCATTAAATAATATCTTACCTATGATCATTTTATTTACCATAAATACCAAAAATATTTTTTATGGATATATTTTTTTATTAATCAATATATCATTTCTACATAAGTTGTTATACAATGATTTTATATGATTATTTGATGAAATATTGATAAATCTAAATTCTTTTCAAAATATGGTTATTGGATGATAAAACACGATGGATATGAATTAAATCAATAATTTTATATAACAGGAAGGTGTATGACATCCAAAATATTGTTGGTTCCCATTGTAGATATCCCCTAGATGAATCAATAGTCTCATTAGATGTATCAGTTGGATGGTATTAGTTAAATGAGTTTATATCATTCAGTTTCAAACAGTCTTGATGGTTGTTGTTAAAGGTAGAGGAATCGTGTTTCGGAGACATGAAATCAAATAAATAATAATTATATTCATTCATCATTCATTTATTATTATATATGATATTTTTTAATGGGATTATCTCTAGTTGATATAAATTCTATTTAATTCATTAAATGAAATGTGTTTTTTAGTTATTTACCTTTCCATAATGATTATTTATTATCTATTTTTTTTTATTATGTTATTGACTAAATTGAATGTGATTTTTTTATTTAAAATCCCATATTAATTATAATACATTATATAATACCATTTATATTATACATGTATGATCTCACATATAAGTTTGTTGATTGCATAGAATTTGTTTTTCGTTAATTACAATTCCATATTGATTATTAATATTGATTCATGATTCATTGAATTATATATAAACCATTATAAGAATAATAAATCACAATTATATATTCCTATATTAGGAATCAATGATGTGTATAATTTTTTATATTCAAGGATATGTTAGATGGGAAAAAGAAATTCATGAAAAATATTTGTCGTAATTTCTATTTTGATATTTAATTTTGGATATTTTTATTTATAATATTCAACAATAAATATATTTCATTTGGTCTTTTGGGATAATATTACTTATTAATTTTCATAATGTAGTAAATCAATCAGTGGATCTTGAAAACTAGTGTTGGGTCACTACAATAGTGGTGTGTGTTTTGGGACGCTTACATGCCTCTTTTAATATCTCTTGGTTCTGATACTCCATTTATCTCTTCCAATTATTTAGTTTCTTCCATTTCGATTATTTGTGTCATCATGAAGATATCATTTATTGATTATTAATTGTACCCCCATAAAGTAAGGGTTATTATGATCACTTTTCCTAGTACTTTTACACAAAAATCCTCAATAGATGGTTGATAAATTCTTTTTCAACGTCGGAATATCATGTACTCATTTTTATAGTTCAATTTGTATCTTATTTGTTTATAATAAAACAACATATTTTTTGGGGTTTTCATCAATATCATATGGTAATTAGACTATTATGAAAAACTCATACATGTTATCATAGAATGATTCATCTTGTTTATATTATATAGAAATTGCCTGTTTTCTAGGAAAAATGGTCAACATGTCTTTCTTAAAATGATCTCAGATATAAAATCATTATGTGAGAAACATAAAGGGTTAATATTATTTAATCATTCATATGTAAACTACATTATTTTCATACCATTTATTATATAGTTCCTATATGGTTAATTTATTTATTTACATTACCAAAATGTGATGTCTAAAGGTGGTATAGTTACATCAGTTGTTTTTGTAAAGTTTATACCATTACGAGAGATGTTTTGTAAAGTCGTAACCCTTATGTGATATCTTCAGGTAAAAGGAATTCACATGGTTATCCTTGATGTTTCGTTTATCTAAATTTGTGGTGTAATGGTATAACCCTTACTTTAGTGAGATTAATAAAGATAATATAAGAAGATAAAAATATATTTATTAAAAAATAACTTATTTAATAGCCTTTTAGTGAATGCAAAATGGTTATAAATAAAAAAACATTGAAATATCAGATAGTTTTATTTATAAGGGTTTTATCGAAAAAATATTAAAATATAAATTACTTATTGTATATTAAATTATTTTTCTCAAACATTTTTCTATTATATTAATGGTTATATTAAAATAGTTGTTGAAAAGATATATTATATTCCATATGATCTAGAACAAATTCTTAAATTAGAAGTCATTAAACGTTATTTTAACAATTTACAAAGTACAAAACATATAATATTTACAATATATAACTGTTTTTATAAAAAAATTATTTTTTTAAAAAAATCAATTCTATTGATACCATATAAATTAAAATTAATAAGAAATAGGAGAGGTTAATATTGTAATTAATATAAAATTATCAAATACATGCAAAATTATATATTGTTAACAATTATTATTTATTTACAAATACTTCATAAATATATAATGTTTTGCAAAATAAACAATTATTATAATTAAATGTTAAAATTGTATTAATATTCATCAATAATAAGATATTTATGAAATAAATATATTATGTTTTTAATATTTTATGATAAATGTATAATGTGATAGAGCATTTCATATCATGTCTAGTTTGGTGTCATATAGTTTTTTCCTAATCCTTGCCCTTAGTATGTAATTTTATTTATGAGCATCACAATACATAATTGAAATTGTTTTGTGAATATTTTGACATATAGTGTTCCATTATTTTAATTAACACTTGAGTAATATCTGCCCTAATAGATGTTAGAGATTGAAATCGTACATTATTAAAAGGATTCCAATTCTTGGAAAATCATTAGTGTAGGATTTCTATCACTGTATACATCCTCAAGTGGAATAAAAAAATAAAATTATAATTTATTCATTAAATTTTTTTGTTCATGTACCTTTTTTATATAATGAATGTAGTTATTTATAAATATAATTGGATTATGATTTTGATTGATTAACATAGAGTACTAAATATTTACAAAAGATACATAGTACTGTCATGTGAACTCATTAATTTGTTTACTAGAATAGTAATTTTTTAAAAAATTATTATAATCATGCATACATAAAATGAATAGAACATGAAATGGTATTGATTTAATATGATTTCAAAAATTAATATTAATATTATTTTTATTTAATTTATTTAGTAAATGACTCTAAAATATTAAGTGTGATAAATTAAGTTCCCAGATCTATGTGACTCACTGAGAGGGGGAAGGGGTTGAACATGTGATCCCATTATATATTTTTTCTAATTGATTCATTACAATTTAAAATTTATCACTTGTTAAATCCCTGATCCACTATAATTTTGTCTTTAATGTTCTCCTCAAATGGTGCAGTAGATTTAATATTTTTGAACACAAGGTTTTGTATGGTTCGGTTCAATGACCTACATATTGTTGTGTTGGATATTCACCCCAACACAGATTCTCCATTATTATTCTGTGAGAAATTATAATGGTAGATACAGATTCCCACTGTATCTCTCCTATGCCCAATATTAGGTTCTTTATACTAATTCACCCAGTGTAACATGATTTTCACTAGACTAATTCTGATCCCAACATAAGAGTTCTTCTCCTCCCGAAATCTCACAAGGGTATTCTATCTCACGATACACAAGAGAATCTTCCTTCTTTATGTTCTTTCTTGATCAACATAGATGATATTTTTCTCTTTCCACACAGGCTTACTAAATCACACATGGCTTTGAATCATATTAAAAATATTCAATAGACTTTGGTATGGTCTATTGGCCTTGATCAATAAATCTAATCACCTTGCAGATTAGTTCTTAATTCAACATTGATCTGGCAACTCATTCTTCTTCTAATTTTGACATGGAATCATTTATGTGTGTGAAAATGGTTAAAACAACCAGTTCATGAATTCTAGAATAATTCTGAACAATATCGTCTCTATCTTCCTTTTTGGATTCTCAAATAATTTTCACTCAGTCATAAGATCATATTTAATTCATTATGGCTTCAGTCTCATTTCTCATTCTATTCATTAATCAGTTTCATGGAATCTAAAATTCTTCTTTCTTTATATCATAGTTCCATTCACACATGCATGTATTCATATATGATTTCATGCATGTTTCTAATGGTTTTTCATATTCACTGTCTTCTTGGATTCTCTTTTATCTATATTGACTTACATAATCTCTTCCTTTATGTGTCTTCTCATGTTCATGTGAATGCATGCATGCATGAATAATTATATTCTTCATTCTTGGGTGAAAATTTCAATGCATGTAATCTTTTGATCACACACACTTACTCATTCTTCATTTCCCTTTTTTCTTTTTCCCTTCTAGTACTTAGCGCACAAACAAAATTATTCATTTTTAGTTCATTTATTTTTATACGACAGGTTTGTGTTTTATCTCGAATATTCCTAAAGCTCAAATGTGTGGAATCCTTTATTAATATGACTTTTTCTACCCCACTTCTCATATGTGAGTGAATGTATTCATTCATTAAAACTTCTCATTAGTCCCTCTTTTTAAAAAATTTATAAAAACATTGATTTGATTGAATTTAAGAATATGAGTGTGTGCATGTACTCACTGTCCATTGGTCATAAGGTCACTTGATCCTCTTAATCCAAATATCTACTATTTCATGCACTTGTTTGGATGTTTTTTATTCATAAGGGCGTGAGTTTATATTTTTAAAACTTGAATTGGTATGTTCTGTCCTTGGGTTCTTCTTCTTCTATCTTATAGTATCTCATAAAAAAACACCAACCAGAGAGGATTTGTGCTTCTGTATATCTTACTCAAACATGGGATGTATAGAGCACTATCCCTCTTTCATTTCCACAAACCATATTCATCACCAGCCTTGAATAGGGTTTGGTAATCTAATTGTGTGTCTCTAGGTTTCCTTCAGATAGGGGGTACTAAAACATTCACGACCCATGTAGGTTCTCACTTCTCTTTCGTGTAAGGGATGTGTTGGACTCCTTCTTCTGGATACCCTTAAAGATTGTGTAGCACTTGTCGAAGGTTTGAGGGATCCACCTATCATTATCATAGAAAATCTATCCATAAACCTCTATTCATGCTTTGTAAATCATGAACAAAGATTATCTGTTTGTGAGAAATAAGGGACCTCATGTACGTGGAGGATATCCTCTCTTGGACTTGACGATTATTTACGTATACGTGAATATCCGCCTTTCCACTCATTCAAATCCTATGAGATATGTTGAGAAGATCGATTCTTTGAACATATAAGGTCTTTTTCATTGAATATTTTCAAAGGTGGATGAGATATCCCGCATATCATTCAGTTCTGTTTTCTTCAATTCAGACTCCTTATTTCACATTGAAACATCTCATGCATACGTTTATGAATGCATTAAAGTCGTTTCATTGAGCTCTCAACTAACATTATGTGGCCTTGCACCATGGGTTCGTTCCGCCTTGTGGGATATTCAGTTTCATTCATGCATGAAAATAGAATATCATGCATGGACTTTTTTATTCTTAGATGATCATGACGGGCTCCTTAGTGGCTCAAACGGTGAATGGAGTGGTGAGTTGGGTGTTCTAGTTTGAGCCTTGGTTCATGGGAGAATCACGGGAGCCCAGAGGTTGAAGACAAATCAACAGGAAAGATCGGACGGTGCTGGTTTAATATAAAAATCTCATGATCAAATTTATTGGATTGATGTGTGTGACTGATCCTGCAATCGGTCGAATGGTGGACCACGTGCCTTTGATGCATCAAATGGCTAATATCAGGTGTCATGGATTTTTAGACATCCCAAATAAAGATGAACACATGGGTTCTTGCAGTTGAAATATAAGGTTGTGGCAACATGTCTCCAGAATTCCCCTCCCCCTCTCCAAGTGCCTCCTTGTACCTATGATATGCAGCTGCTCTTCAACACCAACTCTCTACTCCTAGGGTGCCCTCTTAGCACCCCCAATGCATTCTTGCACACACATGATGATCACCATGTGTTCTCCTGTTGTATTATAATCGTCCTTCACATCTTCTATAGGCAGGGCTAGTCTTGAGGGCTTCCCTCATGTGTGGTTGACCCTCAGGTCCCATATGTTTTTAAGCATGAGTCCGTCAGCTGACCTCTATAGTGGAAATATATTTTTTATGTAAGGCCCTACTTGGTTAAAATCCATGTGTTCATGATTTAATGGCCACCTTCTTCTTACTAATCCCATGCTTGGAAATTCACTTAGTAGATTCATTACTAAGCCCTTCCTCCTCCCTTATTTATCTTCAAACATCATCCTTCTTTTCAATTCGGAATAACCAATACTATATCATCATTTGTTATCCTTTCATTCAATAATAGATTATGAATGTATCATTTCTACATTCCTCATGCATTAAATCATAATGCATGTTCTTCAATGTTGTAACGAGTGATGTGTTCTCATTGAAAAAATTTCTTTTCTTTTAGTATCAGCAAAAACCGTCATATGATTTTATTCCAAACCATCATACTATTAGACGATATTGGATGGATTTTTATTTCTTTATTCATGAAATTGAGTATTGAATGGAATTATTCTTGTGTTGTAATAGTGTATCACCTTCATACAATCCTAGGAAATTAAGACCATTTCATCATTCATCAGATTTTACTACCTCAATAATAATCCATAATCAAATTAGGATCTTCACTAAATTAAAAACATTACCACTTCCATCTTTATCACAACATTCAACATAAATAATTGTAAGAACATCAATAATAAACTTTTAATGCACATTTTTACAATTTAATCATCATTATTCATTGACCTCTTTTGAAGAGAAATGCAACATCATGATCTAAAATCTTCCCATTTATATTTCATTGTCAATACTACATATGCTCACATAGAATGGATCAATATCTGTGCCAATATTTTCAACCTTTTAATGGAAAAAATGCAATGCTTTTGTGGGTTCCTCTAAAAAAACATGTTCTCCTCCCATTGAATAATATCATTATTAGTATTTCTTAGAGTGGGATGATGTAACATGGTTAGCATTGCGTGTAGCCTTTAATTAATCAAATCTATGTCTACAAAGACTAACCTAAAGTAGAAAACAATAGAGATACAACTATGGGTTTAAATGATGTCCCTAAACAACCATACATGTGAAATCATGTGTATAGTGTATCAATTCATGAACATGGAATTAAAGATAATCAAATTTATCAATGAAATGCAACATCCATAACATACTTCACCAATAATATAAAAATGTTCATGTGAAAATATAAACCTCTCCATTTCATTCCATATTTTCATCTATCAATAAATCCCCCATAATTGACATTATAAATACAATTAAGAACAAGGGATGAATGTGTTATTTAAATAACATGGTTTAATCTTCTTGAGATGATATGAATTTAATGATTTATTAGGACATAATCCTTGATATCAAATACTTCATATTTTCTCCACCTAAAATGGTTCACACCATTTTTATTTTGAGAATAAAATTCTTATTCAATTCCCTTCAATGTAATCATAGATATACAGAAAATATTAGGTAATAGGATTGATCATTAGTGAGGTTCTTAATTGAAGAACTGGGGTAGATAATTATTTAACAACCCAATATTTTCTTTCCATGGACATCTGATGTGTTTGGGCTCTTCATGCTGGTGTTTCCTATCAATGTGACTTCTATTCCTTCTCTGTCAGCATGGACCCTTTACATCCATTTACCTTCATCTTGTGTGGATTATATTTCTTTACATCTGGTAGTTGTGAAGTATCTTCCATTATTACATGTTCATCAATTTTCAGCATCAGTATTTTTCCTGGTAAAATAGTTATAATTTTTTTTAATGATGTCCATCTAACATGCTTCTTCCAAACAATATTTTTGAGACACATGGGTTGTCATGTTCTAACAACCTCTCATGAAATTTGAATTCAACAACATGTGTAAGGACATGTTTCCCTTTTTCCTTTTCATTAGCTAGTCCTTCAACTTCATCTTTACGTAGTTCTATAGAAATTTTCTATTGATTAGGCTCGATAACTAAAAATTACTTAACATTTTATTCATGGATCTTTAATATAGGTCCTTAAGTGATTTCAATTTACTTTTATTTTGAATCTTATTATCTTCAGTAATGCCTTTAGTAAATCACATCATATTTTGGTTTGATTCTCCTTTTAGTTTCAACAAACTTCCGTTCATTTACATTGTTGTTTGAAGTGATCCAAAATGTGACCATTCATTCAACAATAGAAGAATATTTAATTTATTGAGAGGTCATTATTGTTTTTCGTCTTGATCATATTCTAGGGAATAATTTTATTTATTATTTTCTTGAGTATAGTGTTTTCCATATGCCTTATGTAAGACATTTAAAATCATTTTCATTTATCTTGTATTTGTGGTTGTCTATGCTTCTTATCATCTTCCTAAGGCATGGTAAGACTAATCCCTCCCTCATCATAATTGTGACCACTTTTATTCAAATTATCATCGATGTATTTATGATAATAAATTTATTCTTGATAGACCTATTCTTCTACATTTTTGATTTCTTCTTTTTCATTGATGGTTTTTTAATTTCATCATATCCAAATTCCTTGAATGCATGCCTTATATAATTTTCATAGGACGAGAAGTTATGAAATAAATCATATGCATGATGCCCAAACATCCAACAACACCAATAATAGCAATAAAACCCCTTCATTTGCTTCTAGTATCAATCTATCTATATTTAGTGCATTTTTTTCTAGAATTGTATTTCTTTATTTGGAATATCCATTTTGGAGTTTCACTTCATAATAAATCTAGTATTCACCCTTGAATTTTTTAAGGATGCGTATAATTTTTTATCAATCCTCATATTCCCAACTTTTGGCATTGTACCTATACTTGCAGATAAAAATTTATTACTAAAAACAGAAATAACTGCGTTATGGGATACCTTCCTCTTGGAGGATGTTTCCATTGAATAAGAAGATGATCTATTACTTCTTTGGGAATAATTTTCCACAATGTAAACATGAGTTTCAATATCTTTTTTATAGTGGATTGGAAAGATTCATTATGGTTTGATTGCTAATTTTTCAATCTCACCTCCAATTCAAAACATTTTATATTGAGAGAGATTTTCACATCCTCAACTGATCTCAACATACATTCCCAATTCATCTTCCTTATTGGTATTTTTTTCTTCATGCACATTTTTAAATTGTTTCAAAGAGATGTAAATCTACTTAGCTTTTCATCTATATCTTTATGTTGACAAGAATTGAACACCATAGAAACATTTTTCAACATTCCAAATTAATGGAAGGTTTCTACAAAAACCATTTAAAATAATTATTTCCCACAAATAATTAATTTCTATTTTTTAGATACATAATTATATCTATCATTATAAATAGAAATTCATTTTTCCTTTTCCTTGAAGACTTTTCTAAGAGTGTGGCATAGAAAAACCCTTTTAGACAATGCCTCTTCTGTGGCATTAGTTTCGTTTTTTTCTATAATTTTTTATCTTGAAGAAAACTAATGCTAGCAGCTATGTATCCTACAACTTCTCTAGGATCATTTATCTGATGATCATTGAGTGCAGATTGGAGATAACTAATTGACCTGTCATTATAACATATTAAACATGCTTCATCCGAAGAATCGTAATAATTAAATGATTTATCACATGTTGTACCTTTCATATTATCTTCAGTAGAAGAGTTCACCCCAATAGTAGTAAGATTCTTCGTCATCATCCTTTATTGTTTAATTATTCTATTTTTGTGAGGGTTGTAAGAGAAATCCATTTGATGTTTCTAACTTATATCCTCAATAATACACTTCATAATTATTTTCAGGGATCTTTTATAGGTGACCATTGCTTTGATACCAATTGATATTCCTAGATCCGTGTGAATCATTAAGTGGTGGAGGTGTGAATCAGGGACCCCTTTAAATCTTTTTCTAATTTATTCATTTCAATTAATGCACTGTGGCTAGTTAAATCGTCAATACACTATTCATGTGTCTCTCAACATTATCTTGAATTGTGGAGTAACTCTAATGGCACTGAATAGAAGGATTTTCAAGGTTCAGTTCAATGACCTACTCTTTTCTATCTTTTTTATTCACCCCAACACAAATTCCCCACTATAATTCAGTGAGTAATTCAAATGGTTGACACAGATCCCCACTGTATCTCTTTTGTGTCCCACAATATGTTCTTTATACTGCTTCACATAGTGTAACCAGAGTCCCACTGTCCTATTAAAGTGTCCCACTAAAGTAATTTTATCCTTCCTGAATCTCAGAGGGGTCTCCAAGATCTTGATTCAAACTACAAATATACTTTATTATGTTCCTACATGATTCACTATAGATGATCTTATTTACTCTTTTAATCGGTTTTTTTAATCACGCTTTTATGTGTATCTCTTCAAGAATCTTCAATAAACATGGCTTGGTATGTTTTCCTTGCTCAATTAATCTCTTCACATTGTGGATCAGTCCTTTGTTCAACAATGCTCAGGCAATTCCTTCTACTTTTGATGAAAACATGGCCTCATTTATGTGTTTGAAAATGGTGCACACAACCTCTTTAAGAATTATATAATAATTATGATCAAAATCATCTCTATTTTCTTAATTGGATTATCAAATAGTATCCACTCAGATAAAATGTCTTCTTTAATTCAGTCTGGCTTCAGTCTCATTTTTCATTCACTTTAGGAAGGATTCCATGGCATCCATACATCCTGTAATCGAATATATCCGTTCCATTTACACGTTCATGTGTTCATGCATGACTGCATGCATGTTTTTCAATATTTTTTAAATGCGTTGTCTTCTTGGATTCATGTTTCACAATATTAACAAACTAAATCTATTCTTGTATGTTTACTCCTATGTTCAAGAGCTTGTATTCATGTCTTCACAATTATTTACTTCATTATTTTTCAAAAACCCCAATGGGTGTAATATTTTGAGCACACACACTTTATCATTCTTATTTTCCCTTTTTCTTCTTTACTGTTGGTTCTTATCACACATACACAAATGTTAATTTTAATTCATTCTATTTTATATGAAATGTTGGTGTTTCATATTGAACTTTCTTCAAAACTAAATTGGTGTTATCCATTGTGCATACAACTTCCACTTATCATATTGTAACACCCCAAGATTTTATAAAAAATATTCCTTTAAATTTCATTAATGTCTTGTGTTATATGCTACACCAAAAGGAGCATGCACAACATGCATCCTTGACTTTCCTTGCATTACACGCAATCACGACCTTCCTCGATAGCCTGCGTAGTACACAATACCGGGTTTCACAAAACCACGATATGCTATTAAAATATTTTTAAAACTAGCCGTTATGAATAGCAATGACCACTTTTTGAAATTTTAAAAGTTTTATTTCTCAAAATGGACTTCATTTATGGATTAAGAATATCTAAATTAGCTTAGGGTGAAATTTTGGTACTTTTCAGATAACTTTCATTTTATGAAGAATAGTGAAAATTACTAAATTTTAATAAAAAACAACCTTTTTAATCGATATAATTAATAGTGATAAATTATTAATTTGAGTGGTTTTAATGTATATTTAGAATATATTTTTACAATTTAATATATTGTTGGTCATTGGATGTAATTTCACATTTAAACCAGACATAAACAAGTGTCAATCTTTTGATAGTTATTATCTCTTAAGAACACACTATTTGTTTTGACGACGAGAATTAATTTTTAAATAAATTAATACAACTAATATGTTTTGAATTTGTCAAAATAGACATCATTTTTGAGTTCATAATATCAAATATAGTTTAGGCCTAATTTTTGGTATTTTTTTGAAAACTTTCAATTTTTTATGAATAGTGAAACCACTAAGTGGTAGTTAAAAAACTAAATTTTTTATAAAACATAATTTTACCGCTTCTGTGAGTGGAATTTCAAAAATCCGAGAGACACGGTTGATGTCAGTAAGTAAAATGTCGTTCAATGAGATGAAAATAATTTTTGGTTAATAGTAACTTTTTACTTTTTTAGCACGGTTAAAAGTAAATATGGTAATTAAGGGTAACAATGATATTATTATTATCCTAACACATGTCCTAATTATATTGGATAAGTTTAATTTGACCAAAAACAACCTTAGGAATAAAATATGACCATTTAGGCCCACTTGGATTAGATTAGGACATTTATTATTATTTAATTCAAAGATGAGATAAAAGAGTTAAAATATAAGTTTATTTACTATTTTTTTAATATAGGGTTATACATAAGATAAATTCGATTGTAAATATTAATTAGAATGATAATAAGATTTCCTACATAATTATATTTTATTTGTAATTTTTAGACATTATATAATTTAAATTATTTTTGACACAATGATGATGCAGTAATTACCATAATAGTGAAAAATTAGAATAATTGATATTATAAGTAACCAAATAAATATAATTTGAGACTTTTTATGAATTAAACTAATTTTATAGGTTAATATACCATGTTAGGATTTATTTAATTCACTTTTTTAGAAGTAATATTTCATTTATGAGTTTCAAAAAAATCAATTATTCAATATTGTCAAAATTGACATAAAATAGTTTTTAAAACAAATATTATATTATTAATAGTTATTTTATTCCTAAAAATCTAAGGTTCGGCCGAATGACTTAGATAATGTTAAATATATTAATAAAACACAACTTGGGGGTCTCTTGGATGTATATGGTATGTTTATTAACTATATAATATAAAAATATAAAGTGACATGGTAAATGTCAATCTAATTAACTAAGAGTTAAAACTAAAAGATAAGGTTAATATAATGACCTAAATTTGTCTAAATTCTATTGGATGAGAGGATTTAGACCAATCCCCACCTTATCTTCGAAATAAATAAATTTGGAGCTATTTAAAACTGTACTTGGATTTATTATAAAATAATAGTTTTTGTTATTCCAATGGTGCCCCTTTCCTCCCTTATAAAAGGGCACCTCCTCCCCCTCTTCCTCACACCACTTTGAGCCTTCAAGCTCGGAAAACCCCTACAATATTATCTTATACACTTCCCTAGAAACATTCTATAGGTCCTGGTCTTCTTCAAATACCAATTCTAGTTCCCTACGAGGAGATCTCAAAGAGGCACTTCAAAGAAGAGGTAATGCCCGTTACCGATTCTTTCATCTTTATTTCTTCTTCCACTAATTCTTCATTAGTTTTTTCATTATGAAGTAATAACATAAGTATCACCTATATAATGATATGTTATTATAAGTATTAAACAACCCTATTTCACCATCTATCCATCCTACGAAAAACAAAATCACCGTGCGTGCCTACGTACGGAATACCGTCTCCACGCCGTGGTGTAATCTGTTTTTCCAATACCACCTTACTTTGATGGGTAAAATGGTGTAAAGAATAACTATAAATAGTTATTATAACATCATAATGATTCTGATATATTGTATCATCCACTCCAATTCAATTCAATAATTATGGAAACGATATCATCGCTCGTGCGTACGTACGGACTATCGTCTCCACGACGTGATGAGATTCATTTTCCATGTTAAACATTAAAGAATGATTATAAAGTATATATAAGACATAATAATGAAATATATGAAATTATAAAGATGCTGTATATATATATATATATGTATGTCATCTAATTAATTCTATTATACTCAATAAGGAAACGAAAATAGCGTTCATGCGTACGTACGACCTACCGTCTCCATGAACGGTGTATTTCATTCCATTTATTGATATATTATATATATGTATATTATGAATATATATTATATATATAAATAATGTTTTATATTCTGTAATTAATTAATCATGATCTATGTAATAACATTAATAATTACAAGTCAAATCACGGACCATAAATGAAACGATTTTACCCAAAATGCACTTTAACATGGAATTTACAAAAGAACGGGTAATATAAAGTCATAAGTAAACCATATATGATATCATAACAATGAGTATGATTATGGAATAATTCAATGACATTATTTAAATCATTATACAGGAGGTTTAGATACTTACGAAGCAAATCGGAACTAAGGTAAGGGAAATATCACAATCTCATTTTTATCCGAGATTGTTTATACTTTGGTAATTACCTAGGGTGTATTTTATCATCCACATCCATGTTTCCCAAATATGTAATATTATTTCCATCCACATAAAATTGTTTAAATCCAATTTTACCCATCGATAAGTTTTTAGTAAAAGATATGAAAGGAATATTTTGTCGTTTTTTGTACGAGGTACCTTTTGACTTTTCCGACAAAAGTACGAGAAGAATGTTTTTTAACTTATACGGAATGAAAGGATTTTTACTATTTTATAAAGCCATATTTTCATGAAGCTTCCTCAAAAATATTTCATGACTATTTTCAAGAAAATTCATTTCTTTTAAAAATTCATTACATTTTCTGAAAAGAAAAAGATTTTTAAAGAAGAAAGGATATTTTCCTCAAGAATTCATTTCTAGTGTTTTATCAAAACCATTTCCCATCTAAAATGAAATTATTTCATGTGTGTACGTTTAATGTATAATGTCTCTTTTATTTACATGGTTTCACTTTTCTTATTATGAAATTATATCCATTTCTTTTATATGGATTATGTTATGATGTTTACGAAACCCATTTTATTCGTTGGGTTATTATGAATGATGTATGTTTATTTTGTGGCACAAGTAAGAATGATTTATTATGAGATGGGTGGGACCTATATCTCCCTCCAATGCATTGGGTAAAGATTTTATATCTCGTGAGATTGACATGGCTGGAACGGTAAGTTAATCCGGTTCAGTGTTACAGGACTGAAATGAGGAGTGAACTCGATTCAGAATGGGACTTTGTCCACTAAGATGGTCTTGGCAGCAATGCCTTAGCTACTATGGAAAACATTACATGTGATAAATGGATGCCACAATTACATGTTTTATTCCCATGCTATTGTATCATGATTTATGTTTCATTATGATCTATCCTTTATGTACATCCATGTTTTATGTCATTGCTCAAGATTTTTTTAATGTCCATTTTTGTAAAGTTCAAATGTATATAGTTTGTTTTGTTTTATCAATGCTTACCCTTACTGAGCATTTGAGCTCACCCTTTTTATGTTTTCTTTTCCCCCAAGATTAAAAGAATGATTTCAGGTATGGAAACTAAAATGGGAAGACCTTTATGGGAGATGTTGATGATCTTTCACCACGATTAGAAGATTATGTTCCATGTTTCCAAAGACACTAAAATATTACGATCCTTGTGTGTCTGTTTTTGTTATGTATTAAGTATTCCACTAAAGTAATGTAATGTCCATGTACGACAAGCTTAGGGTCTCTACAGTTGGTATCAAAGGAAAGGTTTAGTCAACCTTTGGAAACTAGGATGCGAAAACGTTAGTGAGATCCCTAGAGATATTTCTAAGGTATGTCTAGGAATGTACCTAAGGATAAGAATACGTATAGGATATAGTCCTAGAACTATGGTAACGATCTTAGAATTTAACCTAAGATGTTAGATAGTGAGGGTACTCCCCCTTTACTATGTTGTTTTCCCTAGCATGATTTTTTCCTCTCACACTATTCTTTTTGGGTTTTAGAAAATGGATGGAAACATGAAGATTCATGATAATGGAGGATATGACGGACAATGGAATGATTTTCTTCATGAGAAACCAAATGAAACGGGATCTGGAAGTCCAAACATCGTTATTATTCTTAATCAGCAATCTCATAATATGATCAATAATCTAAACTTTGGTAAGTTTCCCGACTCATATAATAAGAGAAACATGGAGTTTCATGATGGTCATAGAGGAATGAATTTTCAATTTCCCTCATGTAAATCATGTGGGAAGAGGCATCAGGGAGATTGTTTCAAAGGAACTATAAGATGCTTTGGGTGTGGAAAAGAAGGACACAAAGCCAGTAAGTGCATAGGAAAAGGTTCAGTTAACCCCATGGACAAGGATAATGGTATTTCTAAAACATCAACAATGATTAGATGTTTTAAATGTGGAATGTACGGGCATTATGAAAACCAATGTCCTAATGGAAAATCTCATGAAGAGAATCAGCGTGGTCATATGGGTAGTATTTATGTGGATGATGATGAGGAGACTACAAATGATATATGAGCTGAAAGAAGTGTTGAAGCTCAGTCGGTTGTTTTAGAAGGTAGTGGAATTATTGTATGTTTATCAAGAGTTATGTTGTATTGTTAATGGTACTATGGAATAAGGAATAATCTAAGGATTGTTACACTATTGCTTTTCCTAAAAGTATTTGAAAGTATATGTTGAATGGTACCAGTAACCATGGAATGTTATTCAGTTATTTTTGTAAAGTAGATGATACGCGCATAATGAAGGAATAATAAGATAATGAGATGTTTGATTGTATTCATGAGCTCATGATTGATATAAGGACTAAGTGATATCATGGTTTGAGTATATAGAATTTTGAGGATTTTGGTATGTGGAAAGTGTTAACTTTTAACTGCATTCATGTTTTTACTATGGTTCAATGGGTATTCATTTTTCAAGAGAATACATGATTAAGGTATTCACATGATTGGAATAACAAGATATATGGGGGATAAATGATGATATTCGCATGCTTGATTAATGACATTTCAAGTAATCGTTTTCTTTATACTATGAGCTTGGACCAAAGTATTTTAGATAAGCCTAAATATTGAAATGGATTATGTTGGAAATAAGTTAGTATTGTTTAAGGATAGAACTTTTTTTATATTATTTATGGTATGTTATAGTAATATAGTTTTAGACAAAGGACAACCTGCAGGACGGGAGACATCCCATCGCGTCAGACAAGGCTGTGGGAATCGAACCCACAACCGAAGTGCGACTGGCCTTTATCGCCTACCACTGGCCTACAAGAAGTCCCTTGTTAGTAGAAACTAGTTTTATTTTATTACGTGGTATGATATATGAAGTATAAGTTCATTTTTTGAATCGTATACAATTAACCTCACCATAGATGGACTTATGTATATTTTATAACTTTTTCTAACCTTTTGTTTGAAACAGATTGAATGACCCATCATTCTATCACATAATTTGTTAACACTTCAAAAATAACAAATTAAACTTAATTTCTTTAAGAGATGATGTGGAAATTATTCAAAGCACGAACAATAGTGAGATTGTACCAAAATAAAGTAAGTATTTATTCTAATTCAAAATTTTCAACTTTGGGGAAATGATCTTGAAAACCAAAAATTTTGTCCTAGTGCCCTTATATCCGATGAATTAGATGAAACCCTAGATCATCACAAATTTATGGCTTTGTGATTGTTGAATTTTTCATACCCATGTTCTCTAGCACTCTCCATCAGAACATGACGGTTAGATTTCTCTTCCATATCCATATTTTCACTTATGTTCTCTTATGTGGAAACCCAGTGATTAGTTAATTTGGGTAAACGTTACGTTTCATACTTTAGCTTTTAAATCCATGTTTTGGTTTTCCTTATCAAGATGTGGGTTTCAATTAAAGAAACTTTCGAGTAGTAAACCATTTATAACCCTGATGAATTTTGAGGGCGAAATTCATTTTAAGGGGGGTAAAATGTAACACCCCAAGATTTTACAAAAAATATTCTTTTTAATTTCATTAATGTCTTGTGTTTTATGCTACACCAAAAAGAGCTTGAAAAAAATGCATCCTTTACTTTCCTTTCATTACACGCAATCACGACCTTCCTCGATAGCATGTGTAGTACACAATACCGAGTTTCACTAAACAACGATATGCTATTAAAATATTATTAAAACTAGCCGTTATGAATAGTAATAGCCACTTTTTGAAATTTTGAAAATTTTATTTCTCAAAATGGACTTCATTTATGGATTCGGAATATCAAAATTAGCTTAGGGTGAAATTTCGGTACTTTTCGAATAACTTTAATTTTCTAATGAATAGTGAAAATTACTAAATTTTATTTAAAAACAACCTTTTTAATCGAAATAATTAATAGTGATAAATTATTAATTTGAGTGTTTTTACAGTATATTTAGAATATATTTTTACAATTTAATATTATGTTGGTCATTGGATGTAATTTCACATTTAAACCAGACAAAAACAAGTGTCAATCTTTTGATAGTTATTATCTTTTAAGAACACACTATTTGTTTTGACGACGAGAATTAATTTTTAAATAAAATAATGCAAATAATATGTTTTGAATTTGGTAAAATAGACATAATTTTTGAGTTCATAATATCAAATATAGCTTAGGCCTAATTTTTGGTATTTTTATGAAAACTTTCAATTTTTGATGAATAGTGAAACCACTAAGTGGTAGTTAAAAAACTGAATTTTTCATAAAACATAATTTTACCGCTTCTATGAGTGGAATTTCAAAAATATGAGAGACACGGTTGATTTCAGTGAGTAAAATGTGGTTCAATGAGATGAAAATAATTTTTGGTGAATAGTAACTTTTTACTTGTTTTTACCACGGTTAAAAGTAAATAGGGTAATTAATCGTAAAAATGATATTATTATTACCCTAACACATGTACTAATTCTATTGGATAAGTGTAATTCGACCAAAAACAACCCTAGGAATAAAATATGACCATTTAGGCCCACTTGGATTAGATTAGGACATTTATTATTATTTAATTTAAAGAAGAGATAAAATAGTTAAAATCAAAGTGTATTTACTAAAACATTTTAAATATAGAGTTATACATAAGATAAATTCGATTGTAAATATTCATTAGAAATCTAATAAGATTTAATACATAATGATATTTTATTTGTAATTTTTAGACATTAAATAATTTAATTTATTTATGATACAATGATGATGCAGTAATTACCATAATAGTGAAAAATTAGAAAAATTGATATTATAAATTACCAAATAAATATAATTTGATACTGTTTATGAATTAAAATAATTTTCTAGGTTAATATGACATGTTAGGATTTATTTAATTAAATTTGGTCGAAGTAATATTTCTTTTATGAGTTTCACAAAAATCAACTATTGAATAGTGTCAAAATTGACATAAAATAGTTTTTAAAACAAATATTATATTATCAATTGTTATTTTATTCCTAAAAATATAACGTTCAGCTAAATGACTTAGATAGGTTATATATATTAATAAAAGACAACTTTGGGGTCGCTTGGATGTATATGGTTAGTTTATTAACTATATAATATAAAAATATAAAGTGACATGGTAAATGTCAATCTAATTAACTAAGAGTTAAAACTAAAAGATAATGTTAATATAATGACCTAAACTTCTCTAAATTCTATTGTATGAGACTATTTCGACCCATCTCCACCGTAGATTCGAAATAAATCAATTTCGAGCTATTTAAAACCGAACTTGACTTTATAATTAAATAATAGTTTTAGTTATTCCAAAGGTGCCCCTCTCCTCCCTTATAAAAGGGAACCTCCTCCCCCTCTTCCTCACACCACATTGAGCCTTCAAGCTCGGAAAAACCCAGCCATATTCTCTTCTCCACTTCCCTATAAACATCCTATAGGTCCTGGTTTTCTTCAAAGACCAATTGTAGTACCCTAAGAGGAGATCTCAAAGAGGCGCTTCAAAAAAGAGGTAATGCCCATTACAGATTCTTTCATCTTTATTTCTTCTTCCTCTTTTTATTCTTTTGATGTTTCATTATGAAGTAATAACATCAGTATCACTCATATACTGATATGTTATTATAAGTATGAAACAACCCTATTTCACCATCTATCCATCCTATGGAAAACAAAATCACCGTGCGTGCGTATGTACGGAATACCGTCTCCACGCCGTGGTGTAATTTGTTTTTCCAATACCACCTTACTTGGAAGGGTAAAATGGTGTAAAGAATAACTATCCATAGTTATTATAACATCATACTTATTCTGATATATTTTATCATCCACTCCAATTCAATTCAATAATTATGGGAACAATATCATCGCTCATGCGTACGTACGGACTACCGTCTCCAAGACGCGATGAGATTCATTTTCCATGTTAACCATTAAAGAATGATTATAAAGTATATATAAGAAATAATAATGAAATATATGACATTATAAATCTACTGGATTTATATATATATATATCTGTATTTCATCTACTTAATTCGATTATACTCAATAAGGAAACGAAAACAGTGTTCATGCGTACGTACGGCCTACCGTCTCCATGAACGGTGTATTTCTTTCCATTTATTGATATATTATATATATGTATATTATGAATATATATTATATATATAAATCATGTTTTATATTCTGGAATTAATTAATCATGATCTATGTAATCACATTAATAATTACAAGTCAAATCACAGATAATAAATGAAACGATTTTAACCAAAACGCTCTTTAACATGAAATTTACAAAAGAACGGGTAATATAAAGTCATAAGTGAACCATATATGATATAATAACAATGAGTATGATTCTGGAATAAGTCAATGTCATTAATTAAATCATTTTACAGGAGGCTCGGATACTTACGAAGCAAATTGAAACTAAGGTAAGGGAAATATCACAATCTCATTTTTATCCGAGATTGTTTATACTTTGATAATTACCTGGGGTGTATTCTATCATCCACATCCACGTTTCCTAAATATTTAATATTATTTACATCCACCTACAATTTTTTAAATCCAATTCTACCCTTTAGTAAGTTTTTAGTGAAAGATATGAAAGGAATCTTTTGTCGTTTTTCGTACGAGGTACTTTTTGACTTTTCCGACAAAAGTACGAGAAGAATGTTTTTTTAACTTATACGGAATGAAAGGATTTTTAAGGTTTTATAAAGCCATATTTTCATGAAGCTTCCTCAAAAATATTTCATTACTTTTTTCAATAAAATCTTTTTCTTTTAAAAATTCATTACGTTTTGTGAAGAGAAAATGATTTTTAAAGAAGAAAGGATATTTTCCTCAAGAATTCATTTCAAGTGTTTTATCAAAACCATTTTCCATCTAAAATGAAATTATTTCATATGTGTATGTTTTATGTATAATTTCTCTTTTATTTACATTGTTTCACTTTTCTTATTATGAAATTATATCCATTTCTTTTATATGGATTATGTTATGATGTTTATGAAATCCATTTTATTCGTTGGGTTATTATGAATGATGTATGTTTATTTTGTGGAACAAGTAAGAATGATTTCATTATGAGATGGGTGGGAACTATATCTCCCTCCAATGCATTGGGTAAAGATTTTATATCTCATGAGATAGACATGGATGTAATGGTAAGTTAATCCGGTTCAGTGTTACAGGACTGAAACGAGGAGTGAACTCGATTCAGAATGGGACTTTGTCCACTAAGATGGTCTTGGCAGCAATGCCTTGGATACTATGGAAATAATTACATGTGCTTAATGGATACCACAATTACATGTTTTATTCCCATGCTATTTTATCATGATTTATGTTTCATTATGATCTATGCCTTATGTACTTCCATGTTTTATTTCGTTGCTCAAGATTTTTTTTAATGTCCATTTTTTTAAAGTTCAAATGTATATGGTATGTTTTATTTTATCCATGCTTACCCTTAATAAGAATTTAAGCTCACCCTTTTTATGTTTTCTTTTCCCTCTGGATTAAAAGAATGATTTTAGGTAAGGAAACTAAAATGGGAAGATCTTTATGGGAGATGTTGAAGATCTTTCACCACGATTAGAAGATTACGTTCCAATTTTCCAAAGACACTAAACTATTACGGTACTTGTGTGTCTCTTTTTGTTATGTATTAAGTATTCCGCTAAAGTAATGTAATGTCCATGTATGACAACCTTAGGGTCTCTACACATATTCTCACATGTTAGTTCATGTACACATACACGACTCATTTTTAGTCCTTCTCCCTAAACAATCTTGCACATCCTCAGGTTGATTAAAATTCAGCACATGAGTGTTTGCATGTACCCACTACACATCAGTAATAAGGTCCCTTGAGCCTCTTCATCAATATTTATTCTTTTACATGCACTTGGTATGGATTTTTTTCATTTATATGTGCGATATTAATTATTTTAAAAACAAAAATGGGTGTGTTCTGCCTAGGATTCTTCTTCTTTTGTCTTGAAGTATTTTATACGAACACATGAACAAGAGAGGATTTTTTCTTCTGTATGTGTTACACAATCGAGATAGGTGTAGCGCTCTATCTCTATTTTGATTCCTCAAACAAGATTATTCACAAGGCATAATGAGGGTTGGATAAATTTATTGGGAGTCTGTGGGTTTACATCGCACAGAGGGTGTAGAATCTTTCTCAAACCAAGGTTGTTCGTTCTTCTCCAGTGCATAAGGGATATGGAGGACTAATTCTTTGATAAACCATTAGAAAATTCATAACACATGTCGAAGAGTAGTGGGGTTCTCTTTTACGTCATGTAAAACATCTGTGAAGAAACCTCTGTGCATCACTCACAAATAAGACATAAAGTTTCTCAATTTTTGGGAAACAATGGCTCTTGGGTATTTGAATGACTTCCTCTCCCAATAATGAGGCTTCACTATTTATAGGTGAAGATCAAAATTTTCCCATGTTCAAATATGTTGAGATATGATGAATGTATTGATTCATTGAACGTATTAATTCTTAGGCATTGAATACTATCCAACGTGGAGTTAATATCCCCCATATCATTCCATTATTTTCTCCTAAACATAGACTCCTTCTTTCACGAGAAAACATCATGTGCCTAAATTTAATAATGCCTTCAAGGATTCATTTTTATCACTTGAGAGACATGTAATTTCCTCTCACCAATGGTTTCTCTAGCCACACATGTTCTTTGGTTTCATTCATATAAGGTAATGGGAATTGAATTAGTGGACTTCGTTATGCTCAAATGATATAGAATATCTCCTCAGTGGGACAAACAATGGTGTGTGTGGTGAGTTGGTATTTTTGGATTGATCCATGGTTTTCGGGAGAAAATCGGATCTGCATATGTTGAAGACAACTCAGATGGAGAGATTGGATGGTTCTGGTTGAATTCATGAAGAGCACGATCAGATGGACAACCCTAATTTGTGTGATCGATCCTGCGATCGATCAAAGAGTGAACCGTGAGTCTATGATGCATTAGACCAATAAGATCATGTCCCGAGTTTTTTCGGTTGTCCCAAATCGAAATGAACACATGGGTTCTCATAGTTTAAATATTATGTCCTGGTCTTACATTGACAGAATTCTCGTCCCCCTCTCCTGGTGCCTCCCCCAATGGTATTCTATGGTTGTACTTCTACGCCCACTATCTTCTCTGAGGGTGAGCTTCTAGAGCCCACTATGCATCATTCTGTGCATGCCATGATCACCATGTGTGATCGTGTAGGATTATACACATCATGTTCTCCTGAATCATGTGGGACTTTCCTTGAGGGATCCCCTCAAGAACGATTACCCCTCGAGTCCTCCATGTTCTTGAGGATAAGGTCCTCAGCTGGCCTCCAGGTTAGCTAATATTTTTATGTAAGACCCAACATTGATACAAACCTAGTGATCAATAGTGCATGACCACCTACCCCCACTATTACCATTCATGGGTAATGCAATTTGTAGATTGCAACCTATGCCTTACCTTCTCTATTAACTATCATCAAACATAATCCTTCATTTATTCTTGGAATTAAAAAATAGAGATCTTAATTATTTCTCCTTTGATTCAATAATAGATAATGCATGAAACATTTATTCATTCCACATGCATTAATTTATAATTCATGGTCCAAAATTTTGTAATGAGTGATGTGTTCTCTTTAAAACACATTTCTTCTTCTCTAAGGATCATCACAAATAATAATCTTATTTTATTTACAGCCATTAACTAATTAAAAGAAATTGGATGGATGTTATCTTATTTCCTCAAGATATTTAGCATTTTAGGGACTTCATTAGGTGTTGTAAGAATGTATCACCATGAGACAAGTCTTGTAAGTATTTACTAGTTCAACAGACGTCAAATTTTATTTCCTAAATCTAAATCCATATTCTAAGTGGAATCCTCATTTATTTAATAACCTCGAAACTTCAATCATTGGAACAAATTTCATGTTAAATCATTGGAACAACTTCCATCATCACATTTTCATGGAAATACTAACAATTGACTCTTTTTTATTATCCTCTTATTAACAAAAAATGTAACATCATTCTCAATAATAATGTTTCCTAGGTAAATCATTTCAATAACATGGTTATCCTAATAGTTTGTTTGACACCATTTCAGGGTGCCTTTAGATTATATTATGTAAGGAAATATAATAATTAATGATACATGATTTTCCATAGATACATCTTCATCATAGTAATATGACCCTATATTTGCATATGTAATAATATTTTTTATGATTAATTTTTTTAAATGATTTGGACGATCCCAACAGATTGGATACAAGAGAAATAGATTTAGGTACAATCAAATAATGTATTTCAAAAAGTGGTAAAATTGATATATTTATGTTTATCTAAACCATTGTAATTTAGTTAAATGCCCACCAAAAAAATTAGTGACTAGCATCTCATAATTGGGACATGTGAAAGTGAAATAAATATAAGGGAAAAATAAATTAGTATGATTTATTAGGACATGTTGTTTAGTAGAAGAACATTTTTTAATTACCTTAATGAAATGATATGATACATTATACCAAACACATGATATTCCACTGTCATAAATATTGAAAAAAATTCCCAATATTATTTTTTAGATTATTATTATATGTAACCTATAAAATCTTTATTGAATAATTTATGTGTTTGAGTAGTGTTCTCTTAGAGAAACATTCATAATTCAAAAATGTTAATGCTATATATATCAAATTTAATAATTTTTACACATGGGTATTAGATATCCAGTGTCCTACCCTAATTTTTACAAACTAACAAAACCTCATAGAATAGAGGGAATTGAAAAAGATTTAGTTACATAATCATATTAGTAATGGAAATAAATTCATCAGTAGTCAACATTCTTGATTTAGTATTAATATGTTTACTAATAATATAAGTGAATAAAACTTATCTTGTAAATTCCATAATAATGAATTTAATTCCTCTATATTTTTAGGAAAAAATTTTATTTTCATATATTATTTTTAAAAATATTTCTTCTATATATAATAATGAATTGATCTACGAAATTTGGAATTTATAAAACTACTTATGTAGTGTATATAATAATAAAATGGATAATAAAATTTAAAAATATAAGTTAAGGTTTTATTCTAAAATCTCTTCCCTTTGGTGTTATATCCATTGATATGAAAATGAGAGTCATGGTCAATTACTCCATAGAGTTTGATTGTTGTACTAATTTAATTTTGTATCATTTGATACATGATAATCTAATTTATTGAGAATTTAATTTTTTTATCCATTTGGAGAATATGTTAGATAGAAAGTGGAATAATGGATATCCTATACAGTGAGGTATATGGACCAATGAGTGCATAATTAAATGATAATTTTAGGAATTTCATATCTATTAACATTGAGTTTAGTCAAAATGGTATTCTTTACTGATGAAACACTTGAATGATTATTTTTAAATATTCTAGTATATTAAAACGTTATAAAAAATAAAATTTGTAAAATAATTAATGTCATCTGATTGGATTCATGTGGTAAATAATTGATCAAGGAATTTATACCTCAATAGAGAGATTATGGAATTATTTTACTACTTAATCCACCCTAAAACGCATAATGGAATGTTGTGTCAAACACTATAAATCATTTATTGATATTAACTATAAATATATTTAAAATCCACTATTTTGTGACCTAATTTGGTAAAACACATATATTTTGGTCATCCTGTGGAATCTATATGATTATATTTCAATGGCCGTGATGTATAAAATTATTTTCATCTCAGGATATTGTTTTCTTGTAGTGAAGACAAACAGATTTCATTTCCAATAAGAGAAAAATAATCATGGATACCTTTATGGACAAATAATAAATGGTGTTACAATGATGTAGGTTTATCCATATCTATAAATATGATGGCAAGAATAACCAACTCAAGTTACCCAAGATCATGGATGGTATTATATTATTTCATAGTAACACTATATATATTGATTTCTTATATGTAATGACTGTAATGTAATTTTCATAGTAGAGATACCTATTTGCTATATAATAACCTAATATGAAATATAACTCTAAGATATGGGTAAATGTTGCATATATGAGACGTAATACATGTATAGCTACCATTTTTTGACATGATGGATTCACCCATAGAGGTTGTGAAAAACGTTTTCATGTTTTTTTCAACATGAAAATAGAAATTGATGGATTATTTTCAATTGATAAATATATCCTAGTGGAATAGTCATTAAAAAATATCTTTTTATTCACTATTAAGATTGATTTTCACCTACTGTGATGATAAATTTCATTCATATTTTAATATCCATGATGAATAATTATGATATTGGGATAAATTTTATGGATATTAAAACCACATAAGATAATAAATATTAATATACAGAGGAATATATAATATATCCGTAGGGTTTGGATATACAAAATGACTATTCTATGGCTTTTATGATTCAATGGTAATATTATAGACAAAAGAGAGATGCATAATGATGGAATTGAAGTAGTTGGGTAGATTATTACAAATAAAATACATTGGTGATGTATATTAAAAAACAATTTTGTGTTTCTATAGTGATATATCAATTATTTTTCATAGGCTAGTTATTCTGCATAAAATTGTAATGTGTTACACAGATTTTGCATTGTGCAAAATTAGAAGGGCTCAATAATAGTGGGCCATGGAATGGTTCATTTGATGACTCATAATATCCTATTATGATTTAGATTATAAGGAAAGCATTATATAGGAATTATCTATATGATCTCACACGTATATCATATTGTGTAATATTCTAGATGAATCATATTCTTCCAACATAACATATATATACCAATCTAATTTTGGTGGGATTCAACATTTTAATTTGAAACAATTTATCATGTACCTGAAAATAAATATGGATATTTTGTTAGTGATTGGATGAGGGGATGATATCATTATAAGGGGTAAAATTATTATAGTTTCATAAATGTAAATTTTTATATGAAATATATAAATATAAATTTCTATTTTTTCCAAAAAAAAATTAAATTATTTGGAGGTTTCCTAAACAATCCATCATATCTCACATGAAAATTATGGCATAATACATTAGTAAATAATATATTTTGAAAGAATAATTTCTATTGAATAATTTTATTTCATAACTTTTAGGTATTCATAATAATGATGGATCAATGATGATATATTGTGACAACTATGTGAAAATTGCTTAGGATATGGTTCCATAGTTTAATCAAATTACAAAATAACCATCATTGTAAATACCATCTCATATCAGCGATCAATCCAAGGTGTGACATAAAGATGAGTTGGGTTGAATCACAAGATAATGGATCATATACAATAATGAAACCACTATCAATGTAATGTAATTAGAGTAATGTATTTTTTTTGGAATGTTAGACACACGAATGATTTATTTTAAAAGTGTTAAATATATCATACTATTAAATTAATTGAAATATAAAATTTTCTAACATTTATTTCATGTGATATATTAAATAATATGAAAAAATTAATGAATGTGTAATCATAATGAAGGACATTGAGTATTCAGTATATGATAATAGTTACTTAATATATGTGTTGTAATTAATTGATAGGGTTATTATGAATTAAATATTATATTCATCAATATGATTTTTATAATAGATATAATGAAAAAATTAATGAGATAATAAGTAAAAAATTATAACATTGAATGATCCACTAAAGTACATAACATTTAATCACATATGGTGTTCTAAATACTTAATAGTTTATGACTATTGTCTATCACACCTTCCTAAGGTTATTTAAATACATTGTGTTAGAGACATCATAATGTGACATCGTAATAAATAACATCAATGTTTAATCATATAAAATATTTTTTTTGTTTTATATGTTGTTGATAATGACATCTTTAGTAGAACAACCAAGATAGTATTTGTCTACTTCTATGAAATGATAAATAAATATTACTATTTACTGAATGTAAATAAATAATACATGGTCACACATAGTTGTTTCAAATATCTTGAGTATACCTACATAGATATGTCACATGTAATGTAATTTTTAAAAATATAGATGAAAATTTCATCATTCATCTAATTAATCATTATTTTTTAGAGAATCGTGAAATTTTTAGTAGTCAACGCTATAATCGGATGTTCTCTCTATAGAGGTTTCCCGATGTCATAGATAAATTTATTATATCAGTATACATATTGGTAATATGATATATAAAATTTCATATTTTTCATATAGATATTTGAATATGTTTTATATTGATCACCCCTGAACCCATTATAGCATGAGTTTCATTGATCCTTTTCTAGAGGAGGCTTGTTTGTTACATATGTGAAAATTGGATTTTATAGTGGTACCCAATGCAATAATTCCCATAAAATAAAACCTTTAGGATATGGGATAATGATATTGTTTTAGAAAATACATTTTTTCAAAATTAAGTGTGTTTTATGAAATGCATATTAAAATGAGTTTGGATAGAACCATAATGTGTTGTGAACATATATATAAATTCCTTATTGTATTTTTGTACAATGTGGTGGTCGTTGGATGTGAATTAAAATTAAAATATTGAGAAGAATACACACATTAATATGTTTCATAAGTATGATATATATAACATATGTTAAAATATAAATTATACATATTTTAATTCTTTGGATGAATTTATAATATATATATATAAAATATTTATTAAATATTTTCTCATGAGGGTTTATCAATAAGTTATATAATTTAATGGATATTTACCAATTCATTTAAACCTATCAATGAATGTCACCCAATGATAAATAAATGATGAAAATATTTTATTTTGGAGGCCCCAAGAATTCCCCATATTAGATGATGAGATCATCAATTGTTGGGGTCTGCAGTAATTGATGCATATGTTTGTCTATTAATCTCCCCTACTCCTGAAACACAATTTTTATATTTGAGTTTTTTATAATATCCATAAATCATATCGGTATCCTCATGATGTTTCCTTATATCCTTTTTCCAATGTATTCCCTTAGAGATAAAATATTTATATTCACTTCTACTCAGGATCATCCTTATAAAATATTCACATAATGGAATTTTTAAGCGTCTATAACAACAGAATACTCGGTAATATATATTTAAGATTCATTTCTTTAGGATAACATGAATTAGTTTCTACCTGTGTTTTTGGTTATTCTCGGTTGAAAATGGATATTTTATGTACATATGAAAACCAGTAATTATTTTTTCCCAGTGTTATAATGTATAAAAATAGACCCAAAGAGATAATGTTAGGTGATCAATAAATATCATTTTTGTCTAATATCCTCATGTAGTTAATATATGTTTTAATATGAATTTGGATTTATCAATACACATATGGAGTGGCCAATATTCACTGTAATCATGAGGAATCATCCTAAATTTCTTGTAAATGACCCCTAATGTTAATTGTTTCAGTCACAACTCCTTACTGCTTAGGTTTGAACCAAAGAATTTATAATCATCAGGAATCATCACTGACTCAAAGGGATGGCCATAGTGTGTTAATATAATTATAGCCACACAATAAGAATCATACGCATCCTTGGGATCCAATTCATAAATATATAACATTGAATGTTTTAACATGCCACCTGATATCTCAACAAATATATATCAAAATGGGTTTCCATCGAATTGAACACATATAAAAAATTGACTTGATTGAATCAAGTGAATTTCTTATCCTCATAATTTCAGCCATATATGTATGACATCATTGATTTAGTATATATGGTTATACACATATTTATCAACCCATATTCAAAAAAACACACTCTTCAAGGTGAACATAACAATGTTGTACTCACTAGTTTATCTTAAGTCATGTTATGATAATGAAATCCAAATGTGGGCACCTATATCTAATAATTATCATTCTATTAACACCCATCACTCATGGGTATAACATCCCTCAGTCTGATCATAAATATAAAATTGCCTCATTGTAGTAATTAAATAATCCATACGTACATATATCATATGAATTTGTAGAATACTATCTCTTATCCCATGTCAACACATGGTTAGTCCTCATGAACCCATTCCATCCAAATTTATACTTAATCTTTATCCAAATAGGTGATCATATCTCATGGGGGGAAGAAATATCACCCCTCATGCAATCTTATTAGTGAATTATTTACAAATTATCCCAATGTTCCCTAAGTCCTACTGGGGTGACTCAATCTAGACTATTAAATTCATATACTCATAGGTCCACACAAAACCAATACTAACAGAAAATATGTTCCCAAAATTCATTTCATATAAATCCTATATGGTACAAGATTCACATGAAAAAATAATTTCATCCATTAATCTTCTATTGTTAGTCGGTGAATTATGCTATTTCTCAAATTTCATTAGTATCCCCTTACACATTAATTTATCCATTTATCATATTTTATAATTATTTAATTTTTTTTATTAATTTAGTTGGATGATTTGTATTAGTGGAATCACCACATATATATCACTAGATAAAAAATAAATAATAATATCATTAATAAAATAAATAAGGACAACAGAACAAAAAAAATACTCAATTATTTTCTAAACAATATCCCAAATATAACTGTATTGTCTCATAAATGGTCTTTATATATTTTTGAGCACATATGTCATAGTTAAATATTAAATAATTAATTATAATTACTTAAAAATAATTTTTCAATTTATTGTAAATAATTAATAATTTATATAATCAAATTTAATTACGAATTATATCATTAATCTAATCGATCTACCTTGTGACATAAAATAGATAACCAAAGACATGTCACGGTCCCATGACATGATTCTGACAAATAAATACCAAGAATTCCAAAAAATTAACATTTATTAAATAAAAAATTTATTTTATGTTATGATAAAATTATAGGAATGTTTATATAGTGAAATATATATTCTAAAAATAATAAATTTACTATGTGATGATAGGGTTAATGAATTTAGTTCATTGATTTTTATCAATTTAGAAAACCACACCCATTAATGATATAATTTATTATATTATGGTTTTAAATAAAATAATATAGAACAGATACTGAACCAATAAAAGAGATAAAACATAGGGATTAATAATTATTCCAGCTAAAAAAATCTACTAATCAACTCCCCAGACTATCAAATCCATGATCTTGTTCATTTTCAATGGTGTAGTTTTCTTTATCACGGATTTCTTGCAATTTGAGAGGGGCCACATGACTGAGTGATTATAATTGATACAAGTTAAATATTTTGGAGATAAAAATGAGCTCTACTAAGGGTTTAGAAAATACATCTATCCATCGTATTTAAATGTAACCTTCAAAATATGAAATAGAAAAAAAATACTATTTACATATAAATTTCATAATTGTAATGTAAAACTGATTGAAAAAGAAGAAAACATAAGGACCAATGATATAAAAAAATTTAACATAATATGGTATATTTTATAGAAAAATGTGTATGATCAGAATAGGGAAATGTATATCAAATCATATTCTTCATCTTCTTCATATTATACTTCATGAAAATAGGTAATCATATAAAGTGTTTTTAGATTTTGTTCACTTAATATAGTGATTTAACTTCTATTCTCAACTATATATCTCTTCTTTAAATGTAAAAAAATCTATAGAACTATCTTTTATAATCCCTTCATTATATCCAAGAAATCATATATTATTACATAAATTTTACATTTACTTTTAAAAAATAAATCTTATAAATTGTCCATGCCATTATATTATCCTTATTATATTTTAATTTTAGTTATCATTTTGCTTTATAAAATTTTCATTAACATATTGAGGATTTATATTATTTAATAAATAAAAGAAACTAATAAATCACACTAAATATACACCAATGGAAATAAATTTCATATTTTAGAATGAAATAAGATATTTTAGATCACCAAATCGTAGAATTTTAGACACATGAGTTCATATAAGCAAATATTCCATGTTGTCATTCTTCACAAAGACAAGTTATCCATGTGACCTAATATTCCTAGGACTTCATCACATTTCCAAAATTTCCTTATTAAAATATATTGATCATGTTGAGATTTTTTATATAGCTAGAAAAAATTATGTACCGTATTTGAACTTTAGAGTCGGTTTCCCCACTTTTACATATTATTTTGTAGAATACTCCATGTAAGGAATTTACTTTGGAATTTGATCTATATATCTATGTTCACACATATATAATTTGTCTATATAATCTTTTCCCACATATCTGATTTTATAATGTACTAGTTTTAGATATGCCTTTCCTTCACGTAGCAAACTGACATTGCCAATTCCCCAAAATTACTATTTATCAAGGTAGTCAAATGCATCACATAACTGTGTTTAATTATATATTAATGTTTTCCTCAAACATCAATAAATAAAAAATTTCATTATAATGATTTGAAATCAAATTAACCATTGAAAAATAAAAATAAACACACAATAATTTGTTAAATATGATTTTTATTTTTCATTTTGTTTACTTCATTTTGTAAAAAACTATGTATCATACTTCTGGCTGTGAAAATTGTTTATTTATCCTTCTTTTATCACCAATAATTTTACACACCTCCTAGAAATCATACATCAACAAATTTTATATCCAATGGATACTACTTCTAATTATTTTTTTGTTAGAAAAAACTAATTTTGATTTGTAAGGTATAATTAATTTTAGAACATAATGGTTTTATCATATAATGCATTATGAGGAATATAAAATTTATTTTTGGAATGAATTGGAATTTAGGGTACCGAAAAATAACACATAATGAAAAATTAATTACATTTGAAAAACATAAAATTAAGATAATCAATAATAAAACATCTAAAGTGGGTAAAAAATTTACAAATTTAAAATATATGAATGAAATATTACAACTCAATAACTAAAATATTTCATATTCAGCGCATTATTTTGAATACTAGAGCATATGAATCGGGTCCAATTTGGTCGGTGGTTTTGTTTGAGGTATTTTGAAAGATTTATATGTCTATATAATAGTAGAAGAATAGAAAAGATTGTTAGTTCAATATCTATGGTAAATGAAATAGATAAAGATAGAAATGGTCTTGTTCCAAATGAGATTAACATCATAGAACTGATTCTTAAAATACATGCATTCCCAAATAGTAATTTGGTTATATTCAAACATAATATAAATATATAAAATTGAAATGGGAAGAATGAAATTTATTTATTAAAAACAAAATAATCATAGAATAAATATAGATTAATAATAAAATAATACATTCACCATAAAGAATTTCAATATATAATTTACAAAATAATTATTCAATTAAAATTCAATGAAAAAATATAAAATTATCAAATTTAAATTAAAAAAATCATACATATTTAATAATGAAATAGAAATAATCACTTGCTGGGGGTTTGTAAAAATGACATATACTTTATTATTAGAATATATAAACTAAAAAATAATGGAAAATTTGAGAATTATATATCCTAAAATGAATCCACATGTAAATATTATTTCTTATAGAATTTATTATGGAATTTGTTTTAAATATTGAGTAAACTATTTCAATCATATTTTATCAATACATGATTTTAGTTTTATACAAAATACAATAAGGAGTGTACTATCTAAAATATATGTAATAAATAACTAATAGAAACAATATATTATCCTTTATTAGTAGAGAGGGTGACATTTTTTCATTTTGAACTCGTGCATTTTCCAATGGGTTTAACTAAAACAAGTTAGATCTTTGAATTAATTTTCACATATACTCTATAACCACCAAATTAGACATGTAAAATTGAATTGAGATTAAAATTCAATGTTTTTGGAAAATTTAATGAAATATAAATTGTTCCATTAATATAAATAACATTCATTTATCATGTTTTAAATGATATTTCATATTATTTTCATCAAATAAACCATATATGAATACAAAAAAATATAGTCTATTAGAATATATATGAAATAGAATTCAAATTAACCAAATATATATTATTTTAAATTGTTTCCCTTCTTTATTGAATTCAATTCTTTAATTTTAACTATTTGTATTCAATTGTACATTGACCCTTCCAATCTCAAATAGATTAAGTAATTCATGTATTTATATAAATCTAATATGTAAATTCCCAATTTCTTTTTAATAAATCATGAATTGTTGAAAATAATTCCACTCACAAATAATTATTATTTAAAATTAATTTCAATGTATTTTTAATTATTATATACATAATGTTTTTATAGTACATAAAAACACATCCTCAGAATATATTTGAATTTAATTATTTATGGGGTTGTTTTTTAAAAAAAATGTATGATCTATCACCTCCCTAATAAAATTACTTGAATAAATGAAAAACATAATAATTCATACAAATCACTATGAACAATTATAAAGGAATAAATTAATCTGGTATGTTTGATAAATGATTTTGGAATATTGTGATTTACAAAATTACTCTTTTTTATACATAAACATCCTTTATAAGAAAACCATTTGAAAAACATGATTTTAAACCATCTAGAGTAATCTGAAATTTTTATTTGATACATTCTGCAAAAGAATACTCATGTCTGATAATATAACTATAGATAAAAAGGTCTCATCATGATATATACATTACACCTCATTTAATATATTATAATAAATTCTATCATTATTAGTACTTGTCACAACACGATAATATTGATTATTCATAAAAATGTATTTTCTTCCTAATAATGGTTAGATAGACATTATATAAAATAAACTCATAACTTGTCCACTTTCACTAGTTCAGTTCTGATTTCATTCCAAAAATACATCCCTCTTGTACTTATGAAACAAATATAGATTTATATTCTAGTGGATATAAAATGTTATAAAATTATACAATATTTACAAAAATCATTCTAGTCCTAATTCTTTAATATAAACATCCAATAAATGTTTACAATGATTAATTATAAAGGGTTTGTTTCTATATCGGATGAACACTTTATGATAACGTAGTATCCATCATATTAGAATTTTTTTCGAGAAAAAAATCCATATTTTAATCCTTTATATATTGAAACAGAAAATTATTCCACAAGTTTGAAAAATATTATTTTACATCATCATAATTATTTATTTAATGATCCAATGGATCACCATCCTCAAATATCACATAAGTTTATCCATTATCAAACATTTGTTTTAAAAACACTATATTCCTTATATGTAGTAGAATACAAAAAGTTAATTACTTAATCATCATTTGGATCAAAATAATAATTTTTTCCTTTGAGTTTAAATCATAAAGGATTAGGCCAAATTAATTAATTTATCCAACTTTTATTTTTCCATTATTCTTTAAATAATAGTATGTTTACCTAAATTATTTTTTATTAGAAAAATAATTAAAACAAAAAATTATTTATTTCTGAATTCCCCTCAATATTTATTAGCAAAAATATATCCACATTACATTACTCTATAAATTTCATTTAAAGTATTATTTATATATTAATTTTCACAATTGTTTACCAATCTAGCAAAAAAATATGCATTCGAAATATAATGTTTTGAACATTATTTATCAACATAATATTGATCACATTATATACCATGATAAATTATAAAGGTAAATTTTTTGAATATATTTATTTATGAACAATTATATAGAAATTTTAAAAAATAAAATATCCCACACTCATAATAAATAAAAATTTAAATAATGTAAATTTATAAAAAAAATCATTCAAAACATAAAAAAGTATTTTTATCATAGTATCATTGTTCTAGGTGGTCCAAAAAAATCCATATGAGTACTTTTTTATTATGAATATGTAGAATCCTATTTAATTTGATTAAAATTTGACCTATGTATCTTTCACATTTTTCATGCATGGTGTAGTTAATTGTTTGAATTTAAATTATGGAAAATTTGTATCTAAATTTTATTTGGACATTTTTTTGAATATTGGATGTTAAAATGTATAATACTTCTATGAAAAATCTAATATTGAATTTATTTCATTACTTAAACATTTCATTTTTATATACACAATGAATTATGATACAGATTAAAAACATTATTTTTCTTTAGTTCCATGAATATATTAGTTTTATTTTTAAATATAGAATATGAATTATTAGAGAAATAAATTAAATTGCCATCACAACTATGATGGGAAATACATATCATAATATTTTATTACTCTTTAAATATAAAAAATAGTTTTAATGCCGACTATACTAATATTACCAACTTATCCAAATCACATAATCATGCTTATGATATTTTCATTAAATGTGACATAGCTTCCATTATTTTCTGATAAAGAGTGGATATTATAGAATGATAAATCCGATTCCTTGGTCACCCACTATCAATATACCATTTACATTTATTTATTCAGGTCCATTTTCTATAAAATTACAATATTACAAGAAATAATTTTAATACCCATAATCTGTTAGTTTAATTTATTTCGAAATGAATGGTTTAGGAAACCAAATTAATTAGTACATTCCAGAAATCATATAATAATATTATGAGAATAATTTCCAAAATAAAATCATATTTGATTCAAAAAAATTATTATTACATGCTATAAAATTATTTCAATAAGTAAATAATTTGAAATAGTGAAAAATAAATTTTTTTGAGATATTTTGGTTCTCATAACTATGAATAAAATAATTATTAATAAGATTTCACTTTAAACCATGATTTTCTATTAAAATATTATATTGATAATATTTGTTTAAAATAATTTTATTTATATTACATAGACATTTTTATGTTCTCAATCTTGTTTCCATGTTCAATAATGGAAATATGATAATTACACCACTTGATTTCCAAAAATTAAATTTTTTTGTTAAGTCCTCAATTTAATTTATAATAACTTGATAGGACATTTCATGAGGTAAATGTTTCAATTTCAAATTTTAAAATTTTTATTTCATTTGTGGTACAATATTTCATTAATTATTCAGAGTTTTGTTTTTAATTTTCATAATCATATTCAGGATTAAATTTATAATAAGGAAGAACTACATTAATGTGTTCCATAAAGTGAATGTTTTCCTTTTGATTATAAATTACATATTCTGAGTTTGAATATGTATCAACACATTAATATTAACAATTAATCCATGTGGAAATCTTGTTATCCTTTTATTATTCTTATAGATAATATTTTTGTAATAATTTTTCATATCCTTTTTTGATTTCTTGTAGATGTAGATGAATTGGTTTGATGTGTCCATGATTATTGTATTTATAACACCATACATTAATGAAGTTTCTATAATGATTATATAAAATTTTCAAAGGTTTATTGAATTCAATTCTCTTGTTTTATGAAATTATAAACATTTTTGGAAAAGGGAGAATGCATAATTCTGTATGAGGACATATAATAGGTTTCATAATATAATAAATCATAACATTATATATATATATATTTTAATAGTTTTATATTGAAAAATAAAATTAAAAATATCATTTTAAACTATATATTCTCCTCCACATATGCTTCTATTTCAACCCCACACAACATAATAGTTCCTATAAAATTGTTTATTTTAAAATTCAAACCTATTTCCATTGACTAATAGAAGTTTATATTCCACTCCATATAGGTGGTAGATTTATGTGTATTTTCAATGGTTATTTTATTTATTCAATGTGAGTTCTTAAAGTAGCAATATATGGACTGAGACTGCATATTATAAATTTATTATATTAAATGTTTATATGATAATATTCATTATTATACCCATCCCATATTCTAGATATAGTTTTTTGATTTTTTTAATTATTTACCTTATAAAAGTAATACATTAAACAATTTTTCAAAAAATATATTATAATATATCCCTTCACGCAACCACAATTATCACTATTAATGTAGTGTCATCTTAGCATTGATAAAACATATTTATTTTAATTAATAATAACCAGCATGAATACTATATATGTACATAAACATCTAAAAACTGAAAAATAAAATGTCAAAAGACATGATAAAAAATATTTCCTCCAGAGTTAATACATTATGACTAAATTGGGGTGGGTTTGAATTGACATCATGAAATTCTATTATAAAAAATACGGAAAAATTTATAAAATATCTAAATATTTTATTAATATAATAATGATGTATCAATAATTATCAATGAAATGCAATTAAACACCATTATTTATAGTGTTCTGAGGAAGAAAACCACTATAATACAATCAAAAATCACTAAACACTAGGTGCTTATATATTTTCCCTAGGGTAATAATTTTATCAACCACATACAATCGTTTTAACATGGACTGTAAGAAAATGAATTCTAATCAACACTTTGAGCATAATAAGGATAATTAAATTTGGTCTAACCAAGCCATTATGAACAAAAATCATAAATTATTATTTACTAGTAACATTCATTATGACACGGTGAATAAATAGTGTGTTTTTAAGTAAATCTCGTTGTTTTATGTTATAACAAATAGTGAAAGAATAGTTACCTATGATATATCATACTAAAGTTGTTAAACGCAAGGAGTGACCTATAATTTTAAATTATGATTAACATGATGTCATAACTATAGATCAAATTACTATCATATTCATCTTCATTTCAAAATCTAGGTATCTTGTAGTGATTTCAGAGATTGAGTTGTCATAATATATTGTAAATGTAACACCCCAAGCTTCTACGGTACGTTTCCCTTTGAATAATGCGATAGCGTGTGTTGTACGCAACCTCGAGTTCTAACACACACCACAACTAATTAAACTAGCCGTTGTGAATAGTAATACCTAATTTTTGAAATCATATATATTCTATATTTCAAAATGGACTTCATTTTTGGATTCGGAATATCAAAATTAGCCTAGGGTGAAATTTTGGTACATTTCGGATAACTTTCATATTTTGATGAATAGTGAAAATTTCTAAATTTTAATTAAAAACAACTTTTTTAATCAAAATAATTAATAGTGATAAATTATGAATTTGAGTGGTTTTAAAGTATATTTAGAATATATTTTTACCATTCAATTTAATGTTTATCATTGGACATAATTTTACAATTAAACCGAACATAAACAAGTGTCAATCTTTTGATAGTTATTATCTCTTAAAAACACGCTTTTTGTTTTGACAGCGGGAATTAATTTTAAATTAATTTCTGCCACTTCTGTGTTTTGAATATAGGAAAATGGATTCCATATTTGGAATCAGGATGTTCAAATTGTGTAAATAGGTAACTTTTATTTTTACACATTTTGAATAATTACTGCGGTAAATATTTTATTTACCATGGTTAAAGGGTAAATCCGGTAAATAAGGGTTAAAAAAATAATATTATAATAATACAAAATTACCCTAAAACGTGTCTTAACCCTATTGGTTGATACATGGTCGACCATGGGCATCTTTGTGTCAATTTTGGGACCCCATGGATCCACTTGTAAGTGATAATGACACTTTATTTTAATTAAGTTAAAATGAATACAAAAATGACACAAGCATATATCTTTTAGAAGAACAATTTTTACATAGGGTTATACATGTTTGATTTTCGATTGTAAATATTCATTAGAAAGATAAAACGATTTCCTACATAATGATATTTTATTTATAATTTTTAGACATTAAATAATTTATTTATGACACAATGATGATGCAGTAATTACTAAAATAGTAAAAAAATTAACATAATTAATATTATAAATACCCAAATAAATATAATATGAAACTTTTAATAAATTACACTAATTTTATATGATAATATGATATATTAGGATTTATTTAATTGACTTTGTTCGAAGTAATCAATCTGTTAGGAGTTTCAAAAAAATCAACTATTGAATAGTGTCAAAATTGACATAAAAGAGTTCTTAAAACAAATATTATATTATTAATTGATATTAAATTCCTAAAAATATAAGGATCGGCCAAGAGACTTATATTATTATAGGTTCCTCATTAATGGACCACTTGGGGGTCGCTTGGATTATATAGTAAGTTTATTAACTATATTATATAAAAATACAAAGAGACATTGTAAAAGTGAAACTAATTAACTTAGAGTTAATACTTAAAGATAAGGTTAATATAAGTACCCAAACCTGTCTAAATTCTATTGGATGAGTTGTTTTCGACCTATCCCCACCTCATCCTTTGAATAGTCAACTTTGGAGCCTTTAGAAACCGAATATGAATTTATTATAAATTAATATTTCTAGCTTTTCCAAAGGTGCCCCTCACCCCTCTTATAAAAGGGCACTCCTCCTTCTCATTTCTTCACACATCTAAAGCCTTTTGGTTCGGCCAAACTCTGCCCAAATACTCTCCCAACATCCCTCAATACAACCTAGAGGCCTTAGTTTGATCAGAAAGCCAACCTAAGGAGCCCTTTTGATCAAATCAAAAGGAAGAACCCGAAGAAGAGGTAATGATCTCACCACCCTTTTCTAAGTTCATTTCTTCTTCCACTTCTTCTTCCTTTGTTCTTACCATTCTGAAATAATAACTCCAGTATCTCACATATACTGTGATGTTATTATAAATATGGTACAATCATATTCAGTATTCTATCCACCCTTTGAATAACATGTCACCATACGTGCGTACGTACGGCTTACCGTCTCCACGTCGTGGTGTAATTGTTATTCAATATAATATTATTTGGATGGGTATAATAATGATGTGTAACTCATGTAAATAATAAATATAACATGTTAATGATTCTGTATATATGATATACCATCCATTTATATATTATTTTAATATCAAAAGAATGATATTGTCGCTCGTGCGTACGTACGGACTACCGTCTCCACGAACGCGATGAGATTCATTCTCCATCGTAACCATTAAAGCGTAATTATCATTTTATGATTTAAAAATGATGTTTAAGGACTTGATATCATTCTGGATATGAATAATATACAACCTATCCTTTACAAACATGTCTTACGTAACAAAACATATGAAATAAAACAAGTAAGTTAACACCCGAAACAACGATAATACTAAGATATTATTATCAAATCAATATTAAAAGATCATATATGATATCATATTAATGTATATGATACTTGTATAATTTAATAACAATTATTTCACCATTATACAGGAGGTTAACCTACCACAACCAAGGAAAAGTACAAGGTAAGGGTTATTTCACAATCTCTTCATTATCCGAGGTTGTATTATACGTAATAATCTACTGGGATCTCTTTATCATCCACATCCATGTTTCTTCGAAATGTATTTCAAAACATTTTTACTATTTACAAGAATATGGGTTAAAGTAATTTATACCCTTGTTTGACTTTTTATAAGAGGTTTATAAAGGAATCTTTCCGTCGTTTTCAAAACAAGGTCCTTTTTAACCTTTTCGACAGAATTGAGGTAAGAATGTTTTTTTTTACTTATACGGCGGGTGCAGTTATTTTCCGCCGTTATAAAATCGTCGAAGCTTCCCATACAAGCTTATAAGAATATTTTCAAAGAAAATGTTTTATTTTATATGGATCTTAAATGATTTCAAAATAAAAGGAGATATTTCTTTTAAAAGAATTTTGATTTCATCTATGTCAACATCCTTTGATGAATTTTAAGATTATTTGAAGTTGATTTATTAAGATACAAAACTTCTATATTGTATTGAAGGTTTTGTGATATGTTTGACTGTGGATGTGCTATTTTTATACCATTCATAGTTTATTGTGAAAATATTGACATTTCGTATGCTAGTTTTAATACGAATGTTTATGTTATGTTTAAACCTTTTCATATGGGAATGCATTGGACTTAATAAGTGACGGGTGGAGCCCGCTATAGCTCCTCGATGCATCGGTAGGTCTCATGAGACAAACTAGTGTCTTGGCACAAGGCCTTGACAAAATCTTATTTGTAGCCTTGGCACGAGGCCTTGGCTATGTGGTTATGATAGTCTGGCATTATGCATTCCAACATTATGAAAGTGGTTATTGATTTTTGCATGTGATTATTCAATTAATATCCATGTGAATAAGTAAATGGCATTATTTCATTTTACTTCTGCCATACCATATTGAAGTTCAATTTTAAAAGGCTTTTGTTTTAGTAATGCATTGCCTTAAATGTTTATTCTTATTTATGAAAGTTTCCGCTATATTGTTATCCTTACTGGGCATTTGAGCTCACCCCTTTTCTATGTTTTATTTTTCCCCAGGATGTGAAGAAGTAAATTATGAATGACCTGCAGGGATATTATGAGGGGATAGTAGTGTGGATTATGGAGACATTATGTTGTTGTAGTAGTTTTTCATTTTATGATGTAATGTAAAACTTATGAATATATCTAGTGTTTCCAAGGCTACTAAACCAATCGGTCTTTCGAGATTTGATCTTTCTTGTGATCATGCCAATGTTATGTAATAATGCACCGACTCTAGGCAACTAGGGTCGGGGCGTTACAGTTGGTATCAGAGGAAGTTTAGTACAAACCTTGGAAGCTAGATTTAGATAAACTCTGATTAGAGCACGTAGACCTAAGATGAACTTTGAGGATTAGTATAGAAGAACTTCCTAGAATTTTGGTATTGTAAGATTTTGTGAGTTTTCCGAGCAATAAATCCCTGTCTGGATACGAGCAGGTAGAGGCGGCTCTGGCACAGATGTACCTAGGGGTAAAACCCGAAAACACCGCTTTGAGCTAGACTCGAACGGGAACTGGTGCACGACAACGGGCCTTGCTGCACTCTTGGTTACGACACTCCCGGGGGATATGCTTAGGATAACTCTCATTTTCTTTACAAATCATTATGAAGGGTTTATGAGTATATACTTCCTCAAAGAAAACATTTTTATGATTATGGATTATATCCATAAATAGTTCAATTTATGTTAAGTGTTTTATAAGTATGGGATTTTGTATTTTGATTCATAAACTGATCTAGTTTATGCCATTGTTTAGAAATGGCGCCTAGTGGAAGAAATGGAAACTGTATCAATGCACGCACTCCATGTAGGGATTTCCCTCCTGCTCAAGATAATTATAGTGGGGCTGGTGATGCAACTGGTGCTGATCAGCTAATCACCATACTGGGACAACTTACTCAGGTTATGAATAATAACCTTACCCGTATGGAGCACCCTGATCTGCAGCGTGGAGGATCAATGTTAGATCGATTCATGAGACAACAACCACCAACGTTCAATGGGAGTACAAATCCCTTAGTAGCTGAGCAATGGATATTTTCCCTAGAGAAAATATTTCAGGCTTTGGGGAGTAGTGAAAGGGAAAAAGTTACCATGGCAGTTTACCGCCTCACTGGAGATGCTGATCAATGGTGGTCATTGATTCAAAACATGAAGGAAGATGATGAAGTATCAAACATGGAATGGTGGGAGTTCAAAGATCTGTTTTTAGAAAAATACTTTCCTCGCGACCATCGAGCAGATATGGAAAGACAATTTCTGAGTCTGAGACAAAAGGAGGATGAGAATGTCACAAAGTATGAGGATAACTTTACAAGGTTAGCGAGGTACGCTGGTGATTATATTCGCAACCCAAGAAGTAAGATTGATCGTTTCTTTGATGGGTTAAAACCATTTCTCCGTCGAGCATTAGTCTCACAATCCTTTTCATCGTACGAAGACATTGTCTCATGTGCTATCAAGACCGAAAAGGAATTCTCTAAGTCTTATGACTTTAAAGCAAAGCAAGAGAAGAAGAGACCTGCTGATCAATCTGGGAATGGAAATAAGGGGAAGAAGGGAAAGGTTGAATATCCATCTTGTGGTAAGTGTGGGAAGAAACACCCCGGTGCTTGCCTGAAGGGAATGGGAGTCTGTTACAAGTGTGGTGAAAAAGGCCACCAAGCTCATGATTGCAAGGGGAAGAAGGAAGCTACCAACGTTCAGTGCTACAATTGCAGGGAGATGGGGCATTATGCAAATGCATGTCCTAATCGTCAGGAGAACTTACCTCAGAAAAGGCCAAGGGATCAAGGCCAGGCTTATGCTATCACTACTGCTGAGGTAGAAGCTCCGAAAGACGTGGTGGCAGGTAATTTAATGGTTTCCTCAAGTTTAGCAAATGCATTATTTGATTCTGGATCATCGCATTGTTTCATATCTTCCCAGTTTGCTAAGAAAATTAGATATTTCCAATTTGATTTAATAAGGGAGTTGTCAGTTAAAACTCCTAAGGGAAGTATCGTTGCAACAAAGTTTTGTGAATCAGTCCCCATTAGAGCACATAAATTTTCTTTATCTGCTGATTTCATCGTCATACCTATGATTGAGTTTGATATAATCCTCGGTATGGACTGGCTTTCGGACTATGATGCAAAGATTTATTGTAAGAAGAAAGAGGTTACGATTCTTCATGATAATGATAAAGAACACCTTATTTTTAGAGCAGAATCGTCACCACCTAATTCTTATTTAGATCCACCCCCTGTAGCTCAACTTAATTCAATTATCGGGGAGGAAGAGACTGAAATAACTGTCGGTGAGGAAAGGAATGTTCAAATAGAAGATGTACCTATTGTGAAAGAATTTGTAGATGTATTTCCGGAAGATTTACCTGGACATCCTCCAGAACGAGAAGTTGAGTTTTCTATTGATTTGATTCCTGGATCAAGGCCTATATCGAAGACCCCTTATAGAATGGCCACTGTAGAGCTAGTCGAACTAAAGAAACAACTAGAGGAATTGAGTAATAAGGGATTTATTCGCCCTAGTGTTTCTCCATGGGGATCCCCTGTTCTTTTTGTTAAAAAGAAAGATGGATCTATGAGGTTATGTATCGACTACAGGGAGATCAATGCTATAACGATAAAGAACAAGTATCCCCTACCTCGTATTGATGATTTATTTGACCAACTGCATGGAGCTCAATACTTTTCAAAGATTGACCTTCGATCTGGATACCATCAGTTGTGTGTGAAGAAGGAAGACATTCCGAAGACAGCATTTCGAACCAGGTACAGGCATTACGAGTTTACTGTAATGCTGTTTGGATTGACTAATGCACCCTCTGTATTCATGGATCTGATGAATAGAGTTTTCAAGGAGTATCTCGATGAATTTGTGGTGGTATTTATTGATGATATCTTGGTATACTCCAAAACCTACAAAGATCATGAAAATCACTTGCGCATTATCTTGAAGACTCTGAGGAGGCATGAATTATATGGAAAGTTTAGCAAGTGTGAATTCTGGCTTCAGGAGATTTCTTTTCTTGGCCATATTGTCTCTAAAGATGGAATCTCTGTTGATCCTTCTAAGACCAAGGCAATCCAAGAATGGCCAGCACCTACGAATATAACTGAGGTACGTAGTTTTATTGGTTTGGCAGGTTATTATCGACGTTTCGTCCAGAATTTTGCCCGATTGGCTAACCCATTAACGAAGCTCACACGTAAAGGGGTTAAATTTGTTTGGACAAAAGAGTGTGAAGAATGTTTCGAAGAACTGAAGAGAAGATTAGTCAATGCTCCTATATTGACTCTACCATCGGGGAATGATGGGTTCGTTATTTATAGTGATGCATCGAAGAAAGGACTTGGCTGTGTCCTTATGCAGAATGATAGAGTTATTGCCTATGCATCACGACAGTTGAAAATTCATGAACAAAACTATCCTACTCATGATCTTGAGTTAGCAGCTGTGATCTTTGCTTTGAAGATATGGAGGCACTACCTCTATGGTGAAAAATGTGAGATTTATACTGATCACAAGAGTTTGAAGTATATTTTCTCACAAAAAGAACTCAACATGAGGCAAAGGAGATGGCTTGAATTACTCAAGGATTATGATTGTACGATACACTACCACCCGGGGAAGGCAAACAAGGTGGCAGATGCTTTGAGCAGAAAAGACCATGGAGTTCTGAACATGATGAGAATTGAAAGGGATCCAATTTTCATGGATCTAGTGAAGATGGACATGGGAATAACCAGGGAAGGTGAAACATCAATGCTTTTTCAAATGGTTGCCAAACCATCTTTACTAGAAAGGATTAAGAGTTCTCAGACCGATGATGAAGAATTTCAGAAGAAGATTAAAGCTGTGAATGATGGGAGATTGAGAGACTTTGTGTATGAAGATGGAATTTTGAAATTCGGGAAGAGACTTTGTGTTCCCAATATACCTGATCTAAAAAGGGAATTGCTGGATGATTCTCATAGTTCCAATTTCTCTATACACCCTGGGAGCACCAAAATGTATAGAGATTTGAAAGAACATTTTTGGTGGGACAACATGAAGAGGGAGATTGCTGATTTTGTGTCAAGATGTATGGTTTGTCAACAAGTGAAAGCTGGAAGGCAACAGCCTGGAGGAGTCATGCAACCTCTTCCCATACCGGAGTGGAAATGGGACAATATTACGATGGACTTTGTCATGGGGCTACCAAAGACTCCTAGAAGGAACGATGCAATATGGGTTATTGTTGATCGTCTTACCAAGTCAGCACATTTTCTTGCTATAAGAGAAGATCTACCCCTGGAACGTCTAGAAAGACTATATATTAATGAAATTGTGAGACTTCATGGAGTACCCCTATCGATTGTTTCTGATCGTGATCCCCGTTTTACTTCAAGATTTTGGAAAAGTCTTCAGAAATCCCTAGATACTGAACTTCATTTGAGCACTGCTTACCACCCTCAGACAGACGGACAATCAGAACGGACTATTCAGACCTTAGAAGACATGTTGAGATCTTGCTCACTTGACTTTCAGGGTATGTGGGATCAATATTTACCACTGGTAGAATTTTCCTATAACAATAGCTTCCATTCGAGTATACAGATGGCACCATATGAAGCGTTATACGGAAAGAGATGTCGTACACCAACCTGTTGGGATGACGTTGGTGAAAGAAAACTTGTAGGCCCAGAGCTGGTGGAGGAAACGGTGGAAAAGGTGAAAGTAATCCAAAATCACATTAAAGCAGCTCAATGTAGGCAGAAGAGCTATGCCGATAATCGAAGGAAGGATTTGGAATTTCAAGTCGGTGATCATGTTTTCCTGAAGGTATCTCCATGGAAGGGAGTCATACGTTTTGGTAAGAAAGGTAAATTGAGTCCCAGGTACATCGGACCTTTCGAAATTCTAGAACGAATTGGGGCTGTGGCTTACCGATTGGCAATGCCGCCAAGTCTCTCCAAAGTTCACGATGTGTTCCACGTATCTCTGTTGAGGAAATACATGCCTGACCCAACGCATGTACTCACCTATGAGGAATTAGAACTGGAACCCGATCTTTCCTATTGCGAAGAGCCCATCAAGATTCTTGATACGAGAGAACAAGTGCTGAGAAACCGGACGACGCGTCTGGTAAAAGTTTTGTGGAGGAATCATAAGATGGAAGAGGCAACGTGGGAACCCGAGGAACTTATGATGAAGAACCACCCGAGTCTTTTTATGCAGTAATACCCTAGAAATTGCGAGGACGCAATTATTTGAATGAGGGGAGAATGTAACACCCCAAGCTTCTACGGTACTTTTCCCTTTGAATAATGCGATAGCGTGTGTTGTACGCAACCTCGAGTTCTAACACACACCACAACTAATTAAACTAGCCGTTGTGAATAGTAATACCTAATTTTTGAAATCATATATATTCTATATTTCAAAATGGACTTCATTTTTGGATTCGGAATATCAAAATTAGCCTAGGGTGAAATTTTGGTACATTTCGGATAACTTTCATATTTTGATGAATAGTGAAAATTTCTAAATTTTAATTAAAAACAACTTTTTTAATCAAAATAATTAATAGTGATAAATTATGAATTTGAGTGGTTTTAAAGTATATTTAGAATATATTTTTACCATTCAATTTAATGTTTATCATTGGACATAATTTTACAATTAAACCGAACATAAACAAGTGTCAATCTTTTTATAGTTATTATCTCTTAAAAACAAGCTTTTTGTTTTGACAGCGGGAATTAATTTTAAATTAATTTCTGCCACTTCTGTGTTTTGAATTTAGGAAAATGGATTCCATATTTGGAATCAGTATGTTCAAATTGTGTAAATAGGTAACTTTTATTTTTACACATTTTGAATAATTACTGCGGTAAATATTTTATTTACCATGGTTAAAGGGTAAATCCGGTAAATAAGGGTTAAAAAAATAATATTATAATAATACAAAATTACCCTAAAATGTGTCTTAACCCTATTGGTTGATACATGGTCGACCATGGGCATCTTTGTGTCAATTTTGGGACCCCATGGATCCACTTGTAAGTGATAATGACACTTTATTTTAATTAAGTTAAAATGAATACAAAAATGACACAAGCATATATCTTTTAGAAGAACAATTTTTACATAGGGTTATACATGTTGGATTTTCGATTGTAAATATTCATTAGAAAGCTAAAAAGATTTCCTACATAATGATATTTTATTTATAATTTTTAGACATTAAATAATTTATTTATGACACAATGATGATGCAGTAATTACTAAAATAGTAAAAAATTAACATAATTAATATTATAAATACCCAAATAAATATAATATGAAACTTTTAATAAATTACACTAATTTTCTATGATAATATGATATATTAGGATTGATTTAATTGACTTTGTTCGAAGTAATCAATCTGTTAGGAGTTTCAAAAAAATCAACTATTGAATAGTGTCAAAATTGACATAAAAGAGTTCTTAAAACAAATATTATATTATTAATTGATATTAAATTCCTAAAAATCTAAGGATCGTCCAAGAGACTTATATTATTATAGGTTCCTCATTAATGGACCACTTTGGGGTCGATTGGATGTATATAGTAAGTTTATTAACCATATTATATAAAAATACAAAGAGACATTGTAAAAGTGAAACTAATTAACTTAGAGTTAATACTTAAAGATAAGGTTAATATAAGTACCCAAACCTGTCTAAATTCTATTGGATGAGTTGTTTTCGACCTATCCCCACCTCATCCTTTGAATAGTCAACTTTGGAGCCTTTAGAAACCGAATATGAATTTATTATAAATTAATATTTCTAGCTTTTCCAAAGGTGCCCCTCACCCCTCTTATAAAAGGGCACTCCTCCTTCTCATTTCTTCACACCTCTAAAGCCTTTTGGTTCGGCCAAACTCTGCCCAAATACTCTCCCAACATCCCTCAATACAACCTAGAGGCCTTAGTTTGATCAGAAAGCCAACCTAAGGAGCCCTTTTGATCAAATCAAAAGGAAGAACCCGAAGAAGAGGTAATGATCTCACCACCCTTTTCTAAGTTCATTTCTTCTTCCACTTCTTCTTCCTTTGTTCTTACCATTCTGAAATAATAACTCCAGTATCTCACATATACTGTGATGTTATTATAAATATGGTACAATCATATTCCGTATTCTATCCACCCTTTGAATAACATGTCACCATACGTGCGTACGTACGGCTTACCGTCTCCACGTCGTGGTGTAATTGTTATTCAATATAATATTATTTGGATGGGTATAATAATGATGTGTAACTCATGTAAATAATAAATATAACATGTTAATGATTCTGTATATATGATATACCATCCATTTATATATTATTTTAATATCAAAAGAATGATATTGTCGCTCGTGCGTACGTACGGACTACCGTCCCCACGAACGCGATGAGATTCATTCTCCATCGTAACCATTAAAGCGTAATTATCATTTTATGATTTAAAAATGATGTTTAAGGACTTGATATCATTCTGGATATGAATAATATACAACCTATCCTTTACAAACATGTCTTACGTAACAAAACATATGAAAGAAAACAAGTAAGTTAACACCCGAAACAACGATAATACTAAGATATTATTATCAAATCAATATTAAAAGATCATATATGATATCATATTAATGTATATGATTCTTGTATAATTTAATAACAATTATTTCACCATTATACAGGAGGTTAACCTACCACAACCAAGGAAAAGTACAAGGTAAGGGTTATTTCACAATCTCTTCATTATCCGAGGTTGTATTATACGTAATAATCTACTGGGATCTCTTTATCATCCACATCCATGTTTCTTCGAAATGTATTTCAAAACATTTTTACTATTTACAAGAATATGGGTTAAAGTAATTTATACCCTTGTTTGACTTTTTATAAGAGGTTTAGAAAGGAATCTTTCCGTCATTTTCAAAACAAGGTCCTTTTTAACCTTTTCGACAGAATTGAGGTAAGAATGTTTTTTTTAACTTATACGGCGGGTGCGGTTATTTTCCGCCGTTATAAAATCGTCGAAGCTTCCCATACAAGCTTATAAGAATATTTTCAAAGAAAATGTTTTATTTTATATGGATCTTAAATGATTTCAAAATAAAAGGAGATATTTCTTTTAAAAGAATTTTGATTTCATCTATGTCAACATCCTTTGATGGATTTTAAGATTATTTGAAGTTGATTTATTAAGATACAAAACTTCTATATTGTATTGAAGGTTTTGTGATATGTTTGACTGTGGATGTGCTATTTTTATACCATTCATAGTTTATTGTGAAAATATTGACATTTCGTATGCTAGTTTTAATACGAATGTTTATGTTATGTTTAAACCTTTTCATATGGGAATGCATTGGACTTAATAAGTGACGGGTGGAGCCCTCTATAGCTCCTCGATGCATCGGTAGGTCTCATGAGACAAACTAGTGTCTTGGCACAAGGCCTAGACAAAATCTTATTTGTAGCCTTGGCACGAGGCCTTGGCTATGTGGTTATGATAGTCTGGCATTATGCATTCCAACATTATGAAAGTGGTTATTGATTTTTGCATGTGATTATTCGATTAATATCCATGTGAATAAGTAAATGGCATTATTTCATTTTACTTTTGCCATACCATGTTGAAGTTCAATTTTAAAAGGCTTTTGTTTTAGTAATGCATTGCCTTAAATGTTTATTCTTATTTATGAAAGTTTCCGCTATATTGTTATCCTTACTGGGCATTTGAGCTCACCCCTTTTCTATGTTTTATTTTTCCCCAGGATGTGAAGAAGTAAATTATGAATGACCTGCAGGGATATTATGAGGGGATAGTAGTGTGGATTATGGATACATTATGTTGTTGTAGTAGTTTTTCATTTTATGATGTAATGTAAAACTTATGAATATATCTAGTGTTTCCAAGGCTACTAAACCAATCGGTCTTTCGAGATTTGATCTTTCTTGTGATCATGCCAATGTTATGTAATAATGCACCGACTCTAGGCAACTAGGGTCGGGGCGTTACAGTAAATACATAGTTTCAGTAAAGGGAAATGTTTAAATAAACAAAACACGCATGATAAATAATAAAAAACTACCCTTTATAACACACAAAACAAGATCTATAAAATAAGTTCGTAGAAAATATATTCAATATTTCCTATTAATTGAAGTTTATTAAAATCAATTATAACAATAAAATTAATTTTTCATATCATTAAATTATACTTAAATTTTATATTATAATATATTTTACTATAATGACATAATATATCATTCAAATAATGATTTTTTGCATCAAATCCTACTAAAAGTACCACAACATTAATATATTAATGGTTACAGAATGATGTAGTTTATTACATATAACAGTGTAGACAAATATTGAAAATTTAAATTCAGGTAATCCAATTATCCATGTATTAATTCATTTTTTCCAATTTATCCACATAACATAACATGTGAATGCCTTATTTACATATCTTAATTTCATTATATAGTATTTACGATCACCTATTCAAGCATGAAAAAAATGAATGAAATATTTTGATGATCTGAAGCATGTATTAAATTTAACTATGTATCTTAATCACAAATATGATTGAATGATATAACCTATTCATGTTGTAATGTTATTTTTGATGTTTAATTTCATGTAGACAACACATCATTGTATGAAATCTTCATGTTATAAAATTTTTTGTAGCCATTTTATATTAGTTTTCTTATCCCATTATTTATTAAGATGTTATATTTATTGACAAAACCAGTTATCTAAATAGAATAATGAATCACCTAGAATATTTTAAATAATTAAGATAATATGAAGTGACTATCAAGGAAATGCATTGAACAATAGATTGGGGAAAAAATATAATCATAAAATATTACAAAATAAATAATTAACAAATAAAGGATAATATAAATCATAAATTCGTAAATTGCATGGGATATTTAAATAATAAAGTCATTTGAGTATAAATTTAATAAAAATTCCTGAAAAAATTAAATTAATCTTTTCAATGTAATTTACATCAATATAATAGACCATAGATGATATTTGTGTTATTATATAGGTATACATATAATGAATCACAACATGAAATACTGAATATTTTAGTTTTCTTGGTAATCTATTGAAATAAATAATTTACATATTTTATTTGGATATAAAAATTATAACCTAAATTTTTTCATGAATAAAATTATTTTATATAGAAAATCATTTAAAATAATTTATATTTCATAATATATATTTTAGGGAATGTAAATATAATAATCAGGGGGATAAAATGATTAATAAGAGTTATGTAAAGTGGAAATCGTTTTGGGTAAATGAGTAATAGTTAATATGAAATAATTAATATAAAAATTATAATAATAAAAATAATAAATAAAAAAATATTTCATTCATTATTAGATATGGAATAATAATTATGTAAAGGTAAACAATTAAATAAACATCACCATTAAATAACATAACTACCCTGAAATGATAAAAAATAATTAATATGGAATCTTATGTCATTGAAAATTCATTTTATTTAAATAAAATTAGAATAATAATAGATATCTAATTTTGAATATTTAATTGTATATAAACAATATAAATTTCCTAATTATTATATGTTATGGTGTTTGGAATTATGATACATATACTCTTAATACCATTCCTGGGATTGTTTTATTCAACTACGACCCCCCATTAAATTCGTGTTTACTGATTCATCTCAAGAATCTTCTAATTCATCGAGTGGATATATATTTCTATGATACAACAATAATTTCATGAATGAATATGTCATTTTACATCTTATAATTTATTTAATTCATGAATTTTTTCCCTATCTTGAAATATTCTAATTTTGCAAGGAATACAATTTTATCAATATTTCATTATATAATCTTATTATTTTTAGTATTGAACACCATATGTATAAATGAAATATAGTATATAAAATTAACATATACATGAAATATTATATGGATATATATGTGTAATTAATTTTCAAATGATCATATTTAAGTGAAAATATTAGGGGATAATTATGGACTATGAAAATCAATCATGAAGGTGAATGTCTATACTTTTCATAGAGAAAATTATCATAAAATATCCATATAAATTATAATGATATTATATAAAATACATGTAACGAATTAGATGTATAATAATAAAATTTTCAATTTTTGAGTAGATATTCCATAAAAATAACTTAAAAAAAATTTCAGAATAAAATTTTCACTTTGATTTATTTTTCTAAAGCGTAATATCAAAAAATATTTTTAAAAACTTTTCATTCAATATAAAATATTAATAAAAAATAGATAATTTAAATAATTTATTTTTAATTATAAGAAAAAATTATATGTATTTCGTAAACATTAAAACAATTATTCATTTCACGTTTTTCATTAAATAAATAGGCATTTATAGCAAATCTATTTTTATATTACATTTTAAAAATTACAAATAAAGACAAACATGGTTCCAAATATCATAAATTTTAAAAATGTTCCAAAATTTTAATACATTTTTAGAAAACATGGTTTTGGAAGATAACTGATTTTTGAATGAATATATGAATGAAAACTGGTTTTATATAAAAAATATCAAAGATGTTATGTACCAATGAGTTTAAAATGGTGCTATAACTTGATAAAATATTACATAAACAAGAAAAAAGATAATTAATTTTTTTTAATATAATGTGATAAAAAAATTAATTAATTATATATTCAATGTTACAAAATCACAATTAAAACAAGATTGTTATATAAACACTTATTTATATCAAAATTATGTTGTGAAAATTATTTAAAAATGTATAAAAACGTTTAAATTGAGACTGTAAAATAATCCATTAGAATGAACCTAGCCTTGATGTTAGAATTATCCAATTAATCAATTATTTTTTTCAAATATAAATCACTATTAATTTATTTTAAAGATCATAATATTTTAACAATTCAATATAAATTTAATATTATAATATATATGATAATGAAAAATTGTTATAAGTAAATTTAATCAAATTTCGTTGTAGAATTATTTAACACTTGGAAAGTTTTCTGTCAGGTTCGCTCACATGATATAATTCAACATTTATAATTAAAAAATAGTTAATTATTAAGGAATTATTATATGTCAATAAAATTTTGTATTATATACCCCCTATCAATGAATCGAGATCGTAACATTACAATATACCCTAATAAATGGAAATTTAGAAAATGTTAGTTACACCAAATTTTCTATTGAATGAACATTACTTAACCTAAATTGTATAGTTTTATTAATGTTATTAATATATAATATAGCTATATTAATATTTTTAATATCATTTACGATACCATTGTAATATTTTACCACCATTTTATTTGTAATATTTCATTATTATCAATGTTTTTAGATTTATTCGCATTGTTTTCTCATGTGTGTCATGTGGATTGAGTTTTTGTAATTGTGCACATTATATTGTTCCATCATATAAAAAAATATTAATTATATAAATAAATTTATTTTCCGAATATATATTTTTAGGATGAAAACATAAATATGAAAATGGAGATTGTATCACTTACATTCATGGAGTGGGTAGGTCATACTTACGTAAAGAAATTTTATTATTTCTATAATCATTAGATAAGTAATGAAGAGTGAGATATTATAATATTAAATTAAAAAATATATAATATAACACCAAAATTTACTAAATATATCATTATTACCATCCATGTATTGTGTAAATGGAAAATGATTCACATCGCTTAGTGAGACAGTAGTCAATTATACACATGTGTTACTTTTTTATTCAGGATGTAATATTATAGGGTATAATTAATATAAAAGAATTAAATAATTTCATAAATATTATATAAATGTTTCTAATCCATCATTGTATCCATCCATGAATGTTGGTGATGAATAATGAATTGCATCAGTTTCGGAGCCATTAGTCTGCTGTACAAATAATTGTATAATTTTATTCCCATTTTATTGAATTGGATGTGTATATATGATATGAAATTTACATATTAAATATGTAGTTTATATTTGATAATTAATTTATTATGTAGATTTTTTTTAATTTAATATAAAATATGTGTATAAAGAAACAATAATAATACACAATTAAAAACTAAAAATATTCATAAGAAAAATTCAATTAATTATCCCAAATAGAAATAATAGTATAGATTTATGAGTAAAAAATTAGGCATAGAAAATTTATAATGGGTATGAAATTTGTTTTTTATATTCGTAAAAAATCCAAATATTTGTATATGTGAAGAGGGGAAGATAGGGGTGGCCATTTATATGAGCAGAATAGCACAGTCCTGAATTATTTTTTAGGATTCATTTAAACCATATTTTTTTTATTTCCATAAGACTCTAAAATATTTCATTATCTCTATATATAAGTTATAATGTAGAAATATATAGACATAGTTGATGTTTTATAATTTGGTAGCTCATTATAAACCATTTTATTACTTCAATATCTTGGTAACCAATTATTACCTTATATGATTTAATTTTTGAATTCTACTTTTACTATATATAATAGAAAAACTTTTTACATATTATATCATATAAATTTTTATACATGAAAATATTTATTCAATTTATCCTGATTAATCATACATATTTCATATAATCCAATTTAAAATTATACCCACATCTGTGATGAAAAATCTGGCATTGTAGGAGAAGATTTATGTAAGTATAGAAATAATTAATAAAACAATCAAAATTAAATTTATTATAATGATTTAATATTTTATAATTTTAAAATAATTCTAAAATTTTACTTTTGGAAAATTTCAATATAAATTAAAATTAAAAATAATTTTAATTAAAATAAAAAATAAAAATATAGTATTTTCAAACATCATTGAAAAATATTATTATTCAAAATTCAAAAACATTTAACATAAGAAATTATATTATTTTATGATTAAAACAATTATGTTAATATTTTATATTTTTTCACCAATTTGGTAATTTAATTATTATATTATGGGTTGATAGAATAACTAGAACCTTTTTTGAAAAAAATGAGTTTATTTATTAATAATTTCTTATTATTTTAAATGAATAATATTATATTTGTAAATAATTCATAACAATAATTTTCAAAATTCAACTAATAATATTAATATATAAAAATTTATTGTTATTTATCTAATGGTATTATATATTATGGTTCATTTAGGCTAGGATTTGATGTTATGAAAAATATCAATCTGATTAAATTAAAATAAATTTATCTCTGATGTTGTTTACTCTTTATGTATTGTGTCACATAATAAATACACTAATGTATATTAATTTTTACATACTGAATATTTTAAATATCTCCAAAAAAATTTTATTTTCACATTTAAATTTAATATTGAACTAATTTATCATAATATTGAGATTTAGAATTTATAATGTAGAAAATCTGACATCTTAAAATGGTTATCAATACTTCGTCATGAAAAATGAAAAGGGGAAATGAGAAATTAATTGAGAATATCACATAACTATTATTCCATATCGAAAAAAATTTCAGTTATGTGAATATATTAAAGTGTAAGTAAAATTAATAAAAAGGTGAATAATGGAAATTAATATGTAAGTGAATTATCAAAGGAAAGTTAAGAACCACACAATATTTAAAATACCATGTGATTCATCAAATATTAAAGTATTATGGGTTTTTGTTTAAAATCCATTTCCCAGATCTTAAAAATTCTTTTACAATATAATAATTTAGAGAAATATGTATACATTATATTTTTGTATTTCTTTATAATAATTTAAATATTTAGTTGTTCTTTCATCATTTTCCACAATATATCATACTCTTAGAAATGATTATTCAAAAAAGAATTTTTTATTACCGAATCACTAAAAATTACATTTAACAAATCATAGGATCCATTTAAGAGTTATGATTATTTCCATCAATTTCTAAATATTTTAAAACACATGCATTATCAGCATAGGATATCCAATATTGTATATTAACGTCTAAACCTAAATAGTAATTCCATTAGTTAGACTTTAATATTTACCAATAATATAATTTAATTTAAAACCGATATACTAACTATAACATTATGTATTCCAATGATAGGCTTTAAAACCTTATCTCTATTTAGTTATGGGATCATTCACCATAGATATTTCTAATGTGGTAGGTTTCCACCCAGCATTTGGGTTATATATTTTCTCAAACCATGTTAAAATAATTCCTTTAACATTCCCAATTTATTAATCCCCCTAATTACTAAAAAGTAAACAATAATATTAACCATATTATTTTCCAATATGATTAAAATTATGTAAATAAATTTAATGTAATTCTTCCTCAAATAATTTCATTACTCAAACATATACTAATCTAGTGGTATGTATTTCCATAAATGGTTCAAAAAATATTGTTAATTTGGGAAGACTCCATTAATATGAAACCTAATACATGGGTTTCAATAATTTTATAATATGATTAATTAAAAAAACATAATCCAATAATATAATCCATATTATTAAATTTATTATCAAATATGTGGTTTCAAAATTAATTAATAAAATTCTTAAATGTTTCAACATTATTATACCAAAAATTCCATATGTAAAAATATCTCTATAATAGATTCATAGAATCCCAGTAAATACCCCAACAATATTATTTCAAAAAGGACCCTTCCATGGCCTTTGGGATAAAAATTATATAAAAAAAATTGATTTGGAAAATGACCAGATTCCCTATATTTTTGACAATGAAATATTAATGGATCCTTATAATGAGATTTATTTTCATTGGTTAAACTCTTCAATTTTTAATCAACGATTCATTTTCTTATTCCCTTCACTATGTAATTTATTTTTTCATTTTCATGGGACACTATCCTATATGTGTCATTCCATATTTCAATTTTGGTGGAAATAATGACTTCTTTACTCAATGGACCACATTACTCATGATTGAAGAAAACTACATCTGTCTCATCATTGGTGACTCAATGATTTTGTTACAGTATATGGTATTAGTAATATTTTTTGATAACTAATTAGGAATAATAAGGATATCGTTCACTAATATTATTATCCTATATAGTTAATAATATTCACTAATTATTCCACTATATTAAATGTAAACATCATTCCTTCGTGTTCTACGCATTGACTAAAACCAAAAGGAAGATCATGAGAGAAATTAATCATAGTTGGAAAACAATATAATCATTTACATTATGTCTAAATCAAGAAATATTATTTCTCTTGTTCGGAGCCCTATGTTTCTCCTATATAATTAATTTCCATAATCTATTATAATATATCATAATAGTCTAGAGTAAAATTGTGTATTATCCAAAGAATATCCCCAATGAGTGTCAAACTAGTTATACATTAATAAAAGTTATTTTTTAATTATAATTGATCGAGTCAACTGTGATGAAAATGTTTTATTATGTGTTACCCTTATTTATAACAATTTAAGATCCATTTCTATATGTTGAATCTTTATATGGATGTATTTTTAAGAGAAACCATATAATCTCTTCCTACCAAATCATTGATATTTTCTTCTATACAAACCCAAAAGTACTGTCAAAGTGTTATATATAGAAAAATATATTTCCCTAAATCTAGATTCTAAAAATTCTACTAAAATTTATATGGCACCATCAAAATCATCTTCTAATATCATAAGATATATTCAATATCTATATTATTAGATTTTTATATGTTTAAAATGAATCACATCCTGAAAGGGAAAATATTTTATTTTCTTGATTAAATGGATACAAAAATGATTCTCATTGTAAATTTGAATATATTAATTGAAATTAATTTTTATAAATAATTTCAGTATTCCCTCAATAATATCATTTAATATCATTAATATTAGAGTTGTTGGATTCCATGAAATGGAAAAAATAATGATGATATCTACTCCATGGAATAGGTTAATTAAAACCAAAGATATAATTGGGAACAAAATAATAATAATGATTTATTAAGTAAAAATCAATGAAAAATATTTCAATAAACATTCCATTTAATTATTAACATGAATATTTTGATTATATATGGAATAAAAAATTTATGGAATTCAAATAACTAGATAGACATGTCATTTAAGTAGCATTACTATCATTAATAGATATGGGATAATCAATATGAGAACATAAATAACTGGATAGAACTAAAATTTAATTAACATAAATAACATGAATATATAAGACATATTAAAATTTGAATGTTAATGAAATTAAAACATATTAAATTTAATAAGTAAATGAGAATAAAATGAATCAATTAATAATATTTATAATAAATTATAATGGATAATAATATTTATATTCTTAATGAAGGATTTTTTTATTGGATATCATGATCTTTTACTTAATGAAAGCCTTACTATTAAGACCACTCAAAAGAAAATTTACAATTATATGTAGAAAGTACAATTTAAGGTTAGTGTATATATTCGCTTCATGAGACAACATACAAGTCAAACAGATATATAATTTTATGCCCAACCCATCATTAAATGACTAAATATTTCCTCATATATCAAATACTTAATTTATTTCATGAATAATGTTCCTTATCATCTAATATCATTATAATGTAAAAAAGAATTATTTAACAATATATCCCCTTATAGGGAAATAATTTTCATTATAACACACATTGTAATGAAATTATATATGTTATAGGAAATAAACATATCCATGATAAACAATATGTAATTTTTTTATAATAAATGTCTAAGGATCATGTAAATCTTAATAATTTATTGAAAAGTAATATAGTATAATAATTAATCTTTAATGTGATTATCACGAAATTTATTTGTAAAATTAATCATAAAAATTCACATAAAAATAATTAATTCATCATTACCACATATTCTTAGTGGAATATTTGTATAAAAATGTTTCTTTCTCATTGATTAATTGATTTTCCATAAGAAGGTCATTGAAAAATTGTTGAGGAATATATTATTTTCACATTGAAAATAGATTTAAAAAAAATTAAATTCCATTTCTTCTAAAATAAAATATAAAAATAAGAAATTATAGTATAAATAATTTGTTGTTCATGATGGAATTAATATCAATACATGAAATATATGTCAAAAATTTATTTCAATGATATTTTTTAAAAATTATAAATAGTTCTTATTTTTAAATTTTCAATAAGATTGATTTAAATTATTTTTTAATATTATATGCAACGATAAATATTTCCTTAATAAATTATTTTGAAAATTTAAAAAAATTGAATTTTTATTAAAAATGATAGAATAATATTGATTTTTATAGAAGAGACTAACCAATAAATATATTATTAAAATACATTATTTGATATTTAATATAAACAATGAGATGGAAAATTGTTCTATTACTGGGATAAATAATGAATAACCACTAGAGAATAAAATTAAAGTTGTTTTTTCCATTGATCATTTATTATCATTCAATGGAAATTAATTCAAAATTAATACTTATTAAATAGTGATTGTGAAATGTACCACTACTAATGTATTAATGTTCAAGTTAGAATTATCATATAAATATATTATTTGTATCAATTTTATATCATCATTAAAATAGTTTATATAAAACATAATATAGTCAAATTATTTTTTACATATTCTTATAAAATCATAGATAATGAGTAATTGATTTAACCCAATGAGAATAAATTTTGTTTTGAAATTGGTAATAACTTGGTATCATTTAATTCAAATACCATTATTAGAAATAATTAACATTGAAAAATAAAATAGAAAAAATTATTATTTAATCATGATATAACATGTCATATGGGGAATTATATACCTCATATAAATGAAACTAGTTGTTTTACATTTCTATATGACTTACAGAAAAAAATTAAGGATGACTTCCATTACCAAACATTTCAATTTTGGTGGGAATCAATTAACCTTCTAAATAATGGATTTACGAATGTAAATAAATTATAATGCTTCCATATCAATTTTATTAATATCATATAATAAAAAAATTAAACATTTTACCGAATGTTTGTTAACAATATTTCATTATTTTAACTGAATTGTTTGTTTATTTTATTATTTTCACATTATTTTTTAAACATTAATGTTTTGATTCCTAAAAGTATTATATTATTACATAATAATAAAATTTTTACTAATATTTTAATTATAATATTTTCAATAATTATATTTTTACTATAGTTATTATAATATGAACATGAAAAATGGATCTTATCACTTCATTGTGCAATTAGGCCGTACAAACGCACGAGCCACGTAATAATTTCCACAATGGGTGAAAGTTTAATGAATTATATTATAATATAATTTTATTAAATGATATTATTTTCACATATATCACATATATTAATTAAATTTATCATTATTAACTCAGTTTTAATGTTTATGTGAAAAAAAATCACATTTCATCATGAGATGGTATTCAGACTCACATAGGAGAAACATTATCATATTTTAAAAGGGAATGAATGTATTATGTTTTATATATTATTAAAATTAAATATGATTAAGAAAAAAAATAAATATAAAATAAATGTGTTAAATATAACATTATATCAATCCATGAATTTTTTGGATGGAAAATGATTTATAACAGTTTGTGTAGTGGTAGTATGATGTACACTCAATCGACAATTTTGTTTAAAATTTGATGGAAGAGGAAATGGATATAAGTTATCTTATTTTCATAATAACATCCACTTATAAGATTTATTATTATTATATTATATTATTATGTTTTAATAATATATGGAGGATGTGTATGATGAAACAAAAAACATCTCATATAATAATGTTACCTCTTCACCGTACAACATTATTTGGTTTGCACATATGACTTCCTATGATAGATTTATGATCAAATAACTGATCTATTACATAGGTAAGAGATTTTGGAAGGTATTGTAGTTGGAATTATGTGAAAAATGGATTTGGATTTTAGAATTGTTGAGGAGATTTGTGGGATTTTATAATTTGTAGTGAGAACACAAATTTTACTTTTTAAATCATTAAACTACAAACATGTTTTTATCAATCCTATAACCAAAAAATATATGATAAAACTGAAAGAATATGATAATGTATATATTGGACCTTGAATAGGGTTTTTTAGAAGTTTTTATTTCCTTTTAATATATATCTTGTAAGAATAATATCATGGAAAATAAGATTTTACGATAACTGTAGTACATAGTTTTTTTTACTTATGATAATATATCTAATTGCCCCAAAGTATGCTAAAAATACTTTATAATTTAAAATATTATTTGAAAAAAATATTTACTCTATTTTTTAAAATTAGGTTTAATTATGTTTTCAAATAAAATTTAAAATTATAAATATCGATGTAATGATAATGAGATATTCAAAAGAGAGAATTATTATAGTTATAAATGGTTTTAATATTAAAATTCAACATGAATTTTATTCCATTATAATTAATTAGGAAATGTTTAATATTATATTAATAATATAACAATAAAATTAATTAAAATTTAATTTTTCATTATAAATTATTTAAACATTAAGGTAGATTTCAAAATAAATCTTCATTTTAACTATTCATTAATAAATTAATCATGAATTAGAAAACAAAAAATATCACCAAAAAATATCATATGATCATTTAAAAAAAGAATTTAAATTTCTAAATTATATTTTCTCATTAATAGGATATTTAATTTTAAATTATATTCTCAAAAATTTTGGATAAATTATTTTTTAATAAAAATAAAATTTTCCTCAATTTTTTAAATAATTATTATATTATTTATAATCAATAGAATTTTTTTATAATTATGTTTATAACTATGTTACACACCAATGTAATGGAATAGTAATAATGTTATACTATATTAAATGAAATTTAGGATTTGTTTTGTGTGTTTTAGAAGAAATTGAATATATTATATTTAATGAAATATATTTCATTGGTAGTTAAATCTCAAAAAAGAATTTTTATTTTATATTAAATAAGATTTTATTCTTCTAAAATATTAAGGTGTTACAGATGAAATATCCTCTTTCCAATCCATGTGATATTCCTATCACTGTCATATAATATTATCATTCTCTAGTTAAATTAACATTAAAATTACTACTAGAAATGTCATTACATATGTGAGAAGAATAAAGGATGAAAAGTGTAGACAATTTAGGGATAAAATAACATTAATTCATTGTAAAAAATGTTATGGGTCACACAAAAATCTATTAGTGTTTGATTAATAATAATTATGGAGACAAGACTCCCATGAACATGTGTGATTGGTGAGGATAATCTCTTGAATATTTTAGAGGTAAATTTTGTCATTTTCCATCTATAAAAGAGACACGATTATTTTAAATATTTGACCAAATTGTGTACCAATAAGTCATTCTTCAATATCCAAGGATACAGCGCAAGAATGGTTAACAATTATTGTATGAATATTTGTTCACTAACCTTGAAAATTGATCTGTAAATTTAAATTCAATTCCCACAATATAGTATAAACCCATATGGTGACCACGATTATCACCCTAGGAAAAAAATACAATGGTTTCATCCAAACCATGCGTTTATTATTCACATTTACCATGTGATAACATTTTCTATTAGTGCAGGTAGTCAGTACTAACTAAGAGATCAACATTTTACACAATGATTTATTAATTACACATCTAAAAAATCATCAACTATGTTATAAGTACATCGAAACTATAATTTTAATGTTCTTATTTATTCATGTTTTTCAAATATGGCATTAAATGATATTTTTATATTTTTTTACTTCTATTTTAGCAACATTTAAAATCAATGATTATTGTAAATTTTTAATCATTTTTTTAATTTATTTGTGATTTTTGATAAATTAATAGTGAAATAGATTATAATAAATAATTTAATAGAATTTTAATTACTTATTAAATATCTATAAATATTTTTCCTTCATTTATTAATAATTATTCATAAATTAGTATTTTTCATTATTTATGATCTCAATTTATTATATAATATTAATTAACATCATTTTGAAATAACTACTAATAAAAAAATTAAATAAAATATAAACAATATATTTTAAATAATTTTTTATTATTAATTATAATGAATTTCATAATTTTAAATTTCTTATTAAAACAAAATATTTATCTATATATGTATATATATATACACATATAAACATGCCCATATTTTGTTAGTCATAATCTAAAATTATAAATAATTATTTATTCACAATTATACTTAATAATAATAATAAAATTTTATTTTTGAATTGTTGAAATCTAAAATTAATTTCATAATTCATAATTTATTACACAAGATTAATAAAACACTAATTAGTATATATATATATGTAAATACCCATAAAATTTGTGGATATTTTTTTCTTAAATACCTAGGAATTTTATGAGTCTGTAGTTTCTGATGGTGCCTGATTCCGAGGCCCGGTGTGCCCGGAATCAACTTCTGATGTTTTGTTCTGGTACGTTTAGTAAATGCACAAGTGGGTTTTTATATCTTTTTAACTGGTGATCACAACTGAAATCCGAGGGCCCCATTGAACTCAGAGAGATGGTGATTCCTTAGTAAGACCTTCACCACAGTTTCATTCTGACGTGAATGGATGTTATTTTTTTGGGGTTTTTAAATAAAATTAAATAAAAACAAGGTGTGGTTATTTTTATTTGTTGGTGGTTAAAACCTCTCCGTGGAGGCTAGAGGTGGGACCAACCTGCACATAACCTCCCTTGGGAGAATATTATTTTATGGGGCCCTCCTGATGTTTATCACCTCTTGAAATCAAAGAGGTGGGGCCCACAAGAGATTTAACCCCTTGAACATCCCATAAATGGTGGGAAATCTTGATCTTCCCCTTAATGGTTCTAATTCACCGAAAAATTAATCAATGGATTCAATTAATTAATTTTTTAAATCTATTAAATTTTTTCCAACCATAAAAAAATAATAATGAGTTTATTATTTTTGGTGTTGGCATAATCGTTTGGAGGAGTTTGAGAGAGGGATTAGAGAAACCTTGGAGAACATCATCCTTCCAATGAAGTAGCAACAACAAACGATAAACTTCTCCTCTCATATTCGACCAAGTCAAAATAGAAGGAGATTACCACAAAGAATGCTAACGATGCTTCTTCCTTGGTCTCCATCACCAGATGCTTGTTGACAATAACGAAATGTCGTTCGCCTTACCGCGACTACGTCAACAATCACCAAACTCGAGGTAAGGGGTTTTGTGTAATTTTATATATGAGTATAAACCTTCATTCTTCATCATTCAAATTTCTAGATTATGGTATGCCAAATTTTATTTCCATGACGTGGAGTGCTTGGACCGCACGAACACGGCCCGACCCTCCCCCTTTGGGTGTTCTTATTTGTTGACGTTGGAGGTGGACTGCGAAGAAGACTACGGTGCAAGGTCGCTGGGTCTCCACAAGGGCACGACACCGCCGTGCCATGTAGAGAACCGAGACATGGCTAGGTGGGTCACGGTGGAGCCAGGGGGGCCTGGGGCCGAGGCACCATGCCAGAAAGTAGAGCTGCATCCAGGAGGGCCGTGGTGGTTGGACGACGAGGGCGGTGCCGATGCGCTGCACGGAGGAGCTGGAGGCCGCGGCCAGGCCGTGCCGCCATGGAGGTGGAGTAGGGCCATCACGCCGTGTGGATGCTAGAAAAACTATTTACGGCAACGTAAATTTTAGAGTGATACAATTCTATTGGAATTACCTACATGAGGATTGGACATAGTTGGAGTACAGTCAGTTTGGTTTGAACCTTAAAAAAACCAATTGGTCCCCTAGAATGAAAATGCCAATAACTTACAGACCGGGAATCCAATTTACAAATAGTCTATCACGTTGGATCCCGTACGACATGGCGGTCCATTGTCTTACTCTTTTGTGGAGTTTAGTGATCGTCGATGTATGGCCAATATCTCGAGGGTAGATTCAACAGAACTTTAGTGCTCCGGGATCGAGGAATCCACTGGATGATAGTGAGGCGGGGGTTGGAGAATGATCGCATGGAGGTCAGTGCTCAGCGATCCTATGTGGGTCAGTGCATACCAATCCTGTGTGGGTTTGAGCATGTGTGGGTTAGTACTCAACGATCCTGTGTGAGTCAGCGCATACCAATCCTATGTGGGTCAGATCCTGAGTGGGACATTGCTGGGGTTAGTTTCTATTGATACTATGTGGTCCATACACTGTAAGGTCAGTTGTAGTGCCTCTTTATAGAATAAGTTGATCTTGCTTCAGGACTAATCATATGTACTTCTATACATCACTAAAATCGTGGTTTGAGCTGAGTCAATGACTTTCATGTCTTCATCACGATTGAGATGGGTAACTATATAACATAGGTATATGTAATGGAATATACCTAATTAAGGGTTATATACTGAATCTATAATTTTTGGTTATCCTTGTTGGATATTGTGAGTCCTTGAGGATTTTGGGGTGCCTTCTGGGTATCGTTATACTCACCCCTACACGGGATATGCCCAAACCTCATTGTGTTGGTTGCAGATGATGAACAATGCTGATGGGGGTATAGGGTAGCAGAACTAGATGGTACTCGGAGTTGGACCACTCGATGAGAGGTACACGGAGCAGACAGACATAAATGGGGTGCTAAGGAGGACATCTATACCCACCCTTCAGTCGGAAATGTCAGAGGACAATCTAGTAGCTACCTTACATCCTTTCGTCAGTTGTAATAACATTTCAGTTTTATTGTACTATACTATTGGGATGGTATTTCTGGCCCCTTTACATTCAACACACTTTTTTATATATTTTTACATAGAGTTTTACTTATAGCGGCATTCCCTGTTTTGTTTGATTACTATTATAAAAGCAATGCCTTCCTAGAATAGGAATTTTGCCTTTGGTGTTATTTTCCAACCGTTGGCCTATGGATGGTGGGCTTGGGGTAGTCACGATACGGGCCCCGTGGGATGGGTCGTGAAAAATTGGTATCAAAGGGAGGTTATACCGTAGAACTGTTGTCTTTGATCATTCTTTTCATTGATGCAATAGTGTTAATGGTACTGAGTGTGGTTTTATGTGTAGGGAGTCCAGTTTTGGTGTGGTGGCCGACGTATCCATACACCATGACCCTGACTACTGATTTCTGACAAAGTGCACGAAAACACTAATTACGTGCATGTATTTAAAAGTTTTCATAAGTCAGGTCGACCGGTTCTACTCACCAGGTTTAGTCTTTTGACCGTGTCGCATCTGCTTCTTTCAGGATGAATCCCCGCAGATGACCAGTTAGAGCCCCTATATTTGATCATGATGATAGCCCCCTGAGCGATGAGACCTCGGTGCAAGGCCTTTTTCTAGTAGAGGCAAAAGAGGTACCACTTCCCGTTGGGCCACAGATGCCGCCATCCCCAGTAGCAGAGAGTGAACACCAATTGATCACGTTGCAAAAGTTACAGCACCAAAGGAAACCTAAGTTCAGTGAGAGATGGACCCACATGCAGCTAAGGATTGGCTGGGGGCTGTGGAAAGAGTCCTTAAGCTAGTAGGGACATGAGCAGACATCAGGGTGATCCCTGCTGCCATCATCCTTTAGGCAGTAGCAGGCAGATGGTGGAGCATGATGATCCAGGTGAATGATGAGGAGACACTTCAATAGACAGACTTCAAGAGTCTGTTCCGGGTGAAGTTTGTTCCATCCACCCTTCATGTTGTTCAGATACAGGAGCTACGACATCTAAAGTATGGTATCATGTTAGTAGTTCAGTAATCAGTGAGTTTCACAGACCTCTCACACTACTCCACAGATATGGTACGAGACCCATTAGTCAGGTCCTGGACCTTCGAGCAGGGGAATATATGAGAGAATAGAGCCTCAATGATCTCCCTCAGTATTCTGACGCAAGCAGGAGTGTAAGATGGATCCCTCCTAGTGGAGAGTTTCCTAGCTGAGAAGTCACCAGCAGCGAGACCCACTACTAGTCGACTTTCAGTGGAGTCTTCTACATCTGGCAGTAGAGAGATGATGCAGAGGTCCAAGAGGACCCTAACCACAAGTGGTCGACTGTATGACTTAGGATCAGTTTTCCATTGTAGTGACTTACCTTCCAGGACCATACAGTTCTACTCATGCCGAGGGAAGGGTCACATGGCACCTGATTTTCTATCCCACCATACAGATGATCAGAATTCAGTTGTGGGACCTCCCAGGAAGAGGTAGAGATCCGATCAAGGCAGTCTGTAGGGCACAGGTGAACGTGGTAGGGGAGCTGGTCGAGTAAGTAGTAGTGGAAGACGTTTCGAGGTGTTTCCACCACCACCACCATCAGGAGGACCACCCTGACCATAGGGAGCTGGTGGATAGGGGTGAGCTCTGCATTAGGTAGCTTAGTCTTACGACCATGAAACCCTAGAGATGATTCGTGGCACTACCTGTGTCTACTACACCTTAGCTATAGTTCTTATAGACACAGGTGTCAGTCAGTCTTTCACATCCACTGACCTCATTCGGAGCTTGGAGATTCTGACAGAGCTGTTGGTTCAATCCATATAGCTAGAGACTCCTACTAGAGCAGACTCGACGATTACACACTGGTGCCGGCAGTGTGAGATTAATCTAGGAGGCAAGAGCTTCGGCAGGGATCTCCTCGTAGCGTCGTCAAGGCCTTACGATGTCATCTTGGGTATGGAGTAGTAATATATAGCCCATGCACAAATTGACTATATTAGGCTCAATGTGCTGTGTGTCCACATACATGAGACAAGGTTTACCTTCACTGGCAAGAATGGAACCTTTGCAGCATAGGAAAGATTTACTCAGAGGAGGGTGTAGCCAATCAATCACCAGCTGGCCTTCATTACACTCGGAGTAGTATATTTGGATAGTCGAACTTATCATGTAGTGGTGAACCAGTATGCGAATGTTTTCCCTAATGATGTTCCAAGAAAACCTCCTCGCATGAAGGTGGACTTCTACAATGATTTGTACCCCAAGATGACACTGATATTTACTCCAGCATATTGGATGGCTCCCGTCGAGCTTCGTGATCTGTAAGTATAGCTAGAGGGCTTGTCAGGGAAGGGATTCATCTGGCCCATTGTTTCTCCTTGGGCAACCCCGATTCTATTCTCCAAGAAGGTAGATGGGAGCATGAGGCCTTGTGTCGACTATTGTCACCTGAACCAGGTGACCATGAAGAATAAGTAATAATATTGAGGATTGATGACCTCTTTGATCAGCTCAAGGGAGCATGATGGTTCATGAAGATAGAAGTCAGATCAGGATATCACCAGCTCAGTATTCGAGATGAGGATGTGGATAAGACGACCTTCAGGTGTCAGTACGGCCATTACAAGTTCTTGGTTATGCCCTTTGACATAACCACTGCTCGAGTAGTGTTCATGAGTCTCATGAAAAGGATCTTCCAGCCTTACCATGATCAGTTTATCATATTTTTCATCGATGGCACTCTGATCTACTCGACTATAGAGGAGGATCATTCCTACCATTTGTAGGTCGTACTGGGCACACTCCAAGAGCACCTTCATTATGGTAAGCTCTCAAAGTTCCAGTTTTGGATTCTAGAGGTTAACTTCTTGGGAAATGTCATCTCAGAGGCTGGAGTTGCAATAGATCCAGTGATTATTGCGGAAGTAATTTATTGGGAGCTACCCAGGATTGTGACAGAGGTACATAGCTTCCTGGGTTTTGTTAGATACTATCAGAGGTTTGTTTCGGACTTCTCCAGAGTTGCAGTAGCACTATCTTCCTTGAAAATTAAGTATCAACCCTTTGTGTGGTCGGAGATATGCCAGAAGAGCTTTCAGGAGCTGAGGCAGAGGCAAACTAGTGCCCACATCCTATGGATTCCAGAGGAGGGCGTATGGTAAATAGTTTACTGCGATGCATCAGGGACCGGACTCGGGTGTGTCCTAATGCAGGAGTGATCTGTGATAGTGTATAGTTCGCAACAACTGAGACAGTATGAGAAGAACTACACTACCCATGACCTGTAGTTAACAGCATAGGTCTTCACCTTAAAGATGTGGTGGCACTATCTGATGGGTGCACGTTTTACCATGTACATTGATCACAGGAGTCTGAGGTATATATTCTCTCAGAAGGACCTGAACCTAAGAAAACGACGTTGGCATGAGTTCCTCCAAGACTATGACTTTGAGAAAGTCTATACACTTTAGAAGGGGAACGTTGTTGCGGATGCTCTCAGAAAGAGATATGGTATGTAGCTACTAGGAGAGGCGACAGAGAGGCTAGAATCCTTGTAGTTATCCTTTGTAGATAGGGATGGAGAAACCTACCTACAGTCTCTTATAGTCAATCCTCCACTTTATCAGTGAGTTAGGGAGCCGCATCATGTGGATGTTCACAGCGAAACGCGACGTCCACATATATCCACAGGGTAGGCAGCTAATGGATTTTTTAAAGGTGGTGAGAACATCATCCTCTTCAGAGGACGTACCATGGTACCATTTTTACATTAGGAGGAAGTGTTGATGGAGTTCCACACACCCCATTTATCGGTACATCTAGGAGTGGAGATGACGTACCAGGACCATATACGACAATATTTGGTGGCCAGGTATGAAGAAGGTGGTAGCAGATTTTGTCTCACAGTGCCTCACTTGTCAGCAAGTGAAGGTAAAGCACCAGGTACTAGCATTCATGGATCATCTCTTAGAGGTATAAGAGTGGAAGTGGGATGGGATATCCATGTACATCATGATGGGTCTTCCATGTACATCCGTGTGTCACGAATCGATTTGGGTGATTGTTAACTGACTCACCAAGTCGGCCCACTTCCTTTCGATTAGGGAGCAGGGTTCTGTAGAGATCTTGGGATGCCTCTATGTGTAGGAGATAGTGGTTTTACGTGGATTACCTTCTTCTATTGTCTTCGATCATGAAGCACAGTTTACTTCCAGGCTATGGAAGAGGTTGCAGGAAGCTTTCGAGACACAGCTTCGCTTGAGAAATGCATTCTATCCTCAGACTAATGGTCAGACCGAGAGGACCACTAAAACCCTCAGGGACATGCAATTTGCATGTTTCCTCGACTATGGTCATATTTGGGAGGATCACTTTCCTTTTATGGAGTTTTCCTTCAACAACATCTATCGTTCCACCATGGGTATGGGACCATTTGAGCCCTTGTGTTATCAACATTGCTGATCACCTCTGTGCTGGACATACCAATGGGAGACAGCACTAGTGGGACCAGAGATATTACGGGCTACCACAAAGAAGCTGAAGAACATACAAGAGCGAATGAAGACTGCACATAGAAGACAGAAGTCATTTGATGTCTAGAGACGAATGCCACTAGAGTTAGAGGATGGTGACCACATCTTCCTATAGGTATCACCTCGACGAGGTCTATGGATATTTGGCCGAGGTGGAAATTTATCTCTGTGGTTCATTGGACCCTTCCAGGTCCCCAGAAGAGTAGGTGAGGTGGCTTAACGCTTAGCTCTTCCACCTCAATTGCACCAGTTACACGACGTCTTCCGCGTTTCTCATCTAAGGAGATACGTGCATGACCCTTTCCACATCATCGACCATGGGGAGCCAGACATCAATGATGGGGCGACATTCATAGAGTATCTACTGGAAATTGTGGATCTACCAGAGAGGGTCCATCATGGATGGTTGATACCACTGGTGCGCGGGGAACCTCTAGCAGAGATCGTTGGAGCGAGAGGCTCATATGCATGCTCAGTACCCCCATGTGTTCCCATAGTTTGAGTTGCAGCTTATGGGAACGTAATTCCCTGAGGATGGGAGAATTTAAATACACGAAAACTGCATGTAATTTTTTTCTTAAATACATTGTTATTTTACGCGTCCGCAGTTTCTAAAAGTTCTTGATTCCGAGGCCCATTGTGCACAGAATCTATTTCTGATATTTTTTTTAGGTACATTCAGTAAAATTATGAGTGAGATTTTATATCTTTTGAACTGGTGCACGGAACTGAAATCTGAGGGCACTGATGAACTCGCAGAGAAAGTGAATGCTTAGTGAGACCTTCATCGCAGTTGTGTTCTATCGTGATTGGAAGTTAGTTTATGGGGGTTTTTAAATAAAATAAAATAAAAATAAGGTGTGCTTAATTTTATTTGTTGGAGGTTAAAACCTCCAAGTGGAGGTTAGAGGTGGGACCCACCCCCACATAATATCACTTGGTAGGATATTATTTGATGGGGCCCACCTGATATTTAACACCACTTGTAATCAATAATGTGGGGCCCATATGGTCTTTAACCCAATGAAATTCCCATAAATGGGGGAACTCTTGATCTTCCCCATAATGGTGCCAAATCACCCAAAAATTAATTCATGGCGTTAATTAATTAATTTTTTAAATCATATGATTTCTTGCAAACCATTAAAATAATAATGAGTCTCTTATTTTTGGTGTTGGCATAATCATTGGGTGGATCTTGAGAGAGGGCTTGGAGAATCCTTGGAGAAAATCATCCTTCCAACGAAGAACCATCGAAGAATGAAAAATGTCTCCTTTGATCTTTGACTAAGTCAAAAGAGAAGGAGCCAACCGTGAAGAACGCTGATGACGCCTCTTCCTTGGTCTCCAACACTGGACACTTCTTGAAGACAAATTAATAATGTCCTCCTTACCGCGACTCCATCAACCATCAACGAACTCGAGGTAGGGGGTTTTGAGTTATTTTATATTTGAGTATAACCTATGTTCTTCATCGCTCAAATTTCTGGATTATGGTATGCCAATTGTTATCTCCATGATGTGGAGGGCTCAGACTGCACGAACATGGCCCAACCATTCCCCTTTGTTTGTTCTTATTTGTTTGACGTCGGAGGTAGACTGCGAAGAATGTAGTGGTGCAAGCTATCGGGTCGCCACAAGGGTGTGGCACCGCGGTGACGCATAGAGAACTGAGCCATAGTTAGGTGGTCCGCGGTGATGCCGGAGGGGTGCGGTGTCCACACACCATGCCAGAAGGAAGAGCCATGTCTAGGAGGGCCACGACTGATAGCCGATGAGTGCGGCACCGTCACACCGCAGTGGAGGATCCTAGGGAGGCCAGTTGAGCAGCCGACGGTGCGCGCTGCAGGTGGGACCCTTCAGGTCCTGTGGATAATATGATGGAACCATGCATGGACCGTTTTAGAAGACAGGGGGGTGTAATCCTACCATGCATGGCCAGCCGACCACGCGATCTAGCTAGACAGCCAAGCGGGCCAGCCAGCCGGCCACACGGGCCAAAAATTCGACCTCAACCGGACCGTATTTTGTCGGGCTGCCCTCAGTCGGGCCGTATTCAGTCAGGCCGCCCTCGGCAGGGCCGCCCTCGGCATGGACGACCTCGGCAGGGCCGACCTCGGCATGGCCGCCCTCAGCATGGCTTCCCTCATCATGGCCACCCTCAGCCGGGCTGCCTTCGGTCAGGCCGCCCCTCGGGCCAGGCCACTTCTTCGAACCGGATCAAACCTGCGGACTGGGTCAGAAACTGGTCCATATCGGGTTGGGTCGGGTCGGCCCGACTGGGTCAGATCGAACAGGGGCCCGATATGTCCTATCCACACCCTTTTCCCCACATCCTGGGCTATGAGTGTTAGATCGACAAACTGTTTGTGGAAACATAAAGCTTAGAGAGAGAAATTTCATTTAGAATACACAGCTTGATGTTTGGAAATAGTTGGAGTATGGTCGAAATGGTTTGAACCTAAAAAAACCAACCGGTCCCCTGGAACAGAAATGCCAATAACTCACAGATCGGGCGTCTGATTGACGCACCGTTAGTCTCATTGGTACCCTTATGACATGGCAGTCTATTGGGTTACACCTTTATGTAATTTAGTGGCAGTCAATATACGAACGATATCTCTAGGGAAGATTCTAGGGAAGTCAAGCGCACCGGGATTTTGGAATATAGTGGCTAATAGTGAGGTGGAGGTTGGAGATAGATCATACGGAAGTCAGGGCTCATCGATCCTCTATGGGTCAGCGCATACCAATCCTATGTGGGGCAGATCCTTTGGGGGTCAGCACTCAACAATCCTGTGTGGGTCAATACATACCAATCTTATGTGGGTTAGATCATGTGTGGGTCATTGTGGGGGTTAGTTTCAATCGTTCCTGTGTGGCTCAGACTCTGTATGGTCAGAAGAAGTGCCACTTGAGATAATAAGATGATCTTGCTTCACGACTAATCATCTGTACCTCTATACTTCACTAAAATCCAAGTTTGAGGTGGGCCAATGACTATCATAATTTCCTCATGAATGAGATGGGTTAATAAATAACTAAGGTATTTATATGGTCATATACCTAAGTAAGGGTTATCCATTGACTCCGTACATTGTGGTTATCCTTGTTTGATTTTGAGAGACCTTGAGGGTCTCGGGGTCCCTAGTGAGAATCGTTATACTCACCCCTAAACGGGCTATGCCCGTACCTCGTCGTGTTAGTTGCAGACGACGGACAACACTGATCGGGGTAGAGGGTAGCAGAATTAGATGGTACTCGAAGGTGTACCACTCAGAGAGACGTACATGGAGAGGACAGACGGACTTGGGGTGCTGAGGAGGCCATTTACACCCACCCTTCAGGTGGAAATGCAGGAGGATGACCTAGTAGCTACATTACTTCCTTTCTTTAGTTGTACTAGCATTTCAGTTGTATTGTACTTTACTGTTGGGATTTTATTTCTTGCCCGGTTACTTTCAGCACACTCTTTTGTATATATTTTTACTTAGCATATGACTTCTAGTGGAATTATCTGTTTTGTTTATTTATTGTTATAAAGGGAATGCCTCCCTAATTAAGGGATTTTCACCATTGGTGCTAGTCATCAGCCCTTGGACTATGGAAGGTAGGCTTGGGGTAGTCACGATACGGGCCCCAGGGGATAGGTCATGATAATATATATATTACATAATATATATATGTGTACATTTTGAAATATAGAATATATCGAAACAAAAACAAATAAAAACACTCACAAAAACATAAAAAATATTATTGAAAGTAATTCACACTACACATTATTATATATATTTTTTAAATAAAAAATCAAATAATAATAATCATAAATTAATATATGGTCACCTATTGGTGATATGTTTCTTCTCAAAGGATACTACATTCATATACAATGAAATTATTTGATAATAAATTGAAAAAAATAATATTATTAAATTTATTAATGACCATGGGGAACTATAAAATCCTATATCAACATCAAACTACTGCAAATATGGAGTTGAGTTGTCATTTGAGCTTTATGAAAAGTAAAATTGAATCATATTTCAATCTCTTTTAATTTTTGAAAATGAAAATATGGAATTTTTTTAAAATTGATAAAAGATTCATAAATAAAATATTAAGTGATTTTATTGTTTATATACTCTCTCAAACCATCCCAGATACCTTGGTCATCTGATAAATGAACAGATCTGAATAGTGACATAATGCTATTCCTAATCCATATTAGTTTGAAACAGGCACCGAAAATCATACAACATAACAATAGAAATTATTTTCCCCCAATCATATTTGATGATTTATATAAATATCAGTATGTTATAAATCTCCAAAGGGAGATTATACCAGAGACAAAAGTGGTATATCAAAAAGTAAAAGAGTACATCTTAAATGTAAAATATTTCTAAAAATAACTACTACACATCCTAAATGACTATTCCCTCCATGTCCCAGGGATGAATAACAACCAACTCCACCAAGAGGCATCATCCCTTTATTGTGACCTGAATGGAGAAAGTCTATAAATAAGCACTAGAAAAGATATTGTTGTCAGAAACCATTCTTTTTGAATGATAATTGTTTCTAGAAAATTTGTGTTATTGTATTTGGTACTCAAAAAACTATATCTAATTAAAAATAATTTTATTTTAATTTTAAATGTTATCATCAGGTTTCATCCATTATATAACTATTGGTAAATATTATTGTCATAAATAATGCTACTACTAATAATTTTAACATATAAATTATTATTACAAATATAAATGATAATGGTTAATTAATTCTGAAAGGGTAAATGATGGACTCAACCAATATATTAATGGAATTGAATGTCAGCTTGTCTAGTAATGGGAAGAAGGATTGGTCATAGGGAATCAATCATTACTAAGCCCAAGATGGGAATCACATGTTTATATGTGAAATAAATCCATTATTGTAGAAGTTCATGTTATTGGAATTTACCACTTGAGTGATATTATCTGACCCACCACTATAATCATTCACCACCACTAAAATTACCATTTGGATTTTAGTAGGATTTATAAGATATTATGTGTCATGTAAGAAGATACATAATGTACAATACCATTGTAGAAATAAAATTTTTTTTCCATCAATTCCATGTTTTTATTTTATTAATAATGTTTATTTAATTGATATCGAATGATTAATAATATTTAATGTAAATGAAAATGATTAAATAATTTTATTTTTTTTAAAATGTCTGAAAGTTTACAATGCATTTTCTCTCCACTATTATTATTAAAAATTTAATCATTTTCTATATAAATGATATGATAATAATACATTGAAAATTATTATGATTATATATATATCATATCTTAAATAATCATGTAAAAATAATATTATGTTCAATTTATATGAGTTTTTTATGATATTAAATTATTCATTGTATATTTAAAATGCATTTTTAATTTGTTTCATTTGTTTAATGATATCATAATGAAATATTATGTAATATAAAATTATTATTATATATTTTGGATTATAATAACTAATTAGGTGTCCCATTTATGCACCAATATTCAAAAATACCATAGGAAAGCTCACATTATTTTAATTTACCACTCCCATAGTGTCCAATAAAATTAATAAAAAACCACTATATTTTGTCTATAAATTACAATACATTTATCAATGTCCATTAACATAAAATTCATAATATATTCTTACATGATAGTTGTTCCATCATATGTGTCCCCTCACTGTGTCTTCTATACCCCGAGGTCCCAATATTTTAGTTTTAGGAGTTACTCTTCATGCTATTGGAATTATCAACTTTTCATTTCTGTTCACATTCAATTTTTATGTTGTATGTATATCAAATTTACAATATATTTTACTATATCAATTTTATTATGTCCCAATAAATTATTTAAATTATTTTATGAAATTGAGACCCTTGTCCTATCCCTTTTTATGGTTTTCTAAAACCATTTTTCTCACACGTTATACAAGTGAATTTTCTTCTCAGGATATATATCTTTATAGCAATATATTCTCTTACATTATTTTTGGAGTAACCCAAAATACTTAATTTTATAGTATTAAAAAAAATTTAAAAACATTATATATTATTCATGGTTTAATATATATTAAACCCACCTTCCATTTTTGGGTGTTAATTATGACATAAGGATTTAGACATTAGAGTTTTTTTATAACACCAAATTTATTATATAAAACCCATTTAATTTATTATCTATTGTCTATTTAATAAATGGTTCATTATTATATTTTTTATCAAATTAATTAAAACATATTATGGGTGCTCCCTAAAATCTCTCCAATACACTGGGTAATTAATTTAGTCTATAGATATGGAATATTTTACGACGCCTTGGTGAATAACCTTCGTAAATTTTATGACTCCTCGAGGCTAATCCATGGTCATATGCATATGAATGACTCAATTAAAATTTTTAATGATATATCCATGTTATGATTCATGTTTATTTTACTATAATATGTCTATTTTTCCATTTCTCTTTATTTTAGGACATTCTTCACATTCTTTCTGAAAATTCTAATGATCATTTATAAATTATTTCCATTGTTTTCAATTACATGGCCTTATGCTCAACTTTTCCAATGAAATATGTCCCTAGGATATGATATTCAATATATTTTAATTTTATGACCCTATTAAAATCATTTCATTTGTAATTGAATAATTTTTAATGTTTTCATTTATTTTTTACCATTTTTCCAATGATCAAAATTTTGAAAGAGCCTATATTTTTACAAATGTAATTAAAAGATTTGCAATAAAAGGTTGGGATTCCATAGTCATTATTATATGATGATTTAGTAATTTTTGGAAATTAGATTTTAAAAAAATCAGGATGAACCTTTTGGAGAAGTTAATATATCAAACAAAATAATAGTTTTTTGGTAAAATATTTTGAGGTTTTTGAGAATATAAATCCCGAACTGGATACGAAAATATGGATGGGGCTTAATCAATGATGGAAATATGGGTGACCTCTATGAAATGATGTTTCTATCCTAACTCAATGTATCCTTACACATGATAATTTTCCTTTATCCACTCCTTCTATGTCACATATAGGGTGCATGTTTGGTTAATCACTCACGTTTTTTGGAACCATTATGAAGGATTTATATATTATGTAATTATTTTAAAACAATAACATATTCATGTATGCTGTTTTTAGACATTAAATTACATTAAATATATAAATATATTACCTGAATTATTTTTTATTAATATGTATTTTATATTTTATAAAAAGGATAGAATTAGGGGAACCAACATAAATAGTGTGAAAAATATATCATGGTATAACAACTTTTTCATGGAATCCACAATATAAAACATCATGAGAATGATGATTCATATGACACGAGTTATGAGAAATAACCTAAATCAATGCGAGATATTAGATACTCTTAGAAGGGAATAACAATATGTTTGGTCCTTTATGCATCAAATAAAGCATTTTTTTCAGTTGATCTAGTGATATATTATTTTAAAAAGAAGATTATAATATCTATAGAGTTGACCATTTACATACTCAGGTGAACAGAACAAGGGAAACACTCCAAGAATAAGTGTACCATATTCAGAGTATCTGATTAGTGGTATAAATTTGTTAAAAACCTGATTTCATGATTGGGGATTGAATCTATGGAGTGGGAAGAGTTTAATGGAACCTTTTTCAAAAAATATTTTTACCATTTAATATGACGAAAAATAGAGACTAAATTTATAGAGCTAATGTAAAAGAAAAATAAACTACTGTGACGATATGATATGAACATCATAGGACATTATGTTACACCTATATCATTATCATGGATCCTAATGGGATGGGTTTTAGATTTTTTAGTAGATTATTCCCCTATATATAGATGAATCAGTCCAATTAAGACTATTTATTCTTTGGGAAGATTGTGAAGTGATCAATGAAGATTTCTTTGGAGTTCATAGATAGTAAATAGACACAAATATCAAATGAACAGAAGTCAAATTTGGATCCAAACCTTTGGAGGAGCATTGATAAATGAAAATCATGAATTAAAGTGAAACATTCCACTTGTAAAAAATGTTGGATGAATCATGTGGGTAACTTCATTCCCTAAAGAGTGAAATGTTCTATTCATAGAGGAGATTAAAATATTTCTATGATATATGGTATTTTGGTAAATACCCATGCCCTCTACACTAATAAAAACGGTATGATGTTGCAAGCTTTATGTCCATCCCAATGCATCAATTGCTAACTAATCATGAACATTTCCAATCATGGCTCAAATATGAAGTTATTGGAGGGGGATTCAACATCATCCTAATCATAGGACAGGGGTTGTAGGTCGATCATTTCCAATAATGAAAACTGAAGCTGAATATCTAGATTATGTGGTGGTAGTTACTATTTTAGTTTTCCCAATGCTAAAAAGTATTTTGATTGATTCTGGTTCTATGAATTATATTAATAACTCAGAGAATACTAAAAATATTCAATCATTCCATAAAATACTAGAGGTTAATTTTCATTCGAGTCCTAGATAAGCATTATCTATCCATCAATATTGTTTATAAACTCCAGTATTTATTTTGGATCGAATAATTTCATTGAAAATCTACTAGATATTACCATAAATGAATTCAACAATATACTATGGTTGGACATACTAGAAAGGTATACTGATGATTTAAAATGCAGAAGAAAAGAAATATCTTTAGACTTTAAAGAAATCCATGTTGATGTTTTCAAAGGAGATATATAATGAGTTGAGTTTTACATAGAATCACCACACATTGCAATCCTTATAGAGAATTTTTATGATGAAGAAGAAGGAAATTAATGTATATGAATAAAATGTGTCCCCATTATTTAGGAATAAATTGATATATTTCCTAATGAGTTACGTACAACTTCCCCATCAATATAAGTATATTTATTTATTGAACTCATACATGGATGAAATTCAATATCATTGACACTATACAGAATGGAAAATCTAGCCCTAGAAAAATTAAGGAATGAACTCTATGATATTTTGTAGATGGGTTTATTAGCCCATGTGTATCCACATTGGGAGAGCCTATTCTCTATTTAGATAATAATGATGTTTCAATGCAGATATTAATTTATTATATATATCATAACAATATCTCATAGGACAATAAGTACCCCCTACGAATTGATGATTTATTTTATTAGCGTCAATAGGATGTATTCTTCTTGAATATTAATCATCGATCTAGTTGTATTTTATTGAGGTTGGAGATAGAAGATATTCTAATGTCCAAATTAATATAATTATATGGGTATTATCATTTTTTTGTATTCCCTTTAACAAGAAAAATTCTCCTATAATATTAATGGATTTTATGAATAGAGTCCTCAAGGACTACAATGATAACATTATTGTAGTTATTATTATTAATATTCTGATATATTCTAAAATTTACATGGTGAAAAAGGAATAACTAAGGGTCATATTTCAAACTATGAGGAAGGAGAGGATATTTGGAATGTTTATAAAATTATAATTTTTTTCAAAATAGTTACATTATTGTGGATTATTGTAACCAATGAAAAAATATAAGTTAAACATACAAAGGGAAATATTGTAGGGAGAAGTCTCATCATACATAAATATTTGATAGTAATATTTTAAATTTATTAATTAGATATTATAAAGTTTTTTTTGGAAAATTTTTTCATGAAATTTGAATCAACTATCCTATTTAACATGAAAATGGGTTAATATCATCTAGAAAAAAGAGTGGGAAGAATGTTCTCAAGAGCTATAGAATGGTCTGGTTACTGTAATTAGTTATATTCTACCCTCTATATGAGAATGATTTGGGTTTTTAACAATAAATATCTAAAATGGCTTGGGTGTATCCTTAAGTTAATTGATAGGGTTGGTACCTATGTTATCGATATGTGAATTGTCATGGAAAAAATTATCCATCGCATGACCATGAAGATTCTTCATTTCTTCCTCAAATTTTATGGAGGTGATATCACTGTGGGGAGAAATTTAATATTTCCAAATAATATCAATATTTTAATAATATTTTCATAAAAAAAACTGATCATGAGATGGAGGAGATGGTTGGATTATCTTAATGACTATAGTGTTTCATTTAATGATCACCCTGTAAGAGAAAACAATTTTTTGTTGCATTATGTATGAAAGGCCCAATTTTTTCTGGAAATGATGATGATTCAAGTAGATCCTTTGATCAAATACATGTTGAAAATGTACATGGAAATCATAAGGGAAGGTTCATCATCAAACATATCCCAAATAACTTCTAAACCACCATTACAAAAGAATATCAAGAAATCCTTGATATGGTCCTTTGTTATTGAGGAATATAAAATATTTGATGAATTTAATGATTCATAAGTTTGATATTTATCAACATAAGATTAATTAATTTTCATACTAGGATACGTATTATTTCTATTAAAAATATGATCAATGATTGGATGGATGAATCTCATAGAACTAAATTCCAATACATCCTTATTGGATGTAAATGTATAAGGAAATTCATGATCACTATTGTTGGGATATTATATAAAAGAAGATAATAACTACAATACAAGGATAGTGGTTGGTCAAAAAGTAATGGTATTGAGGCATCTTCTTAATTGGGTATTAAAACCAATACAAATATAAACAAAGAGAGGAATGATGTCACTATGATCATTTTAACGTTTATTTTAAAAACTACAAAGGAAATAATGCAATATGTGTTATAGCGGAACCTCTCACCATGATAAAACATTTTTCTCTATTTGGGTTGATTTCTATCTAGACCAAATCTCCAAAATATATAAAATAGAAGTATTATGGATGCAAGTAGTACCACATTATATCATTTAAAATAATTATCATAGGTAAATATATATTATCTAGAAGTCTTCAACATTCTATGAATACAAAATTTAATTTCAATATAGCTTATTACCCTCAAACTGAAGGCTAATCTATAAGGACTATTCCAACACATAAGGGCATGGCAATAACATGCTAAATAGAATTTAATGGATATGTGATTAATATCTACCAATATTTTACTTCTCATAAAACAACTACACCCACTCATGTATTCAAATGTTAACCTATGAAGCTCTATTTGGGAAGCAATGTAGAACTCTTACTTTATTGGGTGGAACTACTGAGAGAATACCTCTTGGGATTAATCTTGTGAAAGAGATTATAGAAATGGTTCATTCTATCCAATAACCTATAAATGAAACTTACTGTAGACAGGAGAGCTATGCCAATAACCAGTGAAGGGACATAGAGATTGATGTTGGAGATAATTTCTTTCTTCAAAATTCATCATAGAAGATAATCATGCAATTTGGTACAATAAGGAAGCTTAGCCCAATGTACATTTTACCTGAAAAAATCCTTGATCACATTGGACCGGTGGCCTATCAACATACACTTACACAAATCCTATATCATGTTTATGATGTTTTCCACATTTCTCTGTTGAGAAAGTACATACCTAACCCCTCACATGTTCTAAATTAAGAGGATGTACAACTAAAACATGGGATGTCTTATAAGGGGAATCTAATATAGATATTGGACTATAGGGATAAGGATCTATGCAATAATATTAACTACACTATAAAAGTTTTTGAAGGAACAAATTTTATAAATTAGCCATATGGGAGATAGATTAAACCATGAAGTAGACGTACCAAAAAAATTTCCAACATGATGGAATGAGAAAAAATTTAGGGGAAGTAATTTATTATGGGGTGAAGAATTTAATGACATGAACTTTTTGAAAGATAATTTCTTTAGAAAATGTTTTTTATTGTTTTTTTAATCACGAAAACTAAATCACATTAATAATGATGTATATAAATATTAAATCAGGACTAAAGTGTTTTAATAAATATGTAACAATTTGTAAATATGATTATTGGAAAAAAATACAATCGGTAATAATTTTAACATTGTAATTACTATTTTCAATTGAAATAATAATGGATAATTAATTCATGTAGGTGAAACGATGGCCTCAACTTGTACGGTCATACCATATGAATCCTACTTCTTCAGAGCATTTGAATTAGGTACAATCACTAGGCTTCTCTCCTAACCATTCCTAATTTGAGCTTCAACATGATATGATTAAACTATATTTGAAATGGGAGAATTTCAATTTAGTTAAAATGACCACATTAGAGATGTTATTTGAGATACACTAAGAATCTAAATCCATCACACAACATACCCTTAGGAAATATGAAATGTTTATAAGCGTTTATGATTCAAGGACATAGAAACTAAATATATGATCCCACTATATAAATAAAATTTTGTTCAATCAATTCAATTTTTATTTAATGTTTTTTGATAATATGACAAATATTATAAATTGATTTCTCATAAAGAAATTGTAATTTTCATAAAAGTTATAAAAATTATAATAAAATAAATTATTTTTAATAATTTTTTATTTGCTGAAATATTATGTTTAAAACACTCTTATTTAAATTTTACTGATTAAATAATTTTATAACATTCCAGTGTTATAAATTTAATACACATTTTACTATACATTTTTCTACTGCTATTTCTTTTAATAAATTAGGATTTTTCAATAAAAAAGGTAAAATTTTCATAAAATGAAATTTAATATGATAAAAAAATCATTTTTTAAATTACCATGTCATAATTTGGATGTAGAGAATTTTGGAGTATTTTCAATGATATATAGATTTCAATAAATAGTAAAAATGAAAACATGAGTTTTAGATTGATTAATTAAATCATAATGATCTATTATGTAATAAAAAATATAGTAGAATAATGAGTATTTTAATAACATAATAGTTCATCATCTGTCAAATACCATGGGAATATACCTTGGGCCACCCCGTTGTTTTTAAGTTTCCAATACCATGGTGTCTAATAAAAGTAATAAACAAATTGTCCACCTTTGCAACAAATACCCACACATTTCTCAATTTTTATTCACATCCAATTAATCATTTACCAATATATAATATTTTTACCTACCAACGACTCCTCCTAGGGTTTCCTCAATAAACTAATTTTTCCATCATTAATTTTTAGGAGTTATTATTCAAGGTATGGGTAATATAAACATTGATTTTCAATTAATGTTTCCTTATTTATGTGGTAAGTCATTCAAATTTACTTGATATGTTATTGTGTACATTTTATTAATTCATTTTACTATATATTGAGTTTCTTATGAATTGTAAAACATTTTCAAATCAATTTTTAATTTTTTATAAAACTTTGTTTCCCACCTGATAATATACCAATTTGATTCCTCAAAATTTCTCTCTATTTCTCAGAAAATTTCTTATTTTTATCTGTGAATACACAAAAAAATTAATTTTTAAGGCATATAAAACCTGATAGAAAAAGTAATATTATATTCTGGGATTAACATATATGAATAACATCTTCCCATTTCATGGGACAATAATGGAATAATGATATTTTTAATCACATTGTTATAATTAGATTATTTTGGTATGAATATATTTTATATTATTCTCAACAGGTTATTGTTGAAATTTTTTACAATGATATTTTTTGATCACATTAATGAAGACGTATTAATGGTGTTCTATAACAATGTTGCAATGTATTGGGTAATTCATTTGTTATCTAAAGATGGCATGTTTTATAATACCTTTCTGAATAAACTCTGTATTTTTTATGAATACATAGTGAAAAAATATGATATTATTATGAATGACTCAATTAAATACTTTAGACATATTTACATGTTATGAACCATGTCCCTTTTACAATCGTATTTACCATTTTCCTTTTATAATTATTTTATGATCTTCTTTAATATATCATTGATTATTCTCATGATCACTTTTAAATTTCATCACATTCATTCAATTACATTGTCTTTTTCTCACTCTATCCTTTGATGTATAATCCCAGGTTATTAGATGCAATAAATTAAAATAGGATCCAAGTTTATAAATCATTTCAATTGGAATGGAATAATTTTATATCTATTTATTTATTAAGTAATGTTTTCTTAAGAAACTAATCATGAAAATAAAATATATTTTTTAAATGAAATCAAATTATATATAATAAAAATAAAGATGCCAAAAGGGTGAGATATAAATATCATTGTTCGGTCTGAACATTTGTTCTTTAATTTGATTCCATAATAATAAAGAAAATAATGAGTAAAATTTTATTAAAAACATTAATGAAAGTATGTTTAAATAGCGAAACAAAACATTATTTTTGAATAAAATGACTGAAAACATATCAAAACTGGATTAAAAGAACAAATTATATAAAAATGATTATATAAATCACTTGGAATAGTAAAAAAATATTCACCTATAAAAGAATTTATATATAAAAATTCACAATCTTAATCATGGTAATCTTATTGGACATATGATAGTTCCATTTCATGGGAAGCTCACACATCTCATTTCATTGCTCATAGAAATATTTGTTCACACATCCTTTAGAAATATTTTGGAAAGGTCCCACCAATTTCATATTTTTTGTATGATTTCTATAACATGTTCATTTTATAGTTTAAAGGAATAATTCTTTTGTTAGGGATTTAAAATCCTTGTCTATTTTTCCCGAATAACCCACTAACTTCCTTCGTTTTCATGTCCTCGATAAATAATTTGTAATGTGGAAAATCCTTTCACTCCAATATAGATCAAAATTTCCCACATTATTTTTTATAAATATCAATTCAATTTTAATATCATATAAGGGTTTTTTCACTATTTTATTCCCTGTAAAATAAGAACAATATTTTTTCATTTTAATTTAATAAATTTTCTTATGATAAATTATTATTTCCATTTATAATTTATATAAATTTCAAATAATACCTCAAATTATATTTTCGTTGAAATTGGGGGAATTCAGATTATACATAAAAACAATTATATTTATTAATTAGAATCATTTTTTCACAAATAAATTAAAATAAAGGCTAAATAATAATCATTTTTGGTTTAGTAAGTTGGACATCATAAATCGAACGACACACCTTCTGTATAGAACAAAAACACCCACAATAGAACTATCAAATAGAAAATTATGGTTGGGATGTTATAGGAACTCAACCATGAATCAAAATTCAATGACATGGATTCAATAATTCATCAATACCATTATGATCAATCAAAATATTTTTGGATATGATAGATTGTGATCCAAATGATATTGGAAGATCGCTTTCCAAAATAGATGAACCATAACCCCCATGATGATCAATCACTAAATGGAATTTTATGGAATTGTTTTATATCTAAAAAATAACCTAGGTTAGCTAATAGATTGAGATAAATGAAACATAGAATAAATGGAATAATAATTTCTTCATATCCTCCAATATAAAATTGAAACATACGATCTTATATTAAGTGTACACAAATTAAGAATCATGTGATTTTTTTCCATTTAAAATGAATAAACAATCAAAATTTTTTAAAAAATAATTTTAATATTTACAAGACACATAAAATTTAAAAATAAGTTCTTATTTCATGAAACATTATAATAGAAGAAACTGAATATTTTAATCCCATTACACAATATTTAAATCCCCAAAAGACTTTGGAAACTGCATGTTTTAGGATTAAAATTATAACAAATCCACGACATACCCATTATATATACCCATTAAATTCATTTTCCAAATTATCCAATAAATGAAAATTGAGTTCTAAAAATACATGAAAACATAATTGGGTGCTATAACCTCCTGACTATAAAAAGTTTCTGTCCTGAGAAATCTGGCCAAGAAGCATCTATACCAAAAAGGTGGATCCACACATTGCTCATCAGTGAAAAATAATCCAATTTCCCATGGGAATAAGAATCATGATTCACTAGAACACATAATAATGGTGTCACTATACCTTAATTTACATTGTCCTTAGAGTCAAAAATCCAAACTTGATAATAAGATATAGATAAATTTGGCTAAATGGTATGATCACTTCATCTCAAAACATTTGTTATATTGGAATGATTCTTTCACATCATTGATACATATATAAGGATATGTATCAATGTCAACTATGGAATAATTTCTTAATGTTAACCCAAATTTTTCAATTTTTCAATAATGAGAAATGTTACCACAAAACGGGAAACAAGCTTCAGTTTCCATCCAAGATTTCAATGACCAAAATGGCGTGAATATTCCAAGAAAACCAACTGAAAATTACAATAGTCTATGAAAATGATCACTATGATATTTCAATCATACATATGAATTCTATAATCTTCTATGAATAAACTGAATCATTGAAGTCATATCAGGATCCATGCAAAGTCCAACCATGTAAATTTCTCTACTCTCTGATCAACAAAACATTGATTTAGTAGGCCTCCAATAAATGGCCTGAAAATGATACATTCTGATCACAGACTGGTAACTATTTTTATATTCAAGCTCAACAAGTCCCAAATATTCTTCATAGGATCCAAAAAAATAAGAATCTGGAAATATAATGTACATGAATATTTTAATTTCCCTTTATATCATGCAATATTTATGTTTATGGAATTATATAATGAAATGAACATGAGATTATAACCCCTCTATAAGGCCTCTCGAATATGATATGTCAAATAGGGAACCAAATCCTAGAATATATAATTCTGAATTAAATTAAAACTAAAAATATCCATCGAATCAAAATTTCACATATCTTGAAAATTGGATTCTTCTTGAATTGTTATAATGTTTTTGTAATTTGGTCATTTAATGGATCATGGCCCATATTTCATCCTTACATATTAGGGTAAATGACTATAAAACAATCCATATATATATATCATCCCACATTCATGGTGGAACTTGTAGTGGCTTAATAAAATAATTTTTTTTGTAGTTCTCATCCCAGTACTATTGTAAATAATAACAATGAGAGACAATATAAAAAATTTCATTCCTTTAAGATGGACACCAAAATAATTATCATAGGTCAATTAACATCATTGTGGTCCCTTGGTAGACATTCCACCTAGAATTATTGTAATCCATCATGAAATATTAATGAATAGGAATAGGTACAACGTACTTGTTATGGAAACATAGAATACCCTCTCTAGAGAAGGACCACTCAACAACTATCTCTAAACTATAAATAGAGTTTCAAATTCCACCTAATTTACTATAATATAGTTCTTCATATATATCCATATCGAGAAGAGTACAAGTCAATATAATACTAGAATAAACAACCAAAACCCCCATATCCCAAACTCCTCTACGAATCCAGGAAGAAATATCGATCAAGATTCACTCTTTCATTGATTATTTCTAAGACTATGTCACTTGTTTCCTTATCAATTCATAATAAAATGAATTCCATTTCTTGAAGTATTTGAAATATCCAAATAAAAACACAATTTGAGCTCAACCTAATTCCAATGGAAGATATTAAAATCTAATTTATTAAAGATATAACACACCCTTTAGATGTTATAATACAAGGTAATCCTTTCATGGAAAATGTAATTCCACTAAATATTATGTTCATGAACCATAGCCTCTATTTCAATGTCCTGGCTTGGATTATTCTCCTACTTTTTCTTAAAATTCTTGTATACATACAAAACCACAAGGTCACGAAGTATAATAACATATCCCAAGCACAATCCTTAGGTATCATAGAAGAAAACATAACCATCCCTTGCCTCTGGAAGAGTTAAAGATGGAATAGACAAAAAAATGTATTTCCAATCAACAAGTGATTGATTATAATTTGAATCGGATGTAATCATCCCTCCAATCCATGTTTTAGAGATAACAGTTGAATATATATTTGAGAAATCCATTATGGATGGAAAATAATACCAAACTAAACCAATCATGATATGTATCTATAAATCATTATTTATTTCCTCTCATGTTATTATATATTTTACCTTGTCAAGATAAATTAAAATTACATATTACAAGAAAAATATTCCAATGAAAATAACATCTCCGATACATAAATTAAATTACAATAACATGTAATAAATTTGGTGATTTCTCCTCACTTCCAAAACTACTCTAAAATTAAGTACATGACAATCCATAGAATTAGAGTAAAACAAGATTTCTCCCTCATAAACCACCATGAACTTATCTAGATAATCTTGTAAAATATATTTAATCATTTCCATAATGATATTTGAGTAATTGGTTAGAAAATGTGGAATTAATGGATAATAATAATGGAAATACTTTCTCTGGAATGTGGAATATCGAATATCAGGTTCATTAATTATAAATTGTTGATAACCAGATTGATGATCAATTTTGAGAACCCAATAGCTATTTCAACAGGTTAAACAAATCAAAAATATATTATAAATGATTCTTATAATATATTTTTTTTCTTGACATTTCTAATTGTAATCAACTCATTGAGAACATACTGATCATCAATAAAACAAAAATAGTAGGTGCTATCAAACGTGACACAATCGGGTATAAAAAACCATTATCTAATAAATCTTCTAATTGAATCATAAAATGATTCATTTCAGCTGGTTCCATTTGGTAACAATGAATTAATATTTTTAGGTTTGTAGCTACTAAATCAAAATAAAACCTTAACACCTTTCACTATTAAAAATTATAAATTTTAAAGGAAACCTTTCAGGAAAATTGTGGAAAACTATAGAGATATCATCCAACTATTATAACCAATAAATAACACAATGGATCCCTTATATCCCATTCACTAACATTTGATAAGAAGATCTAGATATAATTGAACACATGTCTCATTATCCCTATAAGATATAGAAAAAAATGAATTCAACAAAAATGGAGACTCGTTATATATTAAAATCATTATGGTATGTATTAACAATGATATAATACATGAAGAAAAATTAATCAATAGGTTTCTTGTTGAGAACCAAAAACTCTAAAGAAATATCACAATCTACTAATGAGAAGACACAACTAGGACATAATGACCCTACCCTCTCTTCATTTTAGAGAATTTTAGGAATATCTATAACATATGATAAAGGCTAAGTATGAATATATGGATGATTTATCAAATGAGTAATGATAAATAAATGATATTTAACAAAATAAAATAAATCATTTTCAAATGCTACGGTTTTTGTGATAGAACCTCTCAAAGTCATCTGATCTATATTTACTTCCTCTTGAGATTCATCCACCAGATGGTAAATATTTTTTTATACTTTTCTATGTCTAGAACCACATAGATACTAAAGAATTATATTATATCATAATATTTATTGATCCAGATGAGTACATTCTACTATTTTAATTAGAAATTATATAAAAGAACAAATTTTATTTTCCACAACGACCATATTAAAAACATACCTTGGTTGACTTAGATAGAAGTCATTTGAAATGCCTAAGATTTCCATAAAGGTAGTATAGTAATGGGAGATTTATTGATACATAATGATTTCAATAAGAACCATACAGTAGATAAAAACCATGATTGACATAATTTTTTCTATTCATTTTATTGGAACATAAAGAACATCCCATGAGATAAAAACTAACTCTCCACAACATGGAAATACTAGCCAGATCATATTCATCCATCAACTGCCTATCCAGAACATCAGTATAAGAAGATAGATATAGATGGAAGAAATTAGAATGAATATGTGATTAATTTAAAATTAAAAACATAATAGCCCTCATCACATCATTAAATAAAACCTCTAGTCCAATAAACAATATCTCAGTGAATCTGTTATTGAATTATATCAAGGTCATTTCATCTTTTGGTATTTGAACACATAATTTCATTTTACAATACAATAGAATTTAAAAAAATATATCCTATGAATAAGAAATTAATTTTCTTCTTCTATTATCCTCATTATTATAAGATGTACAAAAGGATTCCAACCACCTCTTACTATAACACAAATTATTATTGTTAAAAGACATCACCTTAATTGTTTCTGGAGTCATTAATGAGGAAAATAGAATCAATATCTCCCTAAATCAAAACACATCATATTTATGATCATTATGGACTAGGTAATCAAGTGGTTTTGTGGAAGAAAATCCATATCATTATTCCATGATTCCTCAATCTATGGTTCAATAACTGGATTCTTGGATTGAATGAGTGTAAGTTCTTATAATTGAGTTTGGACAATACACATTACAATAAAAACATGATTATAGTCCATAAGAGGATTTGGAAACACTAGTTCACTAGAATCTTCAACTTTGATCCCATTGAAAATATCTATCAAAATAGTGATGATATAAAACATCATAAAAAACATTGAATAAATTAAAGTATTACTCAGTTTCACAACCCAATCAATAAAAAATGGATAATAATCCCATCAGATTATAACACAAGATATTCATTATATATATATATATGTATGTATATAAATGTAGATAAAATGTTATAATAATTCATTAGAATCATTTCAAAAACAACCCTTGGTGGCATATGGCTCATTATGATGTTATCACTCTAGGAACTCACTCATAATAACAACTTATTTCATTAAAATACTTCTCAACTAAGCAATGACATCAATTAATGATGCATAAACCACACCTCTAATACCACATTATCACAAACCACCCTAAATACCCAAGTAATCTAATAATAATTGACATCCATTAATATCACTAAGGGTATTCATAATACCTATGGTTTGGTGAAATATACCACTAATCATACAATATAATACTGAGAATGGATATTCATTAAAAAAATGAATAAATAGATACATTTTTGTGTTACAAAATCTATAAAGGCACATAGTAACATAGACCAGACTATCGTATCAAAAACCCAAATAGCAGATCATAAATATTGCATTTGTTTAACAAGGAAAACATAATGTCCCAATGGAAAAGTTACTTAACAACCAAAGGGAACAAGAACATCCACCTTTTCCCACAGGGGTTAACAGATCACTCCGACCGGGATGAAAAAAAATATAAACACATGAAGGAATGGTACAGAGTTAGATTAAAATTCCAATAGTTTCTCTCCATGTGTTCTATAATATTATTTCATTATAATAAATGGAATCAACCATCAAATTTTAATAAAAATGGTATGGAAGAACATTTTAAAATTAAAAAAACATTCTTTTCATTTTCAATAATGGATGACAATTACAAACAGTAAAAAATAATCAATTTATATAAATCTTTCGGCATGATAAAACAATTCTTAAGTAAAGGAATTTATAACCAAAATATTCAAAAAAGGCACCACATACATCTTCCCTAAGGTATGATAGTTTAGAGTTATGGGACCACCACCCCACATCTCATATCTATGATGGTGAAAATATTTATAATCATGTCACTCTAGATCATGCTGAATATGACCCATCAACATCCCATAAAGGATATGATATGTTGAACAATAGATTTTAGTATTTAAAAATGTTAATATATTTCTTGTGAATTACAATCCAACCATGTTTTCCTAAAATAACTGTAAAAATACTCTACCTCATATGTGATCAAACAATCAATGAAAAAGGTAAAATCATTTCCTTTTATTATTCTTCGAAATTCCCACAGTGGTTTTCAAAATACACACTCAATTTCAAAACAAAATCATGTGTTCTTTAAAATTTCAATTTTTTTCAAATAAATAGAACAATTGGTTTCTATAATTTTAATTTAATCCAATTATAAAAGATAAATTCTATTTTTTAAATGTACTACAATTTAATATCATTACCCATATTTAATTTCCATTGAAACTATTTTTTTACAAAAAATAATGAAAAAAAAATTCATGATCTAATTCATATTTGTTTTTTCAAAAATAAATATAAATAAATTCAAAAAATTAGAAATTAATGTTTTAGTAAATTTATTTTAACAAAGATAACCGCCCACCACTATCATGATGTTAAAACATCAACAATATTTCTCACCAAAAAAAACAAAGGCTAGGATAATCTAGGAACCCAATCGAGAAATAAGATTAAATAGAAATAGTTTACATCATTCAATTCCAATATGATATATCAAAAACTAGGAGAAATTATTAGAGATGGAGATAGAAGAGACATGATCACCATTAACCCAGAGTGATGAACCACAAACTACAAGATGATCAATTTTTTAAAAGAACATCTCGTATGTTTTGAGTATCCTAGAAATTTCATAGTGATGGATCTAAGTTGAGATCAAGGAGACATGGTGGAAATGAAATCTGAATTTTTTCATATATTCCTACATGAAATTGACACTATTGATTTTAGATTATGTGTAACTAAATTTTCTATTGAGTAATTATCGAGTACCACATATAGTAAAATAATAATTAACATTTTATTAAAAACCCATTTTTTATATTTACACAGTGGGTAAACTATAATATATGTGTGACCTTTTTATCCATGTACACGTATCATGAAATCATCCTTGAAATGGTTACATATTGTTTAATCACATTACATGTCATGTAATACCCAATATACTATAAGAAACATCATGTTTTACAATGAAAATTTAATAAAATCACGCACTTCCCCAATCTGTGTGTCCTCTTAATTTCATTTCATCCTTACCATACCAACGAAAAACATCCCAAAAAATAATCAAATGTACTTGATAGAACCATTTGAGGTTTGTAAAGGTACTCTAATTTTTTATATTTAGATCTTATTTTTCAGTTTTTTATAAGTCCATTCTATCAACTTTTTGGGGTGAATTAATTTATTCCTTGATTTTACATTCATATTAAAAAACATTGTTGAAATAATAGTATTTGAAGAAAATTATAATTTTTTTTAAATGTCAAATGTGGAAAATATTTCCTTAGACATGTTAATCCCTCTTTATTGCCTCATGTAAATGTAATAACATTATTTTTTGGTGTGTTCATGATTAATCTTTATTTATCATAACGATTCCTTAAAGTGGTATTTTTTATGTTTATAATTTTTTATGTGGTGTTCATGTGTTTATTTACATATATATATATATATATTCGATTTCATACACAGATGTATATATATAATTTTAATTATTTATTATTATAACCTCTTTTATAAATATGTATCCCCATATTTAAATATACATATTTAATTAATATATATATATATACTTATTTTTATATGTATTATTATATATTTATTTTTTTTCATAAATACTTATTACCAATTTTTAGGGCATGGAGAGTTCTTGAAGGCCCAATGAAATTATATATATATGATAACTGAAGGTATAGTATTGCCAATGGGGAAAAAATGGATGATATTCCCACATTAAATTTATTTATCCCATTGAGGAACACTTATGTTTCCCCCAATAAGATGTTCTCTTCGAGTGCCTTGAAATTCGAAATGGGAAGTGAATACAGTTGTACATTTCTTAACTTTGAGGTTGTTCAATATTATTATTTGATTATTTTTTATAGTTATTTATAGTATGGATTAGATCTTTATTATTTATTAGAGATCATGATAAATGAAAAAAATTGAAAAAAAAATTTAAATTGTGAAGAGATAATGATTTCACGACTATGAATAATTTTATAAAGATAAAAGAATGTTGTTTTTTGGATAAATGAAAAATCCCAAATTGTATTGAACTAATCATATACATCTTCATGGAGATCTCATATAATCCTAATAGAAGTATGATTGTTTAATAAAATAATCGTGTTCAAATTTTTATCTCCCACAACATCACATTTATGGATTAGATGAATGCCTATGTGAGGTAATATTTTGTTGGGTGAACATATAAAACCAAACATCATACTCTAAAATATTATTTTCCATTTTCACATAAAGATGATTTACTAACTTATATAGAGTATTTCTATAAACTAGTATATAATTAATACTGAGTCAATATGAATAATATCTGGAGGGCCGATTTTTATTGATTTAATAATGAATAAAGCAACAAGATTATCCATTTTATTTAAAATTGACCATAGAAAAACATTACTCTAGCCATATTAAAGTAGCATCCTCATATGAGGATGTAGTCTCAGAATTGGATTTACTATTAGAATAATGATAAATTATTATCTCAAAATTTGTAGAACTACATTGAACATATAAAAGAGAGTTGTGATGAACTAGAATGGATATCATGGTACCCTGATACCCAAAAAAACATACATAGACCAAATGACATACTTAATCATGTCAGGTTGGAAACTAGAACCTAGAACCATATAGGATTATATTGTTAAATTTTTTTTCACACAAATGTTTGAAGAAAAATGATATGTGTTTGCATGATGAACATTAAAAAATGGGATATTCCAAAAATTGGTAAAATAGTACCTAAATTGATAGATAAACATTCCAATGGAAACTAAAACATAAACATGAAACATTCCATGAAAATCATTTTTAATATGTGTAAAATAGCTCCACTAGTCCCTAAAATCTCTCCTTGGTCCCAACGGTAAATAACATCCACCACATATAGGTTGTTATTTCCCTTCTCTCTGACCATGATAAATGAAGTCCCCAAATAGCTAATGTAAAAGGTTCAATATGATCAATTCATAATCAAAAATATGATTTCATAATAAAAAAGGATACATGTATATGAAAAAAAATAATTCATTAATAAATTAACAATTATTTCAAAACATTATTTCGCAATTAATATGTATCATAGAAATAGTTATTTAATCACATGAAATAATAATAATGTGATAAAATCATATAAACCTACAACACCTTGTAGAATAGCCTCATGGTAAGTCGGTTTTTCAATTAATTGAATCGTCACACACATCCAAATGATCTAATCTATTGTTATTTTTTCACACAAAAAACACCACAATAGGGGATCCCATCATATTAATTAAACACATAATAGGGGGACCCATCATAGACAGTCATTCCAAAGTTCCTAAATTTGAGTTTTCATTATAAATAAAATTTTATGGGATCATGTTCCGAGAGTTCTTCTCATAGTTAGCGCATTTTATAGAGGATAACATGTTAATGAAATAATCAATATTTCAAACATGGTCAAATAATTTATTTAATAGAAATTTTATTATAATTTCTTAATTTTCAATAATCAACATGCCTTTCAAATTTTAAGTAAAAAACAATGGTTTTGACCAATTTAGTCCAATTGAAAACGTCTTTCACAAAAATCCATTTTTTCCCAGCGTTCCAGAAAAATAAATTTACTCAATAAACAGTTATTTCAACCCATCATTTTCTAAATATCATCCCCACAATTCATTTTCATACAAAATGGGTTTTTCAAAAATTCCAATCCATTTCCAATAAAAAATATTATTCCATGAAATCTATGATTTTAAATCATTAAAAAACTATTTTATGTTTAAAGAAACAAAATTTTGAATTCAATCATTGCGAAAATGAATATGTAAACACCCACCTGGAATCCTATAATCAAATATTAGACCTGGAATGGGATCTCCAACAAATAATGAGGAAAATGATATCTAGAAATGATACCAAAAATCATGATCTAAAAATTTAGTTTCAATCCATTAATAAAATGAAAACCTTTGAATCTCTAAGTATAATAGTGGGAGAGATTAGAATAAACCACATGATAGGAGTCCCCCAAACCTTGAGATGGTTCAGATCCTCCACAAGCATAATAATTCATCAGGAAAAGAGTTTACAGGGTTGAAAATAAATTCTTAGTAGAATATGAGAAATAAATAACGTTGTAATGTATAATAGGGGTCATTAACATAATAAAATATGGGATTGTGTTTTATAATGTAATTTTAAGATATATTAAGACTTTTAATCACTGTTAAATTTGTAGGACCACATGGTTAGGAACACAGTGCACTAAAAATGTGTTCTTATATTGGTATGGTTCATGGGTTCACTAAGGAGGGTGTAGGGTTTATCAAACAATAAATTATATATGAAAATACCATATATTTCTGGTTTAATGGTTTTTAGTGGTATTTTACATTGATTTGACAAACCATACACCCCCTTCTGGTGGCCCAAAATAGGGAATATTGTTCCCTGGGATGAACCTCATGGTATTCCACAACCATTAAATAACTGTTAAATAACCATTGGGATTTAATACTTTTATTATTTCTCCCGGAATGACTCCAAAAGAAGTGCCATATTAATTTTGATCGAAACAATGGTCATGGAATACCTGAAAAATTGAAACATGACACTATAACATCACCACCATAAACCCATATGGTATGCATACTGCCTTTCATGATGATTCCATTTAAATATCCTATGGCCGTTACATTCTCATTAGTGGATCAAACTCAAAAATTTCATGTTCATTAGAATCCAATTTTCATAGAACACATAAAATATGTACAATCCTCATTCAAATGAACATGTATCAGAGTCAAAAATACAAACATGATACACAGTCAGGGCTAAATTAGTTTATACATCATGGTCCTCCCATCTACAGACATGAGATGAGCCATAAATATACGTTCAATGTTATGAAACATAGACCACAATATACTTTGATGTTAAGTATTTGGATGTTCAAAATGGTTATCCACATTCCGAACATGCTCAAAAACCTAATAAGTACCCAAGAAACATGTTCCAATCATACCATGTTTTCAAAGACATCATCAACCTTAATGAGTTGAAACTCACAAAAATAACTGGTCACTAATAGATAACACAACATCTAACCTATAATGGTCACCATATGATTTTTATTTTCACTTTGTAATCAAAATTCTCTTTATAAAAAACTAATTATTCTAAAATATTTCTTATACTAATCCCTTCCCAACCAATGAAATGTCAAAAATACTAAAATAGAAAATATTATATTTAAAAGGCCAACCATTCATGGTCTCAAAAGGAGGAATCAGTAATTTAGTAAAGTAAATATTATTGAACAACGATTCATCCAATCCCAAAAGGTTGTCCCAAACTCCACAGTATCAACAATTCATGGATGAGGAATGTCATCCTGAATATATTAAGAACATTATACATAGACATCGATGTATGAATTATATATCATTCTCAAATGTACATGAGATCCAAGTGCATTTTGGAGGCATCTCCAAAAGTGATATGTAAGATATGTATCCCTATTATTGGATATCACAAATGGGACTATGAGATATCTGGTAGTCAGCTTCACATAGAGAAATCCCATGTTCTCCACAATAGTTTTATTATGAATTGGTCTAAATAGGGCTAATTTGATTAGTAGATCAATCAAAACCCAAATTCTATTATTCAATGGGTTACATGGATTGGAATCCAAAACCTTACTAGTGATATTATCCCACGTCTATATTGGGATTGGATGGGTATGAAGAAAACCCAGAGGAATCAACTAGGTGACTTTGACCTGCTAACATGTATAACAATTTAAAAATAATCAACAATATTTCATCTCATAAAATGAAATTTATTCACTATTGTTTTTCATAAATAATCTTCGTGGTTCAAGGGTTCCCCAAAAGCTATGAATTTTTGAAATCCCCCATTATGGCCCTTTCGTATTATAAATTTCATAAGAATTAAATGGTTAAAAAATGAGAATCCCACATAAGAGGGTCCAAATTCTATATCGGTTCCACGGCATAAATAGAGACAATCATTATATAGAATTCATCATAAAGATGTTATTCCTGAATAATCATCCTTACAAAATTAGAGGCCAACTATAAAATATCCATAACATCATTGGAATCTATTTCACAAAATTCCAACATTTACTATGAATAAAATATCCTTAATGTTCATCACTTCTTTTTATTCTATAATTCTATGGGAAAAACTTTTATTCTAAATGATCTTTTATTGACATTTCCCTTCCTTGGGAATATGAAAAAATATAATGAAAATATTTCCAAGTCCCTACCCAATGCCTATGTTGGTGATTCCATTATTTTTGAGAAAACATATAACAAAATATTTTTGTTAGAATATATTTTAAACCATTCATTGAATATTAAATTCTACCATCTCTTAAGATAATGAATCACTGTAGCAATATCATGATAATGGATAGAATAAATATTATCTTATTGAATAAGATCTCGGAATCTGTAAGAAACCATTTGATCACCCTATATAATTACCCATCAGAAAAATGAATGTTATTCGTCAATGAAGTCCACATAGATGGGAATAACCTATTAAAGTATAAAAACTAATATATAAGTGAAATGTCATTTTTCCTCTAAAAATCAGTATAAGATTCATCATTATAAATATCGTTACATACATCTATTTGAAGGAGGCCATTTTTTCACCAAACATTGAGAAATATCTGACAAACATGTGGTCATACGTCACCTAGAACATGATGCTATGTATCTCAAAAACACATTAAGGTTTCTCCCATTTCATAATAGTCATCACCTTACAAAGATCAACAGAGAGTCCATGATACAAATCCACATGTCCTAGGAAATTCACATCCTGAATCAAGAAATTACAATTTGATAGTTTCATACTGAATATATTATCTCTATGAATTTGTAGGACATCACTCAAATGATTTACAAGATGATATATGTCCCATAAAAAATGATGACACCCACAAAGACTAATATAAATGAGATGACATAATCATGGAAATTATTATTAATTAAGTCCATAAAAATGCATCAATGTTGGTAAGAAAAATATTGCTTAAAATATAATCATAATTTCCAAATCAACTATTAATTACATTATTAATAATATAAAATTCATTAATAATCATGTTTTGATTACCAAATCAATGACCAATGATTGAGTTCATTCTTGAACAACACAAATACTCAAAAAATTATTCTATATTTTTTAATTGATACATTTTTTAAGGTATAATGATTTATATTTTATTAGTCAAAACATAGGAAGTGTGTTCTATCGAGTTTCACTGAAAATTGATCTTGAATCTCTCATGTTAAAACACTATAGTGTAAAAATTATTTCTCTAACATATCATACAATTGATTCATTATCCCTTCAATCTATAAGGTTTCAATATGATAAGACGGAATATATACCATATATATTGTAGGTTCTAAATTGATAGAAAAATTAACTTATCATACCAATAGAAGATTTGATAAATAATAAGCACATTGGAAAACTCAACGAAGACTATGGGGATATCATCACTCAAATATTCTCAGATCATTTTAAAATAAAACAAAATTGTTACCAATTCAAATTTTGTAAAATACAATATGTCTTTTCATGAACATAGTTCCCAGTATCCTAGAAAGCCACAAAACAACACATCAATAGCGTTATAGGAGACTGTCAAAAGATAATAATCAATTTTTTCCTTATTATATATCATCATGTACATACCAAATAATGATTATATATGTTCTATTATGAGAACCCTAAAATTACAAGTAAGAAATACTTTATATATAGAGAATACAAAAGGAGGACCATTGAGACATTTAGCGCCCATTGTTCTGAGGTTAATAGTATGATCCATCACAGAATGATAAATCATTATAATATGATTTAAGAGGTGTAAAATTGATGTCAAAATAAATGACTATGGGGAACCAATATATAATAATGTAGTTATCAATTAATGATTTATAATGATGGTACCTCTCACAGTCGCTTGACTAGTATCCGCTTCATCTAGATATTAATCTACTGTGTGTCGAATCATTGTTCAAAATGATTGTGGATAGATCCCCTTAGATCATGGATCATAATATTTCATCACAGGACTATCTAGATATGATGATATGGGTTTTTTTGTGTTGGTAATAACGAAGTGGAAGATCTTCTAAATATATCTAATCTGACCATATGAACATTAGATCATTAGAACCATAGTACACATATAACTCAAATTTCAAAAATACCCACACTAAAATCAAGTCTATAGGTATCTTAGAGACACTGAATGAGTAATAGAGGAGGCATTCTTGGAATAACAACCATGATACCCATCAAAATTCCACATTACCTTAATGTGACACACATATCGTCTAATTGTAGAAAAAAGAAATCTTATCAACCTCAAATTACTGTCCTTTTCTAAATCATCCATCAATTCCCTATCCAAATCAATAGTATAAGATATAATCCTCTATATGAAAATGTGATATCTGATTTAATGATCAATAAATATCTCATTTAGCCATACCATCTCCTTCACTTTTGTCTCCACCTAAATTGAAGAAAAAAATTCAAAAAAAATCAATTTTCAAACTGAATCACAATCATCTCATCCTGCTTTTTCTTGGATAAATTCCACAAATTTATCCCTGACTATTGATTATGGATAGAACATATCATTTTTTAAAATTCAATTTCCATAAATTCCAATCCATCTGGTCTTTTTTCACACGAATAGCCAAATCCCACTGCCCAATATTTGGAATATACATCATAGTGGTATCACATTTCACCATAATATTATATTGCGATTCCATGAAATAAAAAATTAGATATATGATTATAATCTAGTACTCATCCACAATGGGATCATTATATTCTATGTATGTAGGGGTGTTCTGGAAATTAATATCATGAGTATGATCACATGATTTATCCATTGGACATTCCACTACTGGAGGATGAATAGAAATGAGTTAAGATACTTTTTCTAGGATCATATACATCCAACTACCTAATATTGATAATATTTATGTCTAATGGATGATATTATTTATGTAGTTCACTATAAAGATCCTCATTGGGACTATTCAATTATCTTATCAAATGAATGATTATACATGAAATCATAAAAAACACTAAAGACATTGGAATGGTTACTCCAAAATGAAATGAATGATTATCAATTACATCTAATTTAAATTCGATGTTTTAAAAAAAATCAATTCAATGTATTGAAGATACTAGAATCGTATCAAAACACTACTCAATTATAGAATTCACAATCACCCATGGTGACTTATGGTTCATTATGCTAAGATTAGTCTATGAATATTTGAACAACTATATACTAATACACATCACGACATCCCAATCCACAAACTGGCTTCATAGAAATATTTGTGACATGTACCTTTGATAACACTTTTTCATGAAACAAATAAAATGCCATGGTAATCCAATACCCAATTCTACACTGATATTTCAAAAAGGGAATTCCAGATTGAAATTTGTCATAAACTGACTCATTAAATCATATATGATAAATGATAGATCGAATTTAACACATCAACAATGGATTATAAATTATGAGATTCATCATACTAAAAACACCAAAGGGAGAATTTTAGGAAACCAACATGGAAAATATTAATAAAAATTTATAAATAAAAGCCAAAATAAATATAAAACATTAACTCAAAAATGTTCTCAGCATCCAATGTGTAACAAGTTGAAATAATATCTAACTATCACCAACACCATTCCATAGTGTTGAGGAGCCATATCATCTTACAACACCATGTGGAGCATTACCTTTACATTTTCTCGGGAAAAAAATTCTTCCAATTCAACAATTAAAAGGATGTTTATGAGATATAATGACTAGTAGTGTATCACTATGTCTTCCAAAATAAATTTGTATAAGTGACAAAAATTATTCATTCTCTTAAAATAGAATAAATCATGGAATTACATTTTCAAATTTTATACCAAAAAATAATTTAATAATAAAAACAATGGTAGACAAATAAACCCAATTTCATGTGGTATTAAATAATAATATAATATATATCTATTATAAAAATCAATTATCAAGAAATAAAATATTAAAAAATCATTGGAATTTATACTCATGACAAAAAGTCATAGAAAATCCAAAAAACATTTATTAAATCCCCATGGTTGGTTTGTATTTTTGTAATTGGATTCTCATATAGCTCGAAATTATATCAGAACCAATCATCTATGAACGTAAAAATACATAAGAATATGGGAACATATAAGGTAAATTATAAACCCCAATTAGGGAATCAATCATGGACAGTCATGCCATTTTTTTAGTTAGTTTTGTCAATTAAAATCCAATTGTATGGAATCATGGTTTGAGAGTCCTTGTACTAGTTACATGTAACTACCATTTCTAATATTAACATAAAAATGAATCAATAATAAAATATAAAATAGTAAATTTAAAAAATATTCATTTTACAGATGCCCAATTTTAAATTTCCATCATGCATTTATCAGTTCAATATGAACATAGTGGTTCTCTTTAAATACATTCCATTTCAAATTATTATTCTATTTAGTCAATTTGATCTCATTTGTATTAAAAATAATAAATTTAACTTGTAAATTTTAGAATAAATCTAAAATTCTCAACAAAACCTCCCCTATTATAAATTTCATAAAAAATTTTGTTCCGCAAAAATTATAGTCCATTTGTAATCAAACGTCAAAAAATTTCAAATAACTTGTTTAATATCACATAATATTTCATTTACATTCAATAAATTTAATTTTGTATTAAATAAAATGAAAAATTAAAATGGAACCACCAACCATTTATCACATAGTTATAGACAACACTGACAACTGAATTTCAAGTAAAAATTTTATGAAAGTGAATAAGAATTGTAACCACTAATAATGTTCTAGAAATAAAATAACTAGTTCCATCAATAACATGATGATCAATAATATAAATAATGATATAAATATAGGTCTAATGAACCTACATGAATGATGATTCACATACCTAACGTGGAATCAAAACATCCCATGTAATTTGAGTTCATGTGTAAAAGATTTTAGAAGTTCTAAAATCACATCATGGGATCCTCTATGGATTATAAAAATCTGATTGGGTAAAATGGGAGATATTTGAAACATCAAACTTGGGTATGAGATTTTTAGAGTAATTTTTACTGGAATTATAACTGATGGTAAGATCATGGTTTTTTCTAGAGGTATAGATCTTTTCAATTCAGTTTAATTTTTTTAATTTCCTTTTTAGATTATCCCCCAAGCCAGACCATGGGCTGGTTGGGAGGTTTTTATAAAAAAAGTACATTAAGATATTGAAATATTGTTATAGGCTAGGTTATTGTGCACAAGAAGTAAAAATCATATATACACTATGTTCCCAAAATGTAGCAGCAGTTCATGGTGTTTTTGGATTTTTCTTTAAAAAAATAAAATCAGGAATTACATGTTGTGTACTGGATGACTACATCAGGTACTTGCCTACTGTTTTTTTAAAAGATGTTTCTTCCACATTTTTCTTAGGGACCACCAATTTCTATGGGTTTTTAATTCTAAAAAAATCAAATATGTTTTTTTCTGATATATATAAGCTGTATGAACTCCGATTCAATCATGGGTTGTATTATAGGAACCACATCAGTGAGTATTCGATTGTTTTTAGTCATTCACAAATCATCAGAAAAATGGAAGTGCTATTTGGATTTCATCTCATATGACCTAAAATCACAGTCCTCAGTTATTCATCATATATTAACCAATCTAGGATGAATTAGCAGTTTTTAGTCTATGATCTATCCACTACCGAGAAAAAATATTTTTTTTATACGTTTTTTCTCATTTTTTAGTTTTTCTTAGTGTGTTATCCCTTTTTTCTGCTCGTTGGACATTCCAAAAAGTCCTCGTATTGTAGTGATTATATTTTAGTAGCTATATTCATTCATAGTGAGGATACTCATAGGTTTTGTTTAGGAATGTTCGCACGTGTTTCCCTATTTAACGTCACCCATGGGGTGCATCATTAGAAAATTACTCATTTATAACTATTTCGACAACACAAGGTTGTGCTCAAGTGCCTTCTTTGATAGAGGGATCTGTGTTATGACTTAATCAGTTTAGAAGTTTTATTACCAGAAGTGTTTCCTCCATTACTAGTTATATCATGTGATTCCATACATATTATGATAGTTTGGAATATATTAAAAGTTTATATGTGTGGTTAAACCTATGTGTTATGATGAGTGGCTTGTGGAATTGTTTATATGGTAGGGAAGGACCATATATTATGTAAATGATAAATGGTTTCCATTAGTGGGTATACTCATGGATGGTTTTTGTTATGTGACTGGGTATAATCATCTTTAATGTAAGAATAAATCGAATGATTTGATTTAATGGTATGATATAACCCATGGAATACTCTCTGAGGATTTGGAATACGGTAAGGGACACCATAGGTTGGCTTCGCACCATGGGTCTTGATACTATGGGATACCTCAGGCCTTACTACCTTATGGATCTGGATTGGTTGGAATCACGTAGTTTGTGTCGGTATAGATGCTCCTATGACTTCAACATTTCATAGAATGAGATTCCACTATAATTCCCATGTGACTTGATTTTGATTCCTTGAATGATATCCTTAGATCATTCTTGTTGTGGTATAGAATCATTACATGAATTCCCCAGTAGGTGACACCTTGGATCTAGAACTTGGGGTCTATATTTTACTATACCACGTGGTCATCTGACTCTACTATTCTCTATACAGTTTGGTAGTGGGATTTTCTTGAATTAATTATACGGAGTGGAAGTGCAATGTAATGTATTGATGTACAGTGTGGTTGTGTGACATGTTTACCTTATTATATATGCCTTGTGTGGATCTCAATCTTTTAAAGATAGCTTTGAGTGGTTGATCAATATTACTCGGGAAAGTAGAAAAATTCCATGAGAATATGCAGTAACATTATTGTTTTCTATACACTTTCTAGAATATTGTATATTGTAGTTAGAACAATATATACCTAGGTGGTTTACTACATGTTTGTTTATTTCAGACCCCATTTGGGCCTCCATGGAGGCCTAAATAGATTATAAGGTTGTGGGTAATGATAGTTTAATGTTCCATAGTAAAGGTTATTGATTTTGTCTTGGAGTAGGGGAGCATATGACAACAATGAGGCTTGCGACACTATTGAAACATTTTTTTCCTTTTGTTCTATTGTGATAAATGTATTGTATTGTATTTCCATGTACATTATTTAATTATTTCAAGATACTTGTATTATCTTTATTGTTTTGTATATAAGACACTTCTAGTTATAATTATGTATTTCTGTATTTTATACATTCTGATGGATATTTTTTTTCCATTTTCATCCATTTTTTAAATGTTTTACTTATACTTGGAAACTTCGGTAATTAGGGATAATTTGTCTTCCAGTGATGTCCACAAACCTGGGCCATGATGGTCGGGGCTAGGAGGACTCCTACATGAATCTGAAATTCATGGGCTGAGGAAATGAGTTGCCTATAACTTCTAACATGCTGTGTAGTTATGTTCAGTCGAGTAGATACAGATAGTAGGTTGAGCTTTCATTATTACCATCGAAGGGGATGTCCTTCTTGTTTGCTGCTACAAGGTCTTGTGGACAAGGAAGGTAGGATGGGGTTAGTGTCTTGGGTCCCATGGACCCAAAAATTCCCATTCCACAGTCCTATTCCATCTAGAAGAATGGACGTGAGGGAAGGAAAAATGTCTTGGAGGATAAAATAGGCAAGGTAGATTTTCTATGATGGCTGAGGCCTCTCAAAGGGGCCCCGGGGTTTGAGTTGAAAAATCATTTCGAAGGTTTGGTGGTCCAAGACAAAACATTGACGCATGGGGAAGATGTTACTACTAATGAATGTTATAGAAAACTCTCAGTGGATTGTTTGGAACATTTCTAAGGAAAAGGTCCCCATAGTCCAAGAAGGTAGAAGGGGAAAAAGGGAAAGCGTGACTCAGGGAAATGCATTGTGTCCTAGGGGAAAACCCCAAGAGATGCAAATGTTATTCTTACATGCCTAAACCCATGGAAACCAGGTCATCCATGAAATGTGGGTTCAAGGAGAGAAAAGGCCTACAAGTCCGGGAAAGGGGTGATCCAATTTGAGAACCAATCGTGATGGAAGAAGTGGTAGAAGAGTGTTTAAGGCTCATATTCCACTCCAAGGAAAAAATTATTGAGCATGTTCTTCAGCCCAATGCCTCAAATGATGAGATTTTAAGAATATATGAATGAAGGTTTCATGTAGAGGCCTCTAAAAAGAATGAATCTTGGATAGTCAAGTGTAAAGACCCGTAAAATTCAAGGAAAATTTTTTCTTAATTTTCTTTAGAATTTTACAAGAGCGCGGTTTCAGACGGCACCTGATTCCGAGGCCCGGAGTGCCCGGAATTAATTTCCGAAGTTTGGCTCGGGTACGTTCAGTGAACGAACGAGCGGGATTTCCTAACTTTTGATCCGGTGCTCGGAATTGAAATCCGAGGGCACCGATGAACTCGCAGCGCCGATATTCGCTTAAAGAGACCTTTTCGGGAGTTGCGTTTGTTGCGGGTTGAAAGTTACGTTTTGGGGTTTTTAGTTTGAGTTAAATAAAATTGTGAAGAACAATTTTATTATAACTTCTTAAAACCTTTCAAAGGAGGTTGGAAGTGGGACCCACACCCACTTAACCTCCCTTGGGAGGATTAAGTGTGGTGGGGCCCACACGAACCCCCACCTTTTCAACTCCCCACTCTCCCTCTTAATGGCTTGACAAGTTAACTTATATTTAATTATACAATTCATGTATATTAAATAAGTGAGTTAATTTTGGAGTTATCCATTTTGAATTTCAAACCTTTGAAATTTTTGTGGTTAAGTTATGAAATAATATAAGTTAAAGCTTATATTATTCTTTGAATTTCTTTTACCCTTGGGAGGATTTCTTGAGAGCTTTGGAAGCTTTTCTTCTTCTTCTTCAACTCAACGAAGAACGCGAAGAACGTCGTTCTTCAACGAAGAACTTCTCCGCCGAAGAACACGATCCATCCGCGACGCCGTGTCCGCGACGCGACGTACTTCTTCCGCGTCATCTCTTCCGCGACGGTTTTCCGCGACGAACGCCTTCGATAACGACTCTTCCTCCGACGTCAAAGGAATCGACACCGATATTCCACGACTCCGTCACCGTGCGACTATCGAGGTAGAGATTCTTGAGTTCGTTGTTCTCTTTATATTTTGACTTTCCTCAAGACTTGACGAGGAACACCCTTTTTCCGACGAAGAACGCCGCACCGCTCTTCTTCGTCTTTGGTGTCAACGAGAGAGAACACCGCACCTTCCTCGGACAACCTTCGTCGGCGTACGGGGATTCGCCAACGACGTGCCTCTTCGGACGCGTCTCTTCGTCAACGGAATTGACGAACGACTACCGCGACGCCCGATCTCCGCGACGTCGACTTCCGCGGACATAGTCAAATCCTCGAACTTATACCCAAGGTAGGGGTTGTCGTTTTCTTTTGGTTTCCTTAATTTATTCTTGATCGTGAATCTATCAAGACTAACGTGTAACTTGATTTATTTTAAGTTGCGTTTTTAATTTAACGTGAGGTGGGCCGGACCGCACGAACACGGCCGAACCCCCCCCTCCAACGTTCATGTTTATTCATCCGGGTGGAAGCAAGTAGCGTGGTGTCGTCGCACCACGCGGATGATCGTTCAATTAATTTACGTGGCGCCGTCGCGCCACGCCGAGGAAAAGTCTTCAAGAACGCGACGCCGTCGCGCCGCGTTGAAAAGAATCGAAGCACGGCGAAGGGGCGCGGTGCCGACGCACCGCGCCGGATGACGAACGCCGCGGCCGGTTCCGGGCCGCGGCGGAACGAGAAGACCGCGGCCGGTTCCGGGCCGCGGCGGGACGAGGAGACCGCGGCCGGTTCCGGGCCGCGGCGGAAGGGAAGACCGGCGGCCGGGCCGCCGGTGTCGGAAGCCGAAGAGGGGACCGGATTTTCCGGTCCCGTTGGAGAAGACCTGCCGGCCAGCTGGCCGGCCGGATGCCATTAAACCGGGGAATTTAATTCCCCGGCTGGTATTTTAAAACCCCCCCTCTTTAAGAGAGGGGGGCGGTTCTTTGAAGGAGGGGGCAGCGCCCCCCTCGGTTCCGCAACAGCAAGCCCCCCACGTGGGGGGGGGCTTCATTAAAAACAAAAGGGGCACGGCCCCTTTGTGCCGCGCAGCGCACAAAAGCCGCGGGGCTGAGCCCCCGCGTGCGCCGCCACCCCGGCCCGCCGCCAACGCGGCCCGCCGCCGCCGCCCCCGCGGCCCGCCGCGCCGCCGCCCGCCGCCGCCGCGCGCCGCCGCGCCGCCCGCCGCGCGGCGCCGCGCCGCCCGCCCGCCGCCGCCCGCCGCCGCCGTCCGCCGCCGCCGACCACCGCCGCCGGCCGCCGCGCCGCCCCGGGGGGGGGGGGGGGGGGGTCGGTCCGGGTCGGCCCGGACCCGGACCCCCCGTTACGGACCAGTTTCGGTTTTTGGCTCATAACTTGAGCCTCGGACCTACGAATGACGAACCGTCTACGGCAACGCGATCCTTGGATCGAGACGGTCGTTTCGATATATCGCACTCAAGGTTTCGGTTAACTTTGAGTTCGGCCGGGTTGGTTCGTTCACGGAATCAACCGGGCCTTCGGAGCGGAAACGCTCATTTGTTGAACTACGGACGTCCGATTGACGTGCCGTCAGTCGCGTTGTGTTCCTTTTAGTGAATCGGATCTTTTGGCATACTCCGCCCGAGGTTTGGACGCAGGTGGAGTACGGTCAGGTTGGTTTTTCCTTAAAAACCAACCGGGCTCCGGAGACGAAAATGCCAATAACTCACAGACCGGGCGTCCGATTGACGCGCCGTCTGTTTCGTTGACTTCCTCTTGATGAGACGGAACTTTTGACATACTCCGCCCGAGTTTTGGATGCAGTCGGAGTATGGCCGGGTTGGATTGTTCCCGAAATCCAACCGGGCCCCCGGAACGGGAAAGCTGATATCTTTCAGACAGGACGTCCGCTTGACGAGCCGTCAGCGGCGTTGGTGGTTACGTTGAGTAACGGTCCCTTTGAGTATACCCTATGGGAGTTTGGGGTGCAGTTGAGATACGGCCGGGATTGGTTCGCACTCGAAACCAACCGGGCCCCTGGGACGAAAAGACTATTAACTCACAGACCGGGCGTCCGATCGACGCGCCGTCTGTTGCGTTGAGACCCCTGTGACGAGACGGACCTTTGAGGCACTTCTTCGTGGGACTTTGTGATACTTGGAGTATCGACCAGTAGCTCGTGGAGCGGACCCTCCCGGAGACGAGCGTGCAGAGTACGGAGACCGTGTAGCCGGCTGAGACCTGACGACTGCTTGACCGACTCGACTTGGAGTGAGTCGACTAGCCCAGTGGACGGAGCGCCCGGTACTTGGCGGCAGACCCACGGCGGACGGAGCGCCTGGTAGTTGGCAGCAGACCCGCGGTACTCGATAGGAGGAGTACCTCAGCAGGCTATCTGGGTAGCGCCCGGTATTTGGCAGCAGACCCTCAGCGGACGGAGCGCCTGGTAGTTGGCAGCAGACCCACAGTACTCGACAGGAGGAGTACTTCAGCAGTCCTAGGTTAGTGAGCGGCAGCCTCGGAGTCGTGACAGGACCACTGTACACTCTAGAGACGGAGCTCTTCAGCAGTTACGGTTTCGATAATGAAAATCCTGGTTTGAGCTGAGACTTTTGACCTTGTGTTTACTTCATGATTGAGATGGGTCACTTGCTAACTTTGGTATATGTATGGGCATATACCCGGGTAGTGGTTATCTGTCGATTTCACAATCCTTGTGTTTCCTCATGATTGAGATGGGTTACTTGATAACTTAGGTATATGTATGGGCATATACCTAAGTAGGGTTTATCTGTTGAGATCTTCTTGTGTTTATCCTTGTTGGTTTTAGTGAGACCTTGAGGGTCTCGGGGTCCCTACTGAGTATCGTTATACTCACCCCTGCACGGGCTATGCCCGCACCTCGTTGTGTTGGTTGCAGACGACGGCCAGTACTGGCAGAGGCCGAGTGTTCGAGGACTGGACGGTACCTGGAGGTGGACTATACGACGAGGCGGTACCCAGAGGCAGACCACTGGGCGGGTCATACTTGGAGCAGACGGTGGGACCCGAGGAGCAGAAGAGCTATCTGTACCCACCCTTCAGGTGGGATTTCCAGTGGACATCTCAGCGTAGCAGCTTTACTTTTCAGTCGCTGTTTCCCCTTTCGAGTTGTACTTTACAGTTGGGCTTGTATTTCCGGCCCCTTTTACTTTTCAGCTCTTCTTTTTGTACTTAGTGTTTTACTTCCGCTTGTACTCTGTGGTGCTTGTTTTCTTTATAAAGGCAATGCCTTCCCAGTTATCGGGTTTTTACGCCTTTGGTGCTAGTCGCCAACCCCTGGCCTATGGAAGGCGGGCTTGGGGTAGTCACGGCACGGGCCCCGAGGACGGGTCGTGACAAATTGGTATCAGAGGAGTTCGGTTCTACCGCAGAACTTATAACTCTGATCTTTCTTTCTGTGAAGCGATAGTGATAAGGGTACCGAGTGTGGTTTTCAGTTCAGGGAGTCCAGTGTTGGTGCGGGCGGCCGACGTATCCATACACCAGGACCCTGACAACTGATTTCCGACTTTGTGCACGAAAACACTGATTGCGTGTGTGTTTTCAAAGGTTTTCCCCCTTAAAACAGCTCAAACTAGGTCAGCTCACCAGGTATAATCGTTAATCGTGTTACTTTGTTTCTTCAGGATGGCCCCACGACGGCAGCCAGTTAGGGTTCCGAGAATCGAACGTGACGACAGCCCACCGAGCGACGAGGCCTCGGTGCAGGGCCCTTTGTCAGCAGTGGCACCGGCGGTAGCTCTACCCGCCGAGCCCCCGATGCTTCCAGCAGCAGCCGCTGACGATGCACGTCGCCTCAGCGCACTGCATGAGTTTCAGCGCCAGCGACCGCCCAGGTTTCGCGGGGAGACGGATCCCCAGGCTGCAGAGGACTGGCTGGAGGCAGTGGTACGAGTGTTTAGGCTAGTGAGGACACCAGCAGACCTCATGGTGATCCTCGCTGCGAGCCTACTACACGCAGCAGCAGGTAGGTGGTGGAGCCACTTGTTTCAGTTTTGCGATGAGATGGACTTCGCATGGGAAGACTTCGAGACCTTCTTCAGGGTGGAGTTTGTGCCAGTATCTCTACACCCCGAGCGTGTACAGGAGATTCTGCCTTTGCCGCGTGTTGTTCGATCAGAAGCCGAGTCATCTGTGGGCAGTAGACAGATGATGCAGAGGTCCAGGAGGACTAGACCAGCAGTTGGGCGATCTCGGGTTTTAGGACCAGAGGTGCAGGGCACCCGGAGTGGGAACAGAGCTAGCCGTCCAAGGAGCAGGTTGTGTTACTCATGCCGCGGAAAGGGTCACCTGGCACGTGACTGTCCGACTCCTCGATCCGCAGGCTTGGAGGGAGCCACCGAGGTTGAGGCAGCGACAAATGCTGGAGCTCTGGGAGCAGGTGGACAGGGGAGGAACTAGTGGATACGTCTTTTGTACTTCTAGTTCCATGTTGATGTTGCTTTTATGTAGCGTCTTGTATTATGAGCTGCAATAATAAAAGACGCATCCTTTGTGATGTTTTCATTCCTATCCTCTTTTGTGATGTTACTAAGAGGTTCCAGTTGACTGTTGACTTGACCCTCACTTGTGAGACATCTACTGGAGGAGACCAGTTACCACACACTGATGCCGACAGTGTGACTCAACCCTTGGAGGCGAGAGTAACGGTTGGATCTCTTAGTAGTAGCGTCGAGGCCTTACGATGTCATCCTTGGTATGGATTAGTATCACCCATGTTAGGATTGACTGTTTTAGGCAAAGAATGTGGTTCATCCAGGGGATGAGACCAGGTTTCTCTTATCGGCAAAGAAGAAATCTCGCAGCTCTTGTGGGACCAGAGATGGTCCGGGCCACGTCAGAAGAGGTCCATGTCATCCAGGAGCGGATGAGGAAAACACAGAGCCGGCAGAAGTCTTACGCTGACAGGAGGCGGAGGCCACTGGAGTTCGAGGATGGCGACCACGTCTTCTTGCGGGTCTCACCTCGACGTGGTATTCGGAGATTTGGCCGAGGCGGCAAAATATCTCTGCACTTCAACAGACCCTTCCAGGTCCTCAGCAAGGTTGGCGAGGTGGCTTATCGCCTGACTCTACCACCTCAGTTGCACCGGGTGCACGACGTCTTCCACGTTTTCCAGCTGAGGAGCTTGACGTTGACGATGGGGTGACTTTTACGGAGGTCCCGGTGGAAATAGAGGATCGACAGGAGAGGGTCCTACTTGGATGATCGATTCCTCTTGTGCGCAACAGATGGCGGCACGGGAATCTCCAGGAGAGCACATGGGAGCGGGAGGCTCAGATGCGTGCTCAGTACTCTCTTTTGTTTCCCTAGTTTTTGATGTAGCTTTACGGGGACGTAAAGCCCTGAGGTGGGAGTAATGTAAAGACCCGTAAAATTCAAGGAAAATTTTTTCTTAATTTTCTTTAGAATTTTACAAGAGCGCGGTTTCAGACGGCACCTGATTCCGAGGCCCGGAGTGCCCGGAATTAATTTCCGAAGTTTGGCTCGGGTACGTTCAGTGAACGAACGAGCGGGATTTCCTAACTTTTGATCTGGTGCTCGGAATTGAAATCCGAGGGCACCGATGAACTCGCAGCGCCGATATTCGCTTAAAGAGACCTTTTCGGGAGTTGCGTTTGTTGCGGGTTGAAAGTTACGTTTTGGGGTTTTTAGTTTGAGTTAAATAAAATTGTGAAGAACAATTTTATTATAACTTCTTAAAACCTTTCAAAGGAGGTTGGAAGTGGGACCCACACCCACTTAACCTCCCTTGGGAGGATTAAGTGTGGTGGGGCCCACACGAACCCCCAGCTTTTCAACTCCCCACTCTCCCTCTTAATGGCTTGACAAGTTAACATATATTTAATTATACAATTCATGTATATTAAATAAGTGAGTTAATTTTGGAGTTATCCATTTTGAATTTCAAACCTTTGAAATTCTTGTGGTTAAGTTATGAAATAATATAAGTTAAAGCTTATATTATTCTTTGAATTTCTTTTACCCTTGGGAGGATTTCTTGAGAGATTTGGAAGCTTTTCTTCTTCTTCTTCAACTCAACGAAGAACGCGAAGAACGTCGTTCTTCAACGAAGAACTTCTCCGCCGAAGAACACGATCCATCCGCGACGCCGTGTCCGCGACGCGACGTACTTCTTCCGCGTCATCTCTTCCGCGACGGTTTTCCGCGACGAACGCCTTCGATAACGACTCTTCCTCCGACGTCAAAGGAATCGACACCGATATTCCACGACTCCGTCACCGTGCGACTATCGAGGTAGAGATTCTTGAGTTCGTTGTTCTCTTTATATTTTGACTTCCCTCAAGACTTGACGAGGAACGCCCTTTTTCCGACGAAGAACGCCGCACCGCTCTTCTTCGTCTTTGGTGTCAACGAGAGAGAACACCGCACCTTCCTCGGACAACCTTCGTCGGCGTACGGGGATTCGCCAACGACGTGCCTCTTCGGACGCGTCTCTTTGTCAACGGAATTGACGAACGACTACCGCGACGCCCGATCTCCGCGACGTCGACTTCCGCGGACATAGTCAAATCCTCGAACTTATACCCGAGGTAGGGGTTGTCGTTTTCTTTTGGTTTCCTTAATTTATTCTTGATCGTGAATCTATAAAGACTAACATGTAACTTGATTTATTTTAAGTTGCGTTTTTAATTTAACGTGAGGTGGGCCGGACCGCACGAACACGGACGAACCCCCCCCCCCCCCCTCCAACGTTCATGTTTATTCATGCGGGTGGAAGCAAGTAGCGTGGTGCCGTCGCACCACGCGGATGATCGTTCAATTAATTTACGCGGCGCCGTCGCGCCACGCCGAGGAAAAGTCTTCAAGAACGCGACGCCGTCGCGCCGCGTTGAAAAGAATCGAAGCACGGCGAAGGGGCGCGGTGCCGACGCACCGCGCCGGATGAAGAACGCCGCGGCCGGTTCCGGGCCGCGGCGGAACGAGAAGACCGCGGCCGGTTCCGGGCCGCGGCGGGACGAGGAGACCGCGGCCGGTTCCGGGCCGCGGCGGAAGGGAAGACCGGCGGCCGGGCCGCCGGTGTCGGAAGCCGAAGAGGGGACCGGATTTTCCGGTCCCGTTGGAGAAGACCGGCCGGCCAGCTGGCCGGCCGGATGCCATTAAACCGGGGAAATTAATTCCCCGGCTGGTATTTTAAAACCCCCCCTCTTTAAGAGAGGGGGGCGGTTCTTTGAAGGAGGGGGCAGCGCCCCCCTCGGTTCCGCAACAGCAAGCCCCCCACGTGGGGGGGGGGGGGGGCTTCTTTAAAAACAAAAGGGGCACGGCCCCTTTGTGCCGCGCAGCGCACAAAAGCCGCGGGGCTGAGCCCCCGCGTGCGCCGCCACCACGGCCCGCCGCCAACGCGGCCCGCCGCCGCCGCCGTCCGCCGCCGTCCGCCGCCGCCGACCACCGCCGCCGGCCGCCGCGCCGCCCCGGGGGGGGGGGGGGGGGGGGGGGTCGGTCCGGGTCGGCCCGGACCCGGACCCCCCGTTACGGACCAGTTTCGGTTTTTGGCTCATAACTTGAGCCTCGGACCTCCGAATGACGAACCGTCTGCGGCAACGCGATCCTTGGATCGAGACGGTCGTTTCGATATATCGCACTCAAGGTTTCGGTTAACTTTGAGTTCGGCCGGGTTGGTTCGTTCACGGAATCAACCGGGCCTTCGGAGCGGAAACGCTCATTTGTTGAACTACGGACGTCCGATTGACGTGCCGTCAGTCGCGTTGTGTTCCTTTTAGTGAATCGGATCTTTTGGCATACTCCGCCCGAGGTTTGGACGCAGGTGGAGTACGGTCAGGTTGGTTTTTCCTTAAAAACCAACCGGGCTCCGGAGACGAAAATGCCAATAACTCACAGACCGGGCGTCCGATTGACGCGCCGTCTGTTTCGTTGACTTCCTCTTGATGAGACGGAACTTTTGACATACTCCGCCCGAGTTTTGGATGCAGTCGGAGTATGGCCGGGTTGGATTGTTCCCGAAATCCAACCGGGCCCCTGGAACGGGAAAGCTGATATCTTTCAGACAGGACGTCCGCTTGACGAGCCGTCAGCGACGTTGGTGGTTACGTTGAGTAACGGTCCCTTTGAGTATACCCTATGGGAGTTCGGGGTGCAGTTGAGATACGGCCGGGATTGGTTCGCACTCGAAACCAACCGGGCCCCTGGGACGAAAAGACTATTAACTCACAGACCGGGCGTCCGATCGACGCGCCGTCTGTTGCGTTGAGACCCCTGTGACGAGACGGACCTTTGAGGCACTTCTTTGTGGGACTTTGTGATACTTGGAGTATCGACCAGTAGCTCGTGGAGCGGACCCTCCCGGAGACGAGCGTGCAGAGTACGGAGACCGTGTAGCCGGCTGAGACCTGACGACTGCTTGACCGACTCGACTTGGAGTGAGTCGACTAGCCCAGTGGACGGAGCGTCCGGTACTTGGCGGCAGACCCACGGCGGACGGAGCGCCTGGTAGTTGGCAGCAGACCCGCGGTACTCGACAGGAGGAGTACCTCAGCAGGCTATCTGGGTAGCGCCCGGTATTTGGCAGCAGACCCTCAGCGGACGGAGCGCCTGGTAGTTGGCAGCAGACCCGCAGTACTCGACAGGAGGAGTACTTCAGCAGTCCTAGGTTAGTGAGCGGCAGCCTCGGAGTCGTGACAGGACCACTGTACACTCTAGAGACGGAGCTCTTCAGCAGTTACGGTTTCGATAATGAAAATCCTGGTTTGAGCTGAGACTTTTGACCTTGTGTTTACTTCATGATTGAGATGGGTCACTTGCTAACTTTGGTATATGTATGGGCATATACCCGGGTAGTGGTTATCCGTCGATTTCACAATCCTTGTGTTTCCTCATGATTGAGATGGGTTACTTGATAACTTAGGTATATGTATGGGCATATACCTAAGTAGGGTTTATCTGTTGAGATCTTCTTGTGTTTATCCTTGTTGGTTTTAGTGAGACCTTGAGGGTCTCGGGGTCCCTACTGAGTATCGTTATACTCACCCCTGCACGGGCTATGCCCGCACCTCGTTGTGTTGGTTGCAGACGACGGCCAGTACTGGCAGAGGCCGAGTGTTCGAGGACTGGACGGTACCTGGAGGTGGACTATACGACGAGGCGGTACCCAGAGGCAGACCACTGGGCGGGTCATACTTGGAGCAGACGGTGGGACCCGAGGAGCATAAGAGCTATCTGTACCCACCCTTCAGGTGGGATTTCCAGTGGACATCTCAGCGTAGCAGCTTTACTTTTCAGTCGCTGTTTTCCCTTTCGAGTTGTACTTTACAGTTGGGCTTGTATTTCCGGCCCCTTTTACTTTTCAGCTCTTCTTTTTGTACTTAGTGTTTTACTTCCGCTTGTACTCTGTGGTGCTTGTTTTCTTTATAAAGGCAATGCCTTCCCAGTTATCGGGTTTTTACGCCTTTGGTGCTAGTCGCCAACCCCTGGCCTATGGAAGGCGGGCTTGGGGTAGTCACGGCACGGGCCCCGAGGACGGGTCGTGACATCAAGTAAGACGGAATCATCGCCTGAGGCATTAATGTAAGGGAAATCACCTTATAAGAATTCATTCAGACAATAGATAGAATGGATACTCACCTTCAAGAACATATTTGGGAGGATCCATACATCTAGGTTAGTACTCTACACTGAGAATTATATAAAATTTATGACTCAAATAATCTTAGTCTGTTGTTTAATAATTTTGTGAGCTCTTTTAGCATGTAGCAGTTCTTGATTTGAAGACTATGGTTTCCCACATTACCTTAAAGTGACATTATAGTAAAAATTTATATTTGGTGGTGTGTAATTAGGGATTATTATACCCACTAACACTCTTAGGACCTCATTTCTAGTTGGTAGAATTTGGAATTTGAAGAGAGGCACTTGAGTTTATGTGGTCATCTGAGCTTAGGGATATGTTGGGTGACATTTTTTTTGGGATATTACAAAGTTTTATTTTTGTGGGTTTTTGTGTTTTTTGTAATTTTTGGTGACAATAGATAGGTATTTGAAGGAAATGGAATTTTGTAACAATACGTTCCTGATATTATCTAACTTCACTACAAAAAATCGAAATTTCCTCAAATAGAGTTTTAATTCCGAATTTTTTTACTAATACAGTTGATTCAGTTTCACCGTTGGTCGATGCACATGATTTTGTTTCTATTACCATTGTCATAATTGTGGTTTTTTATTCAGTTGAAACCTGATGAGGTGAGGGTATTTCATTACATGAATCATATATAAACTTTTTAGAATCAAATTTCATTCATTATTCCATGTCATCTAGGATGCATTAGATATTTCATTATGTTGTGATAGTTGATGTGATAGTTGTTTATACAATTGTGATAGGTTTGGTGAAGTAGATATGGGAGATATGTCATCGTTCAATCCATAATGTGTATGGGTAATTATGATTTGGTAAATGAAATACCAATGTAATGTAAATGTTAAACTATCTTCATATATGTATGGATTGAATGGGAACCAGGTTTGGGTTCATGAGGTGTTATGGGACCCCATGGATATAGAATTGGTAACCCATGGTGGTATTTCATGGATAAATAAATTTGAAATGGAAATGTAAAATGGATCTAATGATAGAGTCTTTACCTAGACAAGGCTTTTTAGTGGGCAATAGGCATAGTTTCTTGTGGTTTTATTTTTGTTAATTTTACATTCACATCTTTAGGAGCATGATGTGTGTTTGGCATGGTTTCTTGGAGGGGTTTGACCTATACTAAAATTTTATATGTACACATTGATATTTTAATTTCTTGAGTTGTGTGTTTCACATCGTAGAAACATGCAGCCATAGAAACATCCAATGATATATTTTCGGGGAGGTGATGACCATACTTCAGGTATGGTGGGCCATGATCAATTGGTTTGTCCTCATTTTGTGCCATCAATGGAACCATGAGCTATCAGAATCATATGTCTTAGGCATTGTTCTATGAGGGTTTTGTTTGTTATATGCAGATGTTCTAGGGAGTACTATAGCTAATCTTGACTACGGATGAGTTGACAAGGTGGTAACAGTAATTTCATCCAACCATGTTTTCATGTGATGGTTGACCACAGGATGTAGAGCTATGGCATGAGACCACATTAACGAATTTCTATCATATAGATATTACTCCACTGTAAAGGGTCATGCTCATGGTTTATAAGCTTTGTAGAGAGGTAGAGCACTGGGAAAATATTCTTAACTAGGATGATTGGATGTAGAATATGGTTTGGGGTAAATTCCAAACCTTCTATTTCTCTTTTTTTACCCTAAGACACTACATGGAGAGAGGGATTGTGAGGTAATTCCTCTAGAGAATGGGGATATGACAGATATGAAATACTTTCCATGCTTTATGGAGTCGAAGCCTTTTGAGAAAACATATAATACTAATTTGATGTTGAGGGTGATAATATTTAATGAAGGTCTCAGGAATGCTATCAAATAACCATAAAATGTGTTAAGGTCGGATTCTATCACAGATATTGTGTATCAGGTGATGACTATGGAAAATAACCTAAGAAAATCTAAGGGGTACAAAACAAGGGAGTACTATTTCTTAACATAGTTGATCTATATCTTTAGGCAGGAAGAACATTTTTGAGGCATATTGTGATGTCATTTCTAGTTAGGTAGTGTGTGCCATAATCTTGGTGGATTTCAATCTGTGTCGTAGGAAAGTCCACATGAATAATAAGTGTGACTACTACCTAGTAAAGTGCTGATATTTCGAGAGGAAGAGGAACATATAGTGGTTTTGTAGGAAATTCTCACTAGCTCTAAGTGGTTGGTGGTTCATGTCCAACATCAGGTTTAGGAGTAGGTCCATCAGCTCCACTGCAGGCTAATAGATATAATTGTAAAGGTTGGTCTTGATAGGGTAGTGTTGGTTGTGATTGGGTTATCTAGACACCTGGTTGTCAATGAAATCACAGTGCATCAAATCAGGGTAACTAGGTATGGTCATAGGGCTATGGTACATGCCAGGCTAATGTAGTGCAATATAACTAACTGGAGGAGGATCCATGGCTATCTACAATGAGAGGATCGATCATTGTAGAACCTACTATTTCATCAACTCTTTTCAATATATGTGAATCACATTGCCTTATATCTACACTGGGGTAAAAAAATTTGGCTGGTTTTTTTCATTATGATGGATATTCATGTGGGAAACTCCATTGGGAGTCATAACAAGTGATGTGAACCAGTTTATGGAGTGCTCCCATGAGATTGAATAATTTATCTTCATTGGGGATATGAATGTACTTGAAATGATATGGTTTGATTTCATTCATGGAATTGAATGCCTTAAAGATTATTGAGTGTATATTGACTTATATCGGTGGAGGGTGACATTCACATAACCATAGTGTTCATTGTTTATTCATTCAGGATAATGGGATGTCAATGTGAACAAAGATGGACTCAAGAATCATGGGATTGTTTGGATGGAAGCCCAAATTGATAGTTTGTTTCTCGATGATCATCGATTGAGTTAGGCTGGCTTCCCTCTAGTAGATGAGCACTTTCGGGACATCATTCAAGATGAAATTTTAGGGTTACCTCTAGAGATATATGTTGAGTTGTCCACAGAGCTAGTGCTAGGAGCAATAGAGATATCCATTCCTCTAGACATGATGTCTATGGAAGAGTTGATTCAACAAAAGATGTTTCCTGATGATTTGGAGGTGAATTGGTTTAGATGACCGATGACCAATCTTTGGGCTTCCCTATAATTTTTTTAAAGGATGATTGAACTCTTGGGATATATGTGGATTGATAAAAACTAATCCACCTGACAGTTAAAAACTAATATCTTTTTCCATGGATTGAAGATCTATTTTATTTTCTTCGAGGAGATCGAGTGTTTTCGAAGATTGAATTTGTTCAGAATATCACCAGCTATGTGTTCGACCTATAGACATACATCGTACATCCTTTAGTAGCTGGTATGGGTAATATGAGTATCTAGTTATGTCTTATGGTCTCATTAAGGTGCCAGCAGTTTTAATGGTTCTGATGAACCAAGTGTTGCATCCATAGTTGAATTATTTTATGGTGGTTTTCAAAGATGAAATTTTGTTGTATTCTCACAATCTTCTTGACCATTGATACCATATTGAAATTTGTATAATACACTAAAAGAGCATTAGTTATATGCTATTCTCGTAATGCTCTATCCCTAGATGGATCCGAATCACTTCATGGGTCACATCATCTAATAAAATAGAGTTATAACGGACATAGGGGAGGTGAGATAAGAAGTTTCCTAGGAATATCCTAAGAACATTTTTTACCTTTAGAGTTTAATATGACTACATGTATAAAAATGGTGTTTTAGACAAGTCTTATAATGCTCAGTAGTGCTACAGGTACACTAGTTATTCATTCAAGAATAGAGATCAAAGTATTTGATTCGGGTTCTAATGATTCATTCATATCATGAATGTTTCGTAGAACTATTCAAACACCACCTCAAAATTTGTAGGAATAGTTATCTTTGAGAATAGACATTCGATAATTCATTCCATCCATTGTTTTTAATTCCTCCATAGTTTAGTCTTGTTGATTGATCCTCTCAGATAATCTTTTCATACTTCCTTTAGTGGAGTTATATGTTATCTTTTGCATGGATTGGCTATCATTATACAAGTCCAACATAGAATGATGGGAAATGTGTATCACTCTTCACATATTGATGTATCCAATGATTCATTAAAATTAAATGTGGTAGATGAATAACCATTTGAATCACTATCTCATGTGTGGATATTAATTCCTTATGATAAATAATTTATAGATCAAATGATTGAGAGAAAGGAGAGAATCTGGATTGATGTAATGCCCACCGTGAAGGATTACACTACTGTATTCCATCAAGAGTTTTCAAGCCTCCCTCAGGACTGAGAGGTTTATTTTTAAATTTAATTTATTCTTGCATAGCTCTAGATATAAAAAATAGCTTACATAGTGGACAAAATAGAAGTGGAAGAGTTAAAGAAGTAGTTACAAGTGAATCTTGAGAAGGGTTTTATATTGCAGAGTGCTTCACCGTGGGTATCACCAGTCCTATTCATAAAAAAGAATGATCAATCATTGTGCCTCAGCATTGATTATGGTGAGCTCAATAAAATCATGATAAAAAACATGTACCTCCAGCTACATATAGATGTCTTGTTCTATCAACATTTTGGGGATAGTTGTTTCTATAAGGTAGAACTTCATTCGGTTTATCAGAAATTAAAAGTGAGGATGGGAGATATTCCAAAGACTACATTTCAAACTAGGTATGGAAACTATGATTCAATATTAATTCCTTTATAACTCGCTAATTATTTAGAAATTTTCATGGATTTAATGAATATATACTTTAGAGTCTACCTCAAAAAATTTTAGTTAGAATTTATTGATGAAATTATTATATACTCCTTGAATAATGAGGAACATGAAGAGCATTTTAATATTGTGTTTATGGATTTATGAAGGTTGTGGCTATATGAAAATTATAGTAAATGAGAGTTCATGATGGAGGATGTGTCATTCTTAGGGAATGTTATGACCAAAAAACGCATATCTGTGGACCCTTAAATGAAAATAGAAATAAAAGTGTGTCCAAGGCCATCATCTGTAATAAAAATACATAGATTTATGTTTCTAGATGGTTAATATCGATGAATTGTGAAGAACATATCTTGATTGTAAAAACCAATGATGAAGAAGACACATACGGGAGAAAATTTTGTCTATACTCAAGAATGTGATGACAATTTTATGGATTTGAAAACCAAGGTAATCACTCTGCTAGTACTCACTCTCCCAATACGTGTAAAACCCATTGTGGTGTGCAATGATTCTTTAATGAAGGGATTCTTATTTTTTCTAATGAAAAAAGATAATGTGATAGCCTATGAATCAAGGCTTCTAAAAATACATGAGAAAAACTATCTTATGAATGATATGGAGTTGGCGGTAGTGATCTTCCTGTTTAAAATCTAGAAGCATTATCTCTATGTGGACAAGTATGAGATATATACTAATCATAAGGGTCTCAAAAATATATTCACATAGAAAAAGCATAATATGCACCATAAAATATGGATATATCTCATCATGTATTATGACTGATCAATCCACTACCATTATGTTAATGAAAATAAGTTGGCATTTTCTCTATGTATAAAGGATCATACATCTCTAGAAATGATTATAATTGAAAAGGACATGATCTTATTAAATTTTTAGATGATGGGCATGGGAATTAGTAAGGAAGGAACAACATAAATCCATTCTCAAATTATTGTTCAACCAACATTCATGGTGAATATAAATGATTCACAATGAAAATATGTGGAAATTATGAAAAGGGTGGATGCTATTAGAAAAGGAAAATCCTCAGTATTAAATTTTGATGAGGATGGAGATGTATGAATTTGGTCGTGATGATATGTACCTTAAGATCAAGAGATAAAGTAGGATCTTTTGAATGACACACATAGCTTTACTATCCCAATTCACTCAGGGATCCCCGAGATGTGATAAAATCTCTATAAAAACTTTTGGTGGGATAATAAGAATAGGTAGAATTCTGAATATATATCAAAGAGCCTAGTATTTCAAAAATTGAAGGATAATGGTAAAATATATAAGGGGATGATGCAACCACTACACATATCTTTATGGATGTGGGAGAACATCAATATGGATATTGTCAATGGACATAAATTGACATCCATAGGAAACATTTCTATAAGGGTCATTATTGATCGTCTTACGAAGACATCTCACATTAACACAATTAAAGAGGGCTTATCATTGGATCACTAGAATATATGGAAATAAATGATGTGTAAAGGATTCATGGAGTACCACTATCTATTGTATCTTGTCGTGAAAATATGAAATTCATAGTTATGATCAGTAAGATGTTTGGGTTATGACAACAGAAACATAATTTTTTGTGAATATTAACAAACCCTTATATATAGTAATGTTACGATTATTAATAGTGATGTACACTAATGAATTTTCATCTTACGTATGATATCAAATAAATAAGATTCAAGGAAAAGTATGATGTACCTATGTTTTGGAATATTTTAATAAATGTTTTGAAAATGAATTTTTAAAATAAATTATTATTTTAATTAAATAATAAATTAATCATATATAAAAAATTATTCCCTTACAATTGTGTCCTTTTTTATATTCTACACATTGAAAAATGGTTATAGTGATTTTTTAGTAATTTTTTGAAATATATCATTTTTTGGTAAATAGTAAAAATACAGTTTCTCAAATACTTATACACAATAAATTGCATCATTAATGATGCAATGATGACATAAAATTTATAGAACATTATATTCACTCTTAATCTATTGAATTTCATAAATGGATCATGAAAAATAAATTTACTAAATTTTAAATCCTAAAAATGAATTTCCAAAACCTAATTTTAATTTGTGATTTCATAAAATAACATTTTCTCTATATTTTATCATTCCTTTTAATATATTAAAGAATACAAATTATATAGATGATTTTCAGTATAAAACGAATAATATTATATTAATATTTTTTTTAAAACTACTATTAAACATCTAACATATGATATATTATTTAATTTAATATTTTATTTTAAAAACAACCACTTCTCATGTATAAATAACCCCTCTCCCTTCCCTTGGAAAACCTATCCTCTCATCCCTTACCAAGACTAATCATTTAAAAATTTATCCTTCTAAAGACTCTTATAATACTTATGGACATCATAGAGCCAACCAAATCCAATCATGAATGGATTTATAGTTTCGTGAAAGAGAAGCTCCACTAAGGATAGAGTATGACTTGATTAAATCATCTCTCATTTCATCCATTTTTTTATTTTTCCAAATCCATTTTAAAATCATATTAAAAAAATTTAATATATAGTATTTTATCATTATATTAATAATGTTTTCCATTTTTAATTTTCAAATTAATTAAAAATATAAATTCCAGACTTCCAATTTCTGCACTGTCGACAATGTCGACTTAATGGTTGGTTAACCTCCAATGAAGAAGTTTACAAGATATTATTATAAACACCATAATGAATGGACAATATAAATTATATATAATATATTAATATCAAATTATACTTATTCTATTTTTCTAAAACTAATTATACAAATTTATAAATTACTTTTAAATAAATGTGAAATCATCCCACGATGGGAAATGTTTAATTAAAATATGATATCAAAAATCTTAAATTTCATCAATGATAATTATGAAATAAAATAAAATGAATATAATTGATAAATATTTTTATAAAATGACTATAATTAACTAATTTATAATTTTTCTAAATTAGCTAAATTTATTATTTTAGAGGCGTAGAAGGTAAAAAATGAATCTGAAATTATGGTACGAGATCCTCTCTATTTCACTTTTATTCATGATTGTCCTCTATGTAATTCCATTTTAAATGTAATTCATAGAGATGGGGTATTATTACACAACACCACAATACAACACAAATGATATATAAGTGATGATAAACCTTGTTCTCTTTTATTAATCACTCTTATGTACATCTGATACTATATAGGTGATCTGTATAGAATTCTACACGAATCGGCCTTATTCCTTCGGGTTTCTCTATAATTACATTTAATCCAATGTAGTAGTCTTTTAATATTATGTAAAACTTCTAAATTATGTTTATATGCTCAAATATCATGTTTAAATATCCATCAAAATTCTCTGTTTGGGATATACATGTTTTAATGTGAATTCCTACATGATACTTACCATCAAGAAAACTCATTTTTTATGATATAACATATTTTTACACATTTCCAAGTGCTCCATATCAATTATTTTAATCATCCACTATCTTTATAAAATCATAAATTTTTATTATGAAAACAATTCTAGGTTCACTTATGGTTTTATATAAAATATTGATACCTTTAATATTTTGAATGCTCTATAGTATTTTCTATAAAACTGCACAAAAATGATTTAAATGCTAAAATTTATCAAATAAATTTATTAGAATATGTATCTTCTATTTGATGTCATATATAATGATATATGCCAATATTTTCTTTTGAACATCCACGTATGTTATAATTCCATTCATTCATGGAAATTGTTATGATACACCCATTTGTTATGCTTTATGTAATGATTGTGGGACCCAATCATTTTCATGGGTAACTATTATATTTATATGTAATTGATTATGTATGATTCCTTATGATGAATGCATATTCATAAACATGTTAATATCGGTGTTCCTAGATAGAACTAAAATTCATTGTGTAATGTTTAGTTTCTTAATCCATTATGTGTGACAGTCATGGTAGTTAGCATTGGCTGGGGTTACTATATGGAACAGTCATGGTGGTTAGCCATTAATTATGTTACTAAGAGATAAATGATTGTTAGAATCTCAATATTAAAACTAACCAATTATGTGTTTTATTTTAGTCCCATGTTTTTAGTTTTCTATCCCTAGTCATCAAAGACAGTCGACTTCATGATCCTTTGATTGTACTCTGATGTAAAATTATGATTAAAATCATGTAATGTTATATTTATGATGATAGGGTCACTATAGATGGTATAAGAGGAAGATCTAGTTATTTGGGGAGATTATTAATAGATAACCTTAGTGAGAAAATTATTTATGAGACAAAGTTTATGAAAATAACCCTAAGTTTTGGTAAGTATAGAATAAGTGATTTATCCAGAAATTGCATCCCTGTCTGGATACTAGAATATTGAGATGGCTCTGGTATGTATGTACCTCAGAGTGAATACTTTGAAAAAGAGTTTCGGGCTTCACCCAGGGTATCCTAGTACAAAACAATTAGACTTTTTTTCACTCATGGTTAGACACTCATAAGGGATACGCTATGGTAAATTCATGATCATAGTACAAACCAATATTAAGTGAATAAAAAACTCTCATAGGAATATATGTTATGAAAATAGATAAAATATAAAATAGATTTAATCTTATGGATCCATTACAATTTTATCCATTTATGTTCAAAATATTCCTTTTAGTGTTAAATAAATATGTATTCAAGAACTCTAATTTTATGTTATTTTTTCTATGTTAATGTTAGGAAAAATATGAACATGTTCCAAAAAAATGAGATAGGAAATATAATGATTTCCCTAATGATATTCCTAATATAATAGGAAAAGTTTCTCAAAACATCATGATAATACATGTTCAAAAGGATCAAGTTATAAATAATAACATTAATCACGTGGAATTCCCTACTCTTCCAAAAAAAAGAGGATGTTCCCATTGAATAATTAATGCATAAAAAGACATCCATTTTTAGCAGATCTTCAGATCCCCTCCACATGGTACAATGTATTAACATGATTAACAATATATTCTTTTTCCTCCAGTCCTTTAAAGATGTGACAGTTGTTCTGGTAGTCTATCGTTTTGATGGAGATGTTGATCAGTGGTGGACACTGATCAGTAATACAATGACCAGTTAAAAAATTGAATCCATGGATTTAAAGGAATTATCAGGGAAGTATTTTTATTAAATATTTAACATGAATCCTCTATCAAAAAATGGAAAGAGAGGAACTCAGTATCACGTAGAAGCATGTTGATTCCATCGGTTCATATGCAAAAAACATTACAAGGCTTTCAAGGTACACCATTGGATTTTTCATGAACATAGAATACAAGGTGTATTTCTTCTTTAGTGGACTAATTCCTAGTCTACAAAAAGTGTTTATGATTCAATACATTGATAATTACGAGTAGATTTACCATTCTTCCCTAGAGGATGATATAGGTATCGCAGACTCTCACTGGTCTCGTGGGCACTATGGTAATAGATAGAAAATGGAGAACCACGTGGGTGGTTCAACAAACAAATCCCACGATGCAAGGAAGCTTGAATATCCCATTGGAAAAAATTTGTCAGAAGAATAATCCTATGAACTACTTTAAGGGAACCAATGATTAGTTCAAATGTGGAAGGATGGGTCACTTGGCCATGAACAACCCAAGGGATATTAAAAATATTTCTAATGTGGAAGAAAAAATGAAGGTTCATATCAATGATTAGCTAGTTGTGCTGTGTTACAACTCTATGGATCATGGTAATTCATAATACAATTTCCATATGCTAGGGGTTTTTGGAAGAAAAAAAATAACCTCCAAGGTAACAAAAAATGGATTATGCAATCACTACTACAAAGGTGGAGCTGGACAATGATGTGGTGACAAGTATGCTTATTACTAATTCAAGAATACTGAATATACTATTTGATTATGTTTCTACACATTCTATCATATGTTTAATGTTTAGTTTATCTTTTCAAAAACCATCTCAAAATATGGAGGAAATGTTAACTATGATAAACGTTAATGGGAATATTATTGAGTCCATGGTGTATAACTCACCCCCAGTTAATTATTGTGAACTGAACCTCCCTAAAAATATTTTCATACATCTTTAGTGCAGTTCTATTTTATATTTGGAATGGATTTTCAATATCTATTCCAATCCAACATCAACATCCATGAATGTTTTTTCACTATTTACATCCTGAGGCATCCACCAATTGTTTAAAAATGTAAGGAGAAACATGAATTTCCATTTGAATCATTATATCATATGTGGATATTAATTCTTTTTTAGAATGAATTTCTATATCATATGATTCATGAAAAAGAGAGAATAATTCATAAAGACATGCCCATCATGAGGGATTACACTGTTGTATTCAATGAAGAGTTTTCTGGTCTCCATCCTAATCGAGAATATGTGTTCAAAATTTATGTTATTACTGGATTTCTACCTATATAAAAAAGCATTTTTGAATAGACACCCTAGATCTAGAATTGATAAAGAAGAAGTTACAAGAGAATCAGGAGAATTGTTTTATATTCTCGAGTGCTTCACTATGGGGAGAGATAGACCTATTTATCATGAAAAATGATCTATCCATGCACCTCTACATTGATAATCATGATCATAATAAAATCACGATAATGGAAAAGTATAACCTACCACATATAGATGAATTATTTGATCAACAATGTGGGGATATTTATTTATATAAAGTAGTCCTTTGGTTTGGTTATCAGCATTTAACGGAGAGGAATGAAGATATTCCCAATTCTACCTTTAGAAAAAGGAATGGACACTATTTGTTCATAGTGATACCCATCCGAATCACTAATGATCTAGAAATTATCATGTATTCAATTAATAGAGTCTTTTAAGACTAACTTTGAAAATTTTAGTTAGTGTTTATTGTTGATAATCTGATGTACTCCATGAGCAATGAGGAACACGAGGCACATTTGGGTACTGTGTAAAATACATTATAAAGGCTAATGATGTATAAAATATATAGTAACTGTGAGTTATAGAAGGAAAAAGTATCATTATTGGGGAATGTTATCACTACAAAAATGATATATGTGGACCCATATAAGATAATATCAAATGAATAGTGGGCCATGAAAGCATCTGCAACATAGATCTACATCATCCGAGGTCTATCTAGGTATTATCTATTAATTTTGAAGAACATCTCATGATTGTCGAACCAAATGAACATGCTTACCCAAAAGGGAGAAAAGATTGTCTAGACTCAGAAATGTGATTATTATTTTAAGCTGTTGAAAAAGAGGCTAATCATTGCACCATCACTCACACTCCACATAGTTGGAGAATTATTTTTGGTGTACATTGATGATTCAAAGAATAGTAAGGATATGTGCTAATGGAAAATGTAATGTTATAGCCTATGCCTCAATGAAGCTGAAAATACATGAGAAAAACTATCCTATGCATGATTTGGAGTTAGCGACAGTGATCTGTGCATTAAAAATCTGTAGGGAATTTCATTATGTGGATAATTATGGTATATATACTAAAAAATAGTCTCAAATATATATTGACCTAGAAAGTATTAAATTTGAACCAATAGTGATGGATCGAGCTCATCAAGGATTATGACTACTTAATCAACTACCATCCTATTAAGGAAAATAATGTGGCTGATGCTCTATGTATAAAGGATCCCACATCTCTATAAAAGATGATAATTGAAAATGATCTGATATTATTAGATTTGTAGAGGATGGACATGGGAATTATTAGGATTAGAACATCATCAATACTTTCCCAATTGACTTATAAACCATCTCTTTGGGAGAAAATAAAAGATTCCCAGAAAAATGATGTGGTAATTATGGAATAGGTGGAAGCTATTGGAAATGGGAAGTCCTTAGAGTTTAATATTGATGAGGAAGGAGTGGTATTATTTGGGTCACAATTATGTGTACAGTCTGATATAGAGATAAAGATGGATCTTTCGAACAAAACACATAGATCGACCACATCTATTCTCCTTGGGAGCACAATGATGTATCGAGATGTCCATGAAAATTCTCAGAGGGACAATATGAAAAGGGAGATAGCTGAATAAACATCAATGTAACTAGTATGTCAGAATGTGAAGACTTAGAGGAAATATTATATTGGGATGATGAAAAAACAACCCAAAACAACATGGAAGTGTGAGAACATCACCATGTACTTTTCCACTAGACTTCAAAAATGATCTATAGGAAATAATTACATATTGGTAAATGTGGACCATCTTACAAAGACAACTCACTTATTCAAAATTCTAGAGGACATATCATTAGATAACATTCCACAGATTCACCTCAATAAAGTGGTTGGGATTCAAGGAGTACCACTATCTATTGTATCTGATCGTGATCCAAGATAATCCTCGATGTTCTACAAAAGTCACAAACAAGCTCTAAACACTGAACTGAACATTAGTATTGCCTAACATCCTCAAACATATGGAAAATCTAAGTGAACTATTCAGACACTGAAATACTTATTGAGAGCATGTTCTATGGAATTCAATGGACAATGGAACCAACATCTTCCACTTGCAGAATTCTTCTACAATAAAAGATTCCACTTCATCATCTGAATGGAACCATATGTAGCCCTTTATGGGAAAATCGGTACAACAACGGCGTGTTGGGATGAAGTCTCTGAACATATACTGCTAGGACAAGAGATGGTCGATGAAAAGGTGGTGAAAGTGAAAACCAATCAGCAACATATCAAGGTAGAACGAAGTCCACATAAGATATTTGAATATAACCAATGATGAGTCCATGTGTTCAAAGATGGATACATGGTATTTCTATCCATATCTCTATGTATAAAGGTATTGTGGTTGGTCAATAATGGAATGTTATGTCCCAGGTACATTTGTCCCATAGATATTCTTAATCATGCCATGGTTGTGCCCTATCTACTAGCATTTCCACCTACCATGGCCAAAGTACACGATCTCTTTCTTGTGTCCCTCTTAAATAAGTACATAACATACCATTCACATGAACTCTATTCATAGGTGGTACAGTTGATGTATGTTATTTTATAATAGAAGTATCCAATGACTATAATTGATCATTGAGATATTGTTCTACGTAACAAGACTACTAACATGGTCATGTTACTATGGAAGAACCATTAAAACGAAGAGGTAACATGGAAACTAGATGATGCAATCAAGGAAAAGTACCAGTACATGTTTATGGCCTAGAAGGTAAAAGGAAATTTCGAGGGAAAAATTTCCTAAGGGGGAACCATATAATGACCCAATTTTTTTCTATGGATATAATTTACTTATAAATATATCATATAATCAATTGAAATTACAAAAAAAATGTCTACTAAGTACTATGTAACTATTAAACATAATATAAACACTTCTATGTATGGAATTTGGAAAAATCACGCCTTCACGGTTGCGATCAGTAAGAAGTTTGGAGTCCGATAAGACAAACATAATCCTTAGTGAATAGTAACATACCATTTTAAATAGTAATTATAACCATATTAATAGTGATATACCCTAATGAATTTTATTATTACATATTATTATATATAAATATTATTCTAGTGAATGTATGAGGTACCTATATTTTGTAATAAGTAATGAAATGTTTTAAAATTGTTTGTAAGAGTAAATTAGAATTTTTAAAAATTATTCAATTAATATTATTTGGAAAATTATTTTTGGAAAAATCATTTCATTTTTAATCATACACATTGAAAAAATGATATGGTTCTTTTTTGGAAATTTTCTGAAATACTTCATTTTTTGGGTGAATAGTAAAAATACAGTTTTTCACAAAACTGGTATATCATAAATTGCATCAATAATGATGTAATGATGACATAAAATTTATAGACCAATAGATTCTTCAATTTTCTATTTAATTTCATAAATAGATGCGCAAAATACAATAAAATCAATATCCAATCCTAAAATAGACTTTCCAAAACCTCCGGACTAGTAGTGATTTCCTAACATATAATTTTTTATTTCTTATCACTTTCCTATTAATAAATTAATGAATTTGAATTATAAAGATTATATAATGTCTAATAAGAAATATATTATATTAATATATGGTTTATGTTGTAAAAAATTCTTATTACAAGTCCAATATTTGATATATTATTTTATTTAATATTTTAATCTAAAAACACGCCCCTCCTCAAATATAAAATAACACCTCTACCTCCCCTTTGAAAACAATTCCTATTATCCATTACTAAGCATAATATCCACCCTAATTCTCCCTCTCAATCCTATTAGAATACATGGGATGTTTTGGATCTCTCTAACTCCATTCCCAAAGGGAGTAACATTTTTTACAAGAGATGCCCCACAGTGCCGAGAGTAAGACTCAATTAAATATTCTCTCTTTTCTTCTATTTTTTTTATTTTACCCATTCTCGTTGAAAAATATGATGAAAAAAAATTTATATAGTAAGTTAAAATTATATTAATGTTTTTAATCTTCTTTAAATTTCATATTATTGAAAAATATAAATGTCATATTTCCCTTTCACGCACTATTGACAAGGTCCCATTAAAACATAGTTAACCGTCTATGTAGACGTTTCCATATTAACAACTATACAAAAATTTATGTGGGGAAAATATAAATAATATAAAATCTATTAATATCAAATTACATGAATTCTATTCTTCTGAAACTAATTATATTAATTTTTAAATTACATTTAATAAAAATTGAAATCGTCGCAAGATAGGAAATTTTAATGTAAAATTTGACATCAAAGCAATTGAAACTCATCAAGAAAAACTATGAAACAAAATACAATTAATATAATTGATAAATGCATGTAAAAAATTTCTATAATTTACTTTAATATTATTGTTTTAATAAAAATAAGTAGATTATTCATGAGGTGCTGAATAGACGAAATTAAGCAGATATTTATGTAAGGGATACTGTCCATTTCACATTTATTCAAGGTTGTCCCAGATGTTATAACATTTTATGGGAAATTAATAGTAATTTTGGCTGATTAATCACCACCCCATACATTCTCTAATTATCTATATGTGATGAGAAATGGTGATCTCTGTCATTAAACACTATTAAGTACACCTGATACCATACCAGTGATCCGTAAGGAAATTTACTTGAACATCCTTTATTCATTTGGGTCACTATATCATTCATTTTACCCAAAAGAATTTTTCTTTTATTTTTATGTATGAATTATATGTTCTTTTTATACGCTACAAAATCATTATTCAAGATCCTTATATCTTTATCATTAAGGGATATACGTGCTTTTAAGTGAATCCCTCCTCGATACATCCCAATAAGCAAACTAATTTTAACGAAACTTCCCAAATTCTTGCCCAATTTAATTTTCACTCTATCCAATTTTCTAGAAAAAATTGCCATTATAAAATAAGTAATTTTATCATGAAATACATCATGGATCACTTCTTGTTTTATATATAAGACTGTTCCCCTTCCTATTTTCAAAGCACTATTGTATTTTCCAAAAAAACATAAAAAATATTTGAAATGATAAAATTTCTCAAATACATTTCATTTATGTTGTCACATAATTTTTACATAAAATACCTTCATATAAGTATATTTTGTGATATAAACATCCATCTATGTTCTAATTCTTTTCATTCATGTACACTTTTATAATACGCCCAATGGTTATTCTTTATGTAATGATTATGGTACGGAATCCTTTCCATCGGTATCCTTTATGTTTATATATAATTGAATATATCTTATTCACTATGTGGAAATTATATTCATGAACATTTTACGATGGGTTCACCTAGATAGCGCTCTAATTAATTGAGTAATGTTGAGTCTAATGAGATGTTATGGGTAAAGATATTGTCAGATAACTTTTGCTTGTACTACTTTGTGAAACTGTCTTGGCAGTTATCCTTGGCCTATGGTACTATGGGAAACAGTCATCGAGGTTATACTAGATTTATAATGACAAAGTTTTTTAGGTTTCTTCCACAATTATATCTCTCCGTGTTTTTATGATCCCACGTTTAAATGTTATGATTTCTATTGTTCCATGATTTTGTTATCATTATGTCATGTTTACAAACCCATGTTATGATTCATTTATTTTTTTGTATACACAATTACTATGCTCTATAGGTCATCCATTTTTTCATGTTATCCCTAGGTTATTTTATACAGATGTAAGGGCTCTAAGGTTGTTAGAATCTCATTATGAAGATTAAAAAAGGATGTGATTTATTTTAGTCCCATAATTTTAGTTTTATATACATAGAATTTCCATAAAATAGAAATTACAATCCTTGGTTTGTACTATGTTGTATAATAATGTATAAAATAATTTATTGATATATGATAGTGGTTAGGGTCAATACAAATCACCAAAGGATCCTCATGTGGTCACGGTCGGGTATCTGGTTTTATTGCACTTTTTCACTGAGGATCAAGCTCAAGTGGATGAAAAGATAGGGTAATCATTGACCGAGATATGTTGGTCCATTCAAGATTATAGAGAGAGTATGGTCTTTTACCTATAATTTACAGTTACAACAGAGGTATCAAGTCATGCACACTCTTCCTCATATCCATATTGGGTCATTATCACTTAGACCCCTCTCACATTTTTCAGACTGGGGAGGATAAGCTACAGGTTTATGAATCCATTGAGGTGATTCAAATTTTTATCAATGATATGATATCAAAGGTTCTATATGAGTGGTCATTTACTATAGTATGTGTTCAATGGAAGCATGACCATTTAAATTATGATATAAGTGAGAATGATTCAGACAAACATTCTTAGTGGCCAGAGTTGTTAATATATAAATCTTGAGCATAGTTCACTGTGTAATTTGGGGAAAATTTTCTATAAGGGATGGATTATTATAAGATCTCTATTTTTTCATGAGGTGCTAATCTTTTCTTTTTTAGGCTACGTGTATCCAGTTTTATTTTTGGATTAGTCCCTAATATGGTCCATGGTATAGTTGAGATGTTTTTGATAAAAATAAAGAAATATAGGATGCATGTTGGTTGTTGGCTAGCTACACATTGTTTTGTAGAAGAACACCCTGTGGACTCCCATTTCACAATGTGTAGTGGAGGTTCACAATGTGTATGGGTTTTTCATCATAATAACAAAATCATGATGTACACATCGTGTAATTGTGGAATAAATCATGTACTAATAGTTCAATATGTGTAGATGATATTCACAAATTTTATGTGCTAGTCATCAGAAATGGAAAATCTGGAAGTACAAGTCATTTTCTAGAGATACAGTTCCTGTACCTGGCTGATATTTTATTATAAAAGGGGAAGTGTCTTCATTATATTCTATGAACAATATTTTCTTCTTCTTTTTGAAACCTAAAAAACTATCTAATATGGTTATTCACATCTATAATCTACCAGGACTAGGATTCAAGCATGTTTAGTCTCCTTGGAACCACATCAGTGAGTAATCAATTTTGTAGCCATTCATGATTCTTCAGAAAAATGAATATGCAATTTGGATTTATGTTCATATTCCATAGATTCTCATCCTTTTTATGTTTGTTATATTTCATCCAATAAATGATTAATATGTAATTGATATTGTATGATATTTTTACTACCAAGATGAGGTAGGTGTTCAATACATACTATTTTCTTTTTAGGTGCTTTTGTGGAATTCAACCTTTTTATTGTTTATTGGAAATTCTAGGGAGCCATCCTTTTTTAGTGAGTGGATTTTTGTATATATATACAGATATAGTGAGGATGCCCGTTGGTTCTGCTTAGGTTCATTGGCACATGTTGCTCAATTCGAGGTCACCTAATGGGTGCGCCATTATGAAATTCCCTATTTATACCTATCTAAAATACCCAAGGGGTTTGTGCATATTACTGCACAGATAGATGAATCCCATTAATGACATAACAAGTTGAACATTATGATTAAGAGATGTGATAAATATTTCATTTTTTATATTAAGATGCCATACCTAATTTGATAGTCTAGCATAAAAATGAATATATGGTTAACTGTACTTATATATTTTGATTAATGGAATGTTAAATGGTTTATATGAGAGGGTATGACCTTATTGTATATAAATTATAAATGGTTAGAATGAGTGGTAATACATATATCAGGTTATTTTTATGTGAGTGGGTTTAAAAACTTGGAATGAATGATATAATTGATTAGTTTGATTAAAGGTTATGATAGATGGCATGAACTTCTATCCAATGATCAAGAACGAAGCTGTGGATGCCTTGTATTGACTCTGCAACATGGTTCCTGATTCAGTGATATTCCTTCATCCTTTCTACAACATGAATTCATCATTCATGGACTCCTATAGGAAATGTTAGTAGACAAAATCCTTGGACACAATCTAGTAACTCAACCGCGATTCCACTGGGAAGCCCATGTGTCTCAATGTGGATTCCTTCGAAAAGCTCCTGGGATCCATCCAATCACGGTCTTAAATAATTAAATGGACACCCAGGTAAATGAATCCTTTGATCTGGTCCTTGAGGTCTAATATTAAATATATTTCATGGCCATGGGATTCTATATTTCTATATACAGCATGGTCGTGAGAGTTTCATGGGTTCTTGGAATAAGATGCCTATTTATTTCTTGGTATTGATGGATGTACTACATTATATTGGGAATTGTTTACCTTGTTATAATATCTTTGTTACGATATTTCTATTTTGAAGGTACCCTTTATAGGTTGATCAGGGTTACTTATGATAGTAGAATTATTCCATGGGCATACACAATTTTTTATTATTTTCATTACACTTGCTAGAACATTGTATATTTCTATTAGAACTCTGTAGGCCAGGGTGGTTGCCTAATGGGATATTTATCTTAAACCCTCTTTGTGCATCCTTGGGGACAAAAATATATTATATGGTTGAAGGAGATTAATTGAGAAAATTGCTCAGGTATAGGTTATTGACTGTGGATTTGGAGTCGGGACGATATGACCATCCTAAGGCATGATACTATATATACACTTTTTCTCCTTTTATTTTATTATTCTAATAGTACTATATAGTATTTATATGTACTATTCTGGTTTTATTCTAGATACATTTATCATCATCATCATTTTGTACCCCAGACAGTTCTGCTTGTTTATTTGTATTCTGGTTTTATATTACATTCAGCTGACTACTATTTATTTCTCTTCCACTAATTGTAGTATGTTTATATTATGGTGACATTCTCTGGTTTGTAGGGAATAGTATTTCCACTAACTCACATAGGCCCCCACTACTTGTCAGTTACCTCTGGAATATGGGGAGATACCTTGGAGGCCATGTGGACAACTAGGATTGATGAACCGTTGGGTGGCATATTAGTGTGGGATGTTACAGTGACATAGATGGATTTATATGTTGGTCAAAAAAAATTGAAAAATAATGTATTTTTTATGTGTTCCCCTATTATAATGGTGACTGGTTTATCTGATAAGGGTTCCATGCTTTATAAACTATGCATCAACTATGTATACCCTCACTATTTGAGTTTTCACTATTTGGAGGGGCTAACTACATGGTTTTGAAAAACTCTACCCCCCTTTATGTGGCTCACATTAGAGTACACAACATTCAGTTTAAAACATAATGGTTAACCCTAACCATGTGATAACCATTCATAACTATTAGGGATTTAAAAATTTTCAATTTTTACCAAAATGACCCCAAAATTAGACCTAGCCTAAGAGTGATCAAAACAATGGGTAAATAATACATAAGATAAGGTACCAAGATGCAACAAGTGTAATAATTATTTTTTGAATGATTATTGGAATCCACATCATCTTCTACATTATTCCACGACATATTTTTTGGGGAAATATATTTCTAACTATATTTATTAGTAGAGTGGGTGATAAGATTCCCTAATTAATGATTCTTTCTTTCCACATTTCCATCATCTACATGCTTCTATAAAAGTAAGACATTAGAGATTTAGTTATCCAAAGGGAATTGTTATGGGCAGACAACCAGGACTGTAATGGATGATCATGATATGATTCCCTTCGTGAAAATGGTAATGTGTGTATCCTCCCCATTGTTTCCATCTTATATATTGAATCCATAGAATTTCTTAAATTTATATTGAAAACAAGAAGGTCCATGATCTTGAATATTATAGTAGAACAAGTTTTTGTAAATATTTCTCCTATTTTGTATAATTTTTTTACACAATTAACAAAAGGGAGACAACTTGGACTGTGTAATGGATATTTTAATTTGAAACTAATCAGCCCAAAAAAATCACAATTTCTGGTTTATATATGTTTGTATATAAATGGGTATATCATTTTTTCGACATAAATATGTATTTTTTACATTAAGATATAAGTTTTCGGATTGTTTTTTACATATATTTATAAATAATTATTATTATTATATATATGTGAATTTATATGTAATGATATATATTTAACTATATGTATGAATATTTATAAAAAATTGTATTTATATATGTATATTAATTATAATTATTAGATTATGTATATATTTATATATATATTTAAAATAATTATATTTTATTATAAATATAGATATAGATATATATGTATATTTATTTAAAAATTTTATAAATTTAAGAAGAATTGTTTATAATTATTTGATATTTATTTGTATTTATCTATATATATAGATATTTATGAACATATTTATGTGATTATATGACACCATAGTGTGGATCACTATATAATAAAAAGACTTAGAGTATTTTAGGACATTTGAAAAAACATTGATTACGTTATAGTTTGTAGAGAAGGAGTGACGCTCCAGTTTTTTATTGTTGGGAGACTATACATCTATATTAGAGTGTAAAACAGAAAATATATTTCCAAAACAATTAAATTGACATATTCATAGATCATAATTCATATAAAAACCTACATCAATATCATATCTATAAGATATGAACTTGGGAGTTAATATAATCAAGAAGACTCGTGTTTATAACATTATAAATAGATTGATCATACTTTAAAATAAATTAAATAATAAAATGGAAATGAATCCCTAATTATATCCATGCACTTCATATCATTCCAGTCTAAAATCCATTCAAGATATCAAAAATAATTACTGAAGTATGATCCTTTTACCATCCTAAACATGACAACAATAATGTCTAATTATGAACCTATGTTCCAAGGCGACCATAATGTGTATGTATTTTTCCCACATAAACTTGCAGTACTAAACATTTGTGCCATATGAAATCATGCAATCCTTTCCATAAGAAAGTGTCTATTAATAAGCATTAAGGGTCTCAATCCAATAGTGGATACATTATATCCTAACTACCATATAGTCATATAAATAGAAAATAAAATAACTATATATAAAATCAAAATAGATACCTGTAGAAAATAAAATATGTATTATATTTTCTAATAACAAAATTATATAAATAAATTTCAGAAATACTATATTATTTTTGAATCATATTGTAAAATATAATAATAGTGGTATCACTAGTCTTATATTCGTGTTCATCATCCACCAATTTGTGCCAAGACTCAATGATCTATCACACCCCCTTGACTATTCTATGTTCCCAATACATGAATTTTTCATGTGCATAGAAATGCTCCTTTAGGATGTAATGTCTCTATTCTGGAAGACGCCCAGTGGCACCCCAATCATGGTTGGTCACCTGGCCTCAAGCGAATTTCCCTGAATGCCAGAGACTGCCGACTAGAAGAAAGGTCCTTAGGTGCGATAATGGGGAATCTTTGCACTCATTGGCCGAGTAACATTGTGGAAGTAAAACAGACACTACTAGAAATCCAGGCTTCTGCGCCTGCAAGTATTAGCGAACGCCAATGGTAGTCGCTAAAGGGGGGTATTAGAAACCGCCAATGGCGGTCGCTAATTCCGTCAAAAAAACAGGCGGGATTTTTCCCACTTCCACTCATCTTCTTCGTGTACACCAATTTTCCGTCTCCACTACCATCCCCTGTCGCCGCTGCAATTCTCATGCCGCCATGATAAGTCCCCTGCCACCACACTACAACCCTCACTTACCCACATCGTGACCCCCCATCACCTCCCGTCACACCTACCTCACCAGCCACCAATCCCATCTTCATCATGTACTCACCTAATCACTCAACAACGCTTTTGTACCTCCCTCCGGCTGCTATAGATCCGCCATGGCCGGCAACCCAAGGTTTCGACCCCTTGTCGCATCCACCAGCTATCCCCATGTGTCCATAGTCGCACCCACCTACTGTCCTGAAAACATGAATTTTTTATTTTTAAAAGGACCAACAGCGGCCGCCAATGGCCGTCGCTATCGGTTTTTACCGACGAAGCAACAACGACCTCCAAAAGCGGTCGCATGGCGGTCGCTAAAGTGCTTTAGTGGCCACTTTTGGTGGTTGCTAAAAGGCTTAATTGTAGTAGTGAGACAATAATAGGGGAAGCAATAGTAATACCAAACAAGTGTAATCTATAGAAGACTGAAATTAAATAACAACTAGAGCCCATATATAAATTACGCATGATACATATGTCTATTGAGCATCCAAAAATGTCAAAACTCCCGAATACAATAAGAATCTAAAGTACAATAGAAAACCAATAAACTGCTCTACAATATTGCAAATATCACCATTGTCACTTGCTCCCCTGCTCTGCAACAATCTTATAGCTGAAGTAGAAGGATTCTTGCCCTTACCTATACATTAAACAATATAATCTGTTTCGTCCCAAAAGCATGACACAAATAGGGTGAGAGACTATTCCCAATAGGCAACTACAAAATGATCTGTACCTAATAGTCAGTGAATATATATTGGCTACTGTAACAAAATGATTTTCTAAAAATGGTATAACACATCGTTACAATTATACAAATTCAATTTAATTCATTTTTATATTTTAGGTAAGTAACTAATCCAGAGAAGGTAACCCACTAGGATGTACTCACATTCTAACCGCTTGGGTTTTGAAAAAAACAAACACAAGCAACCCTAGGAAAAAAACATAGTCTAACCCCTCTGGTTCAGCATTAGAATAAATTCTATTAGGAAGCACTCACCGTAAATTCCCATTTAGTCTCTTATAAGTAAAAAATAGGCACTCTGAGTTAGTGCTCAATGTCCAATTCCCCAAGTGGACCACATTGAGGAACTAAAGACACTCTTAGAGAGAACTTACGTTAATCCCCCATATGGTCTCACAATGTAACAGTAAAATAGACAGTCTAGAGAAGCCCACAACATCTATTCTCACAATGGTCTATTACACTTGGTACTCAGAGCCCTATGTAAGCCAATCATGCACAATAATACATGGATTCTAAAATAATAATCATTTACTACTTGGCTAAACAATCTACATCATATCATAGCATGTCAGATAATAATCACTCAATCCTAAAAGTACTAGGCATGGAAAGAAAACAACTGAACATGCAACTAGACCAAACAGTTAAAATAAGAAAACATGGTCAAAAAGCCCTTAAAATTGAAAAATTATCCATATTTCTAAACAATCAACCATTATCCAAAAAAAGAAGTCATAAGAAGAAATAACATGGCTAAGAACATATACAAGCAATCCCCCCAAATGTGGGTATTGGTCTCTTTAGCACATATAACTTGAAGACTAACTACAGTAATGCACAAACCACCATCCTTTATATCGTGAGAAAGATATACATGAATCTCAGGCCTTGAATATCCCTATAATGTTGTAGATCAACAATAATCTTAAAAACACTCAACCTAGAATAACTCGTGAAGGAAAATAAATTCCAGAGATAATGTTCTTAATGAATTTTGAACTCACCAATTTGGAACCCACACAACTGATAGAGTTCGATTCAGAGAACGGACGGTGAGTTGGTGGCTCAAAGAAGATCTGTGACCCTACGAATGCTCTTGAATGAGATGAGAAATGAAGAAGAATGTTTTGTCCATAAGACGCAACTATGGTCCGTTTAATGAAAAAAATAATTTACATGGTATTTTCTTTAAAATTAGTTTGTGTCAACATGACTATTCCCACCTACACATTAGGTGGTCTCCATATCACCACATGAGGTTGTGTGCTCGGTAATTACAAGGCCATCACATGGCTACATGCTGTAACTGATTAAATTGCATGTACTTTTATGCACATGACGTGTACCAAAGAAATTTCTAGAAACATCTCTTTTCCCTAAAAAACAACCAGAAAAAATCATACCTAGTAATAATATCAGATTTCATAAAAGATACCCCCTTAAGGAAATTTTTCCCCGAATTTCCCCAGCAAGTCAGCATAGAAGAAGAATCCACGAACATCTATGCACACTACGATCATACATCGGCCTCCATCTCCCAAGTCTCATCCTGTACTAGCTCGTGATTCCATATCACTCATACAAGAGAAACTTACTATCCATGGTGAGACTTTGCACTTAAATCAACAATACTGATAAGATGTTCCTCGAATGAGGCACCAACCTCTAACTCAACCTTCTAGGGTTGAAAAACCTGATATGGGTATGAGAAGTATCGTCTAATCTGTGAAAAATGGAAGACATCCCACATAGCCTTGTATATATAAAGTTACATGTAACCCCTCGACCCTAGTTACCCAGAGTCGGTGCATTATTATATAACATTGGCCTGATCACAAAAGATTAGGTCATGAAAGCCCGATTAGTTTAGTAGCATTGTAAATACTAGATACACTAATAAGTTTTACATTACATTATAAAATGAAAAACTACAACAACATAGTCTCTATAAGCCACAATCATATCCCTTATACTTTCCCAGCGGGTTAGTCATAATATGCTTCTTCTCATCCTTGGAAAAATAAAAGATTGAAATGGGTGAGTTTAGATGCATAGTAAGGATAACAATATAGAAGACATGTTCATAAATAAGCATAAATATTTAAGGCAATGTAAGTCAAAAGGAAAATCCTTTTAAACTTTAACATCAGCATAATATGGTAAAGATAAAATCAAGTAATTCCATTTACATATTCACATAGATATTCTACTAGTCGAATAATCACTGGAAATATCAATAGCCACATTCATAATGAAGGAATGCATAATTCCAGACATCCTAACCACATATGAAGGCCTTATTCCAAGACTGAAAATAAGATTTTATCAAGGCATTGTGTCAAAACACATGTTTGTCTCATCAGACCTACCCATGCATCGAGGAGATATGGTGGGATCCAATCATCACTTACTATATCAAATGCCTTCCTCATATGAAAAGGTTTAAAAATAACATAAAAATTCATATTAAAAATAGCATACGAAATGTAAATACATTATTCATAAACTATTAATGGTATAAAAATAACACATCCACAATCAATCATATCAAAAAACCTTCAATACAGTATGGATGTTTTCTATCAAAATAAATCTAATTCAAACAAGATTAAAATCCATCAAAAGATGTTGACATAGATGAAAATGATTTGTAAAACTCTTTCAGGGAAATATTTTTTTTTCATGAAAACATTTAAAATTCACAAAATCTATAAAGGAAAAAAATTAACGATATTTTGGAATCATAGTGTCCCATAACACATTGAAACTATTGGATGAAATTAACATTTTAAAAACATTAATGTCGATATAAATAAATCCGTAAAAATCATTTTGAAAACATAGACATTAATTGGAATGATCTAGAAGAATAAATATTAAAAACATTTAAAATGACGTTCTATGAGCTTTAAAAATAATTCCTTTGAAAACTCTTTAACAAAATAGTGATATTGATAATAAATATGTCATAGAAGATACTTATATAAAAACAACCTCAGATAAATGAGAGACTGTGAAATTAACCCTAACCTTGTACTTATCCTTGGTCGAGGGTATGTTATCCTCATGTATAATGGTGAAATAATTGTTATTAAATTATACAAGAACCATATAAATTAATAGTATATCATATATGATCTCTTAATATTTGTTTTTTGATGATATTTTAGTAGTATAATCGTTTCGGGTGTTAACTGATTTGTTTTCCTTTATAAACATGGTTACGTAAGCCATGTTTTTTATGGGTAGGATGTATTTGATTCATATAATAAATGATATTATCTTCATAAACATTATTTTTAATCATGAAATTAAAGTTATTGTAGAATTATTACGATGGGGAATTAATCTCATCGAGTTCGTGGAGATGGTAATCCGTACGTACGCTCGAGCGAAAATTACATTTTTTTATATTAAAATCATATATAATTGGATGGTATATCATATATATAGAATCATTATCATGTTATAAATATTATTTACATCATTTATATTCATTATTATACCCATCTAAATGATGAAGTGTTAGAATAACAAACTACACCATGACGTGGAGACGATAATCCGTACGTTTGTACGTATAGTGACATTTTCATTTATAAAATGGATAGTAAAATTAATATGGTTTTATCATATTTATAATAAAATAATAATATATAAAATATAATGTATTTATTATTGGAGAATGGAAACAAAAATAAATGGGAATTGGTTGAAAAAAAAACATGAAAGAGGTCAGGAAATATTTACCTCTTCTTCAGGATCATCCTTTTGGATTTGATCAAAAGTGATCTTTAGGTTGGATTCATGACTAATGTAAGGCCTCTAGGATGAAGGGAGGAGAGTTGATAGGATATTTGGGTAGGGTTTGGCCGATCCAAATGGCTTTGAAGATGTGAATATGAGAGAAGGGTAGGTGCCCTTTTATAAGAGAGGTGAGGTTCACTTTTGGAAATGCTTGAAATAATATTTTATAATAAAATCATTTCTTGTTTCTAATGTATCCAAAATGAATTATTTAAAGTCTATTGTGGGGATGAGTCGAAAAACTCTAAATGAATATATTTTAAATAGGTTTAGGTCAGCATATTATCCTTATCTTTTAGATTTAACTCTTACTCAAACAGTTTGACATTTACCATGTCTATTTGTATTTTTCTATTATATGTTTAATAAACATACAATAAACTTCCAAGAGAACCTCAAGTGGTTAATTAATGAAAAATATAACATTATTGATGCCCTTTTTCTATAGATTTAATATTTATGAATAGAGTACCAATTAATAATATAATATTTTCAAAAAAAAATTTTATGTCAATTATTACAATATTTGGTATTTTGTTTTTATTAAATTTATAACAACATAATTTCTTCGAAAAAAAATAATTTAATCAACCCTAACATGGTATATTAACCAGTAAAATTAATGGAATTAATTAAAAGACTAAATATAGATTTATTTTGATATTTATTGTTGGGAAAAAATCCCTCACGGTAACATTGCAGTATTTTTGGGTTGATTGTGTTTGTTGACAAAGCAGGTTTCCATGGAGAATTGTCGAGTTCCCAAGAATTTGTTGACATTTAATGTTGACAAAGAACTATGGCAAAGGAAAGGACGATCTGGAGGTGGTACAAAAGAGCAGTACAAGGTGGCTCCGTTTCCCAGTGTTTGCCAAATTTTTAGGGTCCAAAATTTGGAGTTTGGTGAGCATCGCGAAAAGAGGATTTCCATGAAGAGCATAATTTAATATGGCAAAGGCATGAATTTCGCGAAGCTAGGATGCATGGTTTGGAAATCGCGAAGACCAGAAGAATGGAGGCGGTGATGCTTCACGATTATGTCAAGCTTCGCGAACGGCAGAGGCTGAAGTGCATCGCGGCAGAGAAGGTCTTTGCGAGGGAGCTTCGCGGCGAAGGCTCGAGCCTCGAAGGTAAGTTGACGGTGATTCATCACGACTACGTCAAGCTCTGCGAACGGAAGATTGCCGTGGAGCTTCGCGATTTGGACAGAATTCCGACAGAAACTTTGGAGCTTCGCGATTTGAGATGACGTGGCGTTGACTTCGCGTGGAAAGTTCGAGGGTCGGTGGAATCGCCTATAAATAGAGACCGACCCCTTCGGGCGAAGTAGAGAGAATTTTCAGAGAAAACACTTTTCTCTCGATTTGCGAAGGTGGTTCGCGGAGCCAGTGTGCTTCGCGAAAGAGGTGCTTCGCGGCGGCTATTGTAGCTTCGCGAAACCTGCGCGCTCCGCGTTGGCTTACATAGCTTCGTGAGGGTCGTTGCTTTGCGACGACTTGAGCATCGCGAAAGATCTTCGCGAGTGAGCTTCGCGAGTGAGCTTCGCGAAAAGGCTGGAGCTTCGCGAAGGCTTGTTTGAGCTTCGTGAAATTGGGAGCCTCGCTTAGTAGGGTGCTTTGCGAAGGTGTTTCCAAAGTTAATTGCCCAGTGGTTCAGGGGTAAAGGAATATTCATCTACGGGTGAAAGTTGAACTTCAACAGAGCATCTACATACAGAGAAAGATGCATTCCTTATTGGAAATGATGAGACCTACAGGTCTATAAACTGTGATTGGAATCCCTTCTGGAGCAGTGAGCTTAGGAAGAGGAAGAAGGTGATCCTCTCCACCGGCAGTGAGCCAGAGAGAGAGAAACAGGGAGTGACCCTTGGGAAAGCAGTGAGCTGACCCTAAACCTTGTATAGGCAGTGAGACTGGGCATAGAAGTGATCTAGCCCGAACATTGTAATCCACAGCTAGTGAAGCCTAGTGGAATTTGGTACGAACCGGCAACTTGTTGGCGTATGCTCCTTGGACGTAGCCCTTAGCGGTGAACCAAGTAAAAATCTCTGTGTCTGCCTGCTTACTTTCCTGCATTGCATTCAAGGCATCATCATCAGGTAAATGAGACAAGTGATTACAGTAACCACACAAGTGCAAACAAAGTGACCCATGTAACAAAGAGGTCAAGATCCAGTGGGGCAGAAAGAACTTTGAAAAAGAATATCCATACCCTGATTCACCCCCCCTCTCAGGGTATATAGGCCCCTATTGGCCCTAACATTTATAATATGAATTAGTTCAATCATTCATTAATAAGGTAATTATTGCATCATCATTATGTAATAAATAAATCTAATTATTTAATATTTACAGTAACACCCCCAGATTTAATGAGATATATTATTTTTAATTTCTTTCATGTCTTATATTATACACTAAACAATGATTAACTTGTACTATTCACAACACTGTATTAGCTTGCAGTATACGTAACACTATTCATGGATATTGATACACACAATTTCACGTTCGTTTTGTGGAAATTATTCTATGAAATATTAAGTATAGATTTTGTTTATTGTATAATTGAAATAAGTTTTTATTATATTATAGAAATCACTAAATAGAGATTTCACTACACGCAACCCTGACTTGGATTGCATTACATGCAATTAAGACCATCCTCGATAGCGTGTGTAGTACACAATACCGAGTTTCACTAAACGAGATATTATTATAATATTATTATGAACTAGCCGTTATGAATAGTAATAACCACTCGTTAAAATTTAATAAATTTTATCTTTCAAAATGGACTTCATTTTTGGATTTGGAATATCAAAATTATCCTAGGGTGATTTTTTGGTATTTTTCTGAAAACAATAAATTTTTGATGAATAGTGAAAACACAAGGTTACTATTTAGAAAAAGAATTTTTATTTAAATAATTATTTATTTTATTTAAATTTATTTTTGGTCAAAATTGTTACATAATACCTAAATATGTTCAATATAAATAATTGGAGTCATTTTATATGAATTTTAGATATATAAAAAATTTATTGAACTTTTCACCGTCTTTTAACCACCTCCTAGTAGAATTTAAAAATTTACATGAAATGTAATTTTACTGCTTCTGTGAGTAGAATTTCAAAAATCCGAGAGACCTAGTTAATATCAAGGAGTAAAATGTGTTTCAATAAGATAAAAATAATTTTGGGTGAATAGTAACTTTTTACTTTTATTTACCACGGTTGAAAGTAAATATGGTAAGTAAGGGTAAAAATGATATTATTATTACCCAAAAAATGTCTTAATTCTACTGGATAGGTGTAATTCTACCAAAAACAACCGTAGGAATATAATATTACCCTTTAGGTCCACTTGTATTAGATTACTACATTTATTATTATTTTATTTAAAGAAGAGTTAACAGAGTTAAAATCAGTGTTTAATAACTAAAACATTTTAAATATAGAGTTATACATAAGATAAATTTGACTATAAATATTAATTATAATGATAAAAATATTTCTTATATAATGGTATTTTATTTAGATTATTTAGACTCTAAATAATTTAAATTATTTGTGACACAATGATGATGTAGTAATTATCTTATTAATGAAATATTAACATAATTGATGTAATATATACCCAAATAAATGTAATTTGAGACCTTTTATGAATTATGCTTATTTTTAGGTTAATATTACATGATATAATTTATTCAATAAACATTGTTCGAATTAATAATGAATTTATGATTTTCACAAAAATCAATTACCAAATAGTGTCAAAATTGACATAAAATAGTTATTAAAACAAATATTATATTATTAATTGTTATTCTATTCCTAAAAATCTAATTTTCAGAAAAATGGCTTAGTTAAGGATATTTATATTAATAATGAACCACTTGGGGTTCTTTTGGCTTGTTATAGTATGTTTATTAACCATATAGTGTATGAAAACAAGAAGACATGGTAAAAGTTAAATTTTTTAACATAGATTTAAATCTAAATGATATGGTTAAAATAGTAACCAAAACTTGTATAAAATATATTGGTTGATAGTATTTCAACCCATACCCACTTTATCTTCGAAATAAGTCACTTTGGAGTCTTTATAAACATAATATGACTTTATAATTAAATAATATTTAATGTTTTTTCCTAAAGTGCCCTCTCCTCCCTTATATAAATGGGAACCTACTCCCTCTTCAATTTACACAATTTTGAGCTTAAATCATGGATAAAACCTTCAAATTTCCCTTTTCAGCTTCCCAAGAATCATTATAGAGGTTCTGGTCTCCTCAAAAGACCATCTCTGGTGCCTTAAGAGGAAGCTTAAAATAGGTGCGTCAAAGAAGAGGCAATCTCTCTTACTGATTCTTTCATGTTTCATTCTTCTTCAACTTCTTCTTTTTTAGTTGTATCATTATAATGTAATAAGATCAGTATCAATAATATACGGATATTTTATTATAAATATGAAAATACCCCATTTCACATTCTATCCATCCTACAGAAAACAAAATCACAGCGCGTGCGTACGTACAGAATATCGTCTCCACGCTATGCTATAATATGTTTTTCCACCACCACCATACATGGATGGGCATAATGATGTAATGAATAACTTTATATAGATATTATAACATCATTATTATTCTGAGATATTATATCATCCACTCCAATTCTAATAAATAATTATGGGAATGATATCATCACTCGTGTGTACGTACGGACTACTGTCTCCATGGCGCGATGAGATTCATTCTCCATGTTAACTATTCAAGAATGATTATAATGTATATATAATTTATAATAATAAAATAAATGACATTATAAAGCTACAATATTTATCTATATATATATATATGTCATCTACTTACTTCCATTCTTGTCAATAAGGAAAGGAAAACGACGTTCATGCGTACGTACGACCTACCGTCTCTATGAACGGTGTATTTCATTTCAATAATCTATCTATTATATATATATATACTGAATATATATGATAAATAAATCATGAATTAAATTCTGAAAGTAAGTAAATAATGATATAAGAAATAATAATATCATGAACAACAAGTCCCAAAACGTATGATAAATAAAATGATTTTACCCAAAACTGTGCTTTAACATGGAATTTATTATAGAACGGGTAATATAAAGTCATAAGTGAACCATATATGATATCATAACAATGAATATGATACTTTATTATGTTAAAGAAATTATTTAAATCATTATAATGGAGGTTCGGATATGTAAAAAGAATATCGGACCTAAGGTAATGGATAATTTTTAAATCTCATTTTAATTCGTTATTGATTATACGTATGTATTTACTAGGGTTTAATTTTTCATCCATGTCCATAATTTTTTTTTTCATGAAGTGTTTAAATTTTTTCAATGTATGTTTAAATTCAAGTTTACCCCATTTTTACATTTACATTGTGTTATGTAAGGAATCATTCTTTTGATTACCATACGAGGAACTTTTTGACTTTTCTGGGAAAAGTACGAGAATAATGTTTTTTAACTTATACGGCATGAATGGATTTTTACAGTTTAATAACGACTTATTTCAAGGAACCTTACTCTAAAAAATTTCATTATTATTTCCAACAAAATCCTTATCTTTTAAAATTTCATGTAACTTTGAGAAAAGAAAATTATTTTGAAGAGGAAAGGATATTTTACTCAAGAATTGATTTAATGTGTTTTATCAAAACTATTTTACATCTAAGATGACATTATATAGTATGATTATTTTTCAAGTATAATTTCTCTATTGTTTACATGGTTTGATTTTTCTTATGATGAAATGATATCCATTTCATTCATATGGATTATGTTATTATGGGATGATGTTTATGAAACCCATTATATTCGTTGGGTTATTATGAATGATGTATTTTTATTTTGTGGCACATGAAAGAATGATATCCTTATGAGATGGGGGGGACCTATATCTCCCTCCAATGAACTGGGTAATGATTTATATCTCATGATATAGTTATGGCTAGAACTCTATGTTAATACTGTTCAATGTTACAAGACTGAAACGAGGAGTGAACTCGATTCAGATAGGGACTTTTTCCACTAAGATGTATTTGGTAGAAATTCCTTTGCTACTATGGAAGTCATATCATGATCATAATGGTTTTCCACAATTACATGTTTTTTTACCATGATATTTTATCCTGATTGATGTTCCTTTATGATATATGCCTTACGTACTTCCATGATTTATGTCTTTGGTCTTGATTTTGATATTTAGATTTAATGTTCATGTTTTTGCTTTCGAATACTTATGGATTGTTTTATATTCTGTATGTTTACCCTTACTGAGAATTTTAGATCACACTTTTTATGTTTTTTCCCCAGGATATAAATAAAGGTTTTAGGTAAGAAAAAAAGGGAATGATCTTTATGGGAGATGTTTAAGATATTGCACCATGATTAGAAGATTATTTTTCCGAGTGTCCAAAGACACTAAACTGTTACGGTCCTTGTGTGTTTGTTTTTGTTATGTATTAAGTATTCCAAAAAAGTAATGTAATTTCCATGTAAATCAAGCTTGGGTCTCTATAGTTGGTATCATAGGAAAAAGAGGTAAGAATGAATCTGATTCTTGGGAACTCTCACATGTGAGCGTTGGACGAAGCATGGATCTCCACCAAAGGGCATCATGAGGAAATGTCTGCCACTAGGGATGGTGGTGTGTCCCTCCCAGGGGGTGTAGCCACCCATGGTGTGCCCTGATAGGTCTCAATTATAGTCCACTAGATGTAATTCCAGACTGGTATTGTTGGTATCTGAGGAAAGGTTTAGTTAACCATTGGAAACTAGGATGTGAAAACATTAGTGAGATCCCTAGAGATATTTATAAGGTATGTATAAGGATGTATCTAAGGTAAATTATAAGTATAGGTTATAGTCCTAGAATTTCGTTAATGATATAAGAATTAAACCTATGATGTTTGATATTGAAGGTAATCCTCATTTATTATGCTATTTTACCTAGCATGAATTTTGGCTCTCAAACTATTCTTTTTGGGTTTTAGACGATGGATGGGACCTGAATGAACCATGTTGATCAATGTAATAGACAATGAAATGATTTTCCCCCTGAACAAACCAATGTTATGGGATATGGAGTGAAAAATGTTATTGCTATACGTACACAATCTATGAATCATTATGGACTTCCAAATGAGTAGAGAAAGGAACAATATTCTATTGAGTCCTTCATGAGGCAACGACCACCTTCTTTTAGTGGGTCTTCTGATCCACTTGTTGCTAAAAAATGGATTAGTACCATTGAAACTATATTTTCCATACTTCATTGTTCAGAACATGAAAAAGTTATTTTAGCTGTTTACCATTTAGAAGGTCAAGCAGACCAGTGGTGGACTCAAATTAAGAATACAAGGCCCCAAGATGAAATTGAATCCATGGAATGTTATGAGTTCAAGAACTTTTTTTTCAATAATTACTTCCCTCGAATTCTTTGAAGAAATATGGAAGAGGAGCTACTTGATATTTAGCAAGAGGATAATGATTCTGTTTTTATATACAAGGTGAATTTTACATGTCTTGCAAGGTATGAATTTTGCTTTATCATCCAACCAGAAAGTAAGCTGATCAATTCTTCAGTGGTTTAAATCCAAGTATTCAAAGGGAATTAGCAGTAATAGAATTTAGTTGCTATGATTAAATTGTGTGTTGTGATATAAATATAGAACTAGAAGTTTTTGTTTCATATACATCTCATGGTTTTGACAAGAAACGAAAGTTGGAGTTCAAGAAGAAATCTCAGAACAATGGTGAAAAGAAGATGAATGTTTATTTATGATCAATGTGTGGAAATAAGAATGGTATAGATTGTCTAAAAGGTACTAGAAAGTGTTATAAGTGTGGAAAATAAGGTCATAGATTAGTTGAGTGTCGATGTAATGGTAAGTGGTAGCTAATGATTTTAATAGAGAAAATATTACAGAGAACACACCACTAACACTTCAATGCTACAATTGCAAGGAAATGAGGCATTATGCTAACCAGTTCCCTAATCAAAGGGTTAATGATGATCGACATCAACAACCTCTTAAGTCAATGGACAAAGGGAAGTAACATGCGGTCACTATTAGCAATGATGAGTATGACAATGATGTGCTGGATTGATTATGTGTTATGGAATCTCATTTATAGTATTGTGGAACATTAGAATATTTGTGTAATGGTTTATTGTGGTTTTCGATAAATATATTGTATAGGTAACCATGAAAAGTGATTGAAATTTTTTTGGAAGGTATATGATATGTGCATAATGAATGGATATGGATAAAATAATATGTTTCATAGTATTTATGATCTCATGATCGATATAAGGACTAAGTGATATCATGGTTTGAGTATATAGAGTATTTGGGATTTTGGTTTGTGGAAACAGTTAACATTTAACTGCATCCCTGTTTTCACTAAGGTTAATTGGGTATTAATTTTTCAAGAGAATACATGATTAAGTTATTCACATGTTTGGAATGTGACCAACAAGATATAGCGTTTTATATATGGGGGATAAATGATGGTATTTACATGCTCGGTATATGACATTTTTAGTAATTTTTTTCATTATACTAATAGTTTGAGCAAGAGTATTTTTGATAACCCTAAAGATTAGAATTGATTATGTTGGACATAAGTTAGTATTATTTAGTGATAGAACTGTTTTGATATTATTGATGGGATTTTATAATAATTTAGTTTTAGAAAAAAGAAAACCTGCAGGACGGGTGAAAACCCATCACGTCAGACAAGGCTGTGGGAATAGAACCGTCAACTGAAGTGTGACAGGCCTTTACCGCCTACCATTGGCCTATAGGAAGTCCATGGTTTGTAGAAATTAGTTTTATTTTATTAAATGATATGATTTATGAAGTATAAGTCCATTTTTAGAACCACATATGATTAATCTCACCATAATATAGACTTATAACATTTGCTATCCTAATGATTGAGATTAATGGAATGAACAATCAATTTATCGCATGATCTATTAATACTTCACAGAAGATAAATTCAACTTAATTTCATTATGAGATGAAGTGGAAATTGTTCAAGGTACAAAAAACTGTAATATTATACCAAAATCAAGTAAGTAATTATTATAATTTCAAAATTCTCAACATTAGGGAAATGATCTTGAAACAGAAAAATGTTGTCCTAGTGCCCTCATATCTGTTGAATCAGATGGTACCTTAGATCATCACAAAATTATGGCTTTATGATTTTTGTCTTTTTCATATCCAAGTTCTCTACCACTCTTCATGTAGACATGATTGTTAGATATCTCTTCCATATCCATATTTTCACCTATATTCTCTAATGTGGAAACCCAGTATTGAGTTACTTTGGGTATCCATTATGTTTCTAATACTCACTTTTAAAATGATGATTTAGTATTCCTTTTTAAGATTTCGGTTTCTATGAATGAAACTTTCAAGTAGTAAACAATTTATAACCCTGACGAATTTTGAGGGTGAAATTCATTTTAAGGGTGGTAGAATGGAACACCCCGAGATTTTATGTGATATATTATTTTTATTTCATGTGATGTCTTCTATTATACATTACACCAAGATTATATTGTACTATATGCAACACTGTATTAGCTTGCAGTATATGAAACACTATTCTTGGCTCTTGTTATACACAATTTCATGTCTGTTTTGTGGAAATTATTCTACACAAAATTTATTATATATTTTGTTTAATTAATAAATGAAATAAGTTTTTGATTATGTTATATGAAACCCCAAATAGAGCTTTCACTACAAGCATCCTTGACTTGGCTTTCATGACACGCAATCAAGACCTTCCTCTATTGCGTGTGTAGTACGCAATAATGAATTTCACTAAACGAGATATAATTATAACATTATTATGAACTAGCCGTTATGAATAGTTATACCCAGTTTTTGAAATTTTATAATCTTTATCATTCAAAATGGACCCCATTTTTTGATTTGGAAAATCGAAATTATCCTAGGGTGATTTTTCGGTATTTTTTTGAAAAATGTAAATTTATGATGAATAGTGAAAACATTAAGATATTATTTAAAAACCGAATTTTTATTTAAATAATTATTCATCTTATTTAAATTTATTTTAGGTAAAAATTGATACATAATACCTATATTAGATCAATATAATTCATTGGAGTCATTCTATAAGAATTATATATATATATATAAACATTATTGAACTTTTCACCATCTTTCACACACATCCTAGGAGAATTTGAAAATTTACATAAAACATAAATTTACCTCTTCTGTGAATGGAATTTAGAAAATCCAAGTGACACAGTTAATATCAAGGAGTAAAATGTGGTTCAATAAGATAAAAATAATTATGGGTGAATTGTAACATTTTAATTTTATTTACAACGGTTAAATGATAATAGGGTAATTAAGGGTAAAAATGATATTATTATTACCCTAACACATGTCCTAATTGTATTGGATAAGTGTAATTAGACCCAAAAAATCCTTAGGAATAAAATATTACCCTTTAGGTCCACATGTATTTGATTAGGACATTTTTTTTAAAGAAGAGTTAAAAGAGTTAAAATCAATGTTTAAAAACAAATTTTTTTTAATAATGGGTAATACATAAGTTAATTTAGACTATAAATATTAATTATAAATATAAAAATATTTCCTACATAAGTATTTTATTTATAATTGCTAGACAGTAAATATATTATTTTATTTGTGACACAATGATGATGCAGTAATTACCTTATTAATGAAATATTAACATAATTGATTTAATAAAGACCCAAATAAATGTAATTTGAGGCTTTATATGAATTATAATTTTTTTTAGTTTAATATGACAAGTTATAATCGATTAAATTAACTTTTTACGACCTAATCATGATGTTATGATTTTTACAAAAATAAATTACAAAATAGTGTCAAAATTAACATAAAATAGTTTTTAAAAAAATATTATATTATTAATTGTTATTCTATTCTTAAAAATCTAAAGTTTGGCCAAATGACTTAGAGAAGGTTATATATGTTAATAATGAACCACTTGGGTTTCGTTTGTCTTGTTATAGTATGTTTATTAACCATATAGTGTAAGAAAACTAGAAGACACGGTAAAAGTTAAATTGTTTAACTTAGAGTTAAATCTAAATGATAAGGTTAAAATGGTAACCTAAACTTGTATAAAATATATTGGTTGAGAGGTTTTCGACCCATTCCCACTTTATCTTTGAAATATGTCACTTTTGAGCCATTATAAACTGAATATGACTTTATTATAAGTTAATAATTTAAGTTTTTTCCTAAAGTTACCTCTCCTCCCTTATAAAAGGGAACCTCCTCCCTCTTCTCTTTACACAATTTTGAGCCTTCATGCTCATCCAAATACTTCCCATTTCCATTTTTAACTTTCCTAGAAACATTATAGAGGTTATGGTATCCTCCAATGTCCATCTCTAGTTCCTTAAGAGGAACCTTAAAAGAGGTGCGTCGAAGAAGAGGTAATCCCTTCTACCTATTTTTTCAAGTTTCTTTCTTCTTCAACTTATTCTTCTTTAGATGTTTCATTACAAAGTGATAACATCAGTATAAATAATATAATGATATGTTATTATAAATATTAAACAAACCCATTTCACCTTTTATCCATCCTACAGAAAACGAAATCATCGCGTGTGCGTACGTACGGAATATTGTCTCCACACCGTGGTGTAATATGTTTTTCCACCACCACCTTTCTTGGATGAGTATAATGGGGTAAAGAATAACTATATATAGTTATTATAACATCATAAATATTATGAGATATTATAACATCCACTCCAATTAAATTAAATAATTATGGGAACGATAATATTGCTCGTGCGTACGTACGGACTACCGTCTCCACGATGTGATGAGATTCATTCCTCATGTTAACCATTCAAGAATGATTATAAAGTATATATAATGAATAATAATGAAATATATGACATGATAAAGCTATTGGATTTATGTATATATATATATATATCATCTACTTACTTCCATTCAAATCAATAAGGAAAGGAAAACAGCGTTCACGCTTACGTAAGGCCTACCGTCTCACAGAACGGTGTATTTCATTTCAATCATCTATCTATTATATATATATATAATGAATATATATGATATATAAATCATGAATTAAATTCATGAAGTAATTAAATAATGATATAAGTAATAATAATATCATGAACAACATTTCCAAACACGTACGATAAATAAAACGATTTTACCCAAAACGCTGCTTTAACATGGAATTTACAAAAGAACGGGTAATATAAAGTCATAAGTGAACAATATATGTTATCATAACAATGAATATGATTCTGTATTAATTAAATTACATTATTTAACTAATTATATAGGTGGCTTGGATATGTATGAATCATATTAGACTTAAGGTAAGGGATAATATTTCAATCTCATTTTTATTCGAGATTGCTTGTACGTAAGTATTTACTGGGTAATATTTTTCATTAATGTCCATAAATATTTTTTTCATAAAGTGTTTAATATTCTTACATGTATTTTTAAAGTCATTCTTACCCCTATTTTACATGTACATTGTGTTATTGAAGGAATCATTCTTTTATTTACCATACGAGGAACTTTTTGACTTTTCTGGCAAAAGTATGAGAAGAATGTTTTTTAACTATACATCATGAAAGGATTTTTATGGTTTCATAAATACTTATTTCAATGAACCTTACACAAAAACATTTAATTATTATTTCCAAAAAAATCCTTTTCTTTTAAAATATCCTTCAATTTTGATAAAAAAAATATGATTTTGAAGGAGAAAGGATATTTTTCTCAAGAATTCATTTCAAGTGATTTATCTAAATTATTTTCCTTCTAAGATGACATTATTCAGTATGTTTATGTTTCATGCATAATTTCTCTATTTTTTAAACAGTTTGATTTTTCTTATGATGAAATGATATACATTTTTCTATATGGATTATGTTGTTACGGGATGAAGTTTATGAAACCCATTTTATTTGTTGAGTTATTAAGAATGATGTATGTTTATTTTGTGGCACATGAAAGAATGAATTCATTAAGAGATGGGTGGGACCTATATCACCCTCCAATGCATTGGGTAAAGATTTATATCTCATGAGATAGATATCATTGGAATGGTAAGTTAATCTGGTTCAGTGTTACAGGACTGAAACAAGGAATGAAGTCGATTCAGAAGGGAACATTGTCCACTAAGACGGTCCTGGTAGTAATGCCTTGGCTACTATGGAAATCATGTCATATGCTTAATGGTTTTACACAATTACATGTTTTATTACAATGATATTTTATCATGATTGATGTTCCATTATGATATATGACTTACATACTTCCATGATTTATGTCATTGCTCAAGATTTTTATGTTTAGATTTAATGTTCATGTTTTTGAATTCAAATGTTTATGGATTGTTTTTTATTATCTATGGTTACCCTTACTGAGCATTTGAGCTCCCAAATTTTATGTTTTCTTTTCCCCAGGATATAAATAAATGTATTAGATAAGAAAAAAAAGGGTAAGAACTTTATGGGAGATGTTGAAGATCATTCACCATGATTAGAAGATTATTTTTCGTTGATTCCAAAGACACTAAACTATTATAGTTCTTGTGTGTTTGTTTTTGTTATCTGTTAATAATTACACAAAATTAATGTAATTTCCATGTACGTCAAGCAAGGGTATCTATATTTACAAATTATAAATAAAATACCATTATGTAGGAAATAGTTTATGACTTCTAAAGAATATTTATAGTCGAATTTATCTTATGTATAGCCATATATTAAAAAATGTTAAGTTATTTAACATTGATATTAACCCTATTAACACATCATTAAATAAATTAATAATAAATGTCCTAATCTAATACATGTGGACCTAAAAGATAATATTTCTTTCCTATGGTTGTTTTTTGTCAAATTACACTTATCCAATAGAATTGGGAATTCTAATAGGGCAATAATAATATCATTTTTACCCTTAATTACCCTATTTACTTTTAGCCGTGGTATATAAAAGTAAAAAGTTACTATTCCAAAAAAATTATTTTCATATTTTTAAACCACATTTTACTAAAAGAGTATCTTGGATTTTTGAAATTTCACTCATATAAGCGGTAAAATAATATTTTATGTCAATTTGAAAATGCATTAGGAGGTGGGTAAAAGACGGTAAAATGTTCGATAAAATTTTATATATCTAAAATTATTATAACATGAATCCATTTAATTACATTGAATATATATAGGTATTATGTATATATTTGGAACAAAATTAAATTAAAATAAAATAACTAAATATTTAAATAATTTTTTTTTAACCATTAACACAATGTTTTTCCTCTACTCATCAAAAATTGAATGTTTTCAGAAAAATACGAAAAATTCCCACTAAGATAATTTTGAAATTCCGAATCGAAAAATGAAGTCCATTTTGGAAGATAAAATTTATAAAATTTCGAAAAGTGGCTATCACTATTCATAATTTCAAATTAGATTGGTCATGGTTTGTTAGAATCTCGATGTTGCATACAATGCAAGCTATTGCATTATTCAAAGGGAAACATACCGTGGAAGATTGTGGTGTTAAATTATCTCATCCATCAAATAATTTCATCATCAAAATTTCTTTAATACTACTGAACAAAAATATTTGGGTGGTTTTTCATCATAAGTTCCTCTAGTTCCGATGTTTCCTCTTCTATCTTACGGTTTATCCATAGAAATTTTATTAGATGATTTGTCCGGTTTCTCCGAACTTGTTCTCTTGTATAAAAAATTTTGACAGGCTCTTCCTAATAAGAAAGATCAGGTTCCAGTTCTATTTCCTCATAGGTGAGTACATTTGTTGGGTCAAGCACATATTTTATCAACAGTGATATGTGGAACACATCATGAACATTGGAGAGACATGGAATCATTTCCCAATGATAATCTATAACTAAAATTATCTCTAGAATTTTGAAAGGTCCGATGTACCTGGAACTGAATTTACCCTTATTACTAAAATGTATAACACCCTTCCATAGAGATACCATCAATCAAACATGGTCTCCTACTTGAAATTTCAATTTCTTCCTTCGGTTATTGGCATAGTTATTTTTTCTAAAATTGCGCTACTTTTATGTGGGATTATATAACCTTCACCTTTCCCTTGATTCCTTAAAAAATTATGGGCCTATGAGTATTCATTCACCAACATCATCCCAACATGTTGGTGACCAACATATAGTTCCATATAACAATTCATATAGTGTAATCTGAATACTTGAATAGAATTCGTTATTATGGGAATATTTTACAAGATGTTAATATTGATCCCACATTCCATGAATTTCATGTGAGTAAGATAACAACGTGTCTTCTATGGGTTGAATAGTCAGTTCTGATTGTACATAAGTTTGAGGGTTATAGGAAGTGCTCAAATGAAGTTCAATATCCCGGGATTTCTAAAGATTTTTCCAGAATATTGATGTAAAACATGGACTATGATCAGAAATAATAGATAAGGGTACTCCATGAAGTCTTACAACTTCATTATTATTTTTTATTGATATAAATTCTATTGGTAAATCATCTATTATATCATGAAAATGTGCTGACTTGGTAAAACGATCAACAATGACCCATATTTCATAATTTTATCAAGGAGTCTTTGGTTGCCCCATGACAAAGTCCATCGTAATATTATCCCATTTCTACTCAGGTATGGGAAGAGGTTTCATGACTCCACCAGTATGTTGCCATCTAGCATTAACTTTATTACAAACCATATATTATTACACAAAATCTGCAATCTCCCTCTTCATTTTATCCCACCAAAAATTTTCCCTCATATATCTATACATATTAATGCAATAAGCATTTATTGAGAAATTCGATCTATGAGAATCATCCAACAATTCCCTTTTTAGATCTGGTAAATTGAGAACACAATGTCTCTTCCCAAATACCTAAATTCCATCTTCATATATGAACTCACTCAATCTCCCATCATTCACAACTTTAATCTTCTTTTGAAATACCTCATCATCATCCTACGATGTTTTTATCAATTCTAGTAAAGATGGTTTGGTAACCAATTGAAAAAATATTGATGTTTCACCTTCCATGATTATTCCCATATATATTTACAATAAATACATGAAAACTGGATCCCTTTCAACTTTCATCTTGTTCAAAAAACCATGATCCTTTCTTCTCAAAGAATATACCACCTTATTTACCTTCCCCGAGTGGTAGTGTATTGTGCAAGCATAATCCTGGAGTTTTCTAGCCTTGTCCTTTGCCTCATGTTGAGTTCATTTTGTGAGAAAATATACTTCAAACTCATGTGATTAATATAAATATCACAATTTTCACCATAGAGATAATTTCTACATATCAACAATGAAAAGATTGAAGCTGTTAAATCAAGATCCAGAGTGTGATAGTTTTGCTCATGAATTTTTAGCTTTCATAATTCTTAGGTAATAAACCTATCATTATTTATAAGGAAACAACCATGTCTTTTCATTGAAGCATTCCTATAAATAAAAAACCCATCATTCCCCGATTGTAGATTCAAGATAGAATCATTGAATAATCTTCTCATAAATTCTTCAAAACATTATTCCCACTCTTTAGTCCAAAAATTTTTATCCCCTTTACGTGTGAGCTGGTTAATGGGTTAGCCAGCCTAGAAAATTTCTAGAAGAAATGCTGATAATAACTTTCTAAACCAATAAACCTGCATATCATAATTATTCTCATTAGTTCTGGCCATTCTTGGATTGCCTTGGTCTTTGAAGGATCAATAGATATTCCATCCATATATACAAATGTCCAGGAAAAGAAATCTCTTGAAGCCAGAATTCACACTTGCTATAAATCCCGTATAATTCAATTCTTCTGAGGGTTTTTAGAATTGTGCACAAGTTATATTCATGTTCTTTTTATATCTTTTAGAATACAAAGATATCATCAATAAACCCCCCTAAAAAGTCATCAAGATATTCCTTGAAAACTCATTTCATTAGATCCATGAAAAAAGATGTTGCATTTGTCAACCCAAAAAAATTATTGTAAACTTATAATGCACATACATGGTTTGAAATTATTTTTTTGGAATGTCTTCCTTCTTCACACACAATGATGATATCCAGATCAACTGACAATCTTTGAAAAATATTGAGCTCCATGATGTTGTTCGAATAAATCAACAATGTGAAGTAGAGGATACATGTTATTTATTGTTATATCATCGATCTCCTTGTATCCAATGCACTAACTCATTGATCCTACATTATTCATAACATCATGGATAGAGGCTCCCCATGGAGAAACAATAGGGTGAATAAATCCCTTATTACTCAATTCCTTTAGTTGTTTCATTAGTTCCACTAGTTCCACAATAGCCATTCTAAGAGGGGTCATTAATACGGGCCTTGAACTAGGAATTATGTCAATGGAAAACTCAATTTATAATTATAGAGGATTCCCAGGTAAATCCTATAGAAACACTTCTACATATATTTTCACAATAGGTATGTCCTCAATTCGAACATTCTTTTCCTCACCCTTAATTATTTCATTCTCATCCTCTTTTTTCCTCAGACTCATAAATTGTTTTTCCACATCTGCTCTATGGTCATGATGAACATATTTTTTTTTAAAATATCATTATAATACCTACATTCCATATTTGATACTTCATAATCTTCTTTTGTGTTTTGAATCAATGACCACCGTTGATCTGCATCTCTCATGAGGCGATAAACTACCATGACAACATTTTCCCTTCTACTACTCCCCAAAGAAAGAAATATTTACTCTATGAAATTTATCCTTTGCTCAGCTACTAATGGATTTTTATTCCCATTGAATGTTGATGGCTGTTTCCTCATGAAACGGTCTAACATTGATCTTCCACATTATGGATCAGGGTTATCTATACGGGTAAGGTTATTATTCATAACCTGGTTGAGTTGTCTTAATATGGTGATAAGCTGATCAACACCAGTTTCTTCACCATATCCAATATAATTATCTTGACTTGGATGGAAATCACCGCATAGATTACATGTATTGATATAGTTTACATTCCTCTCACTAGGATCCATTTATATAAAATGGAATACAATAAATAAGTATAGGAATCACAATACAGAAATCCAACTTGTAAAAAACATAACCTAAATTGAACAGTTTATGGATATAATACATGATCATAAAAATGTTTTCATTAAGGAAGTATATATTCATAATCCCTTCATAATGGGTTTTCAAGAAAATGAAATTTATACTAAGCATATCCCCAGGAGTGTTGTAACCAAGAGTGCAACAAGACCCATTGTCATGTACCAGTTTCCATTCGAGTCTAGCTAAAATCATTGTTTTCTGGTTTTACCACTAGGTACATCACTACCAGAGATGACTCTACCTACTCTTATCTAGATTGGGATATATTTTTTTGAAAAACTCAAAAAATCTCTACATTAACAAAATTAAAGAAAGTTATTCAATACGAATCCTCAAATTCTATCTTAGGTTAATGTTCTCTAATCAGAGTTTTTCTAAATCTATCTTTTAAGGATTGTATTAAACATCCTATGATACCAACTGTACCACCTTGACCCTAGTTACCAAGAGTCGGTGGACTATTAAATAACATTTTTTTGATCACAAAAGATCATGTCTCGAAAGGCTGATTAGTTTAGTAGCCTTGGAAATACTAGATACATTCATATGTTTTACCTAAAATTATAAAATGAAAAACTACAACAACATAGTCTCCATAGGACACTCATATCATTTATACTATCCCAATAGGTCACTTATAATATAGTTCTTCGCATCCTGTGAAAAATAAAACATAGTTAGGGGTTATCTTATATGCTCAATAAGGATAAGAATATAGTAGAAACTTCCAAAAATAAGAATAAATATTTAGTCATTGTATGACTAAAAGTAAAGCCTTTTAAACATGATCATATGCACAATCTGCCAATGATAAAATAAAATAATGCCATTTACTAATTCACATAGATATTCTACTAGTTGAATAATCACATGAAATATCAATATCCACATTCAGAATGATGAAATTAATAATTCCTTACATTATAACAACACAGTCTAGGTCTTGGTCCAAGTCGACAAATAATATTTTGTCAAGGCCTTTTTCCAAGACACTAGTTTTCATCATGAGACATACTTATGCATCAAGGAGCTATGTAGGCTCCACATATCAGTTACTAAGTCCAATTCATTCCTCAAATGAAAAGGTTCAATGCTAACAGCAACAATCATATTAAAACTAGCATACAAAATGTTAGTGCATTATTCATAAACCACAAATTGTATAAAAATAACACATCTACAGTAAACCATATCAAAAAACCTTCAATACAATATGGAAGATTGGTATCATAATAAATCTACTTCAATCAAGATTAAAATAAATCAAATGATTTTGAAATAGATGAAAATGAATTATAAAACTCTTTGAGAGAAATATCTCATTTTCATGAAAACATTTAAAATTAAAAAAATATAAAAAGGAAGTCATTTAAATAAATATTTTAATTAATGTTTCCCATACCACTTTGAAACTTTTGAATGGAAATAAAATCTTAAAAACGTTCATCTTCTATATAAATAAATCCTTAAAACCCATTTTAAAAACAAAGACATTAACGAAAATGATTTACAAGAATAAATAATTAAAACATTTAAAATGATGTTTTAGTAAAAGTGTACCATTAAAATAATCCCTTTGAAAACACATTTATGAAACACAAACATGGATAATAAATATGTCGCAGTATATACTTACGTAAAAACAACCTTAGTTAATAAAGAGATTGTGAAATTGACACTTACCTTGTACTTTACCTTGGTGAAGGTACAATTAACCTACTATGTCATGGTGAAATAATTGTAATTAAATTCTAAAAGAACCATATAAATTATTATGATATCATATATGATCTTCCAATATTTCTTTGTTACTTATATTATAGTTGTATAATCGTTTTGGGTGTTAACTGATTCGTTTTCCTTTATATGCGTGGTATCATAAGTCATTATTGTTATGGATAATAAGTATTTGATTCATATACTGAAAGATATTATGTTCACAAACATTATTTTTAATCTTACAATGAACATTATTCTTGAATAATTATGATGGGGATTGAATCTCATCATGTTCGTGTAGACGGTAATCTCTACGTACGGACGAGCGAAAATATCATTCTTTTGATATTAAAATAATATATAACATGATATTATATCATATATACAGAATAATTATAAGTATATATTTATTATTTACAACATTTAAACACATTATTATGCCTATCCAAATGACGATGAGTTTGAATAACAAACTACACCAAGACGTAGGGACGGTAATCCGTACGTACACACGTATAGTGACTTTTCCATTTATAGGATGGATAGAATAATTAATATGGTTGTACCATTTTTATATTAACATCATAGTATATAGAATATACTGGATTTATTATTTTATAATGGAAACAACAAAGAAATAGGAAGTGGAAGAAGAAGAAAACTTGAAAGAGGTGATGAAATATTTACCTCTTCTTCAGGTTCATCTATTTGATTTGATCAAAGGCCTGCTAAAAATGGCTTTCTGGCTAAAGGAAGCCTCTACAATAGAGCGAGGAAAATTTAAAGGATATTTGGGTCAGGTATGGCTGAGTCAAATGGATTTGAAGGTCTGAATATGAGAAAAGGTTATGTTCTATTTTATATGAGAGGTGAGGGACACATTAAGAAATGCTTGAAATATTATTTTATAATAAAATTGTTTTTGGATTCTAATTGCTCAAAAATAAATTATTTAAAGGATATGGTGGGGATGGGTCGAGAACCTCTCAACCAATCCGTTTTAGATAGGTTTAGTCCATCATATTAACCATATCTTTCAGATTTAACTCTTAGTTAAATTGTTTGACATTTACCATTTCTCTTTGTATTTTTATATATTATGGAAAATAAACATTGTATAAACTTCAAAGAGAACCTCAAGTGGTTCATTAATGACTTATATAATATTATCTAATCCCTAGGGCCAAAATTTATATTTTTAGGAATAGAATACCAATTAATAATATAATAATACATTTAAATACACTTTTATGTCAATTTTGACACTATTTAGTATTTTGTTTTTATTAAATTCATTACAGAATTATTACTTCGAAAAAAAATTATTTAATAAACCCTATCATGTAAAATTAATATGTAAAATTAATGGAATTCCTTAAAATTCTCATATTGGATGTATTTTTATATTTATAATACCAATTATTTTAATGTTTCATTAATAAGGAAATTACTACATCACCATTGTGCCATAATTAAATTTAATTATTTAATATCTAAGAATAATAAATAAAATACCATTTTTAGGAAATTTTTTTATCTTCCTAATGAATATTTGTAGTCATATAATCCCATATATAGATCCAATAAGCCAATGGGGACCGGGAAGACACATACCCCTAATGCATTTCGAAAAAGTCGTCATCTATTTGGGGTCGTTTCGCAGGTGGCTCACCATTCATAGTACTCTACTATAATAGTTGTCATCATCGGGAGCCCAAAAAACCAATCTACCAATGTGGAATGGTGTTGGTGTGATGACTCTGGCATTCATGATACTAGGATGGGGGGTTGACGATCCCAGGGGATACCCCTATAGACTATACAGAAAGGGGGTGTGGTATCTTGCTACCTACTCTGGCATGTGAATTGTGATACTCGATCAATCTATACTTCCCAATGGTTCTTGATTTAATGGTGGTTGACTGAATCATCTATATACAACTTAGATTTAGGATTTAGATAGGGTCATATTTTCCCATTCATGTGTGACCCCCTCCCCTCAACGATTGAGCCCCAGAGACTATATCCCATAGCAAGGACTATCTGAATAGGCCGTCATATACAATAATAATATGGATACCATTCCAGTAAAGGACCCATAAAGGGCTGTAGTTAGGGGAGCATGGACCAGGTGGACCTGAAATTTATAAGGAATGGGGTGAAGGAAGGAGAAGACAACGGCAAAGACCGATTAGAATCACGTCTTTCTTTGGTTTGGTATAAACACTTGGGATTAAAGCTAAAACTGGAGTCTCCCTGGAACTCCTTTACTACCTATGAACCGAAAAGGGGAAACTCAAGAGCTTATGCCATTATTATCTTTTAGCTATAAGATCACATAGTAGTGTTACAATTAGACTTATCGCTTTAAAAGCCAGAGGTCTGGCCATGTCTATAAAATAGCTGAGATCGATCGGACCCCTGAATACTAATCAATAACAAATAAGTTTATTGATATTTCTTTATGAGATAGAGGAAACCTCATGGTAAGAATAAAGTTACATAACTCGACGGGTCCCAGCCAACTCGTCTTGTGTCCAATGGATTGAATTTCTGGATCTAACGCAATCGCCAGAGCATTCTTATCAGCTCTAGATTTTCGTATGGTTCTACCAGATATAGAGGACCAATCCCCTCACTAGTCTGACAGTAATGAACCACACTCTGGAACTGGAAGCTCTTCATAGACAAGAGCGGGAACCAGAGCAACCAGGAAAGGATGATCACAACTACTCTGCAAGACCGCTTTAGAGATGGTTTCCAAAATTTCCCATATTGTACAATCCACTGAAAACTGATTTATCGCAAGAAGGGATGAAGGAATCTAAATAAGAAAATATATAATCAAGCGAAGAGGTCCACCGGTGTATATAATGCACCTATATACAAAACAGGTACACTGGTCAGCTTACCGAAGACGCATAACAAAACTAGAAAACAAAAGTCACCAAGAGGTCAGTCCCATGGTTTCGTTTTCATTCATTCAAAAGCTATTTCCTCTCCTTAAATGAATCGTGACTCAAGATTCCCATCACATACACTTACTAGTATTTTCAATGAGAATATAGGGTCTTTCTCTTTTTGAAAATTTCCCTTTTCCCTCCAGGTACATTCTAAGGGTTCACATTTATTTATTTCCATTATGTTCTTTGCACCAGGTTGAGTCACATCCTTCCACTTTCCAACCAAGGACCCATGGAATACTAGGGGAAATGATGTCATTGTTTGTAAACCCTCACCTTGAGTCATGATCAGACAAGATAAGGTGAATTTTAGTCCTAAAGTGTTGAACACCTTCATCTGGCATTCTTTTATAGCATGCACCCTTATCACATAAAGGGATACTAAAAATAGAAAAATTATATAATAACTTTTTTTATAGCTTCTGGCCTACCCTGTCACATATAGTTTAGGTTGTAATTTTTAGAGGGTGATCCGTAGAATTAGTGGGATCCTGCATTCATTGTATGTTAAGCCTCACAACTATGGTTTTGATTCATTTGCCAAATTCTGAAGATCAGCTATGATTTTATCTCTTACTTCATGCCTTTCTTATTATAACATACAACTGAAATTAATTTTGACTATTTCTCCTTATGTAGTAGAAGGAATAATGCCTGATGCACATATTTACCAACATAATCAACATATTTCCACCTTGAAGCATGGAGATAGAAGTGTCACTTATTTATTCAGCTCTTTACAAACGTTGTTGGAAAATATACATTCTATCAACCTTTTTAGACTTCTTCATGTGGGTTCATGATCCTTTCTTTTTAGAGGATGTTGTCTTTATTTCAAATTTTGATTTTTTTACAGAAATAGAGAAGGATAAAGTGTTTCATTTACTTTCTGGTCTTCAACATGAGTTCAAATATATTCAATTGGGGAATGATTCTCTATGATCTATCAAAAAATTATGGCCCATCCTTCTTAATGGCCAGAAAGCTATGATTAATCTGTTAAATAGTGCATCAGATCATGCTTCTCTCAATGTATCATCTCTAGGGGGTTTTACCCAAAAATATTTCCCTTATGGAATAGGAGGGAAGAGGTAAAAAAGTAAATAAGGGTGGTTGAAAACAGGTCATTCTACAGATAGATGCTAGTTTCTTCATCCTCCGAAGAAGCCTTCATCTACATCAGCCAATGGAAAATCTCTTTCTGAAGACGAGGATCTTTCTATTACTTAGTATATTGGTATATTATATAGGCCTTCACCTTCTGTCGCACCATCAGTCATTGTACCTCTAGACAACACACCACATACCGTGAACATAATGACTGGAGATTCAATTTTTGGAAATATTTTAGCTCCTACTGTAAATGCTATTGGTTTTTCATTTAATAATCTCTAAATTCAATCTACTCTACCATGGATTATGGATTCTGGTTCCACTCATAGTATGGGAGGATCATCCACTTGCTTTTCACCTTCCCATCACTTATCCAGTAATTCTTTTTCCTTTCTTTCTGATGGATATCTAGTTCTGTCACTTCGGTATTGGTACCATGGATTAAAAGACCTTGTGGATACGAAGTCCCAAGGATGATGCCTTAATGTAAAGGTTTCTATCCTTAGTTTTGAAACCCCCAGGATTTTACCAATAGATTGGCCTTTCCTTATCTATGAAACCTCTCTCATTATAGACCTACTTCCATTTACCAATAAAATTCAACCAGGTTATTTGATATCCGAAAGAAGGGAAAGAAGCACCCAATCCTTCCCATTACGATTCCCTAGGATGAAGGCAAACCAAACAAGATTCTACTTTTCTCTAAGGACAACTGAAAAAAGTTATTGTAATGAAGGTTCACAATAGACTAGAATTGGACTACTTCAGTGGATAATAGAGGTATAGGGGGAACTACTCATCTTCTTCTTCCCCTGGGTATTCATTGGTTATTGAATGAGATCTTCTATCCCTTAGCCCCTTGTGCCTATCACATATCCCCTATTTTTTCAGAGGGCTCCATCCCCTATTATTAGTAGGCTGAAATCAACCCTTCTATCCAAGACATGTAATGAATCTAGGATAGCTCTCTTCATTGGATAGCTCTGGAAAGCTACACGTAGGATTATAATAGAATTAGCACAGTCCCTATCGGAATCACCAATCTCTTTAAAAGAAAGAACATAATGCTCTGTTAGCGATCAAGTAACCAGAAGAAGCAAAAGGCAGTCAATCACTAATAAGGTATATTCAACCATGCTCTAAATAAAAGAACCAATTGTCACTCTCTTTGAGACCAAAAATACATATTCTCCCATCAATAGAGACATAGAAGTAGACTCACACTAAACCCAATACAGGAACCAGAATCTTATTCTTACCCAAATCACCTCAATATTTACTTTCAAGTACATCTCTAAGATTTCACTTTTTAAAATAAACATTTTCCTATTCCTTTGGTACTTCCTATATTATAGTGATCCCCAAAATAAGCCATATCAGAAACTGTAAGAACCCTAAATCTCTCCCTTAAATCAGTAGTGTCCTAGAAGCGTATGAATGAAGTAATTAAAGGTATAGCTATTATATTATAATATTTGTCGAGGCAGACATGATAAATAATCGATAGCGATGTTTGCATGGTCAGCTACTAAATGAAGAACGGACACTCCTATTCCTTGTGCTGTCAACCATATCAGTATTATGCCCAAAACCCTTTAGAAATAGGGAATTAACCCAAAACACATATATTCTCCCCTCTCACCCTAGAGCCGAAAGCCTAGCATATCAAATTTAGTTATTATATATTCATTTATAATCCATGAATAGTCACTCATGGACTATCAATCCCATCCATTTATCTAAGTAGATCCCTAAGTGATTGATATGTTTTTCTATAGTATGGTAGAGATAACCCTAAAAGTCATATATAGCCCTTTTTCATTTTCAGTATGCTCTCTTCTAGCTCCCCCTTTTAACTTAATGGGAACCTCTCATAAGCGCTGTAAGCCTAGCTGCTATTTCTTTAGTTGCCGCTACTGGGTGAACTCCTAATTAAGAAAAAAACCCAAGATAACTATCCCTATAATTATGAACCTAGTCATTAACATATTTTTTTGATTGATCATTCTAACTAATTATAGAGTAGGTTGGTATTTTTCCTAAATAGGGGACTATTCGCAATGGAATATGTGCCTCTTTCCTCTGAGGGATAAAAGAATGATATTGGCTCCTACTTCATCCATGCATAAATAAAGGCATTCCTTGGGAGATTTCCTACTTAATAAAGTGGATTCCCTACAAAGAGGGAAAGGTTACGGGACATAGGTCCTGGAAGGAAGGCCTTTTTTCTTTCTATCATGCCTATCTATATGGCACGTGACTCATGTTCTATAATTTGACTGTTCTTCTCGATCTAGTTAGATTCCATTCCCTAAGGCGGTTCTGTGTAAGATTTCAATATGAGATTCGTAATGTGAAAACAAATCAAACTCTACGTATATAATTGCATCTGCATTACCTGAAATGTACTCTAAATTACATTTATTATTCTCTATGAGAAGGAATATTCTGTATTTTTATTCTACAACAGATTCTTTAAAAATTGGGTGCTACCAAGTTCACTTGTGGAAGGGATTGGTATTCAGTGCCTATGTACCCATTTCATAGGCATGTACTGGATCTATACAGTTCCGAGTTTGCGGGGACATTCAACATACTTTTGTCCCTCCAACATTCAAATATTATCCTCTTATAGGAATAAATTAGTTGTGGACATATTCAACTATCTACTAAGAGTGACACCCTTAGACCAATACATAATAATTGAAGGGAGAGGCATTCGATTGTCTGAATGAGTAGAATAAGATACACCGATAAAAAAGAAAGAGAATTGTATGGAAGAATCTTATGATACTCGAGACAATTACTCTTCCTATATAGTTAGATACCGAGGAATGAAAAATCCAGATAAGACGGAAGGTGTCCTCACTTTCTAATTGATCAGTGGCTGCAAGATGAGTCTATTGATCCATAACTCATGTAGGCGAGGGGAAATCTCAGCTGAGTCCATCTATTTAGTTTATCATAGGCAATGAATGATTGGACTTTTCCATCTTTGGGAGCGTTGTCTTTCTGGGTGAGCCCATAATACATGATTTTCAGATCACTTATTTGGTGGAGAAAATGAATGCGGACGTGTCGGTGGATCACATGATACTTGTCAAGACTATCCTCTCTTTGTCTTATTGCTCATCCCAGAAGCATGTCACTTTCTTTCGATGTACATCATTGCTATAGGTATGGATTTTTTAGCATCTTGATAACTGTCGAGTGGAAGGATACTATTGTGAAGACTTGATTGAATGATTTTAGTTATGAACCCATGGAGAGGAATGATGAGCTCAACCCAGGCGAACAATATAACCCGATCTGTGTGACTTTATCCTCTTGTGCCAATTCTGATTCCTAATATGAGAAGTAAAAACTCTTAATACAAGCAGAAACAAGAATGAGAGGGGCTAGTGACCTACAATCTAGTGAGTAGTGACTAAAGCAGAAGTGGAGGTAATCACCAGCTAGTACGTATATGTATTGATAGAAGCTAGTAACAAGATTCAACTATTATAATATAACAGTGATTTCAGAAGGGGAAAATAAACTTGGAATGCCATTTTGTGGAGCCACTAAATCTTCTGTTGTTACCCCTTCCTTATCCTTTTACTACATTACCCTATCCTAGGGGAAGTCCAAGAAAACAATCTTGAGGCCTATGTCTCTCTGGATGTTCATTTTAGTGAACTAATGCAGCCGTTAACAGAAACCTTTCTCTTGAATTTATCCTTCCAATCTCACTCTCTTCTTCTTGGATGACTCTCCCGAACATAGAAGAAGACACTTTTACTAATTACTGATGCAGGTTTAATTAATTTGATCACCTAGAAGATCAATTGATTCCCATTGTGACTACTGACAGAACCAATTTTGACTGGTCAGGCTAGACTAAATGATTTCTTTAGGTCAAAAATTTCACCTACAGATATTGTGGAAAAGGAATAATCATTCTCTCTAGTGGTATATAGACGCGAGATGTTGGGTAAGCAGCAAGATAATGGAAGAAACAAACAGGTGTTTCAGAGGCCGCCAAGGAAAGAACTGGATAATCCCACAATTGGAGCCACTGAAGTAGCTTTTTCCTATGTTGTATCTCTTGTTATTTATGTTGACTTATATATAGATCTTGTGAGTGAATTGGAAAAAAGAAAATTTTCTATTCCTCTATCAAAATTGGCTAATATGCCTTCATAGGTAAGAAACATTTTTGGTCTTACATAAGAAATAAAGGATATGAATTAATATTGTCCAGTAGTGTTCTAGGTAATGAATCGGGAAAAAAATAATGTTATATTTAGCTAGATTATCCCATTTCTACCTCACTATGGAGAGAAATGATATGTTGTTGTACAATTCCATGCTTGATTCAAGAGATTCTACCAATTTAATGTTCTTGAATGTGACAAATAAATTAGTCCTAAAGACCACTGAAATATACAAAAAGTGAAATACATTGGAAAAACAAGAGCATTGGTGAGTTTCCCAAGATAGAAGATAGATGATGGAATTTTGACATTCTAGAGGACATTGGCAAAACAAGAACGAAATCCAATTGACCGTAGGACCAAAAAGGGGGTTGGGAACACACCTACACCTGAAAATAATAATAAATTTCATAATCTAGTCCAAGGAGACCTAAAGGATGATATTTTATTTCTAATGTTGTTTTTGGCCAAATTACACTGATCCAATAGAATTAGGACATGTGTTAGGGCAATAATAATATCAATTTGACCCTTAATTGGCCTATTAACTTTTAACCATGGTAAATATAAATAAAGAAATTACTATTTACCAAAAATTATTTACATCTTACAGAACCACATTTTAATTACTAATATAAATAGTTTCACTCAAATATTTGAAATTCCACTACCAAAGTGGTAAAATTACATTTTATGTGAATTTTCAAATGCTCTTAGGAGGCTGGTAAAAGACAGTAAAAATTATGATAAAATTTTAAATATCAAAACTTCTTATAAAATGACTATAATGAATTAGGACGAAAATATATAGGTATTAGGTATCTATTTTAACCTAACATATATTAAAATAAAATAACTAATTTTTTTTTTTAAAAGTCAGTTTTAACCATTAATGGTGTGTTTTTTCACTATTCATCAAAAATTGAATGTTTTCTGAAAAATACCAAACATTTATCCTAAGATAATTTTGATATTCTGAATCCAAAAATGAAGTCCATTTTGAAAGATAAAATTTATAAAATTTCAAAAAGTGTGAATTAGTATTCATAAGAGCTTGTTAGTTTGGTCGCAATGTGTTAAAATCTCAAAGTTGCATGCAATGCGAGAAATTTCATTATTCAAAGAGAAATATACCCTGGAAATTAGGTTGATACATAACTACATCAGATAGGCCACCGGTCTGAATCTATCAAAAATCTCAAACTATCCAATTTACCTTAGTGAATTCTTACTCTACCTCCTAATCCTCTTATGTCCCAACCTCTGTGTGAAAAGCATGAAAACCAAATCTCTGGCCTCAAACTCCAGATGTCATATCTGTAGATCAACATAAGACTTCTTCTGAGACTTTTTAGTTTCCATACTATTCTAAATCAACTCTCTCTACTATGTGTTCCCCTAGACAAGATGAGTTACCCACATAACTGCCTCTCCTTCCTCCAAAAAACATAACGGTGATCAGAATTACCTGCCGATCAAAGCCTCATAAGGTTCCATTTGAATAGTTTTTTGAAAACTATTATTGTAGGAAAATGCCGCAAGAGGAATGTGTTTCTCCCAAGAACCACAAAAATCTAGGAGGCATGATCCAAGAATATCCGGAAGAACAAGAATCGTACACTCTGACTGGCCATCTGTATAGGGATGATATGTAGTTCTCAGAAGTACCCTTGTACCCAAATCCCACTGAAGTCCCTGCTAGACCCACGAAGTAAAACATGAATCCCTATATGAAACAATGAAGTGTGGAACCCCATGTAGACATACAATATATCAGATCAACACTCTTCCCAGATCATTAACACGGATGTTCCACTTGATCGGCATAAAGTGAGATACTTCTATGATTCGGTCAATGACAACCCAAACTGCATCATTACATCATGTTTTCATTGGAAAATGTATCATGAAATCCATTATGATATCGATCCATTTCCACAAAAAATGGGTAGCTGCATCAAAATATCTTTTGGTCGCTGATACTTCAACTTCATCTGCTGATAGGTGGGAAACCAAATCACGAAACTAGGGACATCTCTCTTCATACATGGACACGAATACTGATGGTGTAGATCATGATACATCTTATTAACACCAGGATGAACTGGCCAAACTGTGGAATGATAGTCTCCCATCAACTTCTCACGTATGTTTTCTATCACCCACACGTGTCCAAGAAAACCTAAGATCTCATCCTCAACTACTTTACATCTAGGAATAGAGTCCTCTCCTAAAACACTCTTTCGTTGGACTAGGCCTTCTGATTCTGATAGCTTCCCCATTAGTACTCAATCTAGAAGTGTAGAGAAAACAACTATAGTAGTTAGAAATGACTACCCCGGTTTTTTGTGAACCTCCAAATGCATTTCAGATAATAGAGACACACTCTACTACTCATCTTTGGACTCCAGAATAGCCTATATATGATTCCTCCTACTCAATGCATCAACCACTGTGTTTCCCATCCCATGCGTATAGGTATGCTCAAAGTCAAAATAATTAAGGTACTCAACCAACCTTCACTATCTCAAATTCAGGTCGTGTAGAGTGAAGATATACTTGAGAATTTATTGTTAGGTGAAAACAACAAAATGATCTCCCAACAGGTGGTTCTTCAATAGTATAAAGCATGAACAACTACTAAGACCCATACACAATGAACCTTTCTCCCTATATAAGCACTACTCCTAGCCCGATACCTGATGCATCACAGTACATAGTATAGCTCTTTATTGTCTTTGTAATAACTCACATTGGTGCTATTGTCATCCTACCTTTCAGATCCTAAAATGAAAACTCACAAGAATCAGACCACAAGTACTTCACACCCTTCATAGTTAGGCCCGTCAGTGGCGTTGCTAAGCTTGAAAACTCATGTATGAAATGTCTATAGTAACTTTCCAGGCCTTTATGACTTCATACATCAATGAAATTTTTTGGATTCTCCCAGGAAACTACTTCTCTCACAATCTCTGGATCTACTGATATTGTTGTCTTAGATATAACATGACCAAATATGTGAATCGAGTCAGACCAAAAGTGGAATTTTGAGTGCATAGAATATAACTGATACTCTCTTAGTGTACTCAAAATGATATAAAGATGTGGGTAATTTCATGTAGAGTGTAAATGTACTCAAACATATCATCCACATAGACTGCCATGAAATAATACAAGTACAGATGGAACACATGTTTCATCAGTTCCAGGAAGACTCCAAGGACGTTCGTGAGACCGAACAACATAACCACATACTCGTATAGACCATACCGGCTCTATAATGCTGTAAGAGCTACATATGATTGTTTAACATATAACTGATGATAAATAGATCTCAAGACAATTTTCGCGAACAGAAGGGCTCCTCAAAGCCGATCAAAGAGATCATCAATCCTCGACAAGGTATATCTGTTCAAAACCATCATCTGGTTCAACTTCTGATAATCAACGCCAAGACGGATGGTACCATCCACCTTCTTCACAGACATGATAGGGGAACCTCAAGGAGAAGTACTTTTTCAGATGAACCCCTTAGTCGGCATCCCCTCCGACAACTTCTTAAGCTCCATTAACTCTGGTGTATCCATCCTATCTGGAGGAATGGACACTGGTGCCGCTCCTAGCACAATCTCAATAGAAAAGTCCTTTTTCTCTAGAGGCAAACAAAAAAAGTACTACGGAAGGTTGTCCCTGAAATGATCCCCCACTAGAGGGAAGACCTTCTGTGAAGCCCCCTGGTCATACTGATATAGAATATGAATATGGGATATATCTCCTCCCCATCCATGATGCTCAGGTCCCACTATGCTCGCCTGAACATCCCACTCCCCCTTAAGAATAAATTATTCTCCCTCTGATGATGTGAAAGTCACCCTATGACGCTATCAATTAGTAACTACCAGGAAGGGAACTAACATGTCCATTTAGAAAATAAAATCATAGCCAGTCATATCTAGGTCATAAAGGTCCTATAAGAAGTTACACCCACCAACCTCTAGAGGTGACTCAATACACAGATGTAAACGAGCCATTCTAGTCCCCATCAGAGTGTCAAATGTCAAGATCTCATCAGAAGAAATGATACAGAACACAAGGCTCACCAGAACTACAGTAGATATAATGATATAAGAATCCTGTATATTGAAAATTGCAGAAGCTAAAACTGAGGAAACTAGGATAATACATCGAACTGTAGAGGGTCTGGGATTCTCCTCCTGCTATGGCTGTTCCGCTGCAAATGTCTGACCAACACTGAGGCCCTACAACTATTCCGAACCACACTGAGCTGATCCACCCTGTTGTCCTTGAAAGCATGGCGACTGGATACCATGGCCATGACCCCCACCTCATCCTAAACTGCCAGAAGAACTCTAGTTCCCAGACTAGTGAGAAATTGGTGGTGCTTCTCCCGAAGGATGAGTCGTAGAAGAACCCTTATCACTATCTGCTGGTGAGAAGATCAGATAGAAGCATTGAAGATGTCCCATCATGCTGCCTAATCTGCACAATACTAAGTCTATCAGTTAATGCACCCTCATATACCCCCTCTTCCATCACTGGTAGCACACCACACGACTACCAGGAAATGTGTCCCGCCTTTTCAGATCCCCGCGCATAGACTCCATGTAGCACTTCCTTCTATCATTAATAGGGATACTAACTCTAGATGTCGATCCTCCCTAGATCACAACTCCAGAATCCCTCACATTCCACTCCGTGATGAGCACTTGGTTGACTATAGAAGTGATGGAAGTCAAGAAGAACATGTTCACCTGATATCTAATGTCATGCTAGAGGCTATCTTCAAACATCATTACAAGGAATAACTCATCAGCTCCTCGGATAGTCATGAAGTTTCACAGCTTAGTGAAACGAGAATAACACTCAATGATAAAGAGAGTACACTTCTCTTAACTCATGAACTCTCATGCATGATCGACCCTCGATGTGTCCTAGTAGAAGTAATCATAAAAAGCTTGCTGGAATTCATCCCAAGCCACAACCTACTGGTGTCTCGCCTGTGAGATCACATCCCACCATCACACGGCAGAATCCCAAAGCATATACGAAGAGAGCTTCACCCTCTTTTCTGGAGGTATCTTCAGATGCCCATTGATACAAATCATGTCTTCTAGGTATGTCTCCATAGCCTGAGTGCTTCCTTCTGCCATGTTTGTGGGAGGACGCTACTAATGGAAAACCCATGTCAACTCTGCCATAGAAGGGGCACGATGATGTACTCCTTGGATGCTCTGCATAAAACTCATAAATCCCTCTCAGAACTGTGCGTCAGTAACTACATCTCAAATGACGGCTGGTGACAAGGCAGAAACAACAAGAGGATCTTCTTGTAGTCCTTAATCAACCATGTCTGGTGTCTGACCACTTCTATGTAATTGGCGAACAACCAGAGGACATCTCGGTGGCATGACTCTGCAAAGCCCTACTCACACCTTAGATCATGATAAACAGGGACTGAAACATATAAGTTTAAGAAGGGAACCAGAGAAGGAAAGCATTCATGTTTTACAAAACATAGATACATGACATATATAATTCTTACATATCATGTTCCCTTATGCCTTCACATCGGTGTGGACTTCTGCCAACGTAGGTCGTGTAACACCCCATATATACGACGTGTCATCCATTCATATGGCGTGTACTTGAATCCTCTTCCCCTACCCGGGTTCTTCTAGATGGCCACAACGAAAAAAACAGTCAATTGTAATGGGGTATTTTCCACGTTATTTGGGGTCCCGTCACAAAAGGTAATGCAGGCTTTGGCGCAGGTTGTGCGCCAAAGCACGTTAATGTTTTTTGTGATGGGGGGGGGGGGTACCCCATCGTAAATAGTGTGTCGGTTGTAGGTTATTTGCGATGGGAGACGTCCCAAATACCGGCTACAGTAAATGAGTTTTTGTGATGGGATTTTGTCCTGTCGCAATAGGTGTGTCAGTAGGTCACCTTTTGTGACAGGACCCGTCGCAAAAACACTTTTAACCATAGACATCATTTAATGCGGGCAAAGTTATTTGCGACTGGACCCGTCACAAAAAGTATCTTTTTATATGGTATTCCCATCACAACTAGTCTTGTCGCAACTAATCTAACATATATATACCCCCTACATTTTTCATTCTCTCCCTCTAATTTCTCACATCCTCTCCCTCTATAAATTTGAATTTTAGAGTGAAAATTTCTCTCAGTTAATTTTTTTCGGAGATGTTGTGAAGGCACTAAAATCAATCAGAGATCAAGTTTAAGTGTATTTATATTTTATTTTATTTAGAATTTATTTAATTTTTTTATGTTAATTTTATTTATTTTTTATTAGCTGTAATTAAATTAGATTTAAATTGTTTTCTTATCTGTATTTTAGTAATAAATTGTAACAATTAGTAGTAATTTGTAATTATTAGGAATAAATAATAATAATTAGTAAAAAATAGTAAAAATAGTAATATATAGGAATAAATATTAATCATAGGAGTTATAAATAATAAATAGTAATAATAAGTAGTAATTAGTAATAAAGAGTAGTAATTAGTAAGAAATAGTAGCAATAAGTAATAAATAAAAATAATTAGAAATAAATAGATATAAATTGTAATAAATAGAAATAAAATGTAGTAAATATAAATAATTTGTAATAAATAGGAATAAATAGGAATAAATAATATTAATTAGAAATAAATAGAAGTAATTAAGAATCAATAGATATAATTAGGAATAATTAGTAATAATTAGGAATAAATTGGAATAAATTAGAATAATTCAGATGAAATTTGAAAAAATTGGAAAAACTAGGAAAAATTAGGAACAATTAGGAATAATTAAGAATAATTATCAATAATTAGGAATAATTATGAATAAATAGGAATAATTAGGAATAATTAGGATTAGTTAGTAATAATTAGTAATAATTAGGAATAATTAGTAATTATTATTAATACTTAGTAATAGTCCTCAATGATTGGCAATAATTAGGAATAAGTAGGAATAATTAGTAATAATTAGTAATAATTAGTAATAATTAGTAATATTAAGTAATAAATAGTAATAAATAGTAATAAATAGAAATAAATAGAAATAAATAGTAATAAATAGTAATAAATAGTTATAAATAGTAATAAATAGAAATGAATACTACTAAATATTAATACTTATTAATAATTAGTGATAATTAGTAATAATTAGTGATAATTAGTAATAATTAGTAATAATTAGTAATAATGACTAATAAATAGTAATAAGTAGTAATAAATAGTAATAAATAGTAATAAATAGTAATATATAGTAATAAATAGTATAAATAGAAATAAAAAGTAATAAATAGTAATAAATAGTAATAAATAGTAATAAATAGTAAAAATTAGTAACAATTAGTAATAGTTCGTAATAAATAGTAATAAATAATAATAAATAGTAATAAATTGTAATAATTAGTAACAAATATTAAGAAATAGAAATAAATAGTAATAAATATTAAAAAAAATTATAAATATTAATAAATAGTAATAAATAGTAAAATAGTAATAAATAGAAAATTTTTAAAATAGAAAAATAGTAACAAATAGTAATAAATAATAATAAACAGTAATAAATATTAATAAATAGTAATAAATAAAAAGAAATAGTATTAAATAGTAAGAATTTGTAATAAATAGGAATAATTATGAATAAATACTAATAAATAGCAATAATTATGAATAATTAGGAATAAATAGTAATAAATAGTAATAATTTGTAATAAATAGTAATAAATAGTAATAAATAGAAATAATTAGCAAAAATTAGCAACAATTAAGAATAATTAGCAACAATTAGCAACAATTAGCAAAAATTAGTAATAATTTGCAATAATTAGCAATATTTAGGAATAATTTGGAATAACTTTGAATAACATGGAATAACTATGAATATCTTAAATAACATGGAATAACTTGTAATAATATCGTATAACTTAGAATTACTTGGAAAAACTTGAAATAACATTGAATAACATTGAATAACATCAAATAACTTGGAAATAACTTGGAATTATTTAAAATAACTTGTAATAACTAGACACAATTTCTTGTGGATTGACGACACACCTTTTGCTCGATGACTCTTTTCCTTTCAACATTCAATGACTCAAAACATTTTGAAAATTATGCTTTTATGTATGCATATCCAATATCGTATGGACGAGTTTGAATATAGATTTGTTGGACCAGATTTTTCATAATGTGTCCAGGCAGTGATAGTTTCAAAAAGATGATTCATCGAAAAAAGGGGGCTCTTTTGTCTGACATCTCATTTAAATGAATATTTCTCAAAGAGAAATCACAATGAAGAATCTTCTCAGAGGTACGCATATTCATTCTCATGTATATGGGAATGTATATGCATACCTCTGATCTGATTCCCCATTGTGATTTTAGTGTGAGAAAGTTGGAAGTAAATGAGTAGTGGGAAAAAAGAGTAGCCGTCAATCAACTAGACATTATGTCATCCATAAGTAATGGTAATTATTAAGAAGTAATTGTAATTATTTATCTTTTTTTAGATAGAGTATTTATAATATCAAACTATCTGAAAATATTATTGATTTTATAATTTTTAGAGAAATATGAAACAAGGAAATCAACAATATTCATTATTAGGTGATCACTCTTGGATAAATTTTCATAGAAATCCAAAAGGATATGGTTTAAATCTTTTATATATTGAGGGTGTTGAAGCATTATTATCATTTTCATCATCAAAACCACAATATGGTTCAAAAGGCACAATAATGTGTCCCTCTAAAAAATGTTCTCTAAGAACGTTTGACACATTTGAAATTTTTGGGGGATATCTCTTGTAGTTTGGTTTTCAACCAGATTATGTTTTTGGTATCAACACGGAGAACACAGTTCTAGAGAAGATACTAATAACATGATTCTGGATCCATCACAGTTTAAAAATTTATAATGATGTTACAGGTCCATCTGCTCATCAAATTAAAACACAAGATGATATTGATTTAACTCCTGAGTTGGAACCATATGAATATTTTGAGTTGTTGAGCCTAGAGAGGATGTATTATATCCTGGTTAAAAGATAAGAAAATTAGAAGCGGTTGCAAAATTTATGACTTTTATATCAGATAATGCAATGTTAAACAACTTTTTTGATCTAATATTTTCTTTGGTTAAAACAAAATTACCTGAAGGAAATGTGTTTCCTACAAATTACTATGAAAGAAAGAGTCAGGTTCATAATCTGGGCCATAGTTATCTAAATAATCATTCATGTCCAAATGATTGCCTCTAATAGTCTTGTGAAAATAATTCGATGGATAGTTTTCCCACATGTAGAAAATCGATGTATAAAGAAGCAAAAACAGGGAACTCTGGATCAATTCTAGTAAAACAGTTAAGATATTTCCCCCTTACACCCAGTTTGCATCTTTTATTTATGTCTCAGAATATAGTGTCAATTATGTTATAGCACAAAACTAATATTTCAATTGATAAGAGCTTGAATCATCCATCTGATGGTGATTTATGGAATCATTCTGACCATATGTATACATCTTTTGATTTAAAAGCCCAAAACGTGCAATTGGTTTTTCTACTGATGGTTTCTGTCCATTTGGATCTTATAGTATTCAGTATTCCTGTGGGAGTGTCTCTATAAATCATTACAATTTACATCCATGTATGTTGATGAAGGAATCCCTATATCTTACTGACCTTATTAATCCTAGGATATCTGAAAAAAAATATTGATATTTATTTGAAACCCTTGATTTATGAGTTAAATGCATTGTGGAGTGATGGTGTTAGTACATATGATGTTGCTGCGAAACAAAATTTCATATTAAATGTTGCATTGATGTAGAAGATTAGTGAAATTCTGTCATATGGAACGTTATCTAGATGAAGTACACATGGTCCGAAATCATGTCCTTATAGTATGAAAGACAACAAAGCCTTTATGCTCGTTAGAGGAAAAAACCATGCTACAATTACTATCACCACCCATTTCTTCAAACCAATCATCCTTTTCATAAGAACAAATCCCATTTCAGAAAAGGTATAATTCAAAGGGATGAACCTTCACAAATGATCTCAGGTACAGAGTTTAAATTAGTTGTATTTTCATTACCTCTCATCACATTTGGGCCAACAGTATTCCAAAAAAAATTCATGTCTTTGGGAAAGAACATAATTGCATAAAAGAAATCATTTTTGGTACTTTCCATATTTGTCTTATTTGATTGTCCACCACATGTTGGATTTCATGCATATTCAGTAGAATTATTTTGAAAATTTATTTGATACAGTTTTGGTTACACTATATAAGACCAAATATACTATAAAGGCATGATTAGATCTTTCCAAAATTTGCAGTCGACTAGAACATGGACAATATAGAAATGCTAGATCATAGTGGTTAATGAAGCCGAAAGTAGTTTATAATATTTCCAATGAGTTTCTCTTACTATTTTTTCAGTGGATTGTAGATTTGAGACTTCTATATGGCTATGCATCCAATTTTGGCATATGTTTTTGAATGATTATATTACCGGATTAAAAATTCATGATTGTCATGTTATAATATAAAGACTTATGTTGATTGGATTAATTGGATTGTCGAATTCTATGATTTGAGATTTGATATCAAACATATCATATTTTTTCGAAACATTTGTGAAGTGACAAAAGAATACGATGTGCTAAGAATATTAGAAGAAGATGTTGCTTTAATTATATATAAACTGTAAATAATCATTCTGCCAGATTCCTTTGACTCAATGTAACATCTAATATTACATTTTCCACATGAACATAAATGTTGAGGTCCAGTACTGTAATGGCCCGGACCTCTCTGGTCCATTACTTTGTGAAATGTTGGTGTTGGAGGTGTTCCGGGAGGTCAAGGGGACTTATCCCCAACACTTTGCCAATTTTCTAGTTCTGTGAAAAGTGTTTCCAGTTTTATGAACAGTAACAGATCAGTGAGACAGATCAGTTTCACGGATCGGTGAGACAGATCAGTGTCACAGATCAGTGAGACAGATCAGTTTCACAGATCGGTGAGATAGATCAGTTTCACAGATCGGTGAGACAGATCAGTTTCACAGATCGGTGAGACAGATCAGTTTCACAGATCGGTGAGACAGATCAGTTTCACAGATCGGTGAGACAGATCAGTTTCACAGATCGGTGAGACAGATCAGTGTCACAGATCGGTGAGACAGATCAGTTTCACAGATCGGTGAGACAGATCAGTTTCACAGATCGGTGAGACAGATCGGTGAGACAGATCGGTGAGACAGATCGGTGAGAGAGATCGGTGAGACAGATCGGTGAGACAGATCGGTGAGACAGATCGGTGAGACAGATCGGTGAGACAGATCAGTGAGACAGATCGGTGAGACAGATCGGTGTGGCAGATCAGTATCACAGATCAGTTTCACAGATCGGTGTGACAGATCAGTTTCAGAGATCAGTTTCACAGATCGGTGAGACAGATCGGTGAGACAGATCGGTGTGACAGATCAGTTTCACAGATCAGTTTCACAGATCGGTGTGACAGATCAGTTTCACAGATCAGTTTCATGTACAGTAACGGTGGGTGAACAGTGTTTCCAGACTCCTACAGTTTTGCCCCTTTTGACGTTTCATTTGACGTAAAATACATTTAAAGCCTTATTTTAAGGGCTCTTAAGGCCGTTTCAAATGCCTTAAATCCTATATTAATTATTCCTAAGTCTTGGAATGTTTTACGTGGTCAAACCGCGTGGGTTAATGCGATCCGTTTTTAATGGAGAATTAACCGGATCTTAAACCATCACCTCGTTAAATCTTAAAAAGGGACGAGATATCCTTCTTCCTGGTTCTTTCCCTTTGTTCTCGATTAAGAGGCACTAGAACCTTTCAATACTTCCCGTAGGAGTTGCACAAACAACCCTTACTCCTAGGATCAGTCCCGCTCTGTTGGATGCAACCAAGCCGTGTCGATCATTCTTCCACATAAGTTGTCACGAGGGGAGGATCGTGACCTGCTGTGTGGATAAAGGACGTCAAGAACTCTTCGAGGTAGGGGATTCATGGCTTCTCTAATTATATATGTGAAATCGTAGAGTTAGCGTGATTTATTCCTTTGGATCACAATGAAATTGACCTAATTAAATACTTGAACCGGATTAAAAGAATTGGTAGATCGCATGCTGTTGCTTTATACCGTAATGACGGTTTGCCTCATGTTTTCCTAGATATAGTGATATCTATGTTTCTTTGTTTTGTCGTTCCTTCATGATAGAAATTGATAATGAACGTAAAGCCGGAATTAATTGTTGATTAATTGGCTAAAGATAAAGAGGCATGTAAATTAATCTGGTTGTTGTCGTTGTTGTAGTTGTTCTAATTTGAGGATAATCAAATTAGGGAAGTAAGCATGGTTATTTAATTGTGATAGCTTACTGATTAGGTATCCATGATTGGAACCTACGAATAACAAATCTGTTAATTCAATATGGTTTAGAGAACAGATTATGTTGGAATTTCAAAAAGGGTTCTGAGTTACCCTCTTGTTTGTTAAAGGGCCGAGAGCCCATTTTGTGATGTTTGTTTTCCTGCTGCTTGTGCTGTGATGTGAGCCTGGATGGTTGTTGTGATATGTGGAGGCATGGAGGCCTTATAGTTGTGGCAGCGGATGATGCCTAGTGTGGCGAGATGCATCGGTTTATGCATATGGGTGTCGGGGAGGACACCAAGGGTGATGGTATGAGATGAATGTGATGGTTTGATGTTGGTGGTTGGTTTGATTGTTTATCTTCTTTACTTTTCCCCACTGCTCAAGGCAGCTGGTCTTGCTTACCCTCTTTCCGAAGGAGGCTAAGACACGCGGGGTATGCCACGTGCTTTCCGTGTTTAGCCTCTCGATGGAGGATGGGTCTATGCTCTTTCTATAGGCGGCAAAGGCTCGACGGGTAGTATATCTACTCACCGTGTTGAGCCTCCTTTGTGTTTAGATGCATAGGATGTTTTTCTAGAATGCCTGGGAATGTGGAAAAGTATTTCTGTAATGAATGTTTTATTAAAGGGTGAAAATCCACGGGGATGGAGATGTTGGAATTAAAAGGTGATGTGAATCTTAAAAAGGAGCAGTTGTTTTTGAAAGTGACGCCATTTCAGTTAAATGAGGAATTGTTCAATCTTAATTAATGCTTAAAGAATTATCTAATGTACAGTGGAACTGATAAATAAGAATGGAGTAATCTAATAAAGCACTTCAATTGGTTGTGTGCTTATAGGATACCTAGTCTTAGAAGTAGCAGCCTGGAGTCTGAGAGACGTTAGCTACAGTTGTATCTAAGACTAGGTAATGCCCATAGTGTGGATGTGAGTTACTTATATACTCTGTACTTTTTGTGTTTCTATACGCTACTCCACCCTGTCGGTAAGGGCAACTGACACCCCGGGGATTCTGAGCCCTGGGGGGGTGTTTTCCCCAACATTCTGATGGGAGGTTGAATGGCTGACTACCCCCTTTGGCCCCGCTCTCTTCTCTTGGTAGATCTTAGTGCTGGTAGGCACAGTGGTTAGTTTTACCCATATATGTGTGTAGAGGGCTGTAATGGCTTGTGGTTTTTTCACACACATATATTCTGGATATAGTATCCTATGGACTACTATAGGTGTAACGTGTATAGGCTGTGATGGCTTGAGGATCCTTACTCGGTGTATGGGCTGTAATGGCTTTAGGTATAATACCCGACGTATGATACACGTTATTCGAGCTGTGGTGGCTTCCGGAAACTACCTAGTTACTTTTGGTTGTGAGGATTGTGTGGAGCTTAGCCCAGGTGTCTGCGGGCAAGCCTATGTGGTGCACGTGGTGCAGATTGTGGATCTTGACCCATGTTGATACGGGCAAGCCTTTGGAGAGAGATGCACAGGACGTATGTCGTTGGGGCAAAGCGGCAAACCAGTGGAGAAGTGGTAGCGGGGTACCCTTGATATTCTTTACTACATGCTATATTCTTGTATGCGTTACTTGGTGAGAGTAGCCTTGGTGAGGTTGGGAAAATAGTATACCTGTTTAGGTGACGAGTTAGTTTCACTTGTTGTTCACTGGGCTTTAGCATGCTTTCTTTACTTTTGCATGAGAGGCTTGGGGAGGATCCTACTGAGTATACTGTTATACTCACCCTATGTACATATAAACTGTTTTTCAGGTCACTTGGTGCAGGTTGGAGATCAAGCTGGTTACTACTAGCTTGCGGTTGGAGGAGGAGCTGTTCGGGCTTGTGGTCGCTGCCGTTTCACTTTCTTTTGGGTACTTTTAGTTTCCCCTTTCAGTTGTAGTACTTTTGCATGACATTTCATATATGTACTTGGGTTTCTTTTACATTTCAGTTATGAGTTGGATTTGGTTGGATTCTATTCTATCTCTCTCTTCTGCATGTGTTCTCTTAGAGGGTAATGCCTCCCATTTGTGTGTGTATTATACCCTCGGTTCTAGTCGCCAACCCGGGGCCTACTGGAGGCGGGACTCGGGGGTCATTATCTCCCTTTTCACATTGCCGGCCCAGGAGGGGTACACTTTGTGGGGAGGGGGTCGTGACAGAGTGGTATCAGAGGTCTGGTCGAGGGATAGGATGGAGTTTGGAGTTAGGCACAGGTGAGGATGCATGGGATGGTAGGGCAACGGTGTCATTCATGTTTAGCAAGTGGGGTAAACACTGGAGACCGGCAGAGACATAGGCGTTCAGGGCCCCCTATGATCTGTGGCACGGACCTTTAAGTTTACGATGGCTACTAAACAAAGTGATACTGGTTGCAGGGTAGAGACCTAGGAAAGGATCATGCATCATTATTCTTTGCGCCTGTGTTTGAATGGGTAGACCTTGGGATAGGTAACCTAAAATTAATAAAACAAAATAATTAATTAATTAATGTTGAGTCTTCCATATTCCAGGCTTAGGAGCTCTAACGATTGTTATTTTACAGGTATGGCTCCAGGTCGGCGTCCCCGTCAGGTTTGCGCAGAAGGTGCCCAGCAGGCTGTTCCAGCAGATCGCCGCCGGTTAGAGGTTGACGACGATGACACTTGGAGGAAGACACTCCGAGAGTTTCAGCGCCAGAGTCTACAGAAGTACGAGGGCTCCGTTTCAGATGCAGTCACAGAAGACTGGTTGGAGGAGGTCGAGATAGGCTTCAGTTCGATTCGTGCTTGAAAGGAACACTGGGTGTCCTTGGTTGTGACGATGTTGCGTGGAGCAGCGAGACAGTGGTGGTTCTTGTTCCTCGGGGATCGTGAGGAGTCAGCGATCTCATGGGAGGAGTTTCGAGACAGGTTTAGATTCGAGTTTCTTTCTTCGACTGCGAAGGCATCCAGTCGCCAGGAGCTTCTTACCCTTCGACAGGGGAGCTCCAGTGTTCGGGAGTTTGGAATCCGTTTCAGGAACCTTCTACGATATGCTTCAGACCTGTTACCAGATGATGAGGCCAGGGCGAGGCATTTCGAGGAGGCTTTGCGTCCAGAGATCCAGCGTCAGGTCACCCCATTTATGCTGAAGACATATCTTGAGGTGCTGGCGAGGGCATAGGTTGTTGAGAGGACTTTGGCTAGGACCGGATCATCACGAGAGGGGAATCGTCATGATTCCTCAAGAAGCAGAGCTGTGGTCAGGGGTTCCCGGTTTTCAGGACAGAAGAGTTTCCGTTCACCTGGGGGTAGGTCCCGACCCTTCCCATCTCATTTCTCCGGAGGTAGCAACTCTCAGACCTATGCCAAGGGATCATGCGCTTGTTTTTCTTGTGGTGGACGTGGTCATCAGCAGCGGGAGTGCCCAACTTTTCAGAGTAGTCATCGTGCACCAGGCGCTCCACTCCAGGTTCCTCCGTTGAGGCAGTTCTAGCCGAGGCAACAGCAGCAGGTTGCACCAGCTTTAGATCACCAGAGGGTAGATGGAGCAGGCAGAGGACAGCCCCATGACGCTCCCCGTCCTCAGAGAGGAGAGCGCGGCCGTGGTGGTGGTCGTCATCAGGGTCAGAGAGGCCGTGGAGGTGGTCGTGGTCATCTTCATGCTCTAGCGTTGCCAGCTCCAGGCGAGCCAGACGTCGTCCGAGGTACCCTTTGCTTGTTTTCTACCTTGGTGTATGCCTTGTTTGATTCAGGAGCGACACACTCCTTTATATCCCCTACCCTTGTCCACGCTTTGGGACTTGAGGTAGAGAGGCTTCCAGTGCCCTTGGCGTTGACTACGCCAGTTGGAGGTCGAGCTAGCTTGTTTGAAGTATGTACAGACTGTGAGCTAGTGTTGGGGTAGCACCGCTCTTGGGGAGATTTCCTATGTTTACGAATACAACCATATGATGTCATCCTCGGCATGGATTGGTTGTATTCGGTGCAGGCTATTGTGGATTGCTACAGGAAGAAGGTCGTTTTCTTTGATGAAGATGGAGAGGAAGTAGTGTTTGTTGGTGAGAGAGATCCTCGGATGAGTCATAGACGAGTTTCATCCTTATCATCCATGATGGCTGGGATGATGCTGAGTTCTTCAGAGGTTCAACAGCTGGCGTTTCCTAGGGTCGTAGAAGAGTACCCTGATGTCTTTCTAGAAGAGGTTGTATCCTTACCCCCTCGACGGAAGATCGAGTTTGGGATCGAGCTACAGCCAGGGGCGTCTCCCATCTCTATGTCTCCATATAGGATGGCCCCTTCTGAGTTACGAGAGCTACGTATTCAGCTCGATGGTCTATTGCAGTGTGGTTTTGTTCGGCCAAGTGTGTCACCGTGGGGTGCACCAGTCTTGTTCGTGAAAAAGGCTGATGGCAGTTTGCGGTTGTGCGTCGATTATCGTCGCTTAAACAAAGTGACAATAAAGAACCGTTATCCTCTCCCGCGGATTGATGACCTATTCGATCAACTGAAGGGTGCAAGTTGGTTTTCAAAGATCGACTTGCGGTCAGGATATCATCAGATGCGTGTAAAGGATGAGGATATCCCGAAGACTGCTTTCCGCTGTCGTCATGGGCATTATGAGTTTGTTGTAATGCCATTCGGCGTGACAAATGCTCCAGCTGTTTTCATGGGGTTGATGAATGCTGTGTTCCGTGAATTCTTGGACAAGTTTGTTATGGTTTTCATTGACGACATCCTTGTGTACTCCACATCTGAAGAAGAGCATGCAGAACATCTACGAGCTGTTTTGGGAGTTCTTCGCCAACATCGGTTGTTTGGGAAGTTGTCCAAGTGTGAGTTCTGGGCTCGAGAAGTTCGTTTCCTGGGACATGTTGTGTCCCAACAGGGAGTAGCTGTGGATCCTTCGAAGATAGAAGCAATGGTGTCTTGGCCAGCCCCCAAGACCGTGTCAGAGGTGCGAAGTTTCCTTGGTCTCGCAGGATATTATAGGAGGTTTGTGGCTAATTTCTCCCGAGTTGCGACTCCTCTGACAGCTTTGACCAGGAAGGATCAAGCGTTCATATGGACTGATCAGTGTCAGACAGCTTTCGAGTATCTAAAGGGGAAGTTGGTAAGTGCTCCAGTCCTTTGTCTTCCAACGGAGGGAGTCCAGTTTGATGTTTTCTGTGATGCTTCACATCTGGGGCTAGGCTGTGTTCTCATGCAGCAGAGGTCAGTTGTTTCTTATGGGTCTCGGCAGTTGCGTCCCCATGAACGCAACTATGCCACCCATGATCTTGAGTTGGCAGCCGTGGTGTTTGCGCTGAAGTTGTGGAGACATTACCTCATTGGAGAGCACTTTGTGGTTTTCACCGATCATAAGAGTTTGAGGTATGTTTTCTCTCAGCGGGATTTGAACTTGCGGCAGCGTCGGTGGATGGAGTTCTTGCAGGAATACGACTTCGAAATATCGTATACACCTGGTAAGGGAAATGTTGTTGCTGATGCACTGAGCCGAAAGTCACGTAATGATGTTGTGCGTGAATCTGGTGATTCCTGGAGAGGGATGGAAGAGCTAGCAGCTTTGCATCTTGATATGGGAGAAGTTGGAGGAAGAGGTTGTCTTTTCCAGATGACGGTGCAGTCATCCCTGATGCAAAAGGTGGAAGAGTCTCAGTTGGGTGATCTAGAGGTGGAAGTTTTGAGAGACAGAGTTGTTTGTGGGGAGGCCCCTGATGGTTGGTCAGAGGATGAACAACACCGAGTGTTGTATCATGACAGGCTTTTTGTTCCCCTGGCGATGCGCGAGACGGTTCTCCGAGAGTTCCATAGCTCGCCCTTAGCTGTACATCCTGGTGTGACGAAGATGTATCGATCCTTGAGGAGTCAGTTTTGGTGGCCTGGGCTGAAGCGTTCAGTTGCAGAATGTGTGTCTCGATGTTTAGTCTGCCAGAAGGTGAAGGCCGAACACCGTGTTCCTGGTGGTCTTCTCCAGCACTTAGAGATTCCTCAGTGGAAGTGGGAGGACATCTCAATGGACTTTGTTACAGGTTTACCTCGAGCTCCGGGAGGACATGATGCTATATGGGTGGTAGTGGATCGTTTAACTAAATCGGCCCACTTCATAGCAATCAAGGAGTCGAGCTCAGTGGAGGTTTTGTCGAGGCAGTATCTGGAGGAGGTGGTGAGGCTTCACAGAGTTCCTAAGACGATCATTTCTGATCGAGACCCTCGTTTTACCTCGAGGGTGTGGAGAGGTCTCTAGCATGCTTTTGGCTCTCAACTATGCCTTAGCACTGCTTTTCATCCTCAAACGGATGGTCAGACAGAGCGAACCATCCAAACTCTTGAAGACATGTTGCGCTCTTTTATTCTTGATTTTGGAGGTTCATGGGTGAAGCACTTACCTTTTGTAGAGTTCGCTTACAATAATAGTTTTCACTCTACCATCGGCATGGCGCCGTTTGAAGCCTTGTATGGCCGGCCATGCCGTTCTTCGTTGTGCTGGACTGGGGTCGGAGAGTCAGCAATTCTCGGACCAGAACTAGTGCAGAATACGACGGAGATGGTTCAAGTGATTCTTGAGAGGATGAAGACAGCACAAGATCGTCAGAAATCTTATGCGGATCAAAGAAGGAGACCCTTAGAGTTTAATGTTGGGGATCATGTGTTTCTGAAGGTGACTCCCCGTCATGGGCATCGAAGGTTTGGTCGCGGAAGTAAGCTTTCTCCCCGTTTTGTTGGGCCTTTCGAGGTGTTAGCTCGTGTTGGAGCTGTGGCATATCGAGTAGCACTTCCCCCTCGGATGAGTCAGATACATGATGTTTTTCATGTATCGCAGCTCCGTCATTATCTTCATGATGAATCTCATGTTATCGATTGGGGAGAGATCGATATTGATGATGATGCAACCTTCGAGGAGCGACCTGTGGAGATCCAAGACCACAAGGAGAAGGTGTTGCGTGGGCGTTCTATTCCTTTAGTTCGTGTCTTGTGGCGACACGGTGGCATGGAGGAGAGTACCTGGGAGCGTGAGTCACAGATACGTGCTCAGTACCCAGAGTTGTTTAATGTTTAACTCCTTTCATGTAATGATGTTTTCTCTGTGGTTGGACCTTTCATGTTTTGTTTATGTACCATTGATGTGATGTTGTGAATGAATTGTTTGGGTATGGATTGTTTGTTCCCGGATGTCATAGTTTTGTTCCAGCTTTCGAACAACTCATGGTGGTTTTCCCTTGAGAGGTATCTTATGGGGTGGTTGTTCGGACCCCTCTTTTCTTCTGGGTTGGTTTTTAATTCTCGAGGACGAGAATGTTTTGAGAGGTATCTAATGTAATGGCCCGGACCTCTCTGGTCCATTACTTTGTGAAATGTTGGTGTTGGAGGTGTTCCGGGAGGTCAAGGGGACTTATCCCCAACACTTTGCCAATTTTCTAGTTCTGTGAACAGTGTTTCCAGTTTTATGAACAGTAACAGATCAGTGAGACAGATCAGTTTCACGGATCGGTGAGACAGATCAGTTTCACAGATCGGTGAGACAGATCAGTTTCACAGATCGGTGAGACAGATCAGTGTCACAGATCGGTGAGACAGATCAGTTTCACAGATCGGTGAGACAGATCAGTTTCACAGATCGGTGAGACAGATCAGTTTCACAGATCGGTGAGACAGATCAGTTTCACAGATCGGTGAGACAGATCAGTTTCACAGATCGGTGAGACAGATCAGTTTCACAGATCGGTGAGACAGATCGGTGAGACAGATCGGTGAGACAGATCGGTGAGACAGATCGGTGAGACAGATCAGTGAGACAGATCGGTGAGACAGATCGGTGAGACAGATCGGTGAGACAGATCGGTGAGACAGATCGGTGAGACAGATCGGTGAGACAGATCGGTGTGACAGATCAGTTTCACAGATCAGTTTCACAGATCGGTGTGACAGATCAGTTTCACAGATCAGTTTCACAGATCGGTGAGACAGATCGGTGAGACAGATCGGTGTGACAGATCAGTTTCACAGATCAGTTTCACAGATCGGTGTGACAGATCAGTTTCACAGATCAGTTTCATGTACAGTAACGGTGGGTGAACAGTGTTTCCAGACTCCTACAGTTTTGCCCCTTTTGACGTTTCCTTTGACGTAAAATACATTTAAAGCCTTATTTTAAGGGATCTTAAGGCCGTTTCAAATGCCATAAATCCTATATTAATTATTCCTAAGTCTTGGAATGTTTTACGTGGTCAAACCGCGTGGGTTAATGCGATCCGTTTTTAATGGAGAATTAACCGGATCTTAAACCATCACCTCGTTAAATCTTAAAAAGGGACGAGATATCCTTCTTCCTGGTTCTTTCCCTTTGTTCTCGATTAAGAGGCACTAGAACCTTTCAATACTTCTCGTAGGAGTTGCACAAACAACCCTTACTCCTAGGATCAGTCCCGCTCTGTTGGATGCAACCAAGCCGTGTCGATCATTCTTCCACATAAGTTGTCGCGAGGGGAGGATCGTGACCTGCTGTGTGGATAAAGGACGTCAAGAACTCTTCGAGGTAGGGGATTCATGGCTTCTCTAATTATATATGTGCAATCGTAGAGTTAGCATGATTTATTCCTTTGGATCACAATGAAATTGACCTAATTAAATACTTGAACCGGATTAAAAGAATTGGTAGATCGCATGCTGTTGCTTTATACCGTAATGACGGTTTGCCTCATGTTTTCCTAGATATAGTGATATCTATGTTTCTTTGTTTTGTCGTTCCTTCATGATAGAAATTGATAATGAACGTAAAGCCGGAATTAATTGTTGATTAATTGGCTAAAGATAAAGAGGCATGTAAATTAATCTGGTTGTTGTCGTTGTTGTAGTTGTTCTAATTTGAGGATAATCAAATTAGGGAAGTAAGCATGGTTATTTAATTGTGATAGCTTACTGATTAGGTATCCATGATTGGAACCTACGAATAACAAATCTGTTAATTCAATATGGTTTAGAGAACAGATTATGTTGGAATTTCAAAAAGGGTTCAGAGTTACCCTCTTGTTTGTTAAAGGGCCGAGAGCCCATTTTGTGATGTTTGTTTTCCTGCTGCTTGTGCTGTGATGTGAGCCTGGATGGTTGTTGTGATATGTGGAGGCATGGAGGCCTTATAGTTGTGGCAGCGGATGATGCCTAGTGTGGCGAGATGCATCGGTTTATGCATATGGGTGTCGGGGAGGACACCAAGGGTGATGGTATGAGATGAATGTGATGGTTTGATGTTGGTGGTTGGTTTGATTGTTTATCTTCTTTACTTTTCCCCACTGCTCAAGGCAGCTGGTCTTGCTTACCCTCTTTCCGAAGGAGGCGAAGACACGCGGGGTATGCCACGTGCTTTCCGTGTTTAGCCTCTCGATGGAGGATGGGTCTATGCTCTTTCTATAGGCGGCAAAGACTCGACGGGTAGTATATCTACTCACCGTGTTGAGCCTCCTTTGTGTTTAGAAGCATAGGATGTTTTTCTAGAATGCCTGGGAATGTGGAAAAGTATTTCTGTAATGAATGTTTTATTAAAGGGTGAAAATCCATGGGGATGGAGATGCTGGAATTTAAAGGTGATGTGAATCTTAAAAAGGAGCAGTTGTTTTTGAAAGTGACGCCATTTCAGTTAAATGAGGAATTGTTCAATCTTAATTAATGTTTAAAGAATTAACTAATGTACAGTGGAACTGATAAATAAGAATGGAGTAATCTAATAAAGCTCTTCAATTGGTTGTGTGCTTATAGGATACCTAGTCTTAGAAGTAGCAGCCTGGAGTCTGAGAGACGTTAGCTGCAGTTGTATCTAAGACTAGGTAATGCCCATAGTGTGGATGTGAGTTACTTATATACTCTGTACTTTTTGTGTTTCTATACGCTACTCCACCCTGTCGGTAAGGGAAACTGACACCCCGGGGATTCTGAGCCCTGGGGGGTGTTTTCCCCAACATTCTGATGGGAGGTTGAATGGCTGACTACCCCCTTTGGCCCCGCTCTCTTCTCTTGGTAGATCTTAGTGCTGGTAGGCACAGTGGTTAGTTTTACCCATATGTGTGTGTAGAGGGCTGTAATGGCCTGTGGTTTTTTCACACACATATATTCTGGATATAGTATCCTATGGACTACTATAGGTGTAACGTGTATAGGCTGTGATGGCTTGAGGATCCTTACTCGGTGTATGGGCTGTAATGGCTTCAGGTATAATACCCGACGTATGATACACGTTATTCGAGCTGTGGTGGCTTCCGGAAACTACCTAGTTACTTTTGGTTGTGAGGATTGTGTGGAGCATAGCCCAGGTGTCTGCGGGCAAGCCTATGTGGTGCACGTGGTGCAGATTGTGGAGCATGACCCATGTTGATACGGGCAAGCCTTTGGAGAGAGATGCACAGGACGTATGTCGTTGGGGCAAAGCGGCAAACCAGTGGGGAAGTGGTAGCGGGGTACCCTTGATATTCTTTACTACATGCTATATTCTTGTATGCGTTACTTGGTGAGAGTAGCCTTGGTGAGGTTGGGAACATAGTATACCTGTTTAGGTGACGAGTTAGTTTCACTTGTTGTTCATTGGGCTTTAGCATGCTTTCTTTACTTTTGCACGAGAGGCTTGGGGAGGATCCTACTGAGTATACTGTTATACTCACCCTATGTACATATAAACTGTTTTTCAGGTCACTTGGTGCAGTTTGGAGATCAAGCTGGTTACTACTAGCTTGCGGTTGGAGGAGGAGCTGTTCGGGCTTGTGGTCGCTGCCGTTTCACTTTCTTTTGGGTACTTTTAGTTTCCCCTTTCAGTTGTAGTACTTTTGCATGACATTTCATATATGTACTTGGGTTTCTTTTACATTTCAGTTATGAGTTGGAGTTGGTTGGATTCTATTCTATCTCTCTCTTCTGCATGTGTTCTCTTAGAGGGTAATGCCTCCCATTTGTGTGTGTATTATACCCTCGGTGCTAGTCGCCAACCCGGGGCCTACTGGAGGCGGGACTCGGGGGTCATTATCTCCCTTTTCACATTGCCGGCCCAGGAGGGGTACACTTTGTGGGGAGGGGGTCGTGACAAGTACAGTTTCGACGGATGTACCCATTCGAGTGATACATTCCGAAATTAAAAAATAAAGTATGTAACAATGAATCAGTTGAAGGATAAATTGCTGAAGCTTATTTGCAAGAGGAAATTTCAATTATCTTCTCTCATTATTTTGAATATAAATATCCCTCAAAACAAAATTGAATGGGATGAAATGAGAGGAATGTTAATGACGAAATGGAAAATCATTCAATAGTTTTTAATTAGCCAAATCGTGGTTTTGGTGGAGTTCATGAATGATGGATTTTAGATGATGAACATCATGGAGCTCATACATATGTTCTGCTCAACTATGAAGAAATTAAATAATTTGTACTGTGAGTACTTCGATCACTTATTCTATAATTTATGTTATAGTATGTAAAATTATTATATTTAGTTTATGTGATAATCATAATAAAAAAAACTTTCAAAAATTACAGTAGCTGCTCTTGAAGAACGCAGAAAAAAAATTTCTCAATGGTTTCAAAAACTGGTAAAATAATTTATTGATGGTTTCATATCAATTCTGTTTATTATTTATCATATTAATAATTATTTTAAAAAAAATTAGTTGTCTCAAAATGGTGATAAAATTGATAAGAGACTATGTATATTGAGTAACCCACCATCCCAAAATTCTAAATCATATATTTTATATGTGGTGAATGGTTTTCAAATTCATACTCGTGCATATGGGGAATTGAAAAAACAATGAACATTTGAGTCTTTTTAGAGGATTAAATCAAAGAAAAACGGATGTTGACTTTTATGCAATTCTGGTTTAAATAATTGAGCTATGTTATCTAGAAAATAATTACATAATGATGTTTAAATTTCAGTGGTTGGATATTGAGAGAGTCTTTTGTAATCATCCGACTCATTGAATCATAGATATTAAATATAAAATTCTTCATGTAGTAATGAAACCATTTTTACAGGCTCCATAGGAACATCAAATTTATTATGTAAATTATAGTGCTACTTTAAGAGATATGATTTATTGGTGGATTATAATAAAAATGAAATATCTGGAAAATCAGTTTACTCAAACTGAATGTGGTTCTGCTAAAGTTGAAGTAATTGAAATTTTTCAATAGATGGCTCAAAATCCATCTTTTTCACAAAGACGTGAAAATCGGTGATGACACTCCTCAGTTATGGATCTATGATGATAAAGATTTTAATGATGTTACAAATGAATTTGAAATGACAAGAGATGATGAAACTGAAACTCATATAGATATTGATGATGCTGGGGAGGAATATGAAGTCATTGACATGGACAGCTATGGAGATGAGGATGATTATGGACATTGACACAATTAAATGATGGTTACAATAAAAACTAATATATATCTATATATAATAGTTATTTTCAACTCTCTTATAACAAAAATAATTTTCTGTTTCAGATGGATCCTGTTCTATTTCGCCAGTTGTAGGAGGCTGATATACCTTTGGATGAGGGGGATTGTATAACATCTAACCCTTAGCCTACTAACGGTTTAGCAGGTACACAGAGGGGTTGCGGTCTTGTGTGATCGATGATTCCTGACCTTATACCTGAGTGACTTCCACGTCTTGGCTTCAATCAATGAACATGTATGTATGGTAACATGCATATTTTAGTTATCTTTAATAAATATATTTATATATATACTAATTGATATATTATTAATTACATTTTCAAAGTTTTTCACATTTAGCTATTGGATAGTGGAGCAGTTTCTTGCACAATAATTTTTCTCATCCATGGATCACATGGGAACATATTTTTGTTGACGTGCGGTACGACATGTTAGATCATTGGATGGTACGTAAAAAAATAATATTTATTTTGAAAATTATTTTATTAATAACTTGATATTATAAATTATTTTTTTGTTTTATAGTATCCCATTGATGATAGCATGCACGATGCTATCCACACGGCATGGTAGGTGTCTATGTGTGATCGTTTCCCTCAGTTTTTTCACAATTTGAGAAGAAAAACCATTAAGAAAGATGGAGTGACAGAATTTGAAGAGTCGTGTAGAGCCCACCGACTAGAGTACATTTCATCTCAAGTTTGGTATGGATTATTTTTCCTCCAGTTGGGTGGTATATTTCCGAGGAGATCCTCAGTGGGATGACAAAACCGGGGGAGACATGAGGTGACGCATCGAGCTGGTAGTCATACATTTAGTACGCATAGAAATAATCTGATATGTATATTTTTTAAATATTTTATATAAATTAAAATATAAACATTTTATTTTATATTTTTGTGGGCAGTCGAGCATCCTGATATTACAAATTTTGACGTTTACTAGAGGATGTACTATGATCCAACCACACGAGAGATTAGAGCTGATCGCCAACATCATATTTTGGTTAGTATTATTTTTTCAATTTTACATTTAACTTCATATAATATTTTCAACATTTTAATCTCAAATTTAAATTCATGGAGACATATGAGACTGTGACCTCTCAGACACAGGCTCTATGTCAGGACTAGACGACTGAGCAGACGAGTGCCCAACATTTCAATGAGGCGGCATGGATGAAGGTGATACATTATGGATTTGATAATGGGCGAGTAGTTGGTATCAGCTCTCATTTGAATTCTGGTACTTATTATGGTACTTCTGCGATGTCATCATCCAGCTTGGGAGGAGTTCATGGAGAGGAATTATCTTCTACCTCACAGTATCAGGAGCAGTTGCAAAGTTAGCCTGAGCTTTTAGTGATTTTGCTGAAGCATCATGAAGAGATGTATCGGTGGCAGAAGCCACAACAAAAGCCACATGAGTAGGAGATGCGTCGATAATAGGAGTAGTTACAGTAGCCGAATTGAGAAACTAAAGACACTTTGGTGGAGCACTTACAACAATCCCCCCAATGGTCTTGTAATGTATTAGTTAAACCGACACTATAGAGAAGCCCTCAACATCCATTCTCCCTATGGTCTACTAGACCAGGTTATCACGTCCCTCTATTAGTCAATCATTCACAACGATACAAGGAAGCCCATGAAAACCTCATGAACTACATGGATAAACAATCTACAACATATCATTGATTGTCAGATAATAATCACTCTATCCTAATAATTATAGGCATAGAATTCAAACAACCTAACATGCTACTAGACCAAATAGTCAAAACAAGAATAGAAGGGAAAAACCTCTATAGCATCAAAAAATAAACTCTAATAAAAAAATAAACATTTATCCAATCAAACAAGTCATAACAGGAAATAACAGGGTCAAAACCATAAACCTACAATCCACCGAACAAGGGTATTGGGATCTTTTGCACATATAACTCAATGAGTAACTAAGGAATGGAACAAATCACCTACCTGGAAGTTGTGAGATCATTATACATGACACGTAGGCATTGAATCACCCTATAACTTCGTTGATCTATAAAAACTGTAAAAACGATCAACCTAGTATATCCCGTGAGAGAGACGAAATAAGAAGATGATGTTCTTGAAGAAGGAAGAACACAACAATTCATATCCAACACAACTGATAGTGTTCGATTCAGAGAATGGATTGTGAGTTAGGGGAACAAAGATGATATATGGCCATATTGATGATCTCAGATAAGACAGGTGATGAAGAAGAAGGTTTTTTCAATCACATGTGACCTCGGTCCGTTTAATGGAAAAATGAAAGTACACGACATGTTCTCTTAAAGTACACGACGTATACATGTTTTTTCCGACCTCTACTTTAGGCGGTCTCTAGGTCCCCACACACAGCTGTGTGCTCGGTTGTTACATGAACAACACACTGCTACATGAAGTAATGGATTACACGACGTGTACTTATAATTATAGGGCATGTACTCTAGAAATATCCAAAAAAAATCTCTTTTCCATAAAAAACAACCAGAAAAGGAAACATTAAAGAAATGTATAGCCCTGTTCTTACATATGATATTACCTATAAAACCTAGTAGGCTAGACCAAATTTATATTTAACTTGTGTATACATTTTTTACTACCAAATACCACATGAATAATTAATTTATTGAAATCAGAAAAACACACATGAAAATTCAAGATGTTTGTGTGATGAATAATCTTCCACAACATCATTCAAAACCTATATTTGATTTTCCCCAAAACAATCATTAAATCTATTATAAATGATTAGGCCCAACATAAATGCTATTGTATAAATTCTTAGAATCAATAGGGAATCAATTGGACACGCTACATAGAATCAGCAAGGGATCGTGTTAGCATGATATATATAATATATGAGGTAGAGTGTTTTGTAAAATTTATCAGATCATAATGGAATTTAGTTCCATGTGTCCATAAGGCTATCATGCTCCACCATATTCAACATCACACAGCATTCACACTCTCACTCTAAATGTTTATTATGCCATAATGTTAATTATTCATGTTTACCCAACACCAATCACCAATTGGAAATATATCACATAATGATGTGTTTATTGATTAAAAAATTTAACATTCCATAATTAAAATTATTGTATTATAATAAATATCTTAGGAATAATTTTAAAAAAATGATATACGAGGATATAATAATTATAATGTATCAATGATCATGTATGGGCATGAAATGAATAAACAAAACCTCTTGAAATCACCATCATTGGGGAGAAATAACCTTTCCAAAAAATGAATCCTTCCATGACACAAAGGGCATACAATGTCCGCAAATAGTAAATAATGCCCTATATAAAATGATTTTTTGAAGAACATAAATATTTATCTAGTAAATCCCTATCAAATCAGATCAAAATATTTTTCATCTTGACCTTAACACTAATGATTCATAGAATCAATGTCATTTTTATATTTAAGAAAAAATAAAAAGACCACGGTGGATAACAGTTTCTCATACTAAATTTTTTCCAAATAAACAAGATAATTATATATTTGTCTTCATAAAACATCATTATTATAATCATTTATGAAATTATTTATCACCCCTCCTGATTTATTTATAATTAAAAATAAAAAAATATTTATTGTATAAGTAGAATAGAAAAATGCCGATTCCAACCATCAAAAATATTTCCTTTCAAGAAATTACTCACTCAAAATTAGAGGATAAAGAGAGTTTGGTCAATCTTGGAAAATCAAATGAACATGCTTCAATAAGTAAAGTCATCACTTTTCTTGGTTATATGAATTATTGGGACACATAGAATAGGAATTATCGTAAAAAATAAATTGAAACAAAATTTATATATTATTTAGAAGGAAATACATAATCAGTTTTTCTTCCTTAAAACCCATAAATTAAATAGATTAATTTGTTGTTTAGTTTGATGTTATTATTAATTATGTATAGTTAAAACCCATTTAAAGTATATTTTTTAAAACTTATTTACATGTGTTAATTTAATCACACATTTTATTGCTTTTAGAAACCAAATAAACAAATTATTGATTGATGTTGTATAGAAGAAGACACATTAAAAATTTATAATTATATTCATAAAAAAAATTGATTGATAAGCGAAACTTGGTTTTCCATAACACTTGTATTGGAATATCTGAAACACCAATTATTATTATATTAATATATATAATAACCTTTAATAACTCACCATTACCCCCACATAACTTTTAGAAACATGCAACTAACCTTATGAACACCCTAGTTTATCTTTTTGTGATAATGGATTACACATATGTGAAAAGATAGAAAACAAGGATACCATTATGTAATGATTTTTTTACCCTTACAATAGAATCATAATTTGTATATTACATATAAAATGTTTCAATTTAAAAAAATGTATTTTTATAAAAATATGGATACAATTTAATGATAAACGAAAAACTATTTTTAATTTAAAAATCCATTGTAGAAAATGGTCTTAAATATTTAAATTCTTAAGTCTTATGTACTGCCCTAATTTAAATAGAAATAATATTTTTTTTTGAAAAATATGAATAAAATATTAACGAAAAAATGATTAATGAACTTTTATTAAATGATATTTGAACAATAATCTCATACAGTCATGTCTAATCATTGTAATGTGAATCTAATGGGATTACTAAATAATCATATCCTAACAAGGTCACATGTATTACTCACTAGCCCATATATCTTATTGGAGATATCCTTACATCCATATGATATGAACCCGTGGAACCATCATCCCAAAAAATTCCATTTATATATTATTTATAATCCATGCCATTCAATCCTCATAACATGTATCATTACCCATCTAAATTTTATCTTATTATATAACATGTACATGATCACTAATGTTCATAACATTTATGAAAAAATTGAAAAAATATCATATTACTTATTATAATGGAAAATAATTAATATGTTATTCCACCATCTAAACATATTTTGGGATCATGAAGGCTATTATATTCAATAGAATAAAGTTCCCTAGCATAAGTAAATGTTGAATCCATGAACTATGTGAAACATGAATGAAAATTTGATCACCAATAGAAAAATCTGAATATATTTCCCTTTTATATACATATGAATGCTTGCTAAGAGTTTTGGTCCCCAAATACATCCTAATAAACTACAACCTTTCAGATATTTCAACAACCAATCTAATTGAATCAACGGAGACCTCACCTTCCACATTCAAACCTAGTGGTGAGATTTTTGAATGTCCCTAGATAACACAAAATAGTTACATATGTTTTGATTCAATTTATCTACTACATTATGAAAACTCAACCTAGTCTAGTTGGTCATACCAATGTCTACTAAAGATGGTGGAAAAATCCCATGAACAACCTCATGAATGAGAAGAACATTATTGGTATATTAATCAATCTAGGGAATATATATTGTTCCCATGTACATTTTTTTAGAAATATCATCAGCAGGTGATAGAAAAAAATTGACCTTAATCTTGGAACATTTTCTAATATGGTTATTAATGGATCATGATGTTACCATACTATCTATCTGAGAAAATATACACTCTCATCCACAAAGTGTGTCTCTCATATCATTAAGGACAATGCAACTATTAATTTCAAATAAAAAATCAACTATATATCATTATAACCCCTTAGGGTCCTGTACAACCCATCACAGATTCAATCACAATTTACTAAAAAATCCATCTGGGAATCAAGTCAAAATGAGAAAACAATTGGGATGTTGTTTCTCATCCGTTACCCTCTAGAAGGAATGTCATTGGGAAAACCCTAGAAATGACTATATTAAACACCTTACACTAGAACTATCACCTAAACACACTATACATATTTATTTCACAAGTATGTAAATACTATATATTGGTATGGGGTCCCTTATCAATTCCTCATGTATGTTAGTATGAAATACATCTATACCATGTATATGGATCCAATAATTTTTGACCAATGACTGCATGAGTGTTGGGTGAAAACAATCTTGTTATTATTTCATTACAACACACTTTGGGTCTGTATCAAAATATGCCATTACATAGTCTACATGAGTTTATATTTCCATAATTTTATTATAATTCATTAATCATAAATCCTCTAAATAATATTTTATCCAGTTTTGAAATTATCTTATCAAACATAAATAATCCTCTAATGGAAAACCACAAGGATCTAGAACTATAAATAGATTACAACTAAGATAAATTACTATGAAAATAAATTCAAATATTCTCTTAAAACCCCATTTAGATGTCTAATTCCAATAATTAAGAGATGTAAAATAATCTATTATGGATTTATTAAATATAAATATATTTGTAATGGAATTATATATCAAACACGTACAATATTAGACAATTACATCAATGAAAATGTCATTTGAGGGGAAGTACCGCTAAAGGGGTCAGAAATGATATCACCCATAAGATAAAACCATTACCCTCATCATTTTTATCTCTCATAATCCAATATTTTAGGTATCACACCACCTGGCATCTGTAATCCTTGGTTCTGGGGGTAACTGCACAATAGCTACCATAAATAACCTCAACCACAAAAAATTGATACATATTTTTATGACAGATGAAACATTACGTCCTTTTTCTTAATCATACAATTTGGAGATGATATTTTTAAGATCATCATCCATTAACTAAGGAAATATTCTACTATTTCTTAACAGATCATAATATAAAAAACATTCTCTGGATGTTCTCAAAACATTAATACCTATTAAATCTCTATAAACAGGGATATATATGCCCTATTCAATGAATGACTAAATAATTGAATATTTTGAATAAAAAATTTACCCTTATAATTCCAATAGTAATGATCATATGATGTTGGAATGCACTTGAATATAATGATATTTATCTCATACTTCAATAGTGTCAATGAATATTTAATGAGTAATCAATGAACACCATGATTAATGAGTCATGGAATTGGTAGGAGTTCGTATTATTTGGATTTTTCATCATTACTAGTGTGTTCACGAGACATCTTAGCATCTATAATTAATTATATTCCCCTTATAAAAACTAAAAAAACTATTTAGGTTGAACTACTCTCTAACTCAAAAATTGTGGTACATAATTCAGATATACATTCCTCTAGACCACTAATATCACCATAACTGGTCAAAATGATCATCAATCCCTTCCAAAAAGGATATATTCCTCAATGTTGCCAGGTAAAAATTACATCAATAAGCTCACTATCATCCACTAACATTCAATATTTCGCAGAATATGGTAGTTTTAAACCGTTGTGATGTACTTATGTTAATAATTCCATTCATCTACGTTTCATTAAAATGCACAATGATCTTTGTTCAGATGTTACATTCCATTTTTATGGGGTATAAAAATGGGTTTTTCACCCACAAATATCATTATCTCATAGTAATATCTTATTTTATGAGGAAGCATTATGATGACATTAAGAAAGAGTTTTTGATTGAGATCCATGACTTTAGATTATTTCATGGGGGAAGCCAGTTATCATAGAAATATGACTTAGACCATTATTTGTGAAATGATAATAACAACCTGAATCGTTTATGTACCACCTATTCCTAATATTAGTTCCCATTACTTGATAATAATATACCCCTTCCCCATTTTGAAGTAAATTGAACCTTCTCTGATTGTAATCAATCTATTCATGGAAGATTGTTAAACAATCCAGGTTATGAATAAGACTCATTATCTCTATATCAGGTATAATGTTGTCCCAAAGATTAAAATAATATTAAATTACTACAATACCTTACATGAATCACTGTATAATATATATTTTAATTCCCAAAATGGTATCAATTTAATGTAAGATATAGGATATCATGTTTAATATACTAGGTCATGTAAATTATTATTTTTAATAAATGAATTATAATAACTGATATGAGACATAGTATAATTTAATGTGTACATGATGAATGAAATACCATTTATAGTGTATGTACTATCACTATAATCTTCTAGAATCATATCAACTAAAAAGGCATTTGCTACATAAAATTTAATTATATTCTCTATGACATATGTCCTATCTGTGTCATCATATAAGATTTATTTTAAGGACCTTGTATGGATCTTAGTATCATGTATAATTTCTATATTGTACCTCTAATATTTCTCATGTTCCATTATGTATAGTGTAACAACAATAGATTCCATTTATTATATCACATTATACATGTTTCTTAAGATTTATTACAAAATTGATCATAGTATCTAACCATTATACATATGACAAACTGTGGAACTCATCTTGAGTATTTTGATGAAGATATTCTATACTTGAACTGTGATCCACTATCTTGGTACATGTACATAACATTCGAATTATTTCTATTAGAGTTATTTCTCATCGAATATGTAGGAGGTATGTCAGTCTATGTGATAATGGTTGAAAGGAATCATGGTGATTGGCCCTCTTACAGTCCCTTCCCTTGTGTTCTGAACCTATTAAGAACCTATTTATATGTCATCACATAAATTTTTGAGACTTGGTATCTCAAATATAGTAGAATCCCAATCTCAATATTTCTAGATTTCCTAACCACATCACCTGTGAAGATAGATTCCTTAATAAGATTCAATGTAAATAATGTCATGTATCAAAACCTTGTAATTATCCACTGAATAAGTTTCCTGAAAGACTATCATCATTTTAAAATAATATGTTTTAGAAATAAATCCTCAAGAAATTGGACCATTACCATCACATGTGTGACTCCCTAACTCCTTCTATATTATTGTATTTCATCTCACCTATTCCCACTACTACCTTGTAAATTAATTGTCCAATGAATACATATTTGAACTTATGTGGTCTATAATACTTCAAATATCCATTATATAATATAAATATATTATTTATCATTATGAGGGACTATAATGACATAGATATATAAAATATTTTGCAGCTGGAATATTCAATCATAGTCATCCACTGTCTTGGTGACTACCCCACCATTGATTTTTATGAGGTAGAATACTACTGGTTACTATTTTCATTATTCCTATAATGGACCAGCAGGTTTAATAAAATTTTATTCAACACTAACAAATAAAATTTGAGGTACCACAATCCATCTCCATGGTGTTTTATTCTAAAATGTGCAGATAAAATTTTGTACATTTGTGGTGATTCCAAACTAGTCTGTGGGATCATACAGTGGTTTTACCAACAATTTTGAAAAAGAAAAATATTTCTACATGGTTCAATTGTAAAAGTCATCGTATATATACAATAACTAAATAATAGTCTCAGTTACATTAAATATTACAATCATTGATATGTCATAACATGAAGTCAAATCATATAAACATGTCTATCTAGAACTGATAAAAAATTTCAATTCATTATATTCATGAATGAAGACATTGACATGGACAGCTATGGAGATGAGGATGATGAAACTGAAACTGATATAGATATTGATAATGCTCGGGAGGAATATGAAGACATTGACAAGGAGAGCTATGGAGATGAGGATGATGATGGACAATGACACAATTAAATGATGGTTACAATAAAAACTAATATATATCTATATATAATAGTTATTTTCAACTATCTTCTAACAACAATAATTTTGTGTTTCAGATGGATCCTGATCTATTTCGAGAGTTGCAGGAGGATGATCTACCTTTGGATGAGGGGGATTGTATAACATCTAACCCTTAACCTACTAACGGTTCAGTAGGTACATAGAGGGGTTGTAGTCTTGTGTGATCGATGATTCCGGACCTTATCCCTGAGTGACATCCACGTCTTGGCTTCAATCAATGCACATGGATGTATGGTAACATGCATATTTTAGTTAGCTTTAATAAATTTATTAATATATATACTAATTGATATATTATTAATTACATTTTCACAGTTTTTCACATTTAGCTATTGGATAGGGGAGCAGTTTCTTGTACAATTATTTTTCTCATCCATGGATCACATGGGAACATATTTTTGTTGATGTGCGGTGCGACATGTTAGATCATTGGATGGTACGTAAAGAAATAATATTTATTTTGAAATTTATTTTATTAATAACTTGATATTATAAATTATTTTTCGGTTTTATAGTATCCCATTGATGATACCATGCATGATGCTATCCACACGGCATGGTAGGTGTCTATGTGTGATCGTTTCCCTCAGTTTTTTCACAATTTGTGAAGAAAAACCATAAAGAATGATGGAGTGACAGAATTTGAAGAGTTGTGTAGAGCCCACCGACTAGAGTACATTTCATCTCAAGTTTTGTATGGATTAATTTTACACCAGTTGGGTGGTATATTTCAGAGGATATCCTTTGTGGGATGACAAAATCGGGGGAGACTTGAGGTGACACATCGAGGTGGTAGTCGTACATTTAGTACGCATAGAAATAACGTGATATGTGTATTTTTTAAATATTTTATATAAAATAAAATATAAACATTTTACTTTATATTTTTGTGGGCAGTCGAGCATCTTGATATTAAAATTTTGATGTTTACTAGAGGATGTACTGTGATCCAACGACACGAGAGATTAGAGCTGATTGCCAACGTCATATTTTGGTTTGTATTATTTTTTCAATTTGACATTTAACTTCATATAATATTTTCACCATTTTAATCTCATATTGAAATGGAAGGATAAATATGAGACTGTGACCTCTCAGACACAGGTTCTGTGTCAGGACTAGACGACTGAGCAGACGAGTGCCCAGCATTTCGATGAGGCAGCTTGGATGAAGGTGATACATTATGGCTTTGATAAGAGGCGAGTAGTTGGTATCAGATCTCATTTGACTCATGGTACTTATTATGGTACTTCTGCGATGTCATCGCCCAGCTTGGGAGGAGTTTATGGGGTGGCATTTTCTTCTACCTCACTGTATCAGGAGCAGTTGCAAAGTGAGCCCGAGCTTTTAGAGATTTTGCAGAAGCATCATGAAAAGATGTCTCGGTGGCAGAAGCAACAACAAAAGCCACATGAGGAGGAGATGCGTCGATAACAGGAGTAGTTGCAGTAGCCGAATTGAGAAACTAAAGACACTTTGGTGGAACACTTACAACATTCCCCCCAATGGTCTTGTAATGTAATAGTTAAACCGACACTATAGAGAAGACCTCAACGTCAATTCTCCCTATGGTCTACTAGACCAGGGTATCACGTCCCTCTGTTAGTCAATCATGAACAACGATACAAAGAAGCCAATGAAAACCTCATGAACTACACGGATAAACAATCTAAAATATATCACTGATTGTCAGATAATAATCACTCCATCCTAACAATAATAGGCATAGAATTCAGACAACCTAACATGATACTAGACCAAATAGTCAAAAGAAGAATACAAAGGGAAAACCTCTATAGCATGGAAAAATAAAATCTAATCAAAAAAATAAAAATCTATCCAATCAAACAAGGCATAACAGGAAATAACAGGGTCGAAACCATAAACCCGCAATCCACCGAACAAGGGTATTGGGATCTTTTGCACATATAACTCAATGAGTAACTAAGGAATGTAACAAATCACCTACCTGGACGTTGTGAGATCATTATACATGACACATAGATGTTGAATCACCCTATAAATTCGTTGATCTATAAAAACTGTAAAAATGATCAACCTAGTATATCCCATGAGAGAGAAGAAATCAGAAGATGAAGTTCATGAAGAAGGAAGAACACATCAATTCATATGCAACACAAATGATAGTGTTCGATTCAGAGAATGGATGGTGAGTTAGGGGCACAAAGATGATCTATGGCCATATTGATGATCTCTGATAAGACATGTTAAGAAGAAGAAGGTTTTTTCAATCAGATGTGACCTCGGTCCTTTTAATGAAAAAATGAAAGTACACAACATGTTCTTTTAAAGTACACGACATATACATGTTTTTTCCGATCTCTACTTTAGGTGGTCTCTAGGTCACCACACACAGTTGTGTGCTCGGTCGTTACACGACCAACACACTGCTACATGCAGCAATGGATTACACGACGTATACTTATAAGTATAGGGTATGTACTCTAGAAATTTCAATAAACATCTCTTTTACATAAAAAACAACCAGAAAAGGAAACATTAAAGAAATGTATAGCCGGGTTCTTATATATGATATTACCTATAAAACCTAGTAGGATTGACCAAATTTATATTTAACTTGTGTATACATTTTTAAATACCAAATACCACATGAAGAATTAATTTATTTAAATCATAAAAACACACATAAAATTTCAAGATGTTTGTGTGATGAATAATCTTCTACAACATCTTTTAAAACCTATATTAGATTTTCCCCACAATGATCATTAAATATATTAGAAATGATTAGGCCCAACATAAATGCTATTGTATAAATTCTTAGAGTCAATAGGGAATCAATTGGACATGCTACATAGAATCGGAAAGGGATCGCGTTAGCATGATACATATAATATATGAGGTAGAGTGTTTTGTAAAATTTATCAGATCATAATGGAATTGAGTTCCATGTGTCCATAAGGCTATCATGCTCCACCATATTCAACATTACACAACATTCACACTCTCACTCTAAATGGTTATTATGCCATAATGTTAATTATTCATCTTTACCTAACACCAATCATCAATTGGAAATATATCACATAATGATGTGTTTATTGATTAAAAAATGTAACATGCCATAATTAGGATTATTGTATTATAATAAATATCTTAGGAATAATTTTAAAACAATGATATATGAGGATATAATAATTATAATGTATCAACGATCATGTATGGGCATGAAATGAATAAACACAACCTCTTGAAATCACCATCAATGGGGAGAAAGAACCTTTCTAAAAAATGAATCCTTCCATGACACAAAGGGAAAACAACGTCCACAAATAGTAAAGAATTCCCTATATAAAATTAATTTTTGAAGAACATAAATATTTATCAAGTAAATCCCTCCCAAATAAGATCAAAATATTTTTCATCTTGACCTTAACACTAAGTATTCATATAATCGATGTCATTTTTATATTTAAGAAAAAATAAAAAGACCACAGTTGATAACAGTTTCTCATACTAAATGTTTTTCCAAATAAACAAGATAATTATATATTCTTCTTTGTAAAACATCATTATTATAATCATTTATGAAATTATTTATCACCCCTACTGATTTATTTATAAATAAAAATAATAAAATATTTATTGTATAAGTAGAATAGAAAAATGACGATTCGAACCATCAAAAATATTTCCTTTCGAGAAATGATTCTCTCAAAATTGGAGGATAACGAGAGTTTGGTCAATCTTGTAAAATCAAATGAACATGCTTCAATAAGTAAATTCATCACATTTCATGGTTATATGAATTATTGGGACACATAAAACATGAATTATCTTAAAAAATAAATTGAAACAAAATTTATATATTATTTAGAAGGAAATACATAATCAGTTTTTCTTCCTTAAAACCCGTAAATTAAATAGATTAATTTGTTGTTTAGGTTGATGTTATTCTTAATTATTTATAGTTAAAACCCATTTAAACTATATTTTTTAAAATTGAATTACATGTGTTAATTTAATCACACATTTTATTGCTTTTAGAAACCAAATAAAAAAATTATTGATTGATGTTGTATAGAAGAAGACACATTAAAAATTTATAATTATATAAATAAAAAAAATTGATTGATAAGAGAAACTTGGTTATACCATAACACTTGTATTGGAATATCTGAAACACCAATTCTAATTATATTAATATATATAATAACCTTTAATAACTCACCATTACCCTAACATAACTTTTAGAAACATGCATCTAACCTTATGAACACCCTAGTTTATCTTATTGTAATAATTGATTACACATATGTGAAAAGATAGAAAACAAGGATACCATTATGTAATGATTTTTTACCCTTATAAGAGAATCATAATTCGTATATTACCTATAAAATGTTTCAATTTAAAAAAAATGTATTTTTATAAAAATATGGATACTATTTAATGAAAATGAAAAACTATTTTTAATTTAAAAATCCATTGTAGAAAATGGTCTTAAATATTTAAATTCTTAAGTCTTATGTAATGCCCAAATTTAAATAGAAATAATAATTTTTTATAAAAAATATGAATAAAATATTAACAAAAAATGATTAATGAACATTTATTAAATGATATTTGAAAAATAATCCCATAAAGTCATGTCTAAACATTTTAATGTGAATTTAATGGGATTACTAAATAATCATATCCTAATGAGGTCACATGTATTACTCATTCTCCCATATATCTTATTGGAGATATCCATACAACCATATGATATGAACATGTGGAACCATCATCCCAAAAAATTCCAATTATATATTATTTATAATCCATGCCATTCAATCCTCATAACATGTATCTTTATCCATATAAATTTTATCTTATTATATAACATGTACATGATCACTAATGTTCATAAAATTTATGAAAAAATGGAAAAATATGTAACACCCCGAGCTTCCACGATACGCTTCTCATTCAATAATACAATAGCTTGCATTGTACGCAACTTCGAGTTCTAAAACATCGCGACAAATCAAACTAGCCGTTATGAATAGTAATAACCACTTTTTAAAATTATAGAAATTTTATATTTCAAAATGGACTTCATTTTTGTATTCGTAATATCGAAATTAGCCTATGTTGAATTTTTGGTATTTTTCTGAGAACTTCTAATTTTTTATGAATAGTGAAAAATACATAAAAACAACTTTTTTAATCAAAATAATTTATACAGATAAATTATACTATTTAGTGGTTTTAAGGTATAATTAGAAAATATTTTTACCATTTTATCCAATGGTGGTCATTAGAATTAATTTAACATTGAAATTGGACATAAACAATTGCCAAACTTTTGATATAAATTGTTTCTTAAAAACACGCTATTTGTTGTAACAGCGGGAATTAATTATGAAATTAATTAATACAACTTATATGTTTGGAATTTTGTAAAATAGACATCATTTTTGAATTCGGAATATCAATTATAGCTTAGGGTGAAATTTTGGCCTTATTCTGAAAAACTTCAATTTTTGATGAATAGTGAAACCACTAAGTGGTAGTTAAATAACTGATTTTTCGTTTAAATGAAATATTACAACTTCTGTGATTTGATTTTCAAAAATCCGACATACATGGTTGTCATTAAGAAGTAAAATGTGGTTCAATGAGATTATAATAATTTTTTGGTGAATAGTAACTTATTAAGCTCTTAATCGCGATTAGTGGTAATTAGTGTAGTTTAAGGTATAGATAATACTTTAATAATATTAAATGACCTAGACACATGTCCCAACCTCATTGGTTGAGTCATGGCCGACCAAGACAAGCCATGGCCTAACTTGGGGACCCCATGGATCCACTTTTGTTGGGAAATGACATAAATTAGTTTTTATTTAATGTTAAAGTGAAAATGACACTAACATAAATTGTTCTACTAAAACAATTTTTAATTGGGGTTATACAAGTCCAAATTTTGATTATAAATAGTCATTGGAAAGCTAAAAAGATTTCCTACATCATAGTATTTGTTTTATAATTTTTAGACATTAAATAAATTAAAGTATTTATGACATAATAATGATGCAGCGATGACATCATTATTTGACGATTTAAATAAAATGAGAAGATAATGCAAAATCCGAGGCTTACACTTGTCCAAAGCCTATTAGATGAAGATATTTCGAAACCTTATCACCTTAGCCTCGAATTATATAGATGTGGGACCTTTAGAATCCGAAAAGCATTTTGAAATAATGTAACATTTCATTACTTTCCAAAACTGCCCCTCCTCTCCACTTATAAAAGGCCCCCACCTCTTCCACCTTATTCACACCATCAAGCCATTTGGCTCGGCCAACCTCTGCCCAAATACTCTCCCAACATTCCTTCCTTACTCCTAGAAACCTCACTTTGGGCAGAACTCTTCCCAAGGAAGCCTTTGGCTCAAATCAAAAAGAGTTACCCGATTTTGAGGTAATGTCTTTTATAATGTTGTTTTGTTTTATTTTTCTTCTCCAACCCCCTAAACTCTTTTTATTCATTTCTTTTGTAACAACACCAGTATCCTCAATATACTAGGATGTTGTTATAAGAAGGATTCGAGCTACACTTACACACACCTACATCCAATGGTTAAAGAACATACGGTTTCTGTGGATGGCGAATTTCTGCCTCACGAAACGATGATTGTTCAACACTCATATAACACCTTCAAAGGTGGCCATTAAGATGTCACTATTTTTATATATGATATATAATATGTTTTTGTTTTACTTATGCTTCTGTATTTCTCATTTATGGCATACTTTATGATTTCCATTATGGGTAAAACGCGATAATTTCATTTTAGGAAGTGCGGACTACCGCCCCCTCAAAGTGATTTGAATCGTTAATGCCATGTGTGGGATGTATAAAGGATGGATTAAATGGTATTATACACTATATTATACTGGAATTATATTATACATTTATATCATTATGATTTCATTCCATTAAATATGAAATTGAAATGAAAGTAGCGTTCATGCGTACGTACGGCTTACCGTCTCCATGAACGGTGCATTTCATTTCTTACCTCTAAATGTTACGTAATATTATAAATGAATGTATATACTGTATATATATGATATATATGATATCTACATCATTAATATAATTCTGGATATAATGGATATTTCACCACATGAACAACTTATAATTATAAGAAGTTTATTGTTGACTCATGTACCAAAGGTCGACAAAACGACCGTTATTAACTTAAATAATTACATAATGTTCATATCATTGTAATAAGTGATATAATAAGGATAATGAAGTTGAAAATGGTTCTTAATAAGGTATATATTAACTCTAGTTTATTATTCAGGAGGTTAAAGAACGGTTGAGTCAAGTCAGACACGAGGTAAGGGAACTTCTTAACCCAACTTCCATTCTTTGGGTTAATCTCCTACTTTCAAATTATGTCATGATATTATATCCTATTTTTTTTATTTTTACTTTCTTTATGTGTACCTATAGTGAATACACATAATAGATCTATTTTATTTTTAAAAATGATCTTTTTAAGGACTTCGTCTCTATCCCCTTTCATTGAGGCATATTTTGGCTTTATACACAACTTTCCTTTTATACGGTGTATAAAACCCTTTGACTTTTGCATTTATTCAAAAGGAATCTTTTTTATACGAAGCATTTTACTAAACGACAAAAGGGAATGTTTTTCTTTCCATACTTATGCGGCGACAACGACTTCTCCACCGCCGTGACCATTATTTGAGATCCGGCTTCCTCTTCAAGCCATCATTTTTTTTTAATGAAAAATAAATACAAAGTTTTAACTCTCTTTTATTTTGGTATTGAAAATGGTTTTGAAAGCATTTTTATTATATCAATGTGTTGTATTTATATCTTGTGATTGAAATGTGGAAATGTTATGTTTCCTTTATGCCTGTTTTATGAGATACGATTATGTTATGGTTTATGATATGTTTAAACCTATTCATATGAGGAATGCATTGGACTTAATAAGTGACGGGTGGAGCCCGCTATAGCTCCTCGATGCATCGGCAGGTCTCATGAGACAAACTAGTGTCTTGGCACAAGGCCTTGACAAAATCTTATTTGTAGTCTTGGCAAGAGGCCTTGGCTATGTGGTTATGATAGTCTGGCATTATGCATTCCATCATTATGAAAGTGGTTATTGATATTGCATGTGATTATTCGACCAGTAGAATATCCATGTGAAGAAGTAAATGGCATTATCTCATTTTACTTTTGCCATATTATGTTGAAGTTCATCTTTAAAAGGCTTTTGTTTTAGTTATACATTGCCTTAAATGTTAATGTTTATTTATGAAAGCTTCCGCATTATTGTTATCCTTACTGAGCATCTGAGCTCACCCCTTTCAATGTTTTAATATTTTCCAGGATGTGAAGAAGTATTTTATGAATGACCTGCAGGGATAGTCGGAAGAGGATATGAGTGTGGACTATGGAGACTTTGTTATTGTAGTTTTTCACTTTTTGATGTAATGAAAGACTTATGAATGTATCTAGTGTTTCCAAGGCTACTAAACTAATCGGTCTTTCGAGACTTGATCCTTTGTGATCATGCCAATGTTACGAAGTAATGCACCGGCTCTGGGTAGCTGGGGTCGGGGCGTTACAGTTGGTATCAGAGGCAGTTTAGTACTAACCTTGGAAGCTAGATTTAGATAAACTCTGATTAGAGCACGTAGACCTAAGATGAACTCTGAGGATTAGTATAAAAGAACTTCCTAGAATTTTGGTATTATAGAGATGTTATGACTTTTCCGAGCAATACATCCCTGTCTGGATACGAGCAGGTAGAGGCGGCTCTGGCACAGATGTACCTAGGGGTAAAACCCGAAAACACCGCTTTGAGCTAGACTCGAACGGGAACTGGTGCACGAAAACGGGCCTTGCTGCACTCTTGGTTACGACACTCCCGGGGGATATGCTTAGGATAATTCTCATTTTACTTACAAACCACTATGAAGGGTTATGAGTACATACTTCCTCAAAGAAAACATTTCTTTTTATGATTATGGATTATATCCATAAATAGTTCAATTTATGTAAAGTGTTTTACAAGTATGGAATTATGTATTTTGATTCATAAACTAATCTAGTTTATGCCGTTGTATAGAAATGGCGCCCAGTAGAAGGAATGTGAACTCCAGCGGTACGTATGATCCAAGGAGTAAGAAGGATAGTATCTTTCACGGTATTAAGCCAACATTTCGAAGGGAAATAGTCTCCCATGTGTTCTCAACATATGAAGAAATAGTATCATGTGTTAATAGGATAAGTAAAGAATTCTCTGAGTCCTATGGCTTTGAAGCGAAGCAAGAGATGAAAGGGATGGAAGAGAGAATGATGGATAAAGGGATGAGGGGAAAGAAGAATTTTCCAATATGTGGTAATTGTGGGAAGAAACATCATGGAACTTGCCTAAAGGGAATGGGAGTTTGTTATAAGTGTAGAGAAAAAGGACACAAAGTGCGTGACTGCAAGGGTAAGAAAATGTTTTCAAATGTACAATGCTTCTTCTGCAAGGATTGGGGACACTACGCAAACCAATGTCCAAATCATCAGAGCATGCCCCAAATGATGTTATTGGATAATAATCAAGTTATGATACTACCACAGATGAGGAGTAATGATTAGAGTTCTTATGTTGTTATTAAAGATTTTTTTTTAATTTGAGTGTTGTATCAATGATGTACTGGTTATAATAATTATGGAGTATATAAGGATTGTACTGCAGTACTATTTCATCAAGGACTTGAGATTGTGTGGAACCAAGAAAAGTGACTCCACAGTAGGTTAAATTTTTGGAAAATATATGGTTGAGAGAAAGATAAACCATAATATGGTTTTGATACTGAGATTGTGATTTTGGAATAAGACGTGATTGATTTGGATAAATTATATTGGATATACTTAACTTCCTTGAAACTGATTGATGTTTTGTATACATTTTTGGATAGAAGGAGTATATCTAGTATTCTATAAGGAATAAGGGATCATGGTAATTCAGTATGTTTAAAAAGAATACATGATGAAGGTGCTCACATGTTGTTACGTGGGATAAAGGATCTTCATTATGTTTACCTTCCTTATAAAATTTGGACTGTGAGTTGGACAGATGTATTTTGGATAACTATTAAGGTTGGAATGGATTAAGTTGAACCATGGATAGTATTGTTTAAGGTTAAAAAATTTATGAAGATTATTTTTGGAATATTATGATACTATAGTTTTAGGAAAAGGACAACCTGCAGGGTGGGGCATAACCCGTCGCGTCGGACAAAGCTGCAGGAATCGAACCCACAATCATAGTGCGACAGGCCTTTATTTCCTACCACTAGCCTACAGGAAGTCCCCGGTTATTACAAAATAATTTTACTAATCTAAATGGTATGTGTTAACATTTGGAACCTTATACAATTAGGATAAGTATAATATTTTTGAGTTCTATTATCTTTTGAGTGAAAGATGAGTTGAAGGTTGAAACTCTAATGTCAAACACATATATATATATATACCTATCTCTTATTCAATGAATAAATTAATTCTTAAACTTTAGTAAAGGGATATTAAAACAAAAAAAATGTGTTATCCTAATAACTTATGTTTTGTTGAACTGATGATATTTTAAATCAACATAGATTGAAGGCTTTGAGGCCCTCAATTTGACAGTTGATTGTTATTGATGACCTCAATCACTCCCTACAAATATTTACGTTTTTCCTCCAATTATATGTCTCTAATTGCCACCAATGTTCTCCTTATCGAGATTATAATTTGGTGGTGACTTTCTTATTTCCATTTACCTCTTATTAAGGCTAAATTTTATTAATCTTATTTCCGATGTGGGTTTTCCACAAAGGTATTTTCCCTTTTCAACCTTTTATTTTCCAAGAAAAATTTCAAATTGCGAGGACGCAATTTATTGAAGGAGGGGAGAATGTAACACCCCGAGCTTCCACGATACGCTTCTCATTCAATAATACAATAGCTTGCATTGTACGCAACTTCGAGTTCTAAAACATCGCGACAAATCAAACTAGCCGTTATGAATAGTAATAACCACTTTTTAAAATTATAGAAATTTTATATTTCAAAATGGACTTCATTTTTGTATTCGTAATATCGAAATTAGCCTATGTTGAATTTTTGGTATTTTTCTGAGAACTTCTAATTTTTTATGAATAGTGAAAAATACATAAAAACAACTTTTTTAATCAAAATAATTTATACAGATAAATTATACTATTTAGTGGTTTTAAGGTATAATTAGAAAATATTTTTACCATTTTATCCAATGGTGGTCATTAGAATTAATTTAACATTGAAATTGGACATAAACAATTGCCAAACTTTTGATATAAATTGTTTCTTAAAAACACGCTATTTGTTGTAACAGCGGGAATTAATTATGAAATTAATTAATACAACTTATATGTTTGGAATTTTGTAAAATAGACATCATTTTTGAATTCGGAATATCAATTATAGCTTAGGGTGAAATTTTGGCCTTATTCTGAAAAACTTCAATTTTTGATGAATAGTGAAACCACTAAGTGGTAGTTAAATAACTGATTTTTCGTTTAAATGAAATATTACAACTTCTGTGATTTGATTTTCAAAAATCCGACATACATGGTTGTCATTAAGAAGTAAAATGTGGTTCAATGAGATTATAATAATTTTTTGGTGAATAGTAACTTATTAAGCTCTTAATCGCGATTAGTGGTAATTAGTGTAGTTTAAGGTATAGATAATACTTTAATAATATTAAATGACCTAGACACATGTCCCAACCTCATTGGTTGAGTCATGGCCGACCAAGACAAGCCATGGCCTAACTTGGGGACCCCATGGATCCACTTTTGTTGGGAAATGACATAAATTAGTTTTTATTTAATGTTAAAGTGAAAATGACACTAACATAAATTGTTCTACTAAAACAATTTTTAATTGGGGTTATACAAGTCCAAATTTTGATTATAAATAGTCATTGGAAAGCTAAAAAGATTTCCTACATCATAGTATTTGTTTTATAATTTTTAGACATTAAATAAATTAAAGTATTTATGACATAATAATGATGCAGCGATGACATCATTATTTGACGATTTAAATAAAATGAGAAGATAATGCAAAATCCGAGGCTTACACTTGTCCAAAGCCTATTGGATGAAGATATTTCGAAACCTTATCACCTTAGCCTCGAATTATATAGATGTGGGACCTTTATAATCCGAAAAGCATTTTGAAATAATGTATCATTTCATTACTTTCCAAAAGTGCCCCTCCTCTCCACTTATAAAAGGCCCCCACCTCTTCCACCTTATTCACACCATCAAGCCATTTGGCTCGGCCAACCTCTGCCCAAATACTCTCCCAACATTCCTTCCTTACTCCTAGAAACCTCACTTTGGGCAGAACTCTTCCCAAGGAAGCCTTTGGCTCAAATCAAAAAGAGTTACCCGATTTTGAGGTAATGTCTTTTATAATGTTGTTTTGTTTTATTTTTCTTCTCCAACCCCCTAAACTCTTTTTATTCATTTCTTTTGTAACAACACCAGTATCCTCAATATACTAGGATGTTGTTATAAGAAGGATTCGAGCTACACTTACACACACCTACATCCAATGGTTAAAGAACATACGGTTTCTGTGGATGGCGAATTTCTGCCTCACGAAACGATGATTGTTCAACACTCATATAACACCTTAAAAGGTGGCCATTAAGATGTCACTATTTTTATATATGATATATAATATGTTTTTGTTTTACTTATGCTTCTGTATTTCTCATTTATGGCATACTTTATGATTTCCATTATGGGTAAAACGCGATAATTTCATTTTAGGAAGTGCGGACTACCGCCCCCTCAAAGTGATTTGAATCGTTAATGCCATGTGTGGGATGTATAAAGGATGGAGTAAATGGTATTATACACTATATTATACTGGAATTATATTATACATTTATATCATTATGATTTCATTCCATTAAATATGAAATTGAAATGAAAGTAGCGTTCATGCGTACGTACGGCTTACCGTCTCCATGAACGGTGCATTTCATTTCTTACCTCTAAATGTTACGTAATATTATAAATGAATGTATATACTGTATATATATGATATATATGATATCTACATCATTAATATAATTCTGGATATAATGGATATTTCACCACATGAACAACTTATAATTATAAGAAGTTTATTGTTGACTCATGTACCAAAGGTCGACAAAACGACCGTTATTAACTTAAATAATTACATAATGTTCATATCATTGTAATAAGTGATATAATAAGGATAATGAAGTTGAAAATGGTTCTTAATAAGGTATATATTAACTCTAGTTTATTATTCAGGAGGTTAAAGAACGGTTGAGTCAAGTCAGACACGAGGTAAGGGAACTTCTTAACCCAACTTCCATTCTTTGGGTTAATCTCCTACTTTCAAATTATGTCATGATATTATATCCTATTTTTTTTATTTTTACTTTCTTTATGTGTACCTATAGTGAATACACATAATAGATCTATTTTATTTTTAAAAATGATCTTTTTAAGGACTTCGTCTCTATCCCCTTTCATTGAGGCATATTTTGGCTTTATACACAACTTTCCTTTTATACGGTGTATAAAACCCTTTGACTTTTGCATTTATTCAAAAGGAATCTTTTTTATACGAAGCATTTTACTAAACGACAAAAGGGAATGTTTTTCTTTCCGTACTTATGCGGCGACAACGACTTCTCCACCGCCGTGACCATTATTTGAGATCCGGCTTCCTCTTCAAGCCATCATTTTTTTTTAATGAAAAATAAATACAAAGTTTTAACTCTCTTTTATTTTGGTATTGAAAATGGTTTTGAAAGCATTTTTATTATATCAATGTGTTGTATTTATATCTTGTGATTGAAATGTGGAAATGTTATGATTCCTTTATGCCTGTTTTATGAGATACGATTATGTTATGGTTTATGATATGTTTAAACCTATTCATATGAGGAATGCATTGGACTTAATAAGTGACGGGTGGAGCCCGCTATAGCTCCTCGATGCATCGGCAGGTCTCATGAGACAAACTAGTGTCTTGGCACAAGGCCTTGACAAAATCTTATTTGTAGTCTTGGCACGAGGCCTTGGCTATGTGGTTATGATAGTCTGGCATTATGCATTCCATCATTATGAAAGTGGTTATTGATATTGCATGTGATTATTCGACCAGTAGAATATCCATGTGAAGAAGTAAATGGCATTATCTCATTTTACTTTTGCCATATTATGTTGAAGTTCATGTTTAAAAGGCTTTTGTTTTAGTTATACATTGCCTTAAATGTTAATGTTTATTTATGAAAGCTTCCGCATTATTGTTATCCTTACTGAGCATCTGAGCTCACCCCTTTCAATGTTTTAATATTTTCCAGGATGTGAAGAAGTATTTTATGAATGACCTGCAGGGATAGTCGGAAGAGGATATGAGTGTGGACTATGGAGACTTTGTTATTGTAGTTTTTCACTTTTTGATGTAATGAAAGACTTATGAATGTATCTAGTGTTTCCAAGGCTACTAAACTAATCGGTCTTTCGAGACTTGATCCTTTGTGATCATGCCAATGTTACGAAGTAATGCACCGGCTCTGGGTAGCTGGGGTCGGGGCGTTACAAAATATCTTATTACTTATTATAATGGCAAATAATTCATATGTTATTCCACCATTTCAACATATTTTGGGACCACGAAGGTTATTATATTCAACAGAATAATGTTCCCTATCATAATTAAATGTTGAATCCATGAACTATGTGAAACATGAATGAAAATTTGGTCACCAATAGATAAATCTGAATATATTCCCCTTTTGTATACATATGAATGCTTTCTAAGAGTTTTGTTCCCCAAATACATCCTAATCAACTACAACCTTTCAAGGATTTCAACAACCAATCTAATTGAATCAACGGAGGCCTCACCTTCAACATTCATACCTAGTGGTGAGACTTTTTAATGTCCCTAGATAACACAAAATAGTTACATATGTTTTTATTCAATTTATCTAAAACATTATGAAAACTCAACCTAGTCTAGTTGGTCATACCAATGTCTACTGATGACAGTGGAAAAATCCCATGAACATCCTCATGAATGAGAAGAACTTTATTGGTATATTAATCAATCTCGGGAATATTTATTTTCCCCAAGTACATTTTTTTACAAATGTCATCAGTAGGTGACAGAAAAAAATTGACCTTAATCTTGGAATATTTTCTAATATGGTTATTAATGGATCATCATGTTACCATACTATCCATCTGAGAAAACATACACTCTCATCCACAAAGTGTGTCTCTCATATCATTAAGGACAATGACACAATTAATTTCAAATAAAAAATCAACTATATATCATTATGACCCCTTAGGGTCCTGTGCAAACCATCACAGATTCAATAACGATTTACTAAAAAATCCACCTGGGAATCAAGTCAAAATGAGAAAACAATCGGGATGTGTTTTCTCATCTGTTACCATCTAGAAGGAATTTCATTGGAAAAACCCTAGAAATGACCATATTAAACACTTTACACTTGAACTATCACCTAAACACCCTATACATATTTATTTAAAAAGTATGTAATTACTATATATTGGTATGGGGTCCCTTACCAATTCCTCACGTATATTAGTATGAAATACATCTATACCATGTATATGGATCCAATAATTTTTGACCAATGACTGCATGAGTGTTGGGTGAAAACAATATTGTTATTATTGCATTACAACACACTTTGGGTCTGTATGAAAATTTTCCATTACATAGTCCACATGAGTTTATATTTCCATAATTTTATTATAATTCATTAATCATAAATCCACTTAATAATATTTTATCCAGTTTTGAAATTATCTTATCAAACACAAATAATCCTCTAATGGCAAACAATAATGATCTAGAACTATATATAGATTACAACTAAGATAAAGTACTATGAAAATAAATTCAAATATTCTCTTAAAACCCCATTTAGATGTCTAAGTCCAATAATTAAGAGATGTAAAATAATCTATTATGGATTTATTGAATATAAATATCTCAGTAATGGAATTCTATATCCATCACGTACAATATTAGACAATTACATCAATGAAAATGTCATTTGAGGGGAAGTACTGCTGAAGGGGTCAGAAATGATATCACCCATAAGATAAAACCGTTCCCCTCATCATTTTTTATCTCTCATAATCTAATATTTGAGGTATCACACCACTTGGCATATATAATCCTTGGTTCTGGGGGTAACTGCACAATAGCTACCATAAATAACCTCAGCCACAAAAAATTGATACATATTTTTATGAAAGATGAAACATTACTTCCTTTTTCTTAATCATATAATTTGTAGATGATATTTTTAAGAACATCATGCATTAATTAAGGTAATATTCTACTATTTCGTAACAGATCATAATCTAAGAAACATTCTCTGGATGTACTCAAAACATTAATACCTATTAAATCTCTATAAACAGGGATATATATGCCCTATTAAATGAATGACTAAATAATTGAACATTTTGAATCAAAAATTTACCCTTATAATTCCAATAGTAATGATCTTTTGATGTTGGAATGCACTTGAATATAATGATATATATCTCATACTTCAATAGTGTTGATGAATATTTAATGAGTAATCAATGAACACCATGTTGAATGAGTCATGGAATTGGTAGAAGTTCCTATTATTGGGATTTTTTTATCATTACTAGTGTGTTCACGAGACATCTTAGCATCTGTAATTAATTATATTCCCCTTATAAAAACTAAAAAAACTATTTAGGTTGAACTGATCTCTAACTCAAAAATGGTGGTACATCATTCAAATATACTTTCTTCTAGACCACTAATATCACCATAACTGGTCAAAATGATCATCAATCCCTTCCAAAAAAGATATATTCCTCAATGTTGCCAGGTAAAAATTATATCAATAAGCTCACTATCATCCACTACCATTCAATATTTCGCGGAATAGGGTATCTTTAAACCATTGTGATGTACTTATGTTAATAATTCCATTCATCTACATTTCCTCAAGATGCACAATGATCTTTGTTCACATGTTACATTCCTTTTTTTATGGGGTATAAAAATGGGTTTTCACCCACAAATATCATTATCTCATAGTAAAATCTTATTTTATGAGGAAGCATTATGATAACATAAGGAAAGAGTTTTTGATTGAGATCCATGACTTGAGATTATTTCATGGAGGATGTCGGTTATCATAGAAATATGACTAAGACCATTATATGTGAAATGATAATAACAACTTGAATCATTAATATACCACCTATTCCTAATATTAGTTCCCATTACTTGGTAATCATATACCCCTTCCCCAATTTTGAAGTAAATTGAACCTTCTCTAATTGTAATCAATCTGTTCTTGGAAGATTGTTAAACAATCCGGGTTAAGAATAGGACTCATTATCTCTATATCATGTATAATGTTGTCCCAATGATTAAAATAATAGTAAATTACTACAATACCTTACATGAATCACTGTATAATATATATTTTATTTCCCAAAATGGTATCAATTGAATGTAAGATTTAGGATATCATGTCTAATATGTTAGGTCATGTAAATTATTATTTTGGAATAAATGAATTATAATAACTGATATGAGACATAGTATAATTTATTGTGTACATGATGAATGAAATACCATTTATAGTGTATGGACTATCACTGTAATCATCTAGAATCATTTCAACTAAAAAGGCATTTCGTACATAAAATTTAATTATATTCTCTATGACATATGTCCTATCTGTGTCATCATATAAGATTTATTTTAAGGACCTTGTATGGATCCTAGTATCATGTATAATTTCTATATTGTACCTCTAAAATTTCTCATGTTCCATTATGTATAGTGTAACAACAATAGATTCCTTTTATTATATCACATTATACATGTTTCATAAGATTTATTACAAAATTGATCATAGTATCTAACCATTATACATATGAAAAACTGTGGAACTCCTGTTGAGTATTTTGATGAAGATATATTATACTTGAACTGCGATCCACTATCTTGGTACATGTACATAACATTCAACTTCTTTCTATTAGAGTTGTTTCTCGTCGAATATGTAGGAGGTATGTCAGTCTATGTAATAATGGTTGAAAGGAATCATGGTCATTGGCCCACTTACAGTGCCTTCCCTTGTGTTCTGAACCTATTAAGAACCTATTTATATGTCATCACATCAATGTTTGAGACTTGGTATCTCAACTATAGTAGAATCCCAATCTCAATATTTCTAGATTTCCTGACCACATCACCTGTGAAGATAGAGTCCTCAATAAGATTCAATGTAAATAATGTCATGTATCAAAACCTTGTAATTAGCCACTGAATAAGTTTCCTGAAAGCCTATCATCATTTTAAAATAATATGTTTTAGAAATGAATCCTCAAGAAATTGGACCATTACCATCACATGTGTGACTCCCTAACTCCTTCTATATTATTATATTTCATCTCACCTATTCCCACTATTTCCTTGTAGATTAATTGTCCAATGAATACATATTTGAACTTATGTGGTCTATAATACCTCAAAAATCCATTATATAATATAAATATATTATTTATCATTAGAGGGACTATAATGACATAGATATATAAAATATTTTGCAGTTGGAATATTCAATCATAGTCATCCACTGTCTTGGTGACTACCCCACCATTGATTTATTTTTGGTAGAATACTACTGGTTACTATTTTCATTATTCCTATAATGTACCAGCAGGTTTAATAACCTTTCATTCAACACTAACAAATAAAATTGGAGGTACCACAATCCATATCCATGGTGTTTTATTCTAAAATGTGCAGTTAAAATTTTGTACATTTGTGGTGATTCCAAACTAGTCTGTCGGATCATACAATGGTTTTACAAATAATTTTGAAAATGAAAAATATTTCTACATGGTTCAATAGTAAAAGTCATCATATATATACAATAACTAAATAATAGGCTCAGCTCTATTAAATATTACAATCATTGATACGTCATAACATGAAGTCAAATCATATAAACATGTCTATCTAGAACTGATAAAAAATTTCAATTCATTATATTCATGAATGAATATTAAATATTAATATATATATATATATATATATTAAATTTCATCTAATTTTCTAATAATTATGTATTGATGAACCCAACATATCATTATAATTTGAGAAATTCATCCCATCCCTAGAAACATGGAGGACCATCAACCATGAACATACAAGGAACTTGGAAACTCCCCAAAATGGTTCCCACAATACTATAAACATTCTATAATGAACAAAATTATTCAAAAAAATGTATAAAATTTTGTTTGATACCATTTCTTAATTCCCTAACATGAAAAACTTGGTTTGAAACTCAGTGTCAAAAAACCTCATGCATTCTTTTTCATATGATTTATGATACATACTAATATTAAAAGACCAATTCCATAAATGGAGAGAAAATAAAAATAGAATAATGATTCAAAAATTTATACAATATGTAGAAAATTTAATAAAAAAATTATCAAACATGATTAATCTAAATGATGGAAAACATACCTTACAATAAAAAATCAGTCTCCCATGGTTATCTGAAAAACAAAATTAAACCTGTAGCATATATATATATATATATATATATCGACATATTATATTCCTAATACCATTTCCATGTTCATCTAACATAAATATTTACCAAATTTTAAGAATCATCCATTATCGTCTTGTCCTTAATAGACTCCATGTACTAGATTTTTGTACATGCCTCGAGCATCATGTTTATGGTGTGTGTAATTAAAAATAGTTGGACAAAAAAAAAGAAAACTTAACATGTGTTAACTTTTATAACACTTTTATTCTATAATAATAATAAATAAAATGTCTTTATTAACAAAAAAATAACATTCCATGCATTTTTTGTGTAAAATAATTCATCAAAACTGTCAGTTATATATGTGTCTCTCCATGAAGGGATGTTGATTAATAATTTTAAAAATTATTATAACTCCCTCATATAAATTATTATATTAATTATAGTCCACAAGGAATAAATTTTGAAAACTACATTAAATCAATTGTTAATTATGTTGAAAGAATCATATGAATAATAAGGATTTATAATTTTACACATTCCTTAGATGCGCTACATAATCTCATTTTATGTGGAAAAAATTCCACCATTCTCTATCATCATGAACCACACATATCCTTTACACTCACCCACAATGTTGTATAAATACCATTATTTTCACTTACCCTGGGTAAAACGCGAAATTTTTATGAATTAAATAAAATATTGAACAAGGTAAAGAATAACAAGAACATGTGTCACAAAATCAAGAAAAATATAGTTTCATAAAAAAACATCATGATAAAAATGAGGTAACATGAAAATTTAAAAATTAAATTAAACATTTTGAGAAATGAACATATATGGGTATCAAGGAATCATACCATATCCTATGAAATCTTTACCAGCCGGGAAAAAAAATCGTGTAACACATGACTCAAACCATGGAATCATACATATATAACCTCCAAAAAATGGTAATAATATTCCTACATATAAATCATTGATTAAAAAGTTCAAGTATAATTAAAGAAATGTAAAAAAATTTATTTTTATGCATTCTTCTTCACAAACAAGTGAAAGAGTACTCCTAGAATAGAATCTATTTTTTTATTTCCAAATATAATAATAACAACACATTTAATGAAACATTAATTTAACAAGATAAGTTCAAAATAAACAAGATATTGCAAAATTATTCATCTTGATAAATCCATATTAATATAAATTGATAAATTCAACTCCTTTTCTATAAAACAAAGCTGATATGTAACTATTATTTTCATAATGAATTAAAGAGAATAGAAAAATGAAAAAATTTATATGTAATAATATAAAACTATGAAATTATTCTCTCAAGAATATAAGAGATATTGTCTTTAGATAATCAAGGAAAAATAGAAAATGATATTTTTTCAATGGAATTTTAAAACAATTTTTAAATAAAATGGTATTTCCGGGTTACATGGGATAAATGTGTTCAAATAAATTGACGTGAAAAATGTTTATGGTAATTTTATAAATATATTCATTGTGAATGTCATTTGTATTAAAAATAGAAATTGATAAACATAATATAATTATTTTGTTGTATTAATAAAAAATTGGGGGATTTTATAACCATAAAAATAATAGTTATCAAAAATTTAGAATATAATAGAATAAAATTTCATGATATTAATCAATAAACCGGTGGGACATGATAAAGGCTTGATATGGGAATGAGGAAATACAAATTTCGTTTTTTAGTTATTTTTTCATAAAAAAGGTTCCTATTTATTGTAACATAGGTTTAGCGCAAAAATATTATAAGGAGACCATGTCCACTATTACACATCAATTGAATCTATATATTACACATACATAGCTAACCTTTTAAAATCACAAAAAAAAATTAAATTCTTGAAGAAACCCTAAAATGCACATTGGATTACAATTAAATGAACATGGTTATTCATAATTTTAATAAAGAATCACTGGTGTAACTTATACATGAGGCACTATTACCCTTATCAATGTTCATGGTTTTTAGGATGACCTATAATTTGAGATTATGTTTTCGATTCATAACTATTATAAATATAGTAACAATTTTTTATAAAAAATGAAAAATCATCAAACCATTATGAACCCATTATAAATAATTAGATACCATTGAACATATAATATCTAATATGTAAGGGTGTTAGTTAAATAGATAATTTTTTATTTCACACATAATGGTATTATAAATTATCAGAAATAGGGATTATAGTACATTTAATGATTTAGAATGTTAGAGGGTGACAATACTACAAAATAAAGGATCACCAAAATGGTATCATAGAAAAAATTAATATGAATTAGATGTGAATTTGAAATGAATAGATTAATAAAAAATTTAAATTAAAATAAAATCATAAATATAATCATCACATTTGATCATGGGATTCAAAATAGAAATCCACGATTGACCCCAACATGCTTCTTCTCTTTCTAATATTACAAAAGAATATGTAATAATCAATCCAACCCATTATTGCTGAAATTAATAACCCCTATAATGTTATCTAGTGTAGTTAAGTAAATCAGGAATAAAGACAAATACAATAAGTAATATTATATGACCAATCAATATTAGCCAATATTTCTAACCCCTTAATCTTAATCCTATGTGATCATAAGAATCATGATTCATCGCCATATCCTAGGGGTGACCCTAGAATTTTATAATCAGTAGGTATCATAACCAACATTTAGGGGTTACCCTTAGTAGTCAATAATATCAGCAATATCTAAAACGTCCTATGTGTATCCCCATGGTATTTATAATAAATAGGCTTCATCACCGACTAGTTTGGGTTGACCCTGAGATGTCAATGTAAGAACCAAGTACTTATTTTTAGTTTTGTTTTTCACTTTTCTACTTTTTTAAGAAAATGAGGTTTTTCTAGAAATTTTTTATGTACCTGGCATGTACTTATATGTATATATCTTGTACTATTTTTTTGCAAGTAGCTATGTGATGGCCATGTAATAGACGAGCACATAGCTGTGTGGGGTGACCTGGGGGCCACCTTATGTGGTGGCTGATAAGGGAATGTAAATGTTTGAACTTCAAAATAAACATCGTGTGAATTTTTTCATTAAATTGAACAGGACCGTGTCTAATTGGAATATGTTTCCTCTTCTTTGCCTTCTTCGTCTGAGTGCATCAGTACAATGCCAATCCTTCCCAAAGTCCCCGATCTAGCATCCTTTCTCTGAATCGAACCCTGTCGGTTGCATTGGAATTGCCTTTGTTAGTTCTCTCTTCTTCATTAACCTTGTTTCTTGATTTATCTTCACTCAAGAGTAATCCTTGGTTGAATGTTTTTGTATTTTTTGTATATCTATGGTGTTATAGGTTGATTCATGGCCTGAGGTTCATGTATATCGATCATAGGATGTCGAGGTAGTTGGTTTGGGCCTTTATGAAGATAGTCATTGAGTTATATGTTCTGAAATTCCCAATACCCTTGATCGGGGTATTGGGTGTTTACAGTTTTAACCCTATTACTTCGTGCTTTGATTTATATTCATGAGTTGAATTCAATTGAATGTGAATAGGGTAAATTGTATGCTATAGGTGTCTTTCACATGCTTGTATTGTTTTTGATTGTTTGGTCTTTCATAGCATGTTAGGTTTCTTACATTCCATTCCAAGTCCTGACGGGATGGAGTAATATTAATTATCTGACATGATGTTATATTGTACATTTTTTGGCCAAGTATATCTTGATGTATAGTATGGATCCTATATATCACCATGCTAAATTTACATACACATGACATGAGTATTAGGTGTAGTTTACCATTGGGAGAATGGACGTTGGGGGATTCTCTAGAGTGTCTATTTACTTTTACGTTGCGATACCATAGGGGGAATGGACGTGAGTGCTTCCTCAAAGTGTTTGTAGTTCCTTAATGAGGGCCACATAGGGAATTGGATGTTTAGTGCTTCCCCATAGTACCTTTTAGTTACTGATACTAGACAATAGGGGGAATTGACGATGATGGCTTTCTGAGAGAGATTGTGATAAAGTAGAACTAGAGGGGTTAGACTATGTGTACATCCTAGATGGTTTCTTGTGTTTGTTCTGGTTGTACCGGAGGGGTTAGGATATGAATACTTCCAAGAGGGTTACTAGTTTATTATTAGATTCTTACTTGATATCAAATAATCGAATGCATTGGAAAATATAGGATTGATTACTTTTTAGTACTTCTTTTCTTACTACATCATTTTGATTATAGCCTACCATATATATTCACAATTTGTTAGGAAAACTATCATTGGGAGGTTTCCTAATGGGATTTAGTCTCACACCCTATTTGGGTCATTATTTTTAGCCCAAATTGGTTATTTTATTGTCAGTATATATAGACAAAGCGCCCTTATACTTCATGTACTTGATTGTTGTGGGGTTGGGGAGCATGGGACCAACTTGTGGATTGGGGTGCTATGGATAATTTAATCTATTTTCAGTTTTAATATGGTTTTTTATTTTATTCTAGCATTCTGACTGGTTGGGATACTTTCATATACATATGCACCATGCATCATTTAAATATATATATGTGTGTGTGTGCTCTAGTTGTTTATTACATCAATTGTTTAACTATTGAATGTTTTACTGCTTCCTACATTGCTATCAGTTTTACATCCAATATGTTATGATTCCATGGTGGGTATAGTTTCCCCACTATCACACCAATGGCCCTCGGTGATTGTTAGCAGCCTCTGGTTTTTGTGGAAATGTGCTTGAGGCCATGTGAGCAACTGGGTATGGGGTACGTTTGGTCAGCTTTAGAACCAGGATGTTACGAAGTGGTATAAGAGGAATTGTTTCTTCTTGACATACTATATAGATCCAATAGTTAGGGATAAGAAGGAATATGTACTTGGTAATAAGCTTTTCCTCAAAGTAATTTACTCGTGTACATGGAATATCAAATCATTCTCATTATTGATATTGTAATGGTTTTACAATTATTATAGTTCATTTGATTTCACCATTAGGTGATTCAAATGTTTTGTGATGTTATTGTTGATATTATTGATGTTCAATTTCTATTTAAACCTGATTAGATGATGATACGACATCTCATGAATCATATAATCCCATGCTAGAGATCACATATCAGGTATTCATGTCATGCCATTTAAGGTGAATTAGCAATTACATGTTGTTATGATAGAGGTTGTATTAGATATGAATATTGTAGTGATATAAGCCTTGATAGAATAGATTCTTTTTGATAAGGTATTGGTTGTGGGTGGTTTTGTTTTAATGGATTCTAAATATTGGTTCTTGAGGTGTTATGGGCCCTCATAAACTAGAATTTGGTGGGTAATTGGACTATAATCCTTGTTTATGACCTGTATAAGATTTCATGCTTTGATTCCCAAGGATTATGGGCCCACACAGATATGAATTTACCATATAATTGTTTGATTCATTTTTTATGGGTTCCAGAGTAGTTTTTGAGGATTACTGTCCAAAAGGACCCAGAATACACAATGTGTAATAATGAATACATGCCACTTATCCTTCTATTGAATAAGGAACTGTTTTTCTTGAGTATATGCCATGTAGTCACTAACTATGTCACAAAATATGTGGGAAGATACACAGGGTTAATAAATCATTGGGGGGACACGTTGGGTGACAGTTGTACATGCCATGTTGTGTAGACCTTGTGTCCACACATGTTATTAATTCCACAAATAGATGAATAGTTATTTTATACACATTGTGTCATATTTGAACATGTCGTGTAGTGTAACCTAGGTATTTTTCTTTGTGGAAAACAACACGGGTCAGTGCAACCTTTATAGTACATTTCGTGTCTAGAACAAACCCCCCGTCTTGAGTGAGCCATGTAACCTGTTGTGTGACTAACATCATGGGTCGTTGATGTTCGTCTAGTACCCACCGTGTCTAGAACTATCATGCCATGTAGTCTTGTTCTAGGAGAAACATGTGGCCATGATATGTACAAGAAAAGGGGTAGGTGAAGATGATTTATTTACACAACATGTGTTAGGACAACACTTCAAGTGTATGGGGTCTTAAATGACATGGGTTGGCAGAAGTACACGTCCATGTGAAGGGTTGAGGGAACACACTGTGTAGGAAATATACAAGTCGTGTATATATGTTTTCAAAAAACCACAATTCTTTTATTCTCTTATTTCCATCTAACAATTCTATTGTTTAGTCACTATTAATCATGATCTAAGGTGTCTGCATGACCCTGAAGAGACATGCCACCATGACGTCATCGGGTTGTCTGCCAATTTTAGGGAAGTGATAAGACACCTGATATGTCTGATCGGGGACTACTAGGGGATCCTCCAGTTTTACCAGTCTTGTAAGTAGCCATTATTCTGGACACAGGTGCTGATGTACAGTTCCTATAGAGTTTATGAGGATGGTGCAGACCATTCGAGGAGTACTGCATCACGCCCAATCTATGGCAGAAGTAGCATGGGTTTTCTTGCAGCAGCATCCTCCCACCTTCACAGGGGAAGGAGGACCTCAGGCTGCAGAGTCATGGTTTGAATACTTGCTTTCTATCGTTGAGCTTCTGGATATGCCTCCAGAGATGAGGGTGATTCTCACTACAAATATGCTTCGGGACTCCACCATGTGATGTCGGGATTTGATCTCACATGTGGTACACCACAAGGTTATGGTGTGGGATGAGTTAAAATGAGCCTTCTATGATTACTTCTACTCAGAGACCTAGAGGGTCATTCAAGATTAAGAGTTCATGAGTCTGGTGCAGGGTATTTTTTTTTTAGAGAGTTTTCATCTCGCTTCACTGACCTGCAACTCTTCCAGCCTATTCTAGGAGGTGATGAGTTATTTTCTTAAAGGATATTTGAGGATGGTATCAGGAATGACATCTAATATCATGTGAAAATCTTCATGTTGACATCCATCACATATATTGTCAACCGAGATCTAATCACGGAGTGAAATTTGATGGATTCTAGATTTGTGGGCCCGGGAGGCTCGACATCTGTAGTTTGTATCCCTCCTACTGATAGCAAGAATTGTTGTAGAGTGTCTACTCATGGAGATCTGAAGAGTAGGGACACTCATTCTCATAGCCAAGTGGTGTTCTACTAGTGCTAGAAGAGTGGGAATATGAGGTCGAATTTCCCGAGAGTCCTAGTGGAGTGTCGATTATGGGTCAAGACGGCCCATCTTATGTGCTTCTGTCAGTTCATCACACTAGCCACTGGTGATAGGGGATCTTCTATGACTCTGCATTCTGGAGAAGCACCACCAATTTCTCATTAGTCAGATAACATGAGTTCTTCTAGCTGTTCAAGCTGAGGAGGAGGTCGTGGCCATGATAGTCATTCCCTAGGCATTCAGTGACAACTGGGTGGATAAACTTAGGGTGGTCAGGTAGGGTCACATGGTCTTGGTTCATGCCATACATTTGTAGTGGAGCAGGACCAGACAAAGAAAGATCCCAGAAACCCTACTATTTGAGGTACGATTCTAGTAGCCTCAGATTTATCTTTTTCTCTATTTGATATAGGGGCTTCCCATAGTTTTATATATATTTCTATTATGGAGGGTCTTATAATTTGTATCATTATTTTAGTTGATAACCTGACACTATACACATTGTTGGGGACATGAATAGCTATTTTACAAAAATGCAATGAGTTCCCTCTAGAGGGTGGTGGGTGTCCCTTATTATTGGTCAGTTATGTCCTAGAGATGACAGGATTGGATTTCATTATAGGAATGGACTTGTTAGATCCCTTCCAGGCATTTGTCTATTACTATCATCGTTGGGTGTGTTTCACATCACCAGAGGGCAGATTGTTTCATCATAAGGTAGAATGGGATATCAATGTGAGCAAAGCGGTACCCGTGTATCCTGGGTTGGGTGAAGTGATATTCTAGATTTCTAGTCTATATCTGGATGACTAGTGGACTTCACCGATGGAATTTCTTATAGTGGTGGGTCATTTCAGGGATGTCTTTCTAGGAGATCTTTCAGGATTGCATCTTGAGTGAGAGGTGGAATTTTCTATCGATCCTATTCCAAGAGTGGAACCAGTGATTATTCCACATTATAGAATGGATACACTAGAGTTACAGGAGATCAAGAGGCAACTGGCAGAGTTGCATGTAAAGGGTTTCATCTGACCTAGTACTTCTCCTTGGGGTTTTCCTGTCCTGTTTTCAAAGAAGGTGGATAGTACCCTCTGACATTGTAAGGATTATAGGATGTTGAACAAGTTTATTGTCAAGAATCAATATCCCTTGCTGATTATTGATGATATATTTGATCAACATTGAGGTTCCCAGGTGTTCTTGAAGATTTACTTGAGATTTGGTTACCATCAGTTGCACGTTAGACCATCAGATGTACCTCTTACAGCATTTTGAAGCAGGTATTGCCTATAAGAGTATGTGGTTATGCATTTCATTCTCATGAACATGCATGCATTTTTCAGGAAACTAATGAACTGACTGTTCCTTCAATACATGGATTCATTTTTGGTAGTTTTTGTAGATGATATCTTGTTGTACTCTCACACTCAACACGACCGTGCTACACATCATTAGATCAATTTGAGTACACTGAGAGAGAATCATTTATATGTTATACTATCAAAATGCTACTTTTGGATTGAACAAATTCTCTTCTTTGGTCATGTTATCTCATAGGAATAAGTATCAGTAGATCCAAATAAAGTGAGAGAAGTAGTTTCCTGGGAGTAACCAAAGAACATCTTTGAATTTTGATCTTTTCTTGGGCTGGCTGGTTACTAAAAACATTTCATACAGGCCTTTTCAAGCATAGAATCACCTCTGATGGGCCTGACTATAAAGGTTGAAAGGTTTTAGTGGTCAGATTTGTATGATTCATCCTTTTAGGATTTGAAATGGAGGTTGACTTCTGAAATGATACTAGTTCATCCGGAGATAGGAAAGTCCTATAAATTGTACTGTGATGCATCAAGTATCTGGCTGGGAGCTATTTTAATTCATAGAGAGAGGGTTGTTGCGTGCGGGTCTCAGCAGTTCAGGCCACATGAGAGGAACTACCTGATGCACAATCTCAAGATGTTTGATGTTTTTCATGATTTACTTTGTTGGATAAATTATCATCTAGGAGAGCATTTAGTGTTTTTCAATGACAACAAGAGTCTCAAGTATAGATTCACTCAGTGTGATCTAAATTTTAGAAAGGGAATATCGGTTGACCACCATCAGACTTTTGGCTTTGGACTTGCCTATATGACTAGAAAGGGAAATGTAGTGGGTGATGCATTGTGTACGAGGACTCAGGTACATGAAGTTTAGGAGTCTTGTAGTGAGTGGTAGCTTATGGATCTATTTTCTAAGATGCATCTGGAGGTACACAATAAGAAGGTGTAGACTATTCATTCTTCTGTAGTTGCTACCTTCACTCTACTAGATCAGGTGTGAATATTGAAGCTATCAGATTCAGAAGGCCTAGTCTTTTGGGAAAGTTTGTGAAGAGAGGACGCAATTCTTGGATAGACCATAGGTGAGGATGAGATCTTGCATCATCATGGATGTGTGTGGGTTCCATCAGACATATTTTGGAATCTTATAGTAGACATTCATTAATTTGTTTTGGCAGTTCATCGGGGTGTCACCAAGTAGTATAGAGATATACACTATTATTATTGGTGGAATGATATGAAGAGATATGTTGCTAGTTTTGTAATGAGGTGTTCCACATGTCTATTAGTGGAGGTGGTGCATAAGTGACCATCAAGGATTTTGTAGCAGTTACGCATTCTCGAGTGTAAATAGAACGATGTGATGATAGATTTCTTGATAGATTTGAAACAGACTCTTCGAGTGAATGATTCTGTTTGGGTTGTTATTTATAGAATCATGAAGTACATTCACATCTTGGTGATCAAGGAGACCTTCAGTGTTGATAAGATGGGAAGGTTTTACATTTAAGATATTTTACATTTTCATGGATTTCCACAGTCCATTTTTTATGACAATGATGTTCTTTTTACATCTCAGGTCTAGTAGGGACATCAAAAAGCTTTGGGTGCAATGGTACTTCTGAGTACAACATACCATCCTCAAACAAATTCCATGTATGAGTGTAAGATTCAGGTGCTTGTGGACATGCTTCGAGTAGGAATCATGGATTTTGGAGGTTCATGGGAGAAGAGAATACCTCTTGTAGAGTTTTCATAAAACAATACTTTTCAAGAAACTATTCATATTGAACCTTAAGAGGCTATATACAGTGGGCCATGATGATCACTCATTTTCTGGCTGAAGGCAGGAGAGTCTGCTATGATGAGAGTTCATCTTGTCTCGGAGACCACGAAGCAGAAAGAGTTGATTCAGAAGTGAATGGCTACTGAACAATCTCAGCAGAAGTCTTATGTTGTTCGACAGCGATGACCTCTAGATATCGAGGATGGGGATTTGGTATTCCTTCATTTTACACCGAGGATGGGACATTTGAGGATTACGAGACATGGTATGATTTCATAGTGGTATGTTGGGCAGTTTGAGGTGTTTTAAAGAGTTGGGATGGTTTCCTTTTGGTTGTAGTTATCTCAAAGGTACCGGGATATGCATGACGTCTTCAACGTTTCTCCGCATCTTCATTACTTCTCAGACACATCTCATGTTTTTCAACCCAAGGATTTTGAGTTAGAGGTGGACACCTCATTTGAGGAGCATCCTATCTGAATTTTTGATTGATGTACGAATGTTCTCTATGTTTTGTCTATTTATCTAGTAAGAGTGCTATGGCAGCACTAGCGAGTATAGAATAAGACCTGATAGAGGGAGGCCAATGTAAGTTCAAAGTGGCCAAATATTTTTGAGGATTCTTCTTCTAAACTACATTTCTAGGGAAATTCAGGGACGAATTTCTTTAATGGGGATGTTTTTAAGAACCCAGATCTTATTTTCATGTATGTTTTTCACTTTTCTAATGTTTTCTGGAAAATAGGAGTTTCTTATATTTTTCAAGTACATGCAGTGTACCCTTTGGCAGCATGTAGGCGTGTGCTGGCCGTGTAACGACCAAGCACAAAACCATGTGTGGTGACTAGGGGACAACCTTATGTGGGGTCTGGTATGGGAAGGTACACGCCATGTACTTCTAAAGTACACACCATGTACTTCTAAAGTACACACCATGTACTTTTTTTCATTAAATGGACTGGGTTAGTGTATAATTGACAGAAGTGTCTTCTACTTTTCCTTCTTTGACTGAGAGCATCCGTACGACGCAGATACTTCCATGAGCCCTCGATCAATCATTGGTTCTCCAAATCGAACACTGTTGGTGGCGTAGGAATCGGGTCTATGAGTTATTTCTTCTTATTTAACATCTCTTCCTGATTTATCTTCTCTCATGAGTTATTCTAGGATGAATGTTTAAGAAATTATTCTAGATCTACCGAATTCTAGGTTGCTTCAAGGCCTAAGGATCACATATATCAACCATATGACACTAAGGTAGGTGGTTTGTGCCTATCCGTAGATATTCATTGAGTTATATGTGAAAAAGTTCCCATAATCCTTGATCGGGGTATTGCATGTTTACGGTTTTAAACCTGTTATTTACTGCTATGATTAATATTCTTTAGTATAGGTCAATTGAATGGGAATATGGTTAATTTATATGATATTAATGTCTTTCCCATGATTGTATTGTTTATGACTATTTGGTCATCCTTATCCTGTTAGGATGATTGTACTCCATTCATAGTGCTAATAGTATGGAGTAATATTAATTACATGACATGCTGTTATGTTGTAGACTAATTAGCCATGAAGTTATTGAGGTATACAATGGCCAATATATATTGTAGTGCTTGATTGACATACACAAGGTTGTGAGAACATGGTGTAGTAGACGATATGGAGAATGGATGTTGATGGCTTCTCCACAATGTTTGTTTACTGTAACGATGTGAGACCATAGGGGGAATGGATGTTAGTATGGTATGTGACTGAGTGTGATATGCTCTATAATAAAAAAATGTAGGATCGAAATAAGTATGAGATTCTCAGATACTAGATGGGGGTTGAATTGTACTATTTAAAAATTCCCTTAAATTTTTTTGAGGATGGTTATGTTTAACAAGGTTAAGCAACATAATTCACAAGACCTCTATATGTTCTAAAGACTTGCTAGATTCTGGAAAAGTAATTCCGAAAAAGAAACATACCAAAAGATACGAAGATTAAGAATCTACCTTAAAGAACATAGAATATAACTATATCAGAGTACAAGTATGGAACTATAAGAAAGTTATACTTTTCCTATCAATAAAAAATGCACAGCGGAAAAAAAAGTAGTAGAACTACAAGTAACAAACAATAACTATTTTCACCCAAAGAGAAGGGTATCCAACACCCCTGGATTAGTGGTCCCTTGATTTATACTTTCAAGAACATCTATCTTACCCACACGGGGGAATGCCCTTGATATGAATATCAGAGTCTGTCTTGCTATCCCCGTAAGCCCTCTACTATTAGGTAGTCGACACCTCTATCATCTTCTGCAAGGATGCCCTCAACTTCATGGTGTTGGAACCTCTGTTTTTCTATCCCCAGATTCCATCGATTGTACACAACAACAATTGGAGTCGCACGAAGAAAATCTGCACAAAAAAAGGTTGAACAAGTCATTCAAACTTTCTGCATGAAGCTTGAGAGTTGATAAGAGACTCTCTCTCTAGGAATCACTTCAAAATCATGTAAGTACAGATGTCAGAGTTTTGTCAAAGTGGTTTTCGACTTTCAAATGATCTCTTATTTATCAGTGAAGCTCCAATGGTCGACTCGCTCCTCCAACGGTCATATTCTTCCTAGAATTTTAGAGGGACCTGTACATATGTCACTCAAACAACGATTAGTTAATAAATGAAAGCATGTCATCATTTTGTAATAAAAAACTTTAATCATAACAACATTGATATTCAAAATTGAGAAAATGATCATTTAGAATGGAAAATCTTAATGTTCATAATGTATGTAAATGTGAAGTTGGAGTCTGTAGTACTAAGATATTCAGATTCTATTATGTAGTAATTCATAAACATAATTCTTCATCAAAATTCTTAATGAGAATTCGTAATCAGATTTCATCATCAGAATTTGAAATTAGAATTTATAATCAGAATTCATCATCAGAATTCATAATGAGAATTCCTAATTATAATTCATCAGCAGAATTTGTAAGAGAATTTATAATAAGAATTCATCAACAGAATTCGTAATGAGAATTCGTAATTAGAATTCATCATCAGAATTTGTAATTATAATTAGTAATCAGAATTCATCATCAGAATTCATAATGAGAATTATTCATTAGAATTATTCATTAGAATTCATAATTAGAATTTTATATAAGTTCGTAATTAGAATTCAGAGTTGAACTTCATAAAAGTTCATAATAGGGAATTCAGATTAGACCTTCATAAAAATTAGTAACAAGAATTCGGATCCTAAAACAGAATGATTCATGTTTAAGTATTATATGATTCGGTGGTTTTAGAAATGAATCTGATTTTTATAACTAAGAAAAATATTAATATGAGCAATGAAAACAAGGTAAGTGTAAATTTCCATTGATAAGGATATTTTCCTTATATAAGTAAAACAGGGGTAAAATAGCATTTGCCTTAAAATAAGGTGTTTGTGATTTTCAAAACAAGAGGAATGACAAATTCAAAAGGAAAGCCTTAATGACTTACAAATCTCCCCCTTGAATGATGTAATTTAAAAAGTCATAAGGAAAAACTTATTGACTCAAAAATCTCCCCATTTTTGGAAAGAACAAACATCCTTACGAAAAAGAATATAATAACATAGATTAAATTTCTAGACTTTGAAAATTAAAGCTTATCTCCCTTTGTTTATGGACAATGGTGAATACGACCAAGTACCCCTTAGGCTTCATAACTCTAAGGATCATTTTCTATATTTCTGTAATTAATATTTTCATTTGAATGTAGAAATAATTTTAATGAGAACTCCCCCATTGTTACGGATAGTTCCTCTTTACTAAGAAATTTTTCTTCTCCCCTTTAGAATTATTTTTCCTTCTCCACCTTTGTGATTTTCAAAAAGAATTTGAGGGAATGAAAAAACTGTAAAGTACCTGAAGCATTTGTAATGACATACAAACAAACAAGCATCAAGAATTCCATTATGATTAGATGTATTTGTACAAGGAAAAAACATTACAACAAAAGATCAGAATGGTCTATTTGTCATCTTTTTCCGTAGGGATTAGCTTATTTAGAAGGATTTTTAGCTTCTTTAACTCTTTGTTTCCATCATTAGCATGATTATCCAAGGATTTGATATTTTATTCTTGAGTTTTCAGAGCCTCAGACTAAGCCTTAAGAACATCATCCTTCATTACAAGATTCTCTTCAATCTCAATCCGAAGATCTATTTACTTTATCTAGCTTTGACCAATAGATTTAATCTTTCCATTCAGATCCATCACCTGTTTATTCTGAGTATTTTTCTCAAGGGTAAGCTTTTCTTGAAGTTTATTCATCATTGTATCCTAGGTATCAAAATCTTATTTCATATAATTCTAAAATTTATCATGCTCTTCTAAATATTCATTGATTTTATTTGACTATAGAGTCATTTTTCTATAAGATTTTTTTGTGGACCTCGTAATTGATAAGAAAATTTTTATGTTCTCCCTCAATCTTCAAATATTTTTCCATCACAATGGATATAGATTCTGACTTTTGATTCATGCTATGTTGAAGCATTTGAAATCTGGAGTCTGTTGTAGGAATGATCGGAATTGTATCTACCAATATCTTCAGGGACTCAACAAAAATATTGTTTCCCAATACAGATGACTCTGAATCTGATACTTTCTAGGAGATTTTTCTTCTTCCATTTACACCATTTTTCTTTTAGAAGAGCCTCCAACTTCCATATTCTTTATGATATCTATCGTTGGGTTGTCAATAAGTACATACATAACGTTATCAACTTTTAGAGTGACCTCTTCATCAGGGGATTCTTGTTCCATCTTGGATAACTATATAATCTTGTCTTAATCAGGGTTATCCTTCTATGATCCTTCCTCAATAAAGTTATTTTCATAGCTTTATTCCACAGATAATTCATTTACTTTCTCTTCTTCCTTATCTTCATCTCTTTTTCAATCTTTCTTATCATCCTTTCCATGAGTGACAGTTTTTGAGGATTCGGAATCAGATGTTCTGAGTGGTAATTTTTCTGATAGATTTTCATTTTATTGATATTATTCAACTTGTTTAATCAAATCATCTAAATCACCACATTCTTCTTCTTCTTCTTCTTCTACTTCTTCTTCTTCATCTACTTCATCAACAACTTCTTTCTCTTTAGATTTTTTCTGTGTGAAGAATATTTTCCCCGAATTCTTAGGTAATGGATCAACTAGGAAAGTTTCCAGTACTGGAATATTCTCGGAATCTACTTCTGTGGCTTTCAAAAGATATTGTACAAAATCAGCCTCAACAATTTTCTTCTTCATTTTCATCTCTTTTGTTATCCTATCATGCTCTTCAGCAGCTATTTATCTTAAGGACATAGCCTCAGTAGGGTCCATGTCGAAATATGGCTCCCCTTATTTCCTCTTTTCCATAACTTCCCTCCATTTTGAAACCACTTCATCTTGATAAGTTTTTTTTTCTTCAGTTTGGGAGGTGTGGATTGGGATTCCTTAGCTTTATGGGTTTTATCATCAATTTCCACTTCTTTCAGTTTCCTTTTCTTTCCAACCTTCTTCGATGGCTCACCTTTTTCAATCTTTTCCAGATTGGATTCACCCTCTCCCTCTAGAAGATCATAGAACTCACCTGACTATTTTGAGAAACCAACATTCATCCTTTTCAATGTATTGTCACTAATTAACATAACCTTATAGTTTCTCGGCATTGAGCTACATAGAATCTTGAATGATTCAAGAGTCCGAACAATCAACTTTGAAAACAAAGCCAGATACATGATGATCTGAGATCTGTGTTTTCCATTCTCGATGTTTTGTATCATAATGAGGATATGTATCATTAGATTCACCTTTCATAAATTTACCATGAAATCTAGGATATACATATCACTCTTCATCAGGGTGTCCTTGTCACCATTCATTGGAATAATGAAGCCTTGTACCTAGAGTTGTAGAATTTGATTATTTGTTGAAAGATGGGAAATTTTCATTACAGACTTGATATCAGAAAGTCTAAGTCACTCCATATACTTTTCCTTAATAAAAATACAATGAACCTACGGGAGTTTGTGTGAGAAAAACTCAGCTTCTCCTTCGTATGCTAGACCCAACAGGCTTGTATCCTTTGTGTAAGAAAGTTTATAAGTCTTGCCATAACTCTTAAAGGAAAATTTTTATCTACCATCATCCTCGATGAAGCAAATTGATTCTTATAATTCAATGTGAAGATCTAGATATAATACATCTTGTGCTGCTGTCTTAGAAATAGCTATACATTCCCAACCATTTAGCCTGATATTCTTGGAAATAAGGGAGTCATACTTATTGAAGAAATTCGAGTGTACCAACCTCTCCCTTATAAATCTACCACTTAGAGAATGACTTGACTGAAGAAATATCCTGAGAAGGGTCTTCTGCAAACATTAGGACTAAGGAGCTTTGAGGGATTCAGAATGGGATTAAGAACTGAGGAAGGGTTTTGAGATACGAGATCTTAGAAAACCAATGTGGGACAACCATCAGGGGTCTCCATTATATAGGCGATGGAAGTGACCTTTAATCTTCCAATTCCAATATATCAGTTGAAAAACTCTCAGATCTGATCTGGCGGATGAAAGTATGCCAGCAAGGAAATCATGAATCCAATATATTAACTTTTTAAGAAAAACATTCGGATTTAAGGAAAAACAAATCTGATAAATTTTAGAAGAAAATACCAGCAAGTAAAAATAACTACGAAAACTTAAGAAAGGAAGTCATACCTCTCAGATTTGCTAGGAAGTTTATTTGTAATAGGTGATATTATTCTTGTAGAAAATTTTCTACAAAAAACAAAATTCTTACGAAAATATCCCTACGAAAATTTTGAATACAAAAAATTTCATTATGAAAATTTCTGTATGAAAAATTTTCTTTACAGAAATTTCAGTTCAAAAAATTTTCATTACGAAAATTCAATGTTTGAAGAATTCCATAACGAAAATTTCCAATAAAAAAATTTCAAATACCAATTACAAAAAATATGAAAACATTCATTATGAAAAATTTGAAAAGCTTTATTACAAGAAATATGAAATGTTCATTATGAAAAATATGAAAAAATCAATAAAAAAATTTAAAAACATCATTATGAAAAAATATGAAAACATCATTACGAAAAATGTGAAATAAACATTACAAAAAATTTAAAATGCATAAATATGTAATCCCCCTATGAAAAGGAGTTTTTTATTGTAAGGAGAATGGTTCAACAAGAATATAATAAAGGAAAATTACCTTACAATTATCGTTTATAACTTCTGTATGATGTATTCAAATCAATCGGATGGTAATGATTTTGTGAAAATATCAGCTAGTTGATCTTGCATTCTGATAAATTGATGAATGATATCTCCATTAAGTGTGTGATCCCTAAGAAAGTGATTTATAATGTCTATTTGTTTTTCACGAGAGTGATGTGCATGGTTTTTACTAAGGGAAATGGAACTTGTGTTATCACATAAAATTTTACTCTTAGTAAAACTCAGGCCATAGTCTGTGAGTGTGTGTTGCATCCAAAAAACATCAGCACAACAACTTCAAGGTGCTACATATTCACCTTTAACAGTGGAGAGTGATACTAAATGTTGCTTCTTACAGGACCAAGAAACTAATTAATCTCCAAGGAAATGACACGTTCTGGATGTACTCTTCTATCCATTCTACATCTTCCAAAGTCAGAATCTGAAAAACATTTGAAGACAAAATAATTTCCAGAAGTATAAAATAGTCCAAGATCCATTGTTCCCTTTACATAGCAAAAAATTCTCTTCACTGCCTTAAAATTACCTTCCTTAGGATTAGATTGATATCTAGAACATAAGCATACTGAAAACATCATGTCTGGATGACTAGCTGGTAAGTATAGTAAGCTTCCTATCATACCTCTAAAAGATGTTTGATGTACTGGTTTCCTAGATCCATCAAGATCAAGAGTGTTTGAGGTACCAAAAAGAGTACTAATACTTTTAGTGTTGTCATATCCATACTTTTTAAGAATATATTTAATATACATCTGTTGAGATTTATAAGTTCCTTCTTGTTTTTGAGAAATTTGAAAACCAAGGAAAAAAGTTAACTCACCCATCATACTCATTTCAAACTTAGATTTCATTAGATCCATGAAGGAATAAGATAAAGATTGCAGAGTTGAGCGAAATATAATTTCATCAACATAATTTTAAAGAATCAAAAAATTTCTTATCATTCTTTATAAAATGTGTTGGATCTGAATTTCCCTTAACATAGTTATTTTGATGCAAAAATCATGTATGTCTATCATGCCAAGCTCGAGGGGCCTTTTCAGGCTAAAAAAGATTTGGTATATCTAAAAACATTATCAAGATGTTTTGTGTCTTCAAAGCCCGTAGGTTGTTCAACAAAAACATCATCTTGAACATAACCGTTAAGAAAAGCACATTTCACATCAATTTGAAATAGTTTAAAATTGAAGAATGCTACAAAGGAAAGTAAAATCTGAATAGATACATGTCTAGCTACCAAATCATAGGTTTCTTCATAGTATATTCCTTCTTGTTGATTATAGCCTTTAACAACCAATCTAGTTTTATTTCTAACTATGACTCCATTTCATCACACTTATTTATGATGACCCATTTTACTCCAATTACAGAAGTTTCCTTAGGTCTTTCAACCAAGGTCCAGACTTTATTCCTTTTGAATTAATTTAGTTCAACATTCATGGATTTTATCCAATCGTCATCACCTAAAGCATCATCAGTGTTTTGTGTTTCTAATTGGGAAAGGAGTGGTAGATTCTCTACTTCAATTCTTAAGGAACTTCTGGTCCTTACAGGATGATTGAAATCACCAATGATTCTATCACTAGGATGATTCTAAAGAAATGAATGGTTTGGATTTTGTAAAGCTTGTTCATCAACATAGGGTAGGAAATCATCTGGGGTAAATGTTTCAGAAGCATCTTCTTGAACATTTTCCTTATCAGAAGGATCTTCTATCAAAGGTTGATAATCAGTTTTTAAATCACATCCAATGATGTTGAATGGGGCTGTTTAAAATTAAAAGGATTAGTTTCATCAAATTTAACATGTACTGTCTCTTTAACAGTATAAGTGTTTATATTGAAAACTCTATATGCCTTTGATGTTGTGGAGTAGCCTATGAAAAGGCCTTCATCAATGTTTGGTGTGAATTTTTGTAAATTATCTTTTGTATTTAGAATGAATACATTGTAACCAAAAACCTTAAAGTATGAAATTATATGTTTTCAACCATTACATATCTCATATGGAGTTTTATTTAGAAATGGTCTAATTAAAACCCGATTTATAGTATAACAAGCAGTACAAACAACTTCATCCCAAAAATGTTTGGCAACATAATAATCAATCAACATGTTTCTAGTTATCTCTGGGAGAAATCTATTTCTTTTTTCAACAATACCATTCTATTGAGGTGTTATGGGTGCTAGGATGTTTTTAATAATTCCTTTTCTACTAGAAAAAGTATCAAAATCAGAATTTTGAAATTCTCATCCATGATCACTATGAATAGTTATCAAGGTATGGTTTTTTTCATTTTTAACATGGTCTATAAAAAATTTGAAATAATATAAAGATCTATATTTCTTTTCTAGAAAATAGACACACGTAGAGCTAATGTAATCATCAACCAAAAGAAATACATAGTACATTCCCCCAATGCTTTTTGTTTGTGTTGGACCAAAAAGATTCATATGGACTAGCTGTAATGCATTAGTAGTTGAGACTTCACCGAGTGATTTAAAACTTGACTTATGTGGTTTTCCAAATTGATAAGGGTCACAATCTATTGAAGAATCGAATCTACGCTCTGGTAGATCCTTAACTAGTCTGTTCTTAGAAAGTTTGCATACATTTATATGGTTACTATGTCATAACCTTCTATTACATAACCAAGAATGATCTTCTATTTCACTAAGGCAAGGTAAGACTTGGCTCCTAAGGTTTTCTATGTTTACTGTGAAATCATTATCTTGCCTTCGGACAGAAAAAATAATCTCTTCCTTGGAATAGTGTACTAAACACATATAATTCATAAAATTCACAATGAAGCCTTCATCACATAGTTTACTTATGTTGATGAGGTTGAGCTTAGGACCCTTAACAAATAAAACATTGGAAATAAATGTTTTTCCAAGAAGAACGATGTTACCTATGCCAATAATTTCTCCCTGAGCATTATCTCAGAAAGTTACTTTTCCTCCATTCGTTTTGATAAATTTTTTAAAATAGTATTTCTAATTAGTCATATGTTGGGAACACCCACTATCCATGTACCATATATTATTGGTGGTACATTCCCTATTTTCCTAAAAATAATAAAATGATAGGTTTTTTGGAATCCAGACTTGCTTGGATCCAGAAATCTCAGATAGAAAATTTTTGGATACCCACATCTTCTTAGAAAAGTAATCCATATGAAGTCTTAAAGATTGGGTTTTGTATAGAGAACAATTCTTTTCCTGGTGACCACCACACTTAAACTTAAAGTAGAATGGGGCACTTTGAGGAACAAAGTAGTTGTTAATCAAAATCGGTTTAGAACTACTGTAACCAAAACCAGAAGTATTCCTTTGAGGTTGGATTTGTGAATACATTTTATCAAAATTTTCCTTAACTAGGGTAAAGTTTGACAAACACTTCCTCAAGGAGAATATTTCAGATTTTAGTTTTATGAATACATTCTTGTCTTCAAAAACATTTGAACTAGAGCTAGGCTCGAAATCATTTTTCTTATTAATTACGTTTTCTAGATCATTAGAATGTTTATTTGCAACATGACTTACTTCCTCGAGATTTTTCGAAATACATTAAAAATAAGAATTTATTTTACCAATATTTTTAGAAAGATCTGATATTCCATTAGTAAGAATAATATTCCTAGAATTTTCCTTATCATGTTTTTTCATGTGTATTGATTTCTCATTCTCAAGGAGTTTGGCAAACCTAGAAACTAATTCATAGGAAGGTAAAGTATTAACTTCATCAGAAGAAGATTCTTCATATAAAGAATTATAATATTTAATATAATTAGAATTCAAAGAGACATAGGTAATTGATTTAGATTTATGTACCTTAGCCATCATGAAATTATTATCAATAGGTAGCCTGGCTAAAAGACCAATATTCATTTGTCCAGAAGGTTCATAATCTGCAGATTCATTTGAATAGTCTCCACCACTAGCACTCCATGTGTCATTAGCTTACAACACTTTCTTAGATTTGGAATCTTAATACTTCTTTCTATTTTTCATAGAATGCATTTTCTTTTCTTTCTTTTCTCTTGAGAATAGGGTATTCAGGTCTTATGTGTCCAGCTCTCTTTCATTCATAGCAGGTAACTTCGGAATATTTCTTGTCTTTCCTTTCCATATTCTTGTATTTGGATTGAATGTTCTTCTGTCCAGATCCCTTTTTTATCCTTCAGCAATATTTTCTAATTAATTTTCTGAGGATTCACATCCACTATATCCGGAATGGATAAAAAATTTCATAGATCTAGATCTAGTAACTCTTTTAGGAGTCTTGGATTTCATATGATTGTAAGTAGTAGTAAAATCTACACTACCATTTCCATTCTTCTTCTTAAAAATATCAGCATCATTCTTCATTATAGTTTCATACTGAAGAGGAGTTCCAAAAATCTCATCAAGGGTAATCTGAGTACCCTTTCTATAGTCATCAATTGTAGTCCTTTTAGATTCCCACTCATTCAACATGATTTCAATAATCTTGTCCACAAGAGCTTCATCATCGAAAAATCCATCACTCATTGATTGTAAACTATTAACTATAGTCATGAATCTCTGTTGCACTTTGCATATGGGTTTGGAATAAAGAAAACTAAAGCCATGATATTCGTCTCTAAGGATGGATCTTCTGGTCTTAATTACTTAGGAAGTTCCAAAGTTAGTATCTTCATGTTTCTTCCATATATAATCTGTTGCTTCAGAAGTTGAAATTTTGCTATATATGTTTCTAGTCATTGAAAAAAGTAATGTATTGTATACGTTATAGTTCAGTTGGTAATCATTCATTTCTTGATTTGTAAAGGCACTTAAATCTTTATCAGGAATTTTGTATCCAGTAGTAAGCATAACAAAATTTTCAACCCCAGTGTTGATAATGGAAGTCTTCATGTGATCTCTCCAATATTAGTAATCATTAACAACAAATATAGTTGGTCTGGATGGATTGAGATTATCAATGGATCCAGAATTTAATCCTTCCATTCTTAATAAAAGTCTTTCCACAAAAAAACTTGTTAGTAGTACGAGTTTTTAAACTAGAGGAAATATACTAAGAATGAAAATATATTGTTACTCTAAGAAAAGGTGAATCCGAACTATATGAGTTCAAATTTTTGAATCCAAAAAAATATGAATCTGAAAAACAGATTCCAAAAAATAGGAATTCAGAAAATGTAATTTCGTGAATTCCCTTCTAAATCTAATAGTGAGATTAATGCAGGTTGAACCAACCCTATGATACCAATTTTTAGGATGGTATGTGACTATGTATGATATACTCTATAATAACAAATGTAGGATTGAAATAAGAATAAGATTCTCAGATACAAGAGGGGGTGAATTGTACCATTTAAAAATTCCCTTAAGAAATTTTCAGGATGGTTAGGATTAACAAGGTTAGACAAGATAATTCACAAGAACTCTATAATTTCTAAAGACTTTTTAGATTCCTGAAAAGTAATTCCGAAAATGATACTTTCCAAAAGTTACAAAGATTTAGATTCTACCGTAAAGTGTATAAATTCTAACTATATCAGAGTACAAGTAAGGAAGTATAAGAATGTTATACTTTCCTTATCAATACAAAATGCATAGTAGAAAACAATGTAGTAAAATTAAATGTAACAAACAATAACTCTTTTGACCAAAATTGAACGGTATCCAACAACCCAGGAGAAGTGGTCCCTTGATTTATACATTCAAGAATGTCTATCTTACACACACCATGGTAAGCCCTCGATATGAAGATCAGATTCTATCTTGCTATCGACGCCAGCCCTCAACTATTAGGTAGTTGGAACCTATGTCTTCCTCAGCAAGGAATCACTCAACTTCAAGCTGTTGGAACCTCCGCATTCCTATCCCCTGAAGACCGTGATTGTTGACAACAACAATCAGAGTCACATGAAGCAAATCTGCACAAGGAACATTTTGACAAGCCATTCAAACTATCTGCACAAATATTGAGAGTTGATAATAGCCTCTCTCTCTAGAAATCACATCAACAGAATTTAAGCACAGATGTCTGAGTTGTGTCAAAGTTGTTGTCAACATTCAAATGAGCTCCTATTTATAGGTTAATCTCCAACAGTCAACTCCCTCCTCCAATGGAAATATTCTTCCTAGAATTTTGGAAGGACCTGTACACGCGTCACTCAAATAATGGTTAATTAATAACTGAAAGGACGACATCGTTTTGTAATAAAACAAGTGTAAGCATAACCACATTGATATTTGAAATGGAGAAAATGATCATTCAGAATGGAAAAGGATAATGTTCAGAATGTAGGTAAAAGTGAATTTTGAATCTGTAGTACTAAGATATTTTGATTCTTTTTTGTAGGAATTCGTAATGAGAATTCGTAATTAGAATTCTTCATCAGAATTCGTAATGAGAATTCAAAATCAGAATTCATCATCAGAATTCATACTGGGAATTCGTAATCAGAATTCATCATCGAAATTCGTAATTAGATATCGTAATCTGAAATCATCATCAGAATTTGTAATGAGAATTCGTAATCATGAATCATCATTAGAATTCGTAATGAGAATTCATAATCACAATTCATCATCAGAATTTGTAATGAGAATTCATAATCATAATTTATCGTCAAAATTAATAATGACAATTCGTAATTATAATTAATCATCAGAATTCGTAATTATAATTTTATATTTTTCGTAATCAAAATTCAGAGATGAACATCACAAAATTTCATAACCGGGAATTCAGATTAGAACTTCATAAAAATTTGTAATAGGAATTCAGATCCTAAAATAGAATGCTTCATGTATATGTATTATATTATTTTGAGGTTTTAGAAATGAATCCAATTTTTAAACTTTAGAAAAATATTGATATGAGAAATGAAAACAAGGTAGGGGTAAATTTCCTTTGAAAAGGACAATTTCCTTATATAAGTAAAACAGGGGTAAAATAGCATTTGCCTTAAAATAAGGTGTTTGTGATTTTTAAAACAAGAGGAATGATAATGAAATATGGAAAACCTTAATGACTTAACAATCTCCCCTTGAATGAAGGAATGGGAAAAGTCATAAGAAAAACCTTATTGACTCAACAATGGAAATAAGTGCTTTCACAGAGTGTCTGTAGTTTCTAGATGTGGACCACATAGAGAATTGGTCATTGAGTGCTTCCCTAAAGAACCCTTTAGATATTGATATATAGGAGAAATTAATGGTTAGTTAGTCCTCAGAAAGTCTGTGAAAAAGTTGAACATTAGGGGTAAGACTTTGTGTACTTCATTGAGGTCTGCTATTGTTGGTATTGGTCCGAACAGTGGGGTGAGGCTATGAGTACATCCAAGAGGGGTCCATACAAAAGATTAGCTACTTACTTGATATCTGATAACAAAATTCATTTGAAACTATAGGATTGAATAATTTTGAGTACATTCTTACTTACTGCTTCATTTTGATTATAGCATGTCGTATATATTTACTGACTATTAAGAACATATATTTGGATTGTTGCCTACTAGGATTTTGTATTACACCATTTTGGGGTCATGATTTTGGGCCCAAAAATATTATATTCTTACAGGTATAGATAAGGGATAGTTCCTTTCTACATCACTTACGTGATTGTTTTAGAGCTGGGGAGTATGAGACCATGCTGAGGCTTTCCTTGTTGTGGATAATTTTATTTTTTTGTTCTGTTGTACAGTGGTTTAGTATTGTATTCCATCATTGTGACTTGATTGGATTATTTATTAGACATATGTAACATGCATTATATATATATGTGTGTGTGTGTGGTAGAGTGGTTTATTACTTATGCTGTTTACCTGTTGCATACTTTTCTACTTTTGATATTTCTATCTTTTTTTAATTCTATTGTTTTAATTTTCCAGTGAGGACATAGTTTCCCCACTATCACACCCAAGTCCCTTGATATAAGTCTACAACCTCTGGCATTCGGGGAAATTTGCTTGTGTCCATGTGACCAACAGGGTACAGGGCACCTATGGGTGGCTTCCGGAACCTGAATGTTACAATCAATATAATTGCAGGAGTATGAGATGGATTAGAGGTATCCTTGTCATTCCATAGGAAAATAATTATATTGAGGGGGGAATTATAGTATGTAACACCAATGATAGAACATTTATAAAATTTCCAAAATATTTTCAATACACTTGAACCAATCCCACATAACAATTTTCATACACTCAAGAGTGATAACCTATACATGTGAACGAATACATATATGGTTGAAATCAATGATATATATAATATGGATGCCCTAATAATCATTAATTGCAATCCCCACATGTTTCGTCACAGGGTTTAATATAACTCTTCTGATCTCAATATGGATCCCTATTCTAGGTTATGAAAATTAATACTTATTTGGGGTCCTCATTCTCATAATCATCATTTAGGAATACATCTATCAAAAAATTGTATATAATCCCAAATTTTGTTCAAAATCATAAAAATTACTCACCACCATAATATGATACTCAATAATAAAAAGTTTCTCAAAAAAAATAATCATTCCTATTTGTCATCCAAAATCATCACTAGGCTAGTAATCATGCTCCCAAAAAATAAAAACACTACCCTGTTTGTACTAACACATGTTCTCACAGATTATATATCGAATTATACTCTCTTTCAGTTCATCCTCCAATGGCCTGAAGGCCTTAATTTCTTATTAATTTTTGATAATCCACATTTCAAGGGGTGAGGTGGAACCCTTACAAGGCCCGTAGGCATAAGTATTACATAGCCCATAAGCCTAAGAGGAAGCCATTTTCAGTAGGATTCAAACATTACATACAACCCAGACTAACTACTTGGAACTTCACCACCCCCGCATCTTCATTATGAAATCAACTCTCCACCTTCACTTATCTATTCGGCTAGGCATTCCCGTGCATGCACAGGCTTGTCCCGATGGTAGGAGTCATACCCTCCCATTCATGAAATCCGTTTAGCTTCTACTATGGTGAACACTCTTTGCTCATCCTCCTTGTAGAGATTGTTCCTTGTAGGTTTGCTTGTTTTCATCTGCACTTAAGGTGACCCAAAGGCCTTGAGATGGCCCAAAGGCCTTACTGACCCAAAGGCATGGGTGGCCCGAAGGCCTACAAGACTCAGGGACCAAATCGGTGGCCCGAAGGCCCAAACATGGGCATATTCCTAGCTGCTACAGTGCCAAATAGTTCCTGCTACAGTGCCTGCTACAGTACTACACAGTTCCCGCTACAATACCTGCTATAGTGTAACTACAGTACTGCTACAGTACCCTCGTAAATTCTGTCTCCGCCTGGATTTGACCCATGGTCGCTTGGATGCACATACGGAGTCCTTACGAACTGGGATATGGCTCATGTGCATTAGTTCATCTAAAATAGCACGATGGATAGAAAATATATCAAGACTCACTGATTCCCAATAGTAACAGTAAATCAATATAGATTCCCATTGTTTTGTATATAAAAATTTCATCTTATAAGATGAATATTTTGCACACAACATTAAGATACACAGTATAATCATATAGAATGAATTTCATTGTAAACATTTATATATTAAAATCAAGTTCATTATATATCTATTGCATCCACCATAATGTACTATATATGTAGATACCTTCTTAGACATATCGTAGATTAAACTATTACTCGTGACATAGGGAAAGGATGCTTATAAAAGGGTTACCTAAAATTCTCAACGAGGTTAAAAAAGAGATATATCATTGAACTTATAAGCATTATCTGTAAACAAATGTATAATACCATGATCGTAATATTTTAAAAAATTATGAATTATATCATAGATAATAATAATGATTTATATAATTTATCATTCATATTTATGCTGAATAAATAATAATGGAATTAAAAAAACATAATCTATCTGTGAAAAACATATGCATAATATATATTATTTTTTACTACAAAGAAACATTGAAATTAATTTCCTTATTCAAGGATTAGTACCAAGACTATCATTATTGATTTTTTTAACTCCCCAATATTTTATATCCTTAGTGTAGATACACTTCCAAGAATATCATAGTGGAAAATGTAACTTAATAAAATGGGTTAAATCCTTAATAAATTCATTAATTCGATTTAGGATATCAGTCTTTGCATTACCAATTGGAGGGATAAATTATTCCATACCCCATCACGTAATCATAATCCATTAAATTATTTTCAAAAAATATCTAAAACACTGTACAAATATCATAACCCATTATCCAAACGTTACACAATGATTTCAAAAATTCATCATAGATGAAAATAAAATAAATATATTAGTTTCAATATTAATTTATCATCACAATCAAAAAACATATTGATGTTAAATAAGGATTTAATCCTAGGATCATTTACATAATAAATCATAATTATAAATAATGTATGTTATCATTAATTAGAAATCTATTAAATGATCACTTCAAAATATTTTATGAGGAAAATACACAATTTTATATGGAATCATTTTTTTTAAATTTTGTGTTACTAAGAAAACATTATGTATTGGATTTTTTTAAAAGAACAATGAAAAAATTTAATTGAATCATCAAATCATATATAGGTCATCACATATGGAAAATTAAATCATACCTTTTATGATAAAATAATGAATACTTTCTTCAATTTTTTTTGAAAATAATTACCATATTCGAAAAATGTCAATAATATTTTTTTTCATATGATTTTTAAGAAATTATATAATGATTAGGAAATGAATTAATAAATTACTAGAGAATAGAAAAAAATTTAATAAAACGTTTTGGAAAACTCTAATGTGGAATAGAATTTCTTTTCTATCAATGTGATAAATATATTTAGATCTCCTTAAAATTATTATTTTAGTGTACTTATTACATAAAGTTAAGGAAAATAATGGAAAAAATATAATACAAAGAAATAACCATATAAGAATATAATTCATTTGTTAAATGAGTGTTATTTCATAAACAATTATCATCAGAAACATAATGATATGAAATTATGTAGAAATGTGATTATTGATTCACATATAAATTGATCCTTAGAGTCTCCACACTTGGACATTATCTTTTTAGTACCAAGGTCTAATACATTATTTTATTCCTAGTATAGAAATATTTGTTCACATTCACTCTCCTTGGTCATTATTATGGATTTGGCTTCCATAAGCATAAAATGATGGTGGTAATCTTGTCATCATTTAAAATTCATCTCATTAACCGCAATAAAATCCCCACATCACATTTCCCCTTTAGTCCCTTCATCACCCATAGACTCTGAAGTCCAATTAATCTATATACCTCAAAACTATCAATATATAAATGACTAAAATTAGCATCTCCCTTCTATTATAATTGTGTCTCCATTAACAATTCCGCTGGCAGTTTATGAAATGGGTGTATAGATTCTCAGTCTATAAATTTGTTTGAGAGGGTAATACACGAGGATAAAATCATATAAGTAACCCATCCCCATAGCTTCAATCAACCATATTTATTACCATGGTACTTTATATCATATGAAACATCCTTTTTTTACAACCTAAAAATCCACATTATGTTCATCTATTTTTAAAATATGCCCTACCATTTAGAACCTCTATAGTTTAGAGTGGTAATGTTCTTCATAAAAATGAACATCCAAATCCATTTTCAATATTTTGAAAATATTTACAACAATGAAATTGAAGAACTCCTCACCTACCCCTTTTTGGTTGTGATAAACTCACCTTGTAACATTAACTCCTCTATCAGATACTTAAGAATTACAGTTCTCACGCACATGGGGGGGGGGGGGGTTATTCCTTATAGTTGATAAAAAAATCAATCTATTATACCACTTATTTCATTAATGTATTAGGGGATGTAAGAATATGGGGATTATAATTTTCTATTTAAAATCCCCATCCAATAAAAATTGAAAATTAGAGAGTTTACTATTAGTGGATATTACTTGAGCCTCACGCTCAATTGGAATTTAGTATTTGTCACCAACCAATCCTCCTAAATATAAAGAGGGAATATATGAACCATCATCAAATAAAACAGGGACCATGGAAGATACCTGATATGGTATACATATAGAAAAAAAAAATCATATTTTGGATTGTGATGTGGGATGAGTGGAAATCTAATGCAATATGACATAGATGATGAAAGGATTAAAATCAAACTAGTTCTCAAAAATAATCCTTTGAGGGCAACATAATTCTATAGTAACATCAATCAAAACTTCATAAACTGGAGACATAGATGCCCACATCCATGAATATTAGTAGATAAATAGGATATCATAAGGATCTTGAACACTCACCAAATACCATGTATCTATAGATATGATTAACGAGAATTCGTAGAATAACAGGGGTTTCCATGGGAAGGATAAGGCTTAGAGAACACTACCAATTATACACATTAGGGAATTTACATTTCTAGTGAAATTCATAGCTCCATATTAATAGAAATAAATATGAACAATTGCTGGATCAAATCACATAGTACCACACAATGGAAATACCTTTATCTCATGTTAATAACAAGATAAATTGAAGAGGATAAAAAATGGTCATACATGAATCGTCCATGAAGGGGATTGGTTTAACTGAAAAATATTTTTAAAAAATAACGAGATGGTTTAAAATGAATGAATATATTAAACCAAGTTAAACTCATGGAGTGATGGGGACTATGTGAAATCCTTTTGAAGAAGTGGAAGGTAAGGGGACCTACATTAGAGAGAGGGGAGATTTGGTTATATGAGGAAAACAAGAAAATGGTGGAGGGTAGGATTTATTAATTGAGATAATGTCATAGAATTATGTCTAAACATAAGACATGAAAGCTATCCATTTTTATTATTTAATCTTGGAGGAAAAAATACCATGGTAATGGAACTTCAATCAGGGTAATATCAGTAAAATGATATCAACAATTATAGCCCCATTCCATTATAATTTTGTTATTTACTATAATTTTAATTTATCATTATTGTTGAAATTGATTGGTTTACTACTGTTTCATAAAATAGTGGTTTTGAATTGAAAAGTTTATAATTAAGTCACAAACAATGAAATTTAAATATAAATCTCTTATCTCATGTTCAAATTCATACAGAAGTTCTCTAACCTCATGGATAATAAACTTGAATTTAAAATATTATTATACAATTATCATGATTAAAATTATAATTTCATATATAATTCAATTATAGCATTTCGATTCAAATTTATTAATAATTCTCAACTAAAACCATTGTTTTTATATATGAATTGTTTTTAATGGAATTACGATTATATAGATTGGTTCTTCATGAATTTTTTAAGTTTCCATAATAAAAATATTTTTAATTATTATATTAAATATATATATATATATTATATAAATATATTCATATTTACCCTTTAAAGTTAAATATATAGAAGAATGATTTACACTGATCATAGCAATGGTAGGCCATACGTAGTCATGAAGGGTTCTTTTTCTCCTTCAATGAATTGAGATGAAAATTAAAAATAATAACCATTAAAAAAATATATTATATCCTGAAAATAAATTATAAATTTATTAAATCTATCCATATCATCAAAAAATTTATTTGGAAGAAAATTATCAAATCATTTCAATGAAGTGGCAGTCCACAACAATGAATCGATGATACAATTTTCAAATTTATTTGATGGTACGATGGTGGATTTGATATTATAATTACATAGACATAATTATATCTTAAATATCATATATAGATTAAATCATTAATTTTAATCATCCATTAAATTTAGTTACACAAAATGAACTATATCGATATGTGGATGTGGTAGTCCATATATACTCATAGATGATAATTTAACATCAAATTTGATAGAAAAAGGGGAGAATAATTGTTGGGAAATAATTTTGACTATATTTAACTTGATGGAGGATAATAAATTGTTAATTTGAAAATTAATTCATTTCATTTATGGACGTTTGAAGATGAAATTATTTTAAAGACTTAACATAGGATGATTATAATTCATTCGGTAGTCCTCCAATATATTCGTTCATATTGGAGCCTAAATGGGTCATTATGGTTGACTGAAACCATAAAATAATATCCCTTTATATTTATATGTGATAGATATAGATTTTTGAATTACCAAATGGAATAATGTGATGTATTTAATAGAAAATTTGGGATTCTATTCATTTGTTGTTGGGAGTAAAAACAAGGATTTCAATTACTGTTTCAAATATAATAATTACATTCTAAAGACAAATGATTCCAAATGGATGGAGATTAAAAGTATGAATTGTATGGGGAGTAAATATAGACAGAAAATTTGATTATAAATATTTTTTTTTAAAACTAGTTGGGATACTAATTTTGTTCAAACAGATAAAATATATATAAATTATTAGGATCTAAATAAACAATTATATGTTTCTAATATTTATTTTTTCATAATTTTTGTTATGTTTTTTAAATTTATAATAAATTTTTTATTTTTTTAATCAAATTATATTAATTTGTCAATATTAATATATTTATTTAAAATAATTTATTTGAAGATTCCTTTAGGTTTAGAAATCAGCATTTTCAATTTAATATGTGAAAAATTCACCTATATACATTTTGTTTGATGTGTAGTCACCCTATGAAAGTCACATACATCGACGAAACAAAGACATTAAAGTAGATACGTTTCAAAAATTACTATATATAAATAACCTACTTTGATGGGTTCACTATGTGAGAAAAAATATTCATAGATAAATCATCTATGTGAAGAGGTTACATAGATTAATGAGATACATGATTTAGAAACATTGTAAAATAAGGTATGTGGTTACAAATTTATACATCCATTATTAACATTTACTAAATTCTTTTGCATGTGAATGATTGATACAAGATTAAGTATACTTCATTGTGAGTAAAAACATAAAATGGATAATTTAGTTAATATCTGTGGACTTAGGAAATATTGATCAATACTTATTGGTTAATTTATACCTTTTTATTATTTTCTATGTGGCGAAACACAATTATAATTAACAATCTCCATCAGGATAATTATAACCATTGGATTACAATTAGTGGAAATTATTTTTTCACTTCATTTATTAATTATTTTATTACATATTATTTGTAAAAAAGATTAAGTTTTTCAAGTATTAAGAATATAAAATATTATATGGATAATTTTAACAGCCATCTTGTTTCTGATATATTTTGTTGAAAAGAACAACATAATGTTAATTAATTGAATTAAATTTATAAATATAATGTTGTTATATTAAACATGAATAATTTTAAGTATTTCACAATTTCAAAAACTATTTAATTAAATAGAATATAATAAGAACATTAAAATAAGATGCTTCATAAAGTATCGCTCTCTTATAGATTAGTGTGATTCTAGGGTTTAAAAATGTTGTGGGAGATTCTTGTTCATTTTTTCTACTATGATGGTATTATTTTTCTTAAGACACTATATGAGCTATATTTTTTCCTTAACTATCCGATGGATAATTACCCACTAACATAATTTGAATCATTTAATAGTGATCTTCATACCTCATCATTAAAATTATTTCGTTATGGAGGGTGATTAAAGGATACTATTAATTGAAATAAAAATGATGTATTTTGGTATCCCTAGTAATATTCAATTAATAAATCAAATTTTTATACAAGGTGCCATATTATTTAACATAGTCTTGTTTATCCTCTGAAAAGCAATGGAAATCATAGTTAAAAGTACCCTTTTCGTGGAAAACATAATGGTATAGGAGTCAATGGTTGGAGGAGTCAATTAGTATATTTTTGTACCCTAATCAATTAAACCCGTCTTGTTTTATATTTTTTTCCTTTATTTATCCTATGTTTATGTGTGATGAATAGATTAAAAAATATAATACCATAATGTTTATGGTCCTCTAATACAGTAAACTTTCATGAATTGAATACATGAATCGTGTTTTTTATAGTGATTTTCTTCAATGAACATAATTTTTTATCAATCATTTAAAATTTTCATCTCTCATATATAAAATAATGATTTTTTGAGATCATATAAAATAGTTGAAAATGATGATAAAAAAATACATGTAAATGGTAAGTTATATCAAGTTTGCATGGTGAAAATTATGTTTTTTGGATGGATGAAATGTATTATAGTATGAGGAATCATGGATTAAATGTTATTCCAATATACTAGATGCCATATATTTTTCAATATTGAGACCTAGAGTAATTTCTTCATGAACTAAAGGAAAATAAGATATTATATATAATGGAATTTAATATTTTATAAGAGATTCAAATACAAAAAAATATTTTCCAGATTGAAATGATGAATCATGATTTCCCATAAAGTAATAGAAGTTATTGAATAAAATTCATGGAAATAATAATTCCTAAAAATATAATGTTTTAATAAGAATAAAATGTATACAATTGAATATTTAAAAAACTTATACACTTTTATTTTATAATAAAAACTACACCAATGTTATAAGTTTACAACATGAATATTTATGGAAAAATAAAACTAATATTAGTATAATTAATCTATACATTTTTATCATAAAACATTATATTTCATCAAAGTGACTTTATAAATAAATTTCATTATTTTTTCATAGAAAAAATAGATTTATGACCCAAAATAATTGTTTCTTATTATTGCTAGACTAATTATAATAGGGGTATAAAATGATTTCTTATTATTTTTTATTTTTATATGATAAATGTTCCAACATCATCAATGTATAATTTTATATTCAGATTAGATTAAAAAGGCATGTTAGTGGTGTTTACATTAATTTAGACTCCATTTACAACATTTAAATAGTTTATGTACCATTTGGTGATAATGTTAAAAGAAATTTTAAAGAAATTATATCTTCAAGATATTCATACTTAATACTCATCAACAATGTCCCATATATAGACACACTAAATTATATTTTCTTATGAATTGCAAAAGAATATTAATAATTATATGTTTTTATCTAATATAAACTGAACTATTTAAATGCTAAATAAATTGAATCGTGTATTTTTTATATAATACTAGGACAATGAAATGTATTTTGTTTGATAAAATTCACAAAAAGATAATTAGTTTCATATAAAGCTCAAAATAAATTTAATAACCTAAAACTATGTGATCTTGTGAATATTTATTACAAATGAAAACTAATATTTTAAAATAATTAATGATTTTTCTTCATTTGTCCCATAGAAAATATTCAGAAGGATTTTGATTGGCCATTAATAACATTACAACAAAGGATAATATAACTTTTCTATATTTTGGATGATAATTTCTATTGATTTATAAGTGTTAAATTTTGGTGTATTAAAATTAAATAGTTTCATGTGTCTATAATTTTTTTTAAATTGGTTGAAAAATATGTCAAATAAAAAATTATTATTTTAAGAATTGAATATAAAAGATAACTTGAAAACCATGTGTTCGATTCCCATTCTTGAAAATAATGTATCAATGATTCATTATCATCAAATAGGACACAAAAATATAATATTTATTATAAAATAAAGAATTTGAACTTGTAAAAAATTTTATGGAAAATATTATGTCGACAAAAGAAAAAGAACATTTTTGGGATGAAGATTTAAATAAAACTCATTATTTTATAAATAGAGTTCTAATTGGATAATTTATATTAAAAAACCTTTTTCCATTTGGAAGAATAGAAATCCAATGGTTTTATATGTACAATTATTTGAATTCAATGATTATATTCTAGACCCCATGAATAAATTTTATAAATTTGAATAAATGTCTATTGAATGAATCATTCCTAGATTGTCTATTACTTAATGTGCATATTGAGAATTAAAAATAATAATTTATTGTTTATGAATAATTCCTTTTGATATTTTATTTCATTTATTTATTTTATCCAAAATATTATCAATATGACTGCAAAATAGAATTGGTAAAAATACATGTTCCTGTCTTTGATAAAAAATGATCGTGATTTGGATCAGTATTTTGGTGAAAAAATATAGTTTTTTTTATAGTAGTGAACCAAATAAGGTCCAATTTATAACCCATAGACCCATAAAATTGTACATCATAAATATAAATTTTATAATATATGAAGGTATTAATACTAGAATATTTGTAAAAAGTATTCAGTATTTTATTCCTCCTTAAAACATCTAATTCAAATAAAAATAGAGGAATCCTATGTTGATGAGTCTTGTTTATAGAAAATATATTAATAATTGATGATTTTCGCGAGTCACCTGCTATGAGAATTTGTTAATAGACCCAATGAGTATCCTATTAACAGAGATAGTGTTTTTTTAAGAATTAACCAGTTTATCATGGTGTTATCAATTGGAATAAAACTATAGTAATAACTAAAGTGTATAACAAAGAGTAATGTGTTAATTATGAGGATAATATTTCCCATATAACAATAATATAGGACCATTGTATTATCATTGAAAATTCATGAAATATGTGTATTAAAATATATCATATGGATGTATAATATTTTTTAGAATGATTTTTGATGGAGGATGTATATATTCAAGAAAATAATTGTTTTTAAAATTTTCATTTTTCATATTTAGTTTTCAAAAATACCAAAAATAGTATGTCCTTAATAAATCACAAAGAGAATTTGAATTATTGTGTAAGTTCATTTATTCTATAAAATGTATTTTTTATACATGCAGAAGACCCTTCAACTAAATGAAAACATTACCATTTAAAATTTTTCTTATTTATATATATTATTAAGATGTGGTTTCTTGTTATTTAAAGAAAAAATTATGTATCTAAATTTCAAAAAAAAATGGAAAAGAATTTTTAAATGACATTGATGTGTGAATTAAATTATCATATTTGTTTTTTGATTATTCATAAACAATACCCTATTATTTATAATTAAAATTATAATACTGAAAATGCTGGGATTCCATTTCACTACATATTTTGAAAATGAATATTTGGGAATCTATTTTAGTTTACATCTAGTCGAATATAAATTATTTTTTAGTATTCTATTGTACAAAAGTATATGAAAATACTAAAAATTATCATTTAAGAGATTCCAAGAGAATTTAATTGTATTTTATTATAATGGTTGAACATTAAATTCGTTTTCCCATAACATATGAATTTTTTTTTCTACATATTCTAAATTTGATTTAGGTGTTTCATTACTCGACTTTTATAGAGCATCAGGAAACTGATTCCTTTTATGAAAATTAAAAATATCATATTCTTTTATGAATCACAAAACAATCCCACGATCTAATATTAGGTTAAAATATATAGATTTTAGTAGTGTTCGTCCACATTAATTTTGAGTGAAACATAAATTAATGGAAAATTTGGATTCAATCATAATCAAGTATCAATGAATTATGATGACATTAGCGCTATCAGAATATATAAAATAAAATAAATAATTATAGAACAAATAATATTGATATATGGAATCATCAGTTGAGTGATCATTCATAAAATGGAGATATATCTTTATAATTCATCTTCACTGAGAGCCAGTTTGTATATGTTTTTACTATACCAATAACATGATAATGTTAATTTTTTCTATAATTAAATTGGGTTAATTTTAATTGAAATTAATTTAAAGTAATTTGTATTTAATTGTAATTAATTTTTTGAATATTTATTAATATTATAATATTTTGATTAATTATGGAAATTAAAAGAATATATTCCAATTTTATTTTATTTCCATTATTTATTAATAAATAATTTGTTTTTTAAATTTTATTGTGATGTCTTATCATTGGAAATGTATGTTCTATTTTATTTATCTTATATTTGAATAAATTTATGTTAAAATGGGCCAAAAATTGCAAATCATAAATAAATCATTTTATTTTTGAATACAAAAAGTGACTGAAAAGTTCAAATTGAGCCCTAACATGTTCACATTTAACATACTTTTTCATCTTAGACTCTAAACCATATCCCTTTTCCGCATTCATCACTCTCAATTCCATATCGTCTAAATGTTGATATTATATAATGTGAATGTCAATGTGAAGAGATAATGGTATCTCTGTTTCATTAAATAATGATATGTCACACATTGTACTTCATATAATTCAGGGAGATAAATATGTTGTTATAGACTATATAAAGAGTTTTAAAATTATGTGAAAGAAGGATAATGAGTCTATTAAATGAGTTTTAGGGTTTTTATAATGAAATTTTGTATATTCCATGATTATTAAATGGATAATTTCATGAATTATGCAGATTTCATGTTCACCAAATTGAGGGAGGTGATTCAATTGAATTTATAATAGAAATTCTAATCATTATTCATCAATGGAAATGGAGGAAGGCACTCATTATCTAATTTATGGTATGTTATTATCTATTAAAAATAGTATCATATGAGTTTATTAGGGGTTATATATGGTTTTATGTTTTTTTTGGAACATATGACATTGAAATGAAAGGTACAAATAACATAGATGATAGATGCAATTTAAAATATTTGTTTATATAGATTTGAATCCCCATGAGAGATAGTGAAACGTAGATAGTGTTAATTTGTAAATTTTTTTACCATATATGCCTTAATCAAAAATATAATTAAAAAATATCAATATAACATTATTAATATTATAAGTAATTTTATTAATTGAAAATGGATATTTAAAAACTATCAATTCATTATGCTCATCAATATTATTATTATTAAGATAAATGTGGATTAGAATCAGGTAAAAATTATTATGTTCTACTAGAGTAAACATATTTTAGTAGTCTTCTTAAATACCATCAGATAGTTTTGGGATAAAACTAAATATAATATATGACCATTAAAGACTGAAATTTGAATTTCATATGTCTATAAAACATCCAACATCGGTCTTGGGGAAGCCATATTATACTAACCCAGCTATTGATGCATCACTAAAAAAGAAAATGATTTCTAGAGAGGTTAGGTTGTTGGTGGTTTCAAAGTTATAGCCTCAAAGTCAATTTATCATTCCTCCTGATTAAGAAGAATTCTATAAATCAGAATATTATATTTCTAATCAATATGGTCAAAAAGACAAGTTTTTGTTACTGTGGAGACAATATATGTATCTCATAAATATATTATTATTAAATCAATTCCTTGTGTTATATTTTTATTTTACTAACTTTAACCTGATGTGGATAACCATGATTTTAATCTAATTATTATTGGATCAATGCTTATAATATATGTATTTGGAGATATTATACTGGAATAATCATGCTTAATATATCATATTCCAATCATTGTATCCTATCAAATTAATATAATAGAGAATGATAAAATAGTAAGAAATTTTTTAAGAGTTTTGATGTACAAGCGTCTTATTCTTGAATAATAGACTAAATTTTATAATATAAACGGATATTATATTGTCCTGAATAAAAATATGATATCCAACACATGTGAAAAAAAACATAATGGAATTTATTTTTTTATTGATGATTTTTATATGATAATTAATAAAATGATAACCCAAATGTAAAGGAAAAAAATATAAAACCATGAAAACCATATATATCTCACATAAAAAATTCTGTTGAGGTGTGTAATTTTGAGCAGATAGACCTATTGAATTATATGCTACCTTGTATAACCTAAAAAATGTCATTGTTCTTATTATCACACAATTATAAATCATTTTAAATCATCCCATCCTTCTATCATATATTTATAAAAATATTCATGATGAGATGCATTCCGTTTGTATACAGGAAATGCTTATAATATACACATTTTGAAATTTGGTTATAAGACAATTTTAGTTCTTAATAGGATTAAAATGACCAAATATTATTTACTTTTACTGTATGTGATTCGTGTAATTGTGCATTAAATTTTTTATATATAATATGAATTGTTTTCTATAACCTATGAGATTTATTATCTTCATTATGATCTAATCACTCGTGTAACAATGGAATATTTTAGTAATGACTTTTTGGTTGAGTTATATGGTATTAGAGAAGCTGTTAGATGTCTTAGTGTACTAATTGATATTTCATTAGATGACATTTTTTGAAATCATCAAGAATAAATTTCTAAACAATATGAAGAAATAGATTGATTAACCAATTATGATATATATAGTATCATGTTAAATTGCACCATGTAATTAAAATAATCATATGATTACACGTATACATGAAATGATTCATGATGGTGTGTAAGATCATTAGACATAATCATACGATTAGGGTTCCATTTCTTTTGAGAATGTTTAAAATCCTACTATTAAAAGGTTTCTTATGATAAGATTGAAATTTTCATACCATAATGTCATTTTTAATCCTTTAGTAAAACAAAATTAAATTTCTCAAGCTTCCCACAATAATCCTTCACATGATACAACTAGTACCATGTCTCATTAGGATCGATTCACTATTGTTTTTTATTTCTATCATATTAATGTACTTTTTTTCATGAAATTTGGTTCATAATAAAACAGCTTTATAAGTTCAAATAATATAATTTATTTTGTCTCCTGTCTGGAATAAGTTAAATATGTATATTGAATCTCTAATAGGTTTCTCATGGAACCAATGTTTTTTCATTTATCTCTATAGTCTCAAATATTATATTTCATCTATATTGATAAATTCAATGGACTTATTAATATTTGATCGTTACCCATTTGAAAAATTCATAGTCACGAAAGAAATGAAATAATTGTTTTTTTCTAATAAAAATTCATCAAATTTATTTATCAATATGAAATACTCTCTTATCTATTAGTGGTAGATGAGCACTCATAAATGACCATATTGATACTTCATGAATCACTTCAAATTTTTGATAAATTTTTAGATGATTCCAGGATATATCAAAATAGAAAATATAAAGTGTATGTTCTTTAGCTATTGAATAATATTTTAATGGAGATTCATCTTCATAACCTCAAAAGAGGGTTTCCTTCTTTCTTGTAGGTTCCATTGCTATCGGTGTATCCTCTATTATAATTCCCAGACCCCTGAATCATGGAGTCATTTCATTATTCAAATACATTAGCATGACTGTATGGAATCAATTACTGATGGACCGATCAGTTTAGATGTCTTGCAGAATAGATTACATACAAGATATTTACAATAAATTTCTAAAAATATAATGTAATATAGATAAATGTAATAATTAATCTAAATTAACCATGCATATCAATCATAATAATCATCAATGCATACTGTGGAAAGAAGACATATAAATTGGGTGAGCTCAAAGGCTCTGTATGGGGGATTAATATAGTAGATGCTTTCATGTGTAAGCATAAACATTTTAGTCAAGATATAAAATTAATACATCGTTATTTTAGATATAATATTGAGCATAAAATTTAATGAAAAAATTAAATAATTCCATTTAATAATTCACCTGGATATTAAACTAGTTTAATAATCATAAGTAGTATCAGTAACTAATCTCATAATGAGTTAATCTATAATTTCAATCATCTAAATCAGATTTTTGACTCTGCGGCCTAGGAATCAGAAAATGAATGGATTAGGAAATTACCATATCTATATCTAAAAATAAATGTGAATGACTTTCCAAATTACACATATAGTTTTTTTGATGAGACCTATTGATACATCATGGGTCTATAGTGGCCCCCACTGATAATTTACAGTGACCAAGACACTCCTCATCCGATAATTAAGAAAGATAAACAACATAATCAGTCATATACAAAACAACTATATAAAAAATGGATACTTTAACCATAAGTCAGAAATTGTATCTAAATAAATCATTTACAATAAATCTGATCATAAACTATTCATCAAAATAAGTTAATTGATAATATTAGAGATCCACCTAAACTATTCATATGATCCAAAAAAGGATGTTGACAGATATGAAAATACACAAACCAAATCTGAAAAATATATTTTTGAAACAAATACACCATTTACATTGAAATAATTTATGAAAAATCCTCCCTAATATAAAATTATAAATTAAAAAAAATAATCGAATAAAATGATCCCATACAAATCTGAAAATTTTGAATTAATGTAAAATTTTAAACTATTCATGTCCATAAAAATAAATATATAAAGCCATGTTGAAACATGGTCATTAATGAGAATGATTTAGAAGAATAAATATCAATAAAATTTAATATGATGTTTTAAATAATTATTAAATTATATATCATTTAAAAAATATTAATTTTGGAATTTTTTAAGAAGCACTTGAATTGGTGATAAATATGTCCCATTAAAAACGTACATAAAAAAATCTCAGCTCATAATGAGAATATGAAATTAACCATTACAGTAGGTCTTATTACATTAATATGTTTATCAAACTCTTGTATAGTGGTTTAAAAAGTATTATTAACATGTATCAGAATAATAATTATATTTATTATATCATAGATGGGTCATAATTTACTTTATGTTACCTATTCTATTAACAATTTCATGTTAAATAAGCATTTTAGGTAATAATCGATTTGTTTATCATACATTTTTGACTTCTTATTCTTGATTTTATTAAAGATAAAATGATTTAAATTATTCAAGAATGTAAAATATGATATCTATTTTATATATATATAAAATTAATGAATATATACTTATATATAATATATTTAATGGGATACACCTTTCAAGGAGACAGTAGACAATACGTATGCCAGAATGTTGTTTATCTTTACTTTTCGTAATGAATGCGAGATAGTGTAATATATATATATATATTATTTCTAATAATATCTCATATATTTCATACACATTAGTTATATATATTATATAATCATTCTTTAATTGTTAAAGGGGTGGATTAATCTCATCGCGTCGTGGAGACGGTATGCCCTATGTACGCACAAATGATAGTATCATTCCCTTAATGGATATATATTATGAAATTGAATGGTATATTCATTATATAGAATCATTATCCTATCATATTAATTATTTATATCAATTATATATATCATTACACAAATAAATATAATGTAGTGATGAAAAAAAATTATATCCCGAGATGGAGATAATAAGTTTTAAGTATTCACACATTGAGATATTATTATTAATAATATGGATTAAAAGAAGATTGTGGTCATACCATAATAATAATAACATATAATCAAATAAATTATATATTATTTATTACTTTATTATTGAAATAAAATTGATATAGAAATTTTATGGAGAAAAGAAATGGTATTGAACTGTTATAACAATTACATCTTCTTCGGTGGACATCCATTCAATCTCCACATAGGGACAAACTGGATGGACTTTTTATAATACCAAAACCACTAGAAGTGATCTATGAATGTTTATATGTAAGTTGGTCAGGTTTTGGTCCAGATATAAGGATCATCATTATGTGATGAAGTGAGGTAGAAGGTTATTTTTTACCTTATGTTGGTGGGGAATTGTAGGAATCTTTCACAATATTAAAATATAACAAGTCTATTCTATTTCTGAATACCAAAAAATATCCCATAAATTAAAATTATAATATTTTTTATACCATTTACTATCCCAATATGATTATTTAACATTTTTTTATTTTTATATAATTTAATAATAACTTAATTAAAAATGATATCATTTTTCCCAAATTTAAAACAATTCATTTAATTTGACATGAAGTACATCATGGAAAAGATTAAAATAGAATATAATTATTTCAAACATATAAAATATATCACATATATCTATTTATTATTTAAACATTAAAACTGATCATAAACATATAAATTTAATATTATAAAATCATTTATTCTATTTTAATGTAAATTTAATAAGTATTGTTCAAAAATTGTAGAAAATATTAAGGTAAATAAATAATTTTTTAAATCGAAAAATAATTCATATAATGAAAATAATTTCATATATATCAAAATAGGCATTTATTTTTGTTTGATGCTTGATTTTGTCTCTCTATGGAAACATAAAAAATATTAAATAAGAGACGGTGACATTTTGTAAGAATCATTGATTTTAATAGTAAATAATTTATTTTAATGTAGAAGATTACAATAAACATCCCAAAAATAGATAATAAAGTGATAAAGGTATAATATTCATTTTATAATAATTTATTGACATGTTTTGGTTTTATTTTTCTAGTTATAAATTTTTTTACCCTTAATTAATTTATTATATTTTTATTTTGGTAACAATATATTATAATTTTAAAATGTTATAAATTTTTATGTATAAGGATTAAATTGTACATAAATGTTACTTTTATGTTAATTTTGACCATATAATAACAATTATGTATTTTTCTAATGGCTTTTATGATTTTTAAATTATTTAATAAATTATTATATTTAATATCAATAGTGTCATTGTTGTCGCTATTAATTACATAGACAATAAAATAAATCCTAATAGAAAACTAAAATTGATAGAAACCATAATATAAATAAAATCAATTCTCTTACACCTATAAATTTATTATGTCACCATACCTCATTAAAATTTTATTTATCTTAATATTCTTAATATCATTTATTTGATATTTCTTATATCTAATCAATTACTGCATCACAATTGTATCATCATTTAATTTAATATTTAATATCAAAAATTATAAATTTAATTTAATTTTTTAGATAAGAATGTTATATTACTAACGACTACTTATATTCGACCGTATCACATATATGACATCTTATTAAAAATATTTTACTTTTTAAAAAAAAGTATATTAAAATAGAATTTTCATTAAATACAACATTATAATTAGACCAAGTGATAAATGTACCTCCATGTTGTCCAAAAATTGTCCAAGATGGGATTTTGGTTGAAATACAACAAACCAATTAAATTAGGTTATGTGTTATGTTATCATTATAATGTATATAATATTATTTTTACACTTACTTAGCTGATTTACCTTTAAATGTGGTAAAAATTACTAATGTTGCTCTTCACCAAAAAATAAGTTGATCCAATCCAGAAATAATTTCATAATAATTTCAATATTTTATATATACTCCTAAAATTTTAATTTAGAAAAGGATTAAAATTACATTTAATGATAATCTCCAAGATTAGGGTAGAAGGGGGATAAAAGAGATGATAAAATGTTAAAGAATTTTCTTTATATATAATCCAAATAACCAAATGATTTCAATGACATAAAATTAATTAATATATCTATTATTTATATATTTAATATTTAAAAATTAATATAAATTAAAATATTCATTTAAATTTATGAGTTAGTTTTTAACCACAATTTTATATTTTTCACTATTGATGAAAATTTCATGCTTTTTAGAAACATTCTAAATAATCAACCTAATATAATTTGAAATTTGAAATTAAAAAATTAAATATATTATTGAAAAATAATATTTATAAATTAAATATGTGGTAAATTATATTCATAACAAAAATTTTATATGATTAGATTGAAAGATAATAGAGAGCTCAAACTCAGTGTTGTGTAAAATGGAAACTATTATATTTATTTAAAAAACATATCATGAAAGATTTGGGAGTTAAATTATCCCCTCCCTTAATAAATTGTATCCCAATAGTTATTGAATTAGGGATGAGTAATTGGGGTTTGAATATTCCAAATTTCAATATAAAAATACCACATCAAAACAATGGTCAATCAATCTTCTAATTTATAATAGATATAGGTAAGAGTGAAGGTTACCAATGTTAAAAAATACAAGAAATAGATGTTGGAAAACATTGAATTGAAAAAATATAACCATTATATTCTGATGGAACCTAATAGAGAAAATTAATAGGGGTGGGATAACAATCTAAAAGCTCTAAATATGTTATGATATAAGGAAAATTTGATTCATTAGAAAACATAATATAATAGAATTTTTGTTTTCAAGAGTTTCTCCCTAGAGTTGAATAATAAATTTACGTCACAGACTAATAACACCAGGAAGTAAAATTACATTTCATGTATAGTTTCATCCATTAACTAATATCAATCATAAATTAATTTTTTTTCACTAAATTAAAAAAATATTTACAAATATTCTATCGATATTAAATTTATAGTGCACTAAAAATTAACTTATTATTCATTTCTCACACCATTTAAAAAAATGAAAAATAATTCATACTAACCAGGAAATCATGTAGGGCATTGGTAGGTGAATCACATTTTTATCCATTTGGTTGTGTGTTAATGAATCATGGCCTTTCTAGATGAGATGGGTTTATACTAGATCAATATGATAACTTTTTTCAAAAAATATATTATCATAAAAATCCTTAAATAACATTACATATTTTTACCTAAACCAATAATATCCAATGTTCATATTAATCCATAATATTAATAAGAATCATCCCAAAATACATCTATCAAAAATGATAGTCCACAAGATATCTAAATACACAATAGAAATCATGTATTCATTTTTTTCATCAACCACAACGTTTGTAATTTTATCAAATAACAAATATTAGAATATTTTGAATGCAGTAAAGCCATAATGAATATGTCCATGCATTAAAATCTTTGAAGAAGATATAAATCAATAAAACCCTAATAAATCTAATGACTCTCATAACCAAAATATCATTACATAAATCTTGAGTCTAAAAAACACAAATAAATTAATTATTCTACTTCAACTTTAGTAACAATATAATCTTGACCATGATCCAATATCATTTTATGAGTTATATTTCAATGAATCTTTGGGATATCCTTTTTATAGTGTCCCATATCATTAAAAATTTATCTTCTCACATTTGTATACTCTTTTGTTTCCATGATTTAATGAGTATAATGGACATTCTCAACACAATAGAAGAAAAATCCATTCAATCTTAAACATGACCTAGGGTATTTCCTTCTATAATTATCACATGTGGGGAAATACATCATTTAATTTACCCATTTTCTATATATTTACCACTATTAAATTATCCACTTGTTTTCCATTGAATTCATAAATAATAGATAAAAATTTTTCTATATTGATAACACATTATAATATATCTTCATATGGTGACTAAGGCATGAGTGTGTGGATGTTTGGAGTGATTTAGATTAATCCGCAATGTTACAATTTTAAAAAAAAAACATATCTTAATTAGGCACCCTATTAGATTTCATGATTTCAAAAATCATCCACTAACTGTACAGATGCTACTACCTCAAAGGAATCTCGCACAACCTCCCCACACTGTCAAAAAAACTATCCATAATCTTTATGGAACCCCACTACCAGAAGTTTCATAGTTTAATTTGGAATTCGTCATGGTTTCCCCTAACCTTTCCCAAACATTACAACCCTAAAAATGGCTAAAAACATTCAAAACCCATTACAGTCTTGCTAATACTCTTCCAACTTCATACCAATCTCTTTGAACACATAAAAAATGAATAAAAAAAGTTTGAATAACTAAAACAGGTGGGTGATAATTTCTCCCAATCATTGGACATCCAACCCACTAAACGTATATAAACACAAGTCTGCTGAAAGAGCTCGGGCCATTTCTCAGCCAACTATTTCTCCCTTTCCCATGTATCCCCCAGAATATAACCATGCTTCCACAAAACATGAACTAAAATAATTATTTAACCATGAAATACATTAACTTTACTATCCACAATCCAAAGTGGCACAGTCACCAAAGAAGCATCAAGTTATAGCTCAACAAGATCCCAATGAATCACATGGTCAGGTTCCAGTTGATACTTGTTCAACAGCGAATCAAGGAACACATTGTTCACTACACTAAACTATGGTGGCAATGCCAACCGATATTCCACCTCTCCAAGCTACTCAAATATCTCAAAATTCAAAATATACCTTTTAGATTACATACATTACTTTTTAAACAGTGATGTTCTAACATAGGAGAGATTATAAAAATCCCATGATCACCCATCCCTTACAGCAATCCTCATCAATAATTGTCCTCATACTATTTTTTAAGTCATTGAGCCATATCCATGATATTTATAATCAAATTTATCTTCTCCATAGTCTCTTGGACATTTCTTAGTATTGTCCATGAATTCTGACTTGTTAACAGCCAACATAGTATAAAATGCCATGGATTTCCATAAAATTCCACAATTAATGCCATATGTATGGAATCTAGATAAGTATTAATATTATAAAACTCAAAAAATGGTATGTTTTTCCCATTATCCTTGAAAATCCATCACCCAATCCCTTAGAATATCCTACAATATTTGTATTGTCCTCTAGGATTTTCTATCTATCAGATGATGATATGTCATTGTCAACATCAATTGTGTACCAAGGGATTAAAACTATGATTTCAAGAAATGATATGTGAACCTATCATCCTTATCTGACATAATCGCCACGGAATCACCTTGCCTCTTTTTCAATTCTACGATATTGATTCTGGATAGATCCTCCACTACATGAAATAAAAATATCTGGATGAAATGGGATGAAATTGTGAGCTGATAAAAAATTTCCCATATAGAATTGTGCTTCAAGACTATTATTGAGAGACCCTTCACAAAATCCATCTCTATTTTTCACACTTCCACAAAAGAATTAGAAAAGTCTTCAACATTCCTACTTGCAACATATGTTCTTCTTGAACTTGATGACAAGTCAAGTATCTCAAAAAAACACAGCCACTGGTCTTTTTATACACACCCACAAAGTGGTCACATTCAATGCCTTATAAATAATATGAAGTCTAGGATTGAGATCCCACCTAGACGGATGATATTCCTGGAGATGTTCCTCCTTACAAACCCCTAGTACAACCATAAAATTCAAAAAACACGAAACTAAATTTACATTTGGTTCCCAGCCCTCTTTGTTCACCCAAAAATTTAGATTAAACATCATTTCTATACATTTAGAATCAGATTCCTATCCCTCTTTAACCAAACCCACCAGGTCCAGAACAAATGAAAATGGAATGAAGACTGCTCGATCACCCTAGTCCTCACATTCCAAATGCATGTCGGCTACGATCGACATCAACTTCCACTAATACAACACTTTTTCACCACCTAGGCAAATAATTTCTTAACTAATGCATTCTTAAAGAATTTATGTTACCTGGTGTTTACATTATGTCAAAATAAAATATCTTATGATATTTAATCCATATATTTTTCCTCACGGTCAAATGTCTGTCTGATAAAAATTTTCTTCAACTCTTGTCAACGCTATCATCGGTGAATCCATTCCTAAGAAATCATGAAGAAAACATCGATAATATCCAGATAGACCCATGAATATCTTTATTTCATAAATGTTCATTAGATTTTTCTAGGAGATAACAACTTTAATATTTTCTAGTTCAATTGAAACACCATTCTATAGAATAACAAGGCCATGGAAATGAGCCTCAGGTATTCAAAAGTAACACATAGACTACATAGAATACAATCAATGATCCATCATGACCCCCAACACTATCTCTAAGTGATGCCCATTCGCTTACCTTGTATGTGAATAGCCCAATTTATCATAAAAAATTATCCCAAAAAAGAATCAAAATATCTATGAAATATAAGATTCATCAATTCCATGAACACTTCTAGTGCATTGGTTAGACCAAAGTGCATAACCACATACTTGTAATAGTCATATATACATTTGAGAAATATTTGAGAAATATCAATCTTCCTCACCTTCAATTGATGACAACCATACCTCAATTTAACCTTAGAGAACCACTAATATCCCCTTAACTAGTCAAACAAGTTATCAATGCATGGAAGTTGATATGGATTTGTTATTGTAACAAGATTATGTATATGATAATAAACACAGAGCCACAAATTTCTATCCTCTATTTTAACCATCAAAACTAGTTTTTCCCACAATGATGTGTTATTCTGTATCAGCACTTTGAATTCTATATCCACTAACTACACCATTAATTCTGACAATTCTTTATGTACTATTTAGTTAGACATCAATGAGGACAGACTGGTCCCTATAAAGAGATCAATCATAAACTCCACTTCTCTCATGGGTGACATCCCTGATAATTCATTGGTAAGGATATCCGTAAGCTAATCCAAATCTGCTTAAAAAACAATCTGCTCAACTTCATCCACTGATTCTGATGACAACGATAGTAATAGATAAGAGATCATGGTAACAAATAGTGCTGACAAATCAATATCCCCCATCTATTCATTCTTCTCCACTCTAATGATATTCTCTACACCATCCCCGTTTATAAAGCTAACATGTTAGGAATCACAATTGATGTGGGCATTACACATCTCAAACCTATACATTCCCAATTTTGTATCATAAGGATCCATATCAAGAACTGATAAATTCCACATCAATTCAATGTTGACCACAACTAAAAAACACGATCTATATAGAATGGTTTGAAACTCTCTTTGACCTAGATGAGTTTGTAATTTCAATATATAATGCATCATTTACACATATAATCATAGGAAAGTAATGTACTCAGGAGCAATAAAATAATGCAGTGCACCAACATCAAATAAATAATGAATCATCATGGAATTTAAAATTACGGTACCTCACACCATGTATGGTCCTGACTGATCATCCACCAACACCATCCCCACACGAAACAACTTCATACATGCCACACATAGCTCCTTATTAATCTTTTTTGGGAATTGTTGTATTCTGAGAATCACCAAGACCAACTTTTCTCTGCTGAAGAGGGGAATATTGATGCCCCAGTCCTGTTGACGAATAATACCCTTGCAACCCCTAAGGAGGGTCACCGAGACTTGACCTTGGAGAATTCTGAAAGTAATGCCAAATATTCCCCATCTTCAAAAAACAATGACATACTTGAAGATGATTCATAAAATCCTACTTTATGTGTCCTATTGAGACAAACTAAAAATATCCACGATTACTCTAAGGATTCAGAGGAAGATTAACTGATCCTACCATTGGTTTACAATCTATATTCACACCCTTTAAATAGGTTTCCCTATTCCACTTGAACCCAGAATTCGAGTTCCCACTATTCCTCATGGGTACCAATATACATATCTATCCAGTAGCCCGCAAAAGATTTCACTCAGCCACAATATCTCAATTCAGTATTTTTATATAATCATTTATAAAAAACACATCTATCTTGGAATGAATTTCCGCACTTAAACCAGCATAAAAATTTCATTTCATCAATGATGTACTACCAAATACCTTGAATTCAAACCATACTACAGTCAATAAAATATCGACATATTCTGTTATCGAATGGTTCTCCTAATTTAATTAGATGAAATCTGGTGTACAATAAATTCATTATGTATGAGGGTAGAATTATTTATTAACAAACTCCTCGAAAACCCTCCAATGTCGCACCTTGGTTTGTCCCAGCATGGACCGCCATTTCCCACCAGTGAAGGGAAGGATATTCAAGCATGTATGTGGAAAACTTCTCATTCGTCTCTACAAGTATTCCAAAGAATTCGAGTAACATATTCCTTCGATTCATCAATGATTCTTCCATTTCTTGCTCCAAATCACCCCTAAAAATAGGTGGATTCTACCATTGAAATAGAACCGCAAAATCCACATGCTTTGATTCATAGACATTATTCCCACCATCCATATCTTGAAATGCATTCAGTATGTGATGAACTTATTGCAGGTTCACCTGAGGATTAGGTACAATCTTATTTTTAGCAGCCTCCTCTGGTTGAACTCCATGATGCCTACTCAATTCCTTTTAGATCAACAATAATACCTTACATACCACACCCAAATCATTAAAAGGATAAATATTCACATTCAATTTCATAGGTACTATCAAAACTAGTATTTCCACAAGTTCACATTTCCCATGAAGCACTATTCTAAGAAATCCACCATGTTTTTGAAAAGAAACCCACTTTAAAAATACCACATGTTTCTAAGATTCAAATACATCTATTTTCAAACACAATTAATAATTTTCAAAATCCATAGTTTCAAAAAACCTTACAAATATTTATACCCCAAAAAATATAAATCCTATTGGGAAGTCATTCTTTCCATGCATGGCATGCTTATCTCATTGGCTGCACCCACGACAATGAGATATGGAATGCCTATAATTGTATCTTAATACTTATATACCAAAGTCTCAAGTAAAATTATGTTAATAATAAAATGGATAGCTATATAGTTATTTTCTATACATTCCATGTTTGAACAATCCTATTCCTTGATAACATCTTGACTCAAAGAATTCACAATGAACAAATTTCAATACCAAGGCCAACAATCTATAAAACAGGACTGAAAATATACATTCAGATGAAATAAAAGGATCTTATAGTCTTATACCACTTGTAACATACCTCATATTCCTAATTGGTATGTGTAGGTTGAAGAGGAGTTATTCTCCCTTAAGCGACGTTCCTAGGGTGCCAATGTCTGTAAATAAATTCCAAGGGATTCGATAATAATTGTGGAAAAAATCTCAAGTAAGATAAAACTATCCAACCAAAAAAGCCATTATTAATGAACTATATGATTCATGTCAACATCAAACCCAACCAATACATTAAAAAATTAACCAAAAATTTTGCATACCAATTCCCAAATGCCAACTCAACAACAAATTATCAGAGTACAAAGTGAAATACAACACAATCACCAAATTTACTATGACACTATCCAGATCTCCACACCAAGATCCATGCTCCAAGAACCACAACATCATCAAAGGATCAGGTCGAACCTCTAGATAAATTATATTCTCTACTCTTGTGTGTGACCCGAAACCCAACATCTCCAAAAGCAGCAACGTGACAATGCTGGAGGTAAGTACTAATACTCCACATGTTTTCCACAAATGAATTCCATACACACTACACTGGTATAAATCCATTATCACATTTATATAAAACTATTTATATAAATAATTAAATATTTCAACAACTTACTACAATCCATACAGTCCATTACCCTGAAATTTTCACTCAAATTACTACAACCCATAAGAGAACCCAACATTCATTCTATCAACCATTTAACATTTAAGATTAGAACACCCATTTTACATTTTTCATATCAATACACAAAAAATAAAATAATTGTGACTCACAAACCCAAACTATTAAGAAACGATAATGGTACTTCCGTTCGAGCTCGTTATCCTTTCCCAATCTAGTGGTACTTCATACCCACATAACCTTTCATGATGGACCTTCCATCGACTATCCATCCTAGATTATTCGTGTCACTCCCCTTTGAAACCATAGAATAAAATCAAAATTTATATTCATCAACATGTAGTTTTTCAAGGCCACACAATAAGCACATAACCATTCCCAACACTTGCCAATTCCTCTTCAATAAATCAAAAATTTATTGAACACTACCTTTTACAATTTTCCATGCCATATAACATTCCATTAAAAAATAATTTTTTTGAAATCCATTTTCACAATCCAATTTTAGAAACCAAACCAAGGAACTAATTTTAAAATGTAAATTTTAAAATCAAATAGAAAACTCCACATTAAATAATATCTCCTTTCACCCTAAAAATCACATTGACCACCAAATGTGTTTTCACCATGATCCACACATCAAATTCACAATCAATTTAATGAAAAAAAATTAATTTCAACAAAATTCACTTTTTCTAACCATATCGAGTTGAGAGATAAACCACTTTTATTTAGGGTATTGGTGTAATCGACCCACAAACAATTGCACCATAAACCCAACAAACACACCACCGAAACTACTGTATATCAACCTTACTACCTTTAAAAATCCTTAAAATCATCACAATATGCTTAAAAACCCCAATATCTACTTGAAAAAAAAGTAGATCCGGAAATTCCAGAAAGGGAGAATAGAAGATCTAAAGATAAAACATGAATACAAGAGGATACACTTACCCATGATAATTAACCATAAAACCACATTAAATCCCCTTTAAATCCATTACAAAATCAGTGGGAGACCACCCATATCCCATGAGATATAAGAATCCTGAGTGAGGCCTGAGTAAGAGTATGTTTGGAGTGATATCAGAAAATCTTGAGTGTTCCCATTTTTAAAATCCCCTTATTTAATGTGATTAACACTTATCTCGCACTGTTTTACTAATCATGAACTAACTGTATTGATGCTACTGCCTCAAAGGCATCCTGCACGGGCTCGTCTCATGGTTAGAAAAACCATTCCCAAATCATGAGGAAGGCCAGTGCCTCACGTTGAATGCTTTTCCATGGAAATATGTATGGTTTTCCCAAGCCAGTCTCAAACCATGCAGCCCTAATGAGGAATAAAAACATTCCAATCCCATTCCAAACTCTCTTAATATCTTCCATAATCTTCCCAAGAACAATAAACACATAAAAATTCATAAAAATGGACACATACCTCATACCGGGGGTGATACAAGTATATCCATTGCTATAAAATTATTTTATATTATACTTGTGATTCTCTATATTGGTTAGATCCATATGATTTAGATATCTAAATGGTTTTCATACCTATCATGAGTTCTATTCACCTTATCATACTACACCATAATATTATATACTAGGTCAGAAATACACAATAATTTCTACCCAAAATGAATCATTTTTAGGGCCTAAATTTAAATATAACTAAGTGGAATGATGGATTTGACATAAGGGTATATTTTACTATATTTTTAACCCAGTTTGAGTAGGTCATTTTGAAACAGATTGAATTTTTATTTAAACAATTGTGATTTTTACACTAGATATCTACTAAAGTAGAATTTTAACTACATTCACTATAATTTCTATTAAAAAATTGAAAACCACATACCATGAAAATGTATTTCATCTCACTTACCAATTACCCCGCAACGACTATGTGTTTCATCAGGAAATAGTTTCTGGAATGTGTTTCACTTGTCACATTACCATTGTCACTTTTCTATGAGACTCTCAATGGTTCCCACATCTAAAGATGAGTACATAACTTCCTTCCAAATTCCACCGGTCATTAGGATACTCAGGTCTAGTGACTCATAATAAATATCTATGGCTGAGATGATGGGATTTCGTGATCATCTAATCATTTTGGGGTGTAGTTATTTCCTATTATTGGGCTCTTTTATCGATTTATTATATGATCATGAATATCATCAAATCCAAATGATGGACCAGTTACCCCTAAAAATGTTTATGGGTATATTTATATTGTCATACACAAAAAAAATGGGACATAATTATTGAATCAATCTATAAGAATCTATGTTTTTTCATAAATATTCCATAATAAGTGGTTGCTTATATCCTGTATCCATATAACTTATTGATTCAGAAGATTCTCCCATATGAGGAGATGATCGATATTCTAAGGATATGACTAAGAAATTATTAAGAATCTTATTTATCCATGTTTTTGTAGTAATCAGTCCCCATGTAGGTCCTCAATCATGTCCAGTTTAACAGAATGAGGATGGACAGATACAAGTTCCTTAGGACAACTTCAATTAGTGGTCTCCGAGGGGAGTCTGAGGTATCCTGAATATATCAAGAATCATATATATCATTGTTAATTCCATCAATACATATAAATTTGAGTTTTCATTTTCATTATAGAGACTCTTGGTTCATATTAAATGATTACCGCAACTCCCTAAACTCACATGATCCATGCTCAGTGTAAGAAACATGGTATAGTGGGTAACCATTGATTTTGATCTCAGTATGGTAAATCACTATTTGGATGACCTTAAATGATCAATATAGAGCTCAATCATTAAATAGTTAAACCCTATATATAATGATTATGGAATGAATCATATTCATCATTGTTCCCTTTATATTGGTGCATGCACACTAAGGATACCTGTATTATTGCGATTTATGATGCCATTGAGAGTGTTATTGCATCCCCCTAAGCCCACATGAGCCATGCTGGGTGTATGAAACAATGGGGTGTAGATGATCAACCTCATGGAGTATGGGTAATTTAGTGGTATATAGTAATAGTCTTTGAGGAGTTTGGTATAGAGATCAGGCCTTAGGGAAACATCCTACAAGTCATGGTTATGGAACGAATCATAGTTCTAGTAGTTCTTTTTATGGTGGGGCTTACACAACAAGGATTCCTTATATGATTATAGGGTTTCAATAGGGAAGATGATATGAACATTGAATCTCCATAATCCCATGTGATCCATGTTTGTCGGTGGGAATCAAGGTATTTCATGTAATCAATGTCATTACATTCAACAAGGGACTCATATGCAGGTCCCTCCATGGATGGACAATATGGACATACGACTTTATGAGAAGGTATCCCCTATTTCTTGAATATTATATAAATCAGAGAACTCTGTGTTCTTTTCACGTAGGGTCTAATACAATAAGATATCTCTATTTTTAGGGGCTTACATTTCGAGGATAGAAAACATTGTGAATACTTGGGATGCACTGGTGATATAGGATTTTTGTCGGGAAGACGTCGCAAGGCCTAGTTGGAATCTCTTGGGGGTTATTTAATGACCTAGATTGAAAAATATGGATGGTTTCATGGGTTTCTAGATGTTATTTCTTAAGGGGTGTCACGTGTGTTGAATGGCATGTCAGGAGGGAATCACGAGTCTCAGTTGGCATGAGAAGAGGTTTTCATGGTCGATTGGTTATCATGCAAAAATGCTTTCATGAGACACGGATGATGTGAGAGACACCATTATATGAGTCTCGCATTGTGTTCGAATGGTCTCACATGTCCCAAGTGCTCACTAGATCATAGTTGCACCTACAGGGGAACATTATGATTTTCACTTGTATGTCTGTAGGACATTACATTTCCCATATGACTTTGTGTAGCGGCATCGCGAAATAATGGAAATGTACCATGTTGATATCACAGGTATTTGTATGAAACATGCATAGACCATGATTGAAGTTGACATATATTTCTCTTAAGACTTATCCCTTTTATATTGGTTAGAACCCATATATTGTGAATGCAATGGATTCATTCAGTGTTAATTTCATTGATTCTCACTTGATTTGGTGGACATACAGTCTGTTATCTAGGTTTCTAATCAGAAGACCATCATGTGATATACGAGCGATAACATGAATCAAATTGTTTATATAAAAATATTACTCTGATAGAACTCTATTATTTTTACTAATAGAACGTTCTTTGGTAATGTGATTGTTTTCCTTGAGAAGGATATAGAAGTAGATAGCTGAATTCTATAGAGCCTATGAATCCAGCCGATTTAACAATACCCAAATTTCATTTGATGGGTGGGGAATTTATAGGGATCATATCCCATAACACTCTCAAGTTTATGATGCATATATGATCAGAAACAATGCTTAAACCAATGAAGGGGCCATGTTCCACATAGTTTCTTGATTCTCTACCATGGACTTCTTCAAGCGCATCAACTAATTTTCATCGATTTCAATTCACCTTCATCAACATGTCTTTTGTCATATTTTTAATTATTATCTACTATTTTTTCTATCATGAAGTTGTGTTGAATTTAATCCTTAATGTTATGATCACATTTAAAATATCATTCTTAAGATTAAAATGCACATGGGAATGCACTCATGAGACATTGTGTGACTTGTCTTTCGATATCATGGGATTGATATGATTGTGAACATGTTGCATCACATGCCTCTCAGTGACCACAAGTACCTCTCAAATCCTCCATCTTATGACCCGGTATTTTATGTATCAAAGGATGACATTTTTACGGGATTTCATGTGTATTTTGGAGGTTATTTCTTCTTCTTTTTTGATATACTCCATGTTATGAATATAGGTCTCATGGGGGTGTTTGATCTTTCCGTATCATGATGATGAGAATGAAAATCCAAAGGGATTCAATGAGATAATGTGGGTATGACTTTGAGGGATCATGTTGACTTGAGGGTCATCAGGGGAATGTCACATGTCATTAAATAAATGTTAAACTCTCTCACCTCCCTTCTTTTTCCATCATTGTTTATTTTATAATTTTTAGGCATCAAGAGAGTTTGAATAAGTGGTATCTATTATTTTTACTATATTTTGGGATGATGTCTTTCTTGATGAATATGGGAAATATGGAGAGTGTTCATTCATTTAGTGGACATGTATATATGTTTGTCCTTATAGCAACACATGATTTCATGGACATATCCAAGGGAATCTGGGTAGGGATCCTAGGAAAAGAGATTGTTTTGCGAGGTTAGAACGATATGTCACTGAGGTATAACAACATCTCTTAGATCATTCAATGTGTGAGTTGTGTATCTTTTAGCGACTATGAACCCCTCTTGTCTCCTTCCCTTATACAATTCATTTTATGAGTTGAAGGACTGGACGTCATACATGATTTCATATATACAACCAAGTTATTTTATTCTTCCTTATGATGACATGTCACATGTGACCTATTTGGGTTTCATACTTTAGTATGTAATACATCATTATTGTCGAAGGATTTTGGATTTCTTTTCAAGAAGACTTCAATGAAAAACCATAAAGACATGAAGCGATCAGGCAGTTGTCTTGTGGGCCTTATAAAAGGTATGAAAGGTTTTTTGTGAGGGGTAGAAACGACTTAACATGGGCGATGAACCATGTGTGGGAACCTAGTGTGACCAGGAAATGGTCCAAATATTTCGAGTCTCTCAAGGGATTCAAAAATTATTTACATCCCACTATAACTTGATTTAATGTAGAAAATAATCTTTTTTTCAAGAATTTAATTCTTTTGTGATTTTTTGGGTGCTTATTTGGTTGGAATAAAAAAAATACTCTATATGTTTCAATGTTTTAGTACGAAAAGACTCTATTTTAAGGAAATAATTACCATTAAAACCATTGACTATGTTGACTAGTGTTTTAGGTGGGGTTTGGACGACCAAGTGAACATTGGTATTCTTCGAACTACATAGATATAGGGGTGGAGTACATTTTATTCCAATGTCTTCATATCCTCAAATCTATCCCAAAATTCCTCCCATTAGAATTTTCTACAGTGATCCCTGATAATGAACCCAGTCACCAATTCTGCACCATAAAGAAGTCTCTTCGAAGCTCCTGTGAAAGGCTACTTTTTACTCGGTCACTCTTCAACAATGACTATCTAGTTGATTTTCAGTAAATTTTTAGTCTTAAGATGTGTGGGATAGGGTAACCTCTAGCTTTTTTGGGATCTATTGGCTCAATTCCTTGATTATTGACAATTTTAGTGATGTTGTTTAGGAAATAAAATCTAGAGTCTCTAATGGGGTCATTACATTCATGTTACTTCTTATAGTAGTTATACGCCCTATGAGTCATCTGGATATTTGGATATCCAAGAAAACTTTATGCGGTTCATAGACCATTACATGAGTAATGCTATTTATATGAAACAATATTAATTTTTGTTCCCCTGTTTTAATTTTATAAGATTTCATGTTTTTTTGTATGACCAATGCCACTTAATTATGTCAATATGGCTTCTGGTTCTCATAAACCCACTAACTAGTTATCAAATAGGGGGGAAAGAGCAGCAATTGATTATCACGAGGCTCTAGTGGTGTTCATGGACCATAGACGTCATTGTTTTGTTCGGTAATACAAATAGATATTACAATAAGTTATTTGATAAAAATTCTAGATCTATCCCCTTTCGAACTAATTTCCCCTTTATTGGTATGTCTATACACATAATGCTTCTGTCCCTCAACTGAAGTCATCGTTTAAACAATATAACTAGTTCAAAAGGGATAAAAATACTCTCTGAGCTATAATTTCAACATGGGGTCTCATTATATCTAAAGGAGACCATGAGGATGGTCATTAGTCGACATTCATTTCATCAGACTACAAAGGGGCAAATCGTGTTTCTAACCGAGATACCCATATATATTGGTCGATAATGCAGAATTCAGCCACTAATAAACCATATTGTTGGATCTATGATTATAACTTCCACATTGGGGGAATTATTGGACTATAATGGGGTTGGCCCTTATAGTTTCAATCTATTATTTTAGAATTCCCCATTGTGTAACACCCAACGCATGTATGTTACGATTCCTTTTAAATAATACAAATAGCTTTGACTACACATAACATCATGTTCGATCACACCTTGAATCTCAATTTGATTAGAAGTTATGAATAATATTAAACAAATTGTTAATTTTATATACCCCATATAATTTTAATATTTGTCTCATGCGTTTCATTGATATGATTTAATGAGAAATTTAATTTTTTCGAATAAAACAATTATTATAAGAAAAATATTTTTACCTCTTTTTAATGGAGATATGCTTTAAAATACTATATTTGACAAAATAAAAATTCAATTTGAAAAAAAAATAGTTCTTTGAAAGACCTTCATACAAAAAATTTGGACAAATTTTTGGTGCTTTTATGATAACGTTAATATTTCATTATATATTGAAAAATACTGTATTTTAATTGATAACTGATTTTTCAAATAATTGATTTTTATTTATAGATTATAATTTTAATTGGATTTAAATTATATTTAGTATATGTTTATATAATTTTATATAATTATGTTCATTGGAATTATTTTCACATTAAACTTGAATGTGAACACATATCAAAATTTTGATTTTATTTTTAATTTTAAAGACTCTTTTTTTCAACGTGAATTAACATTAAATTAATTAAGGAAAATTTAATGTTTTAATTCCTGTATAATTTATTCAAAATTTAGAATCAGTGGTTCCAAATTATAATAATATGATACATTTATTTTTGGGCTTTATGAAAAATATCTTTATTAATTATGACTATTTATATGGTCAAGGGTAAATCGGGTAATTAAAGGTAAAATTATTATTATAAAATTACCTTAATAGTTGTATAAATTATATTAGATTACTAAATTGGACACTTATCATCAATGGATAGAAATTTAATCCCTTAAAGGCCAAATTTGTGTGAATATTACATGAATATAATAAAAAATAAGGAATGAGACAAAATGTCATAATCTTGTTTTATGCAATTAAATTAATATAGAAATAAAGATAACCTAAAGATCTCATCACCAATATGTAGTATCTGGAAATAGAAATAAATCACCTATATCATTGAAATTTTTTAACAATTTTTAAATAATATAAAATTAACATTAAAGATTACAGAATAGTGATGTAGAAATTTTTTAATATAAATATTTAATAAATGGTTTTAAATAAATTAAAGTGATAATATTTTTAATTAATTATATTGATCTAGGAAATTTATAATTTATTATTAAACAATATTATTATATTAAATTTTTTTGTTAGGAGTTATATTCCATATGGTTATTATTTATTGATAAATAAAGTAATTGTGTCAAAATTGAAAGTATTGATATTTTATAGAAATAAAATTTAAATAAATTTTTTTAAAAAATATAAAATATTAAAAATAAAATTGTGAAAATTATTAGGTCTAAAATATGATAACATGTAAAATTATGGGAAAATTACTCCACATTCATAAATATTTATAACCATTTAATATTTATAATATTACTAAAACAATTAATATTAAAAAAATTAAATATAGATAAATCAAAATAATAAAGATAAAAATAAAATATAAAAATGTCTATATTTTATTGGTTGAGATTATTTTGACACATAATCATATTATCTTTGAAATAATCCTGTATGATTCCATTTGGATTTAAAAATGAATTTATATTAATTTAATAGTTTTAGTGCTTCAAATAGTGCCACTTCCCACACTTAAATAAGGAAACATCACCATTTCTTTAATTCACTCCACTAAATCCATTTGGTTTGGAATAATATATTCTTTAACTATCCCAAAATTCTCAAAATAATTTAATAGTCCTCCATTTGGTCCTAAATACATCCTAAGGAGAGCTTTTGTGAAAACCATATAGATATACCCGAAAAATATAATTGTTTAATTACATCAATCAATGTTATTTATGTCTTTTACATGTTCTTTCTATGTTGTTTCAATATCAATGTAATTACTACAATATCATTCATATACTAAGATTTAATTATAAACATGGGAGATACATATTCATCATTTAATCCATCATTAAATAATAATACCACCATCTATGCATACATATGGGTTACTGTCTCCATGACATGGTGTAATATGTTATTTGAAAGTAAATTAATTAGATGGATATAATGATTAGTATAATGGATATAAATAATTAATTCTGAATGATAATGATTTGTTATAATTTATATTCAATCCAATTACTTATCATTTTACCATTAAGGGAATTATATTGTAACTCATGTGTATGTACGGCTTACCATCGCCATAATGTGAAGAGATTCATTATCCATATTAACAATTAAGTAATGATTAAAAAATTTATATGGTGAGTCAAAATACTAATTATGAAATTAATTCCTCTCTGGAAATGAATGAAATATATCATATTAATAAAAAATATGACTTATACGACATAATAGTAATGGGAAAATGAACCAGTTAACTTTCGAAATAATGGTAATATTGAACCACAATTTACAAAACAACATAATATGATAATATATTATATAATGGATGCTTATATGGTTTTTTTATAATATAATAACATAGTTTAACAATTATACAAGATATTAAAACACACTCGACTAATGGAACGTTCAAAGGAAGGGTTAATTTCACAATATCATTATTATTCATGATTTCTTATATGTAACTATCGGCTGGGACATGCTTATAATCTATATTTGTGTTCATCAAATGTAATTAAAAATAATATCATCATTTTTTAAAAGAATTTTTATACATGTTTTACTTTTTACAAAATGTTTTCAAAGGAATCATTTCATCTTTTTCCTAATGATGTATTTCATAACCTTTAAGACAAATTAAGGAAAGAATGTTTTTTATCTTATATAGCATGAGAGGCTATATTTGGCCACTATGACAATAAAAGGCTATTTTCAAAAGATATGATTTCTTTAATAATTTCATCGATTTTATTTAGATTAAAATAAAAATGCATATCTCTCTCAAAGAGATTTAATGATTGTAATAGATCACATTCAAAAATTTCATCTTCCTTTCTTGGATTAAATGCTTTGTTAATGATGATTTTTATGATTCAATGTTATATAATGTATTATAGTTTTTATGACATGATTGAATGTGGATGGGCTATTTTTTATTCCATTAATAGTTTTTGTATAAATTATTGATATTGAATATGGAAATGTTAATATGAATGTGTATGTTATGTTTCACCATTTTCATACGAGTAATGCATTAGACTAAGTAAGTGACATGAGGGGCCCACGATATCCCCTCAAATAATCAGTTTGTCTCATGGGAGAAACTAGATTCTTGGAATAAGGCCTTGATGGAATTTTCAAGTTCTTTCCATGATCCCTTGATGGCATGGTTAAGATGTATGGTATTATCAATTTCCACATTATGATATTAGTTATTGATATTACATGTGATTATTAGACAAGTAGATTATATATTTGAATATTTAAATGAAATTATATTATTTATTCCTATAATATTATGTGGTATATATTGTTTTAAAAGTATTATTTCTTTTTTAGTTCTTTCATTAAAAATATATTCTTAATTATGATAGCTTCTGTTATTTCATTTTTCGTAACCGAGCATCTATGCTCACCCAATTATTATGTTTTATTTATTTTCAATATTCAACAAGTGTATTATTATTTATATGCATGGATAATATTGGATAATAATTGAGTTCTCAATGAATTATCTATGTCTCAGTTTATTTTTTGAATTGTGATGTAATGATCATGTATGTATTAAATTTTCCAAAACCGCAAAACTGATCGGTCCATTGGGATTTGATTCATTGTAATCATGCCAATGTACTATGATAATTCACCATCTCCATGAAACTGGGTCACGTCATTATAGTGGCTATCAAATAAGAATTTGTTCAATCATTGGAAACAATATTTATAAAAAATCTGATTATGGAACATTACACTAAGATATACTTTGAAGATAAATATAAGAGAATATCCTAGAAATTTGGTTATATACAGATTATGTGTGTTGTTCAACAAAATAAATCTCTATATGGATACTACAAGTTGATTTGGTTTTGGAAAAAATGTATCCAAGAGTAATAAATATGATAAGGTGTTTTTCTCTTCACATGGGTTATCATAGTATATGATAATGGGCTATAATGCATATCTAGTTTGACACACCTAGGGGTTATGATTATGAAAATTGATATTTTCATTAAAATCCAATATGAATTATTGATGATTAAATATTTAACCAAAATTATCAATGTTAATGATTATGGACTAAATATACCTACATTTTTAAAACTATGATATGTTTTTTTCTACCTTGGAATTATTAATTATGATGATTAACTGAATATAGTTTATTCCATTGTTTAGAAATGGATAATATTGGGAAAAATGTAAATAAAATCAATTTACATAATACATGTTGATATTTCCCTACAATGAAAGTTAATGAAAGTAAGGAAGGTGAAATGACTAGCTCAGAACTGCTTATAACCATATTAGGACAACTAAATTAAGTTATGAATAATACCCTTAACATATAGAGTTACTTGATCCACAAAACTGAGTATCAATGTTATATTTATTTATGATAAAACATCCCCTAACAATCCACAGGATAATAAACAATTTTGATATTGAGAATTGGATGAGATCCTTAGTGTAAAGATTTCATTATTTTGGGAATAACAAAAGAGAAATTAATGTTATGGAACCCTATATCCTATTAGAAGATGTAGATGAATGGTGGTAGTTAATTAAAAAAATGAAGTAGGATGAAGAGATGTAATATATGGAATAAATGGAATTTAATGAACTCTTCCTAATAAAATACATTAATCATGATCTACAAGAAGATATGGAGAGGTAATTTTTGAGTCTGAGGGAGGAGGATGAGAATTATGGAATGTGTGAAGCTAAATTATCAAGGTTAGCGAGGCATGTTTCAGACAACATTTGTAACACAAGAATTATGATTGATTGATTCCATGATAAGTACAAAACAAACCTCGGATGGGAACTAGTTTCACAATAAATATTATTGTACAATGATATAGTCTGGTGTTCTATATTAATGAAAATTATTTATCTAGGTCTATTGACATTAAAGTAATGAAATAAAATAAGAGAATACTGGATCAAGAGATGGTAAAAATTAAAAAAGGGAAAAAATATTTTCTCTTATGTGATAACTGTGGGAAGAAATACACTAGAACATGCCTGAATGGAATCAGAGATTGTTACATGTTGCGATAAAATAGACACCAGGATTTTGATTGTATGGTAACAACTGAATATGTTGATGTGTAATGAAATAAATTTAAAGTTATTAGACATTTTAAAAATTATTATCCAAACCATAATTGAAATATGGCTCAAAAAAAGAATATCGGTCATGGTAAATCATATGTTGTTACATTACTCTAAGTGGAATAATTAATATATTTTTTTAGACTCAAAAATTATATTAATATATTTTTTATTGTACTATAGTACTTTTTATTTAAGGATTTATGAACATGAGATATTTCATTGTGGATTTTTAGTTTAAAAAGTTATTTTTAAATAATAGATAAGTTATGTTGTTTAGGGAACCAAATGTTATGATAGTGATCATTTTAGACTGATAATTTGGGTAGAAGTATTCTTTAAAATTCATAAGGTTTTAATTGATTATGTTCTACATAGGATTGTATTCGTTGAGGGTAAAGCATTTCATAAGGTTATTTTTGGAATGTTATAATAATATATTTAAAAAAATGAAAAATAATAGGTCATGAAACAACCCATCATGTTAGAGAAGGATACGAGAATCAAACCCACAACCTATTTGAGTTTAGTCTTTATCACGTACCACTAGCTTAAATGTTGTCCCTTGTTAGTATAACATAGTTTTCTTTAATTAAATGGTGTATGTTTATATTTTCAATCATATATGATTAAGATAAATATCATATATTTTAGTTTTATGATATTTTGATGAGAAAGATGAGTTCGTGGTCAGAATTAGTTAAAGGAGGAAGTGTTACATGTCAATTATATATGCTTTCTTCTGTTGTAAGTCAATGAATTAAATTTATTCAACAACACTAGGGAATAGATAATAAAACAAAAAATTCCATCTACATTCTTTTTATATGAATCAATTTTCTCCTTGAATCATCACAAATTTATATAATTATAGTTTTAAACATTATGCAAATAATTTTCTCCATCACACTCCTTCAGAACATAAGGGTTACTTTTTAATTCATGTTTATGTTTTCCTATAAGGAACCTTATTATGTGTTATTTATTGTAATCATCATACTTCCATTTCAATATTTTAAAATAGAGGTCTTATTTTTATAATTTTAAATGGGGTATTTCATCAATGATATTTAGAAATGTGAAACCCATTGTTTTAAATCTTGAGATTAGATTGTGAGAAAACATTTTATTAATGTAGGGGAGAATGTAACACCCAATGCTTCCATGGTACACTTCATTTTTATGTAATTCAAATAGCAGACAATATGCACAACACTGTGCTTGAGTGCCACAAAACTAGACATTTAAATATTTCTTATGAATAAAATTATAAAAACTCTTAATTTTATATATTACATAAAATTTTAATATTCAGATAATGTGTTTCTTAAACTTAATATAATAAAAAATACAATTTTTATTCATAAAAGTATTATTTTTCAATGAAAAGATGTTTTATCTAATTTTTATGGGGAATAATTTAAATTAAAATACTTACACCTTTATATATATTCAATTTTACAAAATAAGGTTTTCCTTAGAAAAGGTAGAAAATAATTTATTTTGGAATTTTTTTTGTGTTTATCTAATCACATTTATTTTTTAATGAATATTGAAAAATACTACTTTTAAATTCTAAAATGAATTTTCAAATAATTTTAGTTATATTTTTAGAGTATTCATTTAATTTGTTTCAAAGAATAATTGGACTATTTTTTCATTTTATTTAATTCAGGTCATTGAAATTATTTTCACTTAAAAATGGATATAAACCCATGTCAATATTTTATTTATTTTTACTTTTAAAAACATGTTTTCACATTTTTTCAAGGGAAATTAATTTTAGAATAATTAATGAAAATTATATTTTTTAAATCATGAAAACATGATTACCTCTTTATAATTATGGGTTCTACAAGGTATTAATAATCTACTTTTATTTTTGGGCATTATGCATAGTGTCTTTAATAATTATGTTTAATAACACAATTAAAGGTACTTTTGGTTATTAAATATAAAAATAAATTTACAAAATTACCATAACACCTGTTAAAATTTATTGGATGACTTAATTTTATCCATATTATCAACTGATTGAAATTCCATCCAATAATGTCAATTATCCTATGAATATGACATGTATATAATAAAAATAAATGAATGTGACAAAATGCCACAATCTCATTTTATATAATTATATTGATTTTAATATATAGAGAACAAAGAGATAACATTTATTATAGGTATTATTAGGAAATATAATTAATTTAATAATTTGTATAATTTTATTTTGAAATTTTAGAGGATAAATAACTGCAATTATTGATGACAAAATAGTGATGCCAAAAATATTTAATTAATAAAAATATTAATTAAATGTTTTTAAATATATTAAAACAATTATATTTTGACATAAATAATTTTATCTCAGAATTATAAAAGTGAATATGAAATTTTATTACTATATTTAATTTTTTGGTTAAATGTTATATATTTTTTCTGAATTTTTTTAATGTCAAATAATGAATAGTGTCAAAATTGTCACTATTGATATTTTATAAAAATAACATTTCATTAGTTTATATATAAATCATAAAAAACATAAAAATTAAAAAATTAAAAACACGAAGGTCTAAAATTTCATAATGTTTCTAATTACGAACAATTGATATAAGAATATTATATTTTTACTACTAATTAATATAGGAATATTATTTCCACAAATGAAATTAAATATATTAAATAAAGGTAAATCAAAATGATAAAGTATAAAAAATAATCAAAAAATGTCCCAATATTATTGTATGCGATCATTTAGAAAAATATCCATCTTATCGTTGATATAATACACTATGGAGACATTTGTGAACATAAATTAAATTATATCATTTTAATAGTTTTCGTGTTTCCAACGGTGTCCCTTTCCTATATTATAATAGGACACCTCTCCATCTCATTAATTCAATACTCTAAATCCTTTTTTTCAGTCACACCCAACCCATTTCCTCTCCCAACATAATTAAATTCTTAATTGTGGCCAAAATTTTGGTATAAAGACATCCTAAAGAGTCAATTTGTGTAAAAAAAACGAGATACCAGAATAAAAAGTAAATGGTTTATCTTCTCTTTCAAATTTATTTTCATTTTCTACATTATCATTCATTGTTTCATCCATATCAATGTTATCACCCTTCTCTTATAAATATAATGAGATATAATTATAATCATGTGTCTACCATAATCCTCATTTTATCCATTATAAGAATATGAGTATCACCATGCGTGCGTACGAATGACTTATTGTCTCCACATCATGGAGTGATATTTAATTCATAAATAAGTTAATTTGATTAATATAAATATATGTATAATTGTTATAATTAATAAAAATAACACGATAAGGATTCTGTATAATTAATATTTCAACCAATTTGATACCATTTATCCATCAGGAAAATTATATTGTCGCCTATGCATATATATGAATAACTGTCTCCATGAAGTGGTGATATTCATTCTCCAAGTAAACAATTATAGAAGTATTAAAAAATGTATGTGATGATTAAAAATAATATTTATGAACTTTATGTATTATGGACATGAAAAAAATTCACCATATGCCTAAAAAATTACTTACATGACCAAAAAGGAATTAGAAAATGAAGTAGTTACCACCCAAAGTAAGGTAGTGCAGAATAAATATAAACAAAATTATATAATATGATCATACATGATATCATAAATGATTATATGGTTCTATTATAATTTTGTAACATACACGAACCATTATACACGAGATCAACCCTCTCATGTCTAACATAATGTATAAGGTAAGGGTTAATTTCATTAACTCTTTATTATTTGAGATTTCTTATATGTATGCGTCTACTGGGACATCAATTTCATCAATATTAATGGTCATAAAATGTAATTAAAAATATTAATGAAATTTTTTATGTCATTTTTATCCTACTTTATCTTTTTTTAATTTTTTTGGAAATTATTCATTCTGTCATTTTCCAAATTTGGTTTATTATGAACATTTTGTCAAATTTAGGAAAGATTTATTTTTTAACATACCGGGTGTGAGCAGCTATATTATTCTGTTATGATGAATTTACATTTTGAACATCCCTTATAATCATACAAGGTAATTTTCAATAAATATTCTTTCTTTTATAATTTCAGTATTATTAAATTATTTTAATATAAAAAGGGATATATCTCTCAATGGATTTTAATGATTTTATTATATCGCATTCTTATATTCCAACATAGTTTGTTGGACTTAATTCGTCATTATGTTTGATTTATTAACATACAATCTTCCATATTGTATTAAAGGTTTTATGATATGTTTGAGTGTGGATGTGCTAATTTTATACCATTCATCGTATATGGTTATAGTATTAACACTTTTATCCATGTTTTATTATTAATGTATATGTTATGTTTCACCATTTTCATATAAGGAAAAAAATGGACTTAGTAACTAATGGGAGTTGCCATTATATCCTCTCGATTCATCAAAAGGTCTAATGATACAGACTAGTTTCATAGAGTAATCCCTTGATTATATAGTAATGGTCTTCACAAAAGTTCTTGAAGATATGGTTATGATGTCTAACATTATGTATTTCCTCATTATGAAATTAGTTATTCATATTACATGTGATCATATGACAAATATAATATACATTTGAATGTTTATATTTAATTATTTTATTTATTAATTATATATTATTTTGAAGATAATGTTTTGCAAGTCTTGCATTTTAGTTTTGTACCAAGACTTGAGAGAATATTCTTATTTACTATTTATTCTCTTATATCATTTAGCCTTGTAAAGAATCTGATCTCACACCTTTTTTAGGTTTTTTTCTAGGATTCCATGAAGTTTTTTTCGATTTTTATACAGGGTTAAACAATGAGAATAATGGAATTCTCCAAAAATTTAACTATGTTGTATTTTATGTTTTTAATTTTAATGAAATGTTCATATATGTAATCTATTTTCCATGAAAATAACTTGATTGTCATTTTGGAATTGATTCCTTGTAATCATGAAAATTTATTAAAATAATTTACTGGATCCTTGAAACTGGGGTAGGGGTGTTTCACATGTAGCTGGAGGAAATTAGCATGCATGAAGCTATATGGATATCACATACATCAGGATATTTCAATAATAATATTATAGTTGAGCTATTTAGCTATTAGAGCGTGGATATGAACAACTTCCACCACACACTTGACAATATTGTCATTAGTAATTGGGAAGTGGAATAAGTTTTTTGTGTGCCTATCCTCAACATTATATATATGAACAACATTTAACTCCATAATTATAATGGTATAATTTTTCCAAAACCTATCCATTAACAAAAGAGTTGAATAAGTTGGCTGGAAAAACCCACCAAATTGGGATCCTTCATAGGGAGGAAATACACTAAAAAAAGATATATTAATTAATTAATAATCCACATTCAAGGAAAATTTTCAGAAACATGATGGTATATCTTTTTTAGTATTTTCTAAGTGTATCAGTTTATTAATTTATCATTGTTGATGGATGAATGTACAGTGATAGGTGATGGTAGGTGGTCCCTATTGTTGACTAATTTCAATAACTAGATGGCTTTCAATCCATGTAACTGATTGGGTACTTACTCCTATCAAAATAGATTGGGGAGTTCGAGCATACACTTCTTCAATGGTGACTATTAGGGAAAAAGAGGAGTGAATCAGACTGGTGATCCATATGTTGGCAAAGATTTACATCTTCCTATATCATAATTATGAAGGAGGGGATCCGTATAGTATCTAGGTACCCATCCATGTTCTATGGGATATGATTCTTTGTATAAAATGGTATGTCTAGCCTAAGGGATCATGCTTGTATGATGTCCCATGGTGTGTGAGTTATTTCAACCCACAAAGATGAGGAACTCAATCATCAACGGTATGCACCATGTAGGAATAACATCAAATATATATGAATCCAATCAAGGAATCATAGCATTGTTTATGTTAGATCTGAGAAGGAACCGGATGGTATATATCCAATTTTTTTGATGTTCATTAGAGAGGAAAATGGTGAAGATATACGTCTTCCCACATAGTATGCTACCATCAAATTATCCCATGTCTATGTAGATATTTTTATCTGATCATATTTTATTGGGTAACTAAGCAATTTAGTAAGTGAGGCTATGCATCCACTGGTTATTGAATAAAATCGTAGTCCTGTGAAGTATTTTTCTTCTATGATGTCAAATGCTCTAATTAAATCACGAAAGGAGGTTAAATGCTTACTATTTTCCACATTTCTATATATTGATGAAGCTAAAAAGGATTGGTGTGACTTGATGTTTTCCATAAAGTATTTTCTACTGGAGAAGAATAAGGTGAAGTACACCAAAGATGCCATGTATGGCATACTGATCCCCTCAACTATGATTGTTTTAGGATTTTCATAAATCATTGTACATCAGAACATTGCATTTGAAGATAATATAGGTGATGTGAGGGACCTCCCTGGAGGATTTTACATGGTATTCATGAGTTCCCACAGTAGGATATTTTATTCCCCATGTGTCCACCAAATTTTACTTCCATGTACACTTGAAAATACTACAAATAACCAGGGATACCTTATTATCAAGGAAGGGATGAGTTCAGGTCAATTATTGATCTTATTTAGCCCCAGTTTCATTTACATAATGATTAAATACAATATATACATATATATGGATGAAGGAGTAGGATACATAGGATCTCCCAACCGCACCATCCCTTTAGTATACTCCCCTTTTTACCATTATTAGATAGGAATTTAAAGGTGACCATAGAGCAGTTAATGATGGGTCCCAAAGCCGACATTCCCAAATTAGTGTAGTGATTGCCACTTCTTAGGTGACATATCCAAATTCAACAACTTCTATCATCCATTCATATTTGATTAAGGAGAAAAAGAAATGGAATCAATCCATTGTATCATAATTGTCACCTCTGAAACCCCCATATATGCAGGGTATTTAGTTTCATCATTACATTATATTATTAATAGTATATATATTCATGTTTTTCTAAGAAAAAATTTTCCATGTAAATATTTTTTAGAATATAAAATTAATTTTATTAAGAATGAAAGTGAGAATTTACTACCTCTTGTTGATAATCCACTAATATATCAAATTCATCAAATAGATGATATGATTTAGGGGCCCACTCATCATGGCATGTTTCCTATCGTAGATGTTTTAACAAGTGTTCCATCCAAAATGTTGAAGATGGAGGAATTTTTGGAGGGTGCAAATTTAGGTATTTATTCTTATGTAATATTATCTAAGGTGGTGGTGAGATTGAAATATGTTTCTTCTCAAGGACATACCCTTTTTTATACTCCTGCCTTGCATCCAAACATTAGTTTCTAATCTTGTAATCCTAAAAGACGGTGAGTAGGGATCTTACATGGATAAGGTATCATCGGTGGTATGATACCATTCATCACCTGAAGAATGGTCTTCTTCTCTTACAAACGATGTTCAGGCAGTGGATGATACTATTGATGTTACCAAAAATGGAATTTTTCTAACCATAGTCACACCTATTGATATTCTGACCAGACCACATGATATATCTTGTAACTAACTGACTCTTTGTTCCCTTGTTATAGAACCCTCACCTCATTGTACACATTAAATTGTTCTTACCCCTCCAGTAGTTATTCTAATTGAATCCAACAATGTGTACACTAGTTCAATTAACTCTTCTTCGAAAACCGTGGGCAGAACCCTATAATTGAGTTATATTGTTTTGTAATATTATCTTCCTAAATATAATCTTATATCATGGACCTGGATCTGAAGCACTATATGAATTTTATTGACAACAAATATGTAGGGATATTTTTATTTTTGAATAAAAAACCCATTGTATCTGTTTTTGGAATGATTGGGTCTTCTCCAATTAATGTTTCCATCCCTTGGGTATAAAGGATTTCACTATTCCTCTCTTTATTCGTAGGTGAAGGAGGTTATCTCTGTTTGTAAATAGATGAGGGAAATTTAATTGATGGTAGAATTTAATGAGGCTTCATCCACTATAAGGCAATATTGGAGTGAGGCCATTAATTAATCCACCCAATGATGGATGGAAGCTGCATCCCACCAAGATGTAACTAACACTAGGAAGGCGTGAATGGGTCATCTCCAATCTAAAATTTATCTTCTTCAGACTGATTTATCATTGGTTATATATGCATTCCAGACATTGGAAACTACTATTCTGGTGTAATATGGAATCCTGGATGTAGAATAGAAATTCATGATTGCTGATCTTCCCAATGTATATGACCGGAAAAGTGTTGTGAAGGAGCAGACCGAATCTATTGATCATCGTCATCAATCTATGAATTCACTGGAGAAGTAAATTTATGATATGAAAAACATCTCCGAGAATGTTTTATAATGACATTAGTATTTCCAAATCATGAATTTAGCTATAAAATAATAAGATAGTCTCTGGTATGTGTGGATCCTTCCTTTAAAATAGTATTGATATATTGGTTTTTTAAATATTATATGATATGTATGCCATATTTATATTATTTTATTTATATGTTTCCATTAATAGAAAGCCCATGATTTTTCTTTTATTATCATGAATGTGTGATATACAGAGTGATGACCTGGGTTGGGTATAGGTCTGGAATAATGAGTTCGTTACATATCTATGGAGAGCATCTCATTTTAAATAATTCAATGGAGCGTACCTTATGATAATTATAAAGCTCTTTATTTTAAAATAAATTAGCTCAGACCATCTGTTGCATTAGTTTATGTTATGTTATCATAAACCTTTTATTTTTTATTTTATTTTATTTTAGAATGAATTGTATATTTATTTTATTTATGGTCCTCTAGCTTGGACCATATATTTCATTAGACTAAGGAATTATAGCTAATACCATATATTGCCTTAGTTTATTGTCTCCTAGCTTGGTCCATCGGTTTCATTAGATTCTCATCTTTTAGCTCAAACCATATATTTATTTATTTTATAGTATTCCATATTGGACCATCTATTGCATTAGATTAAATTATCCCATCTTGGAAAATCTATCATTTTAGACCAAGTTATGTTACCTTAGATGATATGTTTCATTTATATATTGTCATCTTTCATAGACCATTTATTTCATTGGTTTATTATCTTTTAGCTTGGATCCACAATTTCATTAGTTAAAGCCTTTTTGCATCATACCATATTTTTTAGCATGGTATATAGTGAAGTCATGAAGAGTGTGGCCTAAAACACTTTTATCTATTAGAACGTACTCTTGTGATATAAAAGGCCCATGGGGATCAGAATGATGTTTTTATAGAGTGTAATACTTTGTTAGAGGCCATGACACATATACAAGAGTGATGGAAAAGCATTTATAGTCATGCTAAAGGATCCCTATAATATGAGTAAATTTTCCAATGTTTTGTAAGATCTATATAACTAATAATGATTTAGATGTTAATTAAGGGACAAAAAACTACCACGTTAGTTTGATTATGGTTTATGTAATTCATAATCTAGTAGTTTGAGTCCATGTATATGAGTTGGTGGAAACAAGCTGGCTATCTCCAATTACATTCTAAAATACCAGGTTCTGTTGTGGTATTGCAGAGGCTCACATGGAACGAATATCCATTCCATTAATGATAATATGCATTTATTCAGAGGGATAAGGCCCTTATGTGTTAGTATCATCCCATGAGAAAGAAAATATCTACATCTTGCCGAGGGCTGTAGATGATTTGAGAAAACAAAATCATAATGATCATGATGTTTGATATGGTGTGAAATCTATCCATGAGGGTATTTAGATGCTCAAGATAGCATGATATTAAAATGAATCCCGATATCAATGCGATATTCTTTTGAATCATGAGACATGGGCCCCAAAAGGCTAGGAATTGAAGCGTCACATTCTTTCCATAAGGATGGGTACGAAACATGGTCAAGTGACGTTGAGGAAAGTGAATAATCATGGATATATATGCTACATGGATTGTAAAATCATGAACTGGATCACTTGAATCCATCCAATACTATTGAATTGTCAAACAATGAGAGGTTCAAATACTCTATGGTGTTGACTACTGTCGTGAGGATGAACAACGAACACAATATTTGGAATTTACTTTTTCAGAGTGACCCATCAGTTTGATGGCCATATGTTTATATCTAAGAGGTATGGTAAAGAAATCATAGTCATGAAAAAGATCCTTGAAGATAGATATCCATTCCGAGGTCCATGAAATGTTATTATGAATTGAGGCACCCTAACTCACGATGATTGTTATGAAGAGGACATAAAACCCATGGAGGGTATGAATCCTATAAAGGCAATGTTACTACATAGGGATAATATTCTTGCAGAAACGAAGTTTGAAAAATATTTCCCTAACATCTCCATATAGTAGTGGGTCCAATGATCATATCATATCTTTTAATTGGGTTATATACACTTTGAGCTCTGTTCCTTTAATGTTTACACCCTAATTGTTTCCTAAACATTGAGGATGATGTATTTAGGTGGTGGGGACTTGAGTTTTTATCATTTTTCCTATTACAAGGTTTGGGATTGACATATTTTATTCTCTTTTTCTTATAGTTTATGTTCATGCTATTTGGACCACTATGTGAATGATTTTATGGTCATACAGCATGAACAAAACATGAAGAGTTTAAGTTCATTACAACACTGAAACTAACATGGAGGACATGACAAAAAATGTTATTTTCGTAACCAGAGTTAGAGTGCTTCAACCACATTTCATGAATAAATGGGAAATGATGTTAAACATGGATCAAGATTAACATGTCATGGTTAATGAGGTTGTTCAATAATAAATGTAGTGGTTCTTACAAACTAGGTTGTGTAGTGATACCATGATTATGTCAGGGCTTACCAGAATTTGATATTCCTTTATCTAGAGTAACACATTTGTTGATGACCACTGTCACATATACTGGAGCCATTGGCATGAATGAATAGTCAGGAAAAGGTTCCATGAAGATGGGTATCCTTTACAAGGTCCATATATGTTTGATAGTTTCTTGAGATGCTCAAGACATGGCATGTGGTATATTGATTTTAGGTGCTCTTAATGGATGGTGGAAACACATTGTACTATGGTTGACTGAGGTAAGACATTTGTGGGACTTTGAAGATGAGAGAAAAACTAGGATATGGTCTACGTAGTTTGATGTCATGATGTGGGTATGAATTTATATCTCTCCAGTTTAACATCATGTGGTAATGTTATGCTTCCATCCAGTTAATATTCATAGAGTACTGATGTAGGAACCATTGGTAACGGTGGTAATGTTGGGACTGTGTCCAAAGAAGGAATCCTAGTAATTAGTAAGTATCCCATGAAAAATAGAATCAAGAAACAAATATTTATGGATGTTAATTTTAGTTTAATGTCTTCTGGTATGTATAAAATCTATATAGTTTAATTTCATGTGGTCAGGATAAAATATTCCAAGAAGTTTGACATCATATGGTGAGGATGATGTAGAATAGTTTAATGGAATATCATATGGAATTGTGAAAATATTTTTGGGTAATGTAGACTAGATCATAGGGGGGGTTCAAAACACGTGGGTTTGAAGCATGGTTCCATATCACAATCCCATGTGAATAAGGGCCAAATAATTCTCAACCATAACTCGTACCTCTACAAGAAGACTTAGTAAAAAGGAACAAAAAGGTTCATGGATAGGGGTAGGCCCAAAAAAGAAATTTCTAGGTGTCACTACATATCTAATGAGGATGAGAATCAATACATGCATAGTTCATGTAAATGAACTACATTATGAATGTCTAAATAATATGAAAAGGTGGGTGTCATTTATTTTTATAGTTTCATTTGGTCCAAGTATTGGAGATCCAGGTTGTAATACATACCCTATATGGGAAAGAATCACCCTATACATAGTTATTTAATTTCCATGAAGTATAAATTAATGTTGTAAGGATGAATCTAGATCAACATGATTTGGGTGGGACATCATAGTTGGGACCAAGGATAGAACCCTGGGATTCACTACAAATCCCATAGGGGTGAGAATCAAACAACATGTATTTCATGGAGGACTATGCAATTTAATGTCATGTGGAAATGTCATCGACAATGATTTTAAACATCTTGAGGTAGAGACATATGGAATTAGTTTTATGTAATTGTATAAAGGACTATAATGGACCCATTATGAACATATATTTCTTTTTTTTGATGATATATCCCTACCATATTTCCAAATATCACATGATCTATGCATATTGTTAAGAAAAAGGTCTGGCACGAGTTCCCCTATAGTGAAGAGACAAAAGAGGGGTCTCGCACATGAATTTTGAATGATGTTGAAGTGGGACCATGATGTGTGATAAAGGAATCCATGCATATATCAATTGTAACATTAATCAAGCCATATGTAGTTTTGGATAAAACTGTGATGTTAAATGTCATGCATCAAGGATGATGGATTACCTTACGTGAAGTGGAAGGGGAATTGTGGATTTACGTACTATTATGACATGTGATAAGGACATTGGCCATTAATTTTAGGTTATTTCTATAATGAAAGATTCCATATAGATTAACATCATGTTTTTGGGCCAGATCATTCATTTCTGTTTCATTTTATGAAGATAGGATGAAATTTTCCATTTAGCTTACCACCATGCTCTAAGTATGAATGATGGGGCTTACTCCGATATGGAATCCCTTTCACTTAATATCTTATTAAATGAATTTATTGATAAATAACTCATTGGTGGGTCGTGTGACACACTCTACATACATGGTGGCTAATGAATAGGCTCTATTATGATAGACCATATGTATAATCTAAGGTCCTCCCCACAATGGCTTAAAATTCGAGGTATTCATTCTTAGTATCATCTGGATTATTAAGGCCAACACTATTACTCAAGGAATAAATGATCTAAGGGAACCATTTTGTTAAAATATCATGTAATTGGATTCTTTTTAACATCAATGTTTTCTAGCATGTGTGGCCTTTTCCCATCTAACTATTCCAACACATCTAACTATTTTTTTTTATTTTTCATCATTTATGAGTTGTACAAAAATGGATATAGTGATTGAGGGAAGATTAACATATATTGGAAACACATCCTTGGTATCATACAGTAGTGGGTCTTGAATTCCTTCACATGCTGTATGAGTGGTGTTATAGTAGGCCCATAATGTATAAAAGAGTTTATCTGGAAAAATCTTTTTATCATTGTTCACCATTTTTTGGAGAATGTTTGTTAAGGGTTTATAGAATATCTCTATCTATACAATTTCCACTACATGACAGTGGGACAAGTGATTGGATTCAATGTTATACTATTGGTAATGATTCTTCAGCTCTATTGAATTGAAGGTGTTTCCATTTTACATCTATATTATTTTGAAGACTGTAATTATAGTGATGAAATGGGTCTTCATGAAGTTGATGATTACTTTATCCTGTATTCCCTGATGGGTATCACCTTAACCCAATTGGATAAGATGATGGTTGTAGTAAGGAAATTCATGAAATCATTACCTATGGATGGGGGATATGGCCCAATGACATTCATCCCCGAACTGACAATTGGACATGAATATTTAGAAGTATGTAGCAATTTAAGTTGTTTATGGATGATGTTTTCATGTATCTATAATTGATGACAATTATTGGTGAATTCCACGTAGCCTTCTATCGCGGTTTTCCAGCAATATACCAGCATCCTAGTTTGTTGGGATAACATGGTTACTAATTGATTGGTACCACAAGATCCAATGTTTACTTCCTCCATAATGGTGAGATAATCCCTTTATATTATTAAAATAAGGATAAATTCATCAAATACATGATTATATAGTATTTTTCTCATTTGGCCCACATCCCCCATCATGCTCTAGGATAGTGTTGACCTAGATTATCTCTTCCATGTCTCACATGGCAACTGATTACAGCATTCATGGATGTGAATTACATAAATTTTCTTCTTCCTAATCAGGGTTAGCCTGGATGATGGCTACATTATACAGTGTGTCTATACAAGTATTCTTTTATCAGAGAACATAATGTAATATTGGATAAAAAGTGAATTGTTCCATTAGTCACATGATTATGTCGATTTGTGGGATATTTATTCATTTATAATGTAATATTATCTATTGATCTAATTTTACACTAGTTATGATAATCTATTGATATTCAGTTTCCAAATGTTCTGTTGTAGGTGTAGTTCAAATACATTGATGTGTGTCTGTTATTAAGACTCATTATCTGTGAAGCCTTTGGATAGTGATAATTTTTTGGGAAAACATGTTTTTCTAGGGAGACAAAATCAATCGCTATACCAACCTAAATATGTTTTGGGTTCACCATTACATCACTGATAGGACTAGAAGATGTGAAATCTTCGTTGCTATCCCATACTTTAGGGGATTCATGTTATTAATATAAATCTTCATCATGGATCCTGGGTTCTTCTGGAATAATTTTCGCGGTAGGGTATGTTGTGAGTAAATCAACTAGGTATTTCCATTTCATTGACATTTGTGACACAACATAGATGAAATATTTATGAAAAATGATTTCCCATCTAGCCATGTTCCTAGTCAACACTGGGTGGCCAAGGATATATATGATTTGGTCAATAAAATAGATCACGTGGACCTGATGGTGTTGCATTTAATACCAAATATTTTTCACTACAATGATGAGTGAAATAAAGTTTATTTCGACATTAGAATATCTAGTCTTAATACCATTCATGGGTTGGTTAATGTTGTAGACACTACTCTCACTTCTTGATGAATTTCTCAGTTTTAAGAGGGCACCCATTTAGCAGTACATAGTGGCCAAATATATGATGAGTTTAATTACTTAAACTAGAGGAATGAAAATCGGTGAGTATAGTAAAATATAATTGTGTCTTTCAATGTCTTTTTAAGAATCATTATCCAATTGTAGGAGGCTCCCTTCTTCCTTAACAGGGACAATGGGAGAGTGGTTTTAGCTAGGTTTGGAAAGAATTTATATATTTAGGTGAGTTTCCCCAAGAGACCCCTATATATTTTAGGTTCATGGGGATTGCATTTCTAAATCACTCGAGTCATGTCATGGTAATCCTCAAGGTCGTAGATGAATACCACAATGACGAGGTACATGCATGTAGTTTCTCGAAGGAAAATTTTACAAGAATCAACATTAGAATATATTTATACATCATTTTAGATATTTGTAGGATATTCATTATGTGGTCACATCAGTATTGGGATTTAACAACAAGGTCATCCACATAACACTCTATTTTCCCTTAGATGAATTGAAAAAATATGTGATTAATGAAACAATGATATGTGGTACCCAAATTCAATAATTCAAAGTGAATGACTTGATAATTGAATATCCCTTGAGGTTCTCCAATGAATGTGGCATCTTTTTCCCTGGGGTCCATATGGATTTGATTGTACACTGAGTAACGATCTAGGATGGAATGGTTTTAGAAACTAGATGTAGTATCGATCAATAGTTGTGTTACCAGTGATGGGAAATTAGACTTTGGGAAATGCCAATTATTTTCTCTGATTTCAATGCAGATCCTAATAATTCATGTCATCTTTATGATGGGTAAAATGATGGAAATACATATCATGAATTACCATTAACATAATAAGATTTAATTGATCAACATGTCAACTTCTACCTCTACATTGCTGGCATATAATGAGTGAATACTCTTAGCATCTTGGATGATGTCCTTATACTCGCCAGGTATTTTTATATGGTGTATATCCAAATCCTGATTCAATATTGGAATTTTTATTCAATTCTTATAAAACACATATCAGTAATGCTTCGTTATATAATTGTACATATAATACTCTTTGAGAAATATGGAGCCACTAATCATTGTAGGATGAATAACTTATTCAATTCCTAGATGTATCTAGCTGAGCTCATATATTATAGTGGTGATGCCCTCTTCAATAATGGAATGGAATTTATGAGATCATCCTCATCCATTTTCGAGTATCTGGAGATTTATTCAGGTTATGATGGTGGTCTGGGGGCCTCTCAATTTTTATTAAGGTGAGGGAGGTTATTAGATGATATATAACTATCCCTTCTTATTAGGGATGGTGGAGAGAGATGGTGGAGATGATAGTTCATGGGGAGAGGAGTGGTTTTGACCTCTAAGAAAAAAATACAATGTTGAAAATGTTTATAGGGATCACATATTCATCACCAAGAATAATGTATGGATTCATATGGTATTCCACTAATCCATTAGGGGATTCAACACTTATGTCATCAATTACAATCTATTTATTACTTTCATTCTTATATAATTCCTCTTTAGTGTATGTGGATCTGCATTTGTCAATGTGGGTGATGTCCCAATTTATTATTCCAACCATTACATTAATGGGGTACATTAGATATTGATGGAATGATTATGGTACAATTTGCTGGATATGGAGCAAGTTACATACAATTTAGACAAATATAGGGTATCCTGGTGATTAACCATGAACATGACGTCATATGAGATATCCCCAAAATGGTCATTGATTTTGAGCTTTCTTAGATGTTTCTACACACAGTTTCCATATCCTTTGATGATCATCATTGTAGGGAAAAAATTCCCTTAAATATATCATAGGTTTCGGAGGGTCCATATTGTGATATGTTTGATCGTTGATCTGTTATCAATCTGCACCGTTTGGATATTGACAATATTGAGATGGCATGAATGGTGTAAGGGTCTGATGTTCTCCTGGATAGACCCCTTTTGAAATTGATCATTGAATGAGATTGTGACATGAAAATACAGTGTCTCCACTTGATATATATCGACGATGGTGACTTCTATTTTGAATTATCGTGGGATCAAGATGGATTTGTTGAGTACCTCAATGAGTTTATTAGAAAGATAGAATTCATATAGGATAGAGATCCACTCTTGGACAACATCTAATTTTAAAAAAATAGTATATTTCCACTAGAGCTTGGTACTTTTCAAAATGGTACTACTACTAGGATAGTGTTTTATGAGCATGATCATCTGATGAAGATGTACATTGTTCTTGTACCGAGGCTGAGGTGGGATCTTTTATGTTTTTTAATCATATTTCTAACCATCACCATTTCCTTTGTTGATTCGATTGGACAACTCTTATGGGGTTATGAAAGACAATCAGATGCAGTTGACTACGATAGAGATATGAGGCTCCACTTTCCCTATTTTGGGTCAGGTTGAGTGCATTCCCATGAGTCTCAGCTACATAAATGTACTCTATGGGGACATGAAAATAATATGATGTTCAGCCACACTAAAGATACCCCAATTCTATTGGCTCTACCACATGAGTCCTCTTGTTCTTCATTTATATGTTGTATAACCATGTCCAAGGGATACTCATCGCATGTGAAGGGGTATATCAAGTGTATTTATATTGAAAAACTATATATGATATCCTTGTATAATGATGGTAATATTTAGTAGGGAAATTCCTGTGATGCCCATATTTCATGGAAGAAATCAGCGAGGTTAAATGAATACATTGGATGTGAGTATGACCCGTACTATTCTTATTTATTCTACTGCTGGAGGCCACACAAACCTTTGAGAGGCACATATGAAGCCATATTCTATGGTGGTGGAGTTGCTACTACTATGCGCCACTATTCTATTAGATTGATGTTGTAATGGCACAGACCTCTCTAGTCCATTCCTTTGTGAAAATATTGTGCTTGAGCTGTTTTGGGAGGTCAATGTGACTTATCACCTACACATTTACAAATTTATAGCATAATGAACAGTTCCAATCGTTGACCATTGTGAAGAGTGCAACGGTGACCATCTGTGAACAGTTCCAATGGTATAATATTATGATAGTGAAATGGTAACCTTAGGTGAAGAGTTCCAACTATAGACTGTTGTGAATAGTGCAATGGTAACCTTAGGTGAATAGTGTCAACATTAAACTTCGGTGAACAGTTCCAACGGTAGGCCATTGTGAACTGTGCATTGGTAACAATAAGCGAATAGTGTCATCATTAATCTTCTGTGAATAGTTCAATGGTAACCTTAAATGAATAGTATTTTAAGAACAGTGATGTTCCAACGGTGAGGTTCATGAACAGTGTTTCCAGAACGGTGAGGTTCATGAACAGTGTTTCCAGAACGGTGATCTTCCAATGGTGAGGTTCATAAAATGTTTTTCTAGAATGTTGAGGTTCTAACGGTGAGGTTTTAATGGTGAAGATGAGGAACAATGTTTCTTGATTGGTGAGGTTCTAATAATGAGGTTCATGAAAAGTGTTTCCAGAACGGTGAGTTTCCAACGGTGAATAGTGGTTCTAGCTTCCTACTACTTCACCCCCTTGATGTTTCCTTTCACGTAAAATGCATTTGAAGCCTCATATTAAAGACTTTTAGTCCAATTCAAAGTCCCTGAATCCTATATTAATTTTCCCTAATAGTTGGTATGTTTTACCTGGTCAAACCACATGGTTTATTGTGATGTTATTTTAATGGGAAATTAATCATATATTAAACTGTAACTATGTTAAATAATCTAAAGGGATGAGATATCTTCCTCCATAATTTATTCTCCTTGTTCTCAGGTGTGAGATTCTCAAACATCCCATTTCTTTCTTATAGGAGTTTCACAATCAAACGTTCATCCTCAGATTTTTTCTACTCGGTTTTGATGCAACCAAGTTGTATCGATCAATCATCAATATAAGGTATGTTTTATCTTCATTCATTTGGGGTTCATCTTCTCATGTTTCTTCTTTCCATATTATAGAATGTGATCTCCAAGATTATAATGGAGTTTTCTTGGGTTTTGGTTGGTGCGGAAATACCGTGGCATCCCCAGGCTGATGTAGTTGTCGCAAGAGGAGGATTGTGACCTATTGTTTGGAATGTTCTCATATAAATAACATAAAAACCCATTTGAGTTAGGGGATTCATTGCATCTCTATTCATTTACATGAAACTGTATCATTATCATATTTTATCCCACTGATTGACAATGGAATTGACATAATAAATATTTATACCGGATAAATAAATTGATATATATCATATGTTATTGCCTCTTGTTTTTTATATATAGTGTGATATCTATGCTTTCATTGTTTAGTTGTTCATTCTTGATGGAAATTGGTAATGAAAATAAACAACAATTAATTGATAATTTTTTGGTTAAATGATAAAGAGTCATGTAAAAGTATCTGGTTATCCTTGTTTTAATTTGATTTTAATCAAATTGATGTGCAGTAAGAATGTTTAATTTTTTTTACATCTTACAGATTTGGATTCCTGAAATTGGGATGTATGAATAATAAATTAGTTAATTCATGATGGATTAAAGAACTGATTATCTGATAATTCGTTGAAGGGTTTAGAGTTACCCTATTGATTACTAAATGGTCAAGATCCCAATTATTACGTTGTATTTTTTTTTCTGCATTGAGTGTTGTTATTTGTGCCTGGATGGCTGTTGTGGTATTTGGGGGCATAGAGAACTTTGTTTGTGGAAGTATATGAAGCCTACAGTTGTGATATGAATCGGTTTATGCATGTGAGCATCGGGGGAGGGGACACCGAGGATGATTGAATAGGATGGATATGATTGTTGGACGCTTTCTCATTATTATTGGTTGAATATCTTCTTTACATTTCTCCTTTGCTCAAGGTAGGTATTATTTCATACCCTTCTTCTGAAAGAGGAGAAGATGTGCAGATAATGCCACATGCTTTCTATGTTACGATTATCATGGGAGGATGGGTCTACACTCTTGCTATTAGCGGCAATGTCTCCACGGGTAGTACATCTACTCACCTTGTTGATCCCCGTTGTGTTTAGTAGAATAGAATGTTTTTCTAGGATTCCATGGAATATGGGATTGTAATGATATAATGAATAATTGAATAAATAATGTTATCCCTTGGGTTTAGAGTTTCTGGAAAAAACGATGAGGTTATAATTTTAAACGGACATTGTAATTTGGGTGTGATGCTAACGACCTTTAATGTGGAATTATAAATGGTTAATTAATGTTTAAAGAATAAATTTACGTAATGTGTAACTGATATGTAACACCCCGACCTTAGTTACCCAATTTCAGTGAATTATTAAATAACATTTTCATGATCACAAGGAAATCATGTCTCGAAAGACCGATCAGTTTAGTAATATTAGAATCAAGATTCATACATAAGTTCAACATTACAACACGAAATTTAATACAACATGAATTTATTTCATTGAAAACATCTAGGCCTCCTGTATAATTCCTAAAAGCCACTCATAAATAACATTTTCATATAATGGAAAAATGAAAAATTCGAAAGGGGTGAGCTCAAATGGTTAGTAAGGGTATGCAATACAGCAGAAGATATCATAAATATTAAGCATGATGATTAATTGAAACCTCATTCCATTACCAATAATAAACATGAATACTTTTATGTAAGGAATAAGATATTTTTAAATAATGCCTTAATAAAACTTAATTATTGGTTTTATACTAGTCAAATGACCACATGAACCATCAATATTATTTCCAAAATGAGGGAATGTATAATACCGGACATTCTGAAACATTTTTTCAAGGCCTCAGCCAAGACTTCTAAAAATAATTATGTCCTCAGCGAAAACCATATATCAAAATAGGGAAAGGGCCTTAGGCAATTCCACATCTAGTTGTCTCATGAGACCAACTGATGCATCGAGGAGTAATAGTGGGATCCTCCCATCACTTACTAAGTCCAATACATTCCTCATATGAACAGGTTTAAACAGATCATAAAAATTCATATTAAAACTAGAATACGAAATGTAAATACTTTAACCATAAACCATGAATGCTATAAAAACAGCCCATCCATTGTCAAACATATCACAAAACCTTCAATACAATATGCAATTATTGTATTATAATAAATCAACTTAAAATTAACATAAAATCCATCAAAGGATGTTGACATAGATGAAATCAAAACCCTTTTTAGAGAAATATCTATTTCTATTTTCAAATAATTTAGGAGTCACATACCTATAATGAAAACATTTATTTTCAAAATATTATTATATTCTAGTAAGGGGAGTTTTGATGATGTTATAATGGCGGAAAATAGCCGCACCGATCATATATGTTATAAAAACATTCTTAATTAATTTTGTTGAAAGGGTTAAAAGGTAACTTATTTGGAAAATGACTGAATGATTTCTTTCAAAACAAATATTTGTATAAATGACTTTAATGCATTTTCTAGTATATAGTAAAAATGTTTTGAAATAAATTTTCATGAAACATGCATGTGGATGATAAAGAGGTCCTAGTAGATAATTTTGTATAAACAACCTCGGATAAGGAAGTCATTGTAGAATTAACCCTTACTGTGTAATTTTCGTTGGTCGAGGATAGGTTAACCTCATGTATGATGGTGATATAATTTTTATTAAATTATACAAGAATCATATAAAATAAAATGATATCATATATGATCTTTTAATGTGGTTCATTAATAATATCTTTGTATTATCGTCGTTTCGGGTGTAAACAGATTCGTTTTAATTTATATTATTTGTTATGTGAGTCATATTTTTTATCAATGGGATGTATCATATTCATATCCATAATGATATAAAGTCTTTAAACATTATTTTTAATCATAAAATTAATATTATTCTTCAATGGATACGTCGGACAATGAATCTCATCACGTTCGTGGAGACGGTAATCCGTACGTACACACGAACGACTATATCATTCTTTTGATATTAAAATAATATATAATTGGATGTTATATCATATATACATAATCATTATCATGTCATATTTATTATTTATATCAAATACACATCATTATTATACCCATCCAAATAATAATGTATTGAATAACAATTACATGATGACGTGGAGACGGTAAGCCATACGTACGCACATATGATGACATGTCATTTAAAGGATGGATAGAATAATTAATATGGTTGTACTATATTTATAATAACATCACATTATATAGATGATATTGGATCTAATATTTTATAATGATAATAACAAATAAATAATACGTGGAAGAAGAATAGAACTTGAAAGAGGTGATGAAATATTTACCCCTTCTTTAGGTTCTTGCTTTAGATTTGATCAAAAGGGATCCTTAAGACGGATTTCTAACTAAATTAAGGCATATAGGGTTAATTGAGGGATGTTTATTTGATATTTTTGCAGGGGTTGGCCATGTCAATAGGCTATGAAGGTTTGAATTATAGAGAAGGGTGAGGGCCCTTTTATAAGAGGGGTGGGGCACTTTAGAAAAAGCTAGAAATATTATATTATAATAAAATAAATTTCTGTTTCTAATGGCTCCAAAATGGATTATTTAAATTATATGGTGGTTATGGGTCGTAAACCACTCAACCAATATGTTTTAGATAGGTTTGGGTCACTATATTAACATTATAGTTTAGATTTAACTCTTAGTTAAACAGTTTGACATTTACCATATATCTTTGTATTTTTATATTATATAGTTAAAAAACTAACTATATACTACCAAACAAACCCAATGTGGTTCATTAATGTTATATCTATCATTATATTAGTCTTTTTTCCAACCCATAGATTTTAGGAATAGAATATCTATTAATAATATAATATATGTTTTAAAATCTTTTTTATGTCAATTTTGACACTATTTGGTATTTGGTTTTTTCTAAATACATAACAACATTATTACTTAGAAAAAAATTCATATTACCAACCATTATATGTAATTTAAACCTATAAAATTTGCTTAATTAATAAAAAGTCTCAAATTACATTTATTTGGATATTTATAATATCAATTATTTTAATATTTCATTAATTTGGTAATTAATACATCGCCATTGTTTCATAAATAAATTAAATTATTAGAAGTATAAAAATTATAAATAAAAAACCATTATGAAGGAAATAATTATATATTTCTAAGGAATATTTATAATTGAATTTATATTATGTGTAACCCTATATTAAAAATGATTTAGTTATTAAATTTTTATTTTAACTCTTTTAACTCTTGCTTTGAATTAAATAATAAAAAATATCCTAATCTAATCCAAGTCGAAAAAAGAGGTTTATATTTTATTCCTAAGGTTTTTTTCGGTCGAATTATAGAATGAAAACTGAATTAGGACATTTGAGGATAAAAATAATATCATTTTTACCCTTTATAACCCTATTTACTTTTAACTATGGTAAATAAAAGTAAAAAGATATTATTCACCAAAAATTATTTTAATCTTATTGAACCACATTTTACTCCTTCATATTAACCATGTCTCTCATATTTTCGAAATTCCACTCAAAGAAGAGATAAAATTATGTTTTATGTGAATTTTCAAATTCTCCAAAGATGGATAAAAAATTGTGAAAATTGCTATAAAATTTATATATATATAAAATTATTATAAACTGAATCCAATGAAATAAATTGAAAATATATAGGTATTATGTATCTATTTTACCTAAAATAATTTTAAAAATATATATAATTATTTAAATAAAAATTTGGTTTTAAACTATAACTTAATCTTTTTCACTATTCACCAAAAATTGAAAGTTTTCAGAAAAATACCACAAATTAACCCAAATCCATTTTTGATATTACGAGTCCAAAAGTGAAGTCCATTTTGAAAGATAAAATATATAATATTTTAAAAAGTAGGTATTACTATTCATAATGGCTAGTTTGATTGGTTTTGGTGTGTTAGAACTCGAAGTTGCGTACACTACACAATATTGTATTATTTAAAGAGAAACATATCGTGGAAGCATGGGCTGTTTCATTCTACACTACATCAAATAATTTCATCCTCAAAATTTCTAGAGTATTACTACATAAAACGACTCAGTGGTTCTTCATCATATGTTCCTCGGGTTCTCATGTTTCCTCTTCCATCTTATGGTTCTTCCATAGAAAATTTACCAGACGTGTCGTCCGATATCTCAATACTTATTCCCTCGTATCAATAATCCAGACGGGCTCATCGCAATAAGATAGATTGGGTTCCTATTCTAATTCCTCATAGGTGAGTACATGCATTGGGTCAGGCATGTATTTTCTCAACAGTGATACTTGGAACATATCGTGAACTTTGGAGAGATTTGGCGGCATTTCTAAATGGTATGCTACATCCACAATTCTTTCTAGAATTTCAAAAGGATCGATGTACCTGTGACTCAATTTTCCATTCTTACTGAGACATATATCTCCCTTCCATGGAGATAACTTCAAGAAAACATGAAATCCTACCTGAAATTCCAAATCCTTACTTCAATTATCGGCATAGCTCCTCTTCCTACTTTGAGCTGGTTTGATGTGGTTTTGTATTACCATCACCTTTCCCATCATTTCCTACACCATTTCTGGGTCTACAAGTTTTCTTTCACCAACATCATCCCAAAAGGTTGGTGTGCGACATCGCTTTACGTATAATGCTTTATATAGTGCCATCCAAATACTTAAATGGAAGATATTTTTATAGGAAAACTCTAACAGAGGTAAATATTGATCCCCCATACCTTGAAAGTCAAGTGAGAATGATCTCAATATGTATTCTAAGGGTTGAATAGTCTATTCTGATTGTCAATTAGTTTCGGTGTGGTAGGCAATGCTCAAACAATGTTCAGTATCTAGGGTTTTTAAAAGATTTTCTAGAATCTTGATGTAAAACATGGATTAAGATCAGAAATAATCTATAGTGGTACTACATGAAGTCTAACAAATTCATTAATATATAGTCATTCCAATCGATCAAGTGGTAAATCCTCTCTTATAGGACGAAAATTTGCTGACTTGGTAAGACGATGAACAATGACCCATATTGAATCACTCCTTCTAGGAGTCTTTGGTAGTCCCATGACAAAGTCCATCGTAATATTATCCCATTTCCACTCATGTATGAGAAGAGGTTGTAAGTGTCCCCTGGGCTATTTCCTTCCAGCTTTCACATGTTGACAAACCATACATCTTGACACAAAATCAGCAATTTCCCTCTTCATGTTGTCCCACCAAAAATGTTCATTCAAATCTCTGTACATATTAGTGATACTAGGATATATAGAGAAATTGGAACTATGTCCATCATCCAACAATTCCCTTTTTAAATCAGGCATATCACGAATACAAAGTCTTTTCCCAAATTTCAAAATTCCATCTTCATATAGAAATCCACTCAATCTCCCACCATACCGAGCTTTAATGTTCTTGTGAAACTTTTCATCATCAGTCTTAGAACTCTATATCATTTCTAGTAAATATAGTTTGGAAACCATTTGAAAAGGTAATGATGTTTCACCTTCCATGGTTATTCTCATTTCCATCTTTACTAGATCCATGAAAATATGTTCCCTTTAAAATTTCATATTGTTCAAAACTCCATGATCATTTATGCTCAAAGCATCTTCCACCTTATTTCCCTTCCCCGGGTGGTAGTGTATAGTGGAATCATAATCCTTAAGTGGTTTAAGCTATATACTTTTCCTCATGTTGAGTTCTTTCTGTGAGAAAATATACTTAAAACTCTTGTGATCAGTATAAATCTCACATTTTTCAACAAAGAGATAGTGTCTCAAAATCTCCAAAGCAAATATTATATCTTCTAACTAAATATCACGAGTAAGATATTTTTTCACATTAATTTTCAGCTGTCGTGATGTATAGACAATAAACCTATCATTCAGAAAAATGACACAACCATGTACTTTCGTCAATACATTACTACAAATAATGAAGGTGGCATTCCTTGATGGTAGAGTCAAATATAAGAGCATTGACTAATCTTCCATTCAGTTCTTCAATACATTTCTCACCCTCTTTTTTCCAAACAAATTTAACCCCTTTTCATGTGATCTTTGTCAATGGGTTATCCAATCGTGCAAAATTCTTGATAAACGTCGATAATAACCTGCTAAACCAATAAAACTGTGTTCCTTAGTTATACTCATTGGTGCTGGCCATTCATGGATTTCTCTTATCTTAGAAGGATCAACAGAGATTCCATCCTTAGAAAAAATATGACCCAGAAAAGAAATCTCTTGAATCTAGAATTCTCACTTGCTAAACATCCCATATAATTCATGTCTTCTAAGAGTATTTAGAATAATGTAGAATTGATTTTAATGATCTTTAGAGCTTTTGGATTATACGAAGATATCACCAATAAGTACCACTACAATGTCATCAAGATACACCTTGAATACTCTGTTCATTAGATCCATGAAAACAGATGGTGCATTAGTTAGCCCAAAAGGCATTACTGTAAACTCGTAATGTCCATAGCTGATTCGAAATGATGTCTTCGTAATGTCATCCTTCATCACACACAATTGATGATATGTTGATCAAAGTTTAATCTTTGAAAAGTATTGAGCTCCATGATGTTGGTCGAATAAATCCTCATAGCGAGGGAGGGGATACTTGTTCTTTATTGTTATAGCATTGATCTCTCTATAGTCAATTCACAATCTCATAGATCCATCTTTCATCATCACAAAAAGGACTATGGCACCCCATGGAGAAACACTTGGGTGAATAAATCCATTATTACTAAATTCATCTAGTCGATTCATTATTTCCACTTATTCCATAGTGTCCATTCAATAAGGAGTCTTTGATATGGTCCATGAACCCAAAATTACATCAATGGAAAACTCAATTTCTCACTCTGGATGATGTCCAGGTAAATATTCTGGAAACACATCAACATATTCTATCACAATAGGTACATCCTCTATTTGAACATTACATTCCTCACCCACAGTTATTTCATTCTCTTCCTTCCCAATAATTGAATTTAGTTGAGCGATTGGGGGTGGATCTTGATAAGAATCAGGTGGTGATGATTCTGATCAAAAGATAAGGTGTTCTTTAGCATCAACATCAAAAATAGTAAACGCCTTCTTTCAATAAATTATTGCATCATGGTCCGAATGCCAATCCATACTGAGGATTATATCAAATTCCATATTGTGTATGATGATGAGATTAGCAGAAAAAGAACATTAATATTCCCAAATGGGAACTGGTTCATAGAACTTTGTAGCAATGATACTACCCTTAGGAGTTTTTACGGACAACTCCATTGTTAAATAAAATTTTAAATAACTAATTTTTTTCAAACTAGGATGATATGAAACAATGTGATGATCTGGAATAAAATAATTCATTTTTTAAACATAATTAAAACTAATAAATTACCAGCCACTACGTCTTTTAGAGATTCAACCTCATCAGTAGTGAATGCATAATCCTGGACATGATCCCTTGGCCTTTTCTGAGCTAAATTTCTTTGATTTTTTGGTCATTCATTTGCATAATGTCCCATATGCATGTAATTGTAACATTGATCATTGGTAGATTATTTCTTTACCTTACAATCACTAGAAATATGGTATTTATATCCATATTTGTAGCATAATAATTTTCTTTTTAGACAGGCACCAGGGTGCTTCCTTCCGCAATTATCACAGGGTGGAAATTTAATTCATCCCTTCTTCCTTGTTTCCTTATTTCCACTCACTGACTGTTCAGAAGATCTCTTCTACTCATGCTTTGATTTAAAGTCATAATACATAGATAATTCCATTTATATATTGATACCACATGAGACAATATCTTCATTTTATGAGAAGGATTGTGATACTAATGCTCGATGGGGAAATGGTTTTAACCCATCAATGAAATGATCAATATTACTTCATGGGTTACGTATATAATCTGTTCCATGTCACATTAACCTTGTAATGTTATATTTGTACATTGAGACATTCTCATCCTCTATTTTCCTCAGACTCAGAAATTTTCTTTCCATATTCTCTTGATGGTCAAATGGATAGTATTTTTCTTGGAATTTTTTTTAAACTCCCTATATTCCATATTTTATACTTCATCATCTTACATTATGTTTTGAATCAATGAAAACCATTGACTAGCATCTCTAGTGAGGTGATAAACATCCATGAAAACTTTTTCCCTATCACTACTCCCCACATATTGAAATATTTTCTCAAGGGAACTCATCCATTTCTCAGTTACCAATGGATTTATACTCCCATTGAATGTTGGTGGTTGTCTCCTCACGAATCTGTCTAATATTGATCCTCCATGCTATGGATCATGGTGCTCCATATGGGTAGGGTTATTATTCATAAACTAAGTGAGATATCCCAGTATAGTGATAAACTGATCAGCACCAATTGAATTGATAGCTCCACTATAATTATTTTTATTAGGAGTGGAAATACCTAAATGGAGTTCGTTCTTTGATACGGTTTCCAACCCTTCCACTAGGCGCCATTTCTAAACAATTTCATATAGTAGAATAGTCTATGAATCGCAGTACATATATCCAAAATTGTAAAACACTTAAACAAAAATTGGAGAGTTTATGGGTATAATCTAATTTTATAAAAAAAATTCTTTGAGGAAGTATATACTCATAAACCCTTCATAATGGGTTGTAAATAAAATGAGAATTATCCTAATGATATCCCATGGGAGTGTCGTAACCAAGAGTGTAGCTTGGCCCGTTGTTGTGCACTTGTTCCCATTTGAGTCTAGCTCAATGCGTTGTTCGCATGTTTTACCCCTAGGTACATCTGTGGCAGAGTCGCCTCTACATGCTCATATCCAAACAGGGATGTATTTCTCAAAAAACTCACAAAATCACTACAATACCAAATATCTAGGATGTTATTCAATACTAATCCTCAAAGTCTATCTTAGGTTCATGTTCTTTAATTAGAGATTATATAAATATAGCTTCCATGGATTGTACTAAACTTCCACGGATACCAACTGTAATGACCTGACCCTGGTTACCAAAATTCAGTGCATTATTACATATCATTGGCAAGATCATAGGGTAATAATGTCTCGAAAGACCGATCCGTTTAGTATTATTGGAAACAAGAATCATACATAAGTTCAACTTTACAACTGGATAAGAAATACAACACAAATTTATTCCATTGGATAAATCCAAGCCTCCTAGATAATGCCTACAAGTCACTCATAACTAACTTCTTTATATCATGGGAAAATGAATCATTTGAAAGGGGTGAGCTAAAACACTCAGTAAGGGTATGAAATACTACGGAAGATAACATAATTATTAAGCATGATGAATAATTGAAACCTTATTCCATTACCAATAATAAATCTGAATACTTTTATGGAAGGAAAATGAGATGACTAAAAATGCCCTAATAAAACATAATCATGGGTATTATACTAGTAGAATGACCACATGAACCATCAATATTATTTCCAAAATGAGGTAATGTTTAATGCTGAATATTCTGAAGCATTGTGTCAGGGCCTCATCCAAGATGTCTAAAAATCATTATGGCCTCAACCATAACCATATATACAAAATTAGAAAAGGCCCTCGGCCACATCTACGTCTACTTGTCTCATTAGACCTACCGACGCATCGAGAAGCTATAGCGGGCTCCACCCATCACATATTGAGTCTAATACATTCCTAATATTAAAAGTTTTAAACATATCATAGACATTTGTATTAAAACATGCATACCAAATGTCAATAATTTAACCATAAACCATGAATTTTATTAAAATTGCACATCCACTATCAAACATATCATAAAACCTTCAATACAATATGGATGTTTTGTATCATAATAAATCAACTTCATATAAACATAAAATCCATCAAAGGATGTTGAAAAAGATGAAATACAAACCCTTTTTAGAGAAATATATCATTCTATTTTTAAATCATTTTAGATTCACATAATTATAAAGAAAATATTTATTTTGAAAATATTATTATAAACATGTAAGGGATTCATTGTTGATGTTATAATGGTGGAAAATAGTTTCACCTGTCATATAAGTTAAAAAAACATTCTTACATTAAATTCGTTGAAAAGGTCAAACGAGACCTTGTTTGGAAAATGATAGTAATATTCCTTTCAAAACACATAAGGGTATAAATAAATTTAACCCATTATTTAGTATATAGTAAAAATGCTTTCAGATACATTTTTAAGACACATAGATGTGGACGATAAAGAAGTCCCAGTAGATAAATAGATGTAAACAACCTCAGATAGTGAAGAGATAGTAGAATTAACCATTTTCATGTACTTTTACTTGGTAGAGGTTAGGTTAACCTCCTATATAATGGTGAAAAATAGTTATTAAATTATACAATAATCATATACATTATTATGATATCATATATGATCTTTTAAAATTGCATCGTTAATAATATATTAGTATTATCGTTGTTTTGGGTGTTAACGGATTCGTTTTCCATTATATTCATTGTTATTGAGTCATATTTGTTATGTATGGATGTATATTATTCATATCCATAATGATATCAAGTCTTTAAGAATTATTTTTAAACATCAAATGGAAATTATTCTTGAATGGATATGACGGGGAATGAATCTCATCATGTTCGTGGAGATGGTAATCCGTATGTACGCACATGCGACAATGTCATTATATTGATATTAAAATAATATATAATTTAATGTTATATCATATATATTGAATCATTATCATGTTATTTTTATTTTTTACATCAACTACACATCATTATTATACCAATACAAATAATAATGTATTGAATAACAATTACACCATGACGTCGAGATGGTAAGCCGTACTTTCGCACGTATGGTGACATGTCATTCAAAGTGTAGATGGAATAATTAATATGGATGTAACATATTCATAATAACATCACCATATATAGAAGATAATGAAGTTATTATTTTAAATTGTTTAGAAAAAAGAAATAATATGTTGAAGACGAAAAGAACTTGAATGAGGTGATGAAATATTTACCTCTTCGTCGGGGGTTTCTTATGGATTTGACAAAATGGATCCTTATATTGGCTTTATGACTAAAGGAAGGCCTCTATGATGAATTGAGGGATGTTGAGTGGATATTTGGGTAGGGATTCTCCAAGCCAAAAGGATTAGAATGTGTGAAATAAATTGAAAGGTGAGTGCCCATTTATAAGAGGTGTGAGGGGTACTTTAAGAAAGCAAGAAATATTATTTTATAATAAAATAATTTTCAGTTTGTAATGGATTAAAAATGTATAATATAAATTATAAGGTGGGGATGGGTCGCAAACCACCCAAACAATTTGTTTTAGATAGGTTTGGGTCACTATATTAACTTTATATTTTAGATTTAACTCATAGTTATATAGTTTGACATTTACCATGTCTCTTTGTATTTTTATATTATATAGTTAATAATATTACTATATACATCCAAGAGAAAACCAAGAGGTTAATTAATGATACACATATCATTATATATGTCTTTTGGCAAAACATTGGATTATGAGGAATATAATATCATTTGATAATATAATATTTGTTTTAAAAACTCTTTAATGTCAATTTTGACATTACTTGGTATTTTGTTTTTGCTAAATTAATAACAAAATTATTACTCCAAACAAAATTCATCTAACCAACCCAAATATGTCATATTGTCCATTTAAATTAGTTGAATTCATATAAAGTCTCAAATTACATCTATTTGGATATTTTTAATTTAAGCTATTTTAATATTTTATTAATTATGTAATTATTTCATCACCATTGTGTCATAAATAAATTAATTTATTTAATGACAAAAAATAATAAATAAAATACCATTATGTAGGAAATATTTTTTAATTTTAAATTAATATTTATAATTGAAAATTATCATATGTATAACCATATTTTAAAAATGATTAATTTATCAAACATTGATTTTAACTCTTTTAACTCTTGTTTAAATTAAATAATAATAAATGTTCTAATATAATTTATGTGAACCAATGTGGATCATATTTTTTTCGTAAGGTTGTTTTTGGTCGTATTATACTTAGCCAATAGAATTAAGACATGTGTTAGGGTAAAAATAATATCATTTTTACCCTTAATTACCCAATTTACTTTTAACTGTGGTAAATAAAAGTAAAAAGTTACTATTCACAAAGAATTATTTTTATCTTATTGAACAAAATTTTAATCCTTTATATTAGCGTTTTCTCTCAGATTTTCGAAATTCCACATACAGAAGGGGTAAAATTATATTTTATGTGAATTTGCAAATTCTCCTTAGAGACGGGTAAAAGATGGTGAAAAGTTCAATAAACTTTTTATATATCTAAAATTATTATAAAAAACTCCAATGAATTACATTAAAAATATATACATATTATGTATATATTTTGAGCTAAAATAATTTTATACAAAATAAATATTTATTTAAATAAAAATTCAGTTTTAAACCATAACTCACAGTTTTTCACTATTCATCATAAATTGAATGTTTTTAGAAAAATACCAAAAATTGACCCTAATCTAATTATGATATTCCAAATACAAAAATGAATTCTATGTTTAATGATAAAATTTATAAAATTTCAAATTGTGGGAATTACTATTCATAATGGCTAGTTTAATTGGTTGTGATGTGTTAGAACTCAAAGTTGCATACAACACATGCTTTTGTATTTTTTAATGAGAAATGTATCATGGAAGCTTGGGGTTTTAAATGATAAAAAGGGAATGATGTGATCTATTAAATCTCTTTAAATGGTTGTCTGTTTATAGGATTCTTAGTCTTAGAAGTGGTTGCCCAGAGTCTGAGAGACGTTAGTTGTGGTTGAGTATAAGACTAGGTTATGCCCATCGTGTGGTTGTGAGATATATTATATTCTGTACATTTTGTGTTTCTATATGCTACACCACCCTATCAGTAAGGGAAACTAACACCACAAGGATTCTAAGCCCTTGGGGGGTGGTGTTTCCCCCAACATTCTGGTGGGAGGATAGATGGATGACTACCCCCTTTGGCCCCACTCTCTTCTCTTGGTAGTTACTTGTTCTGGTAGGAACAATGGTTAGTTTTCCCCATATATGTGTGTCGAGGTATGTAATGGCTTATGGTTATTCACAAAAATATATTCTAGATACAGTATCCTATGGACTACTATAGGTTTAATGTGTTCAGTCTCTGATGGCTTGAGGATCCTTACTCATTTTATGGGCTATAATGGCTTGAGGTATAATACCAGACGTATCATACACGTTATGCGGGCTGTGGTGGATCCTAGAAACAACCTGGTTACTTTTCTTACATGGGCATGATTCTTTTGATGCATGAGGCGCATGTTTTGGTTCTTCGCCCAGGTGTCTGTAGACAAGCCTTTTTGGAGAGAGTTGCTCATGACGTGCGATGTTGGGGAAAATCAGAAAACAAGTGGGGAAGTATTAGTGAGGTACCCTTTATAATAATTATTATATTATATATTCATGTATGCATTACTTGGTTAGAGTAGCCATGGTGAGATGGGGAACATATAATACCTGTTTAGATGATGAGTTAGTTTTTCTTGTTGTTCAATGTGCTATAACTTGCTTTCATTAATTTTTCATCAGTGGATTTGGGCAGGATCTAGCAGAGTATACTATTATACTTACACTATGTATATATAAAATTCTTTTTAGGTTACTTGGAGAAGGTTGGAAATCGGGCTAGTGTTTACTATCTTGGGGGTTTAGGAGCTGTTTAGGCCTGTGGTTGTTGTTGTTTTACAATCTTTTGGGTACTTGTATTTTTTCCCCATTCAGTTGTATTAGGTTTCATGAAATTTCATGCGTACTTGGGATTTATATCATCTTACTGGTTCAGTTAGAGTTGGTTGGTGTCTATCATATCTCTCTCTTATCCATGTGTTCTTTTAGAAGTTAATGTCTCCCTTTTGTGTGTTTTCAATACCCTCGGTGCTAGTCGCTAACCTGGGGCCTACTAGAGGCGGGACTTAGCAGCCATTATCTCCCTTCTCACATTTCCGGCCCAGAAGGGCTACACTTTTTGGGGAGGGGGTTGTGACAGAGTGGTGTCAAAAGAATGTTTAATGGATATGATGGAGTTTGGAGTTAAGCACAGGTGATGTTGAATGTGTTGGTAGGGAACAGTGTCATTCATGTTCTGAAACTGATGTAAACACTGGAGACCGGTTGAGACATAGGAAGTTACGGCCCCCAAGGATCTGATGTACAGACCTTTATGCATACAGTGGCTACTAAACAAGGTGATACTAGTTGCAGGGTAGATACCTAGTAAAGGATCACTCTTCATTATTCTTTATTCATGTGTTTGAATGGGTAGACCATAGGATAGGTTAACATAAAATAAATGAAAGAAAAAAATAAATTAATTAATGTTGAGTCTTCCATATTCTAGGTTTGGGACTTTAAACAGTTTTTTTATTTTACAGGTATGGCTCAAGGTCGACATCCTCTTCAGGTATGTGTAGGAAATGTCCAGCAGACTGTTACAGCAGATCTCCATAAGGTAGAGGTTGAAGACAACAAAACATAGCGGAAGAAACTCCAAGAGTTTCAGCGCCAGAGTCTGCAGAAGTATGAGGGCTCTGTTTCAGATGCAGTCATGGATGACTGGTTGGAGGAGGTCGAGATAGGCTTTAGTTTGATCTGTGCTTGGAAGTAGAATTTCTTGACCATGGATGTTATGATTCTTCATGTATCAGTGAGGTCGTGGTGTGTCTTGTTCTTTAGGAATCGTGAGGAGTCAGCGAACTCATGGGAGGCATTCTGAGATCAGTTTAGAGTTGAGTTTCATTCATCAACTGCAAAGGAGTCCAATCTCTAGGAGCTTCTTACACTTTTATAGGGGAGATCCCGCGTTCAAGACTTTGGAATCCATTTTAGGGAACTTTTATGATATTCTCTGGACTAGCTTCTAGTTGAGGAGGCTAGGGCACATCATTTCGAGGAGGTTTTGTATCCATAGGTCTAGCACCAGGTCATGCCATTTATGCTGAAAACATATCATGAGGTGATAGAGAAGGAAGTGGTTATCGATAGGACTCTGTCCAGGAACGGATCATAATGATAGGGGAATTGTTATGATTCCTAATAGAGAAGAGCTATGGTACAGGGTTCCCAGTATTTAGGGAAGAAGAGTTTTCATCCAGCTGGAGGTAGGACCCAGACCTTCAGATCTCATTTCTATAGAGGTAGAAACTCTCAGACCTATTACAAGTGATCAAGCACTTGTTTTTCTTGTGGTGATCATGTTATTTAGTAACAGGAGTTCCCAAACATTCTGAGTAGTCATCGTGCACCAGTTGCTATGTTCCAGGTTCCTCTATTGAGGTAGTTTCAGCCGAGGCAGCAGTAGTAGATTGCACCATCTTTATATCAGCAAACTGTAGATGGGGTAGGCAGAGGATAGCCCTGGTACACTCCCCATCCTTAGAGAGAAGAGCTTGGCCAGGATAGTTATTGACATCAGAATTAGAGAGGCTGTAGATGAGGTTGAATTCAGCTTCATGCCCTAGTGTTTCCAGCTCTATGTGGATAGATGTCATTCAAGGTACCCTTTGAATGTTTTATACCATGTAGTATACCTTGTTTGATTCACGAGTGACAAAATTAATCATGTCACTTACCCTTGTCCATGCTTTGTGACTTGTGGTAGAGAGGTTTCCAATGCCCTTTCCGTTGACTACCTCTGTTGGAGGTCAAACTGACTTGTTTAAAGTATCTAGAGACTATGAGCCAATGTTTTGGAATCACATCTCTTGGGGAGATTTCCTATGATTTTTAATACAGCTATATGATTTCATACACTGCATGTGTTGGTTGAATTCGGTGCAGACTATCGAGGATTGATTCAGGAAGAATGTCATTTTCATTGATTTGGATGGAGATTTGGTGGTGTTTTTTGGCAAGCGAGATCCTTGGATGGGTCATAGTCCCATTCCATCCATATCATCCATAATGGCTGAGATGATGTTGAGTTCTTCATAGGATCAGTATTTGGCGTTTCCAATGGTCGTAGAAGAGTACCCTAATGTCTTTCCTGAAGGTGTTGTAGCATTACCCCTTTGATGGGAGATCGAGATTGGAATCGAGAAACAACCAGGAGAATCTCTTATCTATATGTCTTCATATAGGATCTCCCCTTATGAGTTATTAGTGTTACATATACAACATGATGGTCTATAACAGTGCAATTTTGTTCGGCATAGTGTGTCACCGTGGGGTGCACCTGTTCTGTTCGTGCAGATGGATGATGGCAGTTTGTGGTCATCTATCGATTATCATCTCCTGATCAAAGTTACAATAAATAATCTCTATCCACTTCCATGTATTGATGATTTATTCAATCAAATTAAGGGTTCATGTTCATTCTCTATGATCGACTAGCGGTCAGGATATCATTAGATTCATGTGAAGGATGAAGATATCCTAACGTCTAATTTTCGTTGTCGTTATTGTCATTATGAGTTTGTTGTAACAATTTTTTGCGTGAAAAATTCTCCATCTATGTTTAAGTGATTGATTAATGCTTTATTCCATGAGTTCCTAGACATGTTCATGCTGGTTTTCGTTGACGAAATCCTTGTATACTCCATGTCTAAGGAGGAGCATGAAGAGAATTTACATGCTATTTTGAAAGTTCTTCATCAACATTATCTATTTGGGAAGTTGTCGAAGTGTTAGTTTTGGGCTCAATAAGTCCATTTCTTGGGGAATTTTGGGTCCCAACTGAGAGAAGCTATGGATCCATCGAAGGTAGAAGTAGTTTTGTCTTTTGTCGTCCCCAAGAATGTGTCAGAGGTGCAAAGATTCCATTGTCTCGTAGGATACTATAGGAGGTTCATAGCCAATTTCAAATTCGTTGAGACTCCTTTGATAGATTTGTCCAGGAAGTATAATTCATTCATATGGATTCATCAGTGTTAGGCAGCTTTCGAGTTTCTAAAGGAGAATTTAATAAGTTCTCATGTTTTTATTCTTCCAACTGAGCAAGTTCTATTTGATGTTTCCTGTGGGTTAGGTTTTGTTCTCATGCATCAGAGGTTAGTTGTTTCTTATGGGTCTTGGTAGTTTCATCTCCATTAATGTGACTATGCCTCCCATGATCTTGAGTTAGCGGACGTGGTGTTTTCGATGATGTTGTAGAGACACTACCTCATTGGCGAGCGCTTTTTGGATTTCACAAATCATAAGAGTTTGAGGTATGTTTTCTCCAAGACTTACATGAACATACGACAACGTTGGTGTATGGAGTTCATATAGGAATATAAATTCTAAATATCATATACACATAGAAAAAGGAATGTTGTAGCTGATGCGCTGAGTCGAAAGTCACGTAGTGATGTTGTGTGTGAATCTAGGGATTCCTGGATAGTAATCGAAAAACAATCAAGATTACATCTTGATATGGGATAAGTTGAGGGCAGAGGTTGTTTTTTCAGTTTATAGTGAATTCATCCCTGGTGCAGAAGGTAGAATATTCTTGAGTGTGGGGATCTAGATGAGGTGGTCTGGAGAGACATAGTTGTTTGTGGTGAGGCCCTTGATGGATGGTCGGATGATGAAAAACACCAAGTGTTGTATCACAGAAGTCTGTTTTTTTCCTTTGAAAATGCATGATACGGTCCTCATAGAGTTACATATTTCACCTTTAGGTGTGAATCCATGCATGGAGAATACATACTGAGCCTTGAGAAGCCATATTTGGTTGTCAGGGCTGAAGCATGCGATTGTGGAGTTTGTATCTCGATGTTTGATCTGCTAGAAGGTGAAGTTAGAACAATGTGTTCCAGGTGGCCTTCTCCCACAATTAATGATTCCACAATGGAAGTGAGAGGATGTCTCAATGGACTTTGTTACTGGTTTGCCTCGAGCTCTAGGGGTACATGAGGCTATTTGGCTGGTAGTGGATCGTTTAGCAAAATCGACCCACTTCATAGCGATCAAGTAGTCCAGCTCAGTGGATGTATTGTCAAGGAAATATCTAGAGGATGTAGTGGGACTTCAGGGAGTCCCATATAAGATCATTTCAGATTGGGATACTTTTTTACTTCATGGTTATAGAGAGGTCTCCATCATGTTTTCGATTCTCTACTATGCCTTATCCCTGCTTTTCACCACCAAATAGATGGTCGGATAAAGCGAACCATCCAGACTCTTGGAGGAATGTTACACTCATGTGTTCTTGATTTTTGAGGTTCATTGATGAGGCACTTTACATTGGTGGATTTCTCTAACAAAAATAGTTTTCACTCCACCATCGGTATGGCACCATTTGAAGCTTTTTGTGGCTGAACTTTCCATTCTCTGTTTTGCTGTACTAGGTTCCAAGAGTCAGCAATTCGCATACCAAAACTAGTGAAGAATATAACATAGATGGTATGGGTGATTTGTGACAGGATGAAGATGGTGCAAGATCATCCTAAATCATATGCTAATCAAAGGAGGAGACCCTCAGAGTTTAATGTAGGGGATCAAGTGTTTCTTAAGGTGACTCCCCTTCATGGGATGTGAGGGTTTGGTAATGGGAGTAAGCTTTCTACCCACATTTTTTGGACTATCGAGGTGTTAGATCATGTTGGAGCTATAAAGTATTGAGTAGAACTTCCCCCACAGATGAGTCGAATACCTGATTTTTTCCATGTATCATAGCCCTATGATTATCTTCATGATGAATCCCACGTCATCAATTGGGTAGAGATCGATGCTGATGATGATGTGACCATTGAGGAGCGACCTACGGAGATCCAAGACCGTAAGGATAAAGTGTTGAACTGGAATTCTATCCCCTTAGTTTGTGTCTTGTGGTGACACAGTGGCATGGAGGAGAGTACCTGGCAACGTCAGTCACAGATATGTACTCAATACCTAGAGTTGATTGATGTTTAACTCTTTTTATGTAATAATGTCCCTATTTGGATAGACCATTCATGTTTATAATATGTTTTTAATTTATTACTTCTATTGGCTTGCTCTCTTTTGAGAGGTATCTCAATGGGTGGTTGTTCAGACCCTGTTTAGTTATACCTTTAGATTGGTTTTGAATTCAAGGCGATGATAATGTATTCAATGGTATTTGAGGTAATGTCCTGGACCTCTCGGGTCTATTAAATTGTGAAAATGTGGTGCATGTGGTGTTCTGGGAGGCCATGGTGACTTATCTCCAAAAAAATTTCAAATTTATAGTACGGTGAGCAGTTCCAATGATTGACCATTGTGAATAGTGCAACAGTGACCTTTTGTGAATAGTTCCAACTGTAGAATGTTTTGATCAATGCAACCAAAATTTAGGTGAACAGTTCCAGCAAAAGACCACAGTAAAAAGTGAAATAGTAACATTAGTTGAACAATGTCAACATTAACCCTCTGTGAACAATTCCAATTGTAGATCATTGTGAATAGTGCAACGGTAACCTTAGGTGAACTTTGTCAACATTAACCTTCTTTGAGAAGTGCTACAGTTACATTAGATGAACAATATTTCCAGAACAGTGAGGTTCCAATGGTGAGGTTCATGAACAGTGCTTCCAGAATAGTTAGGAACCATTGGAGTGGTTCCAATAGTGAGGTTCATGAACATTGTATCCATAATAAGGAGTTTCCAGTAGTCAGGTTAATGAGTGATGTTTTAAGAACAGTGAGGTTCTAATGGTGAGGTTCGTGAATAATGTTTCTAGAACGGTGAGGTTCCAAAGGTGAGGTTCCAACGGTGAGGATCCAATGGTGAGGTTTAGGAATAGTGTTTCTGGAACTGTGAGGTTCCAATGATGTGGTTCATGAACAGTGTTTCCCAAATGGTGAGGTTCCAATGGTGAACAATGTTTCCAGCTTCCTACTGTTTCACCCCTTTGATGTTTTCTCTAATGTAAAATGCATTTAAATCCCCATTTTAAGGACTCTATGGCCGATACAAAGGCTGTAACTCCTATATTAATTATTCTTAAGGCTCATGATGTTTTTACTTTGCAAAACTGTGTGGTTTAATGCGATCTTCTTTTAATGGGAAATTAAGCATATCTTAAATTGTCACTCTGTTAAATATTCTAAGTGGATGGGATATCTACCTCCATTATTATTTCTCCTTGTTCTCAGTTTTTATATTATCAAACATCTCATTCCTTCTCATATGATTTTCACAATAAAAATTTCATCCATGGATTGGTTCCACTCAGTTTAATTGAAACAATGTTGTATCGATGAATCATTGATATAAGGTATGTTTTTTCGTCATTATTTTGGTGTTCATCTTCTCCTTTTTCTCGGTTACATATTATATAATGTGATCTACATGCTTATAACGGAGTTTTCTTTGGTTTCGGTTGGTGCGGTCGTACCGTGGCTTCCTCGGGTGGATGAAGTTCTCCTAAGAGGAGGATCATGACCTGTTGTGTGGAATATTTTCACAAAAATAACATAAAGAATTGTTTGAGGTTGGGGATTCTTTGCTTCTCTATTATATTACACGAAACTGTATCATTTTCATGTTTTATCCCACAAAATGACAATTGAATTCACATGAAAAATATTTGAAGTCGATAAAAAATTGATATCGATCATATATTATTGCCTCTTGTTTTGCTAGATAGTGTGATATCTATGCTATCTTTGTTTAGTTGTTCATTATTGATGGAAATTGGTATTGAAAATAAACATAAATCAATTCACAATTTTTTGGTTAAAAGGTATAGAGGCAAGTAAATGAATCTGGTTCTCCTTTTTGTAATTTGATGTTAATCAAATTGTCATAGTAAGAATGTTTAATTATTTTTTATAGCATACTGATTAGGTTTCTAGAATTTGAATCCTATGAACATTAAATCGGTTAATTCAAGATGGTTTAAAAAACTGATATTTTGATAACTCCTTGAAGGTTCTGAGTTACACTCTTAACTGTTAATAGTCTAAGAGCCCAATTGTTAAGATGTTTTTTTCCTACATCTTTTGTTGTGATTTGAGCAAGGATAGATATTGTGGTTTTTTGGGGCATGGAGACCTTAGGTTTTTGTAGTATATGACGACTATATTGGCGATATACATCGATTTATTCATGTAGGTATTATGGAGGAACCAGGGATGATGGAACAGGATGTATATTATTATTGGATGCTTTATCATTATTATTGGTTGATTGTATGCTTTACTTTTCCTCAATACTCAAGGTAGCTGGTCTTTGTTACCCTTCTTTCGAAAGAGGTGAATATGCACGGGGAATGCCACAGGATTTCTGTGTTTAGATTCTCAAGGGAGGATGGCTCTATGCTCTTTCTATAGGCAACAATGAATCGATGGGTAGTGAATATACTCACCATGTTGAGCCACCGTGTGGTTAGTAACATATAATGATTTTCTAGGATGATTGGGAATATTGGAATGTAATTCTATAAAGAATAATAGAATAAATTATGTTAACCCTCGGAGTTGGAGTTACTAGAACAATATAAAGTGACTGTAATTTTAAATTGATAGTGGACTTTGGGTGTGATATGAATGATGTTTAATTTGAAATTGTAAATGGTTAATTAATGTTTAAATAATTAATTAACATAAAGTGGAACTGATAAAAAGGGAATAAAGTAATAAAATAAAGCTCTTTAAATGGTTGTGTGCTTATATGATATCTTGTCCTAGAAGTGACATCCCAGAGTACGAGAGACATTAGTAAGTGGTGAGTCTATGAATAGGTTAGGAACATAGTGTTTTTGTGAGATATAGTATATTCTATACTTTTGGTGTTTCCATATGCTACATGACCCTGTCAGTAAGGGAAACTGACACCATGGGGATTCTGAAACCTAGGGGGTGTTTTCCTCAACATTCTAGTGGTAGGAGGGATAAATGAAAACACATTTTGGCCATGCCCTCTTCTCTTGGTAGTTACTTGTGCTGGTAGGCAAAATGTTCATTTTTACCCATATATGTCTGTAGAGGACTGTAATTTCTTGTGGTTATTCACACACATATATTATGGGTATAGTATCATATGGACTACTATTTGTGTTACATGTGTCAGCTGTGATGGATTGAGGATCCTTACTCTGTGTGTGGGTTGTAATGGCTTGAGGAATAATACCTAACATATGTTACACATTATGAAAGCTTTGGAGCCTCTTAGAAACTACTTGGTTACTTTTAGTACGTGGATGTGGTTGTTTTGTTGCATGAGGTGCATGTTGCGGTGCTTCGCCTAAGTGTCTTGGGGAAATCCTTTTTGAAGAGAGATGCTATGGACATGTGACATTTGGTAAAAGCAGGAAACGAGTGCATAAGAATTATCAGGATACCCTTGATATTTTTTACTATATTATATACTCTTTTATTCGTTACATGGTGAAAGTAGCCATGGTGCGGCTGGGAACATAGTATACTAGTTTAGATGATGAGTTAGTTTCACTTGTTTTTCACTGTGCTTTATCATTATTTCTTTACATTTTCACGAGAGGCTTTGGGGAGGATCCTATTTAGTTTATAGTTATACTTATCCTATGTATATATTAACTACATTTCAGGTCACTTGGAGTATGATGGGGATCAGGCTGGTGTTTATTAGCTTGGGGTTGTAGGAGTAGTTCGGGCTTGTGGTTGTTGCTGTTTTACTTTCTTTTGGGTACTTGTAGTTTTCCCCCTTTCATTTTTAGTAGTTTTTCAAGACATTTCATATATGTACTTGGGATTATTTTCATCTTACTGGTTGAGTTGGAGTTGGTTGGTGTCTATCTTATCTCTCTCTTCAGCATGTGTTCTCTAAGAGGGTAATGTCTCCCATTTGTGTGTTTGATATACCCCCAGTGCTAGTTGCTAACCCATGGCCTACTAGAGGTGGTACTTTGGGGTCATTATCTCCCTTCTCACATTTCCGGCCCAGGTGGGGTAAACTCTGTTGGGAGGGGGTCATGACAGATGTGGACTCAGTCAACTATCAATCTAACCATCCAGATGTTGAATTTTCTCGTATTAGAGGTTGGTACATCATACCAATAATCCCCTTCATATGATTGGACCATGGTTTTTAAAGACACCATATATTGGGAATTATCCATCACTAAATTTACATAATGGATCATGCCTTGAATGATGTCATTGAAGATAAAACAATTCTTGATATTATGTCCAAGCCATCTATGTAAAGGGAAGTAATTGGGTTGGTTAATGAGTTTGACGACATCATGATTCTTGGGATTCATTATATGGAGAAGGTAATTATCTATGTATTCCAATAAATTACTAGGTACCTCTTCATTGTAGATATAGTTCACCATATTCATCGATTCTTCAACTCTCAGACAACACTGATTTTGATGTGCTTCTAACCAAGAGAGATTATATGGTTGTCCCAGTTCGATAATAGGTTATTAATGATTTGGTTCCAAGAAGGGAATATGGAAAATATTCAATGCAATATAGAGATTGACATCTATAGCTTTAATTCTGGCCAGACATTTTCCATAAGTTTCTGACATGTGTTATGATTTGTATGGGGTTCATTGAATAACATCTTTAAGGAATTTTTCTATTTCTTCAGATTTATTGAATCCTCTATGATATTTCATTTGAATAAAGGATGTCTTCAACTCATACATAATATTTTCATAATTGATTTCTAGAAGTTACTATACTGAGAGAGGGATGTTGAGCGAATATGTCGAACCATTCGTCCTTGCTATGAAATCAGACACCCTTTCATTTTCACTATTTATATTGTTTTTAAAGGAAAATATCACAACCTTCATCATCATATAATTGAATTAATAATGGAATTGATGATGGTGGTCTTCGCATCTTAACAAAGATGCTACTTGAAGATGGCTACACTAAACGTGGGTTGTCCATGTCAGAGTCATTAAAAACCCCTCATCTTGTTTTCCCCTTGTCGATCTCAAGGGCCCAACATCAGCTCACATCATGTCAATATGTTCATGGGATGATATACATTATTGAAAGCACCAAAAAAGTTAGAAAAAGTATGATTGATGATGGTGGGTTGATGTGGATTATCCTTAAACCATTCAAGATTTTTTTTCCATTCATGTTGCATAGGTTCTCATCACCCAACGAGGGATTATATTCGATTTTCCAAGGACTCAATAATATTATAGACCATTGGGGAACTATTCACCAATCCATATCTTGCTTAAGGGGATCAGTTGGGTGTTAATAAGTTGACCCTATTTTAATCTCCAATCGATTTGAAATTCCACCGAGGACTGACCGGTTATCTTGGTGGGGAAGAGGTTGTTTCCGTAATTGAGGTATGTCATGATCATTTTCACATTCAACATGAATGTTGTCTGGTTTCCTATAAAAACTACCAATTAGATATTCTAATGAATCCCTTTATTGTGGATTATCTACTGGAGGGAGAATATTTGTCTCTTCTTCGAGATGATACTATATGGGAATTTTTCCCTTATCTAACCCCTCATTACATTGCCAACGAGCAGGTATTTCACTCTCATATTTGGAAAATATGTCTTCTAGGGAAGCTACCAACCTTTTATTTCAAGTTGATCAAGATGGGTTTGTACCCTTACCCTTGGCATAATTTCATTTTGAAGGTGGAAACACAATATTCAGAATTTAGATATTTTTGGGATGTATCTGGTTCTGGTGCATGTAGCCTCATTTGATGCATTCAATTCAACATCCCCCTGAGGTAGGATTTCTATGTCACGTACATTAGTATTTTTCATGATAAATATATAAAATGTTGACGGTGATGAAATTAATTGAGTCATATTAATAAATTATGGTATTTCCATTGCTTTTGATGCAACATGATGATTATGTACCACTTCCATCATGGTCTTTATTCCAAACCATTGCCTTATTTTTTATTTTTGGCTTCAAAAACTAGACGGTCTTATCCTTTGTCGCTAAAAATTCCTCACACCTTGGTCTATAAATTATGATCCTAAGGGAGACCTTGATCAGGGAAATAGAATGGTCCAGAACTTGCAGAGGTGTGCCCCACAATAGGTGGGATGATGTCCTTTGATTCATTTCCCCCAATATGGATAAGACTGATTACATGTATGGTGATGATGATGATGAAAATTTCCCTAGTACATTTTGGTGGGGGTCATTCATGGCCATATTTTTCATTGATTTGTCTAATATTTGATGATCCAATGTTTCAAGTTAGCGATTTGGAAAATCTATGGGTGGACATGGAGATTTAAATACAACTATCTTAGAGGGTTGGGGTTGCTCTGGGATCCCCAATGATGTTGTTAGGGTCCTCAATGAGGTTGATGAACCTGGGGTTGGTGATTGAGTTATTAATCCCACAAAACCAGTGGGTTGGGGTTCGATTGTTGCTTCTGTGAATGTATCCAAAATCATTATTGGAATCCATGAACTAGGATATTGGAGTGTAGGTAGATATAATCTTTTCTTGGTGGGCTAGGTACACTATTTTATTAGTGATACCATAGTTATAATATTGAACCTCTGATGTGGCATAATTTTGACCCTGTAGGAGTTGGTTGTGATGATGAACCAAGATGGGAATCATTTCTCAAAAGAATTTGTTTGGGTGATTGTAACTTTTGTCTCAATGTATGATATATATTTTTATTATTTCCGGAGGGGGGTTAGTTTGAACTCAATCTGGAAATACTGCCCCTCAATCCATAATGTCTGGGAATTTCTGGAGAAGAGGAATAAAAGTTTTGGGACTAAATGGCTATATTGTTCCCCAATCCATTGATCACACATGTGGTTATTACATAATGGGTTGTCATATCTGATTTGATTTGATATTCCAAGGGATCTGAAAATTGAAATGATACATACAATCCACATCCTCAAATGTGGATGCCAGACGTAGCTCCGTAGTTCAAATTCTAATGTTTCATTACGTAATTGAGGCATGTGTGTTCTAGGGTTTTATCTATGTTATTATAGACTGGCATAATATGCCATGGATATAGAAGCATGGTTGAGCTGTAAACAAAGTGTCATGATTTCCTAAAGGTGAGAATTATATCCTCGGCATGGGATATATATATATATATATATATATTTATGATGATGATTAATAGATCAAATATTCTAGCATTGATTAAGAATGTCCTCATTTTCTATTTCATATGGCATATCATTGATGGATGTACTAAGTGTCTAGAACATGATCGGATGATTTTTTTCTAGTTAACTCTATCCATATGTCAATGCAAACATCCTCCTCATTAGAATCACATGCAGCCAACTAGTCAGAACAATGAAGATGGAACTGATTAGTGTATTTTGACATGAATGTAGTGTTTTTGGAAGTTTATGGGGAACTATATATGGGTCACCTCGGTGTTACAAGCACCACTAAATAAGATGGTGTTGAGGATTGGTTCAACTCTCTATACAATGTTTTATGGAAAAATTTGGGGATTTCCATTCCCATGGGAGATATTTTCATGGGATGGTTAATCATGGTGGATGTCAGGATTATATTCCCTATGATCCATTTCTTAACTAGCATGAGGAGAACTATCTTTTTAATGAACATAACAAGATTCTTATTTGATTGAAGAGTTTTTAGTCTCTTTTGGTTTTAAGAATGTGTCACGAGTGACCCCAAGGACACAAGAATTGGGAAACATTACGCTATGGACTATTTTATTCATCATGGTTGGAATATGTTGAACTACCTTTATTGATTTTGCAAGAATATGTAATTGTTAAATGACAATGGACAATATTTTGATATAACTATTAGGTGATGTGGGAGTGTGATCCCGATACTGGGAATCTATTGGAATATGCCTATATGCAGCCTTATTATGGATAGGTATATGATACAATTTAGAAGAATGTTCCATTCTCACATGGTGAGACACAATAAAGATGCGGGTATGAACCAAATATTGAGCCTTTGAGATATGACTCTATACATTCATTATAGGATTTTTATCCTACTCAAGGCATGTTTTTCACTCACCTAGTTGGCCTCGGCTAGATCAGGAAATTGATTCTGGTATGAATATGCATTCCCTATCATAATATTTTGATAAAACTCTACAATGGGAGACAAAATATGAGCCTTCAATGTGTTTCCTTAGAATTATGTTGTCACAATTTTTTATCAGTGGATGTAAGGATTTGGGCTTGATTTCAATGATCGTCTAGGATATCATTGAAGGGTCCATTGATATGAATATGAGCCTGTCCTATATGTTTTCTCATTCCAACATGGATAGACAGGGATAGAACTATGATATATACCAGATCCCAGTCATTTGGTGTATGCTGTCAGAATTTTTTGACATGAATGTGCCCCTATCTCGAGGTGTGTGCCTCTGTCACATTGTTTTCCCTAGATGTACAAGAGATATGAGCCCAATCCAATGCCTATCCATTCATCAGAATATTATGACAATCCTCACAAGTGGAAGGAAGAGTGTTTGGACTCTCTGGTACAAACGAATGTTCATCACGATTTGATTGTTTTTGATTTTTCTATCAATTGGGATAGGAGTATGCACTACTTCAATCTTCTATAATAGTTCTAGATTATTTTGGCAGAGTACTTATGTTGTAACAAAAATGTATTAGCATCATTGAAAAAGTTTATTGGGGTATAATGATTCACATTTTCTGTCTCCTTGATGAACCAGGAGATGTTTTATATTGATGTGGGGATATGTCCCTATTCTGTCATCCATGTACATCATAGTATGTTGATGGAATTCAAATACGGGGGTTAGAATATGATCCTACAACATGCTTTCTATTTGAATATTCATGTAGACCTATTCAGAGTGAGCATGTGAATGAGACTTCCGGATTATCACTGCCTTTGATGGCAGGTAGTCACCATTAGTGGGAAAGGGGATATTTTATCCACTCATAGATATCTAACAATATTATCCTCCATTGTTTTTTCCTTGAAAATCATTCATGGGATTGATATAGTGTTTTATATCAAATGGTACATTAGTTAGGGGACTGAGAGGTTCCGGTGGCATGGTGTGAGTGATGACAGTTTGTAGGATCCCTCATAGGAAGATCCTGAATCATATGGGGTAGTATCTGTTTTCTTATACCGTCTTACATAGTTATTGAAAGTGGCCATTATCACACAAGATAATGTTCTAATTTTTTTCTGTCTATATGAGAGACATATTTTCAAAAGAATATGTCACTTGGCTATTTTTTCTTCCTGGATATATTGCTTGGAGAACTTCATGAGTGGTCTCCCTATTTGGGATTTTACCATATCAGTGGTATTCCCAATCAACTGTATTCCCTAACTTCCATTGGAGCTTCAGTATATGAAATACTATCTAGCAAGATATGTATGTTCTATGGGAGGATAAAGTTTTGTAACATATACTATGTGATGATGACATCATCTAAAATGAGGATTCTAATTTAGTATTCGCAATTATGAAGATGAAAAATATCAAGGGTACCAATAATTGTTGTTTTATAGTTATAATATACTCAATCAAATATTCATGGGTAAAAAATTTGATCTTTTATTCCCAATTCATCCATTCTACATATTTGGATTTTCAAAATGTGGTTGGTCTTATGATAACCCAGCCTATTTAGGATCACGTACTTGAATATGCCGAAATTGTTTCCTTAATTATATAGGGTTTGAAAAAATTTGTCCTGATGCATTAAAAACCAATATTTTGTTCATTAGGAATATTCATTTTTGGTTCACCATTTTTTTGTTAGAAAATATAGCATGGAATGGTATTTTCTTGTTGCATTACCATTGTCACTTTTCCCGAAAACACCGAATGATTCCCTTATATGTAGCTGAGTAGAGACCTACATTGCATGGGCTAGGGGTCATCTCAGTTTTGGGGCCCCAAAACTCTATAGAACCGAAATGTTTCAAGAGGATAGTAGGATGGGCTCATTAAACCCTTTTGGGGGAAATTTGTTCCAACTTCAAGATTCTCATATTGATTTATGATATTCAACTCAATCTCTTCCTAATCTATATGGGTGATCGATTACCCTAAAAATGATTATGGGTTAAATTATTTATCATATGTGAAGATACATAATATCCTTTATAGAATACATTTGTATGAATTTGTAGTTCTTCATTAATATCTAGTAATATGAGGTTATTTATAGGGTGAAGGTTTATAACTATGTTATTCAAAACATGCTCCCACAAGAGGAGGCAATCAATATTCAGAAGATGATATTGATCCATAATAAAGAATCCTACAAATGTTGGTAATTGGTGTTATCAAAATACTTTTTGTTTTTGTATCTAGTGTAGTTTAACATTCTGTGGAAGGACTTATAATGGTGACCTTGGAAACCATCAACATTAGATCCTATAATGTTTTCATACATATCTTGAATAGAGTAAGAATCATTGTTTTCATAGTTCACTCATTAGGAAAAATATATTGGAGTTTCCTATGTCATTATAGTTACTTGTGCTGAAGATAACATGACTTCCACAGCTCCCTAATCCGGCATGACCCATGCAGGTTGTGAGAAAAAATGGATAGTATGTAACCAATGTAATTTCTATGACTAAGGGAATCAGATGCTGGGTTCCCCAAAAATGATCAATAAGGAGCATCAACCTCCCAGAGAGGTAGCCAATGTATCCTACATGTGGTTCGAATCTAGGTTGTCATAGTTACATTTCTATTGGGGATAACAGATTGAGCCCACCCTAAAAGATGGAGAATTATGTAGTTAGTGAGGTGTTCATTGCATTCACCAATACTGATGTGATACACGCGTTGGGTGAGAAACAAGGGAGAGTAGATTTTCAACATCATGGAATATCGGTATTGGAATTGTATATTGGAATAGTACTTGGGGTGTTTTGTATGTAGCTCTAGAATTAGGGAGGCGTCCTATGTGTCCTTGTTATGGAGGGAATTCGTGTTCTCAATGTTTATTTAATGATTGGACTTACAATATGAGGATCCCTATACCATGGTTGGGGTTATATAGGATAAGTGATATAACCATTAAAACTCCCTAAGACCACATGATCTATAATCTCCTTTGAGAAACAAGGGATAGAATGTAATAAATGTTCATTGGAAAAGAGACTCATATGCTAATCCATCCATGGATGATCAATATGGGGATCAAACATCTAGGGGAGTTTTCCAACATATTTTGAATATGAGATGAATCAGAGTCATTGTATTTCCCATTATGTCGTGGCTTATACTCTGTGGGTGTCATATTGATCAGGTCTTAACTATTGTGGAATCACTATGTTGTCCAATCATGGGATACCCTGGTGATCAAGCTGTCCTGTCTAGAAGACATTGGGAGATCCAGTTCGCATGTCCTATGTGTTATCGCATGACCATTCATGACAAATATGGATGGTGTCACCAGATTCATGGTGGAATAGCCCATGACGTGTAACATGTCATAGCTGACATGTTTGTAGGGAATTATGAGTCTTGATCGACATGACCTGTGGTAGTTAAGGGGGATTGTTTTTCATTCCCAGATGCTTTTCCAAGACTCAGTTGTTGAGAGAATGTGCCATTAAATTAGTCATTTTATTATTTTGAAGGATGTCACGTATCATGGGTGATAGACCTAGAGCATTAGAAGATTGAATTGGTGCCCATGGTGGAATTGAATAATTTTCCCTAACATATCTAGAGGACATCACATTTCCTATATGACATGCCGATGGGGTTTTCCGAAATTTTGAAAATGTATCATAGTGCTACCGCATGTCATTATATAGAATAGAAGATCTTCATGAGGTGTAGTGAGAATGTCATTTGCTAAAGACATTTTCATTTGATCTAGGTTCTAATCATTTTATTGAAAATTACATAGTTTTGGTCACTGTCAATTTTTTGAGTCACACTTGGTTTGTAGAACATGAATTATGTTCATGGAATGTCCTACAATTATTACTTTGCATCATTCTTCAGTGACCACTTGAATCACTTTGTGTCTGGTGCGTGCCTACTATAGTTGGCCTAAAAAATAATGCCATATGTAATTATGGATGGTCATGTGATTGATTTCCATGATATATCTGTAGATGTCGAGAACCAAATTATTTTGAGATTGGGCATCTAGTTGATTGAAAAATCTACAAATTTTTTGTTTCGGGGTGGGGAATTTACAAGAAATTCCACCCATGATACTCACTATTTTTGCAGTGTATCTGGTAGAAATACAAGATGCATTCTATGATGTGGCCAAGAACCAAACAATTTCATGACCCTTCTTAATTTACATCTTAAAGAGTGTCACATGATTTTAATTTATCATGATTATCTTTTGATGACACATCCAATATTGAATTATTTCTGATTATTGAATACTTGTTTTATCATGTTGTTTTTTCAACGGACCTCTATATTATTAAGATACCTTGTACGAGGCCCTTCACAAGATTCAAATTCCTATGGGAAGACAATTAAAAGAACATTGATGACTGATCATAGGTTTACATAGGATAGCACTACAGGTCCATTGGGTATGTCTCATGCCTTTAGGAATCTAAAAGTTTCTCTCACCTCCACCATATTAATCCCATTAATTCTTTGAAACAATGTCTTTTAGTCATTCTATTATTCAGGTGAGTTGACGAGGGTGTTTCTTATATTATTTGGTGATGCATTGAGTGAAAAATATAGTTCACATGGGTGTGTCATGACCATTTCATCTCTTGATTATGAGTATGAACTTCTGAACGTATACCAAAAGGCATGGAAGGTATTTCACTGAAGGATCATCATGCCTTGTGGGTCATTCAGGGAATGTTACATTTCTTTTAGAGGCCGAGAAAACCTCTTGACACATCCCTTTTTGTATAATTTGTGTCATTTTACAAAGGGTGGGGAACATGAGAGTTTACATAGTAGTATCTATGATTTTTTCTTGATTTTTGGATGATGTATCACTCGACCAATATGTGTCATATTGAATGTGTATAAGCATGTAGTGGACAGTTCTATCTATCTATCCATAGAGTTACCTGGGGAAGGCTATACATGATCAACGACTTCTTTGAGGCAAGGAATGAAAAACAAATGGTTTCTATGAGGTGTCGCAAAAATGAAATAGAGGTATTGTGTCATCTCATAGATCATTTACAGTGTGTGTCACTTGTATTTTCGAAATCGATATCCCCTGTCACCCCATCCCTTAATCTACTAAATTTTATGTGTCTAAGGCTCAAATTCCATGCATGATTATTTAGATATAATCAGTGGATTTTATTATTCCAAATTATTAAATGGTGTTCGAGAATGATGACTAATGGGTGTCTCTTCCTTTAGAATGTCATTGTTCTTTATTCTCGATGGATTTCAGATGGGGTTTCCAGAAAATTCCAATGAAGAACCATGAAGTTGGGTGGTATTTATTCATTTTTTGAGGAGGGGGCTTCGTAAGAGAAAGAAGGTTTATTGGAGAGGTCTCCACAGGTAATGCGCCATGCTTGGGGCCTTCGTGTGACCATGAAATGGTCACATGGATATGACTCTCTTATATGCATCACTAATTGTTGAACATCCCATTATTCTTTTATTTTGTGGGTAATATAATACCCATATTCATGTATTTCCTCCATTTCTAAATTAATAAATGATTATTTTTTGGGAATCAACACTATACAAAGGTGATACATTCTGTAAAATGAATGTACACAATAATGAAAAGAAGTAGTGTTATCATGGTATTTCCTAATAATTCTATGTTAACACATACAGTTCTATTTTGAGTCTACAATTAATCCAGTGTAAAACCATCCTAGAACTGACCCTTTTTCTATACTTTCATATTATTCAAATTAATAATATATATATAATAACACAAAAATATGATCAACTCAAATAATCAATCTCAATGAATATATAACATATATCATGAAAAAACATATATATCAAATAATAGAAACAATATGAAATAAATATGAAAACAATTTTTTTTAATTAATTAACTACTATGTATCACAACATCAATTACCTATATAGTATGTGAACTGACGTTTCAATTCATGATTCATGAATGCATGAAAAATAATATTAATGAAATATAAATATATTATATATCACCATATTTTAATATAATCAACGATAACTATAAAACATAATTCTGCACATTATGGAATTACATTGGTCCACTATACAATAATGTCTTCACATTTTCATAGATCCCTTTCCAGAGCCCAAATTCATGATGTACTATCTTTCTTGTCCTATCATAAGGGAAAAAAAGAAAAAAGTTATTGATTCTTGATTTTGTATACCATTTTTTGAAATCTCAACACAAAAACATATGTCTAAGATAGATGGTCACATTTCCTCCTATGCACCTCCATGTATGCACGAGGATTCTCACTAAGATTGATGTTGTGAGTCTATATATAAAAAGACTATACAATATATATAATTTATTAGTATCAATAAAAAATAATGACCAACAATATAATAAATATACTAATTAAAATGATAAATTATAATCATGGAATATATGTCCCAAAAATATAGCATCTCCCATCATGGAAAGCATAAAAAGTGTAAATAATGAAGTTAAAAACATATAATAAACTACTGCACCCACCTATTTTTATCTAGGACCTCCACCATATCCACAGTCTATATATCTTTAGTACTCCACAGGGATAAATCCCATAACTGGATCCATCATGTAATATAAAATCCCACCAACATACTGATAATGGTGTGATTAAATGACTTAGTTTGATACTACTATTTCATCCTTAAACCAATTTTACCTAATATAAAAGTGAATTTCATAAATATAAAAAATGAGTTTGAAGAGTCAAAAAAACATAATCCAAATATTCGTGGTTGTGCACTAACCATCCAAAAAAACACAACCATAACTTCTTCAGATCTATGCGGGATGAATAATAATAGTTTAAGTATAATCACTGATAATCCATTGGGATCATAAATTATTATACTTGGAATCATGTGATATTAAAACTCAGGATACTCTAGAACCAAGGATGTCATCTTCATGGAATTTTCAATGCCTCGAGAGCTACAAGACATTTACTCTACACTGAGAACAAACACCATGGAATCCTCTAAGAATAGAGTGAATGAAATGTAATCCTTGAGTCCTAGTTGTATCCCTACAATGTCTGTTGGTCCCTCATCTCCAATGTCATAAGTCATGTTTACCCCACCTCTAAGGCATGAACATGTCACGATGGTGCACCTATGTAGTGATCCAAGAACAATACCATAAAAGCATACGTAACATGATGGGATAAATGGGAAATCACTGAAAATAAAAATAAATAAGGAAGAATAGCAATACATTTGATCAAAAGAGAACATCAAAAATATGATGCAATGTACTCATGCAATCAACTGTCACATATGGATATCAGGTATATGGAAAAAACAATATGTAATCATAATATATGATTGTTAATAAATATTCCTACACATAATTCATATTATGGAATCATTTCTAAAAATTCCCCAAAAGGAAAAATATATTGAATAATATTAATTGATGTCAAGGTAAGGATAAACATTCATACATGTTCGGAAAACTAAATTGGAATTTTCAATTGTTATGAATACTTTCATTGAAATCATTATCATAAATTTGAAAATTTCAAAACTCAATATTCACTAAGTGTTCTTAAAACTAAAAAAACTATTTTATTTCAATAAGTTATTAAATATCCAATGGGATGATATATTTTATCTCATTGATAATTTAGGGATCACAATTCAAGTCTAGTGCATTACCAATAAATATTATCTATAAGAATAAATATATTTTGATAATTTCTCATAAATTATAATTTAATTATTTTCTTCAATATCATAATAATTATCCATTTATTATTATATCTAATAATGAATAGAATTTTTTTATAATTAACAATTATAAATTCATAATAAATTAATTTATATAATTATCTATTATTAGTTTCCCTAAATTAGACATATATAATTTCATTTTGAAAAATTATTATTAATTATATTTTTATAATTATTATTTGAAAATATATTTTAAATTAACCAAATATTATTATATTATTATTATTTATCAAAAATTATAGTTTATAAATTTTTATTGAAACAAAAATGTCATATATTTTTTAAAAGTAATTAATTTTTTTGTATTTTAAAATAATATTTTGATAGTTTATCATAATGTATCATATTATAATTATCGTTCATAACATATCATAAATTATCCTTCGAAATTAAATGTAGATAAATTATTCTAAATTATCTATCATAATTATCTATTGATAATTTATACTATTAAAATTATCTTATCATAATTTATCCAAGAATCTCCATTTATAATTAAATTTTATGAATTTATAATAAGTAAACTGTTATAATTATTTTTTATAACAAATTACCATTTAGAAATTTTATTCTATAAAAAAAATTTCTATAATCTTGAAACTATCATTGAAAAAAGATAAATATTATCATAAATAATGTCAAAATTATTTATTGAGATTTAAAATAATTTATTCCTTATTAATTTCATGTGGTTATCAATGATGATTTAACAAAATTATCATTCCTATCATTTAATAGATTATTATTTGAATAAACAAGTGGAAATAAATGTTATTAATTTTTATAAATATCCATGTTAATTCTATAGTATTACCCTTTAATAATTTATTATTTTTATTTTATGATAATCATTACAATTTAACATTTGATAATCAAACAAAATAATATTTTCACAAATTATTTCATAATTTAAATGGATAATAAAAAATATGTTTTTCTTGTTATCTTTAATAATTTATTCTTTAACATTCAATGTGATTATCATGTCACTAAACAAATATTGTCTATTGATAGCTACATGAGAATTAATCCTATTGAATTTATGTTGAATTATTTTTATTTTTGTTATATCGTTTTTAAATAATTATGGAATTACTGGGATAATAGAATAATAAAGAAAACTATATAATGAAAAAAATTCATTTCGGAAGGCACCATGTAATGAAGGCCATGGCCATGGGTTTGTATGATAATATGATTGAAATTATTCAAGAACCCATGCATCATGGTCACATCAATATAATATCTATGCTGTTAGAGCTTGATGAGATCCACCATGGGTAGGATTTAATCCTTTATATGTAACACATTTCATACGCATCAAACCTTACAAGAAAGAATAATGAATAATTCATGTTAATCTATTGTCTGACCCAAAAAATTATGTTATTGATTTTTAATTCACCGAATTAATGTATTTAATTAACCAATATATCAAAAAATATTGAACCAAGTGTTTTAGAAGTCACCCATGTGAAACAATATGTGGTTTTGTGTATTAAAAAAGATAAAATATTATTAAAAAAGATTTTAACTAATAATAATAATTATAATATAAATAAAATAATAAATAAATTAAAATTAAATTTGATCATACCAAATTACCGATGTCTGAAAATTTATTATCCCACCTAGGGTAAATATCAGGTCCAAAAACTAACTACAATCACCAATTTCACATATGATGCTATATTGGGGATATATTAAATTAATTTTGAAAAATATAACAAAAATTTAAATTTTTTATCTTCACCTGAAATATTACCAAAGCCCTAACACTCCTAAATTTTATGCCCCACATAATGTAAACCCCATGTCATGGGACTAAAGAAAATCTTAAATCTACCATATATTTCCTAATTTGGGTGATATTCAAATTTTGGGACGAAATAACACACATCTGATAAAATATATTTAATATTTATGTTTCAACTATGAAATTCCCAAAGTACCTTGACATATCCCTCTAAATTCACCTAGCATCAATTTTATTGAATAGAATATTCAATGGTTATGTTAGATTTTTTTCATTAGAAAAATTATTTAATACATTTATAATGTTATTTATATGTAAAATTTACATTTTCAAAACAAATACTATCTTATAAATCGTTATCTTCGGGGGGGGTTTTCACATTAATAAATATTGGTATTGTAAGACCAATAGAAATATGTTTTTTCTAAAAAAATTATTATTAATGAGTATACTCAATAATTTAGATTTTTTTGTACATTGAATTTATATCATAGGAGGATACACAGTTCTAAAACTCCACTATATATCCTATTGTTTTTGAAGAAATATCTTAAATATTGATGTAAACCCTAGATCCAGACCAAACACACCAAAATGTAGAACTCTATGAAACCATACCAATTCCATACAATAAATTTAGGATCTTGGATCATGGCAAAAATTTAGTTCGATAAAATAAATCCTATAGAAAATTCGAGGATATTGGTTAAAAATGATATTTAGTTAAGTAATTTAGACATATTGGGGAGTCTAGTGAAAAGAAATGTGGAGTTTTTTCTGAGATTTAATGTATGGTAATGGTAATTATTGTATCATCGAATTAAACCTCACTCTTATATCATATTTATTCTTACATACTATACACTATTATAGATATTAAAAGAACTCCGACATCAAGAACTACTTAGTAATGAGTAATTTCAATAATTTTACTTTAATTGACATTTTTTATATTTTCATGTTTATAGTTTTAGTGAATTATGCCATATCATATAAATAAATAACAAAAAAATAAAAATAGAACACATCTGAAAAGTATCAATTATCTTCGTAATCAATAACACTAAAAATAAATCATTAGATATTTTATTAATCCAATTCAAGATAATGAACATGAATTATTCCATTCCACTACTCAACATTATGTCCTGTGAAAAACATTAAAAAAGATGGATAAGAATCAAAATATAAAAGGATATATATGAAGTAAAATATTAGTCCATAATGTAACCAATAAACACTATTTATCAATATAAAAATATAATACTTTTATCCCCAAAAAAGAAATGAATACATTACTTAGAAAATAAACTCATTTATTACAATTTTTGAAATAACATCATTACAATAAAACATATAACAAGCATTGAAAATATGAAAAGGATACTTGGAACATCATTATAATTTTTTTAATGACCCAAACATTTTTCAGTGGAATTTATCCTTACAATCAATTATGCCATAGTGTATAAATATCAAACCATCACATATTGACCATAATATATAATTCATAAAAAACTATTAATGTATGAAGTATTTATAGAATCTAATGATCCAATACTTATGAAATAGTAACATTATCACAGGAATAGTAATACAAACCATATAAATAGTAAACCAACCGAATGAATAGTAAACTCTCCATTTAAATTATATATAAAATTCATGTATCTTATAAATGAAATAATGGTATAATTATATCATAGTCTAAGTAAATAAACGTTTTACATAATATTAATTAAGTGGTGGAATATTTTCAATTCATTCATTTTTAATTAATGTTTTATGATTTATTTAATTATCTTAAAGAAAATATATTTTCAAATTTTTTCATAAATCCATATTTTTTGGTTATATTATTGTATGATAATTTTATTAAACCTTCTGTAAATTTTCTAAGTGTTATATGATTTGTTATAATTTAAATGTCTATATTTCAAATTATATTATTATTTTTATTAAAAATTAAATTTCTCATATTTCAAAATTATTTTAATAAATTGATTTTTATTTATTAAATCATTAGGTTAGAAAATTTATGGTATGGTTTTATGGGATTTTTCTGAAATACATGATTTTTGATGAATAGTTAAATATGATAATTTTTTTTATAAATGGCAAATACATAAATTTTATTTTCATTTTTTATGTAATGATGATGTAATGACCTTATTATCATAAAATAATTCACTATTTTAATGTATATAGATATAATTCTCAAACTATTAATAGTCATGAGACAAAATAAAATACTATTAAATATAACAAGGAGTAAACACCTATCTCCTCCATTATAAATACTATCTGTCATGCCCACATCTCCTCACACAATTATAGAATTGAAACATGTCCCAATTCAGAAAAAACCTATCCCCAACACCCTCTCTAAGGTCCAAGAAACATTTGTCTCTTCCAGAGACCAAAAAATATTCTCCATAGAGTTTATCAATGAGTTGATATTTAAGAGGTAAAAATAATATTCATTTTCTTTAAATTTATTTTCAATTTAATTTATTTTCAAATCATCTACTAAAATGATATACTAAAAAAGGAATGATCTCTTTAGTATGAATTATATACAGTAATTATATCATGTTAATGGATGATATATAATTATACTCCTTTTTATATCACTTATATTTTAATAAATAAACATTCACTAGTGATGTGTAAATTTAGTGACATCATGAGTGAGGCACTTACATTTTCAATTAAACACATTTATGATGATAATTTAACCCATGAAATTGGTTAAATATCAATTAATTTGTATTTAACAACCCTATTTATTTTATATAACTAATTTAAATTCCTATTACAAATAAATTATTCAAAATAAATTCATTATGTTGAAGAACTGCCAATATTATCCTAAAATGATCATCATTAACTTGTATTTAATTATTTATCAACATAATATATATCAAAAATAATTACAAAATTACATAAACATATTTCTTGTCATTATTAACCTAGAATAAAATTTATGTATATTTATCGGTGTTTTACCCAAACTTTCATTCATGTGTACTAGGAAACCAATAATGAATTCCATGAAAATGAATGCTTTCAAACGATGAAATTATAATCTACAACTCATCAAAAATACTATAAATGAACATAAGAAAAACATGATGAATCAAATTCATTTATAAAATTTTATTTATTAGTGAATTATTAAATATAATGTTATTATAAATGATATTTAACTGAATAATGATTTTGTAGATAAGGTATGGCATATTCTTGAACATAAATATATTTATTTAGTTGTTTCCATCCTTCACCTTATATTCAGTATGAATATTCCTTAAATAGAACTTCGTGTTAATTATCATACCTTTTTGTGATGTAAATGATTTATAGTTGCGTTTATGAAGAATACAATGCTTTCAAAAAGAAATCTTCTTTAAAAAACACAACTTTTACATCATGATATTGTTTCTTCATCACTAAAGGTAGATGATTCTGATACGAAATATGTTATTCCCTATATAATTTGGGAACCCAATTTTTATGAATGTATAATTTTTAAATAAAACCATATTAATACTAGGGTAATTATATGTTCAATATTAATATTTGATCTAGGTTGGATTCATGATAATGTAAATATTGTGATGTGACTTTTGTAGTTGGAATTACCTAGCACAATGAAAATGTTTTAAGGTGACAAGTGTTCTAGAAATTATATAGAACTCCAATTTATTGTTTATTGTGATTTATATCATGATAAAAGTGAAATATACATGGACATGATGCTATATTTGTTCACAAATATGTTCTGTAGTTAACCACTATGAAATGATGTTTCATTTTTATGCATTTCCATATTCTAACAATTTTATTAATGATTATTATCCTGATTATGACCCTTTTTATATGTTATGATTATAATTACTATCCTTATCCCAAGTTATTTCATTTCATGTTCTTATTTATCATCATACTATGATTTAAGATCACCCCCTTTCAATGTACATCCCATGGTGATTACATGTTCTAACGAGAATGGGAAGACCTATAAGAATATAGGGAAGAAATTATAAAATTAATTTGTATGTTTTATTTTGTTAATGTTACGTTTGATGTAAATATTTTAAACTCATTGAAACATTGGGTCTTGTATGGGTCAACCTTTTCTGTTGTTGATATTTAAAATGATGTAAAAATATTTTATGAAAATAAGTATGTCTATTGTTTGTATTAGAAGGCAGTTTTGTTAATTTTGGAATTAGGATTATTGAAAAATAGTGAAGAACCATAGTATGAGACTATGTATATGTAATATCCCATGTTTTTTAAAATTATAAACACTCTAATACAATAAAATATGTGTTAATACTAAATTCCATAAATAGATAAATTATTTATTCATGAAATATTGACATACATTTTGATCAACCGTTTTATTTTTTTAGAAAATGGTGGGATCTAGGAAGAATGAGGACTAGAACACATGTGGGGGATAATAATGTCATTTCATGTTTGATATCCATAATGATTTGTTAAGTGGAGTTAGAAATATCATGCTGATGATCCATTAATAGTCTTAGGTTAGTAACAATAACCAAAACGATATGGAAAATTCACCTTCACATATGAGTGAGAATCCAGATATCATTTTTTATATGGAAACAAAAACTACTGTTTAATGGATCTTAATAACCACCATATTCAATATAGTTGGTCATCATAATGGAAAATATCTTTTCTAATCATTAAAATTCTAAGATGGAGAAGCTGAATATCACTTTTTTATCTTCTAGATGGAGAGGATGATCATGTGTGGGATTTGATTAAGAACACCAATATAAAAGGGGAAATTGATTAGATGGGGCGGTAAGTCATTAAGATAATGTTTATTAATATGAATTAACCACTAATTATTCATTAAAATGAGGAGAGACAATTTATTTATGTGATGGAAATGGGGGGATAATTTACCATGGCCAATGAATCAATTTTCACAAGGATTTCAACATATGATTCATGTTTTATTAACAACCATGATTAAAATAACTGATAGAATATTTATTGGTTTAAAAAAATACTATTGAATGATATTGTAATTCGTGTAATTTGAAGTTATAAATATGTTTTAAAATGTTCTCTAGAGGTGGAGATGATGATTGGTGAGTGGCCTAATGGTTATTGTGAAATTAAATGACAGATGTATTTCATGAAGGAGGAAGTAATGAGAACGGTAGAAAGAAAACTCAACCACCTACATGTCAAAAATATGGGTAGAATTTTCATGGTATCTTAATCAACATGATGGGTAAATGCATAATGTGTTGGAGATAATTCCACAAATATATTGATAGTTAAATATACAAGGGGAAGAAAAAAATATTTGTGTAGGAAAGGAATGAACCAAGCATGGTCCAATGCTACAACAGTAGTGATAAAAGGAATTATGAATCCATGTTCACTAAACCATGAGTCCTTGTGTGTATTATGTGTCAGCAACTAATGAATTCAAATGATAATTCCATGGAATACACTATCACTACTATGAATTTGGTTCAAAAAAAAAATTCCTCCAAATAACACACCCTATTAACAAAATTATGGAAATGTTCTTATTGGATTCATGTTCTACCCATTCCATTTTATATTTCATGTTTTCTAGAATGATTGATTTGTAACCCCAAAACCATGATATGGATATATCCTTAAAAACATGTTGGGGTATAATCATTGAAACCCATGTTTTGGAAACTTATTATATTTGATAATATGGGAAGATTATTCTGGTTAATCACATAATACTACACTAAGTGAAATTCCACACTATACATTTGATGGATTAGAACTCGATATATAGAGAACATAATAAATATCAGTGAATATAAATATTGTTTCATATTATGATTCATCTCAAGCTCCTCTATAAATGTATATAAGATTATAAATCTCCATTGGAGAATCCTAAAATAGTTTGGGTGATTATTCCATATAAAGAAGCATACCTCACTAAAATTATTGAGTCATGGGAAGTTATTAACCTTCAGGAAATTCTTATAATGATGAAATACACTAATTTGTTTCCTAAAGAGTTACCAAGATTCACCCCATATCATTAGGTAGTGTTTTTAATAGATCTCAAACCTCAAGCTACTTCTATCATAATGTGACCCTACAGGATGACTGTTATCATGCTAGTGGATTTAATATTGTAGCTGCAAGAGTTTGGGCATTGGTTTGATTCTCCCTAGTTAATCACCTTTTTTTGCCCTAGTTAATTATTTCATGGAGAATTATAGATCAATTTGGTTGTGTAAATTTTATTTGGAACTCAAAAATATCAACAAAAAGAGCATGTATTCTCTTAAAAAAATGATGACTTGATTGATCAGTTTTGAGGAGCTTAATACAACTCAAAGGTTGATCATTGTTCTGGATATTATCAGTGAAAAGAGAAGAAGGAAGATATTCTCATGAATGACTTCCACAAAAGGTGAGGGCACTACGAGTTTTTGTTTATTCCATTCCAACATCAATATTTCCCAAAAAATAATCATGGTTATTATTAATATAGTCTTTATAAATTACATTGAAAAATTATTCATACGATTTATCGAGGATATTAAAATTTACTCTAAGAAAATGGAAGAAAATGAAAAATGTATAAGTCTTGTGTTGGAGACATTAGGAAATGAAAAGTTTTATACCTTGTTCATCAAGTGTGGATTTTATATGTAGGAAGTCACATTGTGGTAAATAATTCATTTAATCAATTATAAACAACCACATGGGATGATGTCATAGTCTGAAAAATTGGGTCAAAGAGTCATTTAATCTAATATAAATGACAACATGGGAAGCACTCATGATCTAAACCCTTGTTTCAATGATTAATTTAATAAAATATGAACTACCACATGAGATGTTCTCATAATCTAAACCATTATTCCGATGACTCAAAATGTATATCCCCAAAATTTCATATTATCAGCAACTCCATCCTAATTAATCAAGGATATGAAAATAGAGAAATCATAATATGCATTCTAGACCCAACATCCATTAAAATTAAATCAAGTGGGGACACCCCAATGGTGTGTCCCATAATATGGAATATTACCTCATGCATAAGGAATAAACCTTTATCAATCAATCTTACTATTGTAGGAAATAAATTGGGTTTAATTCCAAATCAACCAATACACAAAACATGGGCATGTGGTAGTTGTAGTATATATTATCCAAAGAAAAACAACGAAATGGAAAAACCACGATCCTCAAAGTCGAAAGATCGATATACTTGACCATTATCACATGATGTGGCCTAGATCATCATAGATCTATAGAAAGGTGATTAATACATATCCTTGATTAACCAATATGAGTGGATGAATTATAAAGACACGCTCCAGGGGTTTTGAGAACTCATTGGTGGGATTACATAATACATGATAATAACTTAATGGTAGCACAGACAGAAAATCAAGAGGGGTTATGATCTTATATGTTCTTCTACAATGCTCCTGTACGATGCACGAGGAGATGAAAGTGTTTCTAGACACTATATTTGACCCACCTTCCAATATATCAATTAAAAAGAAAATTACCTAGAGAGTTATATAAAACTACATTCCATGTAGCATCCATAATAGGCCCCTGACATATGTGGGTCTTCCAGGCCACCACATGACCACATACTCGGCTATTACCCAGTCGGTACACAGTTGTGCATAGCTACTGGGTACACGATGTGTACATGGAAGAACACTTCATGTACTAAAAAATCCATATTTCATCCCTTTTCCTCAATACAACCCACAATCATGATCCATACCTGAAATGAAGATACAGGTTCTCACACTTGATGAAACATCCCACCGAGTGTCTCGTCAAATCTTGGGGGTACCAACCAGTATAATCTAGTTTGGAAATCAACATCAATTGATCCCCTATAAGATTCACAGGAAACCATGTTGAAATTATAATGTGATAGTGAGAGTACCTCCCACGTCTGACTCATCACACCCATTTCTTCCACACATACCTACCCAAAACACTAACATTACTACATGATCACCCTTAAATGGAAATCCCTCCTATAGTGGTTTCCTGAATATATACATATATTTATCTCATCATTAATGGTTCCAACTATTTTGTCACGTCACATGGCATTAGAAAAAATTTCCAAAAAACATTCAATCATTTAGACTTGGAATTTTCCCTTTCAATCTATAATTCATTTGCATCATCATAATGTGCCAGTCGGGCCCTACAATATTAAAATTCCAAAATATATCACCATGAAATTCTAAACCACTTCTTAAAAAAATTTATCCATACTTTTTATGTTATAATTACAAATGGTGCTTTAGGATTTCTAGAACAAGATACATTTAAAAAACCCTTTCCTATCATTGACTAAATCATTAAACCTTAGGAAACATTCCAAATTCTCCTTCATAAATTTTTTTATAAAAACATATTAAAATTTAAATATCGATCCTGTTTTAAAAATTCATTCATAACTAATTGACCAACAACAGTTTCTTTAAATTAAGGTTCCATTTTAGAAAACTAGGTTTAATAAAAACATTGTATGGAGTGCCATTATCATTTGAATTCAAATCCATGCATGCACGTTGTACACCAATGGATGTACCAACATCCATTAGAACACATATATTTTCCATGAAATTATCCAAATCCAATTTTAAAGTGAAACCACATTACATTAAACTATCATAATTTGTTATAAAAGTTTGACCACAATAATAATAATTTTGAAATCGGGGAAAGAATTTCTAAATCATTATACCAAAAAACAAAATAACATATAATTTAATGTAATAATCTCCTCATGACTAGTTAATAATTTCACCAAAGATATAAAAACAAAGAAAACATAAAATGACAATATATTCTCTAAAACTATCATTAACACATAATTAATAATTTAGCATACTTTTTATGTGCATGCATATTTTTCACATTTGTTGAGACCTCATTAAAACCACATCCTTTAGTTTTTTCCATCTTGGAAACACCATAAATACCCCTAAAAATATTCCAAAAAAATGAAAATTGTTTTTTATAAAATTAAAAATCCAAAAGCATTTCATTAATGAATTAGAAATGGAAATAATGAAAAATCCTACCTTGTTGGTATGAGAATGCTATATAACCTACATAGAGGAGCGATTTACACCACCTAGACCATTCACAAATCCTAGACCCAACAGAAAGATAACTGAACAAAAACCCAATACATCAGGGTTTATCCATGGGTGAAACCCCAAATAAAACAAAATAATATAGTGATGTATCTAGGATAATATGATGAATGAACGTTTTGAAGAAATAATGAATAATCACTACCCATTGGTGATAAATATCCCAACAACTGGCCAAAAATAATGGAAGATTAAGGGGATCTCCCTATAGTCAATAGACAACATAAAGTGCATCAAACGGGAGTTGAAATGACATAAATAATATTCTATGGTTAAAATATTTTTATCTGGTGCTGGACTGAATGGGTATTCTATATGGTTTTGTATGTTTTGTGAAGATACTACAAATGATACTGTAAAAATTATGCAACACTGTAGGATTGAGATTCACAATTTGGAAAAAATTGCACTGAAACCATGGGTACTGAAAAATTGGACTCCCCAAGTCAATTGTCACCCCAAAATACTAGGGAATCAAACCCAATGATACATGAAAGATATAAACACAACTTAGTGTCATTTTTGGTGTCACAATATCTCCACAATGCAGCTTTATCCAAATAAAATCCTCAATAACCATTAATAAGACTTGAAGAAAACTAAAACCACCAAAACCAAAACTCAGTTATTAGACAGTCAACCTAAACGTAAAACAAATGATTCATCATCATAAATAAGTAAATACAAATGAAAATAGTGGTCGGTTTGTTACACTTTACCTCAACACAAAACTTTTATGCCTTGTAAATTCACCCATCTATAAATTAACTAAAACATGGATCAATGCCCAATCAAAACATTGGACCTTGGTGTGACTATTGATTCCACAATTTACACATAACCAATCCTGAAGAACCCACATAATATGATTGAGGGGAGGATATGAGGGGATTTACCCACCATAATAACTTCTCTAACATTGATTCTTTAATACTCAAAGAACACCACAAGAATGGAAAATGGGAATCCTCCTACAGAAAGATGTAGAAAATTGGGACCATGGGAACCACCTCAATCTCTCCACTTTATAATTCCTAAAAAACATAACCCAATTGGGAACCACTGAAAAACCAAAATTTTTTATATCCAAATAATGTATCTTGATCAAAACAACACCTTCACTCAAACATAAAATTTCCCCACACCCGTAGAATACCCTTGCACTTGGGGGAACTCACAAAAAGAACCTCTATGTAAAAGAATTTCCGGAAACTCATTACATTAACATCAAAAAAACACAAGAAAATTTATCACCCAAAAAGATCCTCCAAACCCTAAAAAACCCATATAATTTTCATGAACACATTAAGATAAATGAACAAATTAATGTACAACAACCAAACAAATAAGACCAGTTAGATTTATAAAGGACTTGTTCTTGCCACTATTACATGGAATTGATGATAATTCAACAACATCAAGAAAATAATAAAGAATCATTAAATATTATAAAAACCATAAGAAACAATAAGGAAAAGGTTTTACACACCCCTAGAAACTCCAACCTATGCAGGACCTTCACCCTGAGACCTATGGCTTGGGTTCTAATGGTTGAACCATCTCCTGCCTCATAGACTTAAAATAGAATCCACCCATAAAAAACTTTTTATTAGAGAAAAAATTCCAAAAAAACATCTCTAGGTGACCAAAATAGACTCCATTGTGGATGGTCTTTGGGAGGATGTTGGAGGAATACAACGAATGCCCAAACCGTACACACTAGTGGAGCACAAGATAATGATATGTTAAAATAGAATCCATTTCCATGGAAGGATAATATTTATAGATAGGTTCCTCTGACATGAACTCCTCACCAGATGGGAAGTCGTCATAAACAATGAGAGACACCAGATTTACATCTATCTTCACTCCAGAAACAAACTCATCTCAGAACACATAGTCGACTAACATCTCAGAAAACATAGTCCTTAGAGGATATGACCCACTATTTTATAACTGGATGAATAAACCCACGTAAAAGAGTGACTTAATTTAAATCTAGTGACACCACATCCTTAGAAAAGGAAAAAATCTTTTCAATGTGGTTGAAATTGGCATTCACCCTTTTTTGGACTTCGTGAATATGCATGAGCTCTTCCCTTTTTATCATCTTTACCTCTTATGTCTAAAGCATCGTACAAAGATATACTCAAAAACAAATCACAGCATACAAACATCCATATATGGAGGGTTGAAAAACTACACATAATTCAAAGAATTTTCTTATAATTAACCAATAAGATAACACATAATAACATCATAGAGTGTACCCTACTTTATAAAGACACACTATTCTTCCTTATGCCACTCAACTACCTATAATGGACCTGGATCACCATGAATGATTTATAATATCCAAGAAGAACTAGAAATTGGTAATGAATCATAAAAAAAATTATAAACTTTCTAGGAATCAATTTCTAAGCAAAAAAATATCAAAAGTAACATCAAACTGAAGAATAATAAAAAATATCACCTCATGCTAAAACATCAGTCTCACAAACCTAACACATGCAATCAAAATCAAGTACCTCTACTTCAATAATCCATTTCGAATTTAAATTTCAAAAACAACTTCTTTAAAGGATTCAATCCACTTATAAATACACTATTCAAAAAACCAAAATGGATAACATAATAAAAATAATTACATCCAAAATCATTTCCCTCTTTCAAAATTACTTTTAAAAAATGAGGTCACTGCTTCTCAATCATGAACCCATGGAATCCCAGAAACCATTACACATGTTTTTTTCCACATACATCCACACATTCCAATATTCACTTTGATCACACCGACCCTCAAATGTGTACATTTTCATAGAAATACCAAGGGCCCCACAAATCCAAATCAATAAAAATTCCAAACAAGTAGAAAATAATTCCTAACCAAACAATATCCATTAAAACCAAGCTTAAAAATATCAAAACTACTTGAATGATATCAATTAAAATTTATGAAATAAATTATTTTCCAAAACCCAATTTACCAATTTAGATACATTTAGGGTAAGGAATTTGGTTCCAAAACCATTTTCATTTTCATCATAAAAATTCACCAACCAATACCAAAATTGTTAACAAATTACTAAAGACTACCAAAATGAAGAAGTGGTTGATATTACAAAAATCGAGTCATAGAAGTTTATCATTTCCCAAGAAAGAAGTTATCAAATGAGGACCTCTAATTATTAACTAGGACTCTATATGGTTCACTACTCCATCAGTTGTCACAACATGACATTGTATCTCCTCAATTTTCATCCATAAATCCAAAACAATTTCAGAAGACTCAATTCTTGGTCTACCCTTGATAACATGAGGATGAAAACCATTAAGGGATAATGAATCTGTTCCTATAACTACATCATAATTTTTCTCAATCCAAATATCCATGTACCAGACACCCAAAATAATAATAACCTCCATTGATACAAATTTTTCATTAACCATATTAGATGTTCACCGACTTGACAGCTGACCCCGTCCACAATGTGTCCTGAAGGGCATTCTTGATCTGCACGGGTAGGAAATCAATAATGGGCCTGAAAACTATATAGGTGGGAATAGTTTTAGACCAAAAAATAGTATAAATAATAAAAATTATACAAGTAGTAGAAAATATAAAATGATTATATATCAAATAATAAAACTATAAATGATAAATAAATACAACTGAACAGAAGAAAAATAAAAACAAAAACCAGCCCAAATTAAGCTACAGCCATCCTAATCACCCAATGACCTTGAAGGTCAGCACCTTCCTACAATGATCCTACTCAAACCTTGAGCATCCAAAACTAGAACCCGAACAAGAAATAATACATAAACAAATCTCAGTTCTACTGACACCAAATGGTATAGTAGGGTTGAACATAGTATCCTAGTAGGAAACCACAACATAATCTATACATTTACATGACTAAAACATATTAATTAACACTAGTATGAAAAAATATACAAAATTAGGGTTTTATAATTATATTAGTCAGACATGGATTTACCTTTATAAAGGAAAACACACAACAGAATTCATTTTAAAAATAATTTATCATTTATAGAAAAACCCCAAACCCAAATCCAAACAATTAAATAATAATTCATGCAGAAACTAAATAAGTATTTTAAATTCGAAAACAAGTGATGTTGTAAAATAAATAACTAAATATATATAGAAAACCCTTGTAATTTTCTTATATTTTTGTAATGAGATCCCTGGATGTACACGGTTCGGAACCCCCTGTCAACATATGGTGAATCCCCTATGACTATAACTAACTAGTTGACCCTAATAGACTTATCTAGAAGCACATGACACATGGCCTATAAAAAATATAAATGGTACAAACCCATCGAATTATGGAGGTTTTGAAATTTCACTCATTCCTTTAAAATATTAGCAGGTAGACATGGTGTTAATATACTATATATATGGGATGCCCTCACATGCATGACTCATCTTAATAGATTCCACCGCACCTGCCTACTACTGACATGGACACCAAAATATGATCAACCTTAATTTGAAATACCTCCTATAGAGTTTCCCAATATATATAAATATTGGTTACTATTCATTAATGGGGCCAATAAGTCCACCACATCAAATGGTATTAAAAAACATTTCCCAAAAACATTCAAATATTCTAACCAGGCATTTAAATATTCAAGTTGTAATTTATTTTCATGGTCATAATGTGTTAACTGGTCCCTAAAACATTTAAATTCCAATATATCACAATGATATTCCAAACAAATCCTAATGAAAAATTATACAAAATATTAGTTTCAAAATTATAAACAAGCTTTTACGAATTCCATATGGAAATATATTTAAAAAACCCTTTACAAACATTGTGTAAAGCATGAAACCTCATGAAATTTTCCCAACATGTCATCATATCAAATTTTATCATCACAAGTTTTAACGTCCAAATAGATCATGTTTTAAAATATGTAATTCAAACTACATCACTCACCAAACACATTTTTTAAATTTAGGTATCATTTGAGAATAAATGGATTATGAATTTTTTTTAGAGTTCCAGCATCATTTGAAAGGACATCTATGTGGCACCTTGTGAACCTATGGATGAACCAATATCAAATTTAACACTTGTAGTGTCCAAGGAAACAAAAAAAAACCTTTTTAGTGATAAATTAGTTTCCTTTGTACAATTATTATAATTCCTTGAATTCCATCTTCAATAATAATCATTCCATTATCCGGGGATGTATTTCAATTGTATTTTATCAAAAACAAATATACCACAAAAAGGAATCCTATCAAATCTTCAAATTCAATTTCTAATTTCACCCAGGTAATAAAAACAAGAACAATTCAAATTAAACTAGAAGTTATCAAATGTAATTTATCTCTAAATTAGCTTTTTAGAATACAACTTATGTGTATGACTATTTAACATATTTTAAAGAATCCTCTACAAAAACCACTTACACCAATTATTTTCAATATAAAAACAACATACATACCCTAAAAATATACCATAAGAATAAGAAACCCAATTTTTTATTATTTAAAACTCCACAAGAATTTATGGAATGAATCTTAATGGAAAATAATAGAATCACATACATTAGATGTGTGCGAATGCAAGGAAATATTCAGATAAGAGAGATATAAGTCCCATATAGAATTAAAACACCATAAATAAAAATGAAAACCAACCAAACATAAAACCATTCTATTAAGTGTCACGCATAATAGAAAACACCAAATAAAATCAACTAATTGAGATAAAGACTTGTGGTGAAGACGAAAGGGAAGGATTTTATGAATAAATCATGATGAATCACTATATATTTGTGGAAAATTTCCCAACACGTGGACCAAAATGAAGGATAATGAATAGGGGATACCTCTGTTCAATATTGAATATGTAGGGCTTTATATGGGAGGTGGAATCAATGAAATCAATTCATTAAATTTAAATATATTTTTCCAAAAATGGGATGCATGGTTTTGTAAACCGTTCATGAACCGTACGAATTCTTATGAAAAAATTATTCATTATTTAAGGATTATGTTTCATTGTGTGGCCAAACAATTCTGAAAACATATGACCTAAAAAGGTGTCCAAATTACCCTCATCAGATACCCAAAAAACATTAGAATCACACCCACTGATCCCTAAATGATTCAAACACAATATGGGGACACAGTGGGTGTCAAAAACACTCCACCATGAATCATCCTCCCAATAACATTCACAATAACCAAGAAATGGGAATGAAAAAAACCAAAACCACCAAAACAAAAAGACCATTTTTGGACAATAAATCATAAACTCATCCAAAATATCCAACATCAAGAAATAAATATAAAATTAATTAAAAATATGGTCACAGTGTGATTGGTAGAACTAATTTTGAGATAATGTATCTCATTTATGTATTGGTGTTTATGTTTCAATGTTTATAATATAACTAAATTCATATTGTATTATTTTATTTTCATTATAATGTTTTAATTTATCTAGAAATTTTATATAATGGAAATATATGTAATGAGATTGTCTCTATTGTTTGTTTTAGAGGAAATTTTTATTTTACATTTTCATGATAGTATTAGAGAACCATAATGATAATAATAAGGTACTGTTTAAGGATTATTCTATTGATAACGAAAAGTATGTAAAGTTTTACTAGAATGTTGGATAAGAATAGAGAAATTGGTTAACATGAAATACATTCCTATCTAGATACATCATATGGATGTTGATCTGGAATAGATGTACCTATGAGTAACAACTCTAAAAAGGTGTGATGGGCCTAACATGGTGTAACCTATTACACTAAAATGGACATTTCTACACACATGGTTTGATGAATCTCAATAGATATAATTTTTTAATTTAAAATATATTCCTGACTAATCATGAATGATTTAAAAGAATAATCGTAATGGATATCAGATTATAAAACTATTTTGTCATAGATAATGGGAGGTTTCAAAAATTATAATTCATATAAGTTAATTTTTGTGATTATGTGGTTAATAATTATAATAACTATTTCATAAACTATGATTCTGGTTTTAGTCATTGGATGGAACCTGAAGTTACATCATTAATAATGATTACTAAAGGAAATGAATTGATTTTTCTCCTTTGATACAAAATTCCATTGGAGTTAGAGTATAAAATCTGTTTCTATGCTCACATATATTTTTCAAGAAATGAATAATTGATTAATTTAAAATGTGAAAATTAGGGGTAATGTTTTTTGTTTCCTTTGTTGGTCAATGTCAAAAATCTTTTGGTAGGTATCCTCATCATCTTAGTTATGAACTATAAATCAGTACTACTCAAAATATATTCTGAGTTCTCTTGTTCTCAGAGAATAAGAAATTTATTCTGGATGTTTACTGGTTAGAAAAAAGGATGAGTGGTGCATGATAATTATGATTATGTTTAGTCATGAAGTGATTTAATCTTATTATTTAGAAGAGTAAAATATTTAATATTATGTATATTTATTGTATTATTCAAATAAAATATGGAAAAAGAGTTCCCTAGTTCGATGAAAAGGAATTATGAATCAGTTGGTACTTAGGAGGATAATTTCATAAGACATGAGATGTCTGCTTCAATAATTATTATCTAACCTAAAAATAGTTGATAGGTTATTCATTGAGATAAAGAAAAGTATTATAATGGTGTTTCAAATAATAGTCATTAAATTCTATAATGATATTTTACATTGTGAAATAATAGTTTAAATAGTGTTTGTATTCACCCATCAATGACATGATTTTGATAGGAAATTGAGGATGGAATTTTAAGGGAAATCATAAAACCATGAATAGAATAATATGAACTTAATTTTATGCTCTATGTGGGGTAAGATTCATTAGGGAAATTTCATTATTTGTTGTAAAAAAATAACTATGGAAGGGATGGACATCAGGAATATTCTTTTCAATGTGATGGGAATATGTTTCTTAAAAGTGTAAATTTAGAAAAACCATCACTGAATGAACCTCCCACACTGCATTGCTACATGTCACGACCCCCTCCCCACAAAGTGTACCCCTCCTGGGCCGGCAATGTGAAAAGGGAGATAATGACCCCCGAGTCCCGCCTCCAGTAGGCCCCGGGTTGGCGACTAGCACCGAGGGTATAATACACACACAAATGGGAGGCATTACCCTCTAAGAGAACACATGCAGAAGAGAGAGATAGAATAGAATCCAACAAACTCCAACTCATAACTGAAATGTAAAAAAACCCAAGTACATATATGAAATGTCATGAAAAATTACTACAACTGAAAGGGGAAAAAATAAAAGTACCCAAAAGAAAGTAAAACGACAGCGACCACAAGCCCGAACAGCTCCTCCTCCAACCGCAAGCTAGTAGTAACCAGCTTGATCTCCAACCTGCTCCAAGTGACCTGAAAAACAGTTTATATGTACATAGGGTGAGTATAACAGTATACTCAGTAGGATCCTCCCCAAGACTCTCGTGCAAAAGTAAAGAAAGCATGCTAAAGCCCAGTGAACAACAAGTGAAACTAACTCGTCACCTAAACAGGTATACTATGTTCCCAACCTCACCATGGCTACTCTCACCAAGTAACACATACAAGAATATAGCATATAGTAAATAATGTCAAGGGTACCCCGCTACTACTTCCCCACTGGTTTGCCGCTTTGCCCCAATGACATACGTCTTGTGCATCTCTCTCCAAAGGCTTGCCCGTATCAACATGGGTCAAGCTCCACAATCTGCACCACGTGCACCACATAGGCTTGCCCGCAGACACCTGGGCTAAGCTCCACACAATCCTCACAACCAAAAGTAACCAGGTAGTTTCCGGGAGCCACCACAGCTCGCATAACGTGTATCATACGTCGGGTATTATACCTCAATCCATTACAGCCCATACACCGAGTAAGGATCCTCAAGCCATCACAGCCTATACACGTTACACCTATAGTAGTCCATAGGGTACTATATCCAGAATATATGTGTGTGAAATAACCACAAGCCATTACATCCCTCTACACACATATATGGGTAAAACTAACCACTGTGCCTACCAGCACTAAGATCTACCAAGAGAAGAGAGCGGGGCCAAAGGGGGTAGTCAGCCATTCAACCTCCCATCAGAATGTTGGGGAAAACACCCCCCCAGGGCTCAGAATCCCCGGGGTGTCAGTTGCCATTACCGACAGAGTGGAGTAGCGTATAGAAACACAAAAAGTACAGAATATATAAGTATCTCACATCCACACTATGGGCATTACCTATTCTTAGATACAACTGCAGCTAACGTCTCTCAGACTCCAGGCTGCTACTTCTAAGACTAGGTATCCTATAAGCACACAACCAATTGAAGAGCTTTATTAGATTACTCCATTCTCATTTATCAGTTCCACTGTACATTAGTTAATTCTTTAAGAATTAATTAAGATTGAACAATTCCCCATTTAACTGAAATGGCGTCACTTTCAAAAACAACTGCTCCTTTTTAAGATTCACATCACCTTTAAATTCCAGCATCTCCTTCCCCGTGGATTTTCACCATTTAATAAAACATTCATTACAGAAATACTTTTCCACATTCCCAGGCATTCTAGAAAAACATCCTATGCTTCTAAACACAAAGGAGGCTCAACACGGTGAGTAGATATACTACCCGTCGAGTCTTTTCCGCCTATAGAAAGAGCATAGACCCATCCTCCATCGAGAGGCTAAACACGGAAAGCACGTGGCATACCCCGCGTGTCTTCGCCTCCTTCGGAAAGAGGGTAAGCAAGACCAGCTGCCTTGAGCAGTGGGGAAAAGTAAAGAAGATAAACAATCAAACCAACCACCAACATCAAACCATCACATTCATCTCATACCATCACCCTTGGTGTCCTCCCCGACACCCATATGCATAAACCGATGCATCTCGCCACACTAGGCGTCACCCGCTGCCACAACCACAAGTCTCCATGTCTCCACATATCACAAAAACCATCCAGGCTCACATCATAGCACAAGCAGCAGGAAAACAAACATCACAAAATGGGCTCTCGGCCCTTTAACAAACAAGAGGGTAACTCAGAACCCTTTTTGAAATTCCCACATAATCTGTTCTCTAAACCATATTGAATTAACAGATTTGTTATTCGTAGGTTCCAATCATGGATACCTAATCAGTAAGCTATCATAATTAAATAACCATTCTTACTTCCCTAATTTGATTATCCTCAAATTAGAACAACTACAACAACGACAACAACCAGATTAATTTACATGCCTCTTTATCTTTAGCCAATTAATCAACAATTAATTTCGGCTTTACGTTTATTATCAATTTCAATCATGAACGAACAATAAATCAAAGAAAACATAGATATCACTATATCTAGGAAAACATGAGGCAAACCGTTATCACGGTATAAAGCAACAGCATGCGATCAACCAATTCTTTTAATCCGGTTCAAGTATTTAATTAGGTCAATTTCATTGTGATCCAAAGGAATAAATCATGCTAACACTACGATTGCACATATATAATTAGAGAAGCCATGAATCCCCTACCTCGAAGAGTTCTTGACGTCCTTTATCCACACAGCAGGTCACGATCCTCCCCTCGCGACAACTTATGTGGAAGAATGATCGACACAGCTTGGTTGCATCCAACAGAGCGGGACTGATCCTAAGAGTAAGGGTTGTTTGTGCAACTCCTAAGGAAAGGATTGAAAGGTTCTAGCGCCTCTTAGTTAAGAACAAAAGGGAAGGAACAAGGGAGAATGATATCTCGTCACTTTTTAAGAGTTAACGAGGTGACGGTTTAAGATCCGGTTAATTCTCCATTAAAAACGGATCGCATTAACCCACGCGGTTTGACCAAGTGAAACATTCCAAGCCTTAGGAATAATTAATATAGGATTTATGGAATTTGAATCGGCCTTAAGAGCCCTTAAAATAAGGCTTTAAATGTATTTTACGTCAAAGGAAACGTCAAAAGGGGCAAAACTGTTGGAGTCTGGAAACACTGTTCACCTACCGTTACTGTACACCTACCGATCTGTGAAACTGATCTGTCTCACCGATCTGTGAGACTGATCTGTCTCACCGATCTGTCTCACCGATCTGTCTCACCGATCTGTGAAACTGATCTGTGAAACTGATCTGTCACACCGATCTGTGAAACTGATCTGTGAAACTGATCTGTCACACCGATCTGTCTCACCGATCTGTCTCACCGATCTGTCTCACCGATCTGTCTCACCGATCTGTCTCACCGATCTGTCTCACCGATCTGTGAAACTGATCTGTCTCACCGATCTGTGAAACTGATCTGTCTCACCGATCTGTGACACTGATCTGTCTCACTGATCCGTGAAACTGATCTGTCTCACTGATCTGTTACTGTTCATAAAACTGGAGACACTGTTCACAGAACTAGAAAATTGGCAAAGTGTTGGGGATAAGTCCCCTAGACCTCCCGGAACACCTCCAACACCAACATTTCACACAGTAATGGACCAGAGAGGTTCGGGCCATTACATTAGATACCTCTCAAAACATTCTCGTCCTCGAGAATTAAAAACCAACCCAGAAGAAAAGAGGGGTCCGAACAACCACCCCATAAGATACCTCTCTGGGGAAAACCACCATGAGTTGTTCGAAAGCTGGAACAAAACTATGACATCCAGGAACAAACAATCCATACCCAAACAATTCATTCACAACATCACATCAAAGGTACATAAACAAAACATGAAAGGTCCAATCACAGAGAAAACATTATTACATGAAAGGAGTTAAACATTAAACAACTCTGGGTACTGAGCATGTATCTGTGACTCACGCTCCCAGGTACTCTCCTTCATGCCACCGTGTCGCCACAAGACACGAACTAAAGGAATAGAACGCCCACGCAACACCTTCTCCTTGTGGTCTTGGATCTCCACAGGTCGCTCCTCGAAGGTTGCATCATCATCAATATCGATCTCTCCCCAATCGATAACATGAGATTCATCATGAAGATAATGACGGAGCTGCGATACATGAAAAACATCATGTATCCGACTCATCCGAGGGGGAAGTGCTACTCGATATGCCACAGCTCCAACACGAGCTAACACCTCGAAAGGCCCAACAAAACGGGGAGAAAGCTTACTTCCGCGACCAAACCTTCGCTGCCCACGACGGGGAGTCACCTTCAGAAACACATGATCCCCAACATTAAACTCTAAGGGTCTCCTTCTTTGATCCGCATAAGATTTCTGACGATCTTGTGCTGTCTTCATCCTCTCACGAATCACTTGAACCATCTCCGTCGTATTCTGCACTAGTTCTGGTCCGAGAATTGCTGACTCTCCGACCCCAGTCCAGCACAACGGAGAACGGCATGGCCGGCCATACAAGGCTTCAAACGGCGCCATGCCGATGGTAGAGTGAAAACTATTATTGTAAGTGAACTCTACCAAAGGTAAGTGCTTCACCCATGAACCTCCAAAATCAAGAACACAAGAGCGCAACATGTCTTCAAGAGTTTGGATGGTTCGCTCTGTCTGACCATCCGTTTGAGGATGAAAAGAAGTGCTAAGGCATAGTTGAGAGCCAAAAGCATGCTGGAGACCTCTCCACACCCTCGAGGTAAAACGAGGGTCTCGATCAGAAATGATCGTCTTAGGAACTCCGTGAAGCCTCACCACCTCCTCCAGATACTGCCTCGACAAAACCTCCACTGAGCCCGACTCCTTGATTGCTATGAAGTGGGCCGATTTAGTTAAACGATCCACTACCACCCATATAGCATCATGTCCTCCCGGAGCTCGAGGTAAACCTGTAACAAAGTCCATTGAGATGTCCTCCCACTTCCACTGAGGAATCTCTATGTGCTGGAGAAGACCACCAGGAACACGGTGTTCGGCCTTCACCTTCTGGCAGACTAAACATCGAGACACACATTCTGCAACTGAACGCTTCAGCCCAGGACACCAAAACTGACTCCTCAAGGATCGATACATCTTCGTCACACCAGGATGTACAGCTAAGGGCGAGCTATGGAACTCTCAGAGAACCGTCTCGCGCATCGCCAAGGGAACAAAAAGCCTGTCATGATACAACACTCGGTGTTGTTCATCCTCTGACCAACCATCAGGGGCCTCCCCACAAACAACTCTGTCTCTCAAAACTTCCACCTCTAGATCACCCAACTGAGACTCTTCCACCTTTTGCATCAGGGATGACTGCACCGTCATCTGGAAAAGACAACCTCTTCCTCCAACTTCTCCCATATCAAGATGCAAAGCTGCTAGTTCTTCCATCCCTCTCCAGGAATCACCAGATTCACGCACAACATCATTACGTGACTTTCGGCTCAGTGCATCAGCAACAACATTTCCCTTCCCAGGTGTATACGATATTTCGAAGTCGTATTCCTGCAAGAACTCCATCCACCGACGATGCCGCAAGTTCAAATCCCGCTGAGAGAAAACATACCTCAAACTCTTATGATCGGTGAAAACCACAAAGCGCTCTCCAATGAGGTAATGTCTCCACAACTTCAGCGCAAACACCACGGCTGCCAACTCAAGATCATGGGTGGCATAGTTGCGTTCATGGGGACGCAACTGCCGAGACCCATAAGAAACAACTGACCTCTGCTGCATGAGAACACAGCCTAGCCCCAGATGTGAAGCATCACAGAAAACATCAAACTGGACTCCCTCCGTTAGAAGACAAAGGACTGGAGCACTTACCAACTTCTCCTTTAGATACTCGAAAGCTGTCTGACACTGATCAGTCCATATGAACGCTTGATCCTTCCTGGTCAAAGCTGTCAGAGGAGTCGCAACTCGGGAGAAATTAGCCACAAACCTCCTATAATAGCCTGCGAGACCAAGGAAACTTCGCACCTCTGACACGGTCTTGGGGGCTGGCCAAGACACCACTGCTTCTATCTTCGAAGGATCCACATCTACTCCCTGTTGGGACACAACATGTCCCAAGAAACGAACTTCTCGAGCCCAAAACTCACACTTGGACAACTTCCCAAACAACCGATGTTGGCGAAGAACTCCCAAAACAGCTCGTAGATGTTCTGCATGCTCTTCTTCAGATGTGGAGTACACAAGGATGTCGTCAATGAAAACCACAACAAACTTGTCCAAGAATTCACGGAACACAGCATTCATCAACCCCATGAAAACAGCTGGAGCATTTGTCACACCGAATGGCATTACAACAAACTCATAATGCCCATGACGACAGCGGAAAGCAGTCTTCGGGATATCCTCATCCTTTACACGCATCTGATGATATCCTGACCGCAAGTCGATCTTTGAAAACCAACTTGCACCCTTCAGTTGATCGAATAGGTCATCAATCCGCGGGAGACGATAACGGTTCTTTATTGTCACTTTGTTTAAGCGACGATAATCGACGCACAACCGCAAACTGCCATCAGCATTTTTCACGAACAAGACTGGTGCACCCCACGGTGACACACTTGGCCGAACAAAACCACACTGCAATAGACCATCGAGCTGAATACGTAGCTCTCGTAACTCAGAAGGGGCCATCCTATATGGAGACATAGAGATGGGAGACGCTCCTGGCTGTAGCTCGATCCCAAACTCGATCTTCCGTCGAGGGGGTAAGGACACAACCTCTTCTAGAAAGACATCAGGGTACTCTTCTACGACCCTAGGAAACGCCAACTGTTGAACCTCTGAAGAACTCAGCATCATCCCAGCCATCATGGATGATAAGGATGAAACTCGTCTATGACTCATCCGAGGATCTCTCTCACCAACAAACACTAATTCCTCTCCATCTTCATCAATGAAAACGACCTTCTTCCTATAGCAATCCACAATAGCCTGCACCGAATACAACCAATCCATGCCGAGGATGACATCATATGGTTGTATTCGTAAACATAGGAAATCTCCCCAAGAGCGGTGCTGCCCAAACACTAGCTCACAGTCTTTACATACTTCAAACAAGCTAGCTCGACCTCCAACTGGCGTAGTCAACGCTAAGGGCACTGGAAGCCTCTCTACCTCAAGTCACAAAGCGTGGACAAGGGTAGGGGATATAAAGGAGTGTGTCGCTCCTGAATCAAACAAGGCATACACCAAGGTAGAAAACAAGCAAAGGGTGCCTCGGACGACGTCTGGCTCGCATGGAGCTGGCAACGCTAGAGCATGAAGCTGACCACGACCACCTCCACGGCCTCTCTGACCCTGATGACGACCACCACCACGGCCGCGCTCTGCTCTTTGAGGACGGGGAGCGTCATGGGGCTGTCCTCTGCCTGCTCCATCTACCCTCTGGTGATCTAAAGCTGCTGCAACCTGCTGCTGCTGCCTCGACTGGAACTGCCTCAACGGAGGAACCTGGAGTGGAGCGCCTGGTGCACGATGACTGCTCTGAAAAGTTGGGAACTCCCGCTGCTGATGACCACGTCCACCACAAGAAAAACAAGCGCATGATCCCTTGGCATAGGTCTGAGAGTTGCTACCTCCGGAGAAATGAGATGGGAAGGGCCGGGACCTACCCCCAGGTGAATGGAAACTCTTCTGTCCTGAAAACCGGGAACCCCGGACCACAGCTCTGCTTCTTGAGGAATCATGACGATTCCCCTCTCGTGACGATCCGGTCCTAGCCAAGGTCCTCTCAACAACCTCTGCCCTCGCCAGCACCTCAAGATATGTCTTCAGCATAAATGGGGTGACCTGGCGCTGGATCTCTGGACGCAAAGCCTCCTCGAAATGCCTCGCCCTGGCCTCATCATCTGGAAACAGGTCTGAAGCATATCGTAGAAGGTTCCTGAAACGGATTCCGAACTCCCGAACACTGGAGCTCCCCTGTCGAAGGGTAAGAAGCTCCTAGCGACTGGATGCCTTCGCAGTCGAAGAAAGAAACTCGACTCTAAACCTGTCTCGAAACTCCTCCCATGAGATCGCTGACTCCTCATGATCCCCGAGGAACAAGAACCACCACTGTCTCGCTGCTCCACGCAACATCGTCACAACCAAGGACACCCAGTGTTCCTTCCGAGCACGAATCGAACTGAAGCCTATCTCGACATCCTCCAACCAGTCTTCTGTGACTGCATCTGAAATGGAGCCCTCGTACTTCTGTAGACTCTGGCGCTGAAACTCTCGGAGTGTCTTCCTCCAAGTGTCATCGTCGTCAACCTCTACCCGGCGGCGATCTGCTGGAACAGCCTGCTGGGCACCTTCTGCGCAAACCTGACGGGGACGCCGACCTGGAGCCATACCTGTAAAATAACAATCGTTAGAGCTCCTAAGCCTGGAATATGGAAGACTCAACAATAATTAATTAATTATTTTGTTTTATTAATTTTAGGTTACCTATCCCAATGTCTACCCATTCAAACACAGGTGCAAGGAATAATGATGCATGATCCTTTCCTAGGTCTCTACCCTGCAACCAGTATCACTTTGTTTAGTAGCCATCGTAAACTTAAAGGTCCGTGCAACAGATCATAGGGGGCCCTGAACGCCTATGTCTCTGCCGGTCTCCAGTGTTTACCCCACTTGCTAAACATGAATGACACCGTTGCCCTACCATCCCATGCATCCTCACCTGTGCCTAACTCCAAACTCCATCCTATCCCTCGACCAGACCTCTGATACCACTCTGTCACGACCCCCTCCCCACAAAGTGTACCCCTCCTGGGCCGGCAATGTGAAAAGGGAGATAATGACCCCCGAGTCCCGCCTCCAGTAGGCCCCGGGTTGGCGACTAGCACCGAGGGTATAATACACACACAAATGGGAGGCATTACCCTCTAAGAGAACACATGCAGAAGAGAGAGATAGAATAGAATCCAACCAACTCCAACTCATAACTGAAATGTAAAAGAAACCCAAGTACATATATGAAATGTCATGCAAAAGTACTACAACTGAAAGGGGAAAAAATAAAAGTACCCAAAAGAAAGTAAAACGACAGCGACCACAAGCCCGAACAGCTCCTCCTCCAACCGCAAGCTAGTAGTAACCAGCTTGATCTCCAACCTGCTCCAAGTGACCTGAAAAACAGTTTATATGTACATAGGGTGAGTATAACAGTATACTCAGTAGGATCCTCCCCAAGACTCTCGTGCAAAAGTAAAGAAAGCATGCTAAAGCCCAGTGAACAACAAGTGAAACTAACTCGTCACCTAAACAGGTATACTATGTTCCCAACCTCACCATGGCTACTCTCACCAAGTAACACATACAAGAATATAGCATATAGTAATGAATGTCAAGGGTACCCCACTACTACTTCCCCACTGGTTTGCCGCTTTGCCCCAACGACATACGTCCTGTGCATCTCTCTCCAAAGGCTTGCCCGTATCAACATGGGTCAAGCTCCACAATCTGCACCACGTGCACCACATAGGCTTGCCCGCAAACACCTGGGCTAAGCTCCACACAATCCTCACAACCAAAAGTAACCAGGTAGTTTCCGGGAGCCACCACAGCTCGCATAACGTGTATCATACGTCGGGTATTATACCTCAAGCCATTACAGCCCATACACCGAGTAAGGATCCTCAAGCCATCACAGCCTATACACGTTACACCTATAGTAGTCCATAGGATACTATATCCAGAATATATGTGTGTGAAATAACCACAAGCCATTACAGCCCTCTACACACATATATGGGTAAAACTAACCACTGTGCCTACCAGCACTAAGATCTACCAAGAGAAGAGAGCGGGGCCAAAGGGGGTAGTCAGCCATTCCACCTCCCATCAGAATGTTGGGGAAAACACCCCCCCAGGGCTCAGAATCCTCGGGGTGTCAGTTGCCCTTACCGACAGGGTGGAGTAGCGTATAGAAACACAAAAAGTACAGAATATATAAGTAACTCACATCCACACTATGGGCATTACCTATTCTTAGATACAACTGCAGCTAACGTCTCTCAGACTCCAGGCTGCTACTTCTAAGACTAGGTATCCTATAAGCACACAACCAATTGAAGAGCTTTATTATATTACTCCATTCTCATTTATCAGTTCCACTGTACATTAGTTAATTCTTTAAGCATTAATTAAGATTGAACAATTCCCCATTTAACTGAAATGGCGTCACTTTCAAAAACAACTGCTCCTTTTTAAGATTCACATCACCTTTAAATTCCAGCATCTCCATCCCCGTGGATTTTCACCATTTAATAAAACATTCATTACAGAAATACTTTTCCACATTCCCAGGCATTCTAGAAAAACATCCTATGCTTCTAAACATAAAGGAGGCTCAACACGGTGAGTAGATATACTACCCGTCGAGTCTTTGCCGCCTATAGAAAGAGCATAGACCCATCCTCCATCGAGAGGCTAAACACGGAAAGCACGTGGCATACCCCGCGTGTCTTCGCCTCCTTCAGAAAGAGGGTAAGCAAGACCAGCTGCCTTGAGCAGTGGGGAAAAGTAAAGAAGATAAACAATCAAACCAACCACCAACATCAAACCATCACATTCATCTCAAACCATCACCCTTGGTGTCCTCCCCGACACCCATATGCATAAACCGATGCATCTCGCCACACTAGGCGTCACCCGCTGCCACAACCACAAGTCTCCATGTCTCCACATATCACAATAACCATCCAGGCTCACATCACAGCACAAGCAGCAGGAAAACAAACATCACAAAATGGGCTCTCGGCCCTTTAACAAACAAGAGGGTAACTCAGAACCCTTTTTGAAATTCCCACATAATCTATTCTCTAAACCATATTGAATTAACAGATTTGTTATTCGTAGGTTCCAATCATGGATACCTAATCAGTAAGCTATCATAATTAAATAACCATGCTTACTTCCCTAATTTGATTATCCTCAAATTAGAACAACTACAACAACGACAACAACCAGATTAATTTACATGCCTCTTTATCTTTAGCCAATTAATCAACAATTAATTCCGGGTTTACGTTTATTATCAATTTCAATCATGAACGAACAATAAATCAAAGAAAACATAGATATCACTATATCTAGGAAAACATGAGGCAAACCGTTATCACGGTATAAAGCAACAGCATGCGATCAACCAATTCTTTTAATCCGGTTCAAGTATTTAATTAGGTCAATTTCATTGTGATCCAAAGGAATAAATCATGCTAACTCTACGATTGCACATATATAATAAGAGAAGCCATGAATCCCCTACCTCGAGGAGTTCTTGACGTCCTTTATCCACACAGCAGGTCACGATCCTCCCCTCGCGACAACTTATGTGGAAGAATGATCGACACAACTTGGTTGCATCCAACAGAGCGGGACTAATCCTAAGAGTAAGGGTTGTTTGTGCAACTCCTAAGGAAAGGATTGAAAGGTTCTAGCGCCTCTTAGTTAAGAACAAAAGGGAAGGAACAAGGGAGAATGATATCTCGTCCCTTTTTAAGATTTAACGAGGTGACGGTTTAAGATCCGGTTAATTCTCCATTAAAAACGGATCGCATTAACCCACGCGGTTTGACCAAGTGAAACATTCCAAGCCTTAGGAATAATTAATATAGGATTTATGGAATTTGAATCGGCCTTAAGAGCCCTTAAAATAAGGCTTTAAATGTATTTTATGTCAAAGGAAGCATCAAAAGGGGCAAAACTGTTGGAGTCTGGAAACACTGTTCACCTACCGTTACTGTACACCTACCGATCTGTGAAACTGATCTGTCTCACCGATCTGTGAGACAGATCTGTCTCACCGATCTGTCTCACCGATCTGTCTCACCGATCTGTGAAACTGATCTGTGCAACTGATCTGTCACACCGATCTGTGACACTGATCTGTGAAACTGATCTGTCACACCGATCTGTCTCACCGATCTGTCTCTCCGATCTGTCTCACTGATCTGTCTCACCGATCTGTCTCACCGATCTGTCTCACCGATCTGTCTCACCGATCTGTGAAACTGATCTGTCTCACCGATCTGTGAAACTGATCTGTCTCACCGATCCGTGAAACTGATCTGTCTCACCGATCCGTGAAACTGATCTATCTCACTGATCTGTTACTGTTCATAAAACTGGAGACACTATTCACAGAACTAGAAAATTGGCAAAGTGTTGCGGATAAGTCCCCTAGACCTCCCGGAACACCTCCAACACCAACATTTCACACAGTAATGGACCAGAGAGGTCCGGGCCATTACACTACAAGTGTAAGTAGAATGGTAATTATTATTTCCAATTACGAAACCCATCAATTACTAATGATGATCGTCAATAGAAACCTATTAAGCTAGTGGACAACAGTAAATTTATTGAAATCACTTTTTTATATGGGTGTTGTGACAATGATGTGGTGAAAGGTACTTTTATCATCCACTATATAATTACTAATGTCTTAATTGGTTCTTGATCTAATAACTTCATCAAATCTACAGGATTTTCAATGTGTGTTGTAATTCCACAAAATTTTTTAGATATGAAATTACCCATGAAAATCACTAATGGTAAAGTTACCCATCCAATGTCTTTGATTCGTCAATGGTTTATTTTTGTTGGAATATGCTTCTGTATATATTTTCATTCTTCCTTTGGATGAATATGATGTTATATTAGGCATTAATTGGATTTCACTTTAAAATACCACATCAAGGGGCAATGAAGCAATGTTTTGGTTGATATTCCAAACCCATTGATGATCATACAACAATGGGAAAAAATTATAAACACACATTGGTGAAAATATCCAATGTTTGGGTTTTAATTCTATTTCAAAAGGTAAATTTGTATAAAATAGTTGGGGAATGTTTGACTTCTATGATTTTAAAATTTTCTAAGAACTTGTGGATGTATTTTTGGGAAAGAGTTCCATCCTTCCAAAAAATTATGAAATTGAGTTATTAATAAAATTCTCATATAGTTTGACAACAATTTCAATGACTCCCAATAGAATTGACCTAATTGAGATTCATGAATTATTGATACAACTCAATGAAAACCACGATTAAATATTCATTTGGCCATATTTATCACTTTGGGGTCCACCTGTTCATTATTTTAAAATGAAATATAGATCAATTGTAATATATATTGATTATAGAGCATTGATTATGAACATAATAAATAACAAGTATCATATTTCCCACATTCATGACTTTTATAATTAATTTAGAGGAGGTCAATATTTTTCCATAATTGTCTGATATTCTAGATATAATCAATTGAGGGTTATGAAAGAGGAAATACTACAGATGGAATTATATAAATGTTATGAACACTATGGACATATTTTTATTCATTTTTTTCAAACTAATAACTTATCAGAAAACTTGGGTTTGATGAATATATTCTTTATATATAACATAGACCTGTTTGTGGGGGTCATTATAGATGATATTATTATCTATTAAAAGTTAAATGAAGAGCATAAAAAACAATTTACATTTTTACTAACGATCCTATGGTAGAGAAAACAATTTTTAAAATTTAAAAACTATAAATATTATCTAATAAGGTTTGATTGGTTGTTTACATCATATTAAATGATGTAATTGCAGTAGATCCATCAAAGATAGAGGATATTGAATAATATACAACCATGGTGACTGAGAGATCTATGATTATTGGTTTAGATATATATTTTCAATAGTTTTTGGTGAATTTCACATGATTATATAATCCTAAAAAAATTATCTTTTAAGGGTTACATGTTCTTCTGGATAGATAAATGTGCTGAAAATTTCATGGAACTTAAGAGAAGTTTATTTAGAGTACATATGCTAACATTACCTTATAGTGGAGAAGGATTTGTAATATATAGTTTTGTATTAAATAAGGGATTTATAAATATTATTTTGGAAAATAACATGTTTATCACCTATTCTAATTATATTTTGATGATTCGTGAAATACATAAACCAACTAATGATTAAAAATTATCTGGGGAAATTTTATCATTATGTATGTAGAGGCATTATCTTTATGGAGTAAAGTGGGATATTTTAACCTATCATAATTGATTAAAATATAAATTCATATATAATGATTTGAACATGTTCCATAAGAGACATTACAAGTTTATAAATGAATATTAATTCTCAATACATTGACATCCTAAAAAAGGGAACATGGTGGAGATTATTTGATTCAAAAAGATCATTTTAGAATATCAATGATGGGGATATAAAATATTCAATATCTCTTGATTTTCAAATAATTGAGTTGGAAATATTGTAGGAAGGGGAAAATATTTTAATGATCAAATGAATTTTCAACCCACTATCCAAGTTAACTTTATGGTGGAGGACAAGGATGATGTAAATTATCAAAAGAATTTCAGAATTTTTCCAAATTTGATCATTGATCATGATGAAATTATAATGTTTAGGAGCTGTGAATGTATTAATTTCATACAAAATTTGATGTTATATAACCTAGAGGCATATAATAGTTCTTAATTATCTATTTTTCTGATATGTACAAATATATATTGGTATTAGATATAATACCTCTGCTGGAATGGAAAAAAGAAATATTTAACTGAATTTGTATCTTGGTTTTAGGTATACGAGCAAGTTAAGGATGAAAAAAAATCTAGAGGAATTTTTCAACCATTACCCCAACTAGTAATGAAATGGAAGGAAATAAAAATGTATTTTTTCTGTGGACTCCACAAAACCCTTAAATGGTATTGTTCTATATTTTTGGTAGTCAGTCGTCTTACAATATAAGCTCAATCCATTTATATTAGATAATACTTCTCTATGGATGAGAATACAATGATATAAATTAGGGAGGTTGTAATGTTACTTGGACTACCACATTCAATTATATAATATTGGGATCCACGGTTTGAATATATGTTATGGAGATGTCTTCTTCAATCAAGTATTAAAAATTTAATTTTATATTTGTTTATAATCCATATACAAATGGTCATTATGAATTAACATTTCAATATCTAGTGGAAGTTTAATATTTTTGTTAGATTCCAAAGGATATAGGGATCATAACACTCCACTTGTTATTTTCTATTAAAATAAGAGATATCACTCAAACATTCAGTTGAAACCTTATAAATCCATCTATGAGATGAAAAAAAGAGCACAAATGTGCTATGATTATATTTGATATAGAAAGATACGAGGAACCGAGATCACAATAGAAATGATCGATAAGTTTAAATTAAAATTTTAAAATATCAATGAAAATCAATATCAGAAAAAGATATTATACTAATAACTAATGTAGTGGTCTAAAATGTTAGAATGGTGAGAAGGTGTTTCAACGTGTCCCTCCTAAGAAGAAGGATATGAGGGTCATAAATCATGGTTAACTAATTACTATGTATATTGGACCCTTGGATATTCATGATCATATTGGTATGTTATCCAATCATATTTCATATCATATAAATATATCTAATGTCTATGATGTGTTCTATGTAACTCTCCTATAGAATTACATACATGAACCTTCACATGTACTGATCTCAGAGGTCATATTGTTGGAGAATGAGAATTCATTTTAGCATGAACTTGTTTAATGTATTTATTATAAAGACAAAGGCATGCAGAACAAGTTGACTCACCTGGTGAATTTTTTTGGGAGAAATCACTCGGTAGTGGAATCTAAATGGTATCATCAGTTTATTATTAATCATTACTATCCTCTACTTTTCCCAAATGATGAATGTCAGGGGTAAATTTCAATTTCAGGTTGTATAATGTGACAACCTTATATTTATGAACCTTTTTTTGAAATAAGTCATTTTTCACTGATGTTTTATATTGCACTATGTAAAAAACTACTTTCATATTGAACTAACTTGGAATGTTCTACATGAAACACTATCATGTTGTGTGTTACACACAACACTAAGCATCTACGAAACATCATTTTATTATTATAATTACTAAAACCATATAGATATATCACTAACATTAACCATATTATTTTGAATATTAATGTACACATTTAAAATATTTTTTATAATGGTTTTATAGAAATATTACAAATTGATAATTAAAAAAATTACTTTTTAGTAGTGTCTCTATATGTATTAAAATACTACATTATTTTGTGAATAACACTTAAAGTCCCACTATAAAAAATAGTAAAATTAATTTTAGGTATATTTTTATATTGAATGTTATAAAATGATTTTTTTAATTTATATGGTCCAAATTTTATTATGGTAAATTTTTGGGATCTTTTTATGAAATATCTTTTATGGATGAATAGTGAAACATAATGAATTTTAAATAAAAAATGATTATTCATCAAAATTATTCATATAGATATATTATTTTTTATATCAGTTTGGAAGAAAAATTAAATCTATTTAAATATCTATTAAGCCAATTTTGGTCATTATAATAATTTAAAATTGTATATAGATATTAAATAACGATGAACCTTTGATCATTCACACTTTTAAAACCTATTTTCTCACCATTTTTTCGAGCTTCAGATTAATCAATATTTTTCGCCATCTATGAATTAACTTTAAAAAATAGATAGAAATTGTTTTAATCATTATAATATGTATATAAAATTATGATCAAAATAATTTTTACCAAATATATTATATAAATTTATTCAGAATAATTAAAGTGATAATGTTAAAATTATGTTTAAAAAAGGGAATAAACATTAAACATAACAAACCAAATGACCGTAAAACCTATAAAAAATCCATGTTATGGATATATTTAATCTATAATTATTACAATTTATAAATTTTTAGTTTTTTATTACTTTCTAGAAACTAGGAACACAAAACGTTTTTTCAAATATTCCTTGTGAGTCCTCCCCCATACATATAAAATGCCACCATCTCTCCCCCTTATTAAATTAATTTAAACCATATATGTTATGACAATAACCACCTAATACACTTCCAAAAAATACTACCTTACTCTGTAAATCCTCTATTTTTGACAAATTCCATCCATGAATTCCCTCTGGTGAAAACCAACAGAAGATACATAAAGAATATTTAGCATCATTCCTCAAGCTCATTTGATTAGTTTTATATCTCACCCACTCCAATTATTCATATTACATGTAAACAAATATCCTAAATATAATTAATATAATTTTTCATTTTATGAAATGGTTTTTACCATAATCATTATACACATCCTTTAAATGTGTAATGAACATACCAATTTTGATTATGATGAACTAATGCCTCAAGAAATGATGTTTTCTGTTTTAACAAACCACCTATTACAGTTGAAAATTATGATGGAAATAAATAAATATATAATGTTTAAGATACTAATGATTTAATTTTGGTTATTTATTTATTTAATTAATACTACCTTCCTGAGTTTCATTTTTTAAAATATTATTTCATCCTTCATTGTTTTATGGATTGCGATCTCCTCAAAGCGATGCGATTAGTTCACACATTATGTGGAATGTGTTATGGATGGGTTTAGAAAAAATATATGATATACATGAGATAATAATTATAAAGTAATGAGATTACATAAATATATAGATAAATTTTATATAAATAATTTCTTTCAATATGCCATGAAAATAGAAATAGTGTTTATGGATACGTGTGACCTACGGTCTCAATGAATGATGTATTTAATTTGTCAGAAATATCTTTTATATATTGTTATAAGTGTTTATTAGTAGAATATATATGACAATTAAGTCATTATTTTTTCATTTTTATACTATGTAAATCATGATTTAATTAAGGGGATTGACAATGAAAAGTCAAAACAGGTACGATAAACAAATAGTTTTTCACCAGAAATGTTACATTAAAATAGAAATGTTAATAAATAATTAATAGAAGGCGATATGAAAATTGTATATGATATTATATATATAAATATTTTTATGACAAATTTATAATAAATCCATAATTATTATCCATTAGTATTTTACATGTACGAGGAATGTTAAGACAAATGGTAATTGAATTTTATCTCACATATTATTTCATTCAAAAACATGCATAATTTCCAACTTCATTACATTGTCATGTTTATATAGTGAAAAATAATGAATTAAATTATTAATATACATTAATATTTGATTATATTAATATAAATCTCATTATATATATTACATAAGATCTATGGATCAAAATAAATAAAATATGTGAAGTAATTTTTGCTCAACGCGGCTTAATTGAGGAAAATGTTTTGTTATGCTACTACAATATCATTTGAGATGGTTATATGTCCATTTGAAAAGATATGAATTGAATCTAATTTTTTGTGATATTTTAAGCATCATGTAATTTCTTGTCATTAAATGCACAATATGATCTGAAGTTACCATGTGATAAAATATTATTAAATCCATATCTTCTTTTATTAGTATGGTTGTATGATTCCATTGAATGATTTGTGATCCATATCTCCTGAAATCTTAGAATTGTTTTTCTCTTTTTTTAAAGATATCATAATTTATTTGAACCATTTCTACTATTTTTTTAATTATGATAATTATGTTAATGTTTTTATAGAAAATATAACTGTATCTCTCTCTTTGGTCAAAAATATATTTACTTTCTAAAACCATGATTTAAAAGATGTTTTAAAAAAGGTATTAAATTTATATTTGAAAATAATTTTCCATGAAAATATATTTAAAATTTTTTATGGTTTTATAAGATTCATTTATATGTTTCTCATTCTATTTTCCATGAAAAATCATTTCAATAATGTTTTATGATTTAAACAATATTTTTTAATACAATCAAGGATATTTTCTGGAAGAAATGTTATTAAAATCCCTTTACAAATTATTTCTCCTATAATATGAAATATGATGATTTTATTCATGCCTTTCATGGTAAATGAATAAATTTGTAGCGTCATATTTTTAATCATAATCATTATGATTTGATGTAATGATGTTTATGAAACCAATTTACCTTTCATGGGACATATGATTTTCAAGCCTAATTTTTTTTACAGGTTATGATTTTTATTAAATAATTAAGAATCTTGTATTTTTTCTATATGTTATGACAATAATACATATTTATGGTACCCATTTCATTTCATAGGTTATTATATAACCATTTATAATTTTATAGAACATTTATGTATGATTACAATATAAGATGTTTTAGTCCAATATCTCTATATAATGCCCTGGGTAAAGACTAATATCTTATGATATAGTCTATGATGTTATTGGGAAAAAACTGTGACTGCAAAGATAGCCATGAGAAGAAACCCTGACTACCATGATTGTATGTGGAGTGAACATTTTCTACAATTAGTACTATTGGAGTTACCATGACTCCCAATATGGAATGGGGAATTTACCCAAACTACTATAATTTCCATGGAAAAATTCATTCACTACAATGAAAATAATATTATATTTATATGTTTTACAACATTTTCATGTCTCATTACATGTTTATGCATCAATGAATTATGTTATTTATTTCCATATAATTAATGTCTTATAAAATACCAGGAATTATGCAATGATTTATGTTTATGATCCTATGATATTCATGGAGTGACATTATAATGTTATGATAATGTTATAACACAACAATTATCATATTAATGATTACATGTATCCCTTTGTTACCATTACTAAGCATCTAATCTCACATATTTTTTGTTTCCTTTTAATGGTCATAATGTTTTGTATTATGTTTGATGGGTATAGTTAGGGTTCCAATAAAAAATTACATAGTGGGATAAATTCTATATCACTTATGTACCAATGGTAATGTATCCATGTTTCCAATGTCACTAGAATAATAATGTCTTTGAATGCCAATTTTTATAATATTATAGGTATTAAAAAAAATTATATACATTTAATGTATGGAATGAGTCTGTATATATCATTAAATTTTCTTAATTATTATTTCTACCTCGATAAATTTCTATAGTATATATTATATATGTGGTAAAGTTGAATGGTGTAAAAATTATGCATTATCGATTCAGGATCTGGTGATTACACCGATGTTCTTGTAGTGTTGTTTTCAATCCATTGACTTAGAGTTAAAATTAATCACTACCTATAATCCTCAGGGTAATGGTTAGCCTGATATAACCATTAATAAGATAGACGAAATATTGATATATTTTTACACTTATTTAAAAGGTTATTTAGATCAGTCCCTTCCACAAATATAGTTTTTTACAAAAAAAATAATTTACATTAGTATTTAGATATCTCGTTGTGAATCCATTTATGGAAATATGTGTTGAATCTAATGTAATTGTATGAAGTTAGAGATAGAATGATAATGTGATATATTCATGATGCCTAAATGGTTGATAACATGAGAATAATCTAATAATATATTAATGTATTACATGGTCCGAAAAAAGATATGTTGACAATAATAGTGATGACATAGAATTTGATGTTTCTATAATGTTTTTCTACAAATTTCTCCCTAGAATAGGGATTAAATATTTGAAATGAATTTCATGTTAAGTCGTAGGTAAATTTTTAGTGTTTATATTCTTCATTGAGTATGGATGATATATTGAACATATCCCATATACTGATTATCTCATCAACATGATGTATACCAACCATTACATTTGAAGAAATGCCTAAATAATACTTCAATGGTGATGAAAAAAATAATCATACCACTATAGAATGATATTTATGATGAGATTTAATTTTTGTAGATTTTCTATGACAGAGCGAATTGTCTATTAATCAAGAAAAGTATTGTATTGAAGGTATTATGGTGAACAAATTATAATGGGGAAGATAAATGGGAATTTGAGGAATTTATGAGGGAGATATATACATAGATGTTTTCATTGAATGGTTGAATTATCAAATGAAAATTTCAATTTACAGGTATGGGAATGTTAAATATGAATATTTATTGAACTAATTTTTCTAAGTATAAACTCAATTTCTTCATTATGTTCTATTTTTATTTACAAAATCATTAAATGAACTATGCTATAATATTAAAGAAATTATTATTTAATGTGACAACAATAATCATAATTTAAAATTTTTTAGTATGAATATGAGTAACTAAATTCTTTAATTTAAATTTATTTTACATATATAAAATAATTTAACTTGATGTTAATTTATTATAAATGAAAATAAAAATAAATATTATTTTGAATCAAATATGTATGCAATGTGGTTATATCGTAAAAAATTAATTAAGAACTACATGGGAACTACTTTAGTGAAAATATATTTTATATATTCAATCAACACTGTTATGATTTTTCTATTATGGTAGTTAATCATGTGTTATGAATGAATTTTGTTTTCATCATAAAATCTATATTTATATAAAATGTTGGGCTATCATGTTTTCCAATTTTACATTAAAAAAGGATTACACTATTTTTGAAAATTTATGTTAAAAAATTAACTTGAGTTTTATTGAAAAAATTCCTAAATTAAATTATTGTAATTTTGTTGTATTTTATGTAAAGACAATTATTGTAAAGAATAGTGAAAAAGAATCATTATATTGAAAATAACCATTTCATTTATTGTAGTTAAAAATTTTATATTATATTTATATTTCCTATATATAAATAATTAAACTTATATTATTATTAATCAATATAGATAAATTAAATAAATTTTATATTAAAATATGAAATGAAATATTTGGTTATAATAGAATATTTCCCGTTCAAAAACTACATTTCAGTAGTGCATGCAGGATTAATTTAATATGAATTTTTTCAGTTGTGTGAATTAAAACATTTTATAATGATCACATATTTGGAATATGAAGAATTAATAATAGTTAATAAGGTTATCGATATTTTTTTAATAATAAATATTAATTGGGAAAAATTAATAATCACATTTATGATTAAAATATTCCTTTACATGTTACAATCACATGTATTAAAATTAATATTTCCAACACATATGATATTTACATCATAAAAATGATTTTATATGTATAAAATTTTGTTTTAAATTATATTATTTGTATTATTTATTTTTTTCTTAATGGTTAAATAAACACTATAAATATACAAAAATAAATACATGGAATCATAAATTTTCATAACCTTATTTTTCATTACATTATAAAAAAAGGATCTTTTAATGTCTAGTTTGTTTGAAATAATGTAAATAAAACATGAAAACATATATCATTATTCTAATTCTAGTTGAATTACATTTTTATGGGATTTCCCAATATTACATTTATTAGATCTCATATCCTATGGAAATACATGAAAGGAAAGGGTTGAGTATGATTTATATTAAGGGGAAAAGTAAGGGAGAGAAAAAAACATGTCATCATGAGAAATATCAATAACACGAAATGAGAATATTGATAATGAGTAAACAAGATTCATATAATAAAAATAATAACATTAATCATAACATTGAAATATAGATATACCATTTATTTGAGAAATTATCAAAAATATCATGAATGATTATACCATGGTTTTTTAAATATAAATGACCAATGGAATTCACCAATGTACCATAATACATATCTTCTTTAGATAATAATTTTATTAACCTTTTCATTGGAGGACTATCATGGTGCACCCTTCATATTTATTAACTAATTTAGGCCACAAAGACAATAATAAATTATTTCATCAAAAATCTATGGAAAAATTAACTGGTTTCTAATTAAAATCTTAGTTTACAAATGATAAAAAATAAATTATCATTATATATTTTATATCCCAACAAATGAAATATGGGATTCATATATGTAAATCAAAAAATAAAAAAATTCAATATTTAATATAGTTTATTAACCATTTAAAATAATAGTGGTTTGATTATTAAAAAAATACGAAAATAGAATTCCTTAAGTAAGAGATTGAAATTTGATGAGTAAATTAGTCAATATGACGAGCATAAGACATTATTTTAGAAAGTGGTAAATAAGAGGGGAAATAATATCCCATTCATTAAATACTATTAATATATTAATTTTATAATTCATATTTGAATGGTAAAAATAGTTTTTAATATAGAATACATGCCACATGAAAAGATAACTTTAATGGAAATGAGAAGTGAAGATTTATATTACCCTTAAGATTCATTCCTAAAATAATTCGATATTTTATTTCAGTCTTGAGGATTACTTGGGATACTTCGTAAGAGGAATATTACATTAAATTCTTTAATGATTTATTTTTAATGAAGGTAAATAGGAAATTGGCTAGGTATTTATTTGAAAATAGCTGATTTTTTAATAATTTCCCAATATAGTCTATGAAAATCTATGTTCTAGAAAATGAAAAAACATTATGTTAACGATTCTAATTTATCATGTTATTAAAAAATTTATTCACCCATTATGAAATTTTAATCCGCCAAAATGGAATATTGATTTCTATTACATATTATTTGAATATAGAATTAATTATTCCTTAAAGTAATTTTTTTTAAACCACATAATCATTCATAGACAATGATAAGTCACTAATAATTTTAATAATTGATTAAAATCAATTAGAATAAATATTATTAATAAAATTATATTTTTTATGTGTTATATTTTATAAAATTATTTAATAATCATTGTGACATGAATATGAAGTGATAAAATATACTAAAATCCCAATATTATTTTTTTACTGTTATTATAAAAATATTGTATTTTATATAATTCTCAAATAATCACCTTAACATAATTTCAACATGATTTTTTAAAATATTTTTTTTCTAGAATAATATTATTAATATCATACAATTGAAAATTGAATAAAAAACCCTTACTAATTTAACAAGATTTTTTTATTTATAGTAAAATTTATTAAACTTCTAAAAATTTTAAATCGCATTAAAAAATTAATTAATCATTTCAAAATTGGATAATTTTTTTAAAACAACGTTTTATTAGAAAACCTTGAATTCATGATATAATCCAAAAATTGTATAAAATGTCAAAAAAGTAATTTTGTTTCATTTTCGTATAAAAAATAAATTTATAAAATTCATCTCTATTAAACATGATTTTTTTAAAAAAATATTCTCAAAATTTTATTAATGGAATCAATATTATGTTTACAAAAAATGAAATTACACGTTACGAAACAAATACATAGACAAGTAATGACTTTTTAAACCCACATATTACTAATCGGTGATGTGTGTGATGGTCACATTTTCATGGAGTTGATCAAATTACAAGTTTTGAATGGTTTTTAACACTTACATGAAATTATCTTTTGAGAATTTTTGTTCAAGAACCACTAGTTGAAGCTTGACATAGTAATTGTCATGGTGTAATCCCATTGACACTACATCCCTCACTAGTTTTGAAAAATTATATTCAAATAAAAATACATTATTGGTTGGGGCCAATATTATTATTTTCCGTATCAATTATCCATTGTTATTACAACCTTTTGAAACTGATTAATATTGTAAAATTTCCCTAAATGTTTGTACTTTTCAATAATTACATTGACTGAATGATATATTCTACGAAGGATTTTTTTCCAATAGTCATATAATTTTCATATCTCAGTGGCCATTTTTTCCATTATACCCTATAAATACAACATCGTACATTCAGTAAAACAGTCACCACAATTTCTACCTTATATTATGCTTCCTATTCTTATTATATATATTGTATTAATAATATTATATATATATATATATTACATTCTCAAGTGGATAATTCAAGTAGATTGTAGTCTTCTTTATATTCCCATTTTAGAAACTTTGTTTTATGATTTTGTCTATTTGTAATGATTGTAATTTTAATTGGCTTCATAACAGTATAATTTTACGATCAATGTCTATTAGGTAAACAGTTTTTGGTTCCTCATTATTTTTTGGTCTCATAAAATTTTATTATATGTAATAAACATTTATTTATATGAAAGTATCAGATTTATATAATAGGTTGTCACATTTTTCGCCATAGAATAAATTGTGCACCTAAAATTTCAAAATATTATAATATTTGATAAAAAAAATGGTACACAGTTCAAGTAGACTCATTTGGTTAAAAAATATCTTATTCATTTTTATGGTTTAACCGTATCAATTTTATGAGGTCAGTAGTATTTTTTAAAGAAAAATTTCCTATTGTATTTGATATCCACTATATTATCTTCATAATAGAGGTCATGTTTCATTTGTACGTTGTCCAGATTTATTAAAAGTATTGGGTTTGGTATGTACATCATCTATATATATACATGGAATATGTCATTAACATCAACAATATTTTTTTATTTCCTTGATGATATTTTACTACTAATATCTGATCACTTATTTAAATGAATTAAATGTACCTTTTTTCAAGAATCCATTTCCTTCCAAATCACATGACTCTCTAAAATGGTGATATTTGAAGGGAAACATTATATCAATCATCAAAAATCGTGTCCATTCAACAACTATCAGTGTAGTGCATACATTAATTCTAAGAATCTATATCATGTAGATGGATGGAATAAACCTTTTTTCATATATTTCACAAGAAAGAGCTAGAATATATTTCACTCACAGACATTATCAAAACATTAATGTCTTCTAATTCACACCCAATATAAGGTTACATTTTTCACCATTGGAATAGTACAATAGAATCTGTTGTTGCATGAGAACTCCACTAACAAGTGGTTTTCATCCCGTCAACCATGAAATTCATCTAAATAATTACTCAACATGTCATAAATTGACTAAATAGTCAAGTTTTTTGCAATTAGTTTTGGGGTGACAGTTCATACTAAAATTAAATTCATTATTATTATCATGTGTAATATTTCATTAGAATTTGTATGTGAACCCGAGATCAGAATCTGAATATATTGAATATAGAACCCCGTACTACCTCACCACTATTGTTATATATATTATGGAATGTTTTCCAAGATATATGGATTCCATAATAGTGATGAAATGATGAATTTTGATGATTTGATCTACTATAACTGATATCTCAATGTTTCCATTCAGTGTTCGTTTGAGACCATTGATGAATTCCATATTTAGACTATCTTAATTCCAAGGTGGTATGGGCAGTTTTTTTAATACCTCATTTGTATGTGGTCTCTATTACTTTATATAATTGTACCCCATGAACCTTTCATTATAGTTGGAATCTATCATTTCTATATTATCCTCCTAATAATGCTTTTTAAAGTATCTATACATTTTAGTGTTTTCATGATGTATAGGGAATATTGATCCATCTTCTCCACCAATGAGATCCTTCATTTTCTCTATGATAGATGGCATAAATATCATTGAATGAAATTTCAATACACCATCATGATCAATATTGAACTCAAAAAACATCCTATCCTTAATAGCCTCTTTTTTTGATTAATTTATATTATTTTAGAGATTCTATAACCTTATCTAGTAATGATAGTTGATATATAATTTTGGATAGGGATGATGATGTCCCTTCACATATGATTCCCATATACCCTTTTACTTGGGTATTTTTAAATTGGTCTATTGGTCTATTATTTATTTCATGAGCAGCATGGTCTTTCTTAATTAATGAATAAGTGACATTGTTTTCTCTTCCTGATTATTAATGAGTTGAATAATCATTGTATTTTTTAATTTTCTATAATATCATTTTTCTTATAATTAATTTTTTAAAAAATATAAATAAAAAATTCTTGGCCCATTTTTATATCACATGTCTCCCCATAATGATATTGTTCACATTTTTTTGGTTAAAAAATAACATATTCTTACACTCAGTCAAGTGTAGAATATTCCATCATATGAGTCTTTAATTTTCAATATGCATTATGAATAACATATCTATTATGCTAGAGGATGTACCAAAACCCCAATTGAGATAATTTCTTTAAATAAAATATCTTTCAACAATAGTGGGTAGTGTTAATAGTGGTGTCGATACCAATCAATTATTTAGTTCATGGAAACATTCTTGGCACTCCATTATTTTGATTAAAATAAACACTTTTCATGTTTTAATGGCTAGTGGAGTATAATGTTTTCATTGTTTATCACTATCATTATATAATATCAATATAATCAATGTAAACTATGAATATCATTTACTACATAAGATGTTCCCACTCCCCTAAAACATTTGTCTACACAGGGTCAACTAGGATTATTTCATTGGGTATAATGATCCCTAAGAATGAAACATGTTGCATCTTGGATTAATATATATTCTAAATTTTCAAAACTATTCTCATTCCTTAGAGTTACCAATATGACCCCAATATGATCATCATGAACTTCATGTATTGGGATGAAAATAATAAAAATTATCAATAAAAAATATCAAGAATTTATCAATGTTGTCCTTCAAAAACCTATTCATAAAATTCATTAATTTTTAGGGGGATAAGAGAAGCTTTGTGTTATAAAAATAGACTCTTAATAACCATTTATTATTTGGACGTGAAAATTTCAAATATCGCCTTTATTCCCAGTCAATTTATGATAACCATATTGGACAGAAACCATGAATATGATTTGAGCACCATGAAGAAGGTTATATATATCAGTAAAACTAGGTAGAGGGAACTTATTATTCAGTGGGATCTCATTATGTTCTTTAAAATCAATGCATATCTGCAGTGATCCATCTTACTTTTATCCAATGAAAATATGGGATACCCAAGAGAAAAAATTGGTTTGATAAATCCTTTCTCCAATGGATCACGATGATGATTATTAAATTTCTATAAATCCACATATTCCATTCTATATTAGTTCATTCCAATAATCATGGATCCATATATGAGTTCAATAGTGTACTATACTTATCTTTCCAGGGGAGGTCCATCAAACCTGTCTGGAAATACATCTATGTTTTTCTTAATGATTTGAAAATTATATATCATTATACTTTAATTTCATTCTCCCACATCAACGATCACCAGGAAAATTATCACTATTTTGAGGTGCTTCTAGAAAATGAATAGGTTGTCATATCACTCCATTGAAAATGACTATAGGTTTTCCTTTTCATTCAACTAAAACTTTCCATGATTTTATAGTTGATCATAGCATTATACATTGAGATCCATTATATCCCTAGTATAGTGTTGAATTCTACCCTGTGAGTGACTACTAGATTTAGGATGAGGTTATTCTATCAAAATATAATTATAGATTTTATATAAAATATTAATTTTAGGATAGACCCACTAGGAGAATTCACTCATAACTCTACTTCTCTTAGTTCGGGCATAAGTTCTATATTTTGTGGAAACGTGGATGAAATAATTGACAGTGTAGAACTAGAATCAAACCATGTACCTTCAATATATGAGATCATAATTAGTGTACCCACAACCACATTATTTAGATCCCTTAAATCATCCAACATGATATAAAATTCCCTACTATTCTCCCTTGGGACATGATAAGTTTGTTGTTGTTTCCCGTATTTTATGTTATTTCCTTTACATTGATTAAAATAGTACCCATATTTTCCATAATTGGATTATTGAACATACGGTGGAGAAAGAACCATATTATTTAGGATGTATGGGTAGTGAAATTTAAGAATAACCTCACCATGAGAGTATTATGATATATATCAATTTATTTCACATTTATATCAATTTACACTCATACGAAATTGTTCATTGAATGCTAAATCCCACATTTGTTGCACTTAGAAAGTAAAAATTACATTCTTTAACTTTCATGATCAACATTAATTATTATTACACACTCCATTTATCTATTCATTTTATTCAATCTTGTGTCCACTATAACATTCTATAAAATATAAAATATTTAATAACTTGTTTAATAATTTTTTGAAATAAACTATGTTCTAAAAATAGAACTTGTGGTTTACTATAATAATAATAATATTAAAATGTTATTATATGATTAATTATAAATTTATAATTATATAATAATACATATAAATCGTAATACATCTAATTAATATTAAATGATACAATTATTATAAATATTTATATTTCATCAATATTTATTTCATGAGAAAAATATTTTATTAAAATATTTTGAAATAATAATTCTTTTTAAATTAATATACTCGAAAACAAATACTATTTTACAGTATTATATTATTAAAATAATATATTAATATAAATATATTTATTTTAATAATTTCATAAAACAATATTATTTGAATAGTTAAATTTATTTGAAAATAATAATGATTCTGTAAGGAACACATTTTAATATTGTATATATAAAAATTTTATACTAATTATAATTATAATTTTATCATTATTTGTAATAAATAAAACTGAATATATTTTCTTATAACAATGAAAAATATAAATGCTCATAAAATTGTTAAAGTTAATGATATAAATATTAAAAAAAATAATTAATTTTTAATCATATTATTATTATAACTATATTAATTTTTCTAATATCTTTTGTACAATTTGGAAATATAAATGTTAATATATTTTTATTAAATTGAAGATACAATGTAAGTATACTAATTAATGACATTATGAACATATTTCGAATATTAGTATATTAAATTTGATTATAAATTGTTTAATAAACACAATAATATGTATTGGTTTATATGAAATATATATGTTCAATTTTTTTTAAATTTCTTAAATAAATATGTAATAAAATTAAATGTTGAAAATATATTGAATGTGGGAATATATGGAACAAATTGAGGATCATATTTTTTTGATAGTTTGATCAGGATGAGGTTGAACACTGGTGGGTCAAGATTCATCTCAGATGAAGTTTCAATGCGAATGATGTGTTCAACGCTCGATAAAAGATGATCAACAATCGATGAAGGACTGAGCACCATAAAGGGATTATGAGCAAGTTTCAACTACTAGTGAGTGCTTCCGAAGGCCAAATGAGTTAAAATAGTGTACTAAAGTGATGATCTAAAACTATATCTGAACAACAACTTTTATCATGGATATACATCATCCTGAAAGAGGTTGTTGTTTGTCTATTTTTATATTAAGCTGTTTGAATATATTCTAGGATAAAAATATTGCTCAAAATTTTCCCCCATTAACCATTTTTCATCATCCACTTTATACATGATTTTAATTTGTGGACCTATTTTATTATAAGTGTAGATGAGAGATATCAAAATGATTTTAAAATTTTTTATGGCCAACCTATGGTAATATAAATTGTTTCTATCAATTTTTTGTGCTTATTGTTTCTTCAAAATAATATTTTACCAATACATATTGAATATAAAAATGATATATTAGTTGTATGTATAAATATCTTAAGAATCTGTATGATCACCCTTCACCTCAAGCCTAAAAATGTATTTTTTTGTAATCTCTATGAATATATTATACCCCATAAATATGACTTAGTCTATATATATTATAAAAATATATGTATATATTAAATATATATATATACACTGTGAAATAATGGACTATAAAAATAAAATTACCTTAATTGTGCATCATTTTTTCAGATCCAGTTGTGAGTTCTAGACATTAACAAGAGTTAATAAAATTGTCTTCAAATTTTATTGTATGGTAAATTGTTCTTAAATATTTATTATTGTTTCTATATTAAATTTTTTTTATAAAACAACTTATTTCAGTTCATCTATATTATATTATATAATGAAATTTTCATTTTATTAAGTATTTATGATTGTATGGGACACATTTTATTTATTTATTTTTATTTTATGATGAGTATTGGATTGTATATATAGATATTATATATAGATAATATACACACACACACATACATATATATATATATATTATCAAATTATATGTTCAAATTATCCATATATATATAAGCATAGTATTTTCATATGTCCAAGTTCATTCATGTGTATATAATTTTCAAATTTCATGTTATTAATGAAAATATATATTCATGTATCATTTTGAATTATATTATAGTTCATAAATAAATTATTTTTTACAATTTATTGATGTGAAAACTTTTATCATGATGTTTTATATTATTCAATATATAATGTTATGGATTCAAAAATTTCCAAAAGTGTTCATATAATTTCTTGTTAATATTTTAATATATGTTTTTAATATTAATAACACCGAATTTATGTGTGAAAAATACATGTATAATAAAAAATTCCATTTAAAATAAAATATATACTCAATATCTATGATTCATGAAACATAATTCATTTTTAAAAAATTGAATTTTTTATTAATTTATTATATGTATAGATAGGTTTATTGAATAAATCATTCCATTGTAGGAACTGATTTAAATTTTTTTTATTTTTTTTAGGAATTTAATACGTAAATGTCAATAACTCCTAAAATAAAATATATTTAATATAAAAACATTCATTAGAATTAGTTGTTCAATATGATGGGCTAACAAGTATTGAATATTAGACGATTTCAATTGAATAAAATCTATTCGGTAGAGTATTGAATTTTATCAATTCTAGTTTTTCATTATTCTGATGATGAAACGTTTCAAGTTATTATGTCTGAGGAATGAATTGCATTGCCACAATTAATTTATGTGGGGATAATATAACATCCTATAAAATTTGAAATATTTAGTGACTTGGTTTATAATTTTTTTAAAATAAAATATGTAACAAAATTATTATTTAAAAATGTTTTTTAATTAATCAAAATAAAATTTGACAATAAGATAATTTAAATATTTAAATTAATATAATAGTTGTTATAAATAATACTATATTGAATTTTCCTATTATAAAACATTTTTATAAATAATGATATTTCTACAAATATTATTTTGTGAGATAAATATGGTTCAATATTTTAATATACATATGTAATATACTAATTATAAATATAACATTATCATTATTTAAAATAATTCAATATATTTACTTATAAATAATTAAAATGTAATTTATTTCATAATCATTAATGTTAATTAAAATAATATAAACTAAAATAATTAACGGTAAAACCTATTATTATTACAGCTTTTACATATGAAATCATTATGTTTTAAATTTTGTATCCTAACATATTGATTTTTTTAAAATATTTAATTATTATAAAATTATAGGAGATATTTTAGTATAATAATAAATGATGCTATGATGATAATATGAAAATTAATATTTAAATCATACTTTAAATTTTTGTTAATAAAATTATTTTTTATACGAAATTTCAATTTTTAATTTTTTAAAAACATTGATTGAATATAATAAAAAACGAAGCAATTAAAAAAATAATATATAGATTTAATGAATGAATGGATAATAAGATTTGTCGGATGGTTCACTCAGGACAAGGCTTAACATATGGGCGATTCTTCTAGATAGCAGTCTCGATGCAGATGATGGGTTTGAGGATCCGTCAAGGAGGATCGACCCTCAGATGATGACCGAGCACTAGTGAGGAATTCCGAGAATGTTTTGACTACTATCAAGGGATTCTGAAGGCCCATATAGTTTCATTAGGGTAATTAAGCATGGATTATATCCCAGAGTAGAGAAAAAGCTTCGAGATAGGAGCTTCTTCAACATAAATGTGGCAGGTGTTTTTCTTCTTTTACATATTAGTTATCCAAATCCCTTCCAGATTAATTATGTTGGAAGTTGTATTTATCATCTATTTAACATTCATTTCCAGAAATCTAATTTATTTTAATATGTTGTTTGATTTTATAACTGTTATATACGATGAATAAAATTATTAGAATTTTAAATTTTAAAATCAATATCCTTTTATTTAAATTTGATTCTATCGATTACATCACCAGGTTTAAAATTATTTTTTTATTTTCAATGTTCCAAAATGAAACAGAGTTCATAAAATTATCAAAGTAGTATTTTGATCATTGAGGAATTTTTGTGTGTGTTTCAATACCCATAGATATTGATATTTCTCGTGTTTTAATCGGACCGTTATAAAAACATTCTGTTAGAACATTTAAATATATGTTAAAAAACGACATATGAAAAATGTTTATATGAAAATAAAATAAATAAATAAATATACATATATAGAAATAATATTGATTTGAATATTATTATTAAGATATAAACTATTATACAGTAAACAATGATTATATATTAAAAGAATAATTCAATGAATAAATTTCATTTTAAAGAATAAAATAAATAATTTTTAAGAAAATTATGTTAATATTACTATTATGAAGTATTTTATTAAAATTATGATATTAATATTAGTACTATATATATATAAGAATATTATTTTTAACTTATAAATTACTGAATTATATTATAATATGTGAATAAATATTAATACTCATATTAATATTATTTTAAAATGATATAAGTTAAAACTGATATGCAATGTTATAAAAAATAAAGGAAATTGAAATTGAATCTGAGTAGGGTTTATGAGTTTGGGAGACGATGTCGACGCGAAGAGGATAATGTTACACTTGGGACTCGAGTAGTGGGAGATTTGATTCTGGGTGTTGTGAATGATTAAAATCAAATGTGGGGTCGTGTGTGGGAATAGAGGTATACCAGACTCTAGTTCGTCTAAGTCCATAGGCATTCGAGGGGTCACTAACTGAAGGATACCCAATTATTTGTGTTTAGTGTTTCGATCCACATGTGGTAAGAAGAATCCATTTTCTAATGTCAAAACTATATATGATTTATGGCTAAATCGTTAATAAATCCGATCAATAGAGAAGTTTGTTGATAATTTCACTGTTCTTCTTCTAGATATCGACATCCTCTGATCCTATGATTTTATATTGGGATTATTTTAAACAAAAAATATTATCTGGTATCAATTTTTTCATGTCATTACCATATCATTGTGGTTTACCAAAAAATTATATATATTTTTGGAATCTTGTTTTTGAATGAATGATTGTCTTGTTTATTGAAAATCTCTCCAATGATGAATTGAATTTCCTTGTTTATTATTATTATTTCCAATATGAATACATACCAATTAAATGATTTTTTGGGGAGGATGATCCTTTAAGGCACATCAAAATACTAGGGTTCCCTCTCTCCACCACCTCTTTGCTTCGTCCTAGACCGGCTCAGCTTCCCTCTGGTACAACTTTTCGTGGTGACGTATCTTCTTCCATGGTGGTGTCATGAGACTTTGGGGCTCAGCGGTGTTGGATTCACCACCTTTATCGTCTTCTCTTGCCCATCTCCCCTTAGATGGATCAGGTTCCATTGTGGCCCCATGCAGAAGTATAGGCCGACGTCTACTTATCGTGGTTAGGGTCGCCTCCTTGTTTTTTTATATGCACATCTGGGGGTTGATTATGGCTCTGCAAGAGTTTTGTATGGATGCTATGCGATTTTGATCTGGTTTATAGGTGGGATTCCTCCGGGATTACTGGTGATGGTTTGTTCTTTTTGTCTTTTCAACTGTTTCTATTTTGGTTGGATTTGTCCAGTTTGTTCCCATGGGTTCATGCTTCTGCATTGACCCAGTGGTGGGGATTCATTGAAAGCTGGGTCGAGTTGGAGATCATTTATCTCCTCTTGGCTCCAGTGACACCTTGTGCAGGGTTCATTTTTGTCGTGATGGTTGATGCTCTGTGTGTAGTATGGTTGGTGTGTGATGTTGGAGATGGACTGAGTTCGGTGGAAGGGCTATTATGATGAAGTAAGTTTACTGAGGATGGATGTTCTTAAAAGGTTCTTTCTTCTGGTCCCCATCTCCGACGATGGGCAGTGATGAAAGTGGTTTTCAAGGTAATGATGTTTTCAATGTTCTCTTGATGGTATGATGGTGATGATGGCATTGGGGGCAAGGGTCGAGGAGGATGACTATGGATCTGTGTCCCGAGGTCGTTTGGTAGCCACATTTTTTAATTTTGATCAAACATGAATTTTGTCTATGCAATTTTTGGATTTCGTTGATCTGTTAATCTTGTGTATGGTTCCCGCTCACTCAAAAAGCAGTTTTCAAAATCAAATAAAAATAGAATTTTCAGTCAATTAAATGAAATCATCTATTGTTGATTGAATATTAAAATATGTTTTTGCTTTAGATGTCTCTTATCTGAAACCCCACTTGGGATGATGCCTATTCACTATTTGATATAAGTTATATATATTTTTAGCACTCAATGTGTGTATAAATTGACTAGGGAAGGATGCTAGAGGGAATTTTCATCTATGTGTTGTTCTGGGTTGTTTATGTTTTTTGATAATGATAAACAAAAAGAAAATAACAGTAATGGAATTTCCATATTTTGAATGTGATAAATATTTATTTCAACTTATTTATTCCTTTAATATCTTATTTTCTAATGGATTACTTATTATAAATAATCATTATTTTCATAGTCAATTTTGAAGGAATTTTTCTCCATTGGTAATAATGCTCTTCTGAAATTTTTTAATTTTGTTCAAGTGTATCATTAATTATGTTTTTAAACATTTATATGTCATAATTTTTTACATTAATTTGGTGGTATAATTTATTTAATTATTTCAAAACAAATGTTTTTTATTTTTTGGTTTTGGGTATACATTTATTATTTATTTTAAAAGTTTTTCAAATATGTATCATATTATATAATTAAATTTAATGACATTATTATTATTATTATATATTTTATCATTCTCAATTATAAAATAAATAATGAATTCAAATTACATATGAGATATCGGAAAAAAATTGGTTCAATTTAATTATAATAATTTATTTTGATAATTTATATATTTAAATATATATAGAAATTGGTGGTTCATGGAATTATATCAACTTAATTGATTTATCTACATACATATCATACTCATATCACGATTAAGGCCATATATCTATGATTTCTCCTGGGACATCAAACATGCATATGCATATATAGGTATATATATACACTCAATAATGAAATTTTGATTTTAAAATGTATCTTTTATAATAAACTATACATGGTCATGATTATTTATTTACTAAACTATTATTTTTATTTATATAAATTGTATCACTCATTAAATCATGAAAATAATTCATTGATATTTTTATAGAGCTTTAACTAATAGTTGATATTACTTTTTGTAATTTGTTTATTGAATGGATGATTTGGTATATGGGTGTTTACATACATGAAAAGTGACATGAGTTTTATGGAATCAATACTTATAGGTGTTTTTCAATAAACATTCACACACATATTTATATATATATATATATATATAAGTGGAAACAAGTATTTTAATGTAGGGACCTGTTTCCAAAATTTGAAACTCCCAGGGAAATTATATGCAATTAAGGGAAGTTATGAAATAATTTTTTTATAAATAAACTGATAACTGAACATTGTAAATATTAATGGGAGTTTTATAGAGAGTCTTTATATCATGTGGGTAGGCCCATTATAGCCTTAAATGTTTCATGTGGTGATACTTGTTTTGTTTTTAAGATATTGCTATATATTTTCAACTGAATCACTAGATTTGTATAAAATGATTTTCAATGTAAAATTATTTTTCAATGAATTATTGTATTTTATAAAATATTCTTTTACAATTGTATTTTCTGGATGTATTATCTATGGGATATATTTAATGGGATTTAATAGTGTTTTTAAAAACTCATTACTAGTCAATTAAATGCTCACCCCTTAGTTTGTAAATGTTACTCATCAGAAACAAAGAAGTTCAAAATTATACTGCGACACTTTTTGTGTTAGAATGTGTGGAAGCATAGTAAGATGTTGTTTTATTAATATTTCATCATTGATAAATATAAGGGGTGATATAATCTTCTTCACCATAGGCCGGTAAAAGCTAATCTTTTGTGTAATTGTGTTGTTTAATTGTTTACACTTTTTAATAAAAAAATCACATCAATTTTAAGAACTGAGTCCGAAAGAGTTGGATGAGGGCTTTATAATTTGTATTAACGGAACAGTCTATATAACTTTAGAAAAATTTAAACCCTTCGATATATTGGGTATGATTTCTTAGTCGAATGTCATCTTCATAATTTTAAAATTGAATAATGGAGAAAGTAAACAAGCCTCTTTTTCCTTTCTGGATGAATTAATTGCTTCCATAATAACAAAATCAGGCGATACATAATCTAAACCATAAGAAGCTATAAAAATATCCTTTAAATGAACTTACTATGTATACATTTCCCATGATATTCTTCTTTTTTTTCATATAAAAATTTAGTTCTTCAATGACATCATGCATATTCAATGTCTCTTCAATAGTCCCCATGGGGCATATCATGAAGGTCTTTTTGGGTGCTTTACCCTGTTTGAGAAACCTGAATCCATCTCATCCTTTTATAGAGCAGTAAATAAGGAAATCACTATACAACTCATATGTACAAACATCAATGTTATTTTATTTGTGGGGATAATGTATGATAATTTTGAAACATTTAAATAGAAATAATTGAAACTTTCCTACAGGAATCAGATTCAAAATGTCCTCTTAGTGTACTATATTGATTATCCATTCTCAAGGATTTTATTTTGGTGTTTATATAAATACTAAATCACATTCACAAGTTGCATCTAGAAAATGGAAGTAGAGGAATGTTAAGATGCCATGAAATTTAATTTCTAGGGTAGTTATGCTCGTAACCGTGGAAGAAACCCTTACAGACATTTGGGATATCCTTCCAGACTCAAGGTAGATAAAAACAATAAGCAAGTAGTATAAATGAATTATGTGGATGCATTTAAATTAAATATGGGAGACAATTTAACAAATTTATTTCTCAAATTACGTTTTATTTATTGTCATTATTCAAAAATGAAATAAAGTACACAAATTTCTGAACATGAACATACAAGTAGTGATAATTTTATTTATACGATGACACTAATAAATTTTTGACACAAAAGAGCTATCACATTAAACTAACTACTATTTATAATAAAACTACATGAATTCTTCGGAGAAGCAAAATGATGCTGACTAGGTAGTTCCAATTTTTTGTTTGTGTTATAAAAACAATGGTTATAGTAAGACTAATATCCACCAAACTATGAATAAGTGGAACATATAAAACCATATTTGAAATTTATGGTGTGATCATCAAGGTATATTTATTGTGTGCTGGAATTCCAAAAAATATTGATATTTATAAATTTTTAGTGTGACCATTATAAAAATTTTCCATTAGAACATTTAAATTATTGTTTAAAAAGGACATATGCTAACTGTTGATGAATAAAAATTAATACACATATATAGAAAAAATATTGATATGAATATTATTTTTAAATATTTAATTGTTATGTCATATAAAAATATTATATATTAAATAATTTTTTATAATAATAAATATTGTTTTAAGAATTAAAATAAATATTTTAATTTTTGATGGAAGTTATATAAATATTACTATAATTGAGTACTTTATTGAAATTATGTAATTAATAAGAGTATTCTATATATAATAGAATTGTTTATAGATTATAAATATAATAATGTATATTATAATAAGGGAAAAATTATTAATTCTAATAATATTCTTATTATAAAACAATATTGGATAAAAAGGATATACAATGTTATAAAAAATGAATGATATAGAAGATGAATCAGGGTAGGGTTTGTGAGGTTGGGAGCTGAGGATGATGCGATTAGGAGACAGTTGTAGTTGAGATCTTAGCAGAGGGTGCTTTATTTTTGGTTGTCATTGAAAATGATGGTATGAAGAGAGGTCATGAGTGGGAATGGATGTAGACTAAACTCTGGTTCATCTGAGGTCGTAGGCATTTAATGAGTTGCAGACCGAAGGAATACTAGTTTCTTTGAAATTCTGGTTTCGATAAACATGAGGTAAGATGAATCGTGTTTCTAATATCCAAAATCTATTTGACTAATGACTTAATATTCAAAAAAATTGGGTCAATATTGAATTATGTTGATAATATATTTTTTATTCTTTATGATATAGACTCCCTCAAATTATGAGATCTGCAATTTGGATTATTTAAAAACTAAAATCTTATCTAGTATCATTGTGTTCATGTCATCACCACTTAATTTAGGCGTCTCTACAAATTATAAATATATTTGAATCTTCATATTGAATTTTTTTGGTCTTTTTTATTGATTTTCTCTCATACGATGCATTTATTTTTCATGATTATGTTTTTTCCATCGAATTTGAAAATATCCCATTTAAGTGAAATCTTCTATTTTTTATAAATTATTAAAATATGTTGTAGTTGCAGATATACCTTATCTGCAAACCCACTTGTCCTGAAGCCTATTCACTATTTGAAATAAATTAAATTTATTTTATCTCTTTGAGTGTGTATTAATGGTTCGGGGAAAGAAGTGGGAGGGCATTTTCCCATGTGTGTTGTGCGAGGGTTTTTTGGTTCAGAGAGTTTTTGATATAAATAGAAGATAAGTGTAATGGAATTTCTAATTATTATATGGGAAAAATTATTATTTCAAGACATTTATTTATTTTAGATAATTTTTTTAAGGTATTACTTATTTCAAAATGATAGTTACGTTCACAGTTGATTTTGATTGTGTTTTTATCCAGTGGTCATCAAGTTCGTCTAAATTTAATTAATTTTGTGAAAGGAAATCAATTATTATTATTTTTCAATACATATGTGTCTTCATTTATTGAAGTAAATTTTTGTAGATATTTTATTTAATTATTTAAAAACATATTATTTTTATATTTTGTTTTTGGATTGTATTTATTATTTATTTTTAATGTTATTTAATATGGATAATTTTATATAATTACCTGTAAATGATATTTTTTATTATCTTTTTTAAGATACATAATAAAATTAATAGTGGATTATATTTACATATGATAAACTTATAATAAAATATGTTCATTTATATTTTAATAAATTATTACCATAAAATATTAATTAAAAACTATATATCAATTTGTTATTCATGGAGTCATATAAATTTAATTGATTGATCTACATTCATGTGATACTCATATCATGATTATGTTTATATATTGATAATGTTTCGAGGATATTCATACATGAAAATATATATATGAGTATATATATATACTCATGATTGAAATGATGATTTCAAAATGTATCATTTAAAATATATTGTGCATGCCCATTATTATTTATTTACTAAACTAAGATTTTTATTTATATAAAAGGATTAACTCATTAAATCATGCAAACAAGTCATTGATTTTTTTATTAAGCTTTATCTAATAAATGATATTAATTTGTTTAGTGCATTTCATCATTGGAATATTTGGTATATGGTTGTTTCATATCTGACAAGAGACGTGAGTTTTGGGGAATCAATACTAGAAAATTTTATTCAATATAAATAAATTAATAAATAAATAAATAAATAAATATATAGTTATATATAGATATAAATAGAAAATATTATTTTATTATAGTAACATGTTTCCTAAATTTAAATTTAAAATGAAAATTTTATGTAATTTAGGCATGCTATGAAAAAATGTATTATAAAGAAATTGGTACATGAACATTGTAAATATGATAAGGAATTGGTGAGTAAATCCAACCTTCAAGTGGGTAGGCCCAAGATTTCCTTTGATGATTCATGTGGCGTAATTTGTTTTTTATGAACATGATTAATATTTTCAAAAAAATCACTAGATAAGTTTAAATTTTTTTTGAAGTAAAATTATTTTTCAATGAATTATAATATTTTGTAAAAATTTGTTCTTCAAATTAATTTTTTAGTTATATTATACAAATGATACTTTTAATGTGATTTAAAGAAGGTTTTCATAACTCATTACTGGGAAATTAAAGCCTCACCCTTTTTTAATAATATTATTCATAGGAATCAACAATATTATAAATCAAAATTCGATGATTTTTGTGTTAGAACTCACAAAAGCGTAGTAGAAAATTCATTTATTGTTGTTTCAAATCTAATAAATTTATGTTGTCTAATCTTCTAGAACCTAGAATGGTAAAAGGACCTTTTTTTGGGTTAAATTGTGGTTTAATTTTTATTATTTTATATTAAAATATTACATAGAATTTTTAATAACCGAGTCTATAATAGAAATCTAGGGGCATTATACTATCAATGTTTTGGTGATGGTTTTTATTTGAATGAATTTATTATATCAAATAAATGAATATATAAATGATATATTCTATCCAATATTTTTATTAATATATTATGCATATATACAATAAGTGTGCTCCAAAATATTGTTAATTTATTTTTCTTGTAATCATTATGAGTTCATTGTGGTCGACAACATTCTTATATGTTGTATACTAATCAATAACATTGGAAGCTAATATAAATAGTGAAATAAAATCATATGAAAGGAAAAATTTATTTCAGTTTTTTAATTTTTTCTTTTATGAACTAGTTCTATGTTCCCTTCATCTACAATTGTTGATGAATTCATCTTTAAATTTTGAGGTACTGGAAAATTTCCTAAAATAACTAATTTTTTTTTATTTAAATCCTTTACGCAAGAAATATTTACTTAGGCCCTGTAATATTCAATAATAACATTTTGATTACTTTATGTATTTATTAATGTATGGTAGATGTTTTTTTGTATTAATTTTTATTTCATGATAATTAAATGTGAGTTTATATATATAAAAACATATTTATATATAATATTAAAATTTCATGTCCATATTATCTAATAATATATATTTATATAGATTTAAACTATTTTCTAAATTTCAAGTTCTTACATGTGTCCATTATTTTTAAATTTCATGTTATTCAAGAATATATATACATAAATATATTATTTTCTAATTTATAGATATTCTTAAATAAGATATTTTTAATTATTTGTGTTGTAGAAATCATTTAAAGTCATGTTATATTTTATTTAAGAAATAAAGGATATAAATCCTATAATTTCATGAAATGCGATCTTATCATTCCCTGTTTATTATTAATTGTGTAAATTAAATAATAAAACCAATCAATTAATGTTTGAAAAATAAATGTGAAATCCTAAATTTAATTTATAATATAAATTTTGGTATTATTTAAAACCGAACAATCTTCCGGAATTTATAATAAATAAACTATAGTTATTAATTATGTATATGTATAGATATGTGAATTAAATAAATAATTCATTTTTATGGACTGCATTCATTGTGGGTTTTATGAGTATTATGAATATAATAGATAGAATAAAAATTATTCTTTCTTTAACATATAATTAAAAGTAAAATATTCAAGAGATTTATTTATTCCAAATAAATATTTTGTGTTGTTATTAATATATTTATATATATATATAATTATTCTACTGTCTGAAAATATGTTTCCATGTTCCTAAATAAAAAATTATAGCTGAACATATATATATATGGAAGGCATAAAATGTGTTCTATTAAATTATTCTCAAAACATTGTAATCATTATATTGTAGTGGGGAGTGAATCAATATATATGGATAGTTTTTAGGCGTAGAAAACCATTAATGATTGAAGAGGCCCCATGGTTTTGATTTCAAAACATTTAAAAAATTTCATAAAACATAGCAAGAATATTTAAATATTTTTAAAATAATTATAAAATTATTAAAGGTATTTTAAAATTGTATTTTCAAAATTCATCTTCAAAAATGATTTCATTTGACTAATAAAATCCACTTACTTATAAATTAGGATCACCCAATGTTATTTATAAAATGATTGTTGGTTCATTTAAAATTATCATGCTGTTTATCATCATTAACTAATTAGTTCTCACAATGTAAAATAAATATTTTATTTCATATTTGTTATCATCTCACATATGAATCTATCAACCTTTCCCTATAGATACTAAATAGTTCTAGATATTTATAGATCATGCCATTTTATGTTCTCTTCATAATTTCCCACCAATTAACATTCATTGTACTATAGTTCTAGGAATTCCTTCTCAATTTTTCGGAGAACATGGGATACTTTTGATGAGAAATATTCACATGAACTCTCCCCACTACATAGAATCAATCTCCCTTATTGACATCATTTTTATAATTTGATTCCAATACTATTCATCTTCTCCTTCTAATAGGTATAATTCCACATGATAATTCTATTTTCTAGAAAAATATAGAATAGAATATAATTTTTCGATAGGTATTATCCATTGTTTATTTGATAAAATTGTTTGTTAGATCAACTAAAATATTATTTTTGTTGATGCCTAAAATAATTAATATAATGTTGTTCACATGAAGTGGATTTCAGTACCTGAACTAGATTTTTTCTATTGTTCATGACTGAAATTTTATGATTCATCATCCACGTGAAAAATTCTATTTAAAAAACCATTGGAATTCCATCAATTAGTTATCTATTATACTCGACATTAAGATAATTCCGTTTATTTCCCTCCACTTTTTCAAAATAATAAAACCCTACCGTGAAACCAATTATGTTTAGGAATATTATATCAATAAAGTGATATTATATCATCAAAAATCTTGTTTCCCCTCTCATAAAAATATCAGTTTAAATTTGTCCATTATAATAGTTCATAAATTCCTTGAGAATAACTTAATATATCCCCCAAAATTGATAATCCATGTGTAAAACAAGCCAAAATATCATAAACCAGTTCTCAGTTGAGTCTAACTCAATGTAGTGTTTTCAGGTGTTACCCTAAGGAACATATTTTCTAAATAAACATGAAATAATTGTATTAGGATAGGGAGGTATGGAAACCACATACATTATACTAAATAAATTACCAGGATGGTTTCTTATATTTATAAAAGGCTGGACAGTTCTTCATAAAATTTATATGACTTATTTTCAACAAAATAACTAAATCCTCCATTTATACTGACTATATAATCCATTCATTTTATTATATTTCTTTAATATACATTGCAAAAAATGGGTGTCTTTAAAAGATTAATTTCCTAGAAGTAATATACAAAATAACTGGAAACAAAAAATATTCTTCTATTTTCACTTGAAATACATCTTCATGGGTTAATCCTTCTTCTCTTTTACTCTATCTCAGTTATTCGGGGCATATTCCAAGGGAATGGGGTGATAATGAATCATATTTAGTGAAGAATATAGGGAGACAAATAAATATGGGATACTGAGACATTTCTATATAAACATTGGGCATAATAATAATGAATAAATATATTAATGTAATAATAATAATAATAATAATAAGATTAATCATATCATGGAAACACAGATAAAACATTTAATGGTGGAATTAATAATTATATCACAATTTTTGATCACTGTGATGTTATAAAGAGATATTATCTTGGTTAATCTACAAGTTATCATAGAACATGCCATATTTATAGAATAAATCCATTACCCATTGCATTGTAGTGGTATTAATATTTAATGTCTATATGTTATAAATAATGTGATCCATATAAATCATAAGAATTCATTTCATTAATATTTTGTGGAGAATAAATGGTAGGTTTTTTATCCAAATCATGTCATACAAAAGAGCTTAAAAAATATCATTAAGTCATTTTTAACTGATGAATTGAAATGTTTTTATGATATATGTTAATCCATAAATAAAAATTTAATTTTTAAATATATTTGAATACCCATACAATAATTTTTTTTTGGGTATCCAAATAAAATGGAAAAGATAATTTTCCATGCATATGATAGAAATATGATTGGTAAATTCAAAAGCATGAAGAGTATAAACAATGGTTTTAGAAAAGGATAAAATTATAACAGAAAAGTGACTCATATTCATAAAAAAAATTACATATAGTTATTTCGTAAAATAATATTGACTAATGAAATTATTTTGTATAATAGTGTACATTCCAAATGAAAATGGAACTGTAATCAAAATGAGAAGGGGAGATTTCCCTTACCCTTAAGAGTTGTTCCTAAAAAGTTGATGATGGTGTCTTCTGGCCATTGAGAAGAATTATGGTCAATACATTTATTAAAATCTAACCAAAATTTCATGGATTATGGATTAGAAGTGATGGGGAATGCTGAAATTGGTGGGTATTTATACCATAATTTGTGGTACTATTATGTAAATTCAAAATATATGTCTTGGAAATCTAGGTTGTGTAAAATTTAAAATCATTGGCCTACCTATTTTTTTTCAGGTGTTTTTTCTCACATGTTAGAATGATTTTGATATTTTAATCAAAATAACCTATAATAATTTTGTAATAGACCTTTTGGATGGTAAAATTAAATATTCCAAAAAATAATGTTTTTAAAATTAAAATTTTTCTTTTTAAACATTGTATTTATATTATAGCGTTAAAAATTTATTTAAATATTCTAAAATAAATGTAATTATTTAAATTAACTATTTTAAATCTTGGAATCTCTTAATTTATTTTTTAAAACATTATTACATAAATACGATGCAATAAAATATTCTAATTACCGAAAAAAATATTTTTTTTGCTATTCACAAAAAATTACATTATTTTAAGATATTTTCATACATTCACCACAAAATTATTTCAACGTGCTAATTTTGAATATAGTATTTATTTATTTAGAATAAATTTATAAATATGATAATTTTAAATTTTATTTATAAATATCATTATATATTTAAAATTTGAAAATTTTATGGAAGATTCAAATTTATGACAATTATAAAAAATAATCTTAGGTAATTACAATTTTAATATTACTTTTATATTTAGGATATAGTGTTTAAATATCCTATATAACTAAAAACATATTATTCAAAATACATAAATATGTAATATAATTTTATATATTGTTTTGAAAATACATTTATGTTTTATTTGTGTCCAAAAAAACAAGTTATCATACTCAGCTAAATTAAAAAATTTTATTAACTAAACGATTTTAAATATATAATTAATTGAATAAGAAAATTAATTAAATAATGGAAATTACAGTTTATTAAACAATGCTCAGGACACTGAACCCCTTATTATTTAAATTTATGACCTAAGGGTGAGGTGTGTGATGGTCATTTTTTCCACGGGTGGCTCAATTACATCCACCAAGTTGTAATCTCCATTAACATGAACATCTTCCATATGTGATTTTTTAAAGGATCAGGATGAAGCGTCATTTATTATGAATGAAAAGCAATGTCCTCTTTAACCGGGTAGAGGGAGACCCATTACAATAGCCTAAAGGAATAGTGGGCATTTTACCCATTACATGGCCAGTTGGCCCAAATTTTTTTCCCAACACCCATTATGTCAATATTAATGCTACAGTACTAGCCCACTGTAGTGCAACACAGTACCCTCTACAGCTAAAATTTCCTGATGCCAATACAGTTACATACTTCTGATCGAGATCCCACCATTTCTATAATTTTTTCACTGCAACAGTATGCTCTAGTGACTCCACTACTACAGTAAACTATAGTTCTTCCATATGTGACTTTATTCATTCATTAATTATTTTATCTTGTACATGGATTGGTCAAGGGTAAATTTATGTGACATTATATCCCACCCATGTTTGATAAATAGACTTCGAATAGAATAAATAATACTGGTTATTTCCATCTATTGTTCTTTTGGATTCAATTATACATTTTCATTACTTCTTATATTAACTACATATAATTGTAACATTATCACACATGGGTATAGATGGAAATGATCATACTGGCCACAATCCTGTTCACCAATGGTAATATTTGACCATTGGTCCTAAAATTGTTGAATCTGAACTATCACATTTTCCTTTACACTTCGTAAATAATACATTATTAATTCTCCTAAAAATTCACAACAATTTCTCTATAAGGATATATTTTCATTTCATATGATTAGTATAGATTTAATAAAATATTTTTTCATTTATATAGATTTTTATGTGTGGGTGATGACTATAGTAGTTTATGGAAATCCTTAATTTCGCATTTTAGCTTTTCAATATTTTTTTTTTGTGTTTGTAGTTTTTGTAAATCTAAATGGTTTTATAGCTGGAAAATGTAATTATAATTTTTTTGTTGAAAATTTTCATGCTTTATATTTATTTTATTTTTTTATAAAATTATATAATAGGTAAATAAATTTTTTCTAGAAACCAATGTCATTTAAAATGATTGTGTCATTAGTGTAGCGATTTGGGTAAAAATTTAATGGTTAAAAATAAAAAACACACACAACAAGTGAATCACATTATTAGAAAACATAAAATATTGTATTTGGTTGAGGTATTACTAGATCATACCTTCATACCTCCATTATTTATAAATAATGGAGGAACATGGTTTGAGATTAATATTACATTATTGACTATATTTTCAATTTTCCAACAATACCACTCCCGCTCAATTATAAAAGGTATTCTCCTCCACTTATATATTCATAAAAATTAATCATTTGGTTGGGCAAATTACCTAAATAAATTTATCCCAAACATTATTATCCTTGTTTAATATAATTTATAATTTACTAAATACCAACCAAAGTGTCCTTAATAAGATATAAAAAGGGGTTATTTCAATCTGAAAAAAAATTTCCTCAATAAGATCATTCATTTTTTTACTTCTGCCTCTTGTGTACAAGTGGAATACCACATCCATAAATATATGTGAATTATTTTTCATTTTATTTTAACAAATAATTTAATACAGATTTATTTGACAGCAACAAAAACATTTTAATTATATAATTTTCTCTATATAATTTATAATTAGTTTTTTTAATATTTTATTCTGTCAATTGAAAAAAATAAGAACAATGTTCTTATATACGTACGACCTACCATCTAGATCAATGTAATAACTAATTTTTAAATAAAAATATTTTATATTATATTTTATAATATTATAAAATTATTATATATTATATTTTATTAAACATTTTAACATTATAGATATTTTATAATCAAATTAATGTACATATTATGAAACTACCAAACCCAAACACACATGAAAAATGAAGGATTAATTATCTGTAATTTTGATTTAAATGGATATTTTTTAATAATCTGGTTTCAAAAGATTATATGTAAATAATATATGGTATTATTTATATATATGAGTTGAGATATTTAATATAACTATAATGAAGATATATTTAGTATATTATTAGTTCAATCATGGAGGAAAAAATACAATAGATTAGGTAAGTAGATTTATCTCTCACTTTTACTTATATGAGTCAGAATGAATATTAAAATCTTATTATTTTTCTATTGTATATATTTTTCCCATGAATGTATTTAAGTATTTTTTAAAATTAATATTATTGTATATACATATAAATTAGTGATTCTATCTTATATGACACATTCAATTAAAAATATACCAATTATTATGAGTTTTAATATTCAATCACATTGTTCTTAGGTATGATTATGAATATTATTTAAAGGATAAAATAATATTATTTATTTCTAAAAAAACTCTATTATTTATTTAAAATATAGTAACACTAGAATAATAAAAAAAATTATTAAATTTTCCAATTGTTATTTAATAAATATTCAAAAAAATATGTAAATAAAATATATTTTATTTCCCCCTTGGGACAAAAATACATTTTCTATAATAACATTTTTTTAGAAAATTTTTTTCATGAATTTTTGAAATATTAAAGTATGATTTTATAAATTGATTTAAAATCTTGATTAAAATTTTAATATATAAACTAAATATAATATTATCTTTCATTCCCAAACGTGGTACTTTTGAATATTTTAATAAAAATGTTAATGAAATCATTTTTTAACATAAATGGCATGAAAACTAATTTCTACTATTACTACAGCTCATTAAATATTATATTTATGGGAAATAATATCATCCTCATGATTTTTTTATGTTATTACAAATGAATTTAAATTTGTCAATGGAAGAAATCATTAATGTTTCTTTATTTCTTACTTGGTATATGACCCAATGTTAGAATTATTATTTTATCTCTATATGGTTCATGATTATGGTTATGATGTGTTTATGAAACTAATTTATTTTCAAATGTTTTTTTATGATTGATTCATGAAATGTCTATTGAACCTGTTTTCATTAAATATATTATGATATGATGTTATGATAAATTTTTAATGATTTGTTTTTCAAAAACATGTATTTTTTTTAATAATTTTCAGTTTTGGATTGAAATTATATATGCCTCCAATGTATTGGATAATATTATTTATTAATATTTAATTATTTGAAAAATAATGATGTGCTTGATAAACTAGTATAAACTCGACTATGTGCTCAATCTTTTTGGGCAAAGAACAATGTTATTTATCTAGTATTTTAAAAAATTCAATGTGAATGTTCTACATTGGAAAAAAGTGGTGATTCCTTATTCATTATGATATAGTAAATTAGTAGGGATACATGATTCAATATGAATTGATAGTATTATTTTTTAAACCTTAAATATGAAGTATTCTTTATAATGTGATGACACATAAATTATATTATATGAACTAATTATTCATGGTTTATATTTGATGATTTCTCGCTATAATGGTCCAACTACTAATAAATGATAAATTTTTTATTTTATTAGTGATTTTTATGAACATGTATATATTTCGTATGAAAATATTATGTCATATTCCTAATCACAAAACCTTTTTATAATCTTATAATTTAACATGGTCATCAATTGATATATCCCATATTTACATTTATTATAATATGAGGTCACATTTTAATATTTTATTATTTATATTGATAAAATAATGTTTTTATGTAAGTGATGTATTTGATAATTACAAAATGAAAGATTATTTATTGAATATAATGAATATATTTCACAAAATATGATTATTGGGTGTGTGGTATCCATATAATATTGACTCTAATAGTCCTTATGAATATTTGTATGAAATTTATTGAATAATAAAAAAAATATTATTTAATATATTTGTACTAAATTACTTATTCAATATATAGATTCTATTTCCCATAGTCTGTATATTGATCATGTGCATGGGCTATACGCCTATTTGTAGAACTTCAGAGTATTTACATTGTTTTTAATGAAAATTAAATCATCTTTTAAATGATTTGTTTTAACCATAATGGATCATATTGGGTCTATTGAATATTATGAAGCTTGTCCACAACAAACACCCATGGATTTACAATACCTTTAAAAATGTAAAGGGGGCTATAAATGATGAATTATAGTATTAATTATACTGAAATAGTAGCACATGATGTTTATCATGTCAGTTTGGAATAAGGGGAGACTACCTTGATGAGAAACAATTAATTTTTCTTGAAAAATGAAATAGAAATAATATGTAAATTGTTAGTGGGGAATATTGTTAAAAAAATTAAAGTCTTAAATAACATTTAATTAATTTCTTTACAACAAAATTTTCAAGTGCTTGAATTCTATCATTATGATAGGAAATTAAGTTACTATGATAACCCTTGGTGAACTATGATTATAAGATTTCAACACATATATTATTATTTATTGTTGAACTGTTAATGATAATTTTCCAAAAAAGATGAGAATGATAGTGTGGGGTGTTTTTATATTAATCCTCCTATATTTTAATTGGATTTTGCGAATTCATTTGGAACTTCTATGGTTATATGTGTGCTCTATTCTATAATGATTTTACATGAACTAATGTTTTTAAAAGATGTTGATTTTAGGACAATAAACCCCAATAAATTGAATTGATTCGACTAATAAACACTCAATTGTGACCTATTGTTTATTTTCTATATTATTACATTGGGTTAATGTAAATTCTCTTCTCTAATGTGTGACTTAGAACCCAAAGGATTATAAGAATGATTGAATATTATTATTTAGGAAAAAATGTAATAAATATATTTCCTTTTCGATCAATATTCACTTATACACAAGCACTCAATAAAATAATATTATATATTGATGTTGTGAAAAATTATGGTGGTCCATTTATTTGTAATCATAGCCTTCTCAGGCCATTATAGGTATATAATTAGATATAATGGATACAGTTATGTAAATTCTAAATGAAATGAGGTAGACTGATGTGTTTTTTCTAGGTATGGAGCATTGGTGAGGGGACCAAACCTTATATGGGGATCTAATTTGGGGATTTTTATAGTTTCATAATTCTGGGATACGTTCAACATGACACTATTTTGACATTTCATATTTATTGAATGTTTTTTCAATTTACCTTAAACATTTTATTTTTTATGAGGTGTATTTTAATTTATAGATATTTTTTCTCATTTTTTGTAATTAATTTTTTCTAATTTAATTATGTAAAATAACAATATTATTTATTTGCACTCTTTTATAGTAATTTTATTCTAGTATATATGGTATTATTCCTGATGATTTGTGGTGTAAATGATTGGATTCTCATTAGATTGGTCATGGTAATAATTTTGTAAGTAATATCAGAAAACACCCATCATATATAGCAATTAAAAATAGTTGAGATTGATTATCATTTAATTAAATCATAATGAAATAATCTTGCGAAAATAAATTGGATTCATAAAAATCACATTATAAATATAATTATCCATACATAAAATGAATAAGGGGGTTTTCTTGGCCCATATCGTGGTAAAATAATAAGGGTTATTGTTGTTTGATATCATAAATTATTGTTCGTTCAAAATATCACATTTATTTAATACTTAAGAAAATGAAATTTTAATTACGGAATCTTGCTTTTAATTTTGTAAAAAATATGAATATATTAAAAATAAAAAATCATTGAAAATATCAAGGGAAACTTATAATATAAATATAAATGATTTCAATATACAGAAAAAACCTAACATCATTCTAACAGTGTATCTTAAAAAAATAATACCATTCAAATTACTAAAAAAGAGTTTATGTGAACTGAAATTGAAAAAATACAATAGTATTACTTATAAAAAACATATAATATAACACACAATGGGTTAGAAAATATATTAAATATTCATAGTAGAATCATACAATCATTCACGAAATCATTTTTGTAAGACAATGATGTGGAAGAAAATATATTTTCATCATATGAATGAAAGAAAGCCTTTATTCATTAAAAATATTCATTCATACTCATGTATATCAATAGTAGGAAACTAAATGTATAAAATTTAATAATTTTGAAAACCCATTTTTTTCAATTAATGTATTATTTAGTGATAGGTTATAAATCCAATTATTAAAAACTTATTCATAATAAATCATAATGAACATTATGACTAAAGTATAAGTCCCCTCCCTCAATTTATGTGTGATTTGATATAGCCGATAAATAATATATATATATATATAATAATTTTTATTCTATTATACAGTGATTTATTTATTAATAATATTAAATTTAATCCTTGAATAAAATTTCAATGACTAATTATTAATAATTCCTTGTGTTCATCATTGTGTTTTTCAATGGTATTTCAATTTTGTATTTCTAGTCCATATACATTGATATTTGTAACATAATAACCAATATCCAAATAATGATAATAATTTAAAATATATTCATTATATATATATATATTCTACCAAATATATTTGATATATAAAATTAAAATACAGTAATATTTGATAATGTAGGCCTTATATAAGCAGAAATGATGTTTAAAAAATTTGATGGATAGAAAACAATAATGTTTCATAATATTATACCATTTCTGAATTATATTTATCTAATATATATATATATATATTCAATAAATCTATCTTTCTTTCTATCAATTTAATTAATAAAGAAAAAATTAATTACCTATATTTATGGATGTGGTAGTGCAAATGTAGTTACGAGCAACATCCTCATTTTAAAACATATTGGAAGGGAATATAGTGGAAATTATATTAGAATTATATTAGATTTTTTTAATCATAAATATGATATATAATCATTAAAACCATTATAATAATAATTAATGAGTAAATGAAATTGAAAGTTAGTTGTATCTCTATGAGAAGTAGATTATCCATGTATATGAAAAGACAATGCATTCACTTTATATTGGAGGAAAAATATGGTCAATGTTGTAGGTTATATATTAAAAATGATAGTTTTTAAAATCTACCATAAAAATGTTATTTTTTATGGTCAATTAATGTGATTTATAGGAGTTATTATAAGAAATAATTTAAAAGGTGAAGGGTAATATTATATATTGTTCTATTTTAGGCCTTCATTAGATCATTTTTTATGTAATCATGGAATATTATATTGGTAATTAATTTTCATATATTTCAAGAACATCAATGTTTATAAGATACTTTTTTATGGTTTTTTAATCCAGAATGATTAAAATTTTGGTGATGAAGAAAAAATATTGGAATCATTTTATATGTGGTAGAGTGGACCATTATAACATTTTAAAAAAGATAAATATAAAATAATGTCATTTAGGCAAACAATTATACAAATTTACAGAAATTTGATGTTTTGAAATATTTAGTTTTATGTATAAACCTATTAAATAGAATTTATTGTTTTTTAATAGGAGAAATATTAATATCTCTTAGGTTATCACCCTATAAACATGTTTCATAGTTAATCACGGTGAAATATTATTACGATATTTATAGTTTAATATAAACCAATATGAAAGAAAAATCATTAGAAATATTTGAATTTATTATTAAAAATAATAAATAAATTTTATCAAATTTAGTTTATATATTTTTAATATTTTAATTTAAAATTATACTCCAATGAAAATAAGAAAATTTATTTTATAGAAGAATTTTTTTATATGTATAAACATATTATGTTCCAAAATAAACCATAAAAATCTTCAAATTACCTTAAATTGGTAATTAAGAATTTAAATATACTAATATTAGTTTTAAAGTCATTTATAAAATAATTTATATTTATTAACATTTGAAATGAAAAACATTTTTTTATCAAAATCAATATACTTACTATTCATTGAAAGACAATCTTTTATGAACGTTTTCAATATTTATCGCTAATATTATTATGATAAAATTATATAAAAAAATAGTTTATTTATTTAAAATATATATTCTATACATGGATTAATATATTGTAATTTCAACCTCAAAAAAATAAATAACATCTTTTTTTGATGAAAATATATTTTTAGAGTAAATAACGACTTTAATAAAATTAAAATATTTATTTATCAAAATAAATTTTATTACCAAATAAAATAATCTAAATTATTTAAATTTTGTTATTTAATTTTTGGAATTAAAAAAATGACTATATTATAATAGTATACTAAATTTTTATTAATTATATTCAAATTTGGGTGTATTGCATGAAATTGATCAAAATAAATTTATTTGAAGAAAAACCTAAAGTTGACTCGTAGGTTTTATACTATGACTTTTTAAATTACTCTTTTCATAGGTTTCCAAGTGTCATTTACTAAGGTCCACTGTGTAAAATAAATTCATCTAAAACTCCATCTTCTTGGTTCACTAATATTATGGTTAACATTTATCAACCATAAACCAACTTTAGAAAGTTGAGGAATAATTGTATTGAACAAGAATCCTTTGATAAACATGAAACATTATAATTTATATTCCTAGGAATTTATGTTATATTATAAAATTTGAATAATTTCAATAGGATGATATCTGTAGATTGAAAATAACACATATTTCATTCTGCATAAAATTTTTCATAATAATGTACGGAAAATACAAAATGACAACCTACTTATAACATATTAATTTAATTTTAATATATATACTAAACATCAATACCCTACATCATTAAAGGAGTGACGAACATTCCAAGAACCTACCTCGATTAAAAATAGAAAATAAGATATTATATTAATTTATAATTTATTATTCAATAATTTCTGAATTTTATTACATAAGATAATATTTAAATTATGAATAAATTTTAAAAATTCATTTTTCATTATCATCTCAATGAAATTTTGAACAAAAAAATTCTATAGATTAATATTATTATCTCAGAACAACCCAAAAAAATACATAACAACTATCATCGATGCTGTGACAAAAATTATCTAATATTGGATATAGTATATGAAACATCATATAGTGATTCACCATCAATGATACTCGAATATATTATGTTAATTAAACAAATTGAGAAAGTACCATTCAAATACATGTGAAAAATTAATTTTTATCAGATGATTTCATCATGATCTTTTCAAATATTCAGTAAAAAATTTTATCGGAACAATCTACCCCTATAAAGAAGAATATTAGTTTAAGAAATAATGGATTTTAGTGCATGAATCAATATAAATTTAAAGAAAATACAACAATGATCACCTTAATTTCAATGGTGTTAGATGAAAAAATATGGGATAACTTTTTTGGTCCACCCATATATGTGTGTTGAAGAAGAGGGGATGAATTTTAAAAATAAATAGTGAATGTAAGTCATATTTCATATTTAAATGGGTTAATGGGTTTTATTTCTGGTTGGAATGATTGGGAACCAATGTTTCTATCTTTACTATCCACGGACACATTCTACAAATTGATTAGACACACTATTGTGCAAAAAATGATCCGATCATTTTACTCATCCATGGAAAACATTGGTACCATAGAGTCATTTTACTACTATATGTTAACCTTGAGACTCACCCCTCATGAATAAAATCCCTATAGTTTCCTATGGAATCCACATCATTTCAACCATGACATTCTATTACCCTAACAAAAACCATGAAATTTTTAATATGAATTTGAAACATTGATACATTTTCAGTGAATTCATGTTTCACATAATATTTGCACATTAAACCATGGAACATGTAAAAAATCCCCCAACACATCAAAATAACATCTTGAGGCTCCTGAAACACCTGTATAAGACAAAACAACCAATCATATCTCAAACAAATATGAAAAATATTAACTCACTATTCTCTTTCTAAAGTGTTTTTAATTTAAGAACAACCATTACGATTTATCCCATCACTGATGATCCATAAATTAAAATTATAACTAAATGCCATGAAACATAATGTGGTAGGTTTAAACTTACTATAAAATAAAACAATATTCATCATAGAGAACACTCCATAGTCATAATCCACAAAATAATTTCTATTATAAAGATCAATTAGTAACCCATTATTCATATATTATTCAAAATACCAAATTCACTTATATATTTCAACTCCAAACATGAGGTGTATTTTTTGACAATACTAGATACATCACTCATTACCATCACTATGAAATAAAGATAATTCATAACCGTTTCTTATATCCTACGAAACAGTACCATTAATAAATTTTTCAAATTGATTGTGGTTCTTTATACCTTATGATTTATTTCATAATGGTCCATTTTTATATACAGCTGACATCCCTATTCAAATGACCTATCAAAATTCAATTTTAAATCTCTAGATACCATATTTCTCAAATTTTTACCATGTTATACTTATAATAATATAATCTTTCAATAATTATTTTATTGGATAACCATTACCAAAATATACCAGTTAATCCAACTAATACCCAAATTCCCCACCTAATCACAATTATTATACTCTTGAAGACATTTTGAGACCATCCCAACATAAAAATAATTGTACAAAAATGACCATTGATGTAATTTATTGGCAAGATCAATAATACTTCTCCATACCCCAGAAAAACAATTAATGGAATTTTTTTTTGTTTCCAACTCACTCAATTCATATCAATATCTTCCCACACTATATTTGAATACTCATACTCTATATAATACCATTCCTAAATCTAAAATAAGCATTATACCATGGAAAAAACTATTATAACATTTTTCTTCTCAATGAATTCTATGTTATACCACACCATCAAATAACATCCCTCATAACAATAATAACCTTACCGTAATAAGGGTCATACCGACAAGGATCATAAACCATTCATTACCAATCATAATGACTGGATATTCTTATTGAAATCAAACCTAACTAATTAAAAAATAACAATCAATAATTATCCAAAACATAAAAAGAAATTAATAATCATAAATTGTCAAAATTACTGAATTCAGAAGGAGGTAAATACCCTCTAATTGATTGTAATTTACAAAATATAATATAAATTTCCTTATACACATCAAGTACTAAAACCTCAACAGGTTTTATAGAAAATTTATTATCCATCATCATGGGTTTCATAGACAATTGTCAACTAATAATACTACATTATCCACAACTTCATTATAATCACCCTGAAATATCCTCTTATACATTTTTATAGTAAAGTCTCCATGGAAATAATCATCATATGATCACACATCGATGGTAATATGTCACATGAGACAGAATTAGGATAGCCATAGAATGAAACTACAATCCATTACAATGGTTATGTCTCACCACATAGTGATTCTTAAATTTTATCAAAACCTGTTGAAAACAATTCCCCTAAGAATATCTCTAGACATGCTACATATAAATGAAAACATATCCTAACAACAATAAAAAAATTAAAGTAGAACAATATTTATTATTATGAACCACACCAGTTTTACACTATGAATTTAATTCCCAGGATTTTTACAACATAAAAACTAGTTTTACACACCAAAAAAACCAAATATCTTATATTAATTGTCAATATTTTCATTCCAAAAGGACCATTGGAACTATAATTGAAATTATAATAATTTCACTTGAGTCATGGTTTATCTCTTTATCACCTTAACAATAATGAGCCATTTCATACACTAATTAGTATGCCCATTCTCTCACCACACTTCCAAAAATGAATCAGAAATCAAAAGGGTCAGTTGCTCAACTGATCTCACCCTTTAAAAATCCACCCATGAAAGCAAAAAAATTAGTCAACATTTATCTTAGTAAAATAACGTCATTTCACATGCCTACACCATATCGTCAGTATTAACTCCTATTCATAAATCTAAAAATGAAGCACCAAGAGATGAAACTTATCACTTATAAACTCATTATTCATGCATGGACACTTTCACATGTCACCCTTACAAATAAGACATCATATCAACAATTATACACATCTTACAAAATCATTATACTTCCATAGTAGGTCCAATAGGCTCTGCCATCACACTCATTGTTAATTAATCATATAAATAACCACTCACATGAGACATTATTGTTCTTGTATCAATTATTACTCATAAAATTATGTGTCAAACGACACACTCCAATGAACTCATACATATAAATTTATAAAATGAATCACATACCATGTCATCATAATACTAGGGATCTCATACTCACTTGGCATATTCATATATTTCTATACACTTCAAGGATTTAAATATTATCTAGCTAAGTAAGAATACATAATAAATCACTATAACATGATCTTTTTTTTGATATGCTATAATTATGTGGTCTGGTTTTATATAACTTCCCTGAGAAGAAATGTTCTAAAACACATAAAACTATTATTTTCAATATATTAAATAAATAATCTCACATGTTTCTTTGTAAATAGTGTGATAAACACCCATAAATGGGTTTATCAGAAGAACATAATTTTATTTTCTTGACATACTACAGTCAGTATAACTTCCTTTTATTTACTGACTATATATTCATCATCTATGATAATATCTCCATATTTGAAAATAAAATTTCATTATATGAAATATATATATAGTTGTAATGTGTAGTATATTACATAAACATGATATTTATGAAAATTATATATTAGAAAATGATGAAATTTCAAATAATTAAACCCTTCCATCAATGATACATTTCAAATATAGAATACATATATCTCACATGTCCTATATTACAAGAATGATTTTTAACGACCTTAAATTTTAAATATTATTTTGTTTCCTAATTTTTTTTGTTATTTAATTTTATACTCCACAAGAATATATACTTTAATTAATGAAGTTAATATTATTAAATGAGATCATTGGGGTTTGACAACTATATGATAGTTGGTCAATATGACCATAGGAAACAAAACTATTTACATTAAAATTATTTTTTATAAATTGAAATGATCTTGTTAAATTAATATAGAAAAAGGAGTTTATGGCATCATCGAGTAGAATTGGGATATATGACTCCCATCTGCCACAACTTCAGAAGTAGGTAGCATAACCAGGCTTAGCTCTGGACTAAGCCCTAGTTGAACATCGTCATGTTAAACTTAAACAGAATCACCTATGGGAGATTTCCAAGCTCAAAGAAATTGCCACCCGTGTAATATTGTTTAATACACCCCTAGATTCTATCACCATAGCACACCGTACACTTAGGTCATATGCAGCTGTTATAAGGTGCTATGTTACTATGCCTCATTTAGTTTCTACAATCCATTACAATAATTTTTTTTCTTATTATTATGTTATATTTTTTGAATTTCAAATGTCCATATAAATATAGGTTGAATTTATAGAAGTTAAATATTATTGATGAATTTTGGAAAAAATGAATATTTTAAAATATTCTTGTAATCATTAAATCATTAATTACGTGAATTGATTTTCATAAAATGGTCTTCTATTGTTATTTTTAGTAAGAAATTTAGACTCTAATAAGATCAACATTTTATTTTTAAATATTAATGTATGATTAGAAACATAACCATTTGAATAGTAATGAATATTAATGAGAAGTAAATATACAAAAAAATAGAAACTTCACACAAGAATGTAAAAATACATTTTAGACATTTTCAAAGTGAAAAATGACCATAGTACAAGGTTTGGTATTTTTGAATATCCTAAATATTATATATAAAATTTTATAATTACTTTAATAATTTAAAATGGAAATTTATTTTCATAAAATATAATCATGTATTGTAACTTTTTTGTCTTATTGTTATAAAACAATTTTATGGGACCCTGATTACTTTCATAAAGAATTATAAAAGGATTTGTAGTTTTAAAGTTGTATTTTTAAAATAAATAATGATTTTATATAAAATATAAATTAAATATAATTTTAAAATTATTATCATAAAATTGAATTCATTTTTTCATTCATAGCATTGATATTATGATAGTTTTAACTTTTGGTATTTGTCTGAAACAATTGATTTTTCAGTGAATGGTAAAAATACAGTTTTGAGTTTCGGGTGTTTGATGAAATCATTGTTGATGAAAGCCTGATGTAATAAATTTGTTATACTTGTGAATAATATTATATATTATTATATTTCCCATGTTTCCAATACAATGTGAAAATAAAATGGTCAATTCCATTGTTTTGTAAATACCTGTGATGAGGTGTCCCTTGGATATTATTTAAAAATTCCCTCTTTTTTACTATAAATAAAAACCATTCCATCATTCATTTCATTAAAAAATGAACCTATACAATGTTCAAGACATTTTACCTCCAAATAAGTTCCCCCATTTTTTTCTCATGCCCCCAAGGTCACAACCTTAATTCTTTTGAAGTTACTCCGAATAGTAAGGGAAACTTTCACCGTTCTCTTTTAGTATTGATTTCCTTTAAGTTATATCTGCCAGTTTGCATATTCATCTGTGGGTGTATGTTATTAAATATTCTTATTACTTTACATTTAATTTCTACATGATTAGAGACCCTTTCTTCTCACATCAATTATTTTTCAGAATTTTTAAGTGATGTTGTTAGGCTGCTGAATTTTCATAAAAGAAATTGCATTTTCTCTTTTCCTTTGTGTTTCAATTTCTTTTGGTATTTCCATCAAATATTCCTAAAATGATGTTATTTCATTTTATTCTACACACCTACTCTATAATTATTTATTTACGAGTTAGTGATTCATGTCCCCTATCTTTTAAATAGTTTCTAAAACCATATTATATAACTGTTATGCTAAAAAAATTCAACTCAAAAATTATCTATCTTTCTCTAAACAAATTCTCTTTTTTTATTTAAGAAAATACCCATACATATTTTGATTATTTTTGTCTTCATAAAGACATAAAAATAATATATTTTATTCTATAATTGACAGACATGTAACCCAAACTTCCTTTCCATGGGTTATAAATGACATAATGTTCATGTTTTTTAAGATCATTTAAAACGTCATGATATAGAAATGAAACCCATTTCATTTATTATACATGGAATATTTATGAAATGTTTCATATTGATCTATGTGGGTCACATGGAAATAAATACATATTAATGGTGCGCCCTAATAGTTCTACAATGAAATGGGTAATTAATTTAATCTCTTGAAATGACAAGTTTCAAGATAATATGGTGAATAACCTTAGTAATTTAACAATGAAACATTGGGATGAACCATGGTGATATGTTCATGAATGTATATATTAAATTTTTTAGCCACATATACAAGTTTTGATACATTTTATTTTTATTATGATTGGACTCTTTTTCCATTACTCATGTCTTATGATTTTCATCAAGTTATTATTGATATAAAAAGTAAACTAATTCCCTTTCTTTCTTTACTGGGCCTTCAGCTCACCCTTTGCTTTGATATATGTCTCCAGGTTATGAGATGAATTAATTATACATATGATGAACTTTTTAACAAGAATTTCAAGGTGATTTAATAGATTATTTTATGTTTTCATGTTTTATTGTTCCTGATTTCTAAGACACTATACATTTAAGATCCACTTTCTGTAAAATTTAATGAAACATTATGTAATAAAATGGTGGGTTACATTGTTGGAATCATAGAATTATTTTGTTATCTATATAAATTAGGCTATGAAAACATTAATAATAAAAAATATAAAAGTTTCAAAATAGGAATACTTCCATTTATTTTGGGGAGTATTGAGTAGGTGGTTTATCAAGCTAATACATCCCTGTCTGGACACAGGCAGGTTGAGGCGGCTCTGGCATAGATGTATCTAGGCGTAAAAACACTAACAAGGAGATTCAGGCATGACTCGGGGTATCCTACTACATGAAAACTATCCTTACTTCACTCTTGGTTACAAAACTCCCATGGGATATGTTGGTTTAATCATAATTTTTTTAATAATACTTATGAAGCATTTATAGAAAAATGTAAATATTAAAAGCATAATGTTACATAACATAAAATCATTTATAGTTAAAAGATTCATAAATGAAATAATATTATCAGTATGGTTTTATTCATTTAGAAAATAGTGGGAAATAGGAGGAAATGTTTAAATGGTAACCACAACAGACCATGTGTCGACGTCCCTCAACATATGTAGGAATGGAAACATTCATGCGAATGATGATCAAACTGACTCGCGATTTTGGAAATAACATGAATCAAGCTAAGAGACCAATCTCACCATGAGGATAATTATTTTATGTTGAATACATCATGCTTAAATGACCACCAAATTTTAGTGGATCGACTGACCCACTTGGTTCTGAGCAATGGACTAGCTCTATTGAGAAGATCATGTTTGTGCTCTACTGTTTAGAGGAAGAGAAGGTCACCCTGGTTGAATGTTGATTTGAAGTAAAAGTTTATCAGTAGAGGGGACTGATTAAAATCATTAGGCAATGATTGGAGGTTGAAGATATCCAGTGGGAAGAGTTTAGGGGGATCTTCTTCAGCATTTATTTCCCTCATTTCATGAGAACAATAATGGAGAAGGATTTTCTCTACCAGAAGCAGAATGAGAATGAGTCTATGGGAAGCATTGAGATAAACGTCACAAGGATTTCATTTTACACCTATAGATTTTACATGGATCCAAATGGTATGGTTGATAGATTATTCTATGGACTGAGACCTCATCTATGGAAGAATCTAGAAAACCAAGACTATAATAGCTATGAGGAGATCATACAGAGTGTGATGAATGTCAAGCAAGAGTTTGGTGAGACTGAGTAGTCTAAAAAATGTTACGACATGAAGAGATGGGTGTATCCCAGCATAGGGAGGACTTTTGATCAGGGAATTAGAGTAAAGTAAGTGAAACACCCCTTGTGTAATAAATGATGTATGTAACATATGGGGAACTGTCTAATTGGGAGCGAGAAATTCTACAAGTGTGGAGGAGATAGCCTTATTAAAAGTAAAATTTGTATTATGGTGAAACCACATCATCCAAACACTAACGACATGGGGAATATGGTGAAGGCCCTAAATGATGACATGTTCTTTAATGGTAGTAAACTTGGTAACATTTCCAATCAATGTCCAAATCCTAGGGCAGTGGAGGGGAACCACCATTAGCCTCAAGAAGGGCCAAGGTAGGAAGGTCGATCTTTTGCAATCACGAAAGGTGAAGATGATGCTCCAAATGATGTGGGGACATGTAATCTTTTTGTTATCTCTAATCTAGAAAGTATATTATTAGATTCATGTTCTACACATTCATTTATTTCATCCAATTTTTCGTAGAATTTAGAATCAACCCCAAATTTTCTAAAATTTGAGTTCTCAGTCTAGACTTATTGTGAGATTATCTAATAATTGTTAGTGTTTATAACTATAGTATTTTCATTACTGAGAAAAATATTATCACAAATCTAGTATTCATTAACATGATATAATTTGAAATTATACTTGGGATGAACTGGCTCTGAAAGTTTAATTCTATGATCAAATGAAAAATCAAGGAAATCATAGTCATCATGAATAGAAAACCAATAGTAATCTTTTAATGAGATATATCTCGAACGGATCCTTGTCTAGAAGAATCTCTAATTTCCTTCATTATGGAGTTTATCTGGGATGAATATGAACTAATTGAGAGTTTGAGTATAGAAAATGTCCCCATCGTCCTGGAATATGTTGATGTATATCTTAATGAGTTGACCAGACCTCTTCCAGAAAGAGAGATTGCATTATGCATGGAAATCGTACCTGGATCTCATCTGATATCAAAGACCCCATATAGGAGACAAATGTGGTGTGTGAGGAGTTAAAGAACAAATTACAAGATCACTTAGTGAAGGGTTTTATCTGACCGAGTGTGTCTCCTTGGGGAACACCTCTTCTCATTATGATGATGAAGTATAGATTGATGCAGTTATTCATTGACTATAGAGACCTGAACATGATCATTGTATTGAAAAAATTCCCTCTTCCATGAATTGATGACATATTAGACCATCTTCATGGGGCTCAAATCTTCTCTAAGATTGATCTTCATTTTGGTTATCATCAATTCACGGTGAAGAATGAAGATATTCTGAAAACCGCCTTTTGGTCAAGATATGGGCATTATGAGTTTTTTGTTAATCCCTTTGGACGAACTATTGCACTAGTAATTTTTATGAATATTATGAATAGTGTCTTTCATTACTACATTTATTACATTGAGGTAGTTTTTATTGATGATATTCAGATATATTCCCATTGTCACTAACTGTATGAGGATTATTTAAGGGTTATATTGAAATCTATTTGGAAAGAATTTATTTTTTGTAAGTTCATCGTATTTGAATTATGGTTACAAAAAGTTGCTTTAATGGGGAACATTATTACCAACGATGGAATCGCAATTGACCCTATAAAGACAAAATATGTAGAGTAGTGGTCTCAACCAAAAATAATAACTGGGATTTGAAGATTTTGTTCTGTAGTAAGAGAATATTGTACGATTGTGAAAACCCATTCATGAATTTCTAATCCATTTACCATGTTAACTTGAAAAGGGTCCATGATGATAAGGATAAAAGAGTTTGAGGTAAGTTTCCAAGAGCAGATGAAGAGATTGGTTACTGAATCTCGGAAACTATTCCCTCAATTAGAGAAGGATTTTTTATTTTTAGTGATGAATATATTAAAGGACTTTGTTGAATCCTCATGAAAATTGAAAAAGTCATATCTTATGCATATCAATAGTTGAAGTCTTGTGAGCAGAGTTTTCCAATGATTGATTTGGATCTCGCTTCAGTTAGTTTTGATCATATGATTTGGAGGCACTATCTTTATGGGGAAAATTGTTATATATATAATACAATCAATGTAATAATTATATTTTCACACAAAAGGAATTTAACATGAGAAAACGTAGATATGGTTGTAACAACTCAAAGACTATGATTGTTCAATTCATTATCATCCCGGAAGATCAAACACAATCGTAGATTCTTTATGTAGGAAAGACAATGTTTACCTTTCCATGATGATTATTCAAAGAGATCCCTTGATTAATGTCTTAGTAAAAATGGACATGGTAATTATACGGGAAGGGACATCGTCAACCCTAACCCAAATTATTTCTCAACAGTCATTACTAGATAATATCATGAATGCTCAAAAAGAATATCCTTGGTTGTAGTTGACGTTTGAGGCTGTTAGGTATGGGATGTTTCCGAAGTTCCATATTGAACAGGAATGTATACTAAAATTTCGTACAAGACAATGTGTTTCATCTATTCCAGACTTAATGATAGAGCTGATGGATAAAGATCATAAATCTACATTCTCTATATATCCTGGTAGCAAAAAAAATTATAGGGTCCATGGTTATCATTATTGGTGAGATATTATGAAATAGGAGATTTTTTACTACACTTCAGGGATCATGGTATTTTAGAATCTAAAGGAAAAGAGATGAAATCCTAAGGGGGTATTTCACCACTACCCATACCTCCATGGAAGTAGGATAATATCCATATAGACATCGTCTCTGGTCTCTTGAGAACAATGAAAGGAAACAATGTGATAAGGGTTATTGTGGACCATCTCACCAAGAATGCCCACTTTATCTCCATTTGAGAATATTTATCTCTTGAAAAACTTGCCATGATTTACGTGAAGGAAGTGGTAAGGATACATGGAGTTCCACTTTTTATCATATCTGATAATTATCCAAGGTTCACATAAAAATTCTAGAGAAGTATTCAACATGCTCTCAGCACTGACTTGAGTTTCAGTACGACGTTTCACCGTAAAAATAATTTCCAATCTTAGAGGGCTACTCAGACACTTGAGGACATGCTGAGAACATGCTCAATGGAATTTAATGGTGCATTGGATAAACATGTCCTATTAGTTGAGTTCTCTTACAACAATAGCTTCCACTCGAAAATTCAACGAGAACCCTATGATGCACTATATGGTAAGCGATGAAGAACTCCTATGTGTTGATATGAAGTTGGTGAGAGAATTATTTTTGAGCCTAACATTGTGCATGGAATGACAGAAAATGTCCATGCCATCCAGTAACACAATAAGGGTGCTCAAATTCAACAAAAGGGCTATACCGATTACAATAGAAGGGACTTAGAGATTAATTTTGGTGACAAAGTCTTTCATTATAATTCAAATTTCAAAAGTGTCTAGTATTTTGGGAAGAAATGGAAGCTCATCCCTAGGTACATTGGCCCCTATGAAATCCTTGATCGCATGGGAAAATTGGCATATAGGCCTGCACATCCCACACATCTATCACTAGTTCATGATATCTTCCACATATCCCTCTTGAAGAAGTACATACCTGACCCTTCACATGTACTAAATATAGAGGTGGTACAACTAGAACATGACCTCACTTATCAGGAGTAGCCGGTGGAAATCTTGAGACATGTTGGACCAAGAACCAGGTGGTACATGGAGGATACATGCTAATGTGATGTACTGTGGAGACGATCTATACCTTCCCATCAGGTAGGATCCTCAGTGGATAGTCCAGGAGCTTTTTTCTCTTTCTAGTTGTATGTGTACTTCCCAGTTGGACATTTATTCTAAATCCACTAATTTCAGTGCACATTTTACTAAAATATTTTACATCATGGTTTCTTATTGATGTGTTCATGGATTGAGTGATTATACTAGTTTAAAGGCAATTCATTCTCACTACAGGGATACAACTTTTCAGTGCTATTTGCCAACTCCCTGCCTATGGAAGGCAGGATTGGGGTAGTCACAACATTGTCCCCAAGATAATTGTCATGAAATGTGAGGATGTGGGAGAGCTGGTGGCCATTTATATGGAAGGAAAAGTACTCACATATAACTTTTTAAAACATGGTTGGTGTACACATGTTGTTACCTAACAAAAGTTATAAAATAACTAAATAAAAAATTATAAGTTTATATAATACATTTTTTATTAAAATGGATTTAGAACAATCTTATAGGATATTTGGACTCCAGAGATTATGGTTCAGTGCATAATTAGGATTAATTTGACCATAACGATTGTGATTAACATTAATCTATTTTACTAATAATATTGTTTAAAAATAATCATTTTCTAATTAGAATATAAAAAATATACTTATTAGATTTTTTATGTTGTTTTTTTTGAAACTCAATTGAAAGATGTGAGAAATATATGATTTATTACAATCCCACCATTGGAATAATATTGTTCTGTTATAAAATATAATAACTTTTATGATTTTATTAAGTTTTTATATTCAATTTAGTAGATAAAATGATTTATAAGGATATAATTAATTTAATAGAATTGTAATATATATAATTAGACCATATATAAAATTTATAATACAATTTAACATTAATAATTATTTTTAAAATGTACTTTTAATGATAAAGCATTATTTTTTAATATTCATAAAAAATGATGTTTTTCAAAAAAATAGCAAAATTTTAGACAGAGATAATTTAAACATTAAAAAATCAATGATTAATTTTATGTTATCAAATTCAATATCTATATATATTTAGAATTATATTTATTATTAATGTTGGTTCACTAGATAAAATGGTATTTTAAAACATTTAATGTACATTCCAAAAAATTATATCTTTCATTATCAATATGTTTTATTTATATTAAAACTTTATCAAATTTCTAAAGTAGTTCTTAATATTAATATCACTATTTTTAATCGATATTTTAAATTTGAATCATTTAATATAATACTAATACGATGCTTTTCAGAAATTTTGTGTTTTGTATAACATATCCTATGTCTTCATATATTGAAACTATATATTCATTGCTTATTAGATGGATGTGGTAGATAAGGTAAATAAATGAAAGGGCTTGAGAGATGACTATATTTATTAATCGAGTAACTATTTTTGGTATATTTAATAAGGATTCATTGGATTTCCTTATTCCCAACAGATGGATTATCGGAGTAAGATATTGATTTTGTGAAGTGTATTTGTTATATCATGTACCAAAATATGAGTTTTTAGAAGTTTCAAAATGTAGGAGAGTTGGTGGCCTCTCAAAAGGATGGAGAATGACTCACTTGGATTTTTTGAAAATATGTTAGGATTACACATGTTATTACCTGAAAAAAGTCAATAAACATCATAATGAATCATTAGTAGAATGTTTATTGAAGCTATATGGATGTAAAATGGGTTTTTTTCTTTTTTATACTTTTTTAGTGCGAATGATTAAGGTTTATTCCATAATTAATGGTAATTTTACATTAATCACTTGGATTAATTTTAAGAACATTTAATATTAATTTTTTTCAAAACTAAACATTATATAATTATAACTAAATACTATACATATTATAATGGAAATTTTGGGGTTTTAAAATTTAATTCATAGTATTAGAAAATTTAATATTAATTGTAGTCCCATAGATTGGAAGAAATTTCACATTTTTAATGTAGATAAATGTTCAAAATATTATTTTGTCTTATATTCATTTTCCAATTGAATTTGATTATAAAAACATAAATTTTATTAATATATGTTTAATTTAACAAAATTAAAATTAAAAATAATTTGAATAGAATTGATACTTAATAATTATTTAAATGAGAAATAAATTTCTAACTAAAAACAACTATTTTTTTAACAATTCATAAAAAGTTTTTCATTCTAAGAAAAAATTGTAAAATTTTCCCAAATATAACTTAGATATTATAAATTTACTAATGAAATTTATTTTATCAAATTTATTTTTTAAATTTGTATATAATTAAAATTTTCATTAATATTGGTTCATTAGAGGAAACTATATTTGTAAACATTAATATGACATTAAAAAAATTATATCATTCTTTAACAATATCACTTATTTTCATAAAACAATTATAAAATCTTTTTGAAAAGAAGTTATTAATATTAATATCACTATATTTAATGGATTATTTATTATTATATAATTTTAATGAATAATAATAAAATGATGCCTCGTAGAAACTCAATGTTACATTTGACATACGCAAAGTTGGTATTGCGTGTAGTGCAAGCCAAGTTGGTATTTGTTGTACCAAAAGACAATTTAGTATTTCATAAAAATGAAATTTTTGAACTTGTTTTCTAATATATAAAAATATATGAATAACTATTTCAAATTTCAAGTGAAATTAAAAGTATCATGAAATAATTAAATTCAAAAAAATAATTCACAAATCTTTTGGTGTTACAATACATATAGTATATCAAGAACATGAAACTTAGAGAAATAAAAATACTCTATCATGATAATCCCAAATATAAATCCAACATCACTCTAATATTATAATTCATACTACAAAAGGTTTTCACAATAAACGAGTATCATGTCCACTATAATATGGAACACATTCTTTTGTCACCCATCAACCATATCTCAAAATTAAAAGTATTAAATATTTTATTCATTTCATAATATCAATCATAGATTAATTTGATACTATTTCTTAATAACAAAATATGGATCATTGTATAGTAACTGTGTAGGTGGATATTGGTTCTATTGGCATTCATCCCAATACATTAGTTGTCACCTCCCTATATCAATGATCCAGGGTGTTTTATTGGGGAGTCAAAATCACTATATCAGTGTTCCCACTACTAGTAAAATAACTAATAGTCATCAACAAACATAATCCAAACTCATTAAAAATAGATAAATATAAATAATGATTATATCCCTTATAATTAACACTCAACAAGATACAGTCATATATATACAGATGATCATTTCAACTCACAGAGAGTGATCAACCACAAGGTAGATCATAAATAAAAAATTGAACTAATAAAATGAATCTATTGCATATGTAACACCCAAAAAATTATGATTTATTTCATTTAAATTAGTTTCATTTCAATGAAATCCTTCTATATACACAACACTATGTTTAAAAAAATCATGATATACAACTGAAATAATATTATTATAGGGGACTATTATCGAATCGCCTTTCAATTGGTGACAATAAATGAAGATAACTATATTATGTGGAAAAATATTTTTTACAAAAGACAGAATTGAATTTATTGGTTATCAATTGGGTACAAATTAAAATAATTTCATCATGTGATAAAAATTAATGTTTTTATGAAATTTAATTTGAACTATAATGTGTTTTTTTTCAAATAATATATTTTAATAAATACCAAATGATGAATGATATTATAAATATATATATTATTTATTAAATAAAATTTTTGGCTTTAATTTAATGGTTTTTACATGGAATGGAATACATAGAAATTATATTTTTTCCATTAAAATGAATTTTTTTTTAAAATTATTTTCATTAGTTTTTGTAAAATTTTTTAAATTAGTTTTATAACATTTATATAAATTAAATCGAATAAAGTAATATCAAAATTACTAAATAGAATTTTATAATTTTAGTGTCTGAAGATAATTTTTTGGTTACTATGAATCATTATAGGGTTAAAAATTCATTACTATGGTAACTATTTCAAGGATTCCAATGGGGTTAGCCTAACACGATAAATTTTGAAATAGAATAATTTTTTTTAAACCTTATTTGATAAATTTATTTATATAAAAATTATTATATCTTATGATTTGGGTAGTTCAGCTTCCACATTCACATAAAATTGACGTTGTTATATTTTAATGGATTATGTATTTATAAGAGTTCCACCACCACAGCTAAAAATGGAATCCCACTCTTTTATCATATCAACACCACATAATTACATTATAAAAACAAATATAAACCAAAATAATCTACAAACATACTTATCCATGAACTTATAGTAATTTATTCTCAAGATTCCTATTCTGGATGCCTTAATGATCATTTTAATCGAGTATACGTAATGAAGAAAATAAAATAATGTTATATTTATTAAATATATACTTTTCATGAATCCTTTAAATATTATATGAACATAATAACTTGATGTAAAAAAATTACAAAACATATATGTTTTTAAATAATTGTTATTTTTTCTATATCTATCTATACATTAGGAAATTGATAATTTTTCTCATCCGTGCATATAGAATACAATGTCTAAAATTTTTGTGGTTAATTATTCATTACCAATTTGCTTGGATGGTCATAATGGAAGATTTAATTAATATATATGATATTTATATAATATTTTTTCTTTTTTTATTATTGAATTATTATGTAATATTCATTCATTTCATCGATATAATGTTTATATGTCACTCTTATGTATGTTTAGATTATCATCTCAATGAAGTTATGCGAATTTTTTTTCAAGAACACTATATTTTAATTTCTATAAATTATTATATTAAAAATAAATTAAATTATTTTGAAATTATAAAAATTATCATGATTATTAAACTATTATCATGGTTTATGGAATGAATATACCAAATAGTAATATTAATGTAAATGAGGATCGTTTTAAAATAATTGTTCATATTAGTAATAAATTATTAACAAAAGTATAGGTGAATATTATAATGCAATCCAAAATATTCTGATATTTATTTGAACTATGGTTCTATAATATATTTATAATTAATAAAATTTTATTATAAAACATGTTTTAATTAATAAGAAACAATATGGGATTTGAGGTAAATGTTTATGTTGTAGTCTAATTGGTTTTTAAAATTTCCACTATGTCGTGACCCGTCCCCCGGGGCCCATGTTGTGACAACCTCATTCTCACTTTCCACAGGAAAGGGGTTCACAACTACCACCAAAAAGAAATTTCTAAATAATGGGAATGAATTTCCTCAATACCTATACAGACTCAAACATGTAAAACTATGCACACGAAAACAAAATGGAAAAATTAAGCTCAAAACACTATAAAAAACCACCATTAAGTGTAATATTAACTACTAAAAGTGAAGGGGCCAGAATACAAGCACAACTGAAACGGAAACATATGAAAATGGGAAAATTTTTCCTACGATCACCCGCCATGGATTCTACCTTAAATGTAGGTATATATTGTCTTTGTGGATCTCAATGTCAACTGGTCACCTCCGTTCACCATATTTCAACAACCACCGAGCTCCGTCTAGATCTGACACCTCTACTCTCAATTAAGATATCGGTAGTATGCAGAAGACACAACAAGGTTCTGGAAAAACCCGTGCAGGGGTGAGAATAACAGTACTCAGTGGGGACCCTGAGACCCCCTGAAGGTCTCCCATAATTCCACAAAGGAAAATCCACTAAGCATGATATCAACCACCAAGCACTATGAAAATTACTCAGCTCAAAGTTGGTATTAATTAAGTACAAAAGTATAAATGATTACTCATAAGGCTAGATCATCTTTTTCTTTTAATAGGAACTTCTACTGACCAACACAAGATCGATAGTTACTAACCCCCAATAACCCACACAAGATCAAACCCACCCAGGATTGATAGGTACAAACCCCCACTAACCCACATAAGATATATCCCACCTAGAATTAATTGGTACACACCCCCACAAGACCCAAACATGATCGATAGGTGCCGATCCATAGAGGATCACTGGATAGTGATTCAAATAGAATTGATCGGAGATTATTCACATAAAATCGATAGGTGCTAATTCATAGAAAATATATGTGTGCTAATTCAAATAGAATTGTTATATGCTGATTCACATAGTTTCTCTTGGTGCTAATTCACATAGAATGGCTCTGTCCTGATTGACAAAGAATCGCAAGGTGCTGATTGACATAGAATCATTGTGTGTCGATTCATAGAGAATCGCAAGTTGGTTATTCTCACAGAATGGCTAGGTGTTAATTTATATAGAATCACTATGTGCTGATTCCCATAGAATCGGTGGTTGCGTATTCACATAGAATCTCTAGGTGATTATTCTCATAGAATCGCAAGGTTATCATTCACATATAATCACTCTTCATTTTTCACGTCTCATCCAGTCATCGGATTCTCACTCATAGTACTCTTATTTATGGTAGAATCCTATATTGAAGCCATTAGTCATATATTAAATGGAACAAAGTCCCATGGAGAAGATACCCAATTATCCTTCATGTCATCAAGGTTCCATCATAACGGACAATTTGTCATTCGGATGCCCGGACTGTAAGTTATAGGCATTTTTGCACCGGGGGACTTGTTGGATTTGGAGTTGATCCAACCCGGTCATACACCAACATTCTCCAAAACTCTAGTGGACTATATCAAAAGTATTTATTCAATACAAGGAAATTATTGTTATATATAGTTCACCAAATGGACATACTATTCAAAAAAATGGCCTTTTAAGCTTATCTAGTCCTGAGAGGGGTCTGTGTCCAGCCAGACCTGATCGAACCAACCTAGTTGTCCCAGTCTAGGACGATATGACCTAGCCAATGTCTGACCTGTTGGGTCCCCACCCGACTTAATGGTTCATGGACTGGCCTGGCCCATCCCATTTAGGCAGCGCTGCGGCAGCTCAGCCTATGGGCTGGCGTGACCTGTGTGGGGGTCAGGCGGTCCGCCTCCCCAATGGCTCAAAGAGCCATTCGACTCTTTCAATGGATGTACTACCTCATCACCCGTGGGACCTATAGAGAGTGGGACCATACCTTCTCCATAACATAATGTGGTGGCCTATCTCATCATGGCACATGACGACAAGTCACCTCCTACCTCTGCAGATGGCCTTTGCTGGCTACATGTCCCACGACAGTGGCACTGAGCGGCACTGCCCTCCTCTGCGGCTCGCGAGCACCGCCACCTTCTTTGCTGCCTCATTCGCTAGTGGTGCCGGTTGCATGTGTCGCACCAGTGGATCATCCGCGTGCCACCATGTGAGATCTAATGGCCCATTCATCCTTCCGAACAAACCTACATCTGTGTCAAATTTTCGACGTTATTGCATGCGATCAGAATTCTTCTTTCAATGGAGTTGAAAATTTTCCCTTGAAAAAATCATTAAGAAACTAAGTGGTGGAGGGTCTGAGTCTTCTTCACTTGGCCCATGCCCTCCACGTTAAAATTATAACCAGAGGTGGAAATTTATTTCCACAATGATCAACTTTATTATTAAACCCCCTACCTCATAAATAGAGGGGACATCGCGGTTGTGGTGGGAGAAGGGTCCTTGTTTGATAGAGTAACCAGCGTTCGCCGATCCAGGTTTGTTGTCACCGAAGCTTTCATCCTTTGCCTATGGATGTTAATTCATTAATTCTCCAGGGGATCCTTGAATGATGTCACCATGACAAAAACCAAACCTCATGCCGCACATAAATTGAGGGAGAGAGGTGAGTAACACTTTTAAAAAATTATAATGTTTTAAATTAATGATCCTTTTTAATTATCAATTGTTTCGTTAAACAATTCAAGAGTCAATCCATAAAATGGCTTGAAAACCCACCAGTCCCACAACCACTGCACAACCGCCAGAGAAAAATAAAATTACAATTACACATTATTTTATTATTCATTAAAAAATAGGGAATCATACTTTTCCTCTAGACATACTAGGGTCTAAGTGAAGCCTCCCATAATAGAATCAATGCATTGTGGTTTCAATGGTGCCCTTAGATTTTAAATATGAGCACTAGTTGTAAAGATAGATAATTCCCCCACCAAGATTTTACTGAATGTATCTTAAAAAAGATAAATATATTATTAACAATCACATTTGACCCACACCAGTCAAGGTTTGACTCATCTTAAGGGAAACCCACCCTCACAAGCTCAACAGTGATCTTATATTTTCAATCTGAGTTATAATTTAGGAGTTATATAATTTAACAATAAAATAATGGTCACATAATTATTATATTTATGGTGAAAAACTAAATTCAACTATTGGACCGCACCAGCAAAAGTTTGGATCTACCTATGGAAACAATTCCATCATGATTTCAACATTGGTCTCTTATTTTTATTCAGAGTCACTGTTCTTGAGATTTAATCTTTTGAAAAATAAAATAATACTTATTTAAAAATTTTATTTTTTGTTTTACCATTTTTGGGTTTTCTCACTCTAGTCCTATGCTAACAAAAATTAAGTTACACATAGGGTAAATGAACCATACTGAATGCAACGGTGCCCTCTGATTTCTAATTCTGACATCCATTTATTAGACATTCCACATTTATTGGAAAAATACTCACACAATCTTTTAAAAACATAACATTTTTTGACGGATCATTCATTGCAATTTGGGCCTCGGAATCACGGGTCATCAGATTTCACGGTCTCAAAATCAATCTGTATAATTAAAAAAATTATATCGAAATTTTGGAACATTACACTCTATATAATTTCAATAGTTGGAAATAATATTCATCTAATACATTTCACCACATATAAATTATTCTCCTATAATTTCTAAAAAACATTACACGTAATATTACTATTCTAAAATCAATTATAAATAAATGGATTGATGAAATAAATAATTTTATGAAAATCTAATATTATTTTCCCTTAGGCCGGTGATCATTTTCTTCCATGTCCATGTTCTATGAAATGATATTATGATTTATTTCATTGTATATGTTTTTAATCAATTTTTAACCATATTACTATTTTTTATAGTTTTTTAAAATTAATATTCTTTTCATTTTACTCATTTTTTAATCTATTATTTTCAATAATTTTTTAAAAACAATATTTCTTTAATCCATTTATGAATCAATATATATATCAACCAAAAAACTATTATTTTAATTGGTGAATTCATTACATGACCACATTTTTACTTTCAACAAAAATACATTTCTATTTTTTCTGATACTTTTTAATCATAAATGTTACCAAAAGAAAATTATATTTTTATTTCTTTTGAATAAGTGTTTTCATTCTCTTTTAGAGGTATTTTCTTCTATTTATAAACACTTTTAGGATTATAATTCTTCATAGGATATATGATGTCATTAGATCATCCAATTATTTCACTCCATGGATAACTATGAATATGTTTACATAATGAATCTATAATAACCATTTCCTTCTACCATGTTAAATAAGATATTATGAAATATTTACAAAACCAGTTTTCGTTCTATTTTTATGATAATAATAAATTATTAATTTTTTTAATCTATGGCCAAACGTATATTTGGGTTCATTAGGTGGTGGGTGGTCTAATAATCATATATACCACTAATGAATTTGGTTATCAATTATATATTGTTAGAAAATATGGATTGGAATAAGGATTTAAATCAGTTATTTAGGGGACCCATTCCACTCTGATTTATCTGGGAGTTAATTTCATCTAATGAAAAAATATAATTGTTATAAAACCCATAAATCTATTTAACGTTTTCCTAAGGAATGTATTTAGCGCGAAACATGACTATAGTAATGATGAATTCTTTAGTTAACCCGGACTAGTATACAACTCCATTATTTGTGAAAATCATTAAAGGAATCATTGACATTTAAAATGAACTTCTCTAGTTATGAGTATTCCAAAATCCAATTTTTAATGATTATGATATCTTATCATAACACATGACTGATTACTAGTTAGTCCAAACTTATATAATTTAAAGAATTTATGAATAAAACACTTTTTCGATAATATATTATTAAATAGCATTGAAATATTGATTTTGACATTCATAAGTTATAATCTAGTTCACATAACGTTTTTCAAATGGTGTTATAATTTTATTGATCGATATAAAATATGTTTACCTAAAATAAGAATCTGAGCACGTCCTTTCTTATGTTTCCTTCCCCCATTTTGAAAAATGTATTTTGTATTTTTTATATAAGAAGGGTTAAATATGGTAAGAATAATATGAGAATTAATTATAGTCATTCATTAAATATGTTTATTATTTATATAGTGTCTATGTAATTTTTTTTTCTATTGGTATATAATGTATTATAATTTTATGTATTTAAAATATATCTTAAATGATATAATATTTATGTATATAACGATTAAAATTACAGATGAATTTCTTTATTTTACTCTATATAAATCAATATGGTGGTGGAAATAATATTTCTTTAATAATATATATGGGTTATTTTTTTATTTTAATTTATTTCATTGTATATAATAATATCACTCACAATAAAAAATTTCCACTTCCCCATTTTGACAACTTGTTAGATTAACAACGTGGATCCTAATAGATTTCTTGGAATGAAAGTCAATATGGATATCATAAATTTATGATCATGATAGATGATATACTAAACAAATCATTCCATATGTGGAGTGGTTATTATGAATTTTTTAAATTTATATTTTGTTATTACCAATACACATTCTATTTTTACGGATTTAGTAAATAGATTTTTTATGTATTTCATGATATTTTTTGTTGTGGATTTTATAGATAATATTCTTATATATTCAAAGAGAATGTATGATAATAAAGATCAATTAATGAATGTGAGGAAAACATTCTATAAGGGTAATTTTTTTGACAAATTTTAAAAGTATGAGTTGTATATTCATTAATATTCATTTATGAGGAATATAATATCCTAAGAGGGTATATCAGTGGAGCCATTAAATATTAGAATAATTAAATAGTTTTCTATAATAACCTTAATGATTGAGAAAATTAGTATAGTTACGATGATTGAATACTATTGATTAGTTGTGATATATTTATTATTGAAATCAGTTCCAATTAAAATTATTCCATTATAAGGGACCCCCATTCATTTTTAATGATGAATTTGAAGAGTTATTTATAGAATATAATAGAAAGTTATTTATGTTAATAATCTCTCACAACACATCTTTGTAGAATTGATTCTATTTAATATTAGTGCATCAGTGAAGTGACTGTGATGAATCTTTATGAATACTGAAGTAATTTTATTATACAAAACAAGAAAACTAAATGTTTATGAGAAAAATATCTATGTAGTGATTTTTATTTCTAAATGAAAATTATTTCATTGAAAATATTTAAACATTAACATTTCAATGAATCATGAAAAATATATTATGACTATATAATTATTATATATATATTCACATATAATGTTTTTTTTATATACCAATGAATATATTCATATTAGATTAAACTAATTCACTACAAAACAAATTACCACCCATGGATAGAGAACAATGTAGATGATTCATATATTGAGATAGACTATAATAGATTATCCATGATGGTAATTGGAAGTGATTTGATACATACGTATTTTTAGAAGATAAATTATGATATCCTAATAAAAGGGGATATATCATTTCATTAATTTATGAATGATCAAACATCCAAAATGTGAGGATTGAAGAGTTATAAAAAGACGATGTGGAACTATTGAATAAAGTGATAAGTATTATTGTTTTCAACAATGATTGTGATAAAATGTTAAGGTTTTGGAATGAAATATAATTCCCCTAAAATAAATGTTTATAGAGATTTTATATTGATCTTATTGTTCATAATAATCTCATAATATTATATGTATAAAAAAGAGTCAATATATTAATGAATATTATATTTATGGTGAAATAAGAAATCAGATATTGAAAATTATATATCATCATCATTTGTATATAATAAATTTATTTATGAGGAATGATATATTTGGGTATTTTCTAACCATTACCATACATAAAATCAAATGGGAAAACCTCACCATTTATTTCGTTAGTTGAAATGTCAAAAAATCAAATGGATATAATACTTTTTGGGTCATAGTCTATTACCTTATGAAGTAACACATTTCAATATAATTAGATGATATTTCAATCATTATTAAATTTATAGTGCAATAATTATGAAAGTGGTGTGATTTTATAGAGTTATATATTATAATATAAATGATCATGATCTGAGTTCTACATTATAGTATTGATGATATCCATAGAAATCATAAAATACATCTTTAATTTGAAGAAATAATTTTCATCCTATGACATATAGTTCATTTGGGAATAATATTCAATCTATATATGATACATTTATATTATATTATAAATATTTCTATTTTTATATGTGATCAATAATATCACTTTTTTATGATTTCTTCTAAAAATATCATTCACTCAAACATTTTGTTGTCTCATTATGGATCCCTATATGAAAATAAGTGATAATTTTTAATGTGAAGATATATAGATGGAAAACAACTTCTATTGGGACTAGTTATAGCTCTGTAGATTTTATAAAATGTAATATAAATTCATGAATGCATACGAGTAGATCAAAGTGGATATAAAATATATACTAATAATTTATTATGAGATCCATTGCTCGATTTTGGAAACAATTTATATCAATGAATAAAACAATAGAATAATGTTGTGATACTTGGAATTAAGAAAAATATTAGAGCTATATATATTTAGAATTATTATAATATTGAACATATTGGGAATGAATCTTTTCACTCGGTGCTTCCAAAAAATAAGTTATTTTATAAATTGAGTTTTATGTGACTCTTTGTGGGATCTATAGACTAGATCTGTCACGTATATAGATATTGTTGGTTGAAAAATTAGAGAATGATCTCTATTATGTAAATATTTTATTGGAACATGTATGAAATGTATAAAATGGTATAGAACGTGGGTACTTAAGAGATGAATGGTTTTTCCTAAAACCATAAATTTGAGTAATCTACATGGGATCCTAAGGGTGAGATGAGGGAGAGATTTCCTTAGCAGTTTTTGTTGATGTGATAGAATTTTGAGGATTAAATTATTTTACAAGACTATAATTTTAAAAGTGGGGTATTTTAATATATATTTATCATTAAAAAATATTTCTGAAATGATTTTATACATTACATTCAACATTGAGTTTAAATGAACCATCATTTATAATTGAAATATATTACTAAACGTGAATGTTATCACCTAGTTTTTCGATTTTCAATTCTGAATAAGTCTATAATAATATGACTAATTATTTCATTAAAATTTTAACACCAACTTAATTTATACTTCCATGAAGATTGAATTTTTTTTTTCTTCAAATAAACCCATTTTTTTATATAATGGTGGTCTTTTAGTGAAATTAAATGAAAATTATATTTTATCTATTTTCATTTAGATGTCCAAAACCAGATTTAGAAAAAATATATTTCTTTTTTAATGTGTGAACATATATTTTATTGTATTTAATTATTTAATGGGGTTTTGATATTATCATATGATTAACATTTTTTTTGAATGGAATCTGATTATGTTATTTTATGGATGATTCATTAAAACAAATTTATTTTGAATGTGTAAATTTAATTATGATGTAATCATTGTGAGACATATTTCATGCGCATGGGATGTCCAATAATTAAATTATGAATGTTATAATGATATTATTGTACACATATGTATTGGTTAAGTTTTATGATAGGAGTACTTACTGTTATATATCACTATAATGAATTGGAAAATGAATTACATTTCATGAGAAAATATGGATTGGAATTTGGTGTCACCGTAATTCAATTAGAGACTCTATCAATAATGTAAATAATGAATTTAAATTTAGAATAAGGAAATTACTGAATGTGGGGAAAAGACAATTCATTATAGAAATTTGTGATATATTATATTATTAGGAGTGTACTATGACTAATTAAATTATAGAATGTGAAGTATCCAAAATATATTATCGGACTCTATCCAATATAATAGTAATTTTAGTGATCCCTATCAAATTAAATGATTTTCAACTCCTAGGAGTATTCCATACATAATTGTCTAATTTTTATGAAATTTTTTCCTTAATCATGATAGATTATTAAGGATTTACTAATGTGATGACTTATCTATTTTTTTATAACAATATCATCAAATAGGATTAATGAGTATCAATCATAGAATTTTTTAGAATGACTTTCACAATTTATGATAGTGTTCTTACTACCTTATTCATATCATGTCACTGCTTACGATCATTTATTGACATATTACATGCTTTCCTAAATATGAATCTAAAAAAATTCTTTCATATTTTTCAATTACAATGGTTATGGAGAAGTATTAAAAGTTTGGTATGTATCATAAGGGCACTATGTGAGAAGAACATTCGTTGAGATACAAAATATCTGCATGAAATAATTTATTTAAGAATTTTACACTAATGAAAATAAACATTTAATGTTATGGGGATTATAATATTATAAAATATATTGAATATTCTCCTTAAAATATTTTATATTATTTTCTATGTTGTGTATATCCATAAAATCAATTTCCATCACTGAGCCTCAACTTATCCAAAACTCCAATTTATCAATACTCTCTATTTGAGTGATACAAACTTGTTCATCTTCCCATCCTGAACCAATGAATGATGATGTTTTGGTGGGAATAATAATTCCATTGTTTCCAAAGATTTGTTGGAGTAAAACTCAGTAGGGTACCACTCACATGACAATTTACATAATTAGTAAATGTAGTGAACTTTTATGTGACATGATACTCTGAATAAACAAATAATATCTAAGGAATCATAAATAATACAAATACCAATAATAAAAATGAAAAAAATAACACCTGATAATAACCCAAATCATGTTTTCTCTGAGTTGTAGTGTCTCTGAGAATTTCATATTATCACACAATCATGAATTTGTTTAAAAAAATTCACATGTATTATGTAAACTATAGATTTTTGTAGTGTCAACCATAATGGTGACCCTATTGGGAAATTTATAATGATCAATCAATGTAAATAATCAACAATGATCCCTGTAATATATTCATATGTGATCATAAGATTATTAAACCATCTAGTAAAATTATTAGTATATCATAGGCCATCATAAATGTATGGATACATATATAACTAAAAAATGTTAACATAGGACATTATATTTATCAAATTTCATCACCGACTACTAGGGTCCCACCCTGAACATTCATTCTCATCAATTATAACTACAATATCATATGGTTTTACATTAGGCAATTATAATAATTAAGAATCATCCCCAAATCCTATTAATTACGCTACATACTCAATATAAATATATTTTTACATGCTAGATCATATGAATCATTATCATCCAATTTGTAAATATGATACATAGAGGTGTAGTACATCTATCCCATGATATATCATTTATGGATCTTTATAACTATTGACCATAATATCAAACCCATCTCACATTACTATTGTCACCAACTCTATTTTAAACCATATCATTGTATGTATGACCATATATATTACATCATCAATTATAGTTATACTATGACACATGAAATCATCATTATCCATTAATATTATTACCCTCTTACATATTAATATAAATCTATAAAAATCACTAATGTATCATAAGGCACATTATTAAAACGATACAAATATATGGGATACCCTATCTTATAAGAATATATCACCTGAATAGTTATATAATTTGAGGGTAATATACCTTATCCCTATCATAATCAAAACATGGCCTCACTTGCCTCATATGAAACAATTTTCATTAATGGTTACCAAAATATGTATCAACTATTTCTTCCAATATTAATAAGCATTATTAAGGAACTTCAACACCCATACCATCCGAATTCAAAATATATTTTAGCCACCATGGTAATAACAAAAATGGTTTATAATCATAAACTCATGGATAGCTCACATAGCCCAAAATATAAAAGAAATCTTGAGGTTTTTGGGGGCTTAATAGGTCTAGTTAATAAAACCCATCACATTCTTGAACTAAAATACCACTAATTAATCAATTAAATTGCCCACCTGGTTCACTAAACACTTTTAATATTGACTAATAACGGTTTGGTATCTCTATGTATAGATTTATCATATAGTTCTTGACCATTGGGGTCCCATTCATCATGTTACCGCACAATGTACATATTCGATTCAATGTTCAAAATGAATTCCTTTCAAATAAATATTATTTTTATCAATATATTTAAAATTTTTTAATAGGTTGATCTCCATTCTTTGTTAGACCATGAACATCACATGTCACATAATGTCATGAATTATACGATGGGTAAAATTCATGTGGTCTATCAATATTAGATTGAACTAATTAATTTTAATGTACGACCCCTAAATTTTTACATAGGTTAATCTAATGTCGCACCAACATTCCAACCTACTTTCTCAATAATCAATATCCACTAATTGTTTTTTAAAAAAATAATTAAAAATTAACTATATTATATAAAAATTTATAGTTTAACTAATATTATTCCATTATAATAATTTTATTATAATTAAATGGTTCAAATCATTAAACTAGATCTACAACCAATCTAATTCAAATGTCCTGTGGAATATTCCCGGAACATCCTCATTCAAAATCTGAAAAAATGGTCATTAATTCAAATAATAAATATATAAATATTTAATATAATGTAATGAAAATGTTTATAGATATTTTATTTCAAATAAATTATCATAAATTGTATGAAATCAGATCCTCATGAAATGTGATACAAATAAAAATGATATATCCCTAGTTTTAGGATGATTTCACCATGATATAGTTAAATACTCTCTAAAAAACCTTACTATAACATCACTATTTTAATATGATTAACGGAGGTGGATGATCAAAGTAAATGAAGAGAAAGAATCATCATAAATCACAGTAATATTTCAAGGGGTATTACAATAATAAAATTTGAGGAGGTAGAAATTGAATGCTCACATATGATGGAGGAGATGGTATATCATCTAAAAAATCATGAATAAAATTAAATTATTTTCCATTTTAATGGAACATGGGTATTGTTCTCTTGGTGGAAGAATTTTTTTTTTATAGATTTATGTTCAAAACATCTATGGATATATCCCTAACATGGATGGGTCCATTGTTTGAAAAATAAATCACCTCGAATGAAACATTGTAATAAAATAGAATTTAATTCCCACAAGGTAGGTATACATCAATGTTATAACCATTATCCTCAATCTAAAACCATAAAATATCATTTGGTTTCTAATAGATTCCAAATTATTTCCTAAATCACAATCCACGTCCATAAAAATTAATGGTTCTCTATTTAATATAAAAATAATCTATATGCATTGGGTGATGTAATTTTTCTCCAACGTCGTGCACATAAAATCAAGAAACCATGAAAAAATCCACTAAAATATTAGAAAATAATGAAAATAATTTAATACTCACTCAACCATATGATTAACCCATCCATCCTTACATCAAATCCATAATCATCAACTAGGGATGCTCCACCTCTTATATATCCCTTCCGGTTCCGAATATTCTAAATGATCCCTACTTCAAGAATGAAAATTTTTTATTTCTTAATGAATCTCATAACTCATTAATGATATTGGAATTAACGTTTATATATATATATATATATATATATATTTCTATCATTGTATGATTATATACATATTATGTTGATATATATATATATATATATATATGTCCACGACTGTTTGTGTTTGTGTGTGTATTAAAATGTCTTTGAATATATATTAATATATATTTTCATGTTTATAGTAATATATTATATTAATATTTATATATATACATATATTAACTTCTTTTCCCTTATTTATCTATTTATCTATATGTTTTCATTTAAATATTTATTATTATGAATATTTAATTGAATAAATTTACATTATTTCATTATATTTTACTTAAAATATATTTGTTTATATATATAATTATGTATATTTTTTAATATTAGTATTTGTATATAATTCTATTTCAATGAATATATTAATCTAATATTTTGTAAAATTATTTATAATTTCATATATTTAAATAAATTTATATTTATATATATAAATATTTACATATAATAGTATAACTATAAATTTATTTTGAAAGTATAGATTAATATTTATATTCATGTATATATATTTACATGTTGATTATCCATATATATATATATAAGTATTAAATTTTCATCATTAAACATATTTAGGGATTGGAATATGGTAATATCTTCAAATAAGAACTTTGTTGTAATGGTTTCAACACATTCCCAAAACATATTTCTACATAAATTTTGAATAATTGTTTTTGTTAATAATTTTGTTTAAAAATATACAATGATTACTCCCTTCCATGATTATAAAAGTAGAGACCAGACGATTCATTGCCTATTTTGAAGCGTTGGGAAACGATTCGTGGCACACAATTATAAAATGTTTTTTCCCTGTATTAATTTAATGGTTAATTAAACCATCATTAATAAAATAATCTCCCCAAAATGAAAATTTTGGAATTGTATATATTTATGATATTCAATCATATAAACCCTTTTTTACCTCATGTGAACAATGGAAATCAATCTCCTCATAACATTAGCATCCTTCAGTTTTTTCTTGTATTCCCTTAATTTCTCATTCAACACTACCCATCCATTTATAATCTTAAACAACATACTAATCACATATTTTTTATCTTACATTTTAGATTTTTAAATCATGGATCTTGTTCGTAAATCTTATTTATATGTTAAAAATGGTTTCATGTGTGGCTCAACAGAATATTTTTAGGAAGGGATGGAATTGTTTTTTTGGATATATTTCCTTTGTATTATGTTTAAAATATTCACATGTACAACGATTTGGAAATGAGAGATAACAATTTTAATGATAATAAGAATAGGTTTTATGAGACCCTTACATCCCTAAACAATTTAATCAATTCCATGGAGTCTGAAAAAAATGTGTTTGATATCCTAAAGCCTAAACATTTAATAAAAAGAATATGGATTTATATTAATAATACCTCCATGATTACATTCATATTTATTGATAATTTTTTCCTATATATCTTAATTTAGGAATAGAAAAACAAGATTATTTATATAATTTGACATTGTTGCATAAATGGGGATGCTATCATTTTCTATTAAAATAGATTGGATATTGTATAATAATTTTATTTTAAATGTTAACATTCCCTTTATGTACATGGTGTTAGTAGAAATGTTGGGTAATATATTTTAAATTGTGGTATTGAGATTGACATTGGAGAAAATTTACCCCAATTATTCCCTTCTCTCACTTTTTTTATTATCCTCTCATTCGTTATTAAAATTTAGCGGATTTTGAGTTTTCTTTTATATATTATGGTTCTATTACATTCCCATCATATTTCAGAAATTCTTATAGATTTTATTCCACATTATAAATAACAGTAGAACAATAATTCTTGTCTGGAATTATTTATTTTGTATTTTCAACAAAATTCCATGAAACTAACCTACTCATGAGAGGAATCCATCTATCATATCTTCCACATTAATATATGTTCTCATGCTTTAAATCGATATAGTGAATACAATGTCTTATAGACGATCTCATTCTCTAAATACTGTCTTAAATGGATAAAAAAATAACATAGAAAGTTTATTTCAATACCCATTTCTATAGGGGGAATAAAATCACTATTTGATCAATAAGTTAAGGATTTTCTCCCCCACTAAAAAGAATGAATTGGATAACCAACTATATAAAGAATGTTGAATTGTGGAATGGTGTGATATTGTAACCCAAGGGTTTCCATCCCAGAGTATTGTAAAATATCAATTATTATAGGTAGAAATCCTGTAACAAAACATAAATATTGGGAATACACATAAAAAACATGTATCTTATATAATATTGATTGAAACAACAATGTCCTGTTATTTAAAAAAATGGGATGGACTATTAAAATTTCAAATAATGAGTCAAATAAATTTTATATGAAATACAGTTGTGTATTTACTATTTAAATAAAGAATAATGTGTAGTTCATTCAATACAGTCATTATGTATCATATTCTACAAATATTGGATCCCAGAATGGAAAACTCTGTCCTATATACTTGGTGTGTTAGTTATATTACCGGAAATAATGGTCGAAGTGGATAACTAAACATGTACCACAACATCTTAAAATATTCGAACTAAATCTAATGGAATGTTGTTTAATATGACATGGAGTGATGGTTTATATAATTAAATTATAATGTACACTAGGTACACAACATGAATGCATATATAGATATAATATGTGGACATTAATGGAATGATGTTTGATAATTAAATCATAACGATACCCAAGTTGTCAAAGAACCCAATGTATGTTTTGAGTTTTCTCCAAACAATATTTTATATAGTATAGATTCTAGAAATAAATTAATTTGTATCCTAAAATTTTTTATGTTTTCACATATCTTACCATTGACCACATCTTGGATTATATTTTATATTTTTTTTCATTTTAAAGCATTCATTATAGTAGAATTTCTAACCACTGGTGGATATAATTTAATCATACATGGAATGACCATCACATCATATTATTATAATATCATTATTCATCATTCATTCATGATTCCGCGTCATATTGTCATGCATAATATACCCATAGATCCCATTGTAAATTTGAATGTGACCAGAATAGACATAGGATTGATCATTATTTTATTAGGACCACAAATTGTCGAATCCCTATATAATCCATGGATTATGGAATAAAATGATTGTTTGGTTGTTTATATATATAAATAATAAATAAAATAAAAATATTTTTTCCCTTTCGGTCACATCATTAAATAGATGATGTTTAAATATAAAAAAATAGAATCGTTCAATTCCATAGTCAAATAACCTATAATTGAAATTTTAATATTTCACAACGCCATGTGAAGAAAGAATGAAAATGAAAACAATTATGAATACATGCCTATGAATGAATAAAAAAATTGTTCAGTATAAGAATATCAAAATGTATATTTTAAAAAAACTTTTCATTAAAATATTGACAGCATTAAAAATTTATTATTGGTCATTTAATTTTTTCTATCAATCCGTATATTCTCTAATACAATACAAATACCTCTCCAAAATATACTGTTAAAATTAATATGTATATATAAATTACCATTATGATTTTATATTTTAGATAAATAATAGATCTATCATATGTGAAGATAATTAATCTTAAAAAAATCATTCACTTATTTATTTAAAAATATTATCATCTTTATAAGATTTTTTTCTATTGCGAGGTCTAATGGGTATTAAATTTATGACATATCTATTGTAAAAATCATAATTCATAGTAAATTAAATTACTTTATTCCACATCAATGTTGAAATTAGTAAAGTACAAAATTATTTTGAATATTTCATATATGGAATTATTGATATATACTATAATTATTTAATATCAAGGCCCCTATATTTCACGAATTCCAGGCCAACCAAGAAAATAGAATAAAACATACATAGAAGATATTGAATGAGAAGAACATCAAAAAACAATGTCACAACATCCCCAACATCTTCATGGAATTTCCCCCAAAAATTACATCTTTTAATAATAAATAAAGGGTAATGATATCAATTTTGGCTATCACACACTCATATTCTCTCTTGGTTATTCTCATTATTCCAATGAATATAGACTATATGTAAGTCCGGACCATAAATGTTGCCTTCTTATGGTCCCCAAAATCCAATAGATATTCCATAATTGAATCACTATATTCTATGATTAGATCCCCCACTCAATAAAATGTTGTGTGTAATATATGTTACTCATCACTTGTGACAGGTGAATTATATAGGACACCAAATGTAACAATAGTGAAAATTCAATGGGTTGCGCATCATCACCTAACATGTATTAAATATTTAATAAATTGTTTAACTTATGGTATATTTCACACCATAAAAATAATTATAATACTCAATGAGGTTATAATGGTATTCCAAACATAAAATAATTTGATATTCCATCCCACATCTAATCTCTATTCTAATGGGTTTGGGGAAAAAATAGGAATTATATACACCTTCATGAAATTACGTAAGGTGAGGGATCCAAAAAAACTCCATAAGAATATAATTAATTGTTTGAAACAATTATTAGCATATAATCATGGTTCTTATAATACAAAGTATTATGCACAACTAAAGTGGTTAAATGAAACTCCCTCATTACCACTTATCATATCATAACTAGGACAACCTTCATCTTTAAAAAACAAGATGAAATACTACCAACTATTAAATATAAATACTAATTAATCATTTATTAAATGTATATCAAAAACGTTATAAAAATTCATCACCCAACATTTGGCACCCTCATATGATAAATATTTTTCATGTTCACTACAATTAATTGAATAAATATTTATACTCCCACATCAACTATGGATAATTGAAATGAATCAAATTTATTTTATGAATGTGAAATAGTTTATAATGGGACATCCAAATAAAGGAAACTTTAACCACATATCCCTTTCTTTAAGTATATAATATATCATCATAATAATTATATAGTAACTCCATTTTTATGATTTTCATTGGTGTCACAAACCGAATATATTCGCCACCATTAACAACACAAAATCCGGCCCATGGCAACGCTCAAAGGGCGTTCCCTGTACCCATGGGCTGGCACAAGTGCACGAGAATTATTTATCTTGGGTTTGGAATGATATACCCGAACATGTATACATAAAACATCAAAAAAATATTTGATAAAATGAATCTGAAAAATTCAAACCAACAAGGTTTATAAAAAACTCCAGAACTGAATACATAATTTCAAATGAATTTCAAAAGGTCCAAAGACAAAATTAAATATAAATATAATATCCCCATGTACTCCAAATGACAAGAGTTCATCACCCCCATGTTGTCTCCGTAACTCCGTCCCAAGGATGGGGACTAACACCCGGAACCACCATCACCCTTATCCATTCCTTTACCTGATTCAGACATAACCAAGTCTACTTACACCCTTGGGGTGTAAATAGGGTGTGATCCTAAGCCCAATAGGATACCACCCAATAATTCCAAATAGAATGCAATTCAATGTGAAAAATCAAGCAGTTTTAATACACAAAGAAAAGTAGTGATAAAATCCAAGAAATACAACATTCAATTGATAACAGTTGTCAAGCTAAAATTTTCAGAATGTTAAAAGATTTAAATAGAAATGTTAGATACTGTAAATTACTACCACAAACACCCCAATAAAATGGTAAATACAACAAATCCAATGATAACCAAAACTGGGAACACCCCTGGGAAACTAGATAGTCTCAGGCCCTATGTACCTCGTACCTCAGTGTAATGTATCCAAGTCACAATCATTTCCCATGCAAGAGCTACAAGTAGGGAACATAACCATAACATAGTGGTCCCCAAATATCATTCACATAGTTTAGTTAGAGTTTTTTTATCCACTTTCATAGTGAAACAAGGATACAACCCATCCGGTTCACTAGCCGTACTAGTACTTATCCTCCCACCTAAGTACCCGGGATTCCCCTTTTTGTGCTCAAACAATTTGAGAAAAACACACACATATTTTTCCATATAAAACACTAATAATGGTAATATACAAACAATGTAGTATCTATACACACATTATGCCATTTAAAACAATAAAAAACATTTTGATTTTAAATAAAACAACCTCTCAAAATATCACATTGTTTTGCACCCAAGGCTGTTCGAAATATCCACATTGAACAACATGTGCACAATTATAAGTCACCAAAACTAAATTAATGTTCAATAACCTTAAATTAAACAACAAATTATGATTTGGGGTAGGCCTATGTGAACTAATATTTTATATATTTTAAAAACTCCCATTTTCACACAGACATGGCAATTAAAGCCCATTTGCTTCTCAAACACCATTTAAACAAACATTAACATCAACAAACAAAAAGAATAAACATCAAAAACATGATTTCCAGTCCTATTATAGTTCAATAAAATCAATTAAGTAATTATTGGTCAGCCCCAAATGAACCAATAAAAGATGTGTATGAAAAACGCCCAGTTCACCAAAAATTAGAACTTAAAATTCATTTGATTTATAAATGCCACTAAAAAAATTATTGAAGAAACATTCAAATGAATTAAAAATTAAAATACCATGAAAATAGAATGATAAGTCACAAAATTGCATGCACAATGGAATGACCTACCAAAAGATTCGAGAACCACAAATCCTAGTGTGGAACATCAACCGTACCACCACCGCTCCAAAAGGGAGTGAGATGAAACCTAAAACCAGCTTATATGACCAAGAAACTCAATATTAAACCCTAGGAACGAAACCTAGATTTTGGAAATTATGGGATTCATGGAAAAATTTATAAATATTATGTAAAAGGAAGGAACTTAGAAGGATGGTCGCTTACTTGAAAATTCTGGACAATTTTAGAAACCTGAGAAGTTCGGCCCTAATTATCGACTGATACAATCTCCAAAGAGTATGAATCAAGGTTGGTGGTTCAGCTAGATACAGTGGTAGTAGGTGAGAGGTGTAATCAATGAAAAAAGTTAAAAATACATATTTTATGAAAGAATTAATCAAAATTGAAAACATGAAATGGGCTTTTTGGTTGATCCAATACCTAATTTGATCACCCAAATCCAAGATTATAATGAATTTCAAAGGGGAAAATTTTATTTGGTGGTTTGAATAGTTAAATTAAGGTCATTTGTTAAATTTAATGGGTTAAAAATGTTGAAAAACGAAGGAATTATTAAAGAAACCCAATTTACATTCGAAACTGGAAATGGGCTCTCGGGTTGGCCCAAATTTTGGAAACCCACTATTTTCTTCAAATATGCAAGGAAAATCCCCAAAACAAGGAAATGATGTAAATTAAACAAAAAATACCTTCAAAATATGTCATGTATGTGACAATTATTCACACCATGAAGAACATTCCTCCCAAGAAAGTCAACATGAAGCTTGGTTGGAAAACAAGAATGGGTACTCTTCCTCTACCCATTACTTTCTCTAACAGGTCTCATGTGTATCATTCCCATGCTAACATAGAACCCAGACTAATCGGAGAGAATTCCGTAGAAGTATCTTCTCTTGGGAGTCCACTATTTTCACCAGCCTCTCAACAACAGACATGTCTGGCTCTATCTCCCCAACTCAACACAAGGGACAGATCCAGGTTGTATTTCTTCAATTTAGAGTCATGAAAGACATCATGGATGTACGTTAACTGAGAAGGTAAGGCCAACATATATGCCAGCTTTCCAATATGCTCAGTGATCTCAAAGGACCCGACATACAGCAACATTAGCTTACCTTGCTTCCCCAATCGAGAATGTCCCAAACAAGAGGCCACTATCAAGAATACAATGTCACCCATAGAAAACACTAGGTCTCGATACCTCCGGTCAGAATAAAATTTATGACGAATCTGAGCTATCAATAAGCGCTTCCTGACTAACATGACTTTCATTGAATTCTCCTGCATAAGGCTCAGCCCCAATAGTGATGTCTCTCCAACCTCCGCCCAACATAGGGGGGGCCAACATGTCCGGCCATAGAGAACCTATAAATGTACCATTAGAATCGAGAATTAGTAACTATTATTATAAGAATACTCAACCAATCAAAAATGGCTTTCCCAAGAGGCTCCAAAGTCCAAGACACATTCATGAAGCATGTCCTCCAAAATCTGATCCGCCCACTCTGTCTGACAATTTTTCTGATGGTGGTATGTTGTAATCATCTTAATCTAAGACCAAAAGGCCTTCTGAATGCCTTCCCTAAATCGAGAAGTGGACCAGGGGTCTCTATCTGAGCCAACTGCTGATGTTACCCCATAGAGTCTCACCACTTTCTGAAGATACAATTGGCCCAACTCATCCACTTTAGTTGTATCTTTTATCCGAATGTAGTGGGATGATTTGGTCATACAATAAATAACAACCCAAATGGCATTCATACCCTAAGGTGAATGAGGTAAGAAAACAATAAAGTCCTTGGTGACCTTGTCCCACTTCCAGGTAGTAATGCGTAGTGATTGGAGCAAAACGGAAGGCCTTTGGTGCTCTGATTTCACCTGCTGGCATGTGTAGCATCTCAAAACATTGTCTGTTATGTCCCGTCTCATACCAGGCCACCAAAACTACCAACTAACACCCTAATACATTATAGTGGCACCATAGAAACCAGCCCTACCTTTGCTATCAATCTCTACCATGCTTGCACGATCAACGACCTCAGAATAGGTCCTCTACTTTAATAAGAACATATGGTTGTCTATATCTGGTCATAAGCCTTTCTAAATCCTCGGGGTATTCATTTTATCATTACAGAAAATTTCTAGAGCATACCAAACCAACTTTGTGAAACAGTTGGCAATCTCTATCACAGATAGATTCCCCTGAACATGTTCCATGAACTCTCTAGACCTAGCGTAAGCCAACACCTCAAAGTTGTACTATTCATTGAGGAAAACCATGTAATCTCCCCAGTTCATATAGTCATTCTAACTAGAATGAAGCACTAACTCCCACCACTTATGGCTGGGACCCACCAACAGAAAGGGGGCACGCTTCACCCCGAGCTCCTTGGGGTTTTCCAGGAACTCAAACATACGATCGATCTTCTTGCGCCCTTCTTCCACTTTCTAGTGATTTGAGCAAACTCGAAAGGTAGGAGGCTTTTTTTTCATAAACTCTTATGATTTATCTTTTCTAGGACCTGTCTCTTCTTCCCTAAAAAGAATAGAAGAAAGGGCTAATCCATTTCCCAAATCTTGGATAGCCTGAACCGCAGCCTCAATGATCCTCTGATCAATCAGTGTTGGAGAAATCTCTCTAGCTTCCTCATGTGGGTGTGTGGGAGATTTCTAGAGAGGCATGTTTCTACAAAATGAAAAAGTCACAAAATAATATTCAATACCACAATTCTGAATATTGTAATCAAATACATCAAATATAAATAAACTAAACACATTGCAGTAATAAAAGAAACAACCACTCCACATATTCCAGATGCCCACATGTGGTCTGCAACCCACACGTCTCTCCTGGAAGTGAAGTCAATCCATAAATTCCAAAATGCCCTGGTGACTCATGGTCTTCTATGAGAGGTGCAGGCCAGGATGCCTACTCACAACCAAATCCTCGACCCCCAATATTCCTAGCTCGTGTCTATCCCAACTCATCCGAAAATAACAATATAACCCAGAAACAATAACCTCCTCTAATACCATTTTGTCACAAACCTAATATGGTTTCCACCATTAACGGCACCAAACACATCCCATGGAAAGGCCCAAAGGGCATTCCCTATATCCATGGGTAGGCACAAGTTCCCGGGTATAATTTATCTTGGTTTGAGAACAATTTACCAGAATATGTATACATAAAACATAAAAAATTATTTGATAAAGTGATTCTAAAAAATTCATACCAGCAAGGTTTAGACAAAAATATAGAATTGAATACATAAGTTCAAATGAAGTACAAAATTTTCAAATACACAATGAAGCATAAACAAAATATCACCATGGACTCCAGATGACAATGGTTCATCACCCTCAAGCCGTCTCCTCAACTCCGTCCCAAGGATGGGGACTTACACCCAGAACCACCATTACCCTTAGCCTTTCTATTTCCTTAGTCAAAAATAACCAAGTATACTTACTCCCATGTAGTGTATGTAGGGTGTGAGCCTATTCTCAAAAGGATACCACCCAATTATTCCAAATATAATTCAATACAATGTGAAAAAGCAAGAAGTTTTAATACGCAAAAAAAGCTGTTATAAAATCTATGAAATGTAAAATTCAATTGATAATAGATTTCAAGATAGAATTTTCAGAATGTTCACACATTTAAATATAATTGTAAGGTAATGTAAATTACTACTAAAAACCCCAAATACAAGGGTAAATACCATAAATCCAATGATCACCAAAATTGGGTACACCCCTAGGCAACTAGATAGTCTCGAGCCCTATGTACCTCGTACCTCGGTGTAAAGTATCCAAGTCACAATCCATTACCGTGAACGAGCCACTAGTAGGGAACATACCCATAACCTAGTGGTACCCAAATATAATACACATAGATTATTTAGTGTTTTGGTTATCCATTTTCTCAGTGAAACTGGGACACATCCCATCTGGTTTAGTAGCCGTACTAGTACACATCCTCCCACCTAAGTACCTGGGATTTCCCTTTTTTCTCAACCAATTTCATCAAAAAACACAGATAATTTTGCATATAAAACACCACTATTGGTCAAAAACAAACAATACAGTAGCTATACACACTTTGTACCATTTAAAATAAACAAAAAAACATTTTTATTTTCAATAAAAAAAACCTCTCAAAATATCACATTGTTTTCACACAAAATTCTTCAAAATATCCACATTGAACACTATGTGCACACTTCTAAGTCACTAAAACAAAATTTCATTTCAATAACCTTTAATTAAACCAAAAAATCTGTTTTGGGGTAGCCCCATGTGAACTGAGAAATTATATCTTTTAAAACGCCCCATTTTCACACAAACATGGCACTTAAAGCCCATTTGCTTCCCAAAAACCATTTAAAGAAATTTTCAAAGAAACAAACATAAAATAATAAACATTAAAAACATGATTTTCAATCCTATTTTAGTTCAATAAAATCAACTAAGTAATTATTTGTCAGCCCCAAATGAACTAATGAAAGTTTTGTATGAAAACCGCCCAATTTCACAAAATATTGGAACATAAATTTCATTTTCTTTTAAAACGCAACTAAAACCAATATTTGCAGAAATTTTCAAATGAAATAAACATGAAAATACCATTAAAATAGAAAGATATGTCACAAAAATTCCATTCACAATGTAATCACCTACGAAAAGAGTCACGAAATGAAAATCCTAGTGCGGAACTTCAACCGCACCACCACCGCACCACAAGGGAGTGAGATCAAACCTAAAACCAGAGGATTGGACCAAGAAACTCAAAACGAAACCCTAGGTACGATGCCATAGCTTCTAGACATTTTGGGATTTATGGAAAATGCAGAAAGATTAAAGAAAAGGATGGACCTTAGATGGATGGTCACTTACTTGAGATATCTGGATGATTTTATCTACCTGAGAAGTTCAGCCCTAATTCTCAACTGATACAATCTCCAAAGATGGGGAAATGAATATGGTGGTACGTCTAGGTACAGTGGGTGTCGGTGAGAGGTTTAATCATCTAACAAGGATAATAAATTAATATTTTATGAAATAATTAAAAAACAAAATTAAAACTGGAAATGGGCTATCAGGTTAGGCCAATACCAAATTTGATAACCCAAATCCAAGATGCTAATGAATTTTCAAGGGGCCAAAATTTCATTTGTGGTTTTAATATTTATATTAAGGTCATTTTGGAAGTTGAATGACTGAAAATATTTGAATATAGGAGTTATTAAAGAAATTAAATTTACTTTCAAAACTTGAAATACACTCACGGGTTGGCCCAAATTTTTGAAACCCACCATTACCTTCAAAAATGAATGGAAAACACCAAAAACAAAAAATGATGTAAATTAAATGGAATAAACCTTTAAAATATGTCATGTATGTGACAATAAGGTTTTGATCCTTCAAATAAAACTTATTCTTCAGACACTGGTGGTATGAGTAGAATATAAGCTTCTCCATAAGAAACTATTGCTTCTATTTTTCACAACGGTCAATATTTCATCACAAATATGAAATGGGTTTCATATTTCTACTTATGGTGTCCAGATTATATTTAACTGCATGAATTAAATAAAATAACTTCCACCAACACAAATATAATCCTATATTGGGAAATATCTCACAACACCACAAACATCATTCCCTCATCTGGTAGTCTCCTGATTGAATAATTGAAAATCTCATTAATAGATTACGAAAATAACTATTACATCCCTAAACAAATAAATAATATTTGAGTTAAAATAGGAAATTGATTCATGATGTTGGATATAACAACCATTAACACCATTTATTACCAATATTGAAAATGTAAACTTCACATATTAGACACACACTTATAATTAAGAAAATAGATTAGATTCACAATCATCATGTTTCCTATATTATAGAAATAACACAATTAAAATGCACATTAATTGCACCTATATATTAAAAAATACACATTGATAACTATTTAAAAAATTTATTCACTAAAATTAAGTCATATAAAATCATTAAATTCTCTAAATTATGGATCTTTAGTGTAGAATCAATGTGGATGGTATTAGTAAATACTATAATGATCATTTTTAAAAGGTGGTAAAAGATAATTTTTCATGAGTCTTTTCAATGATGTTGGTGGTTTTCTGAGAACAAAAGGCCTCACAAAAAACACATAATAACTCTCTTTTTTCCAAAAACATATGTTTTTGGATAACCACCTCACAAACATACAACATGGGATAATAAGAAAATGAACTGTTATTTGAGAAACACCATTCACATTATTTCATTAGTTTTTTGTATTTATTTCATTGAAAATGATTTTTAATATTTAATGCCACCATGTTTAGATTGGGATAGTAAATAAAATATACCCAGTTCACATTATACATTATGTGGAATAAAACATTAGAAACACAAGGGGAAACATTTTGATAAAACAATTCCCATTATTATCATCCAATCACCTCTTCATCTCATGAATATTTATTAGCCAATAAGATATGTTATATAATATTTTAGATTTTCATCATGGTATATGTATATATAAATTGCATCATCCTAACGAGAGGGTATCCTAGGAACATCTTTCATAAATACATTAATTTATCCTTCCTCATCAACTGTAATATTTTAATAATTTACATTAGTTATACCAATTGTCAAAATCCAAAGCTAGTGAGCAATTATCGGTTCCTTCCAATATATTTTTCCTTCTCATTTAATCCAAAAGTCACCTACACCAAAGAAGTAAAACCACATAATGTTTTTTTGAAAATCACTATAAGGTCTAATTGAAATAATCTATCTTGGAATATATTTTATATAGACTCTCCATATCGTGAAATATGTTAAAAAATTCAAATAAGTGACTAATATATTTCACAAAGACCTCTCTATAATGATCATTCATTTATATTATTTTCATATTTCTACGTTCAAGGGTTCTCTCCATATAAGTTTTTTTAGAATCACTGTTTCCGGGTAGGGGATCTATCAGAACCTACATCACATGAAAAGGGAAAATAGAAATAGTGTTATTTCACAAATATGTGTGTTTCCTTACATATTCAAATTAATAATAAAGTATAACATCAGATAAACCTCATTGTGTTCATCTATGTTAAATTCTATAACTACCTACAATTGATAATTCTCCTATCCAATGTTCCTTTGATTATATCATGGGACAAATAGTAGTGGAAGATGATGATTTTGATTATAATTTACCCCCTCTCCATCCTCTTATAAAATTACTACATAATCAACATCTAAAACAAAAAACATGTGTTCCATGTTGACAAACAATATTAGGTCCTAAATAGAAACACTAAAATTAAATTTTTGGTTTTAAAGTCTATCTTCTGACATGAGGATGCATGATGTATTTAGAGGTATTATTATATGCGACCCTACGCGTCACAATAAATGTTGTACCTATCTTCATGATTTTTATATCTCCTCCCTAAACCCTATTTTTCCAACCATCTTATTTATGTCTAAGAAAAAAATGACACTTCTATTGAGTCCCTGATGATATATATTGACGACTCGTGAATGATGACTCCACACCCGGGTTTCCACCATACACATATGTTTTTTAATTATCATTTAAGTAATATTTTCTATCAAATATTCACATCCAGAAAACACTATAATTAGGGACTATACCAAATCATATATCCCATTTAAATCCCCACACATACATCTTTTATATGAATAACCAATAATGGACCCCATCAAAGTAATAGTACATGAGATCACTGATTCTCATTTTATACTCAGAAATATGTGTAACAAAATATAAAAAATCATTAATACAAAGGTTACAGTTTTATCATTATGATTCTATGTAACAATTATGATAAAATTTGTTGATGAACATGGCCTAGGTGATTTTCACCGAAACATTACACTACCGAACCTTGTTCGATTACCTTCATATTGTTCCGTAAAAATGTATTATCAAATAAAACAAAATATAGTAATATGGGTAATAAATGTGAAGTATCTATATAATCATTGACTCGATATAGTACAATTGTTGTTCATAAAAATATCACAAGGGATAATACTTAATATCATCCTCATAATACGTGTAATGTTTCAAGCCTCCATGAATCATAAATATTATCATACAAAATAACATGCTAGTATACATGAGTGATACATATTATTTAATCACATTACATTTATCTAATGGTTTTCCAACATGTTATACCCTTGTTACATTCACTATCAATAAAATCAATTCCATAATCGTCCCTTGAATAGAATCTTCTCCCCCACCCAACTAGTCATTTTAATATATTTGTATTAGAATCATTTATGGTCGTCAATGTAGTAGAATAACCAAATATAATAAGATAAAAAATGGAAAATAGTTTTTTTATATAGGGAAAACTAAAAAATTACATGAAGAAAATCAATTCTTATGTGATGAATTAACCACTACTTCTATGGAATCATATTCATAGAGCATCAGGTTGAATAGAACAAATCTGTATCTTATTGAATGGATACATCAACAACCACCACATCACATAGTTCCATAGATTGTGTGATGAGCTCAATATTCATTAAAACCATGTAACTAAATCCCCAAACCATGCCTCACAACACATTTAACATTGAAGTCCACCACTAAGAATACGGATATATGAAACAATATGATATGAGCAGACTATTCAAAGTCCTATTAATCAATAGTTGTTAGTTTATGCCAAAATATATCTATCTAATATAGGATATAGATTTATTACAAACACAATGACACGGTAGTAAGAACATATGACTCAAAAATTTATATATATTTAAATTTTTTAAATAAAACACTCCCCAAAACCCAAATTTTATGGAAAAATCACCATAATGTAAATTCATGTGATAAACATTAGAATAAATAGTTGAAAATAGTAGAGAATGATAAAGGTGATGTGAAATGTAATCACGTAGAAGAGTAGAGAACTATACCAAAAGTTATATAGGTAAAAAGTTTCAACTAATTATTATAATAATCAATAACTCTAATCTATAATAACCACCTAATACCACTAATATCATCCAATATATTGACCGTACAATTTATTATTAAACAAAAAATCAATTGTATTTGACATGGAACATGAACATAATAATATAATGTAAGGATAAGTATATACATTCATAATATGAATCGTCATAAAACCAATGAAATAGTAATATTCAATCCATCACATATCAATAATATGAATAATTACAATGATGAAAATCCTTGATATTCTAATAGGGATAGATCCTATGACTATAAATAAGGTATTATTATTTATAACCATTTATATGAAAAAATCATCACACAACAATGAACACCTAAATTAAAATATATATTCGTCTATATAATACATACAAAACTATAATGGAGGATTTAACACAATACATTGAAGTGGGTTAACCATCTATAATAGAAGAGATAATTCCCCTTAAAGATATCTTACCATAGTCAAATACCAACCCTGTTGATAGAGTATCCATATCCATATATAGATAGGGGAATACCAACTTTATCTAAAAATAATAGAATTTATCTATCACCATTACCAAATAGTGGATTTTTTAACCCTATATTAGTATAATGAGATTGTAAGCCCTGGATCCAATACTTATTGATGGATTTTTTATCCAAGGGAATGCATAGATCATCATCCTCAAAATATTTCATCGACCATATGAAGGAAAATATTTGTAATAATGTATATTATTCATCTTCTATCATTTATCATATATAATATAATGTAAAAAAATATCTTAAAAAATAATATGGATGGACCTTTCCCAAGCCCAAAATTCAGTCTGATCAAGGGTATGTGGTCAGTATGAGATACATGAATATGTCCACAATTTGTGACATATCATTAAATGTGTTTTGTGATTATAAAAAATCATGGATAACTACGAGACACCTATAAGGTTTTCATTGATCCTTTAAAATTATATTTTATTTATCACACAGTTCATTCATAACTATAAGGGTTACTAGTTCTGCACCATAACATCATGAGCAACATATAAAGAAGCACACAATATCTATTCCTTGTCATATTAGAATATAGTTTCTAAAAATATCTTTTGATACTAATCCTTGTAAATACAATAAATCAGTGATGGGATTAATTTCATGAGATTCAATCTACTATAGTGTGATATTTTACATGAACTAAATCTATAGTCATAAAATCACACAAAGTACGCACAATGTGTTTTGTAATCTACATGTCATATAGTAAGGATCCATAAAAGGAAATCAATTCCTAGATTTAAATTTTATCACATTAAGATAATAATGTCCCTAACATCACCCTGTATGGTTATAGATATTTCCTCTAGGGTAGCACTTTATCTAGAGATTAAATACTCACCGTATTTCCACTAGAAAGGAATTCCACAATGTATCTCTCTCAAATACTCGTAGAACAACATCTAATTATTTTATCCACTCAGTATCCAAAAAAATTTAGTAATGATCCAGTAAAACTATGTTCCTCATTATTAATAACATTAATGTAAACATGGATATAGGTTTAATATAGATTTATATAAGAATGGTCATTATTAAAACTTCCTCAAAATCTAGTATTATAAAAACACACAATAAACAAATGTATGAAATAATTTATATTTTACATAAACATAATGGGTATTTAACATAATGAAATCTATTGTGGATTCATATATAAGAAATCTAATTGAATAATGAAATTCCATTGTTAAATAATCATCAATTATTAATTATTAAAATTCAATGGGACATTCTTGGGATGAAAATAAAATTTATATTTGGATTCATGATATAGAAAATATAGAATATTGGTGTAGTATAGTATTAGAAAAATATATAACCTAATTGTTGATCAATCAATGATTATGATTAAATAATTATTTCCATTGGGGAACCCTTGATGTTTTATATCAAATAAAAGATTTTAATATATCTATAGAATTCATTTCACAAAAACAATATTAATCCATGAAGGATATGTTTTAATAATAGTAATATTATAAATTATATTTTCAATAAACAATATTGTGGTTATTATAATTCCATAGAAAATTTCATTTAAATTTTGTAATCATTGTTTTATAAAAAATTTGATGGAAGCCTATCTAGAGGCCTAATGTGTAATGAATATATGTGAAACATAGCATAACACCTATATTAAACAATTAAATATGGTCTAGTTATCCTAATATGATAATATATTATTAATATACAACACCATTTCTATATAATAAATTGTGTAATATATAAAATATTTCTAATATAATATTCATTATAATTTGGGGTCCTTAGGACAAATTCAATCATTTCAAACACAAGAAATAAAATTTCTATATTGAATAAAATATCTAAAATGGAAAAATTATTTATTAAACACCATCATATTCTATTTTAATTTAAATAATTTATGTTCTTCATGTGAGAATATTGTGAAACTATTTTGTTCAAATTTATTTATGGAAAATACAACCTTGGTAGGCATATAGGATTATCAATGTTTTATTAAATATGTTAAAATTTAAAGGATGAGACCTATAATTATTTTATTAAATTTTCTTAAAAATAATATAATATAATGGTTTATGAAATTATGAGAGGTCAATTTAAGTTAGTTTCTTAATGCAACAGGGATATTGAGGATATTTGATATGTTATTATTTTTGTTGACTAAAATACATTTCATAATGATGGAATTGAATTTGTTAAGATAACAACATGTTATATGATTGAAATTATTTACTATTGAATGGATTCTATCATTTTGGCTAATTGGTTTATAGATTGGCCAATAGTTTTATAATATATTGTAATTTTAAGGTCTACAATGATTTATTACTATGATTATAGATTTTTTTTAATTTTCCAAATAAAATATTCCTACTACTACCATCCATTGGATTAAATTAATGGTTATGAAATTATCTTTTACATGGTTATATTTGGTGAAAATATTTTAACAAAGGCTAAAATATTGATCTGAATAAAAAATTTTAAAATCTATAACCAAACACTTTTATGATAGGGATACTTGTTTTCCAATGAGGCTTTCAACTTCCTCTTGAGTGTACATGCCACCTGATTTGGGATGATTGATAAAATAGTGGGTATACCTCATGCTTTTCCTTATTGGAGAAATATGTTATGTATACACCTAATAATAAATAGATACTTTCTTCAATGGCTTCATTATAAATGGATTCTATGATATTTTTTCCTACAATGAACCCATAATAATATATTAAAATATCGGAATAAATGAAATCCCATGGTGTGGCAACATATTATCTTTCCTTTAATAATTTCCTAATTTCTTTCAAATTTTTCTTTTTATTTTTCATAAATAAATTAAATCCATTTTTGTCTAAAATTATTAAATTTTGTAGAATTTGTTATTTTGAAAATATATAATTATAATTATTCAATGAAAAAATGAGTTCAATTTCAGTTTTATTAAAAAAATCCTTTCTTAATGAGTTAGTGAAAATTTTATGGGTCTCAACAAGGTTGACTAAATATATCAACGTTAGATCCCGGTCTCCAAAATTTTTTTAATAACAATGTGATAATGGGATGGTATATATCATATAAATGACTTATTTTAATTTTTCTAATTTAATTTCAATTTTTTATTTGTTTTGGGGTTTCCCTATGAATTTTTAGAGGAATCTGTGAGTTTTCATGATTTGGGCCAAACTATGAACCCATTTGCTGATTTAAAAACCAATATTTTTTGTTTTATAAATATTTTATTTTTTAATATTAATCACAAATTCATATACATAAATGTATTCTCATGACCTATTATCACCACAATATTCATTTTGATCCTTTAGGTATCCATAATCATGGTGGATTTGGGTTTTTTTAATGAATTTGACCAGCCAGAATGCCCATTTTCTATTTTAAAAATAATCATTATTTATTTAACTGTATATTAATTTTTAATATTTTTTGATGATTCCTCCTCCCAGTTGAGACAACATCATGAGGTGTGACGCCAATTTCACTTCTCCACCATTGTAACTAATTTCCATTTCATATTAGGGAAAATATTGTAAACCTTTCTCAAATCATCCATATTTTATGTGGTATATTGTTTCGTTCATAACTCTTTCATTTCTCATTCTATTTACCTCATTATAGTTCCTACTTGACTAATCATCATTTTTCAATCCAAAATAAAATTTTTGGTTGTTTTCAAATTCATATACTAGTGTACTTGGGGAGATCTATTCATGGTCATTCAATAAAGTGGGTATCCTTCATTCTTCTTTTAATTTGCATATTGATTAATTCAATTTTATTAAGGATTATTCTATTTAATATTGAAGTTCCTAATATAAATAATATAGGGATTCAAACATAGGTTTTTATTTTGAGTTCCTTGGTATATTCATTTGATCTCTGTCTTGATCTATGTCTGTAGTGGTGTAGTAGTATTTTTGCAAAGTGATTGAAGGGATTTCATTATTATTGTAGGTGATTGCATTTGTATGTAATCCTCATGATTTATAATGAAGTGTTTATTATAATTTCATTTTTATCTCATTTTATTATTGGTGAAAAAATAGTTTTTAGTTGTATTTGTAAAGAAAATGAAGATTAAGTTCCATTTTTATGTGAAATTGGGGGGTTTCCCATAGAAATATAATATTGGTTCATTTGGACATTCCCTATAGCTTATTAGTTGATTTTATTGAAATTTATTATGGTTGAAAATAATGTTTTGATATTTTATTCCGTTTGGTTTCTACTGTGAAAATTTGTTATAATCGTGTTTGTGAATCATATGAACATTCAGTGTCATGTTTGTGTGAAAATGGAGGTTCTACAATGATATCACATCTTGGATCATATGGGGAAGCCCTATAACTGATTTTTTGGTATCATTTACAATTTATTTGGATTCCATTTTTTGTGACTTATAGGTGTGCACATAGTGTTCAAAGTAGGGAATTCATGGAGTTTTGTGTGGAAAACTATTTGTGATTTTGGGAAGTTGTTTTACTGAAAATCAAAATGTTTTGTTGTGTGTATTATGTGGTATAAAGTGTGTATTGATACTTTATTGTTTGTATGTGACTAGTAGAGGTGTTTTTATTTAAAATGAGATATGTGTAACATTCTGAATTTTTATGAGAACAAATGTGGAAAGCCGAGTACTTAGGTGGAGAGATATGTACTTGTACGCTAGTGATTGAGATGTGTTTTTCCCCTATTTCACATAGAATTTGTATAATGATAAATATATCTAAACTATATGGACGATATTTGGGAACCAATAGGAAATTGGAATGTTCCCTACTAGTGGATCATTCACAGGAATGGATTGTGACTTGGAAATTTTACAAATAGGTAAGGGGTACATAGGGACCAAGACTGTCTAGTTACAAGGGGTGTTCCTAGTTTTGGTGATCATTATATTTGTGTATATTCCATTTTCATAGGTTGTTTTTCGATTTAAATTTTAGTAGCTGACATTTACAATATTAATGAGTAAACATTCTGAATGTTCTATTTTGAAAACTGTTTACAATTGAATGATTCACTTCTTTGAAATTTTCGCAGATTTTCCTTACATACTAAAACTACATGCTTTTCACCTTATATTGAATACAATTTTGAATCATTTTTTGTTATCATTTTGGTTTTATTATCACACCGAACATACACCACATGGGATTAAATAATCTTGATTATGATTGACAGAGGTAAAGGCAATTCCTCAGGTGGAGACAGTTCGGGTTGTTAGTCACACCCTATGGTACGATGTTGTCAAGATGGCTCGGGGTTGATGGCCCCTTGTAATGTGGAGTGTTTTTGGATGATTTGATGATGTTTTTATATATGTTTGGACCTCTAATACCCTATTTAATAAATTTTACTCATCTATTGTTTCTGTTAAGGATTTTTTGAATGGAAATTTCATATTCTTATTATTTTTTGTTATAATTATTTTATACTTCCACGCATGGGTAAATCCTTCCTAATCCAAAAATATTGATATAGGGGAACATGTGACAGCCCATGGGGATAGGGAACGCCCATAGGGCCATTTGACGAGCATTGTTTGGAACTGATTTTGGTGGCAACCTTATTTTGTTTTTGAAAAAATAGTATTATATGAGGAAAATATTTTGGGGATATATTACAATTTTGGGATGAGATGGGAGAGATATGAGCTAGGAATGTTGGGGATCAAGGTTTTGGTCATGAGTAGGGTTCCTGGATTGCACCTGTCATGGAAGACCTTGAGTCACCAAGCGACATTGGGATATTCTAATGGACTTCACTTCGATATGAGACGTTTGGGTTGCAGGCCACACATGGACATCAGGCCTGGGTGAATTGATTCAATATTTTTCTTCTATAATGTGTATAGATTAATTATATTTTATGTATATGATTAAATTTTTTAGACATGTAGTATTGACTAATGTTTTTGTGACTGTTTCATTTTGTAGAAACATTCCACCCTAGAATGCTCACTTTCACCCACAGGAGTACATCAGAGAGAGTTCTCCCATACCGATTGATTAGAGGTTAGTCAAGGATGTGGTCTTGGCTGTCCATGTTCAACCATTGGGATCAGTTCCAATTTCCATTTTTGGTACGAAATAATAGATATGTCAAAGAAAAAAAGGTATAGGAGTTTCTACAAAATAAGAAGCATACATTTCGGAGAAGTATTGGTCCCTAGGAAGCAGAGCAATGGACTGATATGGTCGAGTGCATGCTCAAGTTACTGAATGCAGATGAGGTGATCAAAGTGTAATGAGCTTCATTTATATTGGAGGGTCCCAGCTGTTGGTGGTGGGAATCAATACTTCATACTGGAAAGAATGAGCGAATGCACTGGAGAGATTTCAAGGTTTTCATCAGTGAATTATACTGCCCTGATGTCATGGAATATAACTGGTCACAAGAGTTCACACAACATTTTCATGGTAATCTTTCTATCATCGAGTATGATAACCATTCCACAGAGCTGGTTAGGAATTCTACTAAAATTTTCTCAAATGTGAATGTGACGTCCTAGAGGATTGACAAAGGATTGTGATTGATATATACTCCCTGGTATTGTTGTTTGCGATGCTGGACTATGCTATGGTAAATGACCAGGAGTGCATGTAGGAGATTGACCATAATGGAATGTCTTCTTTTTTGGAGTTATTTCAGTATAGGGTTGTGGATGCACTCCAGGGTTAAAAAGGAAGAGAGATCGAGATAAGAACATGTGAAGCCGGGAGGTGGTAGTTCAGGCCACTCCTCCAAGAAATTTTGGTCTATGGATTTTGATGCATGATCGGTTGTGTACCACCATTGGGGGAGGTATGGGAACATTCGACCATCATGAGAACTTCCTCCTATACGTAGTTACAAGTGTAGAGGTATGGGGAATTTGCAGAGCTTCATCTTGGTGGCATGTCAACATTCGAGTGGGGTAAGGTCCGCATCTTCAAGAGCTGTGCCAAAACAGTTTGAGCTATAATACATTGGGGGAAACCATATTGGTGGACATGGTGGTAGGTTTGTGTCATATTCTGGGTAGATCCAGTTTAGGGAACAACCATAGACTAGTAGTCATCCTCAGGAAGAGAACAGATATCTCCATGTGGTAGATCAGGCACAAGCATGATAAGAGGGGGGACCATTGATAGTTTGAGTTACCGTATTTATTGCATCATCTATTTATATTTCTTTTTTTTTTGAAATATGTGCCTCTGTTTTTTTCATTTCTACCAATGTTTTTGACACTTTGAACATTTTTCCCAATTGTTTTATCTATTGTGATGGATTTGGTGACACTGTTGGGAAAGAACAAGGAGCAGGGTCTTAGGTTATCTTAGTGTGTGCTATTTAGGTCAGGGATTGAGATGGATTGGGACCTTTTGGTCAATTATATGGATCATTTTTATGTGATACATTTCATGGATTGGCTATTTCACTTCCATGAACACATAAATTTTATACAGTTTGTGAGTGAGTTTCATGACACCAGATGGGAGTCCTCACATTTTTTGTGGAGAATGGGATCCGTGGTCGGGTCGTACAGGACCACAACAATCTGAGTTGGAAAGTTTTAACTTCTAGTTATCATTTCTCAGGATAGAGGATGATTGTCTTTCCCATAAAGGTGTACGAAAAGATGTAGTGAATGAATTTATAAAGGTATTATCAAATGATTTTTAGGTTTTCTCTCAGAGTGGGATGTAGAGTTCTCGAATGATCAAGCATTAGGAACACTACCAAAATCTGTTCAGTAATATCTTTTGTCCCCCACCATCTTTAGGGAAATAGAGACACAAATGGAAGACTTTGAATCAGAAGGATTCAGTCACTCAATCATCTCTCCTAGGTCTATTACATTCTTGTTTGCTAAAAATTCTTACGGATGCCTCTATTTTTGCATTGAATACTGAAAGATGAATAAGGTAGTAATTAATATCAAATACCATTTTCCTAGAACAGATCATTTCTTCAATAACATGAAGGGGATAAAGTGGTTTTCAAAAATATACTTGTGTGTGGGATACCATCCACTTGGGTTGAAAGAGGCATATATCCCAAAGGCAACCTTCTGTATAAGGAATGTCCACATTGAGTACTAGGTCATGACCATCAGATTGACCAATGCTCCAGTGGGCATTATGGAACTCATGAACATGATATTCCATCAATATCATGATTCATTGTTCTTGGAATTTATGGATGACATACATGTTTATATGGGATCTGAGGAGGAACATGATCATCAAATGTGGATCATTCTGGGTAGCTTGTGTGAGCATTGCCATTATAAAATGTAGTCAAAGTGGACATTCTACATAAGGGAGGTGAAATTTATGGGGAATTTGATCTCCGAGGAGGGGGTTTTGGTGGACCCCAATATGATCAGTGTGGTTACATCATGGGAGTTGCCAACAATTTTTTTCAGATCAGGAGTTTCCTTGGCCTTGAATGTTTTTACCAGATGTTTCTTCATGATTTCTCTCAGCTTTCATCACTGATGAGTGTGCTAACTCAGAATGGGGTGAATTTCATATTGGCCCTGTAATTTCAGAAATACTTCAAGGGGTTGAAGAGGTGGTCAACTACACCCATGTTCTGATTCTTCCAAAGACTGGAAAGGTCTTTGTGGTGTATTGTGACGTTTCAACTATGGGTCTTGGATGTGTGCTTATATAGGATGATAATGTGGCAAGGTATTGATCTGTCCATATCTGACCACACGAAAATAATTACATGACCCGTGACATAGAGTTATAATAGGTGATGCATGCTTTGCAGTCACAGTGTCACTACTTTTTTTGGGAGAATTTTGTGGTCTTCTCTTATCAAAAAATAGTGGCTAGTATTTTCTCATAGAAGTACCTCAACATGAGGAAACATCGTCAGATCAAGTACATGAAGGGGTTAGATGTTGACATTATCTATACCCAGGCTAGATATATGTGGTGGATGACAGCTCAAGATTTAGTGTTCCAGTGAAGGCATTTAGGAAATTCTAGTGATGAGTGGACACTGATGGAGTTAATTGCTCAAATTCATGTGGGGACAAAGGAGCATAGTGGAGGTGAATTCTTGGGCAGAAATCTGTTGATTACTTCACTATGGAGTTGATTAAGCATGAACATCTCGGTGGTGAGCTATATCAGCATTAAAAGTAGTATCTTCATGGGTGGGACACATCATAAGATTTTTTTGTCATATCCCTGTGTATTCTTGTTCTTTATTGGCCATTAAGTAGTGTTGTTATCTCTACAGAAGGTGATTATAGAGGATTTCCATTAGTCCTAGTGGGATGTCCATCCAGGTGCCACTAAGATTTATAATGAATTCATTCAGTAGTTCTGGTGGACTAGTATGAGGCATGACATCTTGTAATTCTTGTTGAGATGATATACATTCCAACAGGTGAAAGTAGAGCATCAAAGTCTCTTCAGTTTGCTCCAGCAATTACAGATTCCTACCTGGAAGTGGTATGAGGTTTCTATGGACTTGATAGTGGTCTAGCATTATACAACTCAAGGTAATAATTCCATTTGGGTGGTGATTGATCATTTTCCCAAATCATCCCACTTCATTCCGATCATAGATACATCTATATTGGATGAGTTGGGCCCTTTGTATCTTCAATAGGTTGTAACGCTCTATGTTATGCTACCAATAGTTGTCTCAAATAGAGACCACCATTCCACTTCATAGTTTTTTGAAGGCCTTGGGGTCCCAGATTAAGATGATCATGACATACCATTCTAAAATTGATGGTTAGATAGATCAGGTGAATATGATTTTGGTGGACATGATCCGTGCAATTTGTATAGAATTTGGATTATCATGGGATATCCATTTGGGAAAAGAAATGTTTTCTTATAATAATAGTTACCAATCCGTGTTTTTAATGGTCCTTTTATTTCAATCTATGGTCGGCCTTGTTGACCCCCTATGTTGGACTCAGTTATGTGATACCTCACTACTGGGGTCAAGTCTAGTGTAGGATACTTTTGAAAAGTTCATGTTGAGCAGGCAATACTTATTGATAGGTAAAATATTCCATAAATCATATGGTGACCAAAGGATTCGAGAACTAGTGTTTTCTGTGGGTGATGGGGTATTTATGTATGTGGACCTCATCTAGTCCATTATCAATTGGAAAAGAAAGGGAAGCTGACATCATGTAATTTCAGACCTTTTTAAATCACCGAGCACATTGGTAATGTGGATTACCAGTTGGCCTTATATTCTAAGCTGATATCCATCCATGACATCTTTGATGTCTCTCAGTTGAAGAAATACAACCCAGATCCATCCCATGTACTGAATTTGGAGGAGTTGAATATATGGACATATTTTACTATTTTTGAGGAGTCGGTGGAGATAGTTGATTCAAAAGAGAAGGTGACTTGATGAAAGACTATTTCGTTGGTCCAAATTTTTTGGCACCAAGGGAATGATACACATGAGACGTGGGAGCCGAAGTCATCTGTTGATAAGGAGTATCCATTCCTGTTTTCTGATCTATCTATTGGTTGACATTACATGATAGAAAGAGTTAATAGTGGAGAGAATTTACTCATACCTGAAATTTTTTAATTGAATTTTTCTTATAATTTCCATTCAGTATTTTTTGGGGGATTACCGTGCATTTTGGGTGGAATGAGGGTGTTTCCATGATTTGAGTTAAACCATGATCCCATTTCCAAGTTTAAAAAATAATATTAATTATTTTTTAACTATTTCATTTTTAAATATTTTTCACCCATTACACTTCCAAAATGGCTCCCTGACATGTTAACACCACCATATTAATATGAACACTTTATAAATCAATAATAATTTTGGATTTAAGTTTTTATTTAATGAATTGGGCTACACCAGAATCCCATTTCTAGTTTTAAAAACAATTTTTATCTATTTAACATAATCAATATTACCTATTTTTCAGTGATACATCCTCCCACTCGAATCGAACATCACTAGGAGAGTCCTCCGCTTCTCTTCCCCCTATTTGGAGCTCATTTCTATATTGAATTATGGAAAAATTTCTCCATCATTCTCAAATAGACCATATTTGATGAGGTATTTTGTTTCCTTCATAGCTCATTCATTTCATAGTCTTTTTCCCCCATTATAGTTACTACTAGACCTCCTCCTCAATTTACAAATTAATGTTACATTTTTGGCTATTTTAGAGTTCATATACTGGTGTATTTGTGGTGATTGTTTCAAGGTCCGTTATGTAAGTGGGTCTCCTTCCTTCTTTATTCAATTTTCATAACGTTAATTTAGATTGGATTAGGGTTTCTTTAATTTACTCTTGAACTTACTAATTTTATTAATTTAGGTCTAAGAATGTATGGTTTTATTTTGAGTATTTTGATCTACTAATTTGGGTTTATAATTGATCTAAGTCCCAAGTGGTATAACGATGGTGCGATAGGATTTTTGTAGAAAGATTCAAGGGTTTTCATTATTATGGTAACTGATTATTTTTGTATGATATCCTTGTGATTTATCTTTATGTTTTAATAATATTTTCATGTTTATATAATTTTATTTCTGGTTCAAATTTTTTTTTTCTATTTTTAAAGCAAATGAAGTTTATGTGACATTCTTATGTGAAATTTGGGGGTTTTCATAGAAACATTTTGTTTTTTCATTTGGGGTTTCTCTATATCTACATAGTTGATTTCATTGAAATTTTTTAGGGATTAATTTATTTAATTTCTATCTCATTTTGTTTCTACTTCGAATTTTTTTAATAGTGTCTTTGAAGCATATGATCATTAAGATCCATGTTTGTGTGAAATTTCTGGTTTACAACAATATCACTTCTTGGTTCATATGGGTCTTCAATATAACAAATACTATAGTTTCATTGTAAATATATTGGGATTCAATTTATGTTTTTGTGACTTATATGTGTGTAAATAGTGTTCGAAGTGTGGATTTCAATGAGATTTGTGTGAAAAACAATGCTGGTTTTTGATAGTTGTTTTATTGAAAATAAAAATGTTTTATTGTGTCTCTTAATTTGTATGCATTGTGTATATCACATTCATTATTTTTATGTGACCATTAGTAGTGTTTTTATTTTCAATTTGATGTATTTATCATGCTGAAATGTTTTGAGCACAAAGGGTGAAGCATGTTTACCTAGGTTGGCGTATATGTTCTAGTACGCTAGTGATCCGAATGATTTTTGACCCTATTTCACATAGTGTTTGGATAAAAAAACTCCAAATATACTATATGGATGATTATTTTGAACAAATATGTTCTAGTAATGTACCCTAATAGTGGATCGTGCATGGGAATGGATTGTGACTTGGATATTTTACACTGAGTTACGAGGTACATAGGGCCCAAGACTATCTAGTGCATAGGGGTGTTCCCTGTTTTTTTCATCATTGGATTTATGGTATTTACCCTTTTCTTATGGTGTCTATTTTTGTACATTGATGTAGATAAAATTTATTAATTAAATGTTTTATCATTATGAATGTTTAATTTTAAAAAATAGTTACAATTGAATGTTTCATTTCATGGAATTTAACACCGATTTTCAATACATATTAAAACTTTGTGCTTTTAACCATGTATTGCATACTATTTGGAATAATTTGGTGGTATACTACAGGGATAATTCTCACATACAATGTACACCCATTGTTTCTAAGTACACATTATTATGTTTGACATATGTAAATGCAAATCCTTTGGTGGAGGCAGTTCAAGTTGTTTGTCCCCCCTATAGTGCGTTGTTGTGAAAACAGCTCGGGGGTAATGACCCCTTGTCTTGTGGAGTCTTTGTAGATAATTATCTTCTATTTTTATATCAGTTTTAACCACATCTACTATATTTAAAACCATTTATTCATATTTGGTTTTCGTTAAGCCTATATTGAAATGAATATTTCAGATTCATATTATTGATTGTTTTTAATTTTTTATGCTTCCATACACTGGTAAATCACTTCCAAACCTATTTTATTGATACTAGAGAACTTGTTCCTGCCTGCTGGGATAGGGAAAACCATTCAGGCCTTATTAAGGGATGATTTTGGCTACAGTTTTGGTGGAGACCAGATTCGGTTCGTGACAGTATCTTTGACTCTATATGATAAAATATATGAATGATGTAATAGTAATGAGTTTCGAAAACATATTTTTATTTTCCATAGAATTTATATTTGAAAAAAATTTAGTAATTAATTGATGTTGGTATGGAGTTGTCATTCATGAATGGATCAACAAAATTACCCATTTTAGGGGAATACTCATTTTGATTTCGATTTGTTCTCCTCCAATTATTAATAAAATATTATGTCGACAACCATATATAAGAGTGTAATAATGTTTAGAGACTAATATTTTTTGAAAATATTGATCTAATTTCCAAAAAACCCTATATGAATTTTTTTGATATTCTCATTCTATAAAAATAGATATTATTCAATCTCAGGGACTTCATACGTCAATAGATATGATTTAGACAAAGGAGTGTATTTATATGGGATCATTGGATTAATATCAGAATGTGAATATAATATTATTTTTATCAAATTAATTTTGGGGCCAAAAAATTGAATAAATTTTATAAAGGGAATAAGTAGAAAAATAAATTCTGTAATAAGGGGACATCATGTAAATGAATGTTAAAGGGATGAGAATAAACCCATAAAATTGATAGCTGGAAATAATGATGGGATAATCCCTTATATTGTGTTCAAATGATTTAACTATAATGAACATAAACACAGTTCTTACTAATTATCTTTTCATAAGGTTATAAATATTATAGTTGATAATAATATACAAAGACAAAAATAATATGTGTGTTTATTCTAATGTAATGTTTTTTTGAATCAGTGAAAATATTAAAAATGAAACTTATTTCATCTCAATGTAAAAAATTATCCAGAGTGAATATTAGTGGGATCATTCTATAATGAAACCAATTAATAATTCATTTACAATAATTAGATAATATACTAGTAATGACTAAAAATTATCATTTATATTATTAAATCACTTTTGATGAAATGTGAGAAACTAAATTGGATGAATCAGTTGTATAATCATAAAAATATAATACAATATAATTAAATTAGAGATTGATCCTATTATAGATTTTGTCCTTAAATATTTTCTTGGGGAGACTGCATACTTATATTTATAGATATTCTATATAATGTCTTCCATGTGAACATCCATCATATCCCTTGTTTTAATGTTCACCTCACTATTTATCTTCCCTTTATAGAATCACTTTACATGTGTAAGATATTTATTATGAAATCATGCACTATGCACACTATTAATCTCTAATGTAATCCATCTTTCCATCATCTTGTAAGCCACCCTAATTATGGAATTGATAATGTAAAAATCTTATACCATTTATTATTCTAAATCATTATGCATATCAATTTTTTTCTATTAGACCCTCCTCTACCCCTATCTTCCCTTAATGATCAGTTATGAAATGCTCTATTTTAGCCTTCCAAATATAAGAATTTAATTATTCGTATTTTACCAACATATTATGGAAATCATTAGGAACACAATCCATCACCTTTAGTTTTATTTTTATTTCCAATATTTTCTACATTTATTTGATGTATCAGTATTCCTTATATTGTTTATATTTCATTCCCTAGGAAACGTTTCAACTGCCTGAATCCCATTTAGTAATTTTCCCCTTATTCTTTCTTATGTTTTCGAAGACTTTGATGATTATTCTACCCACATATCACTTAGTGATGTAACAATGAAACTCAACATCACACCCTTCCCCATAAATAATTCCCCTAAATTACGTTCTATTCTGGTTGATCCTCTGAAAGATCTTAATTTAGTATCTCAGTATCCAAACCTTCAAACCAGTTAAATTTTTTATGTTTCTCAGGTTCTCTGTTTGGCATAACTGAGTGACATTATTTTAACTAATAATATCCATTTTAGTACCATGATACAAACAATCATGTGTATCACAACTTTTTTTCTCAACTGTATCCATAATCACAACCGAAATGAAATTAATTGGATATCCTTATATTGATATATAACAAAATCTAATGGTAGAAGTAAATATTTATCATTATAAAAAATGGTCTTGAAATTCTCTATAACTATATGGTGTATGAATCTTATTTGGAATCATGTTATCATGAATGGATATTATTTCATTACTACAAATAATATCAAAATAATATTTTTGTGACAATGTACAAGGACAACCATGAAGACATTTTCATTATATGAGAACATGATGATGTATTTATAGTTTTTTTCCTAAATATAACAATGATAGTGAATATGAATTATATATTAAATAAAAATTACATAAAAAAACAATGGATTCATTCACATAATTTCTACACAATGGGGATTTATTGTACAATTTTACAGGTGGAAAAGTTGCATAACACACATCTTAATTGATTATAATGAAAGAAAAAATCAAATTGATGAACATGGTTCCTTAATGGCTAATTGATGAATATAAAAATCATCAATATGACTTCTGGTACCAATATTAAAAATTTGATCATTATATATATATATATATTGTTGACTTTTTATGAGAATATTGGAAAAAAATAAACATTACAAGGTTATAAAAACATTGAGTTCATAGTATGGAAATTATAACTCACTTATGATTTGATAGATATATTTAAATTTTGAAAATATTATTTTGTTATTATATCCAAGGATTTCTAATATTAATTATATACTACAATCTTATTCAAAAAGGAGAATATGAGGATCATTTTAATAATATATAGAAGATGTTGGGAACTGATTAATTATATACATTGAAGATTAAATTACAATATTTGATGAGGAAAGACAAATTACTAGAGAATTTCATCAATTTTAATAGGATATAATTGGATAAATTGACGAACTACTTGGCTGAGGAATGGTCCATACAAAAAATGTAATCGATCATATATTTTTCCGAAGATTCTTATGAAAAATTAGTTTTTTTGTGATATACTTCACATGTTAATTAGTCCATCCCAAAATGATTATTCTGAGGTGGATTTTATTTTTTTCATACTAATTAATTTGTTGAGGGTATCATGTTGTGGAATAATAGGCTTATCATCACACTTATGCCCACAGTACCCACATTTGGGGAATGATATGTGATCTATTGTGATTCATCAATGTTTTCCTTACTTATATAGACATAACATCATCTAAAGTGATATGATATTACCCATGATAAATAATGAACCATGGGAAGAACTATAGAGTTCATGATAAAAACTATGCTACAGTAATAATCACACTACATATTTTAAATTTTTATTTTTGTATGGATATTATTACATATCAATTGATAATAAGATCATTAAATATATAATCTATAAGGAGGAACATAAAATGACGAATGGAAGGTTGATATATATGATAAATTAGTATGACTATTCAAAACATTTTATCCTTATTATGTTTAATAGGGAATAAAAATCAATGGTACCATATCCAACCATTATTAAGTGATTTATTAATAATCCATTTTGGGCATCCTTAAAAATTCATACTGAGATAATGTTGGGATATAAAATGCGGTAGATACTATATGAAATAATATATCATGAGATTTTATTTTTTATGAATAAGATGTTCCCATATATGAGACAAAAATCTATATACCATTAAAACCTATGATAATAAAGTATCTATGTGACAATGCTTATAGATCAACATTATATGTATCCGTAGAATTGAATGATGTATAAATATCATTGAGGTTATTATTTATGGGAAATCATAATGTTGATTGTGTAATATAAGTCAATATTTTGTGTTATTCAAATATTGAATGATGAAAAGAAAATAAAAAAATTGATAATGAATCTATTATTTATAAATATGTATAAGTTGTATAATTTCTCTCTATAGTTTTTATAACATTTAATAATGATATTTGTAAGGCATTTTTTCTGATATATTATGGTGGATTATATTTATCAAAAAAAAACATTTCATGACCTTTATGAAAATATATGCATCTTAGAAGTTGTGAGGTTTCATAGAAACCCATTATTGATTGTATCAGATTGATGTATGGGGTTTATGAAAATGTTAGGGAAATGTATTCAAAATATAATTAATTTATTTATGTCATTATAAGGGAAACTTTGAAGAAGTTTGAACATTACCCATCCTAAAATAAACATTGGTTAATGTTATTAGATCATAGTGACAATGATCACGAAAACTAGAAAACCCACCAAAAAATTGATTTTTTGGACCATGAATACAACGTAGAATCAATGGATCGAAAAGGATCCAATGGAAAATAAATATCCCTAATATCGGTTTCCAAATTGTTTGAAATTAAATTTGGATTTTTAATTTTATTATGTTGAGAAGAATCTAGCCCTTAAAAAATTCCATTAATTATTAAAATAAATCATTTTATAACTTTGAATATTTTATTATTTTTTACAATGAATGAACATAGATACTGTTACACTGAATTGAAACCCTACACATAATTAAAAAATTTTGTATAAACTTGTACTAATTATATTATGTGGATAAAATAAAATGAATAATGAATAGTCTAATAAGAACACTATAGGCATAAATTTTCTCATAAAGATAAACCCTACAAATAACATAGTAAAAATAAATATAAATAATAGGAATATAATATAAATTATCAAAGGATGTTTAAGAACATTTATATGTGATGTTTTTAAGCCAAAATCATAAAAAATTAGTGTGTATATAGTGTTTAAAATAAAATATAACCTGTTGGATATGATTATTATTCGACCATTTGAATAATAATATGATAATTAAAGAGTAATATGACCATTACGAATTGAAAAATATCAAATAGAATAGTTATGTAATATTTTTGGAATAATGTAATGTGTTTATATATTAATATAATGAGTTAAAAGTGTTGAATATGATAATTTAAATATATAAAAAAAGGAAATAATAAATATATTTTTTATAAAATTATATTATTCTATTTAATAAAATAATTCTGGATTTTAATTTTAAAAATATACATAAAATTTCCATTTAAATAAATGTATTCATTTAGAGAATAATTTTTTTTAAATATGATAATATTATGTTATCATTAAATAAGTGATTTTTATACATGTTATAAATATGGCCATTTGATAAAATTAATTTTCATCATAATAGATGATATTATATGAAAAATAATTTATCAATATTGAGGAAATTAATTTTAAAATGTGGAAATACTTTATTGAATAATCAATGTAAAATAACCATTGTGATTTTTTTATTTAAAAAAACATTAAATCACTAAAAATATAATTATATGAAAACATATTTTATTTAACATAATGTTTAAATTAAAATATTATTATTATAAGGGTTTATGTAAAAATCATTAGAAACTTCTCTCAATAAGAAATTTCTTAATTGGGTCCCAATAATCCAAAAAAATTTGTTATGTTGATGAAAAAATAATCTAATAATAATTATTTTAAAAATATGAAACTACACCACTCATGAATTATGGACATCCTAACCCCACTACTACCCAAATTTCATCATCATTTCAATAATCGACGAAGCCAATTTACATTAAATAATAATCAGACTGGTTGTAAAATATGATGTCGGGTGCTTCTTTGTATACGCTAGATTATTCAAAACAAAAGAGGGATCCAATTGATGTATAATGTGGAGGAAATACCAATATATCAATGAGTAATATCAAAAATTCTAGTAAAGAATTATCTGAAAAAATCATTTACCATCTATATGCATAGAATAAAATTAAAATAATATTAAAATTAAATGGTGAAGAACATATATATTCATAAAAACTAGATTATCCAAAAGAATAATAAAATTTAGAATATTAACAAAGAAAAAATATAGAAAAGATATATTATGGCTCAGATCCATATCACATCTCAACTTAGTGATCCATCCAATATTCACCATATTAATCATGAAATATTATGCCTTAGAACCAATTAGATCTACAATAGATGAAATTCTACTCCATTATCCCCAATAATAGAGTCCAAATATAATATTTTGAACATTCCATTATAGTTTAGAACAATAATTAACAAACATATTACTACAAAAACATGTTAAATATTATAATGGAAGTCTTAAAATTTAAAACATACTATATTAAATATTAATATTTAAATTAATTAACCAATACCAATCATATTGACTATGACCTCGATCTAATATTAATTTGTCAGATAGAGATTTACAGGCCCTAAACACATTGTCATGAACATTATAATCAGAATAATAAACTATAGGTAATTCAAACTGGAGAATATTTAACTAGCCATGAGTTACCGTAACCCAAATATATAGTCTAAAATCATATAGATTTATCCAACTTGATATTTCAATTGAGGTATTATCTATGACAATAAATTATTTTTTGTAGAAACTCATCCCTATTCAATTGTATTACTAATCCCTACCCACTGAGGAACCCATAATAAAATAGAATCAATCACCATGTGGAAATATCATAAACTCAAAACAAATAATCATTGATCAAAATGCAAAGAATCCCTATTAGTTTTGATACACACATCCTATAAATTATTGTATATTTTTTTTATCATTGAAAAATAATTTGTATTTTCATGATATCATTTTAGAGAGGTTTCATAATGTACATATAGGTATTATTCAAAATTAACCATACGGGAAATGTTTTTAATTCCATAAGGATTTTTCCATAAAATTAATATATATATATCACCCTAATGTTATTTTTTAAGATATTACCTATAGATAAATGGTATCTAGCTACATCTAAGTTCCTAAACCATCCATAAATATCAAAATACTATCACACCCACTCAAGGTCTTTATTACATAGGGTAACTGACGCTCGCCTGTCGTAGGTCGTGGAAAAACAATTATTTCCTAAGTTAATATGTAGTTAAGTGGTTGACCTAGGATGTCTCCTGAAGAGGAGTGCACACAAAATAGGTTGTCACTTTAAAACGGGGGTAAAAATGTGGTGAAAGGAAATTTGAAATTCAAATGATTAAAAAAGACTATGAAATTAAAAGGGTGATTAGGTCGGGGTCGATTTCCTAATTATAATGCTATCCTTGTTCAATTTAATTGAAACCTCTTCTTCATAGTTGATTAAAGTGAGTTTCCACAATCGTTTCCTCTCACATCCTTGGTGAAATTATTATGGTGAGAGAAAACCTTACCAAGATCTTGGTTTGGTCAACTCTCCTTCCATGTGTAAAATAGTTGTATTGAATATCCTTAATATAAATGGGCAATACCCGATCGGTTTTTGTTTATCCCAAACAATCAAGAACATTCACTACACCTTTTACACATACTGACGATCGTCGAGTACTTCACCACTAATTCCTGGTTTATTCCATCGTATATAAACCAGAAATTAGTGGAGGGAGATATTGATTATTTTACCAAGGAAAAAATAAATAACGGAATTATTATTCAAGAACGATCTCACTTGATTGTAAAATCCTCTATAATAAATTGAAAAAAACTTTGAAGAAGAAAGAAATTTGTTCAATTGCGTCCAAGAACTCAAGCATTACAATGTAGAAAACCAACACTTCCCCAATCACTCCAAAAGTTTACCTCACCATGGTAAGGGTAATAGAGTTGAATGGGGAAGAATAAGGCATTAACAAACTATGAAAAAGAAAATAAATAAAAGAGAAAGCTGAAAAGTTATCCTTCTTGGTGTCCCGGAAGGAATGGGGTGGAGAATGGATGCTTTGAGAGGGTGGAGCTCTCCTCCTTTTATAGGCAGAATGATTCCCCCGAATGTCTACGCGTTGTAGCCCTATTAAATGACATCTTCACGCGTTGATCCCTTCTTGAATGTTGTTCATAATTCCCTTGGTCGTGTCCCCTCAAGCTTTTAGTGGATTCAGACATGTATTCTGAGAGTTATGGCCGTTTTAATATGAGAATTTATTCTGTCCAGTCAGACTCTCCAAAACGAAATCCTCCGAATTAGGGTGATTTAATGGCACTATAAAAGGCCAATTAAGTCGGGTTTTCCTTCATAAACGATGATCCGAAACTCCTTGCGCGTCCACCCACCGAATTTCACAAGATTTGGGCCCACAGTGGATGAGTTATGGATCCCACATCAAAACTAGGCAGAACTGAAAACAGTTTTCTTGAGCCAACTTGTGAGCTTCTTTTGAGCTTCAATATGGCCGATTCAGATTTTAGTCCAAATATATTAAATGAATCCCTGGATGTGTAGAATCTGGAAAATAATGAATTTTGCAATTTGGATGAGTTTATATAATGTTATGGACAAACTACCGAAATAATTTAAAACTGTTAAAAATCCAAAATGGCCAATTTTTACTATTCAGCTCAAAATAACACCATTATCAAAAAAATGAAACAATTCTTCTTAGAGGAACAATTTTGGGGGTTTAAAACAATGATATTCAATATAAATTAATAGAAAATATTTTCTCTATCAATTACCCCACACTTAGCACTTGGACTCCTGGACAAGTAAAAATCAAATCAAATCAAATCCAAAACACATATCAATGAGATCAATCAAATCAATTTCAAAAAACAAAAATATATCATGCCTCATAAAAAACTATTATTTCAAGTTCTCGATATAATATTTTAATATATTTCCACTTCATTTCTTATCCCATGCACACAAAACACCTACCTCACATGAATTTTCTCTCATCTCACAAATGTAAAAGCTGAACAAGGCTTTTCTCATCCAAACTCACACAAGAGTCCCCATAGGTTTGATAAATTCCTACTTCTCCACCCGATGTGAGTCAAGAATATGTGTTTCTCATGTGGACTTTTCAGGGTTGTTTTTTGGCTTCCGGTTGGTAGGATTTAGATGCTAAAAGTTCTGAGGCCGAAAAAGGAAGGCTTGGCTCTTATTGAAGCAAAATTGCAAGTTTCTAGTTTTCACTCAAATATGGTCTCCGTCACTTCCCCTTTGTTGAAAAAAGGCTCCATCATCATTCAACCAGCTCAGCAGCAAACATTTCAATCTTTTCAAACATAATTTTTTTAAAGTTCCAGATAGGCACAACTTTCTTTTTATATTGGAAGCTCCAAAAAGGAACAGCTTCTCTTTTCATAAAAGCTCCAGAAAAGGCACAGCTTTCAACAGAATAATTTTTCAGCATCACACACATCTCTTAAACAATTTATTTTCCACCCAAAGTATAACCCAATGAGGTAGTACACCACAAGACATCTTCCCACACAGTTAAGTTCAACTAGATCATGCAATTTTACTTCCAGAGCTGGTATGATAGGGAAAATTGGCTTGTAATGTGGCTAACATAACAGGCAATTCATGGCTACTAGGGGCTACAATGAAGGATAAATGTAAAGGTGGGCCATAATGAAAAGGATAATTTTGAAAAGTGGGCTCCAAAAAAAATAATTGCATCAATCATTTAAAACACACGTACCCCAACCCTCACGTTATGAAAGGAATAAATCAAATTATGGTTAAAGCATGCATGGTCTGGTTCTCTCAAGAAATGAGGTGAATGAAAAGAATATGACAAAAATGGTTCAGAAGCCTCACAAGAATGTTATTTCAAAGATATAGACAGTGAAATATGGCATGATATTCAAAAATCAATGTACTTTTCATGAATTTCCAAAAGATTTGAACTTGAAACAAACTTATTTCAGTATTCATTTAAGATCAGTTTCATGAAAAAGACTGGTTCACTCAGTGACATGGGTTTCAAAAATGGTATTGATAATCATTTCAACTCAAATGTTTCAGAAACACACCAAAAATTGAAAAATAAACACACAAAAATTTGAAAACACACAAATTTCTTAATTTTTTTTTATTTTTGAAAAAAAACATCAAATAAAAATCCTATACTACAAAGGTTCCCTCCCCCACACTTAAATGATGGAGTGTCCTCAATGCATTTAAGTGGATTTAACATGTAAGAAGATTTATGATTGAATCACAACAGCAAGAAAATGTGAAGGAGAGGTACAACCTGATGGATCTTATTGATAAATAGGTTGGAGGAGCGTGATCTCCTCCAATGGATCTGATGGTAGGGTCCCAGGGAATTTCTTCAACCTATGTCCATTCATAGTGAATGGATCCTACTCTCCATCTTTCATAATCTGAACAACACCAAAAGGATATACATGAGTAACAATAAATGGACCTTCCCATCTGGAACGAAGTTTACCTGGCATCAACTTGAGTCTTGAGTTGAATAATAACACTTTGTCTCCAGGAGAGAAGTCTTTTGGTTGGATTAGCTTGTCATGGGACACTCTTGTTCGTTCTTTGTAAATCTTTGAATTTTCAAATGCTTCCCTTCTTATTTAATCTAGCTCTTGAAACTTCAATCTTCTCTCCTTCCCATCACTTTCAAGGTCCAAATTCATTTTCATCATATCCCAATACGCCTTATGCTCCAATTCCACAGTTAGATGGCAGTTTTTCCCATAAATCAGCCTATATGGACTCATTCCAATCAGGGTTTTGTAGGATGTCATGTAAGCCCATAAGGTATCATCCAACCTTTGGCTCCAATACTTCCTGTTTGGATTAACAGTCTTTTCCAAAATTCCCTTGATTTCCCTGTTTGAAACTTCAGCTTGCCCGTTAGTCTGTGGATGATAGGGAGTTGATGTTTTATGATGCACCCCATACTTCTTTAGCAATGTCTCCATTATCAAATTGCAGAAGTGAGTCCCTTGATCACTGATGATTGATCTGGGCACTCCAATACTTCAAAATTTGTTAGACCTGACAAAATCACAAACAACTTTAGCATCATCAGTTCTGGTTTTTTTTGCTTCCACCCATTTGGAAACATAATCAACTGCAAGCAAGATATAAGAATTTCCAAATGACATTGGGAAAGGTCCCATAAAATCTATCCCCCAAACTTCAAAAATGTCACAAAAATTCAATGGCATTTGGGGCATTTCTTGTCTCTTTGAAATATTTCCTGAAAACTGGCATTTTTCACATATTTTGAAAAATTCATGAGCATCTTTAAAAATGGTGGGCCAATAAATTCCAGATTCTAAAACCTTCCTTGCTGTCCTCTAAGGTCCAAAGTGTCCTCCACAAGCTAAAGTGTGACAAAAATCAAAGACAAGTTTAACTTCACTTTCAGGTAAACATCTTCTTATTACTTGATCATTTTAGATATTCCAAAGGAATGGATCATCCCAAATGTAATATCTAGATTCAGCTTTTAGTTTTTGAATTTGGTGATAATTGAAACGAGATGGGACCTAAGATGTTACCAAAAAATTGACTATGTCAGCATACCATGGCACTTATCCTTCAATCAAGTACAACTGCTCTCCTGGAATTTGATCATTCAGTGGGTCTCTTTCTGGAACTTCAATTTCAGCAGTGTTTGGCAGTCTACTTAAGTGATCAGCCACTTGGTTCTCAGATCCCTTCTTATCCTTGATTTCTATATTGAATTCCTGCAGTAGTATCATCCATCTCACTAACCTTGGTTTAGCATCAACTTTCTTCATCAAGTACCTCAAAGCTGCATGATCAGAAAACACAGTGATTTTAGTTCCAAGAAGATATGATCTAAATCATTTTAAAGCAAAAAAAACTGCAAAGAACTCTTTTTCCATGGTTGTATAATTGAATTGGGACAAATCTAAAGTTCTCGAGGAATATGAAATGACTTGTGGTCTGCCCTCAATTCGTTGAGAATGGACTGTTCCAACTGCTTGGTTAGACGCATCACAATGTAGTTCAAATGGTTCTTCCCAATTTGGGGGCTGCATCACGGGTGGTGAAATCAATCTCTTCTTCAACTCATCAAAGGATTCCCTACATGCACCATTGAAATCAAAATCAGAATCTTTCCCAAGTAATCTAGAGAGAGGGAGAGAAATATTACTGAAATCTTTGATAAACCTCTTGTAGAATCTTGCATGTCCTAAAAATGATCTAACATGTTTCACACAAGTAGGGTAAGGTAATGAATTTATCACTTCAATTTTTTATTTATCCAATTCAATTCAATTTTTTGAAATGACATGACCAAGCACAATTCCTCTTTGAACCATGAAATGAAATTTTTCAAAATTTAAAACAAGATTTTTTTCAATGCAGGTTTTCAAAACATTTTCCAGATTTTTCAAACAATGATCAAAAGAATCTCCAAAAACTGTGAAATCATCTAAGAAAACATCCAAGCAATTTCCAATGTGATTAGAAAATATATTCACCATGCACCTCTGAAATGTACCTAGATCATTACATAATACAAATGGCATTCTTTTATATTCAAAAGTACCAAAAGGGCATGTAAATGTCGTCTTATCTTGATCCTCAGGAGCAATGGGTACCTGGAAGTAACCTGAAAATCCATCCAAAAAGCAATAATGAGTTCTCCCTTCCAATCTTTCTAACATATGGTCAAGGAAAGGGAAGGGGAAATGATCTTTTCAAGTGACCTGGTTCAATTTCCTAAAATAAATGCACACTCTCCAACTGTATTGAATTCTCATAGGGATTAACTCATTCTTTTCATTTCTCATAGTGGTCAGGCCAGTTTTTTTGGAACGACATGAATAGGGCTAACCCAGTGCGAATCTGAAATGGGATAGATGATCCCAGCTTCCAAGAGCTTCTCGATCTCCTTCTTCACAACCTTCATCACGGCGGGATTCAGTCTCCTTTGGGGATGTCTAACAGTTTTTGAATCTCCCTCAACAAAAATTCTATGTGAGCATATTTTTGGGTTAATTCCTGGGATATCACCTAAGCTCCATCCTATTGCCTTGACATTCTCTCTCAAAAGCTCAATCAATTATTTTTATTGGGGTTTATAAAGATTATTAGCAATTATCACTGGTAGTTTCTCTCCCTCCCTAAGGTATACATATTTCAAATCAGTGGGGAGTGGTTTGAGTTCCAGGTTAGGGGGATTCTCAAGGGATGAGACTAAATTGACGTTTTCTTTATACAAATTTTGGACCTCCTGCACACAAGAAACCATATCATCTTCTTCATTATTTAACAAATCATAAATGAAATCATATTTTACCTCTTCCTCCCACATGAAGTCAGAATCTCCAACATCTTCAGCATCCATATGTTCAATGATATTTTCAAGGGAAGAAGTCTCTCTTAAGTGTAAGATTTCATATAGAATACCTGATTATTTAATTGGTTCTTCACCAAATTCATGGGGAAGAGAAAAGTGGGAGTGATCATCTGATGGATGCCTCATGGATTCAAAAATATTGAAGTGGACCGTGCTCTCTCCAAACTCCATGGTGAGTGTCCCCTCGTGGACATTGATGATGGTTTTGGCTGTCTTCAAGAAAGGTCTCCCCAAAATGATGGGTGAATGAGATGGGCTCCTATCTTCTTCCATATTGAGCATGTAGAAGTCAGCAGGGAATAAGAGATCTTTGACTTTCACAAGGACATCCTCCAAAACTCCTACAGGAAAAACTGTGGATCTATTTGCAAGCTGGACCACCACTCTTGTGGGCTTCAATTCTCCCATCTGCAAAGAAGTGTATACCGAGTGAGGCAATACATTAATTGAAGCACCTAAATAACACAAAGCATTAGTGAAATTTAATGAACCAATGGTGCATGGAATGGAAAACGTCCCTGGATCTTGACATTTGGTTGGAATCTGTGGCATGATAAGGGCTAAGACACTTCTTCCCAAGTTGATTCTTTCATTCCCATGAAGCCATCTCTTTTTGGTGCAAATATCTTTCAAAAAAATTTCATACCTTAGAATTTGTTTAACAGCTTCAAGTAGGGGGATATTGATTTCCACTTTCTGGAAGTTGTCCATAATTTCTTTTTGAAGTGATTCTTCATGAAATTTCTTTGATTCGATCATCCTTGTTGGAAATGGTGGGGGTAATTCTTTCTTATCCCTTTGTTTTCTTTGCATTGGTGTTTCTTGTTTCTTATTCTGTGGCCTATCCTTCTCCTCCTTCTCTTCCTTTTCATCTTCGTGGTGGATTCTCACAAGACTTTTCGAATCATTATCCCTCGGAATAGGTGGTATTATTTTAGGTTCAGGGTTAGATGGAGGTGGGATTTCTTTTCAACTTCTTGTTATGATTGCACTGACATTCTCTTTAGGATTTGGCACTGTTTGGGATGGAAGCATCCCTGGATTGTTGGACATTATTTCAACAAGACTTCCCACTGTGTCTGCTAGCTTGTCAACCTTATCTTCTAGGCCCTCATACTTGGATTGTAGCTGTTCCACAGAAGGTTGTGTGCTGGTGGATGGTTGTTCATATGTCTTTCTTTGGAATGGTGGAGGCTAAAAGGATTGTTGGTGTTGGAAGGGCTGTTTATAAGATTGTTGGAAGGGAGGGGGGTTATGGTATTGCTGCTGGTGGTAAGGAGGTTGATTGGGGTGCTGGTTAAATGGTCTCATCTGGTTTTGTTGGTTCCCATATCCTTGTTGGGATTGCAGTTGATTTTGTTGGAATTGTCTTGGTTGAAAGGTCGCAGCACAGTATTCTGTCCCCTGTATCTCAGGGCACTGGTCAGTATAATGAGTGGAAGAATAACATAAACCACATACCTGAGCTGAATCTTGTTGTTCATTTGCTTGTGTTACATCCATTTGATAGACTAATCTTGCAAGGTCATCAACTTTGGTTTCAATCAATGTAGATGAATCAGATGTTTTTACCTCATGTATCACCCTGGTTCCCATTCTCTTAGTCCAAATTGTTTTGAGTTTTGAGCAATCTTCTAAATTAGTATTCTGATATCTGAAGGAGACTTGTCAATCAGGGACCCCCCTGATGAGGCATCTAGAATATTTCGATCATTATCCATTAGTCCTTGGTATAAGAACACAAGGAAATGGTGTTTCTCCATTTCTTGATTTGGGCAGCTGGAACATAGCTTCTTGAAGTGCTCCAAGTACTCGTAGAGGGTTTCTGTAGTTGATTGTCGTATGATGTAAATCTCCTTCTTGATGTCAGTGCTCCTCGATGTTGGAAAGAATCATTGCACGAAACTTCTTTTTTAGGTCTTCCCAATCACTGATCTCCCCTGGATGTAGGTTGTACAACCATTCTTTAGCTATTCCTTCAAGTGAGAAGGGGAATGCCCTCCACTGAAATTGGTCTTCGGGTGCTCCTCTTGGCCTGAAGCTTGAGCAAGTGTATATGAATTCTTTCATGTGCCGATTTGGATCTTCTCCTACAAAACCATGAAACATTGGAAGCACAGGAATCATATTTACACGTAATTCAAAATCATTTGGTTCAGTGGGTGCAATTAGTTGGTTATTTTAAATGGAAAATTATGGTGCACATAGATCACGCAGGGTTTGGTTGGGATTTCTAGCCATGATTTCAGGTTCAGAGTGAACACTAAAAGTTTCATTTGAATCTGAGAGATATATTTTTTAAATATTTCTGGTAGATTTCTTTTTCTTAGTTGGGTTAATGTTCTTTCAATTTCTGGATCAAATTCAATTAATGGTTCTTTTGAGGTGCGGGTCATTCAATTTTGTTTTTTTGCTGCACTGCCTCCCCGAAAATGGCCCCAATTTTGACACACGCCTGTCATAGGGCGTGGAAAAACAATTATTTCCTAAGTTAAAATGTAGTTAAGTGGTTGTCCTAGGATTTCTCCTGAAGAGGAGTGCACACAAAATGGGTTGTCACTTTAAAACGGGGGTAAAAATGTTGTGAAAGGAAATTTGAAATTCAAATGATTAAAAAAACAATGAAATTAAAAGGGTGATTAGGTCGGGGTCAGTTTCCTAATTATAATGCTATCCTTGTTCAATTTAATTCAAACCTCTTCTTCTTAGTTGATTAATGTGAGTTTCCACAATCGTTTCCTCTCACTTCCTTGTTGAAATTATTATGGTGAGGGAAAACCTTACCAAGATCTTGGTTTGGTCAACTCTCCTTCCATGTGTAAAATAGTTGTATTGAATATACTTAATTTAAATGGGAAACACCCAATCGAGTTTTTTTTATCCCAAACAATCAAGAACATTCACTACACCTTTTACACGTACTGACGATCGTCGAGTACTTCACCACTAATTCCTAGTTTATTCAATCGTATATAAACCAGAAATTAGTGGAGGGAGATATTGATTATTTTACCAAGGCAAAAATAAATAAGGGAATTAATATTCAAGAAAGATCGCACTTGATTATAATATCTTCTATAATAATTTGAAAACAACGTTGAAGATGAAAGAAATTTATTCAATTGCGTCCAAGAACTCAAGCATTACAATGTAGAAAACCAACCCTTCCCCAATCACTCCAAAAGTTTATCCCACCATGGTAAGGGTAATCGAGTTGAATGGGGAATAATAAGGCATTACAAAACTATGAAAAAGAAAATAAATAAAAGAAAAAGCTGAAAAGTTCTCCTTCTTGGTGTCCCGGAAGGAATGGGGTGGAGAATGGATGCTTTGAGAGGGTGGAGCTCTCCTCCTTTTATAGTCAGAATGCTTTCCCCGAATGTCGACGCATTTTAGCCCCATTAAATGACATCTTCACGCATTGAGCCCTTCTTGAATGTTGTTCATAATTCCCTTCGCCGTGTCCCCTGAAAATTGCAGTGGATTCGTACATGTATTCCGAGAGTTATGGCCGTTTTACTATGAGGATTTATTCTGTCCAGTCAGACTCTCCAAAACGAAATCCTCCGAATTAGGGTTCTTTAATGGCACCATAAACGACCAATTCACTCGGTGATTCCATCATAAAAGTTTCTCCAAACCTCCTAGCGTGTCCACCCACCAAATTTTACAAGCTTTGGGGCCACAGTGGATGAGTTATGTATCCCACATCAAATCTAGGCAGAACTGATAATAGTTTTCTTGAGCCAACTTGTGAGCTTCTTTTGAGCTTCAATATGGACGATTCAGATTTTAGTCCAAATATATTAAATTAAGCCTTTGATGTTTAGAATCTGGAAAAAAAGAATTTTGCAATTTGGATTAGTATATATAATGTTATGGCCAAACCTCCGAAATAATGTAAAACTGTTAAAAATCCAAAATGGCCAATTTTTACTATTCAGCTCAAAATAACACCATTATCAAAAAAATGAAACAATTCATCTTAGAGGAACAATTTTGTGGGTTTAAAACAATGATATAAAATATTAATTAATTGAAAATATTTTCTCTATCAATTCCCCCACACTTAGCACTTGGACTCCTGGACAAGTAAAAATCAAATCAAATCAAATCCAAAACACATATCAATGAGATCAATCAAATCAATTTCAAGAAACAAAAAGATATCATGAATCAAAAAAACTATTATTTCAAGTTCTCCGTTTAATATTTTAATATATTTACACATCATTTCTTATCCCATGAACACAAAACACCTACCTCACATGAATTTTCCCTCATCTCACAAATGTAAAGGCTGAACAATGCTTTTCTCATCCAAACTCACACAAGAGTCACCATAGGTTTGATAAACTCCTACTTCTCCACCCGATGTGAGTTAAGAACTTGTGTTTCTCATGAGGAGTTTTCAGGGTTGTTCTGTGGATTTTGGTTTATATGATTTTGATGTTAAAAGTTTTGAGGCCGAAAAAGGAAGGCTTGGATCTTATTGAAGCAAAATTGCAAGATTCTAGTTTTCACTCAAATATGGTCTCCTTCACGTCCCCTATGTTGAAAAAAGGCTCCATCATCATTCAATAAGCTCAGAAGAAAACATTTCAATCTTTTCAAACATAATTTTTTTAAAGCTCCAGATAGGCACAACTTTCTTTTTATATTGGATTCTCTAGAAAGGAACAACATCTCTTTTTATAAAAGCTCCAGAAAAGGCACAACTTTCAACAGAATAATTTTTCATCATCACACACATCTCTTCCACAATTTATTTTCCTCCCAAAGTATAACCCAATGACGTAGTACACCACAAGACATCTTCCCCACACGTAAGTTCAACTAGATCATGCAATTTTACTTCAAGAGCAGGTATGATAGGGAAAATTGGCTTGTAATGTGGCTAACCTAACAGGCAATTCATGGCTACTAGGGGCTACAATGAAGGACAAATGTAAAGGTGGGCCATAATGAAAAGGATTATTTTGAAAAGGGGGCTTCAAACAAAATAAATGCCTCAATCATTTAAAACACATGTACCCCAACCCTCATGTTTTGAAAGGAATAAATCAAATTCTGGTTAAAGCAAGCATGGTCTGGTTCTCTCTAGAAATTAGGTGAATGAAATGAATATGACAAAAATGGTTCAGAATCCTCACAGGAAAGTTATTTCAAAGATATAGACAGTGAAATATGGCATGAGATTCAAAAATCAGTGTACTTTTCATGAATTTCCAAAATATTTGAACTTGAAACAAATTTATTTCAGCATTCATTTAAGATCAGTTTCATGAAATAGACTGGTTCACTCATTGACATGGGTTTCAAAAATGGTATTGATAATCATTTCAGCTCAAAAGTTTCAGAAACACACCAAAAATTGAAAAATAAACACACAAAAATTTGAAAACACACATTTTTTTTTTATTTTTTATTTTTGAAAACAAACATTAAATAAAAATCCTATACTACAAAGGTTCCCGCCCCCACACTTAAATGATACAGTGTCCTCGATGCATTTAAGTGGATTTAGCATGTAAGAAGATTTCTGATTGAATCACAACAGCAAGAAAATGTGAAGGAGAGGTACAACCTGATGGATCTTATTGATAAATAGGTTGGAGGAGCGTGATCTCCTCCAATGGCTCTGATGGTAGGGTCCCAAGGAATTTCTTCAACCTATGTCCATTCATAGTGAATGGATCCTGCTCTCCATCCTTCATAATCTGCACAGCACCAAAAGAATATACATGAATAAAAATAAATGGACCTTCCCATATGGAATGAAGTTTACCTGGCATCAACTTGAGTCTTGAGTTGAATAATAACACTTTGTCTCCAGGAGAGTAGTCTTTTGGTAGGATTAGCTTGTCCTGGGCCACTCTCGTTCATTCATTGTAAATCCTTGAATTTTCAAATGTTTCCCTTCTTATTTCATCCAGCTCTTGCAACTTCAATCTTCTATCCTTCCAAACACTTTCAAGGTCCAAATTCATTTTCCTCAAAACCCAATACGCCTTATACTCCAATTCCACAGGTAGGTGGCAGCTTTTCCCATAAATCAGCCTATATGGACTCATTCCAATCGGGGTTTTGTAGGCTGTCCTGTAAGCCCATAAGGTATCATCCAACCTTTGGCTCCAATCCTTCCTGTTTGGATTAACAGTCTTTTCCAAAATTCCCCGGATTTCCCTGTTTGAAACTTCAGCTTGCCCGTTAGTCTGTGGATGATAGGGAGTTGATGTTTTATGATGCACCCCATACTTCTTCAGCAATTTCGCCATTCTCAAATTGCATAAGTGAGTCACTTGATCACTGATGATTGCTCTGGGCACTCCAAACCTACAAAATATGTTAGACCTGACAAAATCACAAACAGCTTTAGCATCATCAGTTCTGGTTGCTTTTGCTTCCACCCATTTGGAAACATAATCAACTGCAAGCAAGATATAAGAATTTCCAAATGACATCGGGAAAGGTCCCATAAAATCTATCCCCCAAACTTCAAAAATGTCACAAAAATTCAATGGCATTTGGGGCATTTCTTGTCTCTTTGAAATATTTCCTGAAAACTGACATTTTTCACATATTTTGCAAAATTCATGAGCATCTTTAAAAATGGTGGGCCAATAAATTCCAGATTCTAAAACCTTCCTTGCGGTCCTCTGAGGTCCAAAGTGGTCTCCACAAGCTAAAGTGTGACAAAAATCAAAGACAGATTTAACTTCACTTTCAGGTAAAAATCTTCTTATTACTTGATCATTGCAGATCTTCCAACGGAATGGATCATCCCTAATGTAATATCTAGATTCATCTTTTAGTTTTTGAATTTGGTGATAATTGGAATGAGATGGGACCTGAGATGTTACCAAAAAATTGACTATGTCATCATACCAAGGCACTTCTCCTTCAATCAAGTACAACTGCTCTCCTAGAATTTGATCATTCAGTGGGTCTCTTTCTGGAACTTCAATTTCAGTAGTGTTTGGCAGTCTACTTAAGTGATCAACCACTTGGATCTCAGATCCCTTCTTATCCTTGATTTCTATATTGAACTCCTGTAGTAGTTTCATCCATCTCACTAACCTTGGTTTAGCATCAACTTTCTTCATCAAGTACCTCAAAGCTGCATGATCAGAAAACACAGTGATTTTAGTTCCAAGAAGATATGATCTAAATCTTTTTAAAGCAAAAAAAAACTGCAAAGAACCCTTTTTCCGTGGTTGTATAATTGAATTAGGCCGCATCTAAAGTTCTTGAGGCATATGAAATGACTTGTGGTCTGCCCTCAATTCGTTGAGAAAGGACTGCTCCAAATTCTTGGTTAGACGCATCAAAGTAGTTCAAATGGTTCTTCCCAATTTGGAGGCTGCATCACGGGTGGTGAAATCAATCTCTTCTTCAACTCATCAAAGGATTCCCTACATGCACCATTGAAATCAAAATCAGCATCTTTCAAAAGTAATCTAGAGAGAGTGAGAGAAATCTTACTGAAATCTTTGATAAACCTCCTGTAGAATCCTGCATGTCCTAAAAATGATCTAATATGTTTCACACAAGTAGGGTAAGGTGATGAATTTATCACTTCAATTTTTGATTTATCCACTTCAATTACATTTTGGGAAATGACATGACCAAGAAAAATTCCTCTTTGAACCATGAAATGACATTTTTCAAAATTTAAAACAAGATTTTTTTCAATGCAGGATTTCAAAACGTTTTCCAGATTTTTCAAACAATGATCAAAAGAATCTCCAAAAACTGTGAAATCATCTAAGAAAACTTCCAAGAAATTTTCAATGTGATCAGAAAATATACTCACCATGCACCTCTGAAATGTACCTGGAGAATTACATAATCCAAATGGTTAATTTTATATGAAAAAGTACCAAAAGGGCATGTAAATGTCGTCTTATCTTGATCCTTGTGAGCAATGGGTACCTGGAAGTAACCTGAAAATCCATAAAAAAAGAAATAATGAGTTCTCCCTGCCAAACTTTCTAACATCTGGTCAATGAAAGGGATGTGGAAATGATCTTTTCAAGTGACCTGGTTCAATTTCCTAAAATCAATGCACACTCTCTAGTTATTTTGAATTCTCATAGGGATTAACTCATTATTTTCATTTCTCATAGTGGTCAGGCCAGTTTTTTTTGGAACGACATGAATAGGGCTGACCCACTGCGAATCTGAAATGGGATAGATGATCCCAGCTTCCAAGAGCTTCTCGATCACCTTCTTCACAACCTCCATCAAGGTGGGATTCAGTCTCCTTTGGGGCTGTCTAAAAGGTTTTGAATCTCCCTTAACAAAAATTTTATGTTAGCATATTTTTGGGTTACTTTCTGGGATATCACCTAAGCTCTATCCTATTTCCTTGAAATTCTCTCTCAAAAGCTCAATAAATGATTTTTCTTGGGTTTTAGAAAGATTATTAGAAATTATCACTGGTAGTTTCTCTCCCTCCCAAAGGTATACATATTTTAAATTAGTGAGGAGTGGTTTGAGTTCCAGGTTAGGGGGATTCTCAAGGGATGAGACTAAATTGATGTTTTCTTCTTCCAAATTTTGGACCTCCTATACACAAGAAACCATATCATCTTCCTCATTATTTGACAAATCATCAAATAAATTAGATTTTACCTCTTCCTCCCACATGAAGTCAGAATATCCAACATCTTTAGAATCCATATTTTCAATGGTATTTTCAAGGGAAGAAGTCTCTCTTAAGTCTAAGAATTCATAGAGCATACCTAATTCTTCAATTGGTTCTTCACCAACTTCATGGGAAAGAGAAAAGAGGGAGTGATCATCTCATGGATGCCTCATGGATTCAAAAATATTGAAGTGGACTGTGCTCTCTCCAAACTCCATGGTGAGTGTCCCCTCGTGGACATTGATGATGGTTTTGGCTGTCTTCAAGATAGGTCTCCCCAAAATGATGGGTTAATGAGATGGGCTCCTATCTTCTTCCATATTGAGCACATAGAAGTCTGCTGGGAATAAGAGATCTTTGACTATCACAAGGACATCCTCCAAAACTCCTGCAGGAAAAACTATGGATCTGTTTTCAAGTTGGACCACCACTCTTGTGGGCTTCAATTCTCCCATCTGCAAATAAGTGTATACCGAGTGAGGCAATATATTAATTGAAGCACCTAAATCACACAAAGAATTAGTGAAATTCAATGAACCAATGGTGAATGGAATGGAAAACGTCCCTGGATCTTGACATTTGTTTGGAATTTGTGGCTTGATAAGGGATGAGACACTTCTTCCCAAGTTGATTCTTTCATTCCCATGAAGCCTTATCTTTTTGGTGCAAATATTTTTCAAAAATTTTGCATACCATGGAATTTGTTTAACAGCTTCAAGTAGGGGGATATTGATTTCCACTTTCTGGAAGGTGTCCAGAATTTCTTTTTGAATTCCTTCTTCATGCAATTTCATTGATTCGATCATCCTTGTTCGAAATGGTGGGGGTAATTCTTTCTTCTACCTTTGTTTTCTTTGCATTGGTGTTTCTTGTTTCTTATTCTGTGGCCTATCCTTCTCCTCCTTCACTTCCATTTCATCTTCTTGGTGGATTCTCACAAGACATTTTGAATCATTATCCCTCATAATAGGTGGTATTATTTCAGGTTCAGGGTTGGATGGAGGAGGGATTTCTTTTCCACTTCTTGTTATGATTGCACTGACATTCTCATTAGGATTTGGCACTGTTTGGGATGGAAGCTTCCCTGGATTCATGGACATTATTTCAACAAGACTTCCCACTGTGTCTTCTATCTTGTCAACCTTATCTGCTAGACCCTCATACATGGATTGTAGATGTTCCACAGAAGGTTGTGTGCTGGTGGATGGTTGTTCATATGTATTTCTTTGGAATGGTGGAGGCTGAAAGGATTGTTGGTGTTGGAAGGGATGTTTATATGATTGTTGGAAGGGAGGGGAGTTCTGGTATTTCTTCTGGTGGTAAGGAGGTTGACTGGGTTGCTGGTTAAATGGTCTCATCTGGTTTTGTTGGTTCCCATATCCTTGTTGGGATTGCAGTTGATTTTGTTGGAATTGTCTTGGTTGAAAGGCCGCAGCACAGTATTCTGTCCCCTGTATCTCAGGGCACTGGTCAGTATAATGAGTGGAAGAATAACATAAACCACATACCTGAGATGATTCTTGTTGTCAATTTTCTTGTGTTACAGCCATTTTACTGACTAATCTTGCAAGGTCATCAACTTTGTATTCAATCAATGTAGATGAATTAGATGTTTTTACCTCATGTATCCCCCTTGTTCCCATTCATCTTAGTCCAAATTGTTGTGAGTTTTGAGTAATATTCTCAATTAGTATTATGATATCGGAAGGATACTTGTCAATCAGGGACCCCCCTGATGAGGCATCTAGAAGATTTCGATCATTATCCATTAGTCATTGGTAGAAGAACACAAGGAATTGGTGTTCCTACATTTCAGGATATGGGCAGCTGGAACATAGCTTCTTGAAGCACTCCCAGTACTCGTAGAGGGTTTCTCCAGTTGATTGTCGTATGATGTAAATTTCCTTCTTGATGGCAGTGATCCTCGATGTGGGAAATAATCTTTGAATGAAAATTCTTTTTAGGTCTTCCCAATCACTGATCTCCCCTGGCTGTAGGTTGTACAACCATTCTTTAGTGATTCCTTCAAGTGAGAAGTGGAATGTCCTCCACTGAAATTGGTCTTCGAGTGCTCCTCTTGGCCTGAAGCTTGAGCAAGTGTATCTGAATTCTTGCATGTGCCGATTTAGATCTTCTCCTGCAAGACCATGAAACTTTGGAAGCACAGGAATCATATTTACTCGTAATTCAAAATCATTTGGTTCAATGGGTGCAATAAGTTGGTTATTTTGAATGGAAAATTGTGGTTCACATAGATCACGCAGGGTTTGGTTGGGATTTCTAGCCATGATTTCAGGTTCAGAGTGAACACTAAAAGTTTCAATTGAATCTGAGAGATCTATTTCTTCAAATATTTCTGGTAGATTTCTTTTTCTTAGTTGGGTTAATGTTCTTTCAATTTCTGGATCAAATTCAATTAATGGTTCTTTTGAGGTGCGGGTCATTCAATTTTGTTTTTTTGCTGCACTGCCTCCCCGGCAACGACGCCAATTTTGACGCATGCCTGTCGTAGGGTGTGGAAAAAAATTTATTTTCTACATTAAAATGTAGTTAAGTGGTTGACCTAGGATGTCTCCTGAAGAGGAGTGCACACAAAATGGGTTGTCGCTTTAAAATGGGGGTAAAAATGTTGTGAAAGGAAATTTAAAATTCAAATGATTAAAAAAAACTATGAAATTAAAAGGGTGATTAGGTCGGGGTCGTTTTCCTAATTATAATGCTATCCTTATTCAATTTAATTCAAACCTCTTCTTCTTAGTTGATTAAAGTGAGTTTCCACAATAGTTTCCTCTCACTTCCTTGGTGAAATTATTATGTTGAGAGAAAACCTTACCAAGATCTTGGTTTGGTCAACTCTCCTTCCATGTGTAAAATAGTTGTATTGAATATCCTTAATTTAAATCGGCAATACCCGATCGGGTTTTGTTTATCCCAAACAATCATGAACATTCACTACACCTTTTACACGTACTGACGATCGTCGAGTACTTCACCAGTAATTCCTAGTTTATTCCATCGTAAATAAACCAGAAATTAGTGGAGGGAGATATTGATTATTTTACTAAGGAAAAATAAATAACAGAATTAATATTCAAGAACGATCGCACTTGATTGTAAAATCCTCTATAATAAATTGAAAACAACATTGAAGAAGAAATAAATTTATTCAATTGCGTCCAAGAACTCAAGCATTACAATGTAGAAAACCAACCCTTCGCCAATCACTCCAAAAGTTTACCCCACCATGATAAGGGTAATCGAGTTTAATGGGGAAGAATAAGGCATTAACAAACTATGAAAAAGAAAATAATTAAAAGAGAAAGCTGAAAAGTTCTTCTTCTTGGTGTCCCGGAAGGAATGGGGTGGAGAATGGATGCTTTGAAAGGGTGGAGCTCTCCTCCTTTTATATCCAGAATGCTTCCCCCGAATGTCAACGCGTTTTTGCCACAATAAATGACATCTTCACGCATTGATCCCTTCTTGAATGTTGTTCATAATTCCCTTGGCCGTGTCCCCTCAAACGTTCAGCGGATTTGGACATGTATTCCGAGAGTTATGGCCATTTTACTATGAGCATTTATTCTATCCAGTCAGACTCTCCAAAAAGAAACCCTCCGAATTAGGGTGATTTAATGGCACCATAAACGGTCAATTCACTCGGTGATTCCTTCTTAAATGATGCTCCAAAACTCCTTGCTCGTCCACCCACCAAATATCACAATCTTTGGGCCCACAGTAGATGAGTTATGGATCGCACATCAAAACTAGGCAGAACTAAAAACCGTTTTCTTGAGCCAAATTGTGAGCTTCTTTTGAGCTTCAATATGGCCGATTCAGATTTTACTCCAAATATATTAAATGAATCCCTGAATGTGTAGAATCTAGAAAAGAAAGAATTTTCCAATTTGGATCAGTGTAGATAATGTTATGGCCAAACTACCGAAATAATGTAAAACTATTAAAAATCCAAAATGGCCAATTTTTACTATTCAGCTCAAAATAACACCATTATCAAAAAAATGAAACAATTCATCTTAGAGGAACAATTTTGTGGGTTTAAAACAATGATATTAAATATAAATTAATTGAAAATATTTTCTCTATCAATTCCCCCACCATTAGCACTTGTACTCCTGGACAAGTAAAAATCAAATCAAATCAAATCCAAAACACATATCAATGAGATCAATCAAATCAATTTCAAGACACAAAAAGATATCATGCCTCATAAAAAACTATTATTTGAAGTTCTCCATTTATGATTTTAATATATTTCACTTCATTTCTTATCCCATACACACAAAACACCTACCTCACATGAATTTTCTCTTATCTCACAAATGTAAAGGCTGAACAAGGCTTTTCTCATCCAAACTGACACAAGAGTCACCATAGGTTCGATAAATTCCTACTTCTCCACCCGATGTGAGTCAAGAACATGTGTTCCTCATGAGGAATTTTCAGGGTTGTTCTGTGGCTTCTGGTTGGTAGGATTTAGATGTTAATAGTTCGGAGGATAAAAAAGGAAGGCTTGGTACTTATTGAAGCAAAAATGAAAGATTCTAGTTTTCACTCAAATATGGTCTCCTTCACTTCCCCTTTGTTGAAAAAATTCTCCATCATCATTCAATCAGCTCAGCAGTAAACATTTCAATCTTTTCTAACATAAGTTATTTAAAGCTCCAGATAGGCACAACTTTCTTTTTATATTGGATGCTCCAGAAAAGCAGAGCTTCTCTTTTCATAAAAGCTCCAGAAAAGGCACAACTTTCAACAGAATAATTTTTCAGCATCACACACATATCTTCCACAATTTATTTTCCACCCAAACTATAACCCAATGAGGTAGTACACCAGAAGACATCTTCCCTCACACTTAAGTTCATCTAGATCATGCAATTTTACTTCAAGAGCAGGTATGATAGGGAAAATTGGCTTGTAATGTGGCTAACCTAACAGGCAATTCATGGCTACTAGGGGATACAATGAAGGATAAATGTAAAGGTGGGCCATAATGAAAAGGATTATTTTGAAAAGGGGGCTTCAAACAAAATAAATGCCTCAATCATTTAAAACATACGTACCCCAACCCTCATGTTTTGAAAGGAATTAATCAAATTCTGGTTAAAGCAAGCATGGTCTGGTTCTCTCAAGAAATGAGGTGAATGAAAAGAATATGACAAAAATGGTTCAAGAGCCTCACAGGAAAGTTATTTCAAAGATATAGACAGTGAAATATGGCATAGATTAAAAAATCAGTTTACTTTTCATGAATTTCCAAAAGATTTGAACTTGAAACAAAGTTATTTCAGCATTCATTTAAGATCAGTTTCATGAAATAGACTGGTTCACTCATTGTCATGGGATTCAAAAATGGTATTGATAATCATTTCAGCTCAAAAGTTTCAGAAACACACCAATAATTGAAAAATAAACACACAAAAATTTGAAAACACACATTTTTTGTTATTTTTTTTATTTTTGAAAACAAACATCAAATAAAAATATTATACTACAAAGTTTCCCTCCCCCACACATAAATGTTGCAGTGTCCTCGATGCATTTAAGTGGATTTAACATGTAAGAAGATTTCTGATTGAATCACAACAGTAAGAAAATGTGAAGGAGAGGTACAACCTGATGGATCTTATTGATAAATAGGTTGGAGGAGCGTGATCTCCTCCAATGGATCTGATGGTAGGGTCCCAAGGAATTTATTCAACCTATTTCCATTCACAGTGAATGGATCCTGCTCTCCATCCTTCATAATCTGCACAGCACCAAAAGGATATACATGAGTAATAATAAATGGACCTTCCCATCTGGAACGAAGTTTACCTGGCATCAACTTGAGTCTTGAGTTGTATAATAACACTTTGTCTCCAGGAGAGAAGTCTTTTGGTTGGATTATCTTGTCATGGGACACTCATGTTCGTTCTTTGTAAATCCTTGAATTTTCAAATGCTTCTCTTCTTATTTCATCCTGCTCTTGAAACATCAATATTCTCTCCTTCCCATCACTTTCAAGGTCCAAATTCATTTTCCTCACATCCCAATACGCCTTATGCTCCAATTCCATAGTTAGGTGGCAGCTTTTCCCATAAATCAGCCTATATAGACTCATTCCAATTGGGGTTTTGTAGGCTGTCCTGTAAGCCCATAAGGTATCATCCATCCTCTGGCTCCAATCCTTCCTGTTTGGATTAATAGTCTTTTCCAAAATTCCCTTGATTTACCTGTTTGAAACTTCATCTTTCCCGTTAGTCTGTGGATGATAGGGAGTTGATGTTTTATGATGCACCCCATACTTCTTCAGCAATGTCTCCATTCTCAAATTGCAGAAGTGAGTCCCTTAATCACTGATGATTGCTCTGGGCACTCCAAACCTACAAAATATGTTAGACCTAACAAAATCACAAACAACTTTAGCATCATCAGTTCTGGTTGCTTTTTCTTCCACCCATTTGGAAAAATAATCAACCGCAAGCAAGATATAAGAATTTCCAAATGAGATCAGGAAAGGTCCCATAAAATCTATCCCCCAAACTTCAAAAATTTCACAAAAATTCAATGGCATTTGGGGAATTTCTTGTCTCTTTGAAATATTTCCTGAAAACTATCATTTTTCACATATTTTGAAAAAATCATGAGCATCTTTAAAAATGGTGGGCCAATAAATTCCAGATTCTAAAACCTTCCATGCTGTCCTCTAAGGTCCAAAGTGGCCTCCACAAGCTAAAGTCTGACAAAAATAAAAGACAAGTTTAACTTCACTTTCAGGTAAACATCTTCTTATTACTTGATCATTGTAGATCTTCCAAAGGAATGGATCATCCCAAATGTAATATCTAGATTCAGCTTTTAGTTTTTGAATTTGGTGATAATTTAAATGAGATGGGACCTAAGATGTTACCAAAAAATTGACTATGTGAGAATACCGAGGCACTTATCCTTCAATCATGTACAACTGGTCTCCTGGAATTTGATCATTCAGTGGGTCTCTTTCTGGAACTTCAATTTCAGCAGTGTTTGGCAGTCTACTTAAGTGATCAGCCACTTGGTTCTCAGATCCCTTATTATCCTTGATTTCTATATTGAATTCCTGCAGTAGTATCATCCATCTCACTAACCTTGGTTTAGCATAAGCTTTCTTCATCAAGTACCTCAAAGTTGCATGATCAGAAAACACAATTATTTTAGTTCCAAGAAGATATGATCTAAATCTTTTTAAACCAAAAAAAACTGCAAAGAACTCTTTTTCCATGGTTGTATAATTGAATTGGGCCGCATCTAAAGTTCTCGAGGAATATGAAATGACTTGTGGTCTTCCCTCAATTCGTTGAAAATGAACTGCTCCAACTGCTTGGTTAGATGCATCACAAAGTAGTTCAAATGGTTCTTCCCAATTTGGGGGCTGCATCACGGGTGGTGAAATCAATCTCTTCTTCAACTCATCAAAGGATTCCCTACATGCACCATTGAAATCAAAATCAGAATCTTTCAAAAGTAATCTAGAGAGTGGGAGAGAAATATTACTGAATTCTTTGATAAACCTCTTGTAGAATCCTGCATGTCCTAAAAATGATCTAACATGTTTCACACAAGTAGGGTAAGGTAAGAATTTATCACTTCAATTTTTGATTTATCCACTTCAATTAAATTTTGGGAAATGACATGACCAAGAAAAATTCCTCTTTGAACCATCAAATGACATTTTTCAAAATTTAAAAAAAAAATTTCAATGCAGGTTTTCAAAACATTTTCCAGATTTTTCAAACAATGATCAAAAGAATCTCCAAAATCTGTGCAATCATCTAAGAAAACTTCCAAGAAATTTTCAATGTGATCAGAAAATATACTCACCATGCACCTCTGAAATGTACCTGGATCATTACATAATCCAAATGGCATTCTTTTATATGAAAAATTACAAAAAGGGCATGTAAATGTCGTCTTATCTGGATCCTCAGGAGAAACAGGTACCTGGAAGTAACCTGAAAATCCATCCAAAAAGCAATAATGAGTTCTCCCTGCCAATCTTTATAACATATGGTCAAGGAAAGGGATGGGGAAATGATCTTTTCGAGTGACCTGGTTCAATTTCCTAGAATCAATGCACACTCTCCAACTGTATTGAATTCTCATAGGGATTAACTCATTCTATTCATTTCTCATAGTGGTCAGGCCAGTTTTTTTTGGAACGACATGAATAGGGCTGACCCACTGCGAATATGAAATGGGATAGATGATCCCAGCTTCCAAGAGCTTCTCGATCTCCTTCTTCACAACCTCCATCAAGGTGGGATTCAGTCTCCATTGGGGCTGTCTAACAGGTTTTGAATCTCCCTCAACAAAAATTCTATGTGAGCATATTTTTGGGTTAATTCCTGGGTTATCACCTAAACTGCATCCTATTGCCTTGAAATTCTCTCTCAAAAGCTCAATCAATGATTTTTCTTGGGTTTTAGAAAGATTATTAGCAATTATCACTGGTAGTTTCTCTCCCTCCCTAAGGTATACATATTTCAAATCAGTGGGGAGTGGTTTGAGTTCCAGGTTTGGGGGATTCTCAAGGGATGAGACTAAATTGATGTTTTCTTCTTCCAACTTTTGGACCTCCTGCACACAAGAATCCATATCATATTCCTCATTATTTAACAAATCATCAAAGAAATCAGATTTTACCTCTTCCTCCCACATGATGTCAGAATCTCAAACATCTTCAGCATCCATGTGTTCAATGATATTTTCAAGGGAAGAAGTCTCTCTTAAGTCTAAGAATTCATAGAGCATACCTAATTCTTCAATTGGTTCTTCACCAACTTCATGGGAAAGAGAAAAGAGGGAGTGATCATCTGATGGATGCCTCATGGATTCAAAAATATTGAAGTGGACCGTGCTCACTCCAAACTCCATGGTGAGTGTCCCCTCGTGGACATTGATGATGGTTTTGACTGTCTTCAAGAAAGGTCTCCCCAAAATGATGGGTGAATGAGATGGGCTCCTATCTTCTTCTATATTGAGCACGTAGAAGTCAGCTGGGAATAAGAGATCTTTGACTTTCTCAAGGACATACTCCAAAACTCCTGCAGGAAAAACTGTGGATCTGTTTGCAAGCTGGACCACCACTCTTGTGGGCTTCAATTCTCCCATCTGCAAAGAAGTGTATACCGAGTGAGGCAATACATTAATTGAAGCACCTAAATCACACAAAGCATTAGTGAAATTTAATGAACCAATGGCACATGGAATGGAAAACGTTCATGGATCTTGACATTTGGTTGGAATCTGTGGCGTGATAAGGGCTGAGACACTTCTTCCCAAGTTGATTCTTTCATTCCCATGAAGCCTTCTCTTTTTGGTGCAAAGATCTTTCAAAAATTTTCCATACCTTGGAATTTGTTTAACAGCTTCAAGTAGGGGGATATTGATTTCCACTTTCTGGAAGGTGTCCAGAATTTCTTTTTGAAGTGCTTCTTCATGCAATTTCTTTGATTAGATCATCCTTGTTGGAAATGGTGGGGGTAATTCTTTCTTCTACCTTTGTTTTCTTTGCATTGGTGTTTCTTGTTTCTTATTATGTGGCCTATCCTTCTCCACCTTCTCTTCCTTTTCATCTTCTTGGTGGATTCTCATAAGACTTTTTGAATCATTATCCCTCAGAGTAGGTGGTATTATTTCAGGTTCAGGGTTGGATGGAGGTGGGATTTCATTTCCACTACTTGTTATGATTGCACTGACATTCTCTTTAGGATTTGGCACTGTTTGGGATGGAAGCTTCCCTGGATTCTTGGACATTATTTCAACAAGACTTCCCACTGTGTCTGCTAGCTTGTCAACCTTATCTGCTAGGCACTCATACATGGATTGTAGATGTTCCACAGAAGGTTGTGTGCTGGTGGATGGTTGTTCATATGTCTTTCTTTGGAATGGTGGAGGCTGAAAGGATTGTTGGTGTTGGAAGGGCTGTTTATAAGATTGTTGGAAGGGAGGGGGTTCTAGTATTGTTGTTGGTGGTAAGGAGGTTGACTAGGTTGCTGGTTAAATGGTCTCATCTGGTTTTGTTGGTTCTCATATCCATGTTGGGATTGCAGTTGATTTTGTTGGAATTGTCTTGGTTAAAAGGCCGCAGCATAGTATTTTGTCCCCTATATCTCAGGGCACTGGTCAGTATAATGATTGGAAGAATAACATAAACCACATACATGAGCTGAAGCTTTTGTCCATTTGCTTGTGTTACAGCCATTTGTCGGACTAATCTCGCAAGGTAATCAACTTTGGTTTCAATCAATGTAGACGAATCAGATGTTTATACCTCATGTATCCCCCTGGTCCCATTCCTCTTAGTCCAAATTTTTGTGAGTTTTGAGTAATCTTCTCAATTAGTATTCTGATATCTGCAGGAGACTTGTCAATCAGGGACCCCCCTGATGAGGCATCTAGAAGATTTCGATCATTATCCATAAGTCCTTGGTAGAAGAACACAAGGAATTGGTGTTACTCCATTTCATGATGTAGGCAGCTGGAACATAGCTTCTTGAAGCGCTCCCAGTACTCGTAGAGGGTTTCTCTAGTTGATTGTCATATGATGTAAATCTCCTTCTTGATGGTAGTACTCCTCGATGTGGGAAAGAATCTTTGCATGAAACTTCTTTTTAGGTCTTCCCAATGACTGATCTCCCCTGGATGTAGGTTGTACAACTATTCTTTAGCTATTCCTTCAAGTGAGAAGGGGAATGCCCTCCACTGAAATTGGTCTTCGGGTGCTCCACTTGGCCTGATGCTTGCGAAAGTGTATCTGAATTCTTGCATGTGCCGATTTGGATATTCTCCTACAAGACCATGAAACTTTGGAAGCACAGAAATCATATTTACACGTAATTCAAAATCATTTGGTCAGTGGGTTCAATTAGTTAGTTATTTTGAATGGAAAATTGTGGTGCACATAGATCACGCAGGGTTTGGTTGGGATTTCTAGCCATGATTTCAAGTTCAGAGTGAACACTAAAAGATTAATTTGAATATGAGAGATCTAATTTTCAAAGATTTCTGGTAGATTTCTTTTTCTAAGTTGTGTTAATGTTCTTTCAATTTCTGGATCAAATTCAATTAATGGTTCTTTTGAGGTGCGGGTCATTCAATTTTGTTTTTTTTTTGCTGCAATGCCTCCCCGGCAACGGTGCCAATTTTCATGCACGCCTGTCGTAGGGCGTGGCCAAACAATTATTTACATAGTTAAAATGTAGTTAAGTGGTTGACCTAGGATGTCTCCTGAAGTGGAGTGCACAAAAAACGGGTTGTTACTTTAAAACGAGGGTAAAAATTTTGTGAAAGGAAATTTGAAATTCAAATGATTAATAAAAACTATGAAATTAAAAGGGTGATTAGGTCGGTGTGGGTTTCCTAATTATGATGCTATCCTTGTTCAATTTAATTCAAACCTCTTCTACTTAGTTGATTAAAGTGAGTTTCCACAATCGTTTCCTCTCACTTCCTTGGTGAAATTTGTATGGTGAGAGAAAAAACATACCAAGATCTTGGTTTGGTCAACTCTCCTTCCATGTGTAAAATAGTTGTATTGAATATCCTTAATTTAAATGGGAAATACCCGATCAAATTTTGTTTATCCCAAACAATGAAGAACATTCACTACACCTTTTACACGTACTGACGATCGCCGAGTACTTCACAAATAATTCCTAGTTTATTCCATCGTATATAAACCAAAAATTAGTGGAGGGAGATATTGATTATTTTACCAAGACAAAAATAAATAATGGAATTAATATTCAAGAACGATCGCACTTGATTATAAAATCCGCTATAATAAATTGAAAACAACATTGAATAAGAATGAAATTTATTCAATTGCGTCCAAGAACTCAAGCATTACAATGTAGAAAACCAACCCTTCCTCAATCACTCCAAAAGTTTACCCCACCATGGTAAGGGTAATCGAGTTGAATGGGGAAGAAGAAGGCATTAAAAAAATATGAAAAAGAAAATAAATAAAAGAGAAAGCTGAAAATTTCTCCTTCTTGGTGTCCCGAAAGGAATGGGGTGGAGAATGGATGCTTTGAGAGGGTGGAGCTCTCCTCCTTTTATAGCCAGAATGCTTCCCCCGAATGTCGACGTGTTTTAGCCACAATAAATGAAATCTTAACGCATTGATCCCTTCTTTAATGTTGTACATAATTCCCTTGGCCGTGTCCCCTAAAAAGTTCAGCGGATTTGGACATGTATTCCAAGAGTTATGGCCGTTTTACTATGAGACTTTATTCTGTCCAGTCAGACTCTCCAAAACGAAATCCTCTGAATTAGGGTGCTTTAATGGCACCATAAACAGGCAATTCACTCGGTGCTTCCTTCCTAAAAGATTCTCCACAACTCCTTGCACGTCCACCCACCGAATATCACAAGATTTGGGCCCATAGTGGATGAGTTATGGATCCCACATTAAAACTATGCAGAACTGAAAACATTTTTCTTCAGCAAAATTGTGAGCTTCTTTTGAGCTTCAATATGGCCGATTCAGATTTTAGTCCAAATATATTAAATGAATCCCTGGATGTGTAGAATCTTGAAGAGAAAGAATTTTTCAATTTGGATCAGTGTAGATAATGTTATGACCAAACTACCGAAATAATTTAAAACTGTTAAAAATCCAAAATGGCCAATTTTTACTATTCAGCTCAAAATAACACCATTATCAAAAAAATGAAACAATTCATCTTAGAGAAACAATTTTGTGGGTTTAAAACAATGATATTAAATATAAATTAATTGAAAATATTTTCTCTATCAGTATCCTACTCGAGTCTCCTATAGTGGCACTATATTTGATTCGCCACATATATGGTCATATATCTAATAAATAATCATCTAGACAATGGTAGTCACAAGGGGTGTCACATCCCAAAAAAATGTATCCGATATTATCCTGATACATAGACTCCTAGGCCAAGTTTCATAAACATCAGTCAATAAAGTAGGAAAACAAACACAAATCAAATCCTACAATCCTTCTAGGTTGGTCCAAACACGTTGACCAATAATTATTTTCTCTGTGTAGTACAAAAATTAATAGTCATATATCTAGGTAAACAAACAATCATTCTAGGTTCAAAAATTTAATGATGAAGGCCATAATATACCTCTATGTTCAACTGGGAGCTACTTGGGACACTCATTCTCCACCCATCTCATCCCAATATAGTATGATAATCAAGTATCCTATAGTAATTCCAATAATGAATAAACAATCTATTCACACCCATTAATGTCATTTGATTCAACGATAGAAAATTTCATATTCAAGGATACTACATCAATGATATAGAAAAACATGAAAATTTTATAAAACGTCATGCAATAGGTAATTTTTTACTATAAATAATTATATCATTTTAAAAAAAATTATTAAATTAATGTTTTCACACATAGTGGTCACACAACCTAATTAATGACGCAAATAATTTTTATATATTACACATGTCATGTATTGAGCACCCCTATCACATTTTCAATAGACACAACTGCTATGCAGTAGCCTAACTACACCATTTCGGTATTGTCTATGGTTACCATATGGAACCCACACCCATGGGAATGTAGGTATTGGCAAAAGATCAATTTCAATAATTATATTCAATGTATAATTACATAACTAATTAAACAATTTTAAATTATTTTGAATTTCATGAAAAGTGTATAAACTCTTAGAAGACTGAAATCAACCTAAATAAATTGATAGACAAGGAAAAGAGATCCTAAATAAACAACTAACTTCAAACATGGACAATACCTAAAATAGAACATTAATTTTTTAAAAAATTAAATCCATTTTGGGGATTTTTTTTTAAAATCAATAGAACATCATCTCTTCCTCAATAAGATGAAAAATTATATGAATACTCAACAAATAAATTCCCCTAATGAATGACACATAAAATACCCATCAATTTTAATAGTTACATAACTCTCCTATAGAATCATAAAATAAAAACCTAAATAATAATTCATGAATTTCACATAAATTATTTAGATGACAAACTGTGTTTTCTGTAGGGTGTATTATATCTTAAACATTCAATGATCAAAAATTAAAATCATTCAAAATAGAGGAGGACCCCTATATGTAGTTGGAAGAATGTTAGATGGTATGAGATCATGATATGAAGGGGAGAAATAGGGACACCCCTTTTTTTATATAGTTTATTATTAACAAAACATCACCATTAATTGTAATCATGTATTGGAAACATATTTTAAAAACTATGAGCCACATACGAATCATAAACAATCCAAAAAACCCCTTTGTGTAGTTGGCAAGAATGTTTAACTAGACTATTTTCTAACCATTCAAATTAGAATAGTCTTGGTCATTAAAATGTTAGATGGTTTTTTTCAATCATTTACATTAGATAAAAGACACATGATGAATGAATGATTAATTATTTTCTATGATATTTTTTTGGTTAACCATTAACCATTTGATGACAATTCCACACAACCATGTGCTTTAGATAATTAGTGAAATTATCATCATAGACAAAAAGTAATTATTTTCATATAAAAATGACAATATATATCCTAAATATTGGATATAAATATTCTATAAACCGTTGAAATTTTCCCAGATTGTATTGATAATTGTTTGAGTACCAAATATAACAAACATGCCAAACCATGTATAAAATATAATAATAATGTGTTCAAAAATAAAATTTACATTTTAAATATAAATTATAACAATAAACCTTGAACCACATAAAATATTTAATTTTTATTTGAATTCCATGTCAAATAATGACACATGGTATTACTAAATCCAAAAACAAAGAACTTCACTTTTTTTAAAATTCCTAGTAGAAATAGAATTTCATATCCTAAACCACATTAATCATTACTTCATCTTCAAACTATAATGTACATTCTGGGAAAACATAAAAAACATATCAAAAAACATATATATATATATATATATATATTTAAAGAATTTATATCCCCAACACCAAGATAACACATATATGTCATTATCATAACACCATTTTGCTATTCAAATGATCCCATACAATATGAAACATAATTCAGACAATTCAAAATCACCATCAATTCTATAATTCAATGCACTGAATTAAATGTATTAGAATGATCAATTCCAAATAATTGTGCATTCACACCACTAAAATTTAATGTTAAACACATTAACAATGGTATAAAGATATTCTCGACATTGCGAATAATAAACTACACCTCAAAACATTTTATAATTTATTTAATAATTCATTTTCTAAAATTACAGGTGAAATTTTAATCATAATTAACCTCTATAAAAAACTCCATACACATATTTTTATCAAAAATCCCTAAATAACACCCCAAAAAAATACATATTTTTTAAATTGATGTATCTAATATGGTTCCTAAAAACCAACATACATTTACATGAATGTTATTATGTTGGGCCTCCAAAAGAAGAGTATTAAAAAAACACAACCACAAAATCAACCAAATATCCAAAAATAGATGAATATCAGTCATCTACTCCTAATAGACTACATATCTCATCTCGATATACACATAGATGTTTCATCGAAATTATCAATGAAACTACACAATTGATTCATCATTTTCCAAAAATCACTATCATGACACACTGCGAGCATTGAGACAACATTTACGAGATCTAATAATTGTTTTTCTCCAGTTCATAATGATTCTGAGATCATCTAACACAATCCACACACAATCAAAATAAAATTTACATTATTTATCTTCTTATACATTGGCTTCCAATTTAAATATGATCCATTTATGAACTAGTCTAAAAAAATTAAAACAATCTAAAAAATTGGATGTATTTTTAATCTCTAATAGGAATCTACCCATCAAAGGATACTATTTATAATCATTCTATTTGACCAAAATCTTAACCATGTATCCCATTCCCAGACTATAGAAGAATGCGATGAATTAACATGGCCCTGAAGGATTATAAAATATCACTAGAATGTAACATTAATTTACTAAACCTTCCCAGATTATAATAACATCATTATTTTTAATATGTTGATATCAAATCACAATAAGTGTCACATTATAATAAAAACTCTATAAATCTACCTTAGAAGGATCAATCATAATATTACACATATCTCTTATATCTATCCATAGCAAACACATTCCATGAATAAATTGCATATGGGAACCTATTAGACCGGACATGCCACCTAACACTATGTGTTTCCCAATGATCCCCCAATACATTTCCCTTAGGATTCTATTTGACAAATTATGAAACTATGCCCCAAAAAACATCCTTCCAGGGAGTCTTTTCTCAGTGTCCAAAACTCCATTCAATAGTTCAAAATTCAATTGGCATGATGCATACAATTACACAGTTCCTATATACCATCTAATAAAATCAATCATACCTCTAGTTACAACTTCATCATAAAACACAAAACATTGTTCAAGAAGCCATGTCATAGACAAACTTATCCCACAAATTAAAACATTTGTCATTGTTCATCATAAATGTTGATAAAATTAATCCCAGTCACTATAAATGATAATATTAAAATCATGTAATTCACCCATGAATAATTATATCACCCTCCCACTCAATAATCCATGCATTTTTAAAATAATAAAATCATTCTCTTGTTATCTAATTTTGAAATATTATGCAAAACATAATGTTTTATAAACTCATGTATCAATTTTCTAAAAAATAAACAACATTAAAAAACAATAACTGATAATGTACATTTTTATTGGGAATTTTTCTTCATCTTTACACCCACACCACACAAATTGTTACACTACTATGCATCTTCACCTTTCCATGAATATTCAATGCATTATAATTTTTTTGTTATAATATACCGACCCCAAAAACCCAATTAACTCTTCACCCACATTCATGTTAAAAAATAGTGACACTACTATCATTTCATGGATAATAATATATTTATATCCTCCCACATATCCGGAAAACTATACCTCATATTATAATTACATATGGAAATAATATAATTTTTGTGTCAATGTATAAAGGAAACATTACAATAGATAATATTTGGTTTCATATATAATAATTACAACTTTTTATATTCTATCATTCAACAGGGGATAAAATCCACAATATATTTCATCAAACACGACCACCACGTCAGGAATCAATATGACATTGATCATCCCTACCATAAAAAGTCGCATCATCATAGATAGCCCTTATTATGGGAAACTTTGTCTCAAAAATGGTAATATCCAAAATAAAATCATTATATATAAGAAAAAACCATATATGATGTTGTTAAAAATTTATAAAAATTCTCCAATATATTAATAAACCCTAAGGGGTGAGTCACTAATGAATAAAATTCACTGGATAGCCTACTAGGTTCACTAAAATTTTCCAGACAGGGAACGAGATCATTATTATCATAATGGGATATCCAAAAATGGATCACATGACCATCCATAATAAGGGAGATATATATACATGAAATTAAAGGAAACAATTTATAATGACACTGAGAACATTTATTATAAAACTCTTTATAAGATTAATTTGAAAAATTAAATTGATATAACACTCATCAATGACAAAATCACACACTTGTAGGCCAAAATTTCCAGTGAATACAACATAAATAAAATGATCACTATAGGATCCTCATTTCATGATAAGAAATGATAAAAATTTAAAAAAAAATCAGCACTCATAAATCATAACATCTTCTATTTCAAATTATGTTACATCAAATATAATGGAAACACCAAATATTTAGAATAACATTCCCAAACCCCTGTTAACGAAGACTTCGCAGTGTAACATATCTTCCAGATCCAGTAAATCAATATTAAATATATACTCATACACATTACAATATTTTAGATAAATATCCTTAATATTAAAAATAATATAAAATATCTCATATCGTTTTGTGTCATAATATAACATATTACTTTGAAAAATAGTTGAATAGTGGATCAATGTGTCCTATGTCATGCCGCCCCATATAATAGAGGTAGAAAATTCACCTTCAGGGTTTAATGAGTTATCATTGGGATACTATACTCAATATACTATAGTAAAGAATCCCAAAATAAATTCCCTATGAATAAAAAATAAATTTCCATTATTGATTGTAGGTATATTATATATCTGGATAATAAAAATATAAAACCATGAAGAATTCAGTGAGTAATATAAAATAAATGTCCTAAAAGAATAAAACATATGAAAAATAAATAAATAAAATATATATACCAGATATACTACAAATTTTATCCTAACTCATCCATGCTTTATGTCCCATAAGAGATTATCTACAATTATTAATCAAAACTAATGTTATTCACATCCTCTAATAACAATAAGTGTGTGTCACCTTAGGCAACTAATGTATTTTTGTAACTTCTTCTATGTTTAGATCATAACAAAATACATCACAAAAAATTGATAAACATACAATGGTAGTAAAGACATTGATTTGTCGACAAGAAATTCAATTAATAATCTTTAAACTACTATAAAAATAAATCAATAAATGACTAAACCATCATCATACTTTGGGTTCTATTACTTGAGGAACCATTCATTTGACGGATAGTGTTGGCATTCCATGAAACATATCACAATGATCCTTACAACTATAACAACTACATAGAGATATTTCACCCAAGTATATATTTAATGACATTGGAAAAAAATATTACTATGGAATATATAATAGATTCTTTTGGGGTGATATATTTAGTTGTAAAAATCCATGTAATGAAATTCCATAGTATTGAATGGTCTATAGACCATGTGATTGAATAGTTTGGATGTCGAAATTACAAAGACTGATAAACCCATATATCTACCAAAAACATACAAATAGTATGAAATTTTCCACTTAATGTATCCTGTGAAAATATCTCTCCATCAATTAATGAACAAATATTATTATCATAAACTGCAAAAAAAAGATGTATATTTTGTAGGGTCAATAACATCATATTGGGAGTTACTAAAACCTCCCCATAGATTAATTTTATGAAATATTATTATAGATTATTCAGGACTATAAAATATTGATTATTCACGACCTCATAGTAGGGAGTATTCAAATCCCACAGAAGGTACATTAACATTTATATCTGTATACACTGTTAATGAGTTAATTTTATATCAAATTATTATTAGAAATTCCCCCATGTGGGTTTCCCGTATAACATAATAAAATTAAAAGGATATAATGTTTATTTGAGGGGATAATTCTATTACCACAATCTAGATATCATCAAACCATCGTGTGGTTGATTTAACACTGGGTAACCAACATGTGTCCCATATGGTAGTATAAAACCACAATCACCTCATTTGGGGTTCTCCATCTAGAACATAATATTTGAGCCACATCCAATCCCAATGGGTGCCATGATCCGTATTGAAATCTGTATTATTAAACTACCTCATGGAGGAAAAGGTCAATCCCCTAGAAATGGTGTATATAGATAGATCATTACACAACAAAAATTCTTTCATCATGCAATGTGGGACCATAATCTCACAATAATTCATAGTATTTTCATGGTCTACCAATATAGATGGTCACATAATAAGTGAATGGATTCATTCCTCCATGATAAATATAATGATCATGACTGATCCAATGTAAATCATGGGTCCATTAGGGACTACTAGGTATAAGAATTCACATTCTATCTCTATCTTAAACCAAAATATGTACAACATATATATAATTTGATCCTTGAATGATAATTAAACATGTTAAACCCATAAGGGTATTTTGATTCAATGGAATAAAATTTTATAGACAATGCCTTGGCCATCAGTGATTGAGGAAATCAAGACTACTCCAATGACTCTCATGGCCCTATTATGTTGTGAATTATAACTAATCATTAAATTTTAAAAATTATATTCTTACTATTTCATGATAAAAAATATTTTTTGTAAATACTAAATATTAAAATAATGAGAGAACATGCATATGTACTATATGTAATTTATATTATATTTATCATTATATTAAATGTTTCTTTCCAATTTAATTCATTTATCGATATATTTTGTGAGAGCCATTTATTATTAACAATATTTCTCCTTCAGTTGGAAATAACTAGATAATGAGACCAATTAAAATTCATTAATAATATTACAAATATAACTAATTATCCAATTATAAAAAATATAACATTTATTTCAAATAAACAAAAATGTTTACTAACTCCCTAACCACCACCATTTGACATATACCATGTCCAAAAACCTATGGGATTTCAATAATGGAATCTAAAAAATAATTTAAGCTACAGAAATAACCTACCATTTGTAGACGCCGGAAAAGTCTGTTGTTCCCAAACGAAGCTCCGGATGCGGGAAGCGAGGTCATATTTGGAGTCAGAAGCGCGTTTCAGAAGGACCGGAAGGCTTGCACGGAATTTCGGAGGCCCGCGCGCAATGTCTGAGTACCGCACGCAAACCTCCCGGGATGCGCGCAATGCGCTGGGCCGGCGCGCAATTTTGCGCGCCCATGGCCCGCGCGACTCCATTGCGCGCCGGGCCCGATTCCGCGCCCGCGAAGGAATTTGCGCACCCGACAACCGGATTCCGCGCCCGGGGTTGCCTATAAATATAAGGCGACCCCTGACGTTTTAAAGGTGGCCGGAATTTGAAAGGTCTCTCGTGCGCGCAATCCAACCCCCTCCGCGCGCAATGCCGATCTTCAGGTAACCTCTATTCTTTCGCGCAAGAAATCCCCGGGGTTCGCCTTCGCGCGCAATCCCTTTGGCTCCTTTCTTTTTGAATTAACTCTACACCCAAAGGCCTTCGCGCGCAAAAGAAGTCTCTTGCGCGCAATTGCCCTGGGTGCGCGCAATCCAGCCCGATTGCGCGCACCCCCCCTTTTCAAAGTGGCCATTCGTTAAAGAATGAGTCGTTGCCCCCGCGCGCTGTCCGAAGCCCGGTGCGCGCAATCTCAATCACCCGCGCGCAAAGCACTGGCCCAAATTGCGCGCCAGCCCGCCCATTTGCGCGCCGACCCGCGGTATTGCGCGCCAAGTTCCTCTTTTGCGCGCAAACCGCCAGGGTCGCCCCCTTTGACCCCCTGAGGGTACCCGCCAGCGTGGCGCCCGATGACCCTCATCCCGGGTTCCTGCACCGTGCGTTGTCTTCCCGTGCGACCCTCCCGGCTCGCGTGAAGTGACACAGACCCATCAGCGGCAGCCCCCATCGTCCAAGCTACAAGACGTTAAACTGTTCAGCATTCGTCCAACATGACGTTAAACTGTACATTGTCCCGCATGACACTAAACTGCACCACGTCCAAGCTGCACGACGCTAAACTTCCTAGCCCCCATCGTCCGCGTGACAAGACGTTAAACTGCCAAGCATCTTCGTCCTCAACACACGACGTTAAACTGTACTTCGTCCGTCAAGACGTTAAACCGTCCGCTTCGTCCTCAACACACGATGTTAAATTGTACTTCGTCCGGCAAGACGTTAAACCGTCCGCATCACCTGATCCCGTGCCCCGCGCGCAGGGTCCTCCCGGTTTGGATGTGGCCCCCACCCGCTCGTCTCTGCAGGGATGTCGGGATTGGTGTGGGCTTCGCCCACGGGGGTAGAGTGTTACACACAGAATGAACTACGTGGACTTTGATCCCTGTCTCCTAAACAGGGTACGTAGGAAGCCTCTCTGAGGTTCAATCCCACCACCTGGTCGTCCCGGTCGTATTCACGTCGGTTCGTCCATCAGTGGACCCCTCCTGGGTTCACACTTGCGTCGATTCACCTATGAATCCGCCCCTGTGGGAGACTACACGTGTGTATCTCCATTGTGCTTCCCCACTGCCTTTTTCTATTTCTATTACCATCGTCCAGCATGACGTGAAACTGTGATCCACCCGGCCGTTCCATCCCCCTCCGTGCGAGGTGGTTCGGTTCAATCCTCCGCCCGGCGGCCTCGACCTCTTCGTGAGTCGGCTTGCCGACCTCCAGCATGACGTTAAACTGTATATCCGAACTACGCTGACTTTGATCCGTGCTAACGCGCGGTACGTAGGAAGCCCCTACGGGGTCCAAGCTCTTCACTCCATCATCCATCCTGATCCTTACCCGGGCCGCCACATCCCGGTGGGGTCATGCCATTTCATTCCACTCCACTTCACTCGGGAAGCCGCCCATGTGCTGGCCCCAGCGTCGGAGGTTCCCCGCAAGGGGTTCTGTCATCTGATCCACTCCTCGTGTTGACCAGTCTGATGCCGTCCCCGTTGGACGTTAAACTCGCGGCATACCCCGTGTTAAACATGGGAAGCTGAGGAAAACCTCAGGTAACACAGTTCCCCGCACCCAGCGCAGGATGCCTCAGGCCATCATGCCTTCGAGAAGCCCTATTAGGGATGGAAGGCAGACATGCAGAGTCAAAGTGCTAAGACAAGCCTCAACACCCGGAGCCACCCGGTCTCCTCACCGCAGGTTGCTACCCCGACCAGACTCCTTGGAGCGTCCGGGCGGAATCAGCATAATTAACCGGTGTCCATGGAGACAAGGCGCCGGGAACGAGATTCACGAACATTCTTAAATCTATGAGGGAGTCCCGGATTAGGCGACGAGTTCCGAGGAGACGTCCACAGAAGGAGGAGCCGACATCCCATCATCCCGGTTTCGATCAAGGAGCAGACGCCCCTGAAGAAGGGACGAATGCTGCCTGCCCTTGGAAATCGGGACTGCGGGGCCACAAGCCGCGCGCGCCCATCCCCACGGGTCGACGGGTGCACACGCGAACGCGTCCTGGCAGAACAGCGTCGGAACAGAAACCCGACGCACATCCGCACCGAAACAGAAAAATGGTGAACCCGACGTGAATCTCTTATCCTCAATATGAAGACCGATGGCTTTCAGAGGTGTTGGAGGACCAGCATGCTGCTCGACCGAGCATTCAACACCGGGGCACGGAACCCGCCAGGGGCTGGGGAAGGGAAATCGGGCACTCCGTCTCACGACGTCGAGGGCCTGGGTTCCCCCCATGGAAGGCGTCGTGGCACTAATGGTTGGTTGTCGATTCCTTCTCCTGTCAGTGTTAATGAGTTTTTTATCCCTACTTTCAGGAATCAAGTCGCCCAATCCAGTGCCTGATCGCCACCCGCCCACTGGCGCAGGGGTAGGGGAAACACCGACGTGGCTACTCCGCGCGGTCCCGCCCGTTCCGCAGCCGTCCCAGCAGCCGCAGCTGCGGGGCAACCACGCCCTCTCTCCCCCTCGGAGGTCATCCAGAGAAGGGTGATCAACAACTTGGTACGGAGATATGAGGAAGAGGGAGTCATCCCCACCAGGGACATGGCTCGCCTAGACCTCGAGGAAGCTGCACCTCGCCACCACCGCCGCCCCCGAGGGCCGCGCAGGGAGGCACCGCTGCCTACCTCGACATCCAACCGCTTCGGGAGCTTATCCCCGGAATGCTCCTACAGCTCCCTCCCCTATGCGGATGAGGTGGAAGAAGTCCGGGACCACCCTATCCGAGATTCGCTCCAGGGATCCGCGATAAGGGCTCCTGTCAGGCCACTGCGACATCGCCGCCAGGCCTCTCAAGTCGAAGAACGGGCTCTCCACCTGCCCGCGCCGCTCATCCCGACTCGTTTGTCCCGATGCCAACGTCGGGCACGAGCGGAAGAGGATGCCCACCTTGGGGCCCTAGCAACAGCGGTCGCGTTGGCTCAAGCCACTGCTGGCTCCAGTCACCAGACCCCTACGCATCCTGAGCAGGGGCACTTCTATGCCCGACCTGGATCGAGGCCCCGACCGCCCCAAAGGCAGGTTGGGTCGACTCTCCTGGTTGCTGGTACATGCAATAGCCACCGCGGACCACCTCACGGTAGCGCTATTAACCAGCAGGGTCTACTCCGTGTGGCCGATCCAAGAGGCATGGGTCATCCCACCTTCCGATCCCGGCCCGGAGGCCTGCCCGGAAGCATCTCTCCCCGCGTCCCCTTTGATATCTGTCCCGGTGCCCCTCGCACCTTGGTTTCCAGTCCTCTTGGCCCCGACACCGGTGCGGCCGGAGGATGCTAGGATAGAGATCAGCCATGCCCCGAAGAACCACCCAGTGGCAGGAAGGCGAGGCGTCGACGCCGAGGGAAGAATGTTACGGAATTCCGGACAGAGATCCGACCGGTTCGTTTCTCTGATATAGAGGCGGAGTATGATTCGGCGACGGAGCCCTCCCCCTGATCCCGCCAGTTAGGGGAAGGGGTAGGAATGCGGCACGTCATCATCGTACTTCCCGAGAGCGAGATCGATACGATCCCCGCTTCTCTCCGAAGGTATATCCGGAATAGTGAGGGCCTGGTAGACCCCCCAAGTATCGAGCTTGCGGTTGATACCGGCCCCTTCGGAAGTGCCTTCCGCCTCGATCGAAGAAGCTGGAGACTTTTTCTGGGGACCGACGGTCGAACCACGATCTAGTGCACCCTCAGCGAGCACCGACGCTACGGCAGGATGTTCGCTCACCGGCCCGTCCTATCGTGATGTGGTAGCTGGGGCACCGCCACCCTCAGAGGACGGCCCGGGATATGGAGGCCAATCGGCCTGCTCGCCGTATTCACAGCCGGCCAGCCCGTTGGCACGGAGGCCCGCCTCGGCACCACTGCCGGTTCCCCGTCCATTCCCAGTCGTTGAAGAGGACCAAGGAGACCTGGGTCCCGAGTTTGAGTCGTGGAGCTTCTGGACCGTCCTTGCAGAGGGCCACTTCCCTGAGAAGTTTTGGCCAGTCGCAGGACCGGACTTTGATGCACCCGAATCGCTCACCCCGGATGAGTTCGAATGCTTCCGCCGAACTCTCCGGGAGACTCACTCCCGTATTCACCACCTAAAAATGCCATATCCCTGGAGTCAAGTGCACCTGGAGGATATTGGTGAGCAGTGCCGTCAAATTGACCTGGCCACGCTCCACGCAGTTCGGCACCCCGGGTCATTTGGGCACCATGAGGCCCTCCAACAACGATGCGTTGAGTGTTTTCAAGTACTCCGCAAGGTTATCGAGGAAGCCACCCCCCACGTGTATATCCGTGGATGGGGGAATTACGCTGCCCTACGCTTCAGTGCGATTCGCCGACAGCCCAATTCACTGGGTGGCCCTAGGGGTACATCCCCAGGGACGGAAACAGTCAATATGGCTGACCTGTCGGGGGAGGGGAACGGCTTGGAACTTCTTGACGGGGGCTCTCCCCCCGAAGACAAGCCATTGTTGGATCCATCGGTGAGAGTTACTCATCACCAGAGGAACCTCCTGGGTCTCCCCACACCCACTGAAGCACTGACGTTGAGCCGAAATGTCAGCAAAGGTAAAGAGCACGGCGGGGCTGTAAAGCCCGCCGACCCATCTGCCTCCATACAGAGGGCAGAGGAGGATCCTGAGAAAGCTATGCTACGTCAACAGCTCCGCGAGCAGAAGAAGCTGGTTGACCAGCTCCTCGCCGAGCGCGCTGTAGAGCAGCGGCCTGACTACGGTGATCCTAGGCCAGGACAACAGGGACAGGAACAACCGCTCCTCGACGAGACTCTCCCAGGAAACCGTGATTACGCCGTGTTCGCCGACAGGAGAGAGGCCATCGCCTATGGCAAGAGGGCGCGGTATGTTTCACCACACCCTCCCGAGCGGCGTGACTACCTGAGAGACCCCGCTCGGATTCCTCCCGCTGCCCCAAGTGCCGCTCCGCCCGCCATCCCACGAGCTGCCGAGTTCGACGACCCGGTCGACGACCCGATTGAAGGACCATGCAATGCGCTCGTGGTTAGAGATCCTCGCCAGGACTGGAACCCATGTCCGGACGATACGATGGCGGCACTCATCGCCCGCTTGGAAGCCTTGGAGACTCGGCAAGTGGCGATCCCACCGGACGGCAAGCCATACCCAGCATGGGTGGATGACATGACGGCACCTCCGGGATTCGGGAATCCCACTTTCGCCCCCTTCAACGGGACTGGAGATCCGCCACAGCATTTGGCCCATTTCAACTCGAGGTGCGGGCCTATGCTGGGAACTCCGGCGCAGCAAGAGGCCGCTAAGCATCGCTGCTTTGTCCAGACACAGGAAGGGCCAACATTTGTCTGGTACAGCCAGCTCCCCGTCGGGTCGGTAACTAGCTGGGAGGACCTTCGTAGACAGTTCCTCTATCAGTTTAGTTCCACGACCCGGAAGACGAGTATCACAGACCTCTTCAAGTGCAAGAAGAGGCCTGATGAGCGAGTCGCGGACTTCGTCGCCCGATGGAAGGGTCTCACGTATTCCCTTGACATGCCATTGACTCATGAGCAGTTGCTGACAATGTGCGTCGGGAGCGTCAAGACCGAGCTGGTCCCTTCCCTGATCACTCAGAATTACCCTGGAGGGTTCAGGGACTTCTCAGACAAAGCTCAACGTCTTGAGGAAGCCCTGCAACAGGCCAGTCAGGCACACCCACTGCCTCCGATGATCCCTGCATGGAGATTCAGCAGGGCTGAGCCCACTGCTGTTGCCCAGATAGAGGCCCCCAGGCCGTTGGAGCTACTGCCGGCGAGGCCAGCCCCACAGCCTCACAGGAATCCGCCTCCACGGGCTCAGTTCCCAGCCCAGCAGCGGCAGCCCCAGAACCGGCCGGCCCCTCCGCGTAATGTACCGCCACAACCCAGGCGAGATAATCAGGGTCCACCTCCTCGGCAGGCCCCTCCAGCCCCTCGTCAAGACCACGCTCCCAGGGGCCCGTGATACCTGACTTACTCATTCCACGAGGATCAGGTCCCCGGTTACTTCCGGAGCGCCCTGGAGCAGAGGATTGTGCGACTGCCTAAGTGTTGGAGGCCAGAGGAGGCACATCTCACGGATAACCCTTGCTACTTCCCTTACCATCGGGCCCTGGGGCACACCATCCAGCGGTGCTATGTGTTTAAGGATTGGCTCCAAGACCAGATTAACAACAATGTAATCAGGTTGGGCCCAGCTCCAGCACAAGTGGCGGGTGTGTTCGTGGGATCAGATGATTATAGTGGCAACGAGGACGAATGGCAGCTGGTCTCCAACCGCGGATCCCAGAAGTATAATAACTGGATGGCCCGCAAGACGACCATTCGCGCCCATGGAATCATCCGTGCGCGCTTGAATCAGCCTGAGCCCCCAGAATCTGCGGGTGCTCCTTCGGCATCGTCGTCCCAGCCTGCCTCTTCCAAGAAGAGCAAACAGCGGCGGCGCAAGAAGGAAGAGCGTGCCCCGCCAGTTCCGCCACTATCCCGCACTCTCGGCGATTTCATGCCCCTGGAGATGGGGGTCCCTCCTCGGATCTGCTCGGTGATGGATGATTCGTCCGATGACAGTGTTGGGTACGCTTCGGTTAATACCGTCGAGCTGTTAAATCCCTTTTCGGTTCCCGACGTTGAAGAACACCAGGTGGACCTCCCTAGTGTCCCCGGTCATCGCCACCGTCGGAAGAACCGCAGCAACAGGAGTCGCTGGGGCACAACCGTTGGTACCTCCAACCAGGCCGTGCACGCCACTGAAACTAGGAAGCAGGCTCAAAACCGAGCTCAGCGCGCGCAGCCCCCCCATCCGGGGATGACGGATTCGCCTCCGCCACTGTTTGTGGTGTGGGACCAGGCAGAACCGCCTCAGCCGCGTCGCGACCAGCTCCTCCCTGCCACGAGTCCATCCCGGCCTCCTGACCCCAGTACGGTGACCATTTCCCGGACTGCAACCAGTGAACAGCGAGATGCGCCAAGTACCAGTCGGCCGCCTGCCTAACCGGCAAGGCCCGTCATGCCTCCAATCGCAGAGCAACCTCCTGGAAACAGGGGCTCGCGCTTGGCAAAAAAGTATGATGTCCTGAAGCACTTGGCCGACATCCCAGCAAGGCTCTCCATCCTTGAGGCTCTGCGCATGTCATCCGAGATGCGCGAGGCACTCGCTGAAGCCCTGAAGAGCCCCCTCCAGTTTGAGACGGAGGTCGCGGCTGCAGAGGCCTTTCACGCCGAAATGATCGAGGACGCCGAATGTCAGGCAGTTATCTCGTTCTCTGGTAAGGATGAAGACCCTCCTATACAGGGGTATATTCGTCCGCTGTATGTTACTGGCCAGTTCAATGGCCATGAAGTCCGGCGCTGTCTTGTCGACACGGGGTCTAGGATTAACTTGATTCCAACTCGGACACTCCGGAGATTGGGGTTGTCTGAGGATGACTTGATCCCCTCCGACCTCAGGATCCAGGGGTACGACCACACCGAACAAACCCCGGTCGGCAAGATATGATTGAAGACCCAGTTCGGTGACTTGGTTGCCAACACCGAATTCATGGTAGTCTCTCAAGACACTGCGTACAACGCATTGATGGGCAGGCCATGGCTCCACCTTCACGCGGCGGTTCCCTCATCATACCACCAATGCCTCAAATACTCCCTTAACGGTCGAGTAGGCGTGCTTCGGGGAGATGCCTCTCCTTTTGCCTCATGTGAAGCCCGCTATCTGGATGCGGACTATTACAAGAGCAAGGATAAGAAGATCCTGGAAGGTGAGGTTGAGCCTGTCGCTGTTGCAAGTGATCCCTGGGAAGCTTGGATGACGCTTACGTCCTCCCGATTCAACGGTTGGACGTAGCCATGGTCTCGACGGCCTATGAGTCTCCTGATGAGATGACCGCGACCGCCCATGCCAGCACCAGCGGCCCAGCAGGATCTGGTAGCCCCGATGCAGTTTCCAATGCAGTCTCTCCCGTGGACGATCCCTCCCTGAGTGGAGAGGACGTGGAAGATGCACCCCCAGCCTTTGAGGAGGGCGTCTCCGCCACGGTCGATGAGTTAGTACAGGTGAACCTTGGAACCGAAGCAGATCCAAGACCCACATTGGTCAGTGCCGCCATGCCCTCTGAAGAGCGGCAGCAGTACGTGGACTTCCTCAGACAGCACCGTGATGTGTTCGCTTAGGGCTATGACGAGATGCCGGGGCTAGATCCTCAGGTATCCGTCCACCGCCTTGGTCTCCCGGCGAACCATCGCGGGTTCAAGCAACCTCCCAGGAAGATGCACCCATCCCACGGTGCCATGGTTGAGGCCGAAGTTGACAAGCTTATCAAAGCCAACTTCATAAGGGAAGTTCAGTACCCCAAATGGCTGGCCAACATTGTGCCGGTCAGGAAGAAGAACAGACAGATCAGAGTCTGTATCGACTTCCGCGATCTCAACCGCCACTGTCTGAAGGATGACTTTCCCCTTCCGGTGACAGAGCTGTTGATTGACGCCACGGAAGGGTTCCAAGCCCTCTCCTTCATGGACGGATACTCCGGATACATCCAAATCCGGATGGCCCCTGAGGATGAGGATTTCACTGCCTTCAGGGCCCCCCAAGGTATCTTTTGCTACCGGGTCATGCCCTTCGGCCTGAAGAATGCAGGTGCCACCTATCAACGGGCGATGCACCGCATATTCAAGCCAATCCTCGGCACACTGGTGGAATGCTACGTCGACGACTTGGTGGTCAAATCGCGCCAGCGTCAGGACTATCTCAAAGATCTTGAGAAAGTGTTCGGCTTCCTCCGGTCTCGCTGCCTGAAGATGAACCCATTTAAGTGTGCCTTCGGGGTCACCTCCGGAAAGTTCCTTTGATTTGTGGTAAGATACCGGGGTATTGAGATCGACCCAGAGAAGATCAGGGCGATTAGCCAGATGCCTCCCCCAGGTAACATCCGGGAACTGCAAGGGTTCCAAGGCCACTTAGCCTATATACGCCGATTCATCGCGAATCTGGCCGGCAAGTGTAAGCCCATTTCTCGGCTCATGAAGAACGGTGCCACCTATGTATGGGATAAAGAGTTTCAGACCGCTTTCGAGGAAATCAAGCAGTACCTGCTTCAACCTCCGGTTCTGATGCCGCCTGTATCCGGGAAGCCGCTGGTCCTCTATGTGACCGCCCTGGAACGGTCCCTGGGTGCCCATCTCGCCCAGAAGAACAACGAGGGAATAGAGAATAGCCTCTATTACCTCAGTCGCATGCTCCTCGATGCGGAAGTTAGGTATTCCCCCATCGAGAAGAGCTGCCTGGCGCTCGTATTTGACGTACAGAAGTTACGACACTACTTGCAGCACCATGAGGTACAGTTGGTTTCTCGGGTAGACCCGTTGAAATATATCCTGAGCCGGCCTATGTTGACTGGCCGTCTAGCGCGGTGGGTTGTGATTCTCCAGCAGTTCGACATCAGGTATGTGTCTCAGAAGGCCATCAAAGGGAAAGCATTGGCAGACTTTCTGGCTGCTCACCCGACCTCCACGGATCAGCCGCTGGATCTAGGCTTTCCTGATGAGGCCATTCCCTCGGTCGATCAGGCCGATCCATGTTGGCAGATGCACTTTGACGGTGCCTCCCAGAGCCCCACCGGTAGAAGACTCGATAATCCTAAGCTCAACAGAGTGGGCTTGGGTATCGTCTTCATTACCCTGGAGCGAGCCGTGCTTCCATACTCTTTCTTGTTGTCAGAGGGCTGTACCAACAATGAGGCGGAATACCATGCCCTCATCACCGACCTCGAGTTAGCTCTCGAGATCGACGTGCCCCATCTGTGTGTGAAAGGGGACTCCGAGCTGGTCGTTAAGAAGATCAATGGCGACTATGTTGTCAGGAAGCCAGAACTTGTGCCATTGCTGGAGTGCACCCTCCTTCTGATGGCCCAGTTCCCTTCTCGGCCAGAAATTGTCCATATTCCCCGGTCGCAGAACGGTCGAGCAGATGCTTTGGCCAGCCTTGCTGCGTCACTTGCAGAGCCTGAACAGGACAACCTGGACATCCGTGTGACGCACCGCAGGCTCATCGCTCCTGTTATCCTGGAGGGAGATCGCGGCCCATCGATAAGTAATCTCACCGTGGTTGCCCCTGTGCTTGGGGCCCCGAATACCCCAGATATGGCAGTCGAACCAGCCTCTGATTGGAGGACGCCTTTGGTTGAGTACCTCCAACATGGCATTCTCCCATCGGATCGGGCCGAGCGCGAGCGAGTTCGACGCCGCGCATTGCAGTTTGTCCTCCAGAGCAGTCCTGGCCTGGAGCAGATCCTCTTTAGACGCGGATTTGATGGTGTTCTCCTCTGTTGCCTTCATGGAGTTGAGATCCCACGATTCATGCAAGAGGTTCATGCTGGTTCATTTGGCGCCCACCAGACTGGGCCGAAGCTGTCCCACCAGATTCGGAGGTTGGGATACTTCTGGCCCTCTATGATCCATGACTGCATCGAGTATGCCAGGAGGTTCCATGTGTGCCAGGTTCATGCGAACTTTGTGCATCAGCCGCCAGAGCCTCTCCATACCACTAGGTATTCCTGGCCCTTCGCAGTCTGGGGTCTGGACGTTGTGGGACCTTACCCACCGGCGACAGATCGCCAGTGCCGGTTCATTCTGACTGCCATGGCTTCTTTTCCAAATGGGCAGAGGCGATTCCGCTCAGAGAGGTCAAATCCTGTTCGATCGCTGACTTCGTGACCTCCAACATCATTTATCGATTTGGAGTGCCCCACGCTATCCTCACGGATAACGGAGCCAATTTCCGAGCAGCCGAGTTGAAGAAGTTGTACGCCAGGTACAACATTCGCTCGAACCATACATCTCGCTATCATGCGAAGGCGAATGGACAGATTGAGGCGTTTAACAAAACCCTCTCTAACATTCTGCAAAAGATGGTTGGTCAGAACAAGAAGAGTTGGCCAGACAAGCTCCCCAACGCCCTATGGGCTTATCGGACGACGACTCGCAATTCCACCCAGATGACCCCTTATTCCCTAGTGTATGGAGCTGAGGCCGTCCTGCCCATCGAGATCCAATTACCGTCCTTGCGAACTGCGGTCTATGACCAGCAAGTGCCGGACAGAGCTACTGAAGCCCATCTAGTTGAGCTGGAAGCACTGGATGAGAATAGGCTTCGCGCTTTGCACAACTTGGAGAGGCATCAAAGAAGAATGGTTCGAGATTTCAATAAGAAGGTTCGCCTCCGCTCCTTCCTGCAGGGTGATCTAGTACTGGCCCTAAGAGCACTGATGATCCCCGGCAGGAAGCTGCCCAAGTTGGAGCCCAAGTGGGAGGGACCTCTTGTCGTCCACAAGGTCTATCCCAATGGCGCGTACTCCCTAGCAATTATGGATGGTGAGCGTGTCACTCCTCCCACCAATGCTAGGTTCCTCAAGCAGTACTTTGCCTGAGTGCACTACGTCCAAGCTGCACGACGTTAAACTGCCTAGCATATCGTCCGCGCTGCAAGACGTTAAACTGCCAAGTGCTTCGTCCAACATGACGTTAAACTGTACATTCGTCCAACATGACGTTAAAATGTACCACGTCCGCGCTGCATGACGTTAAACTGCCAAGCATCTTCGTCCTGCATGACGTTAAACTGCCCCTCAAGAACTACGTGCGGCTTGATTCCCATCCTTATGGGATACGTAGGACCGCCTGAACATTCATGTTTCAGGCCCAGCCCCATCCTTCGGGAATTTCCATCCCATCTCGGGCCCTTGGCCCAGTTGCTTCCGAGTGTGCGGCGTATGGTGTGAGCGCGGGGCTATGCCCTCATTCACGTCGGTTTGCTCACCACGTTGTACGCCCCCCACGTTTGGGGATGCCTTCTGCTCCCCCCTTTTTTCTCTTTTCGTCCTGCATGACGTTAAACTGCACTTCAAGAACTACGTGCGGCTTGATTCCTATCCTTATGGGATACGTAGGACGGCCTGAACATTCATGTTTCAGGCCCAGCCCCATTTCCCGGGAATCTCTATCCCGCATTGGGCCTCTGGCCCGAGTTCCCCTCCTTTTTATGCGAGGCGTGTGGCGTGAGCGGGGGATTATGTCCTCATTCGCGTTGGTCTACTGGCCGTGCCGTACGCCTCCCCCGTGTGTGGGACCACCTCACACCCCTCATCGTCCTGCATGACGTTAAACTGCCTTTCAAGAACTACGTACGGCTTGATTCCCATCCTTATGGGATACGTAGGACCGCCTGGACGCTTGTGTTTCAGGTCCAGCCCCTTCTCTTGGTTGATCACGGGGATCTGCCCTCTTTTGGTTGCTCTCAGGGTGAGTCCTCTGACTCTTTCCGGTGATCTGTTAACATGTTTGGGGTACTTCGGTCTATGACTCGTAGTGTCAGATTCAATCCCGACAAGTCCTGTGTTGCTTGTCAGGCCTCGCGCTTCTTCTTGTTCGAGCCTTCACTCAAAGGGATCCTCGTTAGCGGTTTGGGTACGATGCCTCAGTGCTCTCCTACCGCTCCGGGTTGATTTACCGGCGAGTCCTGGGCCGGAAATCGATATGAATCCTGCGATTGAGCGGTTGATGCTCGTTTGCTTGCCCCATCCTAGGCTGATGCGATCGGATGATGTGTTGCGAATATGGTCAGCGACATCCTTGATCACCATGTCGGCTTTTTCAGGCTCTGAACATTGGTTGCGCAGTATTCATCACACTCCGCCTTTGTGCGTTGTAGTGGAATCTCGACACTCTCGTCATACTGACCTCCAGTATACCTTTACACGTGAGGTAGGCCATCCAGGGTAATGGTGTTTTTCGAGGCTCCCATGATCTGAGCACCAAGGATATATGCGGATGTCCTCCCTAAGGTCCATGCGTAGCTGGACCCTCGTCCCCATAAGGAGGAAGGAGTCGCCCAAACAATCGTGTTCTGGGCCCAGTATAGCTGGAGGCTAGTATCTCTGCCCCTCTGGTGATGGACATACGCAGGCCCCTGTCCCAGGATCCTTCTCCTGGAATCGTGCGTGACCGCAGGGCTGGGTATGTTCCCACCTCCGCTGGGTCCGCCATATCGCAATAAGCGGATTCCTCCATGGTCCGAACCACACGACCATAAACTGTGTTGTCTGGTCCCACCACACGACCGTAAACTATGATCGTCTTGGCCGCCCGACGAGAAACGAAACTGCATCGTGATGTTCTCCTCAGGGGACACTCATGTTGGGCGCTGGTTAATAACCACACCATTTGTCAATGCCTTTCATGGCTTGATTATTGTGGCGACGCTGGGTATTTCTTAATCACAGGCATGTCGCTGCACAAAGAAAAACCATCCACCTTTAAGTACAAACAAGAAATATCAAATACCGCTTCTTCTGTGTGCGAGGGCCAGACCCGCACCCCTCCCCGCGCTGGTGCCCGATTGTGTTGTTCTGCGCTTCAAGAACTATGTGTGGCTTGATTCCCATCCTTATGGGATACGTAGGAACGCCCGAGTGTTTGAAACTTCGGGTCTAGCCCCCACCTCTTAAAGATTCCTCCTTCTCTTGGGAATCCGCCGCCTTCGGGTCACCCTCAAGGCGTGTCCCTTGACCCCTTGTAGTGGTCCACCAGTGTCAAGAGTACTCTGGTTTATTGCCAGGAGGGTCAAGTTCAGCTTGGTCAGGTTCCTTCCACTTTTCAGGCTTTGCGCTCCCTTTCATTCGGACCCATCACCTACGCCCTGGGTGGAGCCCCCATGAGCGGTTTGGACACAATGCCTCAGTGCTCTCCCACCGACTCGGGCTGGTGCCCCCAATGGCCTCGGGTAGCAAATCGATATGAATCCTGCGATTGAGCGGTCGATGCTCGTTTGATGCCTCATTCCATCAACGGTTAGTGCGATATTGATGCTGCTTTTCCGCCACGGTCGGCAGTACTCCCATATCGTTACGCCGGTGCCCCCAGTCCTTGAGTGAATGGCCGCATGATTCACATTACATATTCCACCTCCCATTCTGACCAGGCGAAACCTCGACACTCTTGACACTATCCCTCAGTGTATCTTCGCATATCCAGGGGATAGGACCACGATGTGGCGTACATTGAGGTTCATATGGTCCGAGCTCTAAGACCTTAAACTAAGATCTCTCCACCTATGGTCCGAGCTCTAAGACCTTAAACTAAGATCTACCCCTGCGGTCCGAGCTCTAAGACTTTAAACTAAGATCTCCCCTATGGTCCAAGCTCTACGACCTTAAACTAAGATCTCCCTAAATGGGGTTCTACGTCCTGCATGACGTTAAACTGCACTCTCATAACTACGTGTGGCTTGATCTCCAGCCTGATGGAGTACGTAGGAACGCCTGGGCATTTCGACTAAGGTCCAGCCTCAGGGATCGCTAAGTCCCGCCCCTCCTCGTCACCGACCGTCTTGCCTGGCTTCCAGTAGAGTGGTGGGATTGTGATATTCTCCCCGATTCAGCTCGGGATGCCCCATTGCAATGATGGGAAGCGACAGTTTCCTCGTCGAAGAGGTTCTTTCTTAGAATGAGGGTGATTCACGACCAGATTAGTACATCCGCCTAATACGCTTTCCCCAAGGTGGCGCAATTTTGAGAGCGTTAGATTCTGTCCGAACAAATCGTCACTTCGCCCCACGCTTCGCATGCCCTGTTGATTTGGATTTCCACCCTTGTACCTCAAGGAACCCCCAAAGCGGCATTGATGATGACATGTGATCCGCCTCAAGCAATATGAGTGATGACCTTCAGTCCGTCTATCGCAGTAGTATGGTCGATTGATCCATTGTCCGCTTGCCGTCTTGGGCATTTCCTGGAAGGCTGACCGTTGTGGATTTCTGAATTCGGGACATGCGATTCACCCTTTCTCATTTCCCTATGTTCGGATAAAATCTTAATGCCCCTAGAGTTGTCCCATCGTGTGTCGGAACAAGTTTGGGGGATGATACATTGATTAGGTCTGAGGTATCCTGTCCTAGGAATGACCTCCCTCTCTTCTTTAGAAATCCAGGCCCAATTGAGGATGCCTGAAGATTGGTTAACGCTCCCGTGAGACAATGAATTTTGGTTGAGCATGTTAAGCCAAAAGATGCAGATAAATATATTGGTTCATACAAATGGATCGAAATATTGAGTAGCGGAAGCAAATGTTCTGGGAGTGGCAAAAACTAAGCCCCTAGGGATTAGTGTGCTGAATAAGTCTCTCCAACGCCGCTACCCTTTGGCTGGCGGCCTCCAAAGCTGCTTCTCGCTCTCTGCGTACCCTCTCTTCGTCGGCGGTCGCAGCACGCAGTTCGCCGATCCTGGTTTGTGCATGCTCCCGCTCGACTTGAAGTGTGACCATCTGTTGGCCCGCCTCCGTCAGCTGTACCTGGGCGTCATCCAGCTGGGCCGTCAGTTGCTCCACAAGCTCAGTACACGCTGCGACGAAGCCCTACTTCTCTGCCGCTTGCCCTTCGAGGCGCCGGACATCCTGCTCTGCCACGAGGAGCGCCCGCGTGTTCTCCGACACGTCCCGACATTGTGCGACGTCTGCACGCTGGCGGCTCTCGCGCATCTTTTCGGCCATGAAATCACGGACCGTCAGATGGAGGCGTTGAGAATCAGCTCCCCCGGCACACAGGAAGCGCAGCCAGGTTTGAAGGGATCCCATGCGCCCCAGCCACTCCGATGGGTCTCGCTTGAGGAAGCGCTGGATGCACTTCCACCCCCTGCGTCACGTTATCCGGATCTCCTCGACCGCCTCCGCGTCCGAGTCATCCATCTCCTCAGGGTCGGTAGGCCGGTAGGCAGGGAAGGCAGCAAGCAGGTCTACTGCAGGGTCCGCCCCCGGGATGTCCTCACGGGGGATAGGTTCCCCAACATCTGGGCGACCTTCTTCTCTCTCCCCAGCGGCGTTGACACCCTCGTCAGCCCCCGACCTCTCTCCGATGGCAGCACCGCCGACGTCCGCAACCCCTTGATCAGCAGTTGGTGGGGCCGGCTCGGTGTGGGAAGCCTGTTCCGGAGCAGGCGGAATGTCCACCACTGGTCCACTCGTGGATGGCCCAGGTTCGGCAGCCCGACGAGCCTCAAGTGTTGAGATCACTGCGCAAGGCATGTCGTGGTTAGTCACGGATCGTCAACGGCAAGCACCGACAGTAAGGTAAGGAGACTTACAGGAATCCAAGGCGTCATCTTCCGTTGTCCCGGCCGCCGCAGGAACAATTGCAGCAGGGGACCCTTCAGCGCTTTTCAATTCAATAATGGGCGTCTGGCCCCCGCCTTGTCCTGCTGGCGCCTCTCCTACTCCCGCTGAGGACGCCTGACCAACATCCGTGCGCTCCTGAGAAAGGTGTAGAAATGGGTTAGAAGCTGCATAGGAGAATTGATGAAGCAGGTTGAGTAGGGATAGAAGCAGACCTGGAGGAGCTCAGTGACATCAACATTGTCAGGGACGGCCACCTCGCCGCTCTCCCGCGGGCTCCCCTGATGGGACCTTCCCTCGGAGCCTTCATCCTCCCCCGTCTCCTCCTCTTCCTCGGAGTTGTTGCTACTGTCATCTTCCTCTGGCGGCATCTGTTCTGGAGCAGGCTCTCGACCGAGCATCACCTTCACCAGAAGGGATGGCTCCGCACGCTGACCACGTTGGCGCGCGTACTCGTCCATGGCCGTCAGATACGCATACTGCCGGTTGAAGTCCACCCTGTCGGCGATCTGAGGGCGCCCGACCTCTGGCAGATAGATTCCTTCTCTGAGTATCTTTCGCCAGATGGCGTCGGTCCCCAGTGACTGCCGCAGGGTCATCCAGGCCGACCACAGCGCCGGGAAGACTGCATCGTGGGAGGGTTCGAGCAGACGCCTTACCTGCTTCCCGGGCCGCTCTTCGACCACCGCACGTGCCCCCTCTCTGGGCGCTGAAGTCGTGGAGGCAGCATGCGATGTGCCCGCCGCCGAAGTCCCTGCTCGCGCCGGCTCCACCGCTTGGCGCGCCTCCGTTCTCCCCGGCGTAGCGGCGCCTCGCCTCCTTCCTTGATTCCCGGTCTCCGCACGGGTGACCTCGAGCCGCCGAACTGGCTTCTGTAGAAGCCCCTCGGGGTACGCGATGGCCCAGTGTTCGGAGTACTCGGTTTCCAAGCCTGCGTCGACCCCGGTAGGAGGAAGAGTGATGACGTCGCCAGAGCCGAAAGCGGCAAACATCAGCCACATCTGGCGAAGGACGCAAGGGTTCGTCTCCTCCCGGACAGCGGTGAATACCCTCTTCGGCATCCGATGAAGGCACCCGAACTGCCTGGCGACCCGGGTTGGCACGTAAGGCTCACAGATCACCTTCCCATCAATCCGAGCCACGACCACCCCACCCCGCATGTTCAGGAAGTATTCATGCTGCTCCAGCGGACCCTGCCCATTGTCGATCATCTGGCCGACGGGAGTGGGGAACGGTCTGAAGCTGAAATTGGCGTGATTGCCAATCCGAATCCTCACGCCCTCCTCACTTAGGGTCATCGGAGCGACCCCCGCGATGTTCAGCAGGGAGGGTCGCAGGCCGTTGCCCGGAGGAATGATGGCGTTTGGAAACGTGTATCCACCACGGTGAGCATCCACCCAGCCGTGGAAGAATTGAAAGGGCCCACAGATCCTTCGTGGCGACCCCCCTCGCGAGATGCGTCCCAGGATGGCGTACAGCTTAGCCAACATTAGGACCCCGGGGTTGTATCTTTTGTTGGCGGCCGTGGCGCCCGCCATCGCCAGTGTTGCCGGTCGGACGCCCATTCTTGCGTCCCGCACTGGGAGGAGCCACCCACTCAGAAAGGTGGCCAGGAACGCCGCGTACCGGACATTTGGGTCCCGAGCCTCGATGACGCGGTACCCCCATGAGTGGTAGTCGCCCGTCTCCAGGACCCGCCAGTACGACCCGTTCCGGCTCCTCTGAGCCGCGGTTGGGCACCGCTTCCCCCTTCCTGGCATCTTGACCGCTAGTTCATGCTCCAAGAACAGGCCGAACCACTCCTTGTAGGCTATGTCCTTGTGGAAGTCCTTGATCCCAAGCCGCTGCGTAGCCAGGTCAAGTAGATGCCATGTCAGAATGGGAGTCTGTGACCTGTCTTCCCAGATGTTCTTCGGGGGCAGGAACTCATCATACTGGTAACCCTCCAGCGGGATACCTCCGATGCAGTGGATGTCCCAGAGACCGATGCCGACCTCCCCATGGTGAATATGGAAGGTGTTGGTATCCGGGGACCAGCGGGTGAACAGCTCCGGCCCGAGCTCGGACTGCTGGTAGAAGTGGAACTGCGATGTCCACACCGCCTCAAACAGGCCGATGTACCGCAGCTCCTCCGCGAAGTGATCGCAGGTATGGCGTACCCATAACGCCCAGGCCCACTCACTGGTGAAATTGCCCCCAGACCGCAAGTCCCAGTCCTTCAGCCAGCCCTTGGTGTCGTCAGTGACACTCTGGCGGTATGTGCTCGAGTAGAGGGCTGGAGAATTCTCCGCAGTAGGCTCACCCCCGTCAATGGTTCGCGTCCTCGGGTTCAGGACGTAGACATCTAAGTGCCTGGTCTCCCTGGCAGGATGCCCATTGTTGGTGATGTTATAGCGGGGAAGCTCGTCCTCCCGAGTCACCTAGGTCCGTGGCGCATCAACCTCGAACCCTGGCACCGGAACCTCATCTAGGATGCCGAAGTTCCAGAGCGGCAGGTTGTCCGACAGCGGATATGTCTTCTGGGCCGGCGTCAGCAAGTCGAACAAGGATTGATTGTTGCAAACAATCTCCTTGGCTCCGTAGACCTCCTCGTTCGTCGCCATCTCAACTCTGCGAGTGGCGGAATCCCCCTCATTTCCTTGATGCGCGGCCATCTCAGAAGCTCTGGGAGTCGTGTGGGTTAAGGGATGAAGCGTGCGGAATCGGACGAGGCCGGTAGAGAAGTTTGAGAGTTGGCGCGCAATCAAAGTGGGCGGCGCGCAATTGGGAAGCCTGTCGCGTAAAACCCCGGGTGTTCGCGCAAAAACAGGCCGAAATCCGGAATGGTTTACGCGACGAACGGGTGAATTCCGCGCCGGAAAGGGCAATTTCGCGCACGAGAGCTTGGAAGCTTGTCGCGCGGAAGGCCGGTGTATGGTGCGAGGGACCCAGGCCCCTATTTATAGGCAAGGCCGGGAGTCCGCGCTGCGCGGAAAGCGCTTTGCGCGACCGCACCGGCAAATTTCGCGCCCGATGCCCTTTTATGCGCGCCACAGTCCCGCGCCACCCAGGACTTCGGCATTCCGGCGTCTCCCTCGGAACCCGATCGTTGCGACCTCTCGCCGATCAGATTCCGAGGGGGGGCTTTTGTAGACGCCGGAAAAGTCCGTTGTTCCCAAACGAAGCTCCAGATGCGGGAAGCGAGTTCATATTTGGAGTCAGAAGCGCGTTTCAGAAGGACCGGAAGGCTTGCGCGGAATTTCGGAGGCCCGCGCGCAATGTCTGAGTGCCGCGCGCAAACCTCCCAGGATGCGCGCAGTGCGCTGGGCCGGCGCGCAATTTTGCGCGCCCATGGCCCGCGTGACTCCCTTGCACGCCGGGCCCGATTCCGCGCCCGCGAAGGAATTTGTGCGCCCGACAACCGGATTCCGCGCCCGGGGTTGCCTATAAATATAAGGCGACCCCCGACGTTTTAAAGGTGGACAGAATTCGAAAGGTCTCTCGTGCGCGCAATCCAACCCCCTCCGCACGCAATGTCGATCTTCAGGTAACCTCTTTTATTTCGCGTAAGAAAGCCTCGGGGTTCGCCTTCGCGCGCAATCCCTTTGGCTCCTTTCTTTTTGAATTAACTCTACACCCAAAGGCCTTCGCACGCAAAAGAAGTCTCTTGCGCGCAATTTCCCCGGGTGCGCGCAATCCAGCCCGATTGCGCGCACCGCCCCTTTTCAAAGTGGCAATTCATTAAAGAATGAGCCGTTGCCCCCGCGCGCTGTCCGAAGCCCGGTGCGCGCAATCTCAATCACCCGCGCGCAAAGCGCTGGCCCAAATTGCGCGCCAGCCCGCCCATTTGCGCGCCGACCCGCGGTATTGCGCGCCGAGTTCCTCTTTTGCGCGCAAACTGCCTGGGTCGCCCCCTTTGACCCCCTGAGGGTACCCGCCCGCGTGGCGCCCGATGACCCTCATCCCGGGTGCCCGCACCGTGCGTTGTCTTCTCGTGCGACCCTCCCGGCTCGCGCGAAGTGACACAGTCCCATCAGCGGCAGCCCCCATCGTCCAAGCTACAAGACGTTAAACTGTTCAGCATTCGTCCAACATGACGTTAAACTGTACATCGTCCCGCATGACGCTAAACTGCACCACGTCCAAGCTGCACGACGCTAAACTGCCTAGCCCCCATCGTCCGCGTGACAAGACGTTAAACTGCCAAGCATCTTCGTCCTCAACACACGACGTTAAACTGTACTTCGTTCGGCAAGACGTTAAACCGTCCGCTTCTTCCTCAACACACGACCTTAAACTGTACTTCGTCCGGCAAGACGTTAAACCGTCCGGATCACCTTATCCCGTGCCCCGCGCGCAGGGTTCTCCCGGTTTGGATGTGGCCCCCACCCGCTCATCTCTGCAGGGATGTCGGGATTGGAGTGGCCTTCGCCCACGGGGGTAGAGTGTTACACACAGAATGAACTACGTGGACTTTGATTCCTGTCTCCTAAACAGGGTACGTAGGAAGCCTCTCTGAGGTTTAAGCCCACCACCTGGTCGTCCCGGTCGTATTCACGTCGGTTCGTCCATCAGTGGACCCCTGCTGGGTTCACACTTGCGTCGATTCACCTATGAATCCGCCCCTGTGGGAGACTGCACGTCTGTATCTCCATTGTGCTTCCCCACTGCCTTTTTCTATTTCTTTTACCATCGTCCAGTATGACGTGAAACTGTGATCCACCCGGCCGTTCCATCCCCCTCCGTGCGAGGTGGTTCGGTTCAATCCTTCGCCCGGCGGCCTCGACCTCTTCGTGAGTCGGCTTGCCGACGTCCAGCATGACCTTAAACTGTATATCCTAACTACGCTGACTTTGATCCGTGCTAACGCGTGGTACGTATGAAGCCCCTACGGGGTCCAAGCTCTTCACTCCATCATCCATCCTGATCCTTACCCGGGCCGCCACATCCCGGTGGGTTCATGCCATTTCATTCCACTCCACTTCACTCGGGAAGCCGCCCATGAGCTGGCCCCAGCGTCGGAGGTTCCCCGCAAGGGGTTCTGTCATCTGATCCACTCCTCGTGTTGATCAGACCGATGCCGTCCCCGCTGGACGTTAAACTCGCGGCATACCCCGTGTTAAACATGGGAAGCTGAGGAAAACCTCGGGTAACACAGTTCCCCGCACCCAGCGCAGGATGCCTCAGGCCATCATGCCTTCGAGAAGCCCTATTAGGGACGGAAGGCAGACATGCAGAGTCGCAGTGCTAAGACAAGCCCCAACACCCGGAGCCACCCGGTCTCCTCACCGCAGGTTGCTGCCCCGACCAGACACCTTGGAGCGTCCGGGCGGAAGCAGCGTAATTAACCGGTGTCCATGGAGACATGGCGCCGGGAACGAGATTCACGAACATTCTTAAATCTATGAGGGAGACCCGGATTAGGCGACGAGTTCCGGGGAGACTTCCACGGAAGGAGGAGCCGACATCCCATCATCCCGGTTTCGATCAAGGAGCAGACGCCCCTGAAGAAGGGACGAATGCCGCCCGCCCTTGGAAAGCGGGACTGCGGGGCCACAAGCCGCGCGCGCCCATCCACTCGGGTCGACGGGTGCACGCGCGAACGCGTCCTGGCGGAACAACGTCGGAACAAAAACCCGACACACATCCGCACCGAAACACCATTATAATTCGATTATAAATTTAATTCAATTTTAATGAAAATCTTTAATAAAATATATGGCATGATCTAAATTAATGAAAATCTGATTTAAGGTAATTTAAATAGTGTAATGGGACTACCTCTACAAAAGGGACATGAAATCCCAACAAATGGATGTTGATTACACTATACTAGGATAGAATCATAAATCAAAACTATAAAACATGATATTTGAAATATTTAAGAAAGGTTTATATGTTGATTAATGGTTTTTAGTGTCTAGATAATACATACAATCTAATTATTATCCATCAAAATAATATCAAATTCATTAATAATCATGGAGGTAGACTGGAGGGTGGAGACTACTAATTTCATGCATGTGGGGTGGAGAATGGTGGCAGTCATCTTTTGAGTACTACATGGGAAAATTCACTAAAAGAATTGGTTAAAGAGTTCATTTTATGGAGACATAGTATGGAAAAATAAATCGATAGTGGAATATAAACAACCCATGAAAACTTCTTCATATATATATATATATTTTTCATATTTCACCAAACTACGTGTTATAAATACATGTTATCTCTACCTCATTTTGTACGATTTATCATGGTTTCTTTATAACCAATAAATGAATGTGTTATATTACTCAAGTATAGAGAAAACAAAAAAAAAACATTTTTTATGATCATTCAGAGTTAACCGTATGTTATTTTGTTGATTTTTCTTCTTAATAGTGTGGTTTAAAAATTAAACTAATATCTTCATAAAATTTAATGTACTATTTTTTTTCCAGCAGTGTATACTCCAAAACATTCACCATAGAAACACCGTACGAAAAAAATACTTATTTTATCCTGGGATACTGTATCTTCATGTTTGGACCATGAGAACTAATATATATTAATAAAAATTCAAATCTCTTCTAATTAATTTGTTCCAACTCTTATAAATTCATTTCTATAATTATTTCCCAAATTAAACACTCCACTAACAAAAATGTTCAAATTTCATGTGAATTTCATAACCCATAAATGAATGGTGTTCTATACAAAACATGAAAAATACATACTAAAGATCATCCAATAATGTTGACCAATTTATGTTATTTAATGTCAAAACAAAATACAACAATAATGAGACATTTGTTTTATCTTATGAGTGATCATATAAACGAAGTGGTCATATTTAAACACAAATCATTGACATATTTTCCTTGTTCTAACTCCTATATATTTTCATCATATATCATGATATAATTAATTATTTATATAATATATAATGATGTTTAATTATATTAATGAAAAATCTAATATCTAACAATCTCTATAATTATTCTAAAATGAAATTATTGTTTATGATAAAATCAGTTCACTTTCGCTATTAGTAACACCATTCAATAATCCTAACTACATAAATTCCATGGTTTTAAAATTGATACTTATAATAAATTTATTATATATGTTACCATTAAAATTCTACAAATATAATTGTATTATTAAATAGATTATATTAATAATAAATCATTAGGGAAATTCTAACTATAAAAATTGGGTAACTCAAGACACGTTTTGAATGTTCAAATTATATTTCATCATATATTGAACTATAATCCATTTTTTATATTCTAACATATAATTACTCAAGAAATGAAAAATTATTGTTATTTTGTATCTCATTTGAATACACCATTAACGTTGTTCAACTAACTAGTTATGATTTGGATAATTCAAACAAATATCCTCAATAGATCATTAATCATAAAAATTTTTTAATCAATGATTAACATATAATGAAAAACTCATCTATAAATTAATTTAGTTGAATATGATTATTTTGAATGTATTTAATATTTTAAATTTTATAATTGAGGGAAATAATTGGACTCATAAATCCTATAAAATATATAATGGTACAAATCTTTCGAAGAACCCTCACAATATTCGTGATGCATATCCACGTTCATTTCCCCCTTCCCCATCTACCATCATATCATGTAATTCATTAATTTACCTCTATATATTAATTAAATATAAAAATAATATAACTGACCATTCACTCTAGGATATATTATTTGGTTTTAATTTTCTATCGGTTCTTCCAACATTTATGTAAAATAGGTAAAATGAAACTAGTGTAATTATTATCTATTATCATGTAGAAATCCATCTAATTAATTTTGACATAATTTTTCATTATAAACACCCTTTTCTAAACCAATTTTGATAGTATTAAATTAAGTTTATATAGTAATTCTCTTACCCCCATTAATAATTCATTTCCAATTTCTTTTAAAACAAGTATGATTATTTTAATATCTCATCATACATATCCATTATTGTTTATGTTTTCGCTTCGTTTTAACATTATTTTAATGAACGGTCATTTATAATTCATATATAATTATCTCAAAATTAATTAATTCACTTTATTATCATATTTATTATGATATTTAAATTACTAATACTCGATGATCACAATTTTATACCAAATTCAATTTAATTTGTAACAGTTATGCATAATCCAAATGATTTATTTATATGTAAGCCTTAAATTTTCATTTAGACATTATGAATATAATTGTTTTTAAAAAATTTTGAAACTCCAAAATGCATTGTGTACAATTGTAATCTAATTTGATTTCATATTTGGTTCATGAAAAAATATTCCATGACACTGAATTATGTTATTTTAGTGGACAACCTTGAATTTTTATTTTTGTTCATGGTTTTATGTTGTCTTTACAATATTATTTTTTTCTGATACACTTAAATAATCACATCCATTCCAGTCATTCCACTTAATATATGTCAACATTCCCATTTTTATTATTATGCTATAAATTTTTTCTTTTATGTAGAATCTTTCATTATTATAAAGTATGAGTACCCCTTTATCGATAACTATAACTCTGCATTTTATTTATGTATGTTTCCATGGAATCTTTTATAGAATTTGATGTGAATTGGGTTCTTGGAGAAAAATAAAAAATAAAAAATAATTATTATAATTATGATTTTTTATTGATGTATTTAATAATTAGTCTTTCAATGTCTCTAGACCTCATGTTGTTTTCAGATCAATTATAGTCACTTTATTTGGAAAGTAATTTTATAATATATATAAAAATCATGGGATTAAATATGTAGAAGAATGGGTAACCATTATTATGGTGATGTATAGGTTTTTTTATAGAGATCTATATATACCACTATGTACAGAAATAGATAAATTTCATTTTATAGATATGATACGTGACCATTTTTATACTTATGTACACACCAAGATATCCACATGACACCATAGAGAATATAAAAAACTAGAGAACAGTTTTTTAATGAATTTCATGATTATATTTTCTAAGGTATGAATCAACATAACCAATTGTTCCTATATTCCATTTACTACCCTCTGGGAATAGTACATAATATGCCACTATATGGGATGATGGTGAATGTACATAACCACAATAAAATTGAGGCATTTACACCATGTATATATTGGCATGTGTCTTGTATTGTGTATCAACTATTCTTATACATGTATTCTTAATAAATTCTAAAATATGACCAATACATAGTTGTTTTTATTATTTTTTAATATATATTGTGAAGGTATAATCATATTTAACATTACAGATCTCGAATTATGAAATTTTGGAATCTTTTAAATCATATTGTTATAGAGATGATAAAAACATTAAACTCCATCATTCATGGAAACAACATAGTTAAAAAGACATGTATTCTACTAAGACATCATAATGTCATCAACATACTTAATGATTCATGGTACAGTTCATAAATTTTCATTAAAATTTGTAAGGGGGTTAGTATCCACTTGATTTAAATAATCCATTGTTCCCTTATAAGATTGATAATGTGGATAACCACCCATTCAGGATGGGGTGTGGATAACCTATATATTTAGTAGGTAACCCCCATTAATGAAACTCAAAACCAATATAAAGGTGGTTACCCTCTACAGGGATGGTTCTACCCAAGAATGAATGTTCAATTTCAGAGTAGTTTGATCCCCACAGTATCCATCTTGAGGAATCACATAGATCTTATTAAACTTCAATAATTTTAGTTTTTGGGTGCGATGAAATAATAGATATCCTAGTTAACCTAGGGGCTTGAAATCATAAAACATCATTTATAATGACTAAGACACTCATATGTCCCTTTTTATCCTATTATTGGAATATATCAATTTTTTTAGGATACAATGATTCATCCTGTAAATTAATTTTTTGACAATGTGTTACTTATTTCCTCATAGTATCATCTTTAGACATTCTAAATACAACGATTTGGGGTCTTTTAATAATACCTAATTTCAGTAATAACATATTTTATAATGGTATTGATGTTTATTATTGTAACGTCTTGACCTATGTGCAACAGAACAGCTCCTCAAGCCAACCGGTCACATGACCTCAGGCATGCCACACCGTATGCTAGAGGCTTCACACTAGCAGTAAAGATCTGGTAAGATAGTCGTGGGGATACTTTACCCTATTTTATTTCAGTAAACAACAGAAAAATAATAAAACACATAGGAAGTATGTACAATGACCAACAATACAAATATATGATGATAATCAAGCAGTAAATACAATATCCAACTGACGAGAAAAAAATATGCCTTCTTAATGTATGTATGAAGTTTCATATTGAGAAATAGAAAGTAAATACACCAATGAAACTCAAGAAGGTTCTATTCCACACCCAATTCTTTCCCCCAAGCTCTATCCCAACATAAAAACTGTACTTAGGTCTTATTCACATAACATATCCAAAAAACCAATTGTCTACTCTGTTACTGATCATGATGCCTGAGTAGGGTGTGAGTACAACTCAGTAGTCATCCACTAATCATTTCTAATAAAATTATAATCAATATTAAATTATGTATTTATATAAAGAATAAAACACAAGTAATTATGTAAACATTTCACATTAATGTAATTATTCATTTTTTTCCACCTAAACCTATGATTTCCCATTGACTACCATATCTCAATACCAGTTTCATCCCTATATGGAGTCCGAACCATTTTATATGTTCAATTCCGATTTAATTTAAATAAATTTTTTTTCACTAAAAATTTCAGTTCAATTATTATCACAACTAATTGGAACCATAGTATAATGTAAATTATTGGGTGTAGAATACCATGCCTAGCACCCTTGGGAGTATTTGGAGCATCAGTCCCTGTCTCACAACCAATGGGTATTTGAAGCATCAGTCTCTAACCTATAAAATAATATTTTTATTAATGACGGATGTAGAACACCATTTCTATCACCCTGTGAGTATATGCAACATCTGTCCCAATCTCACAACCCATTTTAAAAAATAGAACATATATTACATACATCACATTATTCATGAAAAAGAGATTTTATAATTTTATAAAATTTTTACATGACACATGAATCACAACACCACAGTAATTTATTCTGAAATTAGATCATTAGATCATCCCAATTATTAATTCAATAATTAATTAATCACATAGTCTCATTAATGAATTCAACAATTAATTAATAATATATCCATATTAATCAATTAAAAATTTAATTATGTACATCATTAAATTAATTAATTCAACATTAAATTATTCAAATATTACCATTTAAAATTTTAAAAATTAATAAATCACATTATCCCATTAAATAATTCAATAATTTATTAGTAATACCATCAGATTAATTAATTTTAAAAATTAATTTATCAATAACTAGTACAAGAAATATCATAATAAATTCAACAATTAATAATCTCTTTCGAAATTTCATTAATCTTTAATTAATTATTCATATAACTATATCGAATAATATATTTAGAGATCAGATAATTAATTCAACAATAAATCAATCTACAAACAAAACTCACTTCCTAATAATGAGTCTAACCATTAATTATTCTGCGTTATCAGTTCCATATCACAACCACCAATAATAATTAAAGTAAAAATTAATTAATCAAATTCATTTAATTGCACCTTCATAGAAATTATCAGAAAATAATTCTCCAATTATTTTATCTAACATATTCAATTTCTTCAGCACAATAATATCCATTAATTAATTATTTAAATAATTAATCTGACTCATTTATTTATTATAACACAAATACCCCCACTAATTAATTTTCCAACCAATTAACCCAACTCTTTCAATTTTTTCCACACATCACATCAGACTAATTAATTCTTTATTTAATTAATCTAACTCAAAATTTATAATAATAAATGCATTAATAAATTAAACAATTAATTATTTCACATTTGTCCCATAAACTAATTCTCAAATTAATTAATCTACCTCAGTAAATTCATTTAATTTACTGACTAATTTTCCATGTCATGTCATATTAACCAATTTAGAATTATTTAATTCACACTCAACAACCCTTTAACTAATCCACTAATTATTTATTTCCATCAATTTAGTTATTTATGTCAATAGTAAAATAATTATAAAACATCAATTAATTTATCCATCAATTTATAAATTCCATTATTTAATTATACAATTAAATAGTCACATTTTTCGATTAATTAGTTTTTCAATTAATTAATACCATAATATAATTCAATCAATTAAATATTAAAATTTCTTTGAAATTTTTTTTTTATTAAATAATCTCATTATTAAATTCAATGTTTTTTATAATAAAATTTAATTATTAATTAATTCATTAATTAGTTAACCTCATTATTTAATTCAACAATTTAAATACACACATTTCTATTATTTATTAATATTTCAATTTATTAATCCTCCAGTTCCATTAAATAATTCAATAATTACATAACTAAATCCATCATTAAATATTTCTAATAATTATATAATTTCTTAACTATGTAAACCACAATAATTTATCAACCACATCATGAACATTAATTAATTCCAAAATTAATTAACTAATTCCACTATAATAAAATCCTTCAAATTAATCTATCAATTAATCATTTAAACCAACCAATTATAATAATAATAATTTCATAATCCCCTAAAATTATTTAATTTACCCAATTATTTAATTGAATATAGAAAATATCAATTGTTAATCATAGAATAAATTTTTTACAATTGCATGTGCATAAATGAATCAATACTATGGGACTAGAATTTAGGCCACATACCTCACAAATAATGATGATAAACACTACCCCATAGAAAAAAACAATTTCAAGTGTACCAATTATAATCAATAAAAATAATAATATATAATTTGAAACCAAAGAGGTGTTTTGAGGGTATTTTATTGATGATGATGGCAAGTTGATGAGTTTTGGTCTAAGATGAAGGTTCAATAATGACTTTTAGTCCAAGAGGATATTTGTGGAGGCTATGTGGTGTAAAATAGTGGGTTCGAAAGCATTGTAGTGGAAGTGTGGTGAGTCAGGAGGGCTACGAAATGTTGGAGACATTTATTTAATGTACTAGACAGTTGTATTACATGATGTGAATTCTTATTTCACATTTTGTAATGGTTGTAATATTTTCAATTAATATATAATTACAACTCGTTAAATAAAATTTTATTTAGTAGCATTTATTAAGGGAATAACTTATTAATTAAACTCTCATATTGATTTCAAGCATTATATTCTAATATTATTTTTTTTCATGGACCTATACCATGATCTTAAATTAAATATTCTATATTTTTAATAAAAAGACTGCCTCAATTTTAGGGTTGTTCTGCCACTGACAGTGATTCCATTTGACATCAAAAAAAATTGTTGTTGCTGAAACAATGTTTTGACGTCAATTATTTTCTTGATTTAATAATAATATTAATTTAATAAATACAATTATAATTATGTATGTTTCACAATTTGAAATTTCATTATCCATTTTAATTAAATGTAGAATGATGTTAATATTTTAACATTAATTACAAATAATAATTTATATAGTATTGAAAAATTGTTTAACCAATATTTCATTGATCAATAACAAATATTAATATGTGGTTAAACATAATTAAATATTTTAGTGAAAAAAAATATAATTATACATGTAATTTTCCATTCATTTTGTTTGAAATATAAAATATATGTGTTATTAAAAAATTCTTTCTATTCGTAAAAATGCAATTAATGATAATAATATTAATTTTATTAAAAATAATAAAATTATTCATTTAATTTCATTTATTTCAAATTAATTATTGAATGAATAAATTTAATAATTTAACATAACTATTAATATAACAACAAATTCCTATTTCACTTAATTTTATAACCTGACTACTGTAAACCCCCCATTTTGAACAAAACGATGTTCTCAGATATCTCATACAATGAACTGTTTGAGATATAATTATTATTTAATATTAAAAAATTGGAATGAATAATTAAATAAATATAAAAAGGTTATTTTCACGATTATGGAATAAAAACATCCATTGGTTACAAATTAGATACACCTCCTATGGAAAACATTCTGTTTCAGACTCAAATATGTTCTCTGGTTTCTCCTATAATTAATTGTTTGTGATATATTAATAATTTAATACTCCAAACAAGGATTCAATAATTAATTACAAATATGAAAGGTTCTTTTATTGAGTGAGGTACCCAAACTTCCAACACATACAATTTTTATACCCCACCTAGTGTACACATCAACTTCCAGACACAACTATGGCCTCAGATTTCTAATATAGTGGACAATTTTTTAGTTAATAAGTTATATTGAATAAAAACATATGTCTAAAGATATTATATTTAATATATGTTTTTATTCAGTTTTCATGAAGACATTACAGGCCTCAGAATCTCACACATAACTCATTGATAAACTCCACATATATTCTATTGAATAATTGAAGATTTTAACTGGAATTTATGTCCTTTTTTAACATATATCAAAATTATACAGATAAATCATTATTTTAATTAAAACATAGACAACCAATATTCTCCAAAAAATTGAAATAGTCTTACCTAAAAAATGATGTAATCTTAATATTACCCCACCTTATAACAGCTCATCCTTGAGTTGTACTCCTATGAACCATTAATAATAATAGGTTTTTTTAATCCACTAACCAATGATGCTTTATTGACCCAATTATTATGTATCCCAATAATTGTAGTTTTTATCGACCTCTATTAAATCCTGTGATCCTCATATGAAAAATTTCAATAATCTAAATCACACTATCATGATCTATATATATATTAGTTCACAAGAACATCCTTTAATGCTTCCCATACGAAACTGAAACACATTCATTTTTCTATGTGTAAAGATTGAGCTTTCCCAATCTATTTCTTGTGATGTCAATATAGGTGAAATGATCATCATAAATTGAAATTACAATATGAATTCGTTGATAAGTACCACCACTAATACTTTATTACTACATTTTCCCTCAATTTTCCTTCCACATTGTCAAAACCAAGGTGTTATAAATAATCTTAAATACCCAACACCTATGTCTTGTTAACAATAGTATACTAATTCTTATTATTATAGTTTCTCATTACACACCCATTTTTTTCTTCTTGAATTATTTTATAATAATATTCAATTTCATATTAGTCACATTTAATTTAAATTTCAATAAAAATGGTAAAATATATCCTGATCTACATCATACCCAGAACCCATTTTCCAATGCATTCTAACAATGATGTAGGTCACAAAATAATCTTGAGATCCTATAATGATGCCTATTGACTGAACTCTCAGGCCATCCATGGCCCCGAGTCAATATCAACAAATTTTAGAAACTAAATCCAAACCAAATAACAAGTGTGTCACCCATTTGGAAATAATATGTATCTATAACAGTGAATAGAAATAACAATAATTCCCAACATGGGTGCTTGGGTTCTCCCCCATACATGTGGTTGCTACTCAAATTCGTTAGATCATAACCAACACTTCACTCATCCAAGTCTCCAAGGTACCATTCCCAAAACTAGTATGAAAAAATTAGACGAAATGAAAAATATTTTGATGCCATTGTTTAACGCCTTGGGCTTTGTGCAACCTAACAGTGGATCGAGTCGATCAATAATGTGACCCTAGGTGAACCACTCCAAACACCAGAGGCTCAGGACTAGAAGTGATCTACTGGCCCAGTCATGGAATTCATGGAAAATACATTATGTTGAACAATAAAAAATACATGACACAAAAAAACACCCAAAGACCATATTAGTTTTGTGTCATTGGAAAGATAGTTCATAGTCTTATAACCTAGTGAATGATCTTCATCTTCTCCCACAATGATCTTCCCCATTTTTTCCTACCTAAAATCATTCATTATATCTTGTGGAAATGAAAACATAAATATGGTGAGCTAAAATGCCTAGTAAGGATAAACATTTAAAACATTGAACAAACAATAAATATAATAATATAAAAAATCATAAAGTTTAAATATCAAAATCCTAGGACATTAAATAAATATTGGTAGAACATAAGGCATAGATCATAAAGGATCATTAACCATGAAATATTTTCATTTTAAAAAAACACAAAATTATGTCACACAAATAATAAAATAATATTATTTACAAAGTATAAAAGGAATTTCTTCTGATGCCATTGTAGTGGATAAATTCATTAATGAACCAGGTTTAGATATCATTCCATCAATGTATAACGAAATTGGATTTACCTATTATCCATGCCCTGTATTACTGAACTAGATTAACCAGCTGTTGTTGTCTTATTTATCTTATGACATATAAATCATTACTCAATGCATCAAAGGGAGATATATATTCCACCAATCTCATAGAGAAATCATTTGTACATGTTCCACAAAAACATAAATTATTATCCATAGAATAACACATGAAATTTAATGGGATTCTAAAATATCATACCATCATAAAATAATCCATTTTATATAAATGGTTTCAAAAAAATTCCATCACAAACACTAAAAAATAAATGTAATAAATGGAAATAAATATAACCCAATGTAATCTTAAGAGGAAAATAATTTTGATAAAATAATTGATATTAACACATGAGGAAAATATAATTTATTCTTAGAAAAAGTTTTATATTCTCAAAATTTTTTGATATTTTAAATAAAAATTATTTAGTTGAATATAAAAACTAATTTGTGTATATAAAGCATCATTTAAATAAAAAATTCTAAAGAAATTAAAATTTTTAATGTCGTATAAATTAAAAATACATTTCTCTAGCACTCTTATTGGAAAAGATAAAATGTAACTTGTATGGAAAATAAAAGAATGATTCCGTCCGTAAAAATTCACTAATTTATGTAATTAAGATTTTAAAAATTATATAACAATATAAATAATAATATATATTCAGTAAATAATGATGTGTATATAAATATACCCCAGCAAATTCTTATATATTAACAATCTCGTAAAATAATGAGATTGTGAAATTATCCCATACCAATTTATAATTAGTTGAATCATGTGAAAAATAAAATCAATTCAATTATATTAAAATTTAAATACAATAAATTTTATAATACCATTAATAATAATAACATAAATGGGTATTATAAAAAATACACAAAATTAGATGGTTTATAAGTCATATGTCACACAAAAATAAATGTTGGAAAAAATAATCCCATAACATAGGTCTGATATCCTTCGTATATATAAAAATATCATGTATAATTATTTAAATACTGTTATTGATTTCTTCCTAAAGTATTATAAATTTTATGATATCATATATGATCATATATTCATCGTCTGTTAGAAACCTTTCATTGTAACCTGTTATTCAAGTGTGAACTACTTTATGTTCTAAGACATGTTTTGTCAAATAAGTTATTATAATAATTATTTAGTCATATTTATATCATTATAAAATTACATTAACAAAATATATACCATATTTATTCATTCTATACAATTATATATCCATGATTTATTTATGATCATGTAGAATGAACCACATCACTTTATTGAAACGGTAAGTGGTATATACTCAAGAGAGACGATATCATTAGAATATTTATTGAAAGGGTTTTAAGTGTATGGTATATAAAATAATATAATAAATATCATTCTTAAAAATCAATTATATTTATTAATTCTATTGTTATGCCTATCCATGAATGTTGGTGGTGAAGAACTGATTACACCACGACGTGGAGACAATATGTAGTACGTACACACGTTTGGTGATTTTATTTTTGATAGAATGGGTTAATTGTAGAATATGGTTGTTTCATAATAATAATTACCTCTAATTATATATGTACTAATATAGTTATTAATTTATAATGAAACAACTCATGTAGTGGAAGTAGAAGTAGAAAAATGTTTTTTAAGAATGGGTAAATGATATTACATATTCTTCGATTTGCATCCTCTAAATCTTCTATTATATATTTAGAGTTGGTATTTGAAGAGATCTATTACTTCCATAATGATTCTATAATGTTTATAAGGGAAGATTATAGGGGATGGTTGAGCATGTGTGCTCAAAATGAAGTGAACAGTTGAGGGAGGAACATCTCTTTTATAATTGAGGTGAGGGGAACTTCTGGAATCCTCATAATTATATATTAATAATAAAATCTAACCAAACATTAAACCAAAAAATTGATATATAATTTTATTTAATATATGATATAATTTAAATCTAATCATTGAATAAAATTTAGACAACTTTTGATATCAATTTAATCATTATCAAATTAATAAACAATTATTTATTATATTTACTTTATTTAAGATAACAAATGTTTCAAATATTGAAAGGGTTGAAAATTTTCTTATATGATTTCAATTATACCAAAAATGAATAATTTAGAAAATTTCAGACAATATCATAGTCAATATATAATTTTAAAATCATTTAATGATTTTTAAATAATTTTAAAAAACAATATTTTAACAAAATATCAATTGTGTCAATTATGAAACTTTTCCGTTCATGGATTTCTCGAAATATCAAGATAAAGCATAATACTAGAAAAAATTATTTTATTATATCTTTAATGGGTCAAGGTATTCTAGAAAATTCATTGTACATATTATTTCTCCCAATTTATATTAATTTTAAAAAAATTTAATAACATTTATTTGGTAATGCAATTATTAAAATAATCACTACAACAATATTGTATAATTTTTTAATATAGTTATATTAGAATAAAAAATATAAATAAAATACTATGATTAAAATGATTTTTTTTATTTTTTATTTTAATAAATGTAATAGTATTTATCTTCTTGGAAATCCATCATAAAAAATTTTATACTTATAAAATTATGATAGTGACAATTTTAAGAGTACATTTAATAAAATAATAGAATTGTCATTATTTAATATATATGTCCAATAATGATCCATAACATGATCATTGAATTCCAATGGTCGATATATAATTGACCAAAAAAATTAGGTAAAATGTATTGGATGTTTGATAGTAATTATAAATTTAATAATAATTAGTTTATTTATTTTTCATCAATTAAATGATTTCTCTATCATCTATATATGAATCACTATGTTAATTATATTTTTTCCTAAAAATTAAATTTATATTAACATTATAAAGATGCAAATTTTATAGTTCAAATATTTTTTTATTGTCCAATTCAGATTTTGTATATCCATATATTAAAAATGTATTATTATTTAAAACATGAATGTGATTAAATTTAATATTTTAAATTCATTAATAACTCCAAAATGGCCCCAAAACGTCCAAAATTAAATTATATCTTAGTAATATGTTTATTATGTTACAGATTATTCATTATAATTTTTTATATGACCAATTTTTCCATATTTGGATACATAATAGATATTGAAAACCATGAAAATGACACATTGGGTATTTAATTGATATAAATGTTATTTATGTCCATTCCAGGGATAAGTTTCCATTAATTGACATAATTTTGATACTTTTGTGTCATGGGTTGAATTATATTCATCAGATATGTTTTTTCCAAATTTTTGGTCGTTTTATAGTTATTATAACTTTATTTTCAACCTAAATTACCAAATTTACCATTTATCATGTTATTAAAATTTACCATCATTACTATCCATATTAGTGAAAACTAAAAGAGGCCTATATACCAAATTTTGATCTCTTGAATCTTAATATGCCAACTATTTTTGATAATTGAATTCACTTATGTTGAAGAATTAAATTTAAAATTAAAATGTAAAAATGTCACAAAAAATAGTTTTTGAAAAAATTCACCCTTTTAAATGGGAAATGTTTTTATATTAAATTAATATATTTAATAATTTTTTAATACCATAATTTGATTTAAATTATCTAATTAAAACTTAAAATAATCCAAAAAATAATTATAATATTTAATAAAATAAATCATTCTATTCACAATTCATAAAAAATGAAATCTTTCATAAAAATATATCAATTTAACAAAAGTAAATTTTTATATTCCACACTAAAAGGAGAAGTTTATTTTGTAAAATTTTCTATAAGAAGTTTCAGAAATAATATTTAAAATTTTTGTTCATGTAAAAGGTGACAAAAATTCATATTTTTAAAAGAACATATTTTGTCAAACAAATATGAATTTGTTCTTATATAATGTCAAGAAAATATATAAGATTACTATTAATGTTATATGACATTAAAAATTTGGTTAATTCTATTAATAATTCCTAGTTTATATCATATTAAATAATGATATTTTAATAATATATCAACGATTACAAAAAATTGATATTCCATGCAACAGAAGATATTAATGATGGTTTCTCTTGCATGTAATGTCGTCCAAGTCAGTTTTACATTTATAACACTCTTCATTCAGTGTTCTATATAACATAATCAAAAAATAGTTCATTTATACATTGAAAGAAAATCTATACTCAGTTTTTCATTAAATAAATTCTACCAAATGAATCTAAAATTTTGGGTAACACATGCCAATAATAGTGTTTGGTATGTTGAAACCTAATAGAGTGTTGCATATAGTGCAAGATAATATTATTGTTACATGTAATAAAATAAATCCAAAATATTTAAATAAAAATATATCTCATAAAATATCTGGGAATTATATTCAAGCCCACATAAAATGAATTTATCCCTCGAAATTCATCGTGGTTATAAATGGTTTACTACATGAAATTTTGATTCATGGAAACCCACATAAAAAAATAAAATACGAAAAACATAATTTAAAAAATAAGAAATAATCACATAATAGGTACCCAAAGTAACCAATCATTGGGTTTCCACATTGGAGAATATATGTGGGAAGAGAAATCTTGGATATAGAAGGGAAATATAACCATAATTTTCTAATGGATAATGATATAAAACATGGTTTGGAGATTTTTAACATCCAAAAATACATAAATCTGTGATGATTTAAGGGACCATCTGATTTATCGGATCATAACGTTCTAGGATAACATTTTTGTATCCAAGATCCTCTTCCTATTGTTGATGAAATATTGCATGAGAATAAAATATTATATGATTTCTATAAAATTACACCATTGGATGTTCCCTGAACAATTTCCACTTCATCTATTATTTAATTAAATGATCATGAATTTGTAATTCCGGATGTGTTATCAGATCATGCGATTGAATGTGTTTTCCTTCCATCTACCTCAAAAATAATGATAGAATATATAATCAAATATGTTTTATTCCAACTATAGTGAAATAATACATTATTCTAACAAGAATATTCCTAAATAAAATATATACTGTCCATTAATGGATTACATTACAATCCATCCGAAATCTAAATATATAAAAATTTAGATTGAGGTGAACTAAATCAACTTAACATTTGACTCATATATCTCATTTTGTAGTTTATGGTTGTAACATTAAAAACATGTAACTTCCTTAGTCATTTATTCACTCGAAGCATTATCATAACATGAAATACTATATAATCATAGTGAAAACATGTATTCTATAAAAATTAACTATTTTCATAGTACAAAAACAAAAAAATATATATATACAGAAATAGCGACATAACATTATCCTTATATTATTCATGAGGTAATTTATACTATCAAATATATAAGATTTTATCCTCATCCAAAAATTATGTGAATAACATGTTCTTTCCAAAAATATTTCAATCACTTTTCCTGGTTACTAGTAACATATGATTATCGAAAATCATAATGTACCCATATATAGATATTCCAATATTCTATAACACTAAAAATGTGATTCAACAATAAAATTTAGGAATCCCACTATGTAAACACTTAATCATTCCACCACTTCATTTTCATACTCATCATCCCTAAAAGTGGTTCCATGTGACTTTCCTTTTCCTTTTACCTTAACAGGTTGCTAACATCAATCATCATTAACCTTTAAATTAGGGTCGTGGGTAGTATAATTCCCCACATCCTTGCATATGTAGCATTGAAGTGTATGTGGTTAGTTCTCTACAGTATTTTTACGATTTAAATCATTAGAAACCATTTTCCCATTACATCAGCACTCCACTACTCGATGAAATTATTTTCCAAACAAAAAAATATTTTATTATTTTTAAGAAAATATCCACCATTATTCATTCTACACTTTGAGCTTAACTAAGAATTCATATTTTTTAATAATTATTTTAATATTTTCCCTTGAACTCCATCTTTGGTATCATGTAAAAATAGTAGATTGATATGTAAATCCCAATTACAGTTATACATTGATAGTGAAATGTTGTCATGACCCATCCTTGAGACCCATGCAGTGACTACCCCAAGACCGCCTTACATAGGCCAGGGGCTGGAAACTAGCACCAAAGGCGTAAATCCCAATGCTGGGAAGGCATTGGGATTATAAATTGAAAAAAAAACAATCAGCGTACAACTGAAAGCAAACACTAAGTAAAAACAGTATAAAAATGATTGTTGAAATGTAAAGGGGCCGGAATACAGTCCCAAGAGGGAAGTACAAGTTCATCTAAAAATGGATAAAATAGCTAAAAGTTGAAATCAGTTCCTGGATCATCCACCATAGATCCTACATAAAGGGTAGGTAAAAATAGCCTCTATAGGACTCCATGTTCATCTGTCCCATCTGCATACCATCCCATCATGTGGTCCACCTCCGGGTATTTTCTAGTCATGTCCCCTCAGCCTAGATCAGCACTTTCTGTCGTCTGTAACCAACATAATGAGATGCGGGCAGAGCCCGTGCATGTGTGAGTATAACAAAACTCAGTACGGACCCCGAGACCCTCATGGTCTCACAAAATGCAACACGGGTAAACCAAAAATAATAAATCAACATATAGCCACCCTTAGGTATATGCCCATACATATACCTATGTTATCTTGTAATCTGTCTAAATCAAGATGTAAACACTAATCTTATTGACATAGTTCAAAACATGATTTTATTCAAGGGGTAGTATCAAATGACATACCATGCCAAACTATCGAAACCTCGACAGGTGGAGTACTCCTCCTCTATAGAGTATTGTGTGCCTGCCGTGTGACACAGAGGTGATTTCCCCTATCCTAGACTGTTGTGGTACCCTCCTGTCGAGTATCGTCGGTCTGTTGTTCTCACACAGAGGAACTCCCCCTATAGGTATGTTGTGCTCACACAGAGGTTCTCCCCCTTATAGCATGCTGAGGTACTCCTCTTTTCGAGTACCGTGGGTCTACCACATCACATAGAGGTGCTCCTCATTTGTGTTTGTCACGTTACACAGAGGTTCTCCACACTGGGCTAGTCGAAACACTATGAGTCGAATCGGTCAGCAGTCGTCAGGTCTCAGCCAGCTACTAGGTCTCTGTATTCTGCTCACTCGTCACTAGGAGGATCTACTCCATAAGTTATAGGTTGATTCTCCAACTTTCACATAGTCCCACATAGATGTATCATAAAGGTCTGCCTCGTCATTGATCTATCAACACAATAGATGGTGCGTCAATCGGATGCTCGTTCTATGAGTTATTTCCATTTCTATTCTAGGTGCCCAGATGGATTTTAGTTTCAATCCAACCCGACTGTACCCCAACTTTGTCCAAACCACAAGTGGGGTATCCCAAAAGAGCCGTCTCCCTCAAAGATTTTCATCACCCCAGACGGTTTGTCTATTGGACACTCGTATCCCATGTTATAGGCAAAAAGGTGAATTTGGGACAAATCATTCCAGATTGGGGTCCGACCCAGTCCGCGGGTCCGACCCAGCACACGGGGGTGGCCATGCGGCCTGCCATAGCCGCATCTATAGGGGAGGTGCACACCCCCTGGATTCCTAAATGAATTAACCGTTCACATGAGAGACAAACCGACACCAGGTGGCGCCGATCCAAGTCACACGGGAGCCAGCATGGTCCCGCTCCACCTGGCTGGCCAAGTGGCCAGCCGCTCCCACTCTGCCAGCGGCCAGCCCAGACGGCTGCCTCTTCTTCTCCACCACAACCTGCCCTAGTTGCGACTCCTTCCACCATCCGGTGCGATGACGCCGCACCCCTCTGGCAGCCCGACGACCACCCTTGTACATCTCCATGGCCAGGGACCTTGTCCTATTCTTCTGTGCAGTGCGATGGTTCCAGACCCTTCTGGTGACCTGTCGGCCCTACACCACTGGTTTCCTCCGCGGCCGGTTTCATTCGTGGGCGGCTCGACGCCGGCCACAATTTCTCTGCCACTGTCATCAACAAGCGAGGAAATATTAATGGGGAGGGTCGGGCCATGTTCTTGTGGCCCGAGCCCACCACTTTATGGTGATATAAATCGGCCAAACATAACCTAATATTGAACGATGTAGAATGGGAACAAATTCAAACTCAAATCCCCTACCTCGTATTGTTTATTTTTGACGAAGTTGTAGAAAGATAATTTTGATTTTATTATGTTGGGAAAGAAGAAGCTAAGGATGGAATCATCAGTGTTCTTCAAGGATAGATCTCCCTCTTTTGATCTGGTTGAAGAAGGGAGAAGGTGTCCGTCATTGTCAGATGAGTTGTCCTTCATTCTTTGGTGGGCGTTCTTCGTTGGAGTGTTCTTCTCCTCCCCATGCTCCACTAAAATGCCACATAAAAAATAATAGAAGAAAGCATTGTCTATTATTTGATTGAATAACAATTCCATATATGGTGTTTAATTAAATTAGATAACTCATTTAATTAATGGGGTGGAGTTGGCTTAATTAATTAGTTGGAAGGTAAAGAGGCTCCATTTGGGTGGTGGCCCCGTTATGTGGGGAGTTTCAAGGGTTAAAAGTCGGGTGGTCCCCACCTCATTTAACAAGTATAGGTGTGTAGACCTTAGGTGGGTCCCACCTCTATATCCTCTCAAGGGAGATTAATGTGTGGTGGTCCCACCTCCAACCTCCTCATATAGGTTATAAACATCTAAAATAAATGAAGACAAGAAATTAATTTAATTTATTATTCCCACATAAATCCCCTAAAACTATCATTCATTCCCTACAATCTACCATTAAGGTGAAAGTCTTATTAATGGATTATCAGTGCTGTGAGTTCAATGGTGCCCTCAGATTTCAATTCTGAGCACTGGTTCATAAGTTATAAAATCCTGATCATATGCTTACTAAACGTACCAAAACAAAAATTCAGAAATTGATTCTAGGTGCACCGGGCCACAGAATCTAATGCCGTTAATTTTCATAGACTCATAAAATTCCAATGTATTTATGAAAAAAATTCCCATAGAAATTCTGGGTCTTTACATTCTCCGTACCTCTAGGATTTACGTCCCCATAAGCTACATCTCAAACTAATGGATCAGATGAGGGTACTGAGCACGCATTTGAGCCTCCCACTCCAATGTGCTCTCCTGGAGGTTTATGTGCTGCTAGAATACGGGCACTAGAGGTATTGAACATCTATGTAGGACCATCTCTCAGAGATTCACAATCCCCAATGGAAACTCCATAAAAGTCTCACCATCATCGACGTCCATGTCTCCATGGTCAATGATATGGGAAGGGTCATGCATGTTTCTCCTCAGCTAGGACATGTGGAAGACGTCGTGCGCCCGATGCAACTGAGGTGGAAGAGATAAGTAGTAAGCCACATCACCAACACTTCTGGGGACCTAGAAGGTTCCGATGAATCTTAGAGATAACTTGCCACCTCGTCCAAATCTCTGTAGACGTCATTGGGGTTAGACCCATATGAAGACATGGTCGCCATTATCGAACTCCAGAGGTCTGCATATTTTATCGGCAAATGGTTTCTGCCTACTCTATGTAGTCTTCTTCCACACCGGGATGATCTGCATCTTCTCGGTGGTATCTCGCACCATCTCTGGTCCAACTAGTGCTACCTCCCCTAGTTCAGTCCAGCACAAGGGTGATCTGCAAGGTTGCCCGTACAACGCCTAGAAAGGTGCCATCCCAATGGTGGAGTGATATTTTTTGTTGTATGAAAACTAAAGAAAAGGTCAGTGAACCTCCCAGCAATGACTATAGTCAGGGACACAAGCATGGAGAATTTACTCGAGGGTCTGAATGGTCTACTCGGTCTGACCATCTATCTGAGGATGGAAGGCAGTTCTTAGATGAAGCTGTGTCATGAATGCTTCAAACAACCCCTTCCATATTAGGTAAGTAATGAGTGCATCATGATCATAGAAAATAGAATAAGGTACTCAATGTTGTCGCACAATCTCCTGCACATCTTGTCGTCCCAAGCTCTCTACTAAGCCCTACTCTATGATTGGTAGGAAGTGGGCCGACTTGGTGAGTCAGTCAATGATCACCCAAATCAAGTTGTGACCCCTAGATGTACGTGGAATACCCATCATGAAATCCATGGATATCCAATCCCACATCCACTATAGGACATTTAAGGGTTAAACCAAGACTGTTGGTATCTGGCGCTCTGCCATCACTTGCTGACAAGTGAGACATTGTGAGACATACTCTACTACTTCCTTTCTCATACATGGCCACCAGTGTTGTCGTCGAATGTCCTGCTACATCTTCACCACTCTTGGATGTACCGCTAAAGGGGAATTGTGGTACTACATCAGCAATTCACCATGAAGTTCAACTAGTACCATGGTATGTCTTATGAAGAGGATGATGTTCTCCCCATGATTATAAAATACACCAGGTGCCTACACTGTGGATATATGAGAATGTTGTTCCTCACAGTCAACATCCCCACACTACACCTCCCTGACTCGCTGAAGAAGTGGAGTGTCTGAAGGAGTTTGCAAAAAGGCTGCTCCATCCCTATCCACAAAGGATAACTGTAAAGCAGCCAACTTCTCTATTACCTCGCTTACAGATGTATACAAGTTCTCATACTGAGTGCATCTGTAACAACGTTTCCCTTTCCATGAGTATAGAATATCTCAAAGTCATAGTCCTGGAGGAACTCATGCCATCCTCGATGTCTCAGGTTCATGAACTTCTGAGAAAAGATATACCTAAGACTATAGTGATCAGAGTACATGGTTATACGTTCACCCATTAGATACTGTCATCACATCATCAAGGAGAAAAACACCACTACTAACTCTAGGTCCTGGGTATCATAGTTCTACTCATGATGTCTAAGCTACCGAGAACCATACATGATCACAACTCGCTCCTGCATCGGGACACACCTAAATCTAGTCCTGGATGGGTTGTAGTAGACTACTTACCCTACGCATTCCACTGGATATATCAAGATTAAGTCACTAGTCTGCCTCAGCCTCAGCTCCTGAAAGCTCTACTATCATCTCTCCAACCACACGAAGGGTTTCCCCATCTTTTTCAATGTTTATAGTGGTGCTTCAAATCTGGAGAAGTTTGGAATGAACATCTTATAGTATCTAGCCAATCCTAGGAAACTCTATACCTCTGTCACACTCCTAGGTGGCTCCCATGTTAGTAACGCCTCAATCATCGGTGGATCCACTGCAACTCAAGCCTTCGAGATTACATGTCCCAAGAATTGAACCTCTCGAATCATTAATTGGCAGTTTGAGAGCATAGGATAAAGATGGTGTTATTGTAGTGTGTCGAGTACTACCTAAAAATGGTAGGCATGCTCCTCCTTAGTAGTCATGTAGATCAAAATGTCATCAATGAAGACTACAACCAAGCGATCAATGTAAGGTTGGAAAATACTATTTATCTAACTAATGAACACTACTTGATTGTTGGTTACCACGAAGGGAATAACAAAGAACTAGTAGTGGCTGTATCGACACCTGAGGGCTGTCTTCTGCACATCATTATCTCGAACTCTGAGCTAGTGATAGTCTGATCTGAGGTCTATCTTCGAGAACCACTGTGTTCCCTTCAGATCATCAATGAGGTCGTTAATTCATGAAATGGGGTACTTGTTTTTTACAGTCACCTGGTTCAAGAAACGGTTGTCAACACAGCTCTTCAAGCTTCCATCTTCCTTCTTGGTGAACAAAATCAGGGCTACCCAGTTAGAAACACTAGTCTAGATGAATCACATCCCCTGCAAGCCCTCCATCTATACGCACAGCTCACGAAGCTCAACAGGAGCCATTTGATATGATGGTGTAGATATTAGAGTCGTCCTGGGGTATAGGTCAAAGTAGAAGTCCACCTCTCTGTGAAGAGGTAGTCCTTGAACATCATTAGGGAAAATATATGCATACTGGTCCACCATTATAGGATAGCTCGGACTCTCCACATCAACTGCTTTGAGGGTAATGCAGGCCAACTAAAGAGTAATCAGCTCGACCCTCCTCCATGTATGTCCGTCCTATGCTGTAAAGCCTCCCTCCTCACCGGTGAAGGTAAACCTGGTCCCATCTGTACAGACACACCACACAAATGTGCCTAATACAGTCAATATGATCATGGACTTTAGTTAACCAGTACATACTAATGTTGACATCGTAAGGCCTCAACGCTGCTAAGAGGAGATCCCAGCCGAAGGTCTCACCTGCTATATTATTCTCATGCATCCAGCACCAGTGCATAATTATTGAGTCTACTCACATATGAGTCTCTAGTAGTAAGGATTGAGCCAACAGATCTGTCATAATCTCTGACCACCTAATAAGGAAAGTGGAAATAAAATAATGATATGAACTGGTGTCTATAAGAACTGAGGCTATCAGAGAGTAGACACAGATCGTACCTCAAATCATCTCCATAGCACCATGGTCATATGCCTCATTTTCCTAAATCTGAACTCTCCCCTATTTACCTGCTCCCTGTGGTCAAGGTGGACCACCTGCTGGTGGTGGTGGTAACACCTTTTAACGCTGTCCACCACGAGATGCACGTCCAGCTCCCCTGCCACATCCAAATCCTCCCTACAGACCACCTCGATCGAACCACTTCTTCTGTATGGGTGGTCCCTCAATTGTCTACTGGTTATCCGAATAGAGGGTCGGACAGCCACGAGACATGTGACCCTGCCCGCCACGTGTGTAACACTGTCTGCTCCTGGCATGTATGTCACTACCTCAGGTGCCTCGCACATCTGATCCTGAGTCATGACATCATCCACCTGTTGGTCTGATCCTTATGTACCTCTACGTCATCTGTCTGTTGTTAGCTGTAGAAGACTCTCCTGCATGTCGACTAGTTGCAGGACATACTACCGAAGACTGCTCAGCAAAAAAAATCACCACTAAGAGGGCTCTCTCCAACACCACTGTATGCGTCTGGATGTTGAGTGAGGTCATCGAAGCCCTAATCTCTCACCAGATTCCATGCTCGAAGGTCTTTTCCTCAAAGAAAGGTTCTCATACCATGTTTTTATAGAAATGAAAGAAGTCGGTGAACCTCACTGAGTACTGAGATAAAATCATGCTACCTTACTATAGATGGAGTAGCTCCTATTTCCACACCACTCATAGGGTCTCCAGAACAAACTCCACCTGGAACAGGCTCTCGATGTCTGACCAAAAAAGTGTCACCTCCTCATGCACTTGGAGCATCAAGATCCACCATCTACCTACTACTTCCTAAATGAGACTCACGACAAGGTTCACCCTGAACAAGGATGGTGTCCCTACCAGTATGAAGACTCTCACTACAGCTTCTAGCCAATCCTCAGCTATAGGCGAGTCCGTCTCTCCCCTGAACCAATGTTGCCTATGGCACTGGGAATCATGCAACTCACTCAATCGTAATGAATCGTTTGCTGGTGGGGATGATGGAATCGGTGGCCCAATGGGAAGTGGTACCGCTAGTGCCTCCGCTATAAAGGAGCCCTGCACCATGGCCTCATCGCTCGATGGGCTTCTAGATAATACGACTCTCGAGGCTCTAACTAGTCATCCATGGGGAGGTATCCTGATAGAAATAGATGCAACATGGTCAAAATATTTTACCTAGAGAGCTGAACTAGTTGAGCGGTCATAATGAAATCATTTGAAAACACACACAACATTATTGTTTTTGTGCACTTAGTTGGAAATCATAATTCAAGGTCCTAGTGTATGGATAGGTTGGCCACCCACACAAACACTGGTCTCCTTGAATTGAAAACAACAAATAGTACCCATAACACATTTCCTTCACAAAAAATAATGATCGGAGTCATAAGTGCTGTGGTAGAACTGACTCCTCTAAAACCAGTTGTCATGACCCGTCCTCAAGACCCAAGTCGTGACTACCCCAAGCCCGCCTCCCATAGGCCAGGGGCTAGTGACTAGCACCAAAGGTGTAAATCCATATGCTAGGAAGGAATTTCCATTATAAATTGTAAACAAACACTATCAGAGTACACATGAATGGAAACACTAAGAAAAACTATATGCATATGAAAGATGAAATGTAATGGGGCCTGAATACATTCCCAACAGGAAAGAAAAGTACAACTGAAATGGGACAAAACAACTGAAAGGTGAAAGCAGCCCCTGGATCATCCACCACAGGTCCTTCCTAAAGGGAAGGTACATATAGCCTCCACAGCTCTCCACATCCATCCATCCCCTCAGTGTACAATCATGTCGTGTAGTCCACCTCTAGGTACCATCCAGTCATGCCCCCTCAGCTTCGGTCAGTGCTATCTGTCGTCTCCAACCAACAGAGTGAGGTGTGGGCATAGATCGTGCATTGGTGAGTATAACGATACTCAGTAGGGACCCCGAAACCCTCATGGTCTCATAAAACCTAACAAGGGTAAAAAAAAGTAATTAATCAACAGATATCCACACTTAGGTATATGCCCATACATATTCCTAAGATATCAAGTCATCCGTCACAATCACGATGTAAACACCAAGGTTATTGACTCTGTTCAAACCAAGATTTTATTCTATGGTTAGAATTAAATAACATAACAATTCAAACTATCAAAACCTCTACTGCTGGAGTACTCATCCTCTGTAGAGTACTGTGGGCCTGCCCTGTCACACAGAGGCGCTTCCCACTATCCTGGACTACTGTGGTATTCATCTTATTGAGTACAGTGGGTCTACTGCACTCAAACAGAGGCACTCCACACTATGGTTATGATGCACTCACACAGATTCACTCCCCCTAATCGCCTACTGAGGTACTCCTCTTGTCAAGTATCGTGGGTCTCCCGCGTCACACAGAGGCACTCCCCACTGTGGTTCTGTCGTCTCACACATAGATGCTCCCCACAGGGTTTGTGGAAACACTCTGAGTCGAATCTATCAGTAGTCATTGGGTCTCAGCCTACTACTAGGTCTGTGTACTCCGCTCACTCATCGTCGGGAGGATCCACTGCACAAGTTACAGGTCCATTCTCCAACTTTCATGAAATTCTATGTAGAAGTATTGCAATAGTTTGCAACTTCATAGGGCTCTCAAACCAATAGACGGAGCGTTAAGCAGACGCCCAGACTGTGAGTTATTGGCATTTCTATTCCATGGGCCTGGTTGGATTTTAGGTTCATTCCAACCCGGTCGTACCCCAAATGTGCCCAAAACACAAATGGGGTATGCCAAACGAACTATCTCAATTCATGAATTCCATCTCCACAGATGGTTTGTCTGTAAGAACCAGGTTCTTATTTTTGTTGTACGAGCTTCTTCTTTTTCCTTTTCCTTAAGTGTTTTTTAGATAATATGGAAAATGGGAAAAAATCCTAAATTTTGGAACTACACGTCGTGTACTTTTCCACATTTCATGTACTTTTGGCCATATTGGGATGAGTACACGGGGCGTGTAGGCATGTCGGCGACGAGTGGTGTAGGAATCGACTATACGCTATGTAGTGGTACCTCACAGACTATGAAGTCAGTCGGAAGGCCTAAACAGTAAGGTGGTGGAGTAGCTGATAGATGGGCAAAAGTACATGCCGTGTACTTGGGATTACATGTCGTGTACTCATGTCGACGAATGAACAGTGGGGCGGTCCCACCAAATGAACAGTTAAATAAAATGATCACACATCGTATACTCAGAAGTACACCCCGTGTACTTTGTTTTTTTGGCTTAAAACAGGCCGGAGCCTCCTCATTTGGCAGAGGAGACATTTGATACATACTGGAGCCAAAGGAGGAGGCCAGACCTTTGAAGATCCGCTGGGTGTTCGTCTGGAATCTGATTCGGCATCAGATGATCTCGTTGGAACCACACGAGTAAGACCTCTCCTACCCTGGTACCATTCTTACCAATTCTTATCCTAATATATGTTATTTACGTTTTAATTGGTTTCATTATTTGTTAGATCTACGACGTTCTTGGGTGTTTTTGGAGTCGGCGTTTGGATATAACGTTTATTGGCATTTAAGGTAGGTGTCATTTTATTAGTTTTTCAAACTTCTGTGTGTTTTGTGTTTTTTTATGCCACAAACCCATGTTAGGGTGTCATGTGGCTGAGTACGTTGCTATATTAAACATCTAGAAATGATTAGGTATTTAATTATGTTATTAGAATTCTGGTTGGGATCGTTGCTTGGATCTAGTACCATATCGAGGGGTGCATTCCTCTGTTTAGCCATTTTCCCAGGATACCTGAGGCTATGCCTTGTTTAAATTATTAATTACTTTTACCTTGAGAGGAATTGTATTAAAATTGCATGTTTATAGTTTGGGCATGGCCCGGTTACTAATTCTTTAGGGAGGTGTTTTTCTATAGCCTGGGGGCATGACTATATTTAGCCTGATGGCTGTCGTTATTTCTACCTGAGGGCAACCATTTGTGCCTGAGGTCTTGACTTATGTGCCTGAGGGCAACACTTCCTATGGCTGAGGGAAATTTCAGTTACACCTTAGGGTAATACCTGCTGGTTGGATTCTATATATCCTCAGGGCGTGGTTCACTATATTATCCTGACAACAAGATACTGGTTGGCCTGAGGGTTTGGGGATGTTGATCACAAAATGATACTAAATTAAATGGATTAAATGGAAATTAAAATTGAAATTTAACTGTTATGTTTGTTACTTGTGAGCACTGTTTACATTATTTCATTTTACTATTTCACTGTTGTTTCATTCTTACACACTGTTGGGCATGGGCCTTTGGTGGGTTCCTACTGAGATATATTTCTCACACCTTGTTTAGGTCATGCTTTTCAGCCCAAACATATTACGTTGCAGCAGGTGTAGATAGGGGCATGTGTCCCTATACAGGTACATGATTGCTACTGAGGAGTAGGAGGGCATGGGACCAAGCCTAGGCTCACGATACCGCTGCCAGCTGTTTTGCTTGGTTTTGTTGTACTCTGCTTTTGGTTGTATCGTATTGATGTATAACATGTTCTGGATGTTTTCTTAGAAATTGAGACATGTAGCTTCATCAGTTATATACTGTTGGTTATATCCACTTCTGTTGTTTAATTCTGTTGTGTATGGTTTATTTCTTCTGCTGTTCGTTGTATGTTTTATTTTGTATTTTGTTGTGCTACACTTTGACAAATGAGGCCATAGTTTCCCAAATATAAAACCTCGTCCCTCACTGCTAGTCGTAAGCATCTGCCGCTTGTGGAAATGCACTTGAGGTCGCGTGGAGAACCAGATTCATGGCACCCTTTTCAAGGAACCCGGGTTCGAGACGTTACAAAGTGGTATCAAATGTTTTCTTTTCTTTGACTTACTATTTGGATCTGTAGTCAGGGATATGATGAATGGTAGTTGGTAATAAGTTGTGATCGGGCATATCTAACCTGTGTACATGTAAAAACAAGTCTACCTTGTATTTTGAAGTTATTGTGATTTTGAAAATTTTACAGTTGAAATGTTTTCATCGTTGGGTGATGCACATGGATTATTTTGTTTATATTTTATCTCTGTGTTCTATTTAGTTGCAACCTGATGAGATGAGGGTATGCCATCTCATGCATCATTTAGGAACACGTTAGAATCACATGCCATGCATAGTTCCATGCCATGTTGGTGCATTATAAAACTTCATGTTGTTTTGATAGGTTTTGTACTAGAAAAGCATGCTGTTGTGATAGCTTCACTGATAAAATACCTGCTTTTTGATAGGGTATTCCTTGTATGATCTTGTTTAATGAATGGATGCCAAAAATTGGTTTTTGGGGAGGATGGGCCCCCATTGACTGGAATTTGGTGGATCATTGGATATTTATCAGTTATAACACAGATAAGATGTCAGACTTTGATTCGTGGGGAGTATGGGCCCTAACGGGTCGGAATATGACACTTAGGTGTTGGATTTCGATATTTTCTCGTTTCAGGGGATGTTTATGAGGCATAATATCTTGAAACCCAGTGTACATGTCGTGTAGTAGTTTTATAAACGTCGTGTATGTTCTTCTGTATGGGAAGAAAATTAAACATTTTTAGTACACGCCATGTACCCTAAGTACACGCCGTGTAGTCTCATCCCATTTCACAAACCGTGTGGGCTGCAACATGGGGTAGAGAAGTTCTTGGGAGAACACGCCGTGTAGGGCATGTACACTCCGTGTAGTATAGACCCAGAGTACGGCCTTGTAACTAACAACATGGGTCAGTGAACTCCTGTATAGAACACGCCGTGTCAATGATGAACATGCCGTGTAGTGTGACCTGGGGACTAGACCGTGTAACTAATAGCAAGGGTCGATGTCATCATTCCTTGAACACGTCGTGAACCTTTGAGGACAAGCCGTGTAGTCTTGTCTGAGGACAGCCCATGTAGACTTAGCCGGGTTGCTGGGAAAAGGGGTGCAGTAGATGTTGTGTGCGGGTGTAACACGCTATGTAGTTTCAAGACGGGTAGTCAGCCGTGTCACATACAACACAGGAAGTTGAAAAAAAACAATATACACACCATGTAGATATTATACACACCGTTTAGTATTGTTCGACGGACGCCTTGGGGGTTAGCCGTGTAGAAGGACCCAGGTAGGGGACAGAAAGTCATGTATATGTCGTGTAGTCATTGTACATGCCATGTAGTCTTGTTTTTTCAATTTTCCAAACCTTCTTTCTCTTGGTTCCTTTGTGGTTCCTTAGCTTTTCAATATTAATAATCTTGAATCCGAGACGCACTTTTGACCATGTAGTGCTATGCCACCTAGACGACTGTGTGTTGTTCTCCAGGAGAGCGGTGATGAATTTACTACGGAGATGGTGGGCCATGGGCTACCAGTTGATCCACCAGTAGAGCCAGATGTGGTGTTAGCTATTATACAAGACACAGGCACAGAGGCGCAGTTTCGTGTAGTCTTTATGCGGTTCATGCAGACCTTTCAGGGAGCACTGTAGGCTTCTACATCTATGGATGAGCTGATGCTTATCTTCCAGCAGTAGCATCTGCCTACATTTTTAGGGGATGGAAGACCACAGGCTGCGGAGTCTTTTCTGGGGTCAATGCAGACTATTTTCGAGAATCTTGAGACGCCTCTAGGGTGGTGGGTCATGCTCGGGACTTACATGCTGCGTGATTCCACCTTGAGGTGGTGGGATGTTACCACCCAGTCAATACTTCAAAATGACATGGCGTAGGAAGAATTTTAGGCAGTATTTTATGAATTTTTCTTTCTTGAGACGCTGAGGGAACATAGAGCTCGAGAGTTCATGAATCTGCAGCAGAGCTCTATGTCATTGATGGACTATTCAGCTTGTTTTATGGAGCTTCATCAATTTTCACCTGTGCTGGTGGGTGATGAGACGGTGAGATCCATATGTTTTTAGGATGGTCTTCGGTATGTCATCCGAGCGCTGGTGAATGTATTCTTGTTTCCAACTATACATTCCATCATGAATCAGGTGATGATTACATAGAGGAACCTACAGGAAGCAAGTGGTGTGGGCAAGGGCGGTTCAGCACCAGTTACTGGTACTATTTTTTCTAGAGAGAGGAAAAGACAGATAGAATTCTCTCAGGGCGGTAGTACCAGCCAGGCAGTCTCTTCAGGTGGCCCGATCAGGTGCTACCATCGTGGAAGGAGAGAGGAACAAAAGACCGCAGTGTCCACATGACCTCGTGGAGTGTCGATCTTGCGACAAGATGGGCCATCTTCAATGCTTTTGTAGGGTGTTTCCACCAGTGTCCAGTGAGAGGGGTTCTATGCAGACTCCGCGTGCAAGAGCAGGACCAGTGGCTTCTTACCAGTGAAGGAACTGGAACCCATCATGGAGTGCAGGTAGAGATGGTGGTCATGGCCGTGGTATCCAGACACCAGGATCTCAGAGGTAGCAGGGTGGGACAACTCAGGATAGCCAGGTTGTGTCGTAGGGCCATGGCACTGGGCAGGTATATGCAGTGCAACAGATCCAGCAGGAGCATGATCCTAGACCATCTACAATCATAGGTACTATTCTAGTAGCTTCTATCTTATCTTCAATACTTTTCGATATGGTTACTACACATAGATTCATATCCGTACCCATTATGGAGATCCTTGGGCTCGATGTTTCTTCTTCTTATGATATCATGACGCTAGACACTCCGTTGGGGACTAGAACGGCTGGTGTGCGTCAGTTCAAGGAGTTCCCCCTTGAGGTTGGAGGGTGTCATTTCCTTTGGGACCTCTATGTCTTAGAGTTGACGAGATATGACTTCATTCTCGAGAGGGAATGGTTGTTTCTCATTCAAGGCTTTGTAGACTGATATCGTCGTAGGGTGCATTTCATGTCACCAGAGGGCGGAGAGTTTCAATAAAAGGACGAATGGGATGTTTAGGTGAGTCGAGATGGACCAGAGAATCATGGGAATGGTGGAGTCACAACCCAGATTGCGAGTTTATATATGGATGATCAAGGGACTTGTCAGAAGGATTTCCCTCCAGTTGTTGATCTTTTCAGGGATGTCTTCCCAAACAACTTTTTGGTCTACCTCCGGTGCGTGAGGTGGATTTATCTATCGAGCTTGTGCCAGGAGTAGCACCGGTGTCCATTCCACCTTATAGGATGACCACACCATAGTTGTAGGATCTCAAGAGGTAGTTAGAGGAGTTTCATGCAAAAAACATTATCTGACCCAATACTACTCCTTGGGGTTCTCCGGTCATTTTTGCGAAGAAGACAGATGGTACCCTCAGACCTTGCATGGATTATCAGAAGCTGAACCAGTTTACAGTAAAGAACTGATATCCCTTTCCAAGGATTGATGATCTGTTTGATCAGCTTCATGGGTCACAAGATTTCTAGAAGATTGACTTGAGATCAGGATATCATCAGCTGCGTATGGGACCATCAGATATACCACTTAAAGGTTTTCGGAGCAGATATGGCCTATACCAGTATTTGGTTATGTCGTTCGGACTCACGAACGTGCCTACAGTTTTCATGGCTCTGATGAATCGCGTGTTCCATCTGTATCTTTATTCTTTTGTGGTAGTATTCGTGGATGACATCTTGGTGTACTATCACACTCGACACGGCCATTCCACCCATCGTGAGATCGTATTGAGTACACTAAGGGAGCATCATCTATATGCTAATATCTCAAAGTGCCACTTTTGGATGGACCTGATTCACTGCCTGGGACATATCAACTCTGAGGTAGGAGTTTTAGTAAACCCAGAGAAGGTGAGAGCAGTAGTTTCCTAGGAGGATCCTAAGAATGATTTTGATATTCGGGGTTTCTTATGGTTGGCTGGTTACTACATGCGTTTTATATAGGACTTATCCTGATTGGAAGCGTCATTGACGAGTTTGAATAAGATGGGTGTGAAGTTCGTTTGATCAGAAGCTTGCGAGAATGATTTTCTGGACTTGAAAGGAAGGTTGTCATCAGCATCAATCCTAATACTCCCAGAGCCGGGAAGGAGCTATACAGTTTACTGTCATGCATCCGGGATTGGGTTGGGAGCAATTTTGGTGCAGGGCGACCGAGTTGTTGCGTACGGGTCTCGGCAGTTGAGGCCACATGAGCAGAATTACCTGAAGCATGACATCGAGTTGGCTGACGTTGTGCATGCATTGTGCTGTAGGAGATATTATCAATTGGGGGATCATTTTGTGGTTTTCACAAACCAAAAAAGCCTCAAGTATATATTTTCTCAGCATGACTTGAATCTGTGGCAGAGGAGGTGAGTTGAATACCTACAGTCCTTCGATTCTGAGCTTGCTTACACACATGGTAAAGGAAATGAAGTAGCTGATGCACTGAGCATAAAGACTCAGATATAGGCCGTGCAAGAAGCAAGTGGTGAGTGGGAGCTCATGTTTTTGTTCTCTAAGATGCATCTGGAGGTGCATGACAGTCAGGGGCAGACTTAGATTTCATCTTTATTTGTGATTTCTACCCTACTGGACAGAGTGAGGATGATACAACTATCGGTTTCAGAAGGCCTAGTTCTACGGGAGTCGGTGGGAAGTGAGGACCCTCCTACTGGTTGGATGATATGCGATGAAGAGGTTTTGTGTTTCCATGGTTGAGTATGGGATCCAGGGGATATACGGAAGCTGCTAATGTGATAGTTTCATGCTTCAGCAAGGGCAGTTCATACCGTGGTTACCAAGATGTATCGTGACCTAAGGAGTCAGTACTAGTGGTCGGGTTTGAAGAGAGAGATAACTGGTTTTGATACGAGGTGTTCCACCTGTCAGCAGGTGAAGGAAGAGCACCAGAGGCCAGCTGGTCTGTTACAGCAGATACCCATTCCATAGTGGAAGTGTGATGATGTCGCGATGGATTTCATGACGAGATTTCCGAGGTCACCTAAAGGCAATGACGTCGTGTGGGTTGTTGTGGATAGACTCATGAAGTTATCTCTCTTCTTGCCGATCAAGGAGACCTTCAGTGTTGACGAACTCAGATGGCTGTATGTCTGAGAGCTCGTCCGTCTTCATGGGGTCCCCCGTTCTATCATTTCAGATAGGGACTCCCACTTTACATCTCATTTCTGGCAGAGTTTTCAGAGGGCGCTGGGTACACAGGTGATTCTGAGCACAACATACCACCCTCATACCGACGGCTAGTCAGAGCGTACGATCTAGGTTCTTGAGGACATGTTGTGTGCATCCATCCTAGACAATGGGGGCTCTTGGGAGAAGAATATACCCTTAGTCGAGTTTTCCTATAACAATAGTTTTTAGGTGACTATGGAGATGGCACCATACGTGGCATTATATGGTAGGCCATTTTGATCTTCATTGTGTTGGTTATAGGCATGTGTGGCAGCTTTATTGGGGCCACAACTCATGCAGGAGACATCTGAGCAAGTCCAGTTGATTCAGAAGCGGATGGCTACTATGCAGTCTCATCAGAAATCTTATGTTTAGCAATGCAGACGACCTTTTGAGTTCGTTGTAAGGGATCGGGTTTTCTACGTGTTTCGTCGAGGCTAGGACAAATGCGGATCAAGAGACATGGTAAGCTTTTACTGAGGTATGTGGGGAAACACGAGATTATAGAGAGAGTCTGGTTGGTTGCTTATCGGTCGTAGTTACCGTAGCGGTACCGAGCCATTTACGACGTCATCCACGTGTCATAGTTGCATCGCTATCATTCAGACCAGTCTCACACCTTTCAGCCATAGGTGGTTGAGCTTCAACATGATTCTCCCTTTGAGGAGCATCTGATCCGTATCGTTGACAAGAGAACAATGGTTCTCTAAGGCTGGTTAGTTCCTCTCGTACGAGTGCTATGGCAGCATGGCCAAGTGCAGAATGAGACCTGAGAGTGGGAGGCCGACGTACGTGCTCACTGTTCGGAGTTGTTCACGGCTTTATCTTCACCACCCTTGGAAGGTCAATTTGGGGATGAATTGCTATAAGTGGGGAAGTTTGTAAGAACCTAGTTTATATTTTTAAGGTACGAGCTTCTTCTTTTTTATTTTCCTAATGTGTTTTTGAGAAAATATGGAAAATGGGGAAAAATCCTAAATTTTGGAACTACGCACTGTGTACTTTCCACATGCCATGTACATTTGGTCGTGTTGGGATGAGTACACGGGGCGTGTAGGCATGTCGGCGATGAGGGTTGTTGGAACCGACTACACGCTGTGTAGTGGTACCTTACACGCCGTGTAGTCAGTCGGCAAGCCTAAACAGTAAGGCAGTGGAGCAGCCGATAGCTGGGCGACAGTACACACCGTGTACTTGGGAGTACATGTTGTGAAATCATATCAACGGATTAACAGTGTGGCGATGCTGCAAAATGAAAATTTATATGAAAGGAGTACACACTGTGTAATCAGAATTAAATGCAGTGTACTTTGTTTTTTCAGCTTAAAATAGGCAGTAGCATCCTCATTTGGCAGAGGAGACATTTGATCCATTTTGGAGCCAAATGAGGAGGCTGAACCTTTGAAGATCCACCGGGTGTTCGTCTGGAATCTGATATGGCTTCGACAATCTCGTTGGAACTGCACAGGTAAGCCTTCTCCACTCCTGGTACTCTTCTTACCAATTATTATCCTACCTTATGTTATTTACGTTTGAATGGGATTCATTATTTGTCATATCTACACAGTTATTGGGCTTTTCATGATTCGGCGTTCGAGTATAACGTTCGTTGGCATTTAAGGTAGGTGGTTTTATGTTAGTTTTTCCAGCTGCTGTGTGTTTTGTTAATTTTTGTTCCAAGAACCCATGTTGTGGTGTCGTGTGCCTGAGGCCATATCTATATTGAACACCTAGAATTGATTAGTTATTTAATTATGATATTAAAATGGTGGTTGGGATCTTTGCTTGGATCCAGGACCATCCCGAGGGGTGCATTCCTCTGTTTAGTCGTTTGGCCCGGATACCTGAGGTTATGCCTTGTTTAAATTATGCATTACTTTTGCCTTGAGAGGAATTGTATTCAAATTGAATATTTATATGCTGGGAATGGCTCGGTTACTTATTCCTGAGGGCGGTGTTTTGCTATACCCTTAGGGTGTGACTGTATTTAGCCCGAGGGCTGTCATTATTTCTGCCAGAGGGAAACCTTTCGTGCCTGAGGGCTCGACATCTATGCATGAGGGTGACACTTACTACGCCTGAGGGAAATTTCTATTTTACCTGAGGGAAATACCTTCGGGTTGGATTCTGTATGGCCTGAGGGCATGGTTCAATACATTAACTTGAGGGAATGATACTGGTTGGCCTGAGGTCCTGGTGCTGTTGAGCACAAAATGATTCTAAATTAAATGGATTAAATGAATTTTAAAATGGAAATTTAACTGATAAGTTGGTTACTTGTGAGCACTGCTTACTTTATTGCATTTTACTATTGCACTGTTGATGCATGCTTACCCACAGTTGGGCATGAGCCTTTGGTGGGTGCCTACTGAGATATATTAATCACAACCTATTTGGGTCACACTTTTCATCCCAAATAGATTATGTTGCTGCAGGTGTAGATAGGGGAAGGAGTCCCTATACAGGTACATGATTGCTGCTGAGGAGTAGGAGGGCATGGGACCGAGCCTAGGCTCACGATGCTTTTGCTATCTGTTTTTCTTTGTTTTGCTGAACTCTTCATTTGGTTGTATCATATATATGTATAACATGATCTGGCTGTTTTCATAGAACTTGAGACATGTAGCATCATTATTTATATACTTTTGGATATATCCACTGATGTTGTTTAATTCTGTTGTGTATGGTTTACTGCATCTGCTGTTATCTGTATGTTTTATTTTGTATTCCGCTGCGCTACACTTTGACAAATGAGGGCACAAATTCCCAAATATCAGACCTGGGCCCTCGCTGCCAGTCGGTAGCCTCTGGCATTTTGGGAAATGCGCTTGAGGTCACGTGGTGAACCATATTCGGGGCACCCGTTGCATGGCACCCGGGTTCGGGACATTATATTGTCGATCAGACACCCATAGCCCATTTTATGGGTGAAAAGGTGATTTCAGGTAAAACGGGTATGGACAGGGCTCCTACCCGGTCTGCGGGTTTAACCCAGCCCATGGGGGCGGCCAAGCCTGCGATGGGTCCGGCCCGGCGGCCTAGAGGCCTACCGTTGCTGCTTCCATGGGGTAGGCGCATGCCCCTAGGATTCCCAAATGGATAAACCATTCGTGTGAGGGACTAACAGGCGCCAGGTGGTGCCGTTCCAAGTCATGTGGGACCCAACAGATTCCCGCTCATCCCGGAAGGCTGAGAGGCCGACCGCTCCCTCTCCACTTGCGGCTGGACCATCTAGCCACTTCTACTCTTCTGTAGCAACCCGCCCTGGCCGTGACTCCTTCCACCGCGCGGCACAATGACGACATGCCCCTCTAGTGGCATGGCGGCCGCCCGTTTATACCGCTGCGGCCAGGAGCCATGGCCTATTCTTACACACGGCGTGACTGTGCCACGCCCTTCCGACGAACTGGTGGCCCTGCATTTCCAGTTTCCATTGCGGCTATTTTCCTTCGTGGCCGGCCAGACGTCGGCCGCCGTTGCTCCCCCACCGTCGTCATCAAGTGATGAAAAATGAAGGGGGAGGGTCCGACCATGTTTGTGCAGCGTGAGTCCTACACATTATAGTGATATCAATCCGTTAAAAATAACCCAAGATTTAACGACGTAGAATGGGAACGAATTCAAAATCAAATCCCCTACCTCGTATCATTGATCATTGATGATGTCGCAGAAAGCGAATGTTGATTCGATGTTGTCAGGAAAGAAGAAGCTGAGGAAGGGTTCGTCAGCGTTCTTCAAGGATGGAGCTTGCTATTTTTCTCCGATTGAAGAAGGAAGATGGTGTATGTCATTGGCAGATGAAGCATCCTTCATTCTTCGGTGGTCATTCTTTATTGGAGAGTTCTTATCTTCCCCAAGCTCCACCTAAATTCCACAGAAAAAATAATAGAATAAAGCATTGTAGATTATTTGTTAGCAGAACAATTCAAACAGTTTTGTTTAATTAAATGAGATAACACATTTAATTAATGGGGTGGAGGTGGCTCAATGAATTAGTAGGAAATTCATGAGGATCCCTTAGGGTGGTGCCACTATTAATTGGGGCAGTTTCAATGGTTAAAAGTCGGGTGGTCCTGACGTCATTTAAGAAGTAAAAGAGTTTAGACCTCGGTTGGGTCCCACATCTATATCCTCTCATTGGAGGTTAAAGTGTGGTGGTACCCACCTCCAATCACCTCTTGGAGGTTTTAAGAAAATAAAATAAAATAAGACAGATACTTAATTTATTTTATTATTCACACGTAAATCCACAAAAACTAACATTCCTTCCCGACCATCTGTTGTTGAGGTGAAAGTCTTCTTAAACGAATATAAGTGCTGTGAGTTTAACGGTGCCATCTGATTTCAACTTCGAGAACTGGTTCAATTGTTATGAAATAACACTTTTATGTTTACTAAATGTACCCAAAAAAACATGTGAAATTTATTTCGGGCTCACCGGTCCTCAGAATCAAGCATCGTAAATTTTCACGGACTCATAAAATTCCCATGTATTTAGGAAAAAAAATTTCCACCGAAATTCCAGGACATTACAAATGCACAATATCCTAAAATCTAGTAATGTATCTTATAGATAATTTACTTCATATTCTTGGTATTAATCCACTAAACAATCAATAAATATTACTTTTAGTTTGGATGATAAAGTAAGAACCATAATATGAAATCTTTTAAAATTTGACTCATATGTACCAACAGACTCATAATCACTTATATTATGATCATTTAACTACATTTCAATCATTTTTCAATTAATATAATGTGAGCACTAGATGATAAAAATTTAATTTAACTCTTCCAATAGTAAGGATTCAATTTCTTCTTGCAGCCTTGTATTTGCAAGGAGTGTCCACCACTAGTCTGATTCACATTCAATCTAATATACCACCAAAATGAATTGTTTATGTTCCAAATAATGAAGGAAGGATAATATCTTTTCAATGGTACTGATATGTTGTTATGAAAAAATTGGATCTGAAGACCACTGAATAAAGGTTGATGTTTCCTCATGATGGAATCAAAAGAATGTTGTTATATTATCTGGTCATTTGGATGTCCATAATTATTCATACGATGTGTAAGTATAGAAATAATATTTTTCATTCCATATCCCATAACTTTTGGTTGTTATAGAGGACAAAAATTCATTTCCAATTGCACTGATCATTAACATGGTTTTTTTTGGGTTCAAGACATCGTTTAAAACCCAAAAACAATTGTGTGAGAGGAAAAATTCATACTAGGAAAACAACATAATCAAGGGGAGAACATTCAAACTCTAACATCATTCTTTTAATTATTGGTTACTCTAGTTTGTTACAATAACATGAAGAATGTAACAAAATTTTTTACGTACCCTTAGGGACATCCATAGATAGTCCATATAAATATCTCTAGTGATATCATAAAAGATTTCTCATCCTACTTTCCAATGGCTAACTAATCCGTCACTCTAATACCAAATATACGAACCTAGGTTTATGTACATGTCCATTACATTAAATTTGTGGTATACTTAATAATTGACATAAAAAAACTCCAAAATATAGTATTTGTTTAATGTATTTGAAAAATTGGACCATATTCTTTTAACATGGTGATAGATTATATAACATCTACCACAATGATACTCCCTTTTTATTTTTCTACATAAAACATTTCATTATATATATGGGAAAAGAAAACATAAAAAGGGTGAGCACAACTTATCAGCAAGTGTAATAATTGAAAACATTGAACAAAACATAATCATTAGAATGTAAAAACATGAACACAATGTTTAAATATCAAAATGATTGATCAAGAAATAAATCATGGAAGTACGTTAGGCATAGATAAAAAAGAAAAATTATCTCTGATAAAAATTTATTGGAAGAAAACATGGAATTGTTCAAAACAAATTAGAACGAAATATATTTTCCATATTATTAAAAGAAAGTTTTTCCAATACCATCCTATTGGAAATAGTTCATTGCTGAACCGGGTTTACTTATCATTCCATTCATGTTTTTTTTAATTAGATTTACTCTTTATTGCATCCCATTATTTTTAAACTAGAATTACTTGCCATTCCAAACATACCTATCTCATGTGATATTAATCATTACCCAATTCATTAAATGAATATATTGTTCCCACCTTTCTCATTGTGAATTTATTCTTAGATGATAAATATAAAAATAAATCATTAATTATTTTATATCACAATAAATAAAATGGGATTCCTTAAAACATTCCATAAAAAATAATCCATTAAAGATAAATTGAATTCATAATAATAATTCTATCATAAAACAAACAAAATAAATGTCATAATATTGATAGAAATGTAACACTATAACTTCTAAGATGGAAAATAATTTTTATAAAACACTTCTGATTAATTACTGGGGAAAATAAGCTTTCATCATAAAAAATGTATTCTATTATCTAAATTCAATGAAATTTTATAAAAATAAATTTGTTGAAAATAAACCAAAAACAAAATAGAATAATATTCATTTAAATAAGTCATTATGAAGATGTAAAAATATTTTTATTCCATATATTTTAAAAAATATTATTCAGGTACACTTTTCCGAAAAGTAAAAAAGTACCTCATAGTTATAATGAATGAAAAATACATTTTAAAAAAAATAATAAATTGGAAAAATTGACTTTAAAAAATAGTAGAAGAATATAATTAATATTATTTATTTTGGGAGAATTTATGTGGATGATAAATATACCCTAGTAAATTCATACGTATAAACTGTCTTAAAAAATAATGAGATTGTGAAATTAAACCTTACCAAATTATAATTAGTTGAAACTTCAGAATCATAAAATAAAAAAATTTATATGTATATGTAATTATCATAACCTTCATAATAAGAATAAAAAAAACATTCATGGGTAACATAAACACCACAAAAAATAATTAGATGGTGTATAAGGCATATATCCCAGATAAATAATAGGGAGACAAAATAATCCTTTATCATTGGTTCGATATGATCTGAATGAATCTGAAACCCCTGTATAATGATTTAAATAATGTTATTTAATTATTCCCAAAGAATATAAATTTTTATGATATCTTTTATGATCATATTATTATCATTTGTTACTGTACTTTCATAGATACTTGTTATTTGGGTGTCAACTACTTTATGTTATTGTGCTTGTTTTGTTGAATAAGTTATGGTTCTCTTAATTATGTCATAGTTATGTCATTATAAAATTATAATACAATAATTGATACCATATTTATTCTTTCTATACATTTATATAATAAATATTTAGTGAAGATCATGTAGAATGAATCACATTTCCGTGTAAAGACGATAAGTCGTACTTACACAGAAGTGAAGATATCATTTAAATAATTGTTGAATAGTTTTGAAGTGGATGGTGTATATAAATTTTGAATAAATATAATTTTATATTAATCATATATATATTTTTTAATTCTATCATTATACCAATCCAAATAAGGTGGTTGTGAAAAATGGATCACACCACGAGATGGAGACTGTAAGTTGTACGTATGCTTTCCTGCTGATTTCATTTTTCATAGGATTGGTAGAAGGTGGAATAAGGGTTTTTAATCATCATAATAAACTCCCATTATATATTTAATATGATACATACCACATTATAATGAAGAAACTCATGAGGTGAAGTAGATGACAGAATATGTATTAATGAATTTGTAAATTATATTACATCTTTTTTGATGTGCATCATCTAAATATCCTCTTACAACAAATGAGTTGGTTGTGAAGAATAGTAGGAATTCAAGAATAATTCTAGTAAAATTTATAATTTAAATTCTCAGGGGATGTTGTAGATTGAATGCTCAAAATAGAGTGATGTTTTAAGGGGTGATGTTCCCTTTTATAATTGATGATAGGGGAACTTTTTGAAACCTCAAAAATAATAATTAATGATAAAATAAAACCCCATGTGAATCCTGAAAAATGAGATATATGAGAATATATGATATGATAGTATTGAAATATAATCAAACAATAATATTTAGCCAAGTTTTAATTTAAATTTTAACATTATAATTTTAATTAACAATTAGTTATTATATTGAATTTTAATTCAGATAACAAATGATTCAATATTAAAATGGATCCATATTTTCAAAATTAATTTCCAATATACCATAAATAAATAATGTAGAAACTTTAAGCACATATCATTTTTATTCTGTGCATTTTAATAAATTATGATAGTAAAATAATTTCATAAAACATTATTTAACAAATTATCCATTGTGTCAATGTTGACACTATTCAATTTATTAATTTTTAGAAATACCAACAGAAGGTGTTATCCTTAAAGTAAATATTTTTTATACAACTAATCAATCGATTATATCAATAAATTTCATGGGAAAAAATAATTATCCCATATTATATTTAATTTAATATTTTTGATAATATTTATATGATATCTCTGTTATTAAAATAACCACCGCATCAATATTTTGTAATTATATAATATACATATATTAGAATAAACATTTTAAATAAAATTATATAATGAACATAAATGTTGTATAATTAATAATGATATTTTTAGTTGGATTTATCATCATGAAAATCCAACATAAAATTATAATACCTTGAATTGGGTAAACCAAAAATTACGGATTCAATAGTGGTCTCAGATTTACAATAAGATACACAGTTTTAGAGATATAAATTATTAAATATTAAAAAATGGATTAAATAAATAGTTAAATATAAAAAGGCTATTTTTTTGAGTGAGGCACATAAATTTCCAACACATACAAATGGAATACCCCACATAGGATAAACAACCTTTTACAGACAGAATCGTGTCTCATATTTCCTATATGCGGCCCCATTAGGTAGTTATGAAAATTTATTTGATAAAATTTGTGGATTTAATAGATTATATTTAATATATTTTTATTCAATTTTCACTGAGACATTTTGGGCCTCGGAATCTCAAACATAACATAGTGTCGAAATCCAAAAATATTAAATTGAATATTTGATGTTGTTAACTATAATTTAATTACATGAAAACATTTACCAATATTTTTCTGGTAAATCAACTTTTTGTGAATTAAATCAAGGACAATCCATATTCTAAAATTATTATAAAAAGTATTTCCTATAAAAAGGAAATGTTATTTCTATTCACTTACCCTATAATAGATCATCCTTGAGCTATAATTCCAAAAACCATTATGAAAAATAATATTTTTATAATCTAGCCACCTTAGATTCTTCGTTAACCCCTCTAGTTAAGTACCTCACCAACCATATTTTTTATCATCCTCCAGCCAATCCGGAAAACCTCATATATAAAATGTCGATTATGTAAAACACACTATCAGGCTCAATATATTTATTTCATTATGAGAACAACCTCCAAGGGGGTATATATCGAACCAAAACACATTGTATAATCTTTATCATTTTCATATTTATAATATATCATTTCAATCTAATAAAAAATTGAAAATAGCTCATGTTCAAGAACATAACAAAAGACAATTTTCCCACACATGCCTATAATAATGCACATAAAAAATATTATTACATTCCTAGAATGATGTATAAGGATGGAAATTTCATGCCATCCAAGGCCACGAGTCAATATAATCAAATTTCAGAAACAGAAAATACATTAGTGAACATGTATATTATCAAAGGTAAAACAATATACAACCTTAAAATCAAATAGAAATAACAACAATTAACCCCTAGGTACTTAGGTTCTCCCCCATAAATGGTGTAGAAAATTCTATTCAGATTCTTATAACATTTCCCAAAATCATACTAATATCCATTATGAATTTCCAAAATCTAGTAATAAAAATATGAAAAATGTCCTCTGATTTCACATTGTAATGTCTGGGCCTAAGTTCCACACAATAGTACTCCGAGCCGATCAGTCACATAACCTCAGGCATACCACCCCATACACCAGAGGCTCCAGACTATTACTGAGGTTATAATAAGTCAGTATTTGGGAGAATACATCCTATTTAATAAGATTAAACACCATATGAAATCATTTTAAATTGTTGGAGTATATATAAGAAAAAACAATACCAATATCTATAGATAATAATGCAGTAAATATAGTATCCCTCTAAGGAGAAAACAAATATGCCATGACAATGTATTCCTCATTTGTCAAAATTTGTACATGAAAATTAAAAAACCAATAAAACAAATGCCGGTACCAAACCACACCCAATTTACTCTTTCAAGCTCCATCCCAAATCAGTTATCTATATCTGGACTTCTTCCATTAACCTATCCAGAAAACACAATTTCTACATTTGTAACGATCTTGAATCCTGAGTAGGGTGTGATAACATATCAGTAATCCACCACCAACAATATATAAAACAAATTCCTTTAATAAGAGTCTATAATGTTTCATAGAGAATACAATACAAGTAAAAAAGAAAACTTTTTAAATTTATTGAATTTTTCACTTATTTAACAGCATAATCCTCTGGGTTCCCACTAACACCCATATCTATATACCTTCTTTGGCGCATGCTAGAGTCAGATCTATTTTAAATTATCAATTCACAATTCATTAATTCCAATGTGATTTAATTTTCCATTTCATTTCTATTGGTATCACCTCTAACTGGAACTGTAGTCCAATGTCAATTAATGGAGGTTTAACTCCATGTCTAGCACCCTCGTGAGTATTTGGAGAATCAATCTTTGTATCAAAACTCATGGGTATTTTGATCATTAGATCATGTCACAAAAAATAATATTTTTACACATGATGGGTTTAAAACGACAGGTCTATCGCCCCATGAGCATTTGGATAATCAATATATTTCTCACAACATGTTTTTCCATAAAGAACATATATAACTTAAATCACATTATTCACGATTAATCAACAATAATCTTTTATCACAATTTTACATGCCTAATTTATCACCACATCCCATTAATTAATTAAAAAATCAATTAATCACAACATAACATTAATTTATTTATTAAAAAATTAATCCCATTGTTCCGTTAATTAATTCGTCAATTAATTAATTATATCACCACATTATTTAATGATACAATTAATTAATTATATCATTACACTAATTAATTCAACAATAAATAAATATCACATTCCCATTAATTAATAAACCAATTAATTAATTTTATAATTAGTTAATCTCATTATCCCATTAAATAATTCAAAAATTTATTACTAATACAATCAATTTAATTAGTTTTATCAATTAATTAGTCAATATCCACAACTTGAAATATCATAATTATTTATACAATTATTTATCTCATTCTCAATATCATTAATTTATAATTAATTATACAATTAATTATTTTAAATCATTTATTTCAATATCACATAATTAATTCAACATTTAGTGAATCAACAAACAAATATCATTTCATCATAATTAATTCAACCATTAATTATTCAATATTATTTATTCAATATCATTGCCATCTATATTAATTAAATTTTCAATGAATTAACCTAATTCATTAAATTTCATCTTCATATATATAATCATTAATCAATTCAATAATTAATTATTCTAACGAATTTATTTGCTTCAACACAGCAATATATAATAATTAAATAATCAATTAATTAATCTGACACATCCAATTATTATAACACAATAATCCCCATTAACTAATTTTTTAACTAATTAACCTAGCACGTTCAGTTATGCCAACAAAATAATCCCAATTTATTAATTCTAAAATTAAATAATCTAAATAATAAATCCTAACATTACATCTATTAATAAAATAACCAATTATTTAATTCCAATTATTCTCATTTATTTATTCCTAAATCATTTAATTTAGACCAATCACTTCAATTAATAAACTAACTAATTTTCCATGTCATCTCATATTAAATAATTCGTAAATAATTAATTCACATTCAACGAACCTTAAATTAATTCACCAATGAATTGTTTTCATCAATTTAACTATTTAGTTCAATATTTAATTAATTATGTAACATAAATTCTTGTAATTCATCAATTAATTAATTGGATTATTTAAATAAAAAATAAATAATCATAATTTTCAAATTATTAATTTATCGACTAATTAATCATATTATTTAAACTAACCAATTATATAAAAACATTTCATCATTTTTTAACACATTAATTAATTAATCTCATTATTTAATAAATTAATGAATAATATCTATTTATTAATTAATTCATTAAATAATAATTCTCATTTTTTAATTCAACAATTTAAATAAACACTTTTCAAACAATAATAAAATTATTAATTAATTAATCCAAAAGTTCCATTATTTAATTCCAATTTTACATACCCAAATCCATCGTTACAAAATACAAATAAATAACTCATTATATAATTATTTGATCTCTCCAAATTAATCAGTCACATCATGACCATTAATTAATTCCAAAATTATTTTTACTAGTTCCACCATTATAAAATCCTTATAATTAATCTATCAATTAATTATTTAAACAGACCAATTCTTTTGAAAATTTCACAATCCTGCACAAGATAATTAATATATACATTTAATTAATTGATTATAGAAAATAAGAATTGTTAATCATAACTTAAAATTTCTAAAATCACATATACATAAATGAGTTGAGACTATGGGATTTGAATTTAGACCACAAAACTTACGAACAATGATATCGAATGCTCACCAAAGGAGACCCCCAATTTGAAGTAGATCAATTATGAACGCAACAAATAACATGATAAAGATATGAAACCCTAGAGGTGGTCAGAGGTTATTTCATCGAATGTGGTGGTGTGTAGAGGTGATTTGGTCCAAGATATAGATGTTTTGATGACTTTCAGTACAAGGAGGTGGTTTATGGAGGCTCTTTGTTGATAAAAAAAGTGTTCCAAAGAACTGTAGTAGTGGTGAGGTGAGTCTTGAGGTTTACAAAATATAGGAGACATATTTTCAATATGCTGAGAATCAGTATTACATGACATAAATTCCCATTTAACATTTTGTAAATCTGATATCCTTTTTCAAATAAAATCTTGTTACATCTATTTAACGAACAATTAATTTATTTGAATTTATTAATTGTTTCACTTATATAAATGTGATCGTATTAATTTTGTGCATCAACTAATAATCTTGATTGGTGTTTCATAGGCATGTACCATATTCCTGAATTTAGTATTCAATATTGGTATGTAAAAGTCCTTCTCAATTTTTGGGTAATGTTTCCACAAACGATGTGTTAATCTGACATCACAAATAAAAGATATGGATGAAATCTTATTTTGACAACAATTATTTTTTCAGTTTAATAGTATGAATAATAAATTAAATAAACACTATTATGATAATCTATCTTCCACCATTGGAAATTTGGACATCAATAGTCATTAAATATATAAAATAGTTAAAAAATTAATATTAACTTCACATTTAATTTTATTTTTTATGAACTAATAATTTTGCATCTATTTCATTGACCAATAACAATTAACCACACATGGTGAAATGTTGTCAGTCATTTATGTGAAAAAAATATTTAATTACACATATTATTTTCTATTCATTTCTTATGAAATAATAATAACAATACACTTATTATTAAAATATTATTTTTATGTGTTTAACACACTTATTATTATTAATATTCTTATTAATAATAATAAAACAAGTATTCATTTAATTTCCTTAATTTTGGATTTATTATTAAATTAATAAAATTAATAATTTTTCATAAAATTTATAATAACAACAAATGCCTATTGTGCATAATAGTTATACCATAATGAGGGTAAACACCCAATTCCAGACACAACGGTGGTCTCATATTTCACATAAAATTCAACATTTTTTTTATATTAATTATTTCATATATAAAAAACAGATTAAATAATTAAATAAATATAAAAAATTTCTTTTTGCGAGGAATATGTTCAAGCTTCCAATCCTGAAAAATGTTATACCCCACCTAGGGTAAAGTCCCTATTACTTAAATAGATGTGATCTTATATTTTCATTACGATGTACAATTAATGATATATTAATTATTTATTATTTAATGAATAGATTAAATAATTAATTAAATAAAAAAAGGATCTTTTTGGGAATGAGGCTTCCAAATGTCTAGCATATACAAATGTTATACCACGCCAAGGATAAACACTATGTTTCAGACACAATAGTTGTCTCATATTTCTATTATAATGCATCATTTTTGTGTTATTAAATTATTTTTAATATATATTATGGGCTTAATTGTCACAGCCTATTCCTCGGGGCCCGTGCAGTGACTACCCTAAGCCTGTCTTCCATAAACCAAGGGCTAGAGACTAGCACCAAATGCGTATTTCCCTGAAACTGGGAAGGCATTGCCTTTATAACCTGTAAACACACACAACAAGATATGAAAACTAGTAATCTGTATAACCACCAAGAGATTATAGTAAGTAGAAAGGGGCCAAAATAAAAGCCCAACTGAAAAGTACAAGTACAACTAAAAAACAAGTACAACTAAAGAAAAAAGAAAAAACAATTAATGGGTCATCCTTCGGGTTCCTACCTAAAGGGTTGGTATAAATCGCCTCCTCAGCACTCCTCGTCTGTCTGTCTCCTCCGTGTATTGTCACACTGTATGGTCCACCTCCAAGTACCATCCAGTCCTAATACTATTATCCTTGATCAGTGTTGTCTGTCATCGGCATCCCAAACAACGAGGTGCAATCATAGATTGTGGAAGGATGAGTATATCAATTCTGAGTAGGGACCCCGAGACCCTCCATGTCTCCCAAAATCCAACAAGGATAAACAATAAATATATCAAGAGATAAAATTACATAGGTTCATGGAGATACATATACTTATGTTATCAATTAATCCATCCCAATCATGAGGAAAACACAAAATTTACCGACACATCTCAAACTAAGATTTTTTCAGGGGTAAAAACATTTCGAACATTACCTACTGGATAACTCCTCCTCTATCGAGTACAGTGGGCCTGTCATGTTACATATATGAGATTCCCACTAACCTTGGACTGCTGAGGTAATCCTCCTAACGAGTATTTTGGGTCTACTGTTTCACACAAGGGCGCTCCCCACCTAGGTCTGCCTCTACATCCAGGTGCTCCCCACTAGGATAGTCGAGTTACTCTAAGTCAAACGGTCAGTAGTAATCAAGTATCAGCTAGCTACTAGGTTCCCATATAAATGCTCACTCATCTATGAAAGATCATCTCCACAGGATATTGATCGTTGATTCAACTATTATAAATTCCCATGAATAAGTATCCCAAAGGTCATTCATGTCATTGGGGTCTCAACACAACTAACGGCGCGTCAATCAGTCCCTCGTTCAGTGATTTATTATCAATTTAGTGTTGTGGGCCCAATTTGATTTACGCATGATCCAAACTGAATGTCTCTCAACTATGACCCAAACTCCAGTGGGTTATACTCAATGGGAGCACCATGCTCCAAGATTACTAGTTTCACTGAAAGTTCGTCAAATGGACATCTGGTGCCAACGATATGGCCAAAAGAAGGAGAGTGCAGCTGATCACTCATCAGTTGGCTTCCCTTACCATCAAAGTGATCGATGTGGGGAGTCTGAGCTATCCTGTAGTGGTGTAACATCACACATATGTTTCTTTTTGAGGATTTCCTAGGTAAATATCCTCATATAGAGGTGTACCATTACATTGACTTGTACCCCGGGACTACACCATATAGCTTCGTGAGCAACAGGTATAGCTGGAGGACTTGATGGGGAATGGATTCATCCAGCCCTATGTTTCCTTGTTGGTAGCCCCGATTCTGTTCACCAAGAAGGTGGATGGAAACATGGGGATTTGTTTTGACTACTGGCACCTGAACCAGGTGATAGCGAAGTATAAGTACCCACATTCGAGTATTGACGACCTCTTTGATCAGCTGAAGGGAGAATTTTGGTTCTCGAAGATAGAAATCAGATTAGGCTATCACTAGTTCTGAGTTCGAGACGAGGATGTATAGTATAAATCTTATAGATGTTGGTATGACCACAACGAGCACTTGGTTTTTCCATTCGGTGTAAATAATGCTCTAGTGGTGATCATGTGACTCATGAAAATGATCTATCAATCATACCTTGATTGCTTCGTATTAGTATTCATTGACGATATTCTAATCTACTCGACTACTAAGGAAGAGAATCCCTATTAATTGCTGGTAGTACTGGTCACACTACATGAGCACCAGCTTTATGGTAAGATCTTGAAGTTCCAGTTTAGGATCCGAGAGGTTCACTTTCTGTGACATGTCATCTCGGAGGCTGGAGTTGCAGTGGATCCAGTAATGATTGAGGTGATAGTTTTATGGGACCCACCTAGCTGTGTGTCGGAGGTACAAAGATTTCTAGTTTTGGAAAGATACTACAAGTGATTTGTGCCAGATTTATCCAAAGCTGTAGCACCCCTATCACCCTTAACTATGAAGGGGAAACCCTTTGTGTGGTCAGAATGATGTCAGAAGAGCAATAATGATCTAAGGAAGAAAATGACTAGTTCTGCCATCATGAGGCTTCCAAAGGATGGCGTAGGGTATGTTGTCTACAGAAAATCAACAAAGAATGGACTAGGATGTGTCTTGATGAAATAGAGAGCAGTGATGGAATATGGTTCTTGAAAACTAAGACAGAATGAGCAGAACTATGCTACCCTTGTCCTCGAGTTAGCAGTAGTGGTATTATCCTTGAAGACGTGCCAACAATATCTGATGGGCGATCGTTTTACAGTTTATTCTGATCACAAGAGTCTCAGGTACATCTTATCTTATAAGGACATGAACATGAGATAGTGGAAGTGGCTTGAGTTACTCAAAGACTATGAATTTGATATAGTCTATACTCCTTGGAATGGGAACATTGTACTAGATACACTGAACATGTGATATGGTATACAACTGCTATGAGAAGCAATTGGGAAGCTGGCCGCTTTCCAAGTATCCTTTGTGGATAGGGATGGAACATATTTTCTTCAATATCTTACAGTCACTCCCCCACTTCTATGTGAGTCAGGGAGCCACATTGTGGGGACACTAACTGCAAGACACAACATGCTCAGATATCCAAAGGACATGAACCTGATGGATTTTCTGAAGGAGGGGATCACGTGATCCTCTTTAGAGGATGTACAATGGAACCAGTATCACTTCAGGATATAGTGTTAAGGGAGTTCCACACATCCCCTCTAGTGGTACATCTTGGAGTGGTGAAGATGTATTAGGACCTTTTATGACAGCACTGGTGGCCTGGATTGAAGAAGGAAGTCGTAGAGTTTTTCTCTCAATGCCTCACTTTCTTGCAAGTGAAGGAAGATCATTAAGTATCAGCAGGCTTGGTTCAGCCTTTAGAGGTCCCAATGTGGATGTGGGATGGGATATCCATGGACATCGTGACTGGTCTTCCACATACATCTATGGGACTTGACTTGATTTGGGTGATCGTCGACCGAATCACCATGTCGGCCCACTTCCTACCGATTAGAGAGATGAGTTCGGTAGAGAGATTAGGATGCCACTACGTGCAGTAGATTGTGAAGCTACATGGGTTACCGTCGATGATTTTCTACTATCATGACACACATTTTACTTCCCAGCTTTGGAATTGGTTGTAGGAAGCTTTTGGTATGTTGCATTGTCTGAGCACCATCTTCCATCCTCAGATGGATGGTCAGAATGAGCTGACCATTTAGACCCTCTAGGACATGCTGTGTGCATGTTTCCTCGTCTTCGGTCATAGCTAGAAGGACACTTACGTTTGTTAGAGTTTTCAAACAACAACAGTTATAACTCCACCATATGGATGACCCCTTTTGAGGCATTGTACGGGCGACCTTGCAGATCATCTTTGTGCTAGACTGACCCAGGGGAGTCAACACATATGAGACAGGAGAAGATACAGGATACCATAGTGAAGGTGCAGATCATCCAGGAGAAGATGAAGACTATATAGAGTAGAAAGAAGTCGTATGCTGATAGGAGACAGAGACCTCTAGATTTTGAGGATAGCCACCACATATTTCTATGGGTCTCACCCCAACGAGGTCTTCAGAGAGTTTTCCATGGTGGAAAGTTATCTCTGAGGTTTATCAGTACCTTTTAGGTCCTCAGTAGAGTTTCCAAGGTGGAATACCGCTTAGCTCTTCCACCTCAATAGCACTAGGAGCAAGACATCTTCCACATATACCAACTGAGAAGATATGTGCACGACCCTTCTCGTATCACTGACCATGTTGAGAAGGATGTCATCGATGGGGAAACATTTTCAGAGTTTCTAGTACAGATTGATGATTGATAGGAGTGGGTCCTCCAGGGATGATCGATACCAATGGTGCACTTTTGCTGGCAACATAAGACCCTCCGAGAGATCACATCAGAGCAGGAGGGTCAAATACATGCTCAATAACCCCACTTGTTTACCTAGTATGAGTTGCTTATGGGGACGCAGAGCCCTAAGGTGGGAAGAATGTAAAGACCTGTAATTGTCATGTAATTTTTTAAAAATAAATGAGAATTCTATTAGTCTGAAAAAATTGAAACTGTGTGATTCTAAGGCCCAGTGTTCTCGGATTAAATTTTGGATGTTTTGTTCATGTAAGTTCAATAAACGCACGAGGGTCTTTTTCTAAAATTTCAACCGGTGCTCAGAATTAAAATCTAAGGGCATCGTTGAACTCCTAGTGCCCGTATTCTCTGAAAGAGACATTCACCTCAAAGGTAGTTGGTGAAGGGTGAATGTTATTTTTTGGGTTTCTTGTGGAAATAAAAAAAAATTAAACAAATGTTTTATTTTATTTTATCTGTGGAAACCACCCATGTGGAAGGTAGAAGTGGGGAACACCACACCTTAACCTCCCATGAGGGGTTATAGTGGTGGGTCCCACCACACATTAACCTCCCTTGGGTTATGGTGGTTCAGAACACCTGAGGTTTATCCCTTATAATTGGGGGGGAGGGGGTGGTGGGTGGGGGGAGAGGACACCTCTCAACTCCCTCATAAATAAGGGAGAGTCTCTGGAACTCCATTAACTTAACGGTGCCACCCCATGTTGTAATGGTGTCATCCCTCCGCCTTAAATTAATTAGGCCATCTCATTTAATAAATTCCTATCAATTGTTTTTGATTTTGGCTATTTCTTTTCCTTCACATTGGAATTGGGGAATGGATAGGCTTTAGAGAATTTGGAGGAGCTCTTGGGAGATATCTTCTCCAATGAAGAATGCTTCCTCTATGAAGAATGCGTTCCACCGAAGAAGAATGCTCCATAGATGAGGAACATTGACCCCGACTATGACCTTATTTATCGAGACTTCCTCTGAAATAGGATGTCTTTGACTAAGAAGACCTGGCGCATAAACCGACGATCAAGGAAAACACTGACGACATAGATGTCCCTCTTTTCCCAATGATCCATCTTCTTCCTTGTGGCTCCATTGACTAGCAACGAACCTGGTAGGGGTTATTATCAAATTCATGAATCTTTTTTTATTATTATCCTCATTAAATGGTTCATGATTAATATAGAGTCATGTTATAACACTCTAAACGTGAGGGGTGTGGGCCAAAATAACATGGCCCGACCCCTCCACCGATCTCCTTTGGTGTTATTCGTGATGGGGAAGGATGGAAACCTACATGGAGGAGCACAAGAATGGCGGCCGACACCACCATCGGATGAAAAAAAGGAAATGGCGCATAACACTGCTTCGTGGCCCCGTCATCCCGCCACGCCCTCACGGCAGCCCCGGCCGAGCCGCCCGCACCTTGGAGGCCACCCCCAGCCAAGCCACTTGTCGCCCCGACATGACACGCACACCCTGCGGCTCCACCGTCCACACACCCTGTGCACCCTGCATCATCATGTGCCCCACACACCCTGTGACTCCACCATCTGAGTGCCACACACACCCCACACCACCGCACAACTCACGCGCCCCACACAACCCACAACTCTGCAGTCTGCGTGCCTCACACACCCCGAGCCGCCGCTGGAAAAATCGCCCCACCAGCCTCTCGAGCTGCCCCTACCATGCCATCCTGCCAGCCCCTCGTGATGACCTAGCTAAGCTGGACCATGCCCTCAACACACCTCGTTCAAATCAGCCTGTGCCCCCACGATGCCCCGGTCAAATCGGCCAAAGCCTCTAGGCTAAGCCACCCCGAGCAAATCCCCGTCGCGGTGCCCTCCCGGCTGAACCGTCGTTGCAGCAACCCACGACAAGTTCGCGCCTTCATAGATGGTCTATGCCATCATGGCTCTCCATGGTCCCACATGGCCAGCTGGGCTAGGGCTCATGGGTCAGGCTGGGCCAGACCCATCATGCGGGCTGAATTGGTCCGACTTACTCGGAACGGACCCCGGCCCGCTATGACCCGTTTAATTTTTTGGCAATTTATTTGGCACCAGACATCTATTTGATGAACCGTTAGTGGCACTAGAATTCTTCAAGCGTGAAAGTCTCTTTGAGTATACCCCACAAGAGATTGCGGAATAGTTGAGTTTTAGTCAGTTTGGATCATGCATGAATCCAACTGGGCCCCTGGGACTAAAAGGGTAATAACTCACAGACCGAGTATCTAATTGACACACCGTCTGACTCATTGATACCCTTATAACGTGGTGTGCATTTTGGACAATCCTTCGTGGGACATCATGGATGTTAGAGCATCAACCAATAGATTTTGCAGTGGATCTTTAGGAGACGATCGTGCATTTGTGCGGGAACCTAGTAGCTGGCTGAGACATGATGACTGCTGACCGATTGACTCGGAGTGAATCGACTAGCCCAGTGGGGAGCACCTGGTGGTGGCAGAAGACCCATGTTAGAGGAGCACTAGGTTGTGGTGGCTGAACTACAGTACTCGATAAGAGGATTACCTATGTAGGCTATAAGGGGGACCGCATGGTTGTGTTGGCAGCACCACAGTGGGGAGTGCCTATGTGTGACGCAGCAGAACCGTGGTACTCGATAGGAGGGGTACCTCAGTAGTCTAAAGATTTTGGGAAGCTCCTGGTTGTGACGACAGGTCCACTGTACTCGATAGAGGAGGAGTTCCCTTACATCAGAGAGTTTGAAATGTTTTAACCCCAGAATAAATCAGAGTTTGATCTGAGTCAGTAACATTGGTGTTTTCCCTATGATTGAGAAGGATTACTTAATAACTAAAAAAATATGTATGGGCATAAACATATGTGAGGTTATCTGTGGAGTTCATACTTTTTTTATTATCCTTGGGATATTTTTTTAGACATTGTTGGTCTCGTGTTCCTAACTATGTATCGTTATACTGATCCCTGCACGGGCTATGCCCTCACCTTGTTGTGTTGGATGCAGTCAATTGACAGTGCTGGCTGAGGCTGAGAGTAGCAGGACTGGATGGTACCTGTAGGAGGGCAATATGACATGTTAGTACACAGAGGAGATAGATAGATGAGGAGTGCTTAGGAGGCGATATGTACCTACCCATCAGGTGGGAACCCATCGGATGACTACGTAGTAATTTTTCCTTTTTCCCTCAGTTGTAATTGTACTTTCAGTTTCTTTTACAGAACATATGGGAATGAATTTTGGGTCCCATTTACTTTTTGCACTCTTTTGTTGTACAGTTTTACATAGTGTTATGTATCCAGCTTTGTGCTATGTTGTGTTTGTTTACAGTTTATAAAGGCAATGCCTTCCTAGTTTTAGGGAATTACTCCTTTGGTTCGAGTCGCCAGCCCATGGCCTATGGAAGGAGGGTTTTGGGTAGTCACGACACGGTCCCTGAGGGACGAGTCGTGACATTAATATATTATATTAAATATATTTTTTATTTTGTCTTCACATTTGTAACACCCCAATCTTCCACGGTACGTTTCACTTCAAATAATGCAATAGCGTGTGTTGTACGCAACCTCGAGCTCTAACACACACCACAACGAATTAAACTAGCCGTTGTGAATAGTAATACCTACTTTTTGAAATTTTATAAATTTTATTTATCAAAATGGACTTCATTTTTGGATTTGGAATATCTAAATTAGCCTATGTTGAATTTTTGGTATTTTTCTGAGAACTTCTAATTTTTATGAATAGTGAAAAATACTTAAAAACAACTTTTTAAATAAAAATAATTTATAGTGCAAAATTATACTATTTAGTGGTTTTAAATTATAATTAGAATATATTTTTACCATTTTATCCAATGGTGGTCATTATAATTAATTTAACATTGAAATCAGACATAAACAATTGCCAATCTTTTGATATAAATTGTTTCTTAGAAACACGCCATTTTTTGTAACAGCGGGAATTAATTATAAAACTAATTAATGAAACTTATATGTTTGGAATTTTATAAAATAGACATAATTTTTGAATTCGGAATATCAATTATAGCTTAGGGTGAAATTTTGGCTTTGTTCTGAAAAACTTCAATTTTTGATGAATAGTGAAACCACTAAGTGGTAGTTAAATAACTGATTTTTCGTTTAAATGAAATATTACCACTTCTGTGATTTGATTTTCAAAAATCCGACATACATGGTTGTCATTAAGATGTAAAATGTGGTTCAATGAGATTAAAATAAATTTTTGGTGAATAGTAACTTTTAAGTTCTTAATCGCGATTAGAGGTAATTAGTGCAGTTTAAGGTAAAAATAAAGTTTTAATAATATGAGATGAGCATGAAACTTTTCCTACTCTTATTGGATGAGTCAGGGCCGACCAAGACAACCCATGGGTCAACTTGGAGACCCCATGGAGCCACTTTAGTTGGAAAATGACATTAATATATATTTATTTAATGTTAAAATTAAATTGACACAAACATGAGTTGTTTTACTAAAACAGTTTTTATGTGGGGTTACACAAGTCCAAATTTTGACTATAAATATTCATTAGAAATCTAAAAGGATTTACTACATCATAGTAGTTTTTTTATAATTTTTATACATTATATAAATTAAATTATTTATGACATAATTATGATGCAGCGATGACCTCATTATTTAACGATTTAAATAAAATGAGAAGATAATGCAAAATACAAGGCTTACACTTGTCCAAAGCCTATTGGATGAGGATATTTCGAACCCTTATCACCTTATCCACGAATTATATACGTGTGGGACCTTTAGAATCTGAAAAGAATTGTGTAATAATGTAACATTTCAATCGTTCCAAAAGAGCCCCTCCTCTCCACTTATAAAAGGCCCCCACCACTCCCACCTTATTCACACCATCAAGCAATTTTGCTCGGCCAACCTCTGCCCAAATACTCTCCCAACATCCCCCTATTACTCCTAGAAGCCTCACTTTTGGCATAACTCTTTCCAAGTAAGCCTTTGGCTCAAATCAAAAAAGAGTTACCCGATTTTGAGGTAATGTCTTCTCTAATGTTGTTTTGTTTTATTTTTCTTCTCCAACCCCCTAAAATCTTTTTATTCATTTCTTTTGTAACAAAACCAGTATCCTAAATATACTAGGATGTTTTTATAAGAAGGATTAGAGCTACACTTACAAACACCTACATCTAATGGTTAAAGAACATACGATTTCTGTGGATGGCGAATTTCTGCCTCACGAAACGATGATTGTTCAACACTCATATAACACCTTCAAAGGTTGCCATTAAGATGTCACTATTTTTATATATGATATATAATATGTTTATGTTTTACTTATGCTTCTTTATTTCTCATTTATGGCATACTTTATGATTTCCATTATGGGTAAAACGCGATAATTTCATTTTAGGAAGTGCGGACTACCGCCCCCTCAAAGTGATTTGAATCGTTAATGCCATATATGGGATGTATAAAGGATGGATTAAATGGTATTATACACTCTATTATATTGGAATTATATTATACATTTATATCATTATGATTTTGTTCCATTAAATATGAAATTGAAATGAAAGTAGCGTTCATGCGTACGTACGGCTTACCGTCTCCATGAACGGTGCATTTCATTTCTTACCTCTAAATGTTACGTAATATTATAAATGAATGTATATACTGGATATATAAGATATATATGATATCTAAATCATGAATATAATTCTGGAGATAATGGATATTCTACCACATAAACAACTTGTAATTATAATAAGTTTATTGTTGACTCAAGTACCAAAGATCGACAAAACAACCATTATTAACTTAAATAATTACATAATGTTCATATCATTGTAATAATTGATATAATAAGGATAATGAAATTGAAAATGGTTTTAATAAGTTATATATTAACTCTAGTTTATTATTCCGGAGGTTAAAGAATGGTTGAGTCAAGTCAGACACGAGGTAAGGGAACTTCTTAACCCAACATCCATTCTTTGGGTTAATCTCCTACTTTCAAATTATGTCATGATATTATTATGTCTTATTTTGTATACTTTATGTGTACCTATAGTGAATATTCATAATATATCTATTTTATTTCAAAAATGATCTTTTTTAGGACTTCTTCTCAATCTCCTTTCATTGTGGCATATTTGGTTTTATACACAAATTTCTTTTATACGGTGTATAAACCACTTTGACTTTTACGTTTATTCAAAAGGAATATTTTTATACGAAGCGTTTACTAAATGACAAAAGGGAATGTTTTTGTCGTACGTATGCGGCGAAAATGACTTCTCCGCCACCGTGACCACTATTTGAGTTTCGGCTTCCTCTGCAAGCCATACCTTTTTTTTTGAAAAATAAATACCATGTTATACTTTTCTTTTATTTTGGTATTGAAAATGGTTTTGAATGCGTTTTCATTATATCAATGTGTTGTATTGACATCTTGTGATTGAAATGTGGAAATGTTATGTTTCCTTTATGCATGTTTTATGTGATACGATTATGTTATGGTTTATGAGATGTTTAAACCTGTTCATATGAGGAATGTATTGGACTTAATAAGTGACGGGTGGAGCCCGCTATAGCTCCTCAATGCATTGGTAGGTCTCATGAGACAACTAGACGTGGAATTGGCCGAGGCCCTTTCCCAATTTGATTTATGGTTTTGGCCGAGGCCTTAATCATTTTAGACGTCTTGGCCGAGGCCTTGACAAAGTGTTTCAGAATGTCTGGCATTATACATTCCCTCATTATGAAAGTGGTTATTGATATTTCATGTGATTATTCGTCTAGTAGAATATCCATGAGAGTATGTAATGGCATTATTTTATTTTACTTTTTCCATATTATGCTGAAGTTCAAGTTCAATAAGGCTTTTGTTTTAGTTATACATTGCCTTAAATGCTTATGTTTTATTATAAAAGCTTCCGCAATATTGTTATCCTTACTGAGCATCTGAGCTCACCCCTTTCAATGTTTTAATATTTTCCAGGATGTGAAGAAGTATATTATGAATGAACTACAGGGATAGTCCGAAGAGGATAGAAGTGTGGACTATGGAGACTATGTGATTATAGTTTTTTCACTTTGTTATGTAATGTAACATTTATGAATGTATCTAGTTTTTCCAAGGCTACTAGTCTAATCGGTCTTTCGAGACTTGATCTTTTGTGATCATGCCAATGTTACGAAGTAATGCACCGGCTCTGGGTAGCTGGGGTCGGGGTGTTAGAGTTGGTATCAAAGGCAGTTTAGTACTAACCTTGGAAGCTAGATTTTAGATAAACTCTGATTAGAGCACATAGCCCAAAGATAGACTTTGAGGATTAGTATAGAATAACTTCCTAGAATTTTGTTATTGTAGAGATTTTGTGAGTTTTCCGAGAAATACATCCCTGTCTGGATACGAGCAGGTAGAGGCGGCTCTGGCACAGATGTACCTAGGGGTAAAACCTGAAAACACCACGTTGAGCTAGACTCGAACGGGAACTGGTGCACGACAACGGGCCTTGCTGCACTCTTGGTTAAGACACTCCCGGGGGATATGCTTAGGATAACTCTCATTTTCTTTACAAATCATTATGAAGGGCTTATGAGTATATACTTCCTCAAAGAAAACATTTTTATGATTATGGATTATATCCATAAATAGTTCAATTTATGTTAAGTATTTTACAAGTATGGAATTATGTATTTTGATTCATAAACTAATCTAGTTTATGCCATTGTTTAGAAATGGCGCCTAGTGGAAGGAATGGAAACCGTATCAATTCACGCACTTCGTGTAGGGATTTCCCTCCTGCTCAAGATAATTATGGTGGAGCTAGTGATACAACTAGTGCTGATCAGCTTCTCACTGTACTGGGACAACTCACGCAGGTTATGAATAATAACCTTACTCGTATGGAGCACCCTGATCCGCAACGTGGAGGATCAATGCTAGACCGTTTCATGAGGAAACAACCACCAACCTTCAATGGGAGTACAAATCCTATAGTAGATGAGCAATGGATAAATTCCTTAGAGAAAATATTCCATGCCATGGGGAGTAGTGAAAGGGAGAAGGTTGTCATGGCAGTTTACCGCCTCACTGGAGATGCCGATCAGTGGTGGTCGCTGATTCAAAACACAAAGGAAGATGATGACGTATCGAATATGGAATGGAGGGAGTTCAAAGAGCTTTTCTTAGAAAAATACTTTCCTCGTGACCATCGAGCAGATATGGAAAGGCAATTTCTGAGTCTGAGGCAGAAGGAGGATGAGAATGTCGCAAAGTATGAGGCTAACTTTACAAGGTTAGCGAGCCATGCTTCCGATTATATACATAACCCAAGGAGTAAGATTGATCGTTTCTTTGATGGGTTAAAACCATTTCTCCGTCGAGCTTTAGTATAACAATCCTTCTCATCATACGAAGATATTGTCTCGTGTGCTATCAAGACAGAAAAGGAATTCTCTATGTCTTATGACAACAAAGTAAAGCAAGAGAAGAAGAGAACGGTGGAACAAGAGACAGATAAAGGGAAAAAAGGGAAAGAAGGAATTTCCATTATGTGATAATTGTGGGAAGAATCACCCTGGTACATGCCTAAAAGGAATGGGAGTTTGTTATAAATGTGGAGAAAAGGGTCACCAGGCTCGTGATTGCAAGGGAAAGAAAGAGGCTGTCAAAGTTGAATGCTACAATTGTAGGGAAATGGGGCATTATGCAAATGAATGTCCTAAGCGTCAAGGAAACATACCTCAGAAAAGGCCAAGGGATCAAGGAAAATCTTATGCTGTGACTACAGTTGAAGCGGAATAATTAATATATTGGTGCCTTTGGACTCAAGGATTATATTCTGGTTATAAGAATAATGTGATATATATATATGGATTGTACTACAGTACTTTTTGATTTTAGTAAGGTTTTAATATGATTAAGGTAATCATATTTTTAGTATGTGACAATAAGAGAAACTTTTCTTTGTTTGGGGAATCTGATGTTACAATTTATTTTGGAATTAAGAGACCTTTTAGAGAAAGTCTGGACAGAGGTATTTTGGATAACTATAAAGGTTGGAGTGGATTAAGTTGATCTTTGGATTGTATTGTTTAAGGTTAAAGCATTTCTGAATATTATTTTTGGAATATTATAATACTATAGTTTTAGGAAAAGGACAACCTGCAGGGTGGGGAATAACCCGTCACGTTGGACAAAGCTGCAGGAATCGAACCCACAACCATAGTGAGACAAGCCTTTATTTCCTACCACTAGCCTACAGGAAATCCCTGGTTATTACAAAATAGTTTTACTAATCTAAATGGCATGTGTTAATATTTGGAACCTTATACAATTAGGATAAAAAGAATATTTTTGAGTTCTGCTACCATTTGGAGTAAAAGATGGGTTTGTGGTAAAAATTTATTAACGAATGAAAGTATACATAACAAGTATGTATATTCCCTTACATTCTTAGTAAATCTCCTAAATAAATTCCTCAACATTATAAAAGGTAACTTAAAACAAAAATTTTGTCGGTTAACTTTTCCAACTGGGGATTCAATGACCGTTTAACCAATCACAAGTTTGTGATTTTCTTGTAGTTAAACTTTCTCCTAATCCTGTTTTCTATAACTCTCCATCAGACCTTGATGGTTTGTTTCTCCTCCATATCCATATTTTCATAGAATCCTAGAATGGGCTATATCGGGTGACCTTTGTACTTATCTTGCTTTCTTTTAATGTTATATATTTATTAACCTTATTTCCGATGTGGGTTTTCCTCAAAGGTATTTTCTCTTTTCAACCTTTTATTTTCAAAGAAAAATTTCAAATTGCGCGGACTCAATTTATTTAGGGAGGGGAGAATGTAACACCCCAATCTTCCACGGTACGTTTCACTTCGAATAATGCAATAGCGTGTGTTGTACGCAACCTCGAGCTCTAACACACACCACAACGAATTAAACTAGCCGTTGTGAATAGTAATACCTACTTTTTGAAATTTTATAAATTTTATTTATCAAAGTGGACTTCATTTTTGGATTCGGAATATCGAAATTAGCCTATGTTGAATTTTTGGTATTTTTCTGAGAACTTCTAATTTTTATGAATAGTGAAAAATACTTAAAAACAACTTTTTAAATCAAAATAATTTATAGTGAAAAATTATACTATTTAGTGGTTTTAAAGTATAATTATAATATATTTTTACCATTTTATCCAATGGTGGTCATTAGAATTAATTTAACATTGAAATCGGACATAAACAATTGCCAATCTTTTGATATAAATTGTTTCTTAGAAACACGCCATTTTTTGTAACAGCGGGAATTAATTATAAAATTAATTAATGCAACTTATATGTTTGGAATTTTGTAAAATAGACAACATTTTTGAATTCGGAATATCAATTATAGCTTAGGGTGAAATTTTGGCTTTGTTATGAAAAACTTCAATTTTTGATGAATAGTGAAACCACTAAGTGGTAGTTAAATAACTGATTTTTCGTTTAAATGAAATATTACCACTTCTGTGATTTGATATTCAAAAATCCGACATACATGGTTGTCATTAAGATTTAAAATGTGGTTCAATGAAATTAAAATAAATTTTTGGTGAATAGTAACTTTTAAGTTCTTAATCGCGATTAGAGGTAATTAGTGTAGTTTAAGGTACAAATAATGTTTTAATAATATGAGATGAGCATGACACTTGTCCTACTCTTATTGGATGAGTCAGGGCCGACCAGTACAACCCATGGGTCAACTTGGGGACCCCATGGATCCACTTTAGTTGGAAAATGACATTAATATATATTTATTTAATGTTAAAATTAAATTGACACAAACATGAGTTGTTTTACTAAAACAGTTTTTAAGTGGGGTTACACAAGTCCAAATTTTGACTATAAATATTCATTAGACAGATAAAAGGATTTCCTACATCATAGTAGTTTTTTTATAATTTTTATACATTATATAAATTAAATTATTTATGACATAATTATGATGCAGCGATGACCTCATTATTTAACGATTTAAATAAAAAGAGAAGATAATGCAAAATCCAAGGCTTACACTTGTCCAAAGCCTATTGGATGAGGATATTTAGAACCCTTATCACCTTATACACGAATTATATACATGTGGGACCTTTAGAATCCGAAAATCATTGTGTAATAATGTAACATTTCAATCTTTCCAAAAGAGCCCCTCCTCTCCACTTATAAAAGGCCCCCAGCACTCCCACCTTATTCACACCTTCAAGCCATTTGGCTCGGCCAACCTCTTCCCAAATACTCTCCCAACATCCCCCTATTACTCCTAGAAGCCCCACTTTGGCCAGAACTCTTTCCAAGGAAGCCTTTGGCTCAAATAAAAAAAGTGTTACCCGATTTTGAGGTAATGTCTTCTCTAATGTTGTTTTGTTTTATTTTTCTTCTCCAACCCCCTAAACTCTTTTTATTCATTTCTTTTGTAACAACACAAGTATCCTAAATATACTAGAATGTTTTTATAAGAAGTATTAGAGTTACACTTACACACACCTACATCTAATGGTTAAAGAACATACGGTTTCAGTGGATGGCGAATTTCTGCCTCACGAAACGATGATTGTTCAACACTCATATAACACCTTCAAAGGAGGCCATTAAGATGTAATTATTTTTATATATGATATATAATATGTTTATGTTTTACTTATGCTTCTGTATTTCTCATTTATGGCATAATTTATGATTTCCATTATGGGTAAAACGCGATAATTTCATTTTAGGAAGTGTGGACTACCGCCCCCTCAAAGTGATTTGAATCGTTAATGGCATATGTGGGATGTATAAAGGATGGAGTAAATGGTATTATACACTATATTATACTGGAATTATATTATACAATTATATCATTATGATTTTGTTCCATTAAATATGAAATTGAAATGAAAGTAGCGTTCATGCGTACGTACGGCTTACCGTCTCCATGAACGGTGCATTTCATTTCTTACCTCTAAATGTTACGTAATATTATAAATGAATGTATATAATGGATATATAATATATATATGACATATAAATCATTAATATAATTCTGGAGATAATGGATATTCTACCACATAAACAACTTGTAATTATAAAAAGTTTATTGTTGACTCAAGTACCAAAGATCGACAAAACAACCGTTATTAACTTAAATAATTACATAATGTTCATATCATTTTAATAATTGATATAATAAGTATAATGAAATTGAAAATGGTTCTTAATAAGGTATATATTAACTCTAGTTTATTATTCAGGAGGTTAAAGAACGGTTGAGTCAAGTCAGACACGAGGTAAGGGAACTTCTTAACCCAACTTCCATTCTTTGGGTTAATCTCCTACTTTCAAATTATGTCATGATATTATTATGTCTTATTTTGTATACTTTATGTGTACCTATAGTGAATATACATAATATATCTATTTTATTTTAAAAATGATCTTTTTAAGGACTTCGTCTCAATCTCCTTTCATTGTGGCATATTTGGTTTTATACACAAATTTCTTTTATACGGTGTATAAACCACTTTGACTTTTATGTTTATTCAAAAGGAATCTTTTTATACGAAGCGTTTACTAAACGACAAAAGGGAATGTTTTTGTCGTACGTATGCGGCGACAATGACTTCTCCGCCGCCGTGACCACTATTTGAGTTTCGGCTTCCTCTACAAGCCATAACTTTTTTTTTTGAAAAATAAATACCATGTTATACTTTTCTTTTATTTTGGTATTGAAAATGGTTTTGAAAGAGTTTTCATTATATCAATGTGTTGTATTGACATCTTGTGATTGAAATGTGGAAATGTTATGTTTCCTTTATGCATGTTTTATGTGATACGATTATGTTATGGTTTATGAGATGTTTAAACCTGTTCATATGAAGAATGTATTGGACTTAATAAGTGACGGGTGGAGCCCGCTATAGCTCCTCGATGCATCGGTAGGTTTCCTGAGACAACTAGACGTGGAATTGGCCGAGTCCCTTTCCCAATTTGATTTATGGTTTTGGCCGAGGCCTTAATCATTTTAGACGTCTTGTCCGAGGCCTTGACAAAGTGTTTCAGAATGTCTGGCATTATACATTCCCTCATTATGAAAGTGGTTATTGATATTTCATGTGATTATTCGTCTAGTAGAATATCCATGAGAGTATGTAATGGCATTATTTTATTTTACTTTTTCCATATTATGCTAAAGTTCAAGTTCAATAAGGCTTTTGTTTTAGTTATACATTGCCTTAAATGCTTATGTTTTCTTATAAAAGCGTCCGCAATATTGTTATCCTTATTGAGCATCTGAGTTCACCCCTTTCAATGTTTTAATATTTTCCAGGATGTGAAGAAGTATTTTATGAATGACCTACAGGGATAGTCCGAAGATGATAGAATTGTGGACTATGGAGACTATGTTATTATAGTTTTTTCACTTTGTGATGTAATGTAACATTTATGAATGTATCTAGTGTTTCCAAGGCTACTAAACTAATCGGTCTTTCGAGACTTGATCTTTTGTGATCATGCCAATGTTACGAAGTAATGCACCGGCTCTGGGTAGCTGGGGTCGGGGCGTTACAACATTGAATTTTCAGGGAAATAAATTTCACACATAACTACATGTTGAACTAAAAAAATATTTAAATGAATATTTTAAAATGGGAATTTTCATTTAGGTCCACTAACAGATTTATTAAAATATTACTTATAAATAAATTTTTTTAGAATTAATAGAAAGACAACATATATTATGAAAAATTAAAAAGTTTCCTACCTAAATAATGACAGCATCATACAATTATTATTTAAATTAATATTAAATTATATTAACAGTTTATTTCAGTTTATACATTCTGAGGGAAAACTATGGATTCATGTGATTAAATATGAGTTTATTAATCAATCTCCTCCCTTGCATTTGTTATACGTTGGGGGAGAATTCTACTATCCCCTTACCCATTAGTGGTATGATTATTGTGAAATAGTATAAATATTAGTGAATAATGGAATGTATTACTAGTCTTAGTTATATTATTGGTGGTAAGGGAATACATTAAGTGAGTGTTTGAAATTTCCATGATCAATAGAATTAATTTTTCAAAATGTTACATGTTACTCAGGATAAATTAATTTTATTGTATATATAATAAGAGCACAAAATAATTTTGGATTGATGATGCATAAAAAATATACTCTGATTACTAATGAATTTTTTTTATATAAGTTCATAATAATGTATAGAATAATGTTTTGTGAAATTTTTTTCGCATTTATTTATTTATAATATTTAGAAGATTTGATATAATTATTTGGAAAATTCTTGTATAGATAAATCAATGTGATCATATGAAATTACCCATTAATGTAGTGAAAATAACACCATGGTATATCATTTTTATGATGTTGTTATGAATTTTTTTCAATAGTTATTCAATAGAGAATAATTTTTGAGTTTTATCTATGGTGGTTTCATTTGTTAGACTTATGATAATAAATTAACATTATAGATCAAATTGTTCTTAAAAATCATGTTGGTTTTATGAATAAAAAAAATCTACTTTTAATAACAACAATCAATGTTGAATAGAATTATATATCCATGAAAAATCAATAACGTTACATTAATTGGTGAAAAAATATCAATTCTTTTATAGTGAATATATATTTCAACATAATTAAATTTTGTGTCAAAATTATCGAGTAATAATCATATCCAAAAAAATACTTCAATATTCATCGAAAAATCACACTATCATCATTCATATCATTATAATGGAAATAGTGTATCATAACCATGAATCAGTCTGAACACTTTTTACCCTTTATGTTAATAAGGTACTTCCCCCCGAAGATCCACCTTAAATAATCCTCCCATTTGAAAGCATCTCTATGGTTGTAAAACATACGAGTACAATAAAATATACATTAGTATCATAGAAATACATAAAAACAAAAAATTGAAACCGTAATATAAATAGTAAAATGTTCAATATAATCTGAAAAAGTGTTACCATAAAATAAAAATATAGAACCTAAATAAAAAAAATTATTCTTAATGAAACATATTCTTCGAGAATTCCCATCAATAAGATATTATAGTTCATATTGGACCCTAAAATCATGCACGAAACTACAACATAAATTATATATATAGGTTATATTAATAGGTATTAGGAGATAGATTTTACTAATGACTACTCTAGAAAATGTTTTAGGAGAATAATAATTCATCATTGAGTAAACTTTTGAAACAATAATATTCATGGAGGAAAACAAGCAGTAGTATTTAAAAATTCAAATTCACTATGTATCACAACAATGTATTGAAAAATTATTTTGATGAAAATAATATAAAGGTAACTCTCAACAATATCCCCGTATATTTGAATCATTCATAACATTACATAAAATTTATTTCTCTATTAACCCCTTCAACGAATCTATCATCACTCACTATATCTCACATCACAACCATAACTCATACCCATGATATATCACTATCATCATTCAGAAATGACAGGCACATTTATGGTACTGTAGGTTATCATTAAAATGAATGAAATACTCATCCTTCCCTCCACTTACCATTCATGGAACACACTATATAATATAATCACGTCAAAACCCTATATGTTCATCCCAAACACTATATACCAATTATCACTCAGAACACAATACTTTATTCATGTACACTATATAAAATGCTAGAGTGATTGTATCTACCATTAAATATTAAATTTTATGGTACATCGTTACTTGTGATTGATGAATAGGTAGTCGCAATCCATCCATTCTATCACCAACAAGGATGTAGGCCAAAACACCCAAAACATAAAACACATCGTCTATAAAAAAGAGAATACTACATGGGATTAGTGTGTATTCACATCACAATGAAAATATATTAAATATATTCAACCACATTAACAACAAAAAATTTACAATCAAACAATATCATATCCAACAAAAAATATTACCACGTTACTATAACCACAAAAAATATTAATATTTCCATTAATAACAAAACTATAAGTTCATATCCGAAAATTAAATATATTTTATATTCCTCATGATAAAATTTTAATTCCATTAAAAAAATTCATGATTGTAAAATTCCCAATGAGATGGATATATTTTTCCAGTCAATTTAAAATTAAATTATTATCCATTGAATCTTTAATTACAAAAAAAAATTAAATCCATTTCATTTTTATTTATTTTATTTTATTTTCAATCAAAATAAGTATTACTGAATTTCATACATTAACTCATTTTGAATTTCATAATTAACATTTCATTTTTATTGGTAAAAAAACATTAAAACAATCCATATCAAATAGTCATTATACCGAACAAAAAAAATATATTCATTTCGTCTTCCAAAAATTTAAAGGAAATCCTTGTCATGAAGCACAATCCCTATTCTAAAAACCATCACACAATAAAATCCACTGGATTTTCAATGAAAACATTGTTGGAAAACATATGAATATGAAAAACATTATATTCTAGTGTCTTTTCCATATATATTATCCATCCTCCAAATATTTGTAACCATCCAATGTGATTTATATGATCAACATAGTATTGTTCTCCTAACCAACCATGATAAGGACACTGAACTTGGGGGGCTCTATAGTACCACATAAAATATTATTATTTAATTGTACATGATTTCCTTTATCCTAATTAACTGAATCCCTAATTAGTGGAACATACTTATGTTTATTCACATGTAACCCAAAAAATATTTAACTATCCATCATCATCACTTCAAGAATATAATCTTTACCAAGACATCCACAACATAGATATAACGACCCATACTTAACATACATGGTTATTACTTTAAAAATTGATACATACTTATTAAAACACATAACAAAACCATGAAAGGACTGTATAGGTATAGTATCTTTAGTAACATGGAAAAATAAACAACTGACTCATAAATATTATACGTTGTCTCCAATTTATTTCATCATATCTAGAGTCCCTTTTGGCATATTGTACTTAATACCCTTCATCCAGGCCTGGGGAAAGGAAAACATACAAAAGGGAAAGCTCAAATGCTATGTAATGGTAATAAAAAGAAATATCAATCATATCATATTCATAAGAACATAACATTTTGAATTTCTTAACCTGCAAAAGAGATCATAATATCATAACATGGGATAAATCATAATGGTGAAATGTAATCCCAAATAATAATAAAATAATACACGATAGTTTGTTCCGTACAAACATAATCAATAGAAAATCATTTCATATTATTCATGAATCATTTCCAAGACTATTATAGTGGACAAAGTCCATTACTGAACCGACTTCACTACTCGTTCAAATCCTATATCACTGAACCAGATTAACATGTCGTTGTAGCCATGTCTATCTCATTAGATATAAATCATTACCCAATTCATTAGAGGGAGATATAGGTCCGAACAATCTCATAATTAATCAATTCTTATGTGTGCCACAAAATCATAAATCATAGCATAACCCATGTAATAAAAATGGAATTCTTAAACATCGTGACATCATAACAACATCCACATAAGATTAAAAGGACATCATAAAATTAATTCCATCATAACATTATAAAATCAATTTAAAAATTTGTATAGGAATAGAACCCTATATTATCTTAGATGTAAAATAATTATGATAAAACACTTGAACTCCATTCTTGAATAAAATATCCTTTCTACTTCAATTTTTTTTCCTTTCTTAACATGTCATACAATTTTAAACTAAAAGATTTTGATTAAAAATAAACTTGAAAACTTGTAAAGGAAGATTCTTTGAAGTAATGTTCTATGAAATCATAAAAATCTATTCATGTAGTATAAGTTAAAAAAGCATTCTTCTCGTACATGGGCCGGAAAAGTCAAAAAGTACCACATACTAAAAATGACAAAATATTCCTTTAATATTTTTTACTAAAAACTCACCAATGAGTAAAATGGGATTTAAAAAATTGTAATAGTATAGAAATAATATTAAATATTGGGGAAACATGGATGTTGATGATAAATATTCCCCAGTAAATTCTAAAGTATAAACAATCTCGGATAAAAATGAAATTGTGAGATTTTCCCTTACCATAGGTCCGATATGATTTGCACAGGTCTAACCATCCTATATAATGATTTAAATAATTTCATTGACTTATTATAGAAACATAATAATTGTTATGATGTCATATATGGTCATATTTATTGCTTCTTATTATTAATATTTCATTTCTACTTGTTATTCAAGAGTTTATTGCTTTATGTTCTTATGCGTGTTTTGCCGAATAAATTCTTATTATTATTTTTAGGATATAGATACCTCATTTATAGATTGTAATAAATGTAATATATATCATATTTATTAATTCAATTCATTTATATAATAATTATTCAATGAAGATCATGTAGAATGAGTCGAATCAGATCGTGGAGACGGTAGGCCGTATGTAAGCACGAGCGATGATATCGTTCCCATGATCGTGTAATTGTATTTAAGTGTATTTATAATATTTAATAATCAATATAATATTAAAATAATCATATATAGTTATTATTTACACCATTATACTCATCCAAGTAAGGTGGTGGTGGAAAATAGATTACATCACGGCGTTGAGATGGTATTCTGTACGTACGCACGTGCGGTGTTTTCATTTCCCGTATGATGGATCGAAGGTGAATTAGGTTTGTTTCATATTTATAATAAAATTTCCATATATTATTGATATTGATTTTGTTACTTAATAATGAAACAACTGAAGAATAATATGTAGAAGAAGAAATAAATTTTAATGAATCGGTAACAGATATTACCTCTTCTTTGACACGCCTTTTTGAAACCTCCTCTTAGGTCACTATGATTTGTCATGGAAGATGACCATGACCTCTAGGATGTATTTAGGGAATTTTAGAAGAGAAATGGGCAGGGTTTTCCCGAGTGTGAAGGCTCCAAATTTTGTAAAGAGGAGAGGGAGAAGGTGCCCTTTTATAAGGGAGGAGAGGGGAACCTTTGGAATTATAAGAAATATTAATTTATAATAAATTCCTACCCCACATTAAAACCTCAAAAATGACTTAAATCATAAGAATAGATGTGATAGGGTTGTTATCTCATCAAAAAATTAAATTTAGACAAGTTGGTAATATATTTTAAACAATATCAACTTGATTTATTCTTATATAATCTATTTAATATTATTTGTGGTAAAAAATTATAAATTATAAATAATTATAAATAATTACTTATATGTTGTAAATTTTCCATAATTTTATAATTTATTAGGATTTAGAACATATAAATTTTAATTTATAATTTTTTAAAAAAAATTTGATTTTTCAAAAGTTTTATAATATGTAATCTTATAAAATAACAATAGTGTCAATTTTGACACTATTAATTTATTTGAATTTAAATAAAATATACACATAAGTTATGTTCGAAATAAAAGATTTAATAGATTGATAACATGTCATATTTATCTAGAAAAGTAGTTGAGCACATTAAATAGTTAATATATTATTTATTTTAATACTTTTGAAATAATTTAATTTATAATTCAATCAATAAAAGAATTTCAACATCACTATTGTGTCATAATTAATGATAATTATTTAATCCCTAAAAATTATAAATAAATTAACATGATTTAGATAATTTTATTAGATTTCTATAGACTATTCATGTTCAAGTTTTCATGAATTTTATCACTAAATTAAAATTATTATACTTATAAGATTCAAGAGAGCGACATGTTGTCACTTTCTTTGGTTTTAATAATAATTAAATTATTTTAATGGTCAAAAGTCCATAAAATGAATTTATTCTGACCCTTAGGTGATAAAAGTCTACTTTTAGTAATAAAATATACTTTTGGAAGGTGTTAGGGTAATTTTATAATCTTATATTAACCCTTAATTACCCGATTTACCATTAACTACAGTAAATAAATATTTCAGCAGTTACTATTCATAATATCAAAAAAATAAAAGTAACCTACTAAAATAATATGGACCCACAGAATCCAAATATGGAATCCATTTTTTAAAATTCAAAACACAGAAGTTGAATTAATTAATTAAAAATTAATCCTGTTGTTAAGAAAACATGATTTGAATGTAATAACATTTCCAAAGATTGAAATGTTTTTATCTAGAATCCAATGTGAAATTAATTATAATGAAATAAATTATATTAAATGGTAAAAATATATTCTATTTATAATTTAAATCCATTTAATTTTACAATTATACAATATAAATTATTACGATGAAAAAAGTTGTTTTTAATTAAAATATAGCGTGTTTTTACTATTCATTAAAATATAAAAGTTATCATAATAATATGAAAAATTTATACAAAGTAAATTTTTATATCCTGATTCCATAGATGAATCCTATTTTGTCAAATTTAACATTTAAAATTGTCAAAAACTAGATTTAATGTTGGTGCGCCATCAAAAGGCGCCAAAATTGTATTTTTTGAAAAATACTTATTTTACACGAAAAATTTATTTTGTTCTCATACAATGTTATAGAAAATATGTAAGATGAATAATAATGATATAAAATTCAAAATTCAGTTAATAGTATTCATAACAGGTAGTTTATAATATTATAATAATATATCGTTGTTTAGTGAAACTCGGTATTGCCTACTACACACGCTATTGAGAAAGGCCGTGATTGCGTGTAATGCAAGCCAAGATAGTGTTGTGTGTAATGAACGATTCCTTAGATATTGCGTATAGAATAAGACATAAAAAATATATTTATCTTAAAATATCAGGGTGTTACATTCTACCCCACTTAAAAATGAATTTCACCCTTGAAATTCGTCACTCCATAACAAACAGATGAGGATACCTATCCCTCATCATATCCTCAAGCTCCCATGTAGCTTATTCTAATTGGTGGTTCCTCCATAAAACTTTCACCAAGAGAGTGGTCTTGTTCCATAGGACGTTTTCACTATGATCTTGAATCTCTATCAGATGTTCTCCATAAAAAGATCTTGATCCAATGGTACAACTTTAGAGATTAGTACATGTGAAGGATCAGGTATGTACATTCTCAGGACAGATACATGGAACACATCGTGAACTTGAGAGAGATTTGGTGGAAGCCCCAATCGGTAAGATACCTTCCCAACACGATCTAGTATTTCAAAAAGACCGATATACCTAGGGTTAAACTTTTCCTTCTTTCCAAATCTCATTACTCTCTTCCAAGGAGATATTTGTAAGAACACTTTATCACTCACTTCAAACTCTAGTTATTTTCTTCAGTTGTTGGCATAAATTTTTTGTTGACTCTGAGCTACAATTATGCGTTGTTGAATAGATCTGACATTTTTTTTCCATCTCATCAACACGATCAGGTCCTAATAGCTTTGTTTCTCCAACATCATCCAAGCAAGTTTCAGTTCGGAATTTCATTCCATAGATTGATTCTTAATGAGTCATCTGAATGCTTGATTGAAAGCTAATATTATAAGAAAATTCCACTAAAGATATCTATTAATCCCAACCACATTTGAAATCAATAGACAAGAACTCAATATTCCTTCTAAAGTTTGAATTATTCTTGTAGACTGATCATGTTTCAGAGGATGATATGTAGTGCTGAAACACAACTCTGTATCTAGAGTATGCAGAATACTTCACCAGAACATCAAGGTAAACCTCGGATTCCATTTAGATAAAATGTAAAGTCGTACTCCATACAATCTTACCACTTCCTTTACATATATCCTGAATAGCTGATCCAGAGAGAAATATTCTCTAATAGCATTGAATTGTGCTGACTTCGTACGAAGATCAACTATGACCCAGATAATATCATTTATTTTACATGTTTTAGGAAGTCCAGTGAAAAAGTTCATAGTGATGTTTTCCCATTTCCATTCGGGTATGGGTAATGGTTGTAACACCCCCTTAGACTTCTGTCTCTCAGCTTTAACTTGATAACAAACCAAGCATTTAGATACATCTTCCGCAACATCTCTTTTCATGCCATCCCATCAGAAGTACTCTTTAAGGTCCCTATACATTTTCATGCTTCCAGGTTGAATAGAGAATGAAGAACTATGCGCCTCATCCAGAAGCTCCTTCTTTAATTTTGGGATCTGAGGAGCACAAACCTGATACCTGAACCTTATTATCCCATCACAATCATGGTTGAATTTAGGAACATTTCTCACCTTCTTTTGTAACACTATATCTTCTTTTTCTTCCCCTTTAATCTTCACATGCATAGATGGTTGAACATTCATTAGATTAAGATATGAATTTTCCATTTCCATTATAATTCCAAGATCTATCCTTTGTAAATCCATAAATATTGGATCTTTTGTGATACTCATCATGGATTATCTAGCATGGTCTTGTCGACTTAATGCATATGCCACATTGTTTGGTTTCCCAGGGTGATAATGAATTGAGCAGTCGTAATCCTTAATCATCTCCAACATCTCCTATGACGCTTATTCAGACCATTTTGATTGAAAAAATACTTTAAACATTTATGATCAGCATAAATATCACTGCGTTCACCATAAAGAAATGCCTCCAAATATTTAATGCAAAGATTACCACATCTAACTCCAAATCATGAGTTGAGTAATATTTCTCTTGGATTTTCAACTGTCGTGAGGCATAAGCTATCACCATATCATTTTTCATGAGAACACACCCCAATCCCTTCTTGGATGCATCACTGTAGATAACAAACCTTTATCCACTACAAGGAAGTGTGACCCCAGGTGCACTGGATAACCTTTATTTCAACTCTTTGAAATTCTCTTCACACTCCTCCTTCCACACGAACTTAACTCCTTCTCGAGTCAACCATGTGAGTGGATGGGATAATTGTGAAAAATTATTCACAAAAAATTGATAATATCCAGACAAACAATGAAAACTTTGGATCTCAGTTATTGTTGTTGCTCTCGACCATCATTCGATAACCTCTGTCGTTGCTGGAACCACATATATCCCCTCTTTTGAGATTATGTGACACAAAAATGAAATATTTTGAAGCCAAAATTCACACTTGGTAAATTTGGAATAATGCTTCTCCTTTCTTATGGTCTTTAATACAATTCTCAAGTGATCTTCTTTTTATTAATTGCTCTTTGAATTTACAATAATATAGTTTATAAAGACTACCAAAAACTGATCAAGATAGACTCTAAAGACTCTATTCATCAGATCCATGAAGATAGAAGGGGAATTAGTAAGACCAAATGGCATCACTATAAATTCATAGTGTCCACACCTTGTACGGAAATCCGTCTTTGGTATATCCTTTTTTTTACCATTAATTGATTGTAACCTGAATGAATATCAATCATGGAAAAGTATTGGGATCCGCATAATTGGTCAAATAAGTCATCAATGCGTGGGAGAGAATATTTGTTCTTGATAATGATCTTGTTATGTTCTTGATAATCAATGCAGAGTCTCATTGATCCATCATTCTTCTTAACAAAGAGAACTGGTGCTGCCCAAGGTGATGCACTAGGGCGTATGAATCCTTTATCAAGATTTTCTTGGAGTTCCATCTTCAATTCCTGAAACTCAATTGGGGCCATTATATATGGTGTCAATGAAATGGGCATAGAACCTGGTATGAGTTCTATTGAAAACTCAACTTCATGATTTGGTAGAAAACATGAAAATTCATCCGGAAAGATATCATCAACCTCCCATACAATGGGAATATTATAAATCGTGAGTTTATCTCCAACCATTTGAGATATATAACATTTATTTTTTGGAATCAAGACCCATATGATGGAAGAAATTTCTACATGATGGTTACATTTATCCTTGCATTGATAGATGATAGTAGATTGATCGAGAATTTTAAATATGATTTCCCTTCTTTGGAAATTGATATGACCTCCGTATAAAGAAACCTCATCCATTCCATGAATCACATAAAATTCCACTATAGGAAGGATCACAAGATTTGTAGAAAGCACATTCCCAAAAACTTCAATAAGAGAAGAATTGTAAACTTTTGATATGACTGTTGTTCAATTAGGAATTGTCATAGCTAACTCAACATAGAATTGTGGAGGTAGTGCGACGATACCCTTAGAAAATTCTTTGGAAATAAAAGAGTTGGTGGATCCAGAATCAAATAAAACATTTTCTATATTATAGTGGATGATATATGTACCTTTTACAAATTAGTTATTGTACTCCACATCGTAGATAGTAATTGCATGTGACATTCCTTTGTCATTTCCCTTAAGAGTTTGTTGACGTCGATCATCATCAACAACCCTTGGATTTGGGCATTGATTGGAATAATGACCCATCTCATTTCACTTGAATCATTGAAGTGTTGGAGGTGAATTCTGTGTATCCATTTCTTTATTCGCATCATTATACATCTTCTTCCAATTATTTCAACATTGAATTGCCTGATGACCTTCTTTTCTACACATATAACATTTTCTTATCCATTTAAGACAATTCCCTCCATGTTTCTTTACACAATTTGAGCATAAAAGAAAAATAATCTTCTTTTCAGTGTGGTCTTTAGATTTTCCTTTGAATTCCATTTTCCTCTTCTTATCAGACCCATATGGTTGATGGTTTAATCTAATCTCCATCTCAACCTTGAGAGCACATCGAACAATTTCCTCATAGATATTGGAGTCCCTTATGGATAACCACCTATGAAGACTTGGTTTTAATCCACTAAATAATCTATTGATCTTACTCTCAGGATAGATAATAATTCCGAGAGCGTACCTTGTAAGTATTGTAAAATTTTCTTCATAGGTACCAACAGATTCATAATCCTTTTTCTTCAATTCAAGAAACTCCTTCTCCAACTTTGTTCGAAGAACACGTGGGAATTAATAATTGAAAAATATGTTCTTGAACTCATCCCATTCCATGGACTCAATTTCATCTCTTTACCTTGTATTCTTGAAACTATTCCACCATTGATCAGCATCACCTTCCAAACAATACACTACTAATATGTCATTTTCATGTTCAGAACATTGTAGAACTAAAAAAATCTTTTCAGTGGTACTAATCCATTGTTCAGCCACTAATGGATCAGAATACCCGTTGAATGGAGGTGGATGCTGCCTCATGAAGGTCTAAACAGAATTTTTCTCCTTCCGTTTCTCGTTTGGATGTCCTGCATGGTTCATAGTTTTAGAATGATGTGTGAGAATCGCTACAAGATTTTTCATTCCATCTCCCATAACATTTGTTTGCTTAGGGGGGAAATCATTGCATTGCTCGTCGCATTCAGCATTAACACTGTTTCTTTAGGTTCTAGCCATTGATTAAAACCAATAAGAATAGCGTGAGAAACACTAATCAAAATAGGAAAACCACATAATCAAAAATAAAATTTAACACTTATGGTCTTATCAGAGGTTATTCATGGCCATTTCTAAAACACTAATATTGTGTTCTATGCTTAGACATATCCTTATGGTTCTTACTAAGGCCTTCACATCTTAGTTTCCAAAGGATGACTATACCTTTCCTCTGATACCAACTATGATGACCTATAATTTAAAGACATGGTTATTACTTCAAAAATTGAAGCATACTTATTACAACATATAACAAAACCATGAAAGGACCGTATAGGTATAATGTCTTTAGAAACTGGGAAACATAAACAACTAGTTCATAAATTTTCTACGTTGCCTCCCATTTATTTCATCATATCTAGAGTCCCTTTTCGAATATTCTACTTCATAACCTTCATCCAGTCCTGGGGAAAGGAAAACATAAAAAAAGTTGAGATCAAATTCTGAGTAAGGGTAAACAAAATAAATATCAATCATATCATATTCATAATAACATAACATTTTGAATATATTAACCGACAGAAGAGATCATAATATCATAACATGGGATAAATCATAGTGGTGAAATGTAATCCCAAATAATCAAAACATAAAACACGATACTTTTCAGCATACACACATAATCATAGAAAATCATTTCATATTAGTCAAGACTCATTTCCAAGACTATTATAGTTGACAAAGTCCATTACTGAACCGAGTTCACTCCTCGTTCCTGTCCATTATTACTGAACCAGATTAACTTGCCGTTCCAGCCATGTCTATCTAATGAGATATAAATCATTACCCAATTAATTAGAGCGAGATATAGGTCCCACCCATCTCATAATGAAACTGTTCTTATGTGTTCCACAAAATCATAAATCATAGTGTAACCCATGTAATAAAAATGGGATTCATAAATATCATGCCATCATAACATAATCAATATATGATTAAAAGGACATCATAAAATTAATTACATCATAACATAATCCAATAAATGTAAAAATATGGATAGAAACAGAACCCTATATTATCTAATATTGAAAATAATTTTGATAAAACACTTGAACTCCATTCTTGAGTATAATATCCAGTCTACTTCAAAAACATTTTTCCTTTATTAATATGTCATAAAATTTTAAACTAAAAGAATTTGATTAAAAATAAACTTAATAACTTTTAATGTAAGATTCATGGAATTAATGTTATATGAAATCATAAAAATCCAATAATTTCGTATATGTTAAAAAACATTCTTCTCGTACTTGGGCCAGAAAAGTCAAAAAGTACCTCATACTAAAAACGACAAAAGATTAATTTCATATCTTTTTACTAAAACCTCCCTAATGGGTAAAATTGGATTTAAAAATTTTATGAGGATAGAAATTATATTAAATATTGAGGAAACATGGATTTGGATGATAAATATTCCCCAATAAATTCTGAAGTATGAACAATCCCGGATAAAAATGAGATTGTGAGATTTTCCCTTACCATAGGTCTAATATGCTTTGTACGTGTTCAAACCTCATGTATAATGATTTGAAAAATGTCATTGACTTATTCCAGAAACATAATCATAGTTATGATATCAAATATGGTCATATTCATAGCTTCTTATTAGTAATATTTCATTGTTACCTGTTATTCGTATGATTATTTCTTTATGTTCTTATGCATGTTCTGTCGAATAATTTCTTATTAACATTTTTAGGCTATAGATACCTCATTCACAGAATATTATTAATGTAATATATACCATATTTTTTCATTCATTTCATTTATAAAATCATTATTCAATGATGATCATGTATAACGAGTCACATCACATCGTGGAGACGGTAGGCCATACGTACGTACGAGCAATGATATCATTCCCATGATCATGGAATTGTATTGAATTGTATATATACTATTTAAGAATAAATATCATTTTACAATTATCATATATATTTATTATTTACCCCATTATACCCATCCATGTATGGTTATGGTGGAAAACAGATTCCATGACGACATGAAGATAGTATTCTATACGTACGCACGCGCGGTGATTTCATTTTTCATAGGATGGATAGAAGGTGAATTTGGGTTGTTTCTTATATATAATAACAAATAATTATATGAGTGACACTGATGTTATTACATAATAATGAAACAACTAAAGAAGACTATGTAGAAGAAGAAATAAATTTGAAAGAATCGGTAACAGATATTACCACTTCTTCGACACGCCTCTTTGAAACCTCCTCTTAGGGAACTAAGATTGCTCTTTGAAGAAAACCAAGATCTATAGGATATACAAAGGGAAGTGGAGAAGTGAAATGGTCAGGGTTTTTCCGATTTTTAAGGTAATAAATTTTTTAAAGAGGAGAGGGAGGAGGTGCCCTTTTATAAGAGAGGAGAGGGGTGCCTTTGCAATTATAAGAAATATTAATTAATAATAAATTCGAAACCCAAATAAATACCACCAAAAATGATTAAAATATTAATATTAGATGAGGTAGTGTTGTAATATCATCAAATAATAAAATTTAGACATGTTGGGAATTTAATTTTAACATTATCAACATGATTTATCCTTATATAATCTATTTAATTTTATTTATGGTAAAACATTATAAATTTTAAATCATTATAAATATTTAAGAATATGTTTTGAATTTTCCATAATTTTATACTTTTTTACATTTTCGACCATTTAAATATAAATTTATAATTTTTAAATATATTTGTGATTTTTAAACAATTTTATAATATGTATGTTTTATAAAATAACAATAGTGTCAATTTTGTCACTATTCATTTATTTGAATTTAAAGAAAATATACACAGAAGATATATTCGAACTAAAAGATTTACTAGATTCATAACATTTCATATTTTACTATAAAATTAGTGGACATTAAATAGTTAATATAATATTTATTTTAATAATTTTAAAATCATTTATTTGATAACTCAATAAATAAAATAATATCAACATCACTATTGTGTCATAATTAATGATAACTATTTTATCCCTAAATTTTTTTAAATAAATTCACATGATGTAGATAATTTTATTATATTTCTCTAGATTATTCATGTTCGATGTTTCATGAAGTTTATCACTAAATTAAAATTATTATACTTATAAGATTCAAGAGAGTGACATGTTGTCACATTCATTGGTTTTAATAATAATTAAATTATTTTAAATGTCAAAAGTCCATAAAATGAATTTATTCTGACCCTTAGTTGATAAGGGTCTAATTTTAGTCATCCAATAGAATTTCGGAAGGTGTTAGGTTAATTTTATAATCATATATTTAACCATAATTACCTTATTTACCTTTAACTATAGTAAATAAATAATATTGTAGTTACTATTCATAATATCAAAAAAATAAAATTAACCTATTAACATAATTTGGACCCAAAGAATCCAAATATTGAATCCATTTTTCAAAATTCAAAACACAAAAGTTTCAGTAATTTATTTAAAATTAATATCATTGTTAAGAAAACGGGTATTAAAAGTTAAAACTTGGCCAAAGATTGAAATGTTTTTACCTATTAATTCAATGTAAAATTAATTCTAATGACATAAATTATATTAAATGGTAAAAATATATTCTATTTATACTTGAAAACCATTAAATATTATAATTAACCCTTATAAATTACTACGATGAAAAAAGATTTTTTTAATTAAAATATAGCGTGTTTTTACTATTCATTAAAATATGAAATTTATCAGAATAATATGAAAAATTTTATCCAAAGTAAATTTTTATAACCTGATTCCAAATAAGAATTTTATTTTGTCCAATTGAACTTATAATCTTTTTAAAAATGAGATTTAATTTTGGAGCGCCATCAAAAGGCGGCAAAACTGCATTTTTTTAAAAATACTTATTTTGCCAGAAAAATTTATTTTGTTCTCATACCATGATCTAGAAAATATATATGATGAATAATAATGTTATAAAATTCAAAATTTAGTTAACAATATTCATAATGTCTATTTTATAATATTATAATGATATATCGTTATTTAGTGAAACTAAGTATTGCGTTCTACACGTGAGATCTAGGAAGGTCGTGATTGCGTGTACTATAAGACAAGCTAGTGTTTTGTGCAGTGAAATATTCCTTTTATGTTGCGTATAACATATGACATAAAAAATATACTTATCATAAAATATCAGGGTGTTATAATAGAAATACATCAATTTTATCTATCATCACATAACAATGATCTCTAAAAGACATTAAAATAATTTTACTTTTTAGTTATGATTTTCATATTAAAATTTATATGGATAGTATTATATTAGATTATTAATTTTTATAAAAATGATTTTAATAAAAATATATTCTAAATCAATAATTATGAAATTTATATTTTTATAAATTGATTGATGGCTAAGAGATGACTCTTGGTCATACATGATTTTCATAATATTTTTATCATTTTTCTGGTGTTTTTTGGAGGATTCTACTTCATTTGAATGGTAAAAATCACATGATATTTGAGAAACCACCTAACAACAATTTTCTAAGGGGTATTCTTGTTCAAATTAATTATTGAATGATTAATGTGTATTGTTATAACTGTTCCAATGATGATCCTTTCAAATATCATAGGAAATTATTTGGGGTGGCTAGATAAAACATCACAAGGAATAATTAACCAATAGCTGGAGAATAACCATGTGAAATATGGTAAACAATATATAGATCTAAATGAAATTGTTTGGAGATATATATGGTCCTATCATATAAGAGGGTTGAAGTTTGGTAGTTCCTACTACATGGTTGGTACATTATTTATAAAACCAAGCATCCAATCAAAAAAATAATTAAAAATTTTAAAACTATGTATTTACCCATATGATTCATTAATCTCAATACATTTTCCACTATCATATTGTATCCTTTGTAAAACCATCCACCTCAACCATTTACCCCTTCAAATCATTCTATTTGGGATTATTTTTAGATTTTCCCGGGTGATCTCTGGTGACATTTTTCCATGGGGAATTTTATATATTATTTTCATTTTTTTAGACTTCAATTAGTTTTCTCATATTTGGGTTTTAGTTTTTATTGAAATTGAGAATGGATGATTCAATTGGTTTATCATATGCATTAATTTTTAACAGTTAGATAGAATTAAAGGGTATTATATAAAAATAATAGAATGTTTTTTATGGAAGTATTTCATTCAATATATTTCCAACTGAAAATATAATTATTTGGAAGAAATATAATATTTTATTTTTGGTGTGATGTGATTTATTTATATTAGTAGGATTTTAGGATTAAGTTGTGGACCTCCATCGAAATTTTGGTTACATTTTTAGTGAAACGATTTTAGGTATATATTTTTAGGTAATTATTATTAATTTAGAATGATTATAAAAATTATTAATTATATATATTTTTAATAATAATTTATAATTTATTTATAATATGAATATTATTAATAATTATTTTTTATTTTATGTTAGTTCATGACTTTTTATACATATATTGACCAATAAACATATATGATCCGAGTTAGAGCTTAAGGAATGTGAAATAATAGGGTAATGGCTTGTAAATTGATTTAGGTGTTTCCCACACCATACCAAGGGTATTAGAAAATTTATTATAGAAATTTATATTTAATTTCAGATATTTAAGGGATAATATTTTTATTTTATATAAATTTTATAAATTTAACAGAAATAAATAAACTGATTTTGTAAATGTGTGATGGTCTTGGGGGGTACAGGGAACTAGATTGAATTCCCTTTTATAATGGTCTATTAAATTTTTAAAAATTATATTACATGAGATGTGTAGAATAGGAGGGTTGTTAATTAAATACAATAAATATAATGTTGTTGACCGAATGATGGATCCCTTAATAACATCCCTAGATAAGTTATAGATGAGTTATAATAGATTACATATGGATCAACAACATATTGAGAATTACATACTTCAGAGCCTTTTGGATACATGATATAAGTGATGTGAGTGAATACCTCCCCACTATGAATTAATTTATATTATTGGGTAAACCCATGGAGTCTTTTGGAGTGTTTTCATTTTCATACAAGAGAAGAGGTACATGGATGGGGATGGTAATTAGGAAATCTACATTATAACAATGTCTTAGCAGGTCATTGTTTTCTAAAGTAGATTTATGTGATGTTAAGGGATACCATTTGATATTTGTGATGGGTATCAACCCTGGAAGGCTGCTGGTGATTAGGGAATCCATAAAATGTGTATTTCATTGAAGCGGACTAGGAGACACTATATAGTTCAATGTTTACATGATTAAATTAGTTATGGCTTGAATGTGAAATGGGTTTTTATTATTTTTAATGTCACATTTGAAAAGATTTTATGATGAGTGGTTGTTCATGGTTTGGTTTGGGATATAAGATTTAATCATATCAATTCATTATTATGAATTTTAGAACTATGAAATGATCCAAGTATGAATACATAATTAGTGATAATGAATTGTAATTAAAATAATATAAACATAGGATTCATCTCATTGATAGTTGATTTGTAAAAAAATATAATTTTTCCATTGATTCAGATGAGATATGGATAGAAATCACATGGTTTTTGTTCTCAAATCTAACATTTGAACTACTATGTGACTCATTTTCATAGAAGGTAAATCACTAGACAGTATATATAATAATATATATACCAGGAGTATGGATCTCTTCTAGAGTTCTATATATATGAAGATGGACACCTAGGTATTGATGGTTGAGCCTTGCACTATAGTATTTGAAAGGATTCATAGAAATTGTAAAAACATTTTAGCATAAATTGATTTCCATGGATGATGTGGAATAATATTTTTGTCTTCATACCAACATATACATATTTTCCCAAGACACTAGGGAATTAGTAGTATCCCTAATAAATATTTCCATTGATATCATGGAATTATATTTAATTCCTAATAGTCACACACACTCATGATTTTCTAGGACACCTGAAAATAAACCATGATGAATGATACAATAATATTTCTAGGTACCCTTGGATTCTCTTAATACATGATTATACAAGATATAAAATGATTCACTCCTAGGAATATTTTATTTTCAAAATATTTATTTTAATTATTAAATGAAATTATAAAAAAAACGTAGAATATTGTAGAATATTATTTTGGTAAACCCATGTATCATGAGAGAAACTAATGACTATACTATATATTTTATTTTTGCATCCACACTACACTATTTATTATTTTCAATTATTTCATATATATACTCATTTTTATTTAATTTATAGGAAAATAGATTTGTTGATTATCTTTGTTACATTGAATCCCTTATTAGGAAACAAGGGAAATTGGGTACCAAACCCATCTTCAATAAAAATTGATATAATTTGTGAAATTTCAAGGGATTTGATTTAACATCAAGACAGGTAGGATGAAATTGGGTATTATGATGAGTTGAGGCTTTGGGGTAATAGTATACATCCAATTTATTTTAATTCAATCTTTCCATATGTATTTTTAATCATTATGGTGGTGATCAGATGTCATATATGATGATGACCCTATTTTATTGTATGTTTTTGAATCAAATTTTAAAAATAATTATTTTTTATTTATTGATTATTATAATATATTAATTTATGATAATTGATTTTTCGTAACATTTCCTTTTTATTCAAACTCTAATATGTCTTTATGGCATCCACATGATACTACCCAAGACCTTTGATGATAGTAGTAATCCTATAAATATTTTGGAGACATTATTGAGGATAGGTGAGACCATACCCAATTATTATTCAAAAAAACTATGTAATTGATGCTACAATGTGATATTATAGATTCTCACGGTAATATCACAATGAAAATCAAAGATATATTTCCCTTTAAAATTTTGGTGATAATATAATGTTAACATATGAATATAGAATTGCTTTAGTAGATATCATAATATTGTGTAGAGAAATCCATTTTTGTTAGCCTTTGTTTTCAGGACTATAGGGATACTTTTCATGGTTTTTGGTGTTATAGTTATATAATTTTTTAATAACATGGTACAAATATGGTCTAAATGTTATGATTTATGGTTTCATATTGGATTAGTTTCTCATGAAAAATTAACAACATAACTATTTACATTCCTAATATTTAAATTTTGGAATGATAATACATTATTATGATTCTATTTGACTAAAATTAATGATGAGAAGGTAATATTTTATAATCTATCTATAAAAATATAAATTTTGATCTACTTTATATCATGTTATTTAATTCTACTCAATTATATTATTATATTTTTATTCTTATAATAGGTTATGAGGATCTTATTAACCATTCTTGATTGAAATGACTAATCTAACAATTGATGTATGGGATGTATAAATACCCTATGTAGCATAGATAAGGCCCAGGATGACTTTCAAAATGAAGTAATGGAATTATAATTTTCACTCTTATTTTATGTGAATTTATTTTTATAAATGACAATGGGTTTGAATGAATTTCTAATATAATTCCACAGAAATAAAAATATTTTACAAAATTAAGGAATTTTGAAATATGGATTTAAAAAGTATTTCATTGGATAAAATATTAGTCATTTTTAAATTGAATTTTATATAGTTATCTTATGAAATATTTTTAACTCTTTTCTGGTGGTGACTATATGAAAAAAATTATTCAAAACAAGGCTAGCCCTTAACCCCTATCACAAAGTTGGCTAGAAAACCCACAGAGGGTTGATAGACAATGTTGAATAGTTGGAAGGCAAATATAATCATAAGTGAATGAGGGAATCATGAACATGAAAAGAGTCCTATGGGATCCAAATATAATGGATTCATAGGTAGGATGGTTTAGGAGGACATGAGTTTGATATGGTCTATCAAGAACAATCGTGAGAGGAAATCGTTGATGGAACTTGGTGGAGCGTCATGGCATCAGGGTCCCCCTTGCCGTAGTTAAACTTTACTCTCATTGAGGAGTTGTAATCAGGATTACAAATGAATTCCCACCACCTAAACATGTAGACGTGGGATAAATATTCTGGATACTATTAATCTCATTTGGATAAAGATAACACACTATAATTGACATCAATCATGTACCCTGCATCAACATCTCTGCTGTGGTTCTACACTATGACCTTGTAGGGAACCACTCTAGCACCAAATATTGATATTTATAAAAATGCTACTGATTTACCACAAGCCTATGTCCACTACCAAGGACCGATAACTCCCTGAATCTCCTCTTAAACCCCAGATGATCATATTGGGATCATATTGACCATTCACATGGCCATTTGATGACCATATGAATAAATAGAAGCATCCACACCCGTTACCACCATAAGCCACATCCCTCAAGCTCGAGATAAAACCCATCACCACAACTAATGGAATAGAACAAAATTTATCATATGAAAAGTCTTAGATGAACCAAATTAAGTAATAACTGTATTATAAGGTCATGTGAGGGTCATAAAACATGAAGGATCTCTAGTGTTTCCACTAATCCAATTTCCTACCACTCACCCCCAACCAATGCATCCCACTCTTGCACATTATCATCCCACATCATGTTACATATTGTGTTAACTTGATCCCATGCTCGCACAATAATAGGTTATCGTCAAGGGTATCCATGTAGATACCACCATCTATGGGAGAATATATTTATCAAAACCCAATAAGTTTAGGTGTTTCCATATGAGAGATGATTACAAAATATTTTCTAGGTGTATTTGTATCATTATTTTTAAAATTAAAATAGAACATGATTTAGGATGGTAAAGAGGTATAGGGGAGGCCTAGGAAAATCGCCCACCATCTATTTAGAAATAATATTCTTATATGAAATAAAGAGTTGAGACTGAGGATGGAATATGTGAACCTACTAAGGGATCATCACACAAAAAATCAGGAGCCTCAATCTCAAAGGGGAGTGTAGGTCACTATCCTTCCTATTCTCTCATATCACTTCTACATTGTTTGCAGCTTCATTATTTACTATTCTTCTACCTATTCACTAATCCATCTTCTGTGAATTGCATGATTACATTATGGTTGGGGGAAGGGAAGTGGTCCAGTTTATGATGATATAGTTTTATCTATAATCAAATAAAAAATTATTTTTTTAATTTAATGGTTTCCAATTGTATAATAGTTTTTTTAAATTAATTAAAATTATATTTTATTTATGTATATAGTTATATATAATTATATATATTTTATATATTATTTTATTCTCTGTCTATTGGGTTATATAATGTACAGATTTGTTGATTGAAATTCATATAGATCAGTTATTGACTTATTACAAAAAACATATTGAAAGAACAATAGACTAATTTCAATATTTGGGGAATGTAAATACGAGATTTGGTATTTCAAGAATAATTTAAATAATTACAATTTTGTCATTCAGAAACTGATAAATTGTTTTCAAAGCATAGAAATATTGAAATGATTTTTACACTATTAAATTAATTATTTTCATAATAAAATAGATTAATTTTTATTAAAAACCATGATATCCAATATAATATGGAAAAACTAACAAAAATCTAGTCCTAACCATCTAATATAGATTTCACAAACACCAAGTTCCCTATATTTCTATTCATTTAATTTGTGTTCTTTTATTTAAATTTTCATACATGAAAAATATATTAAAACTCTCCTCTCTTGAGATGACATTTAATTGTTAAAAATTGAACACACATAGATGAATGTAACTTGATTTTTTCACTCAACAAAACACTTCTATTAAAAAACTCATGCAATTTTTATAGAGATACTATTAATAAAATCATAAAATTTTCATGACATGGACATCCAATGTAGAACAATTTATTAGACACTATGATAGAAATAAATATGATATTTAAATATAAGAATCTTAATGTTGATAACTATTTGGATGAAAACAATTTAAATCAATCTTATTAAAAGATATGTTTTCATTTAGAATGACTAATCATCGTAATCAATCCATAAGAGAATATTATAAAACATTGTGCCGCTTAATTTTTTTAAAAAAATATCTGTTAACCATCACATCAAATAAAAATTATTTTTATTTAAATTTATACATTATTCTAATGCTCAATTAATTTCATTTCCGTGTAAGTGATGTCCTCAATTATGTCATTCATGAATTTATATTTGTTTGTTAATGTTTCTTACAAAAAAGATTATCTGAGGGGAAATCAAGTGGAGAGAATTTATATTTTGTGTTTTGGGTGAATCTATGGTGTTGTTTTATACCTTACAACCCAAAGAGACCTGTGAATGTGATGATTTCCAAAAAATATTCCTATGGAGGTTCTTCCCAATTTCTAGAAACATAAAAATTATAAAAGAGATCTAATTAATTCATAATGTTACTTGTTATTCTAATTTAAAATATTGGAAAATATTCATTATTATTTTTATAGTATTCCCATATCAACTAGTGTAACATCACAACATTAATTTTCTCTTCTACATTGGATTTCAAGATATCAATAAGAAACATTTGGATGTATCTTCTAGGATTGAATTTTTTAAAAAATCCCCATAAGAACCCAGAAATTTCATTTTAAAGATACCTCAAAAGTAACTACAATTAGGATCAAGAGGCACTGGCATGATAAGATTTCATGAGGTATGAATTTATGATTAATAACCATTCCTAGAAATAATAATAAATGAATTTTCATGAAATTTGAGATAGATTTTTTTAATGAAATAGAGTGAGAAACCATCTCCACTTCATGTATTTTGATAATACTCACCACCCATTCATTACACTGATCAATGTGGTAAGATACAAGGGTGAGAGAGTTTTTGTTATTCATTCTTGTAAAAAAATATCTAGAAACTTAACAATGAAGAGAAAATAAATCCCAAAAGGGATTTGGAGGGATAAAAACATATACAGAACATATTTTCTATTAATCACCCATTCTTGAAGATATATAAAAAATAAAAATCCATTAAAAAAGTAATATAAATAGCCCTTATAAATAAAATACCTTTTATCCACCACATTTCTTATGAATTATTTTTGGAATATCCAATAATCATTTAACAGTCAACTGACAACCAAAAAAGAACCATCAAATTTATAAGGTTTAAAAGAATATATTAATGATTTATATTACCAATTAATGCCTATTTTGGATATTATAACCATAATTCTTGTAAATATTCCATAACATTCCATTTAGAATCCCAAAACGAATGTCAGTATAATTATGACATGAAATCTAAATGATAATTACCCACCTGAACTATTACGGTTGATGATTCTAAAGAACATGATGATCAACCCATCGACCCATAAGGGAGTATGGAAATAACATAATAAATGAAACAAAGTGATTGTATTAAATTAGGAATTGTTCCCTTATTAATTAACTCAATCAAAATAATTGAAGAATAGAAACATCATCGATTGATCAATGAAATTTTCTTAAAATTTGAAATCAACAATCCATATCAGGAGGAAGCCTTCCAAATCTCAAAATAAGTTCTCTTTCCTAAAAAAGTCATCTTTCCAAAATAAATAAGAAAAAAATTCATTGGATTGAAGGGTCTAAAAAAATAATTTGGATCTAGTTTAATATTAATGATCATTCCATCACCCCTAAAAGGAATTTCATGATTTAATTAAATTTTCTAATCTCTACCGAATGGGTCATTTGAAATTATATAATATATTATGTGATAGTGGTGATTCAATTAATTTATTGTCTAATTAATATATTTCATGATTGGAAATAGCTGATATATTAATTTTTGAGAATAAATATAATTTTATATAAGGGACATAAATTCACTATATATATCATTATTTCCATCCAATTAAATTTCATGTGGAAAACAAATGACATTGCTAACTGATGCGGTAATTCATTATAAACATGTGCAACATTATTATACATTAAAAATAATGCAATGTAGGATGGTATAAGTGATATTGAAAATAAATATGTATTATAATAACAAAAAAATAGTATATTTTTTTAAATCCATATTTATCTCCCATTATTGATGGTGGTGGTAAAATATGATTCATGTCAGTTCATGATGCAGTAGTCCATCAGACACATGATCCCGTGTTTCATTCCTGATTTTATGGGAAAGGAGATGGATTGAGATAATGATGTTAACGTAACAATATATAAGTATATATAATATATATTGGATAATTAATGTTCCTAGTTCAATAACTCTTTAAGGAGATTCAACAAGAAAGTAAATTATAATGAGCGTTTATGAATTTTTCTTCCAGTTTAGAAATCATATTTAGATTTTGCCCAAAATTATTTCTAATATTTAATAGATATAAAATAATGTTCTAAATAATTATATTATCGGATTAAGGATTTAATTTTCATAGTTTATGGACGATTTAAATTTCTTTTAAAATATGAATTGGGGATGATATAGGGTGTTTTTTTATGTGGGGGGGACATACATTGAATTTTCATAAAGAACCAATTACACCAACATTTAAGTCAGGATAAAAGCATCCAAAAGAGACCATAATACATAATTATTGGTGATATAGGTGAAAAAGATAAATAAAATTTTTTTAGGATATCTTTTGTTATAAATATTACAATTTTTTTCGTAAATCCACAAGAAAATATATTTTCCCCTTAATCGTTGAACTTCTTTTTACTGATTTTACTAATCAAATAGTCAAAAAATATATTGTCCATATTAAAAAATCTATTTATTATGAATCCAAAATTATAACAAATTTAACCCAATTATATTCACGTATGTTGAATAATCATATTTAAAAATATACCTATAGGAACTCAATAAGGAGAGTTTCTCAATACAAAACTCTCATATGTATAGAATGTTTCAATATTAAAAAAATTTATGAAACATAAAAAAATTTCCTCAAATAGTAAATTTTTTATCTTATTGAAATAATTTTTTGTTAAAAAAAATTATTACAATTTAACTATATAACTTTTTTAATTTGAAATACATGTTTAAATAAAATTCTTTATTTTAACTATTCATTAAAAAATTATACTTATATAAAAATTCTAAAAAATTCACTTTATCTTAATAAATCCATTCTGATTTCAAAAATTATGTTATTTTATAACATATAATTTGTAAAAAAGGTAATATTAATAATATATTTTGTTCTGTATGGGTGACTAAACTGTTTTTAATACAAATTTTCAAAAAACTTTTCATTTTATTTTAAATGAATTTTATACTATTTACAATCAAAAGGTAAATATAATTTTCATAATTTAGTTACTACTATAAATAATAGATAATTTAATGACTTGGTTATAATATTATAATATATTAACATTAATTTAGGCTCACAGATGCATGTTGTTCATGTAGTAGAAGTTAATAAATTTAGTGAAATTTATTTTGAGGGTTGTTAAACTCATTGTAATATATCATATACAATATAGAATATGATTTTTTTTAAAATAATGGGGTGTTATATTTTCCCCACCTAGATTATATTTTATAATAAAAATTTAAATTTAATTGTGTTATTTAAAAGTTGAACATTTTAATATAAAAATGTTGAAAATCACACATGATAAATGGGTTAATATTACATCATACTGATAATAGAGCAAGGTAAATATTATATTCATCCGAAATTAAAAATATCTAAGTTTAAAATTATATTAAATTTTGATAAATGTGATTATATTGATTTGTAAGGAAATAAAATATTTTTTATATAGGGATAGTGGTATTCTATCTAAAAAAATTTAATGATCAATTAACTGTTAAGAACAAAAATTATACATGATGATTTATAATATTATTTGATTCCTTAAATATTTATGTGATACTATAAAATATTTTCTATAAACTTTTACTAATTATGATTAATTATTTTAACTTCATTGAATATAAAAAAAATATATACTTACATGATATATTTATATTTAATTATCATAATTTCATTCATTGGGTTTTACTAGAATAGTTCAAAATTATATCCTACTAAAATAAATGAATATCAAAAACATTTGTTCAAAATCACTAAAATTGACAATTAATTTAGTGTATGATCCATAAAATAGTGATGTGTCTTTATTTCTATTTCATAAAATTTTACAAAATCGATATGGTTATTGTATGCTAGTTAACTCAAAACCTAAATAGTAAAACCACTTTTACATCATTAATTTGTATTCATAATATAATTAAATTAAGAACTATGAACATTAAAACAAAACATCAAGTCATTAATTTGTAGTTATTAAACGATTTTCCTGATTGGATTTGGCTTCATGACCAAGGGCCTTTCCATATGTGATGTATTTTCACTCAATTAATGGATTATCCATTCTATAAAACCATATTAATATAATTCCTTAATTTTTGTCATATTTTGATGATAACTAATTGATTCAACCAAAAAGATAAGATAAAATTTAATGTTACCAAAACTATTTATATGAATTCCAAAAAATTCAAATTAACTGCTCCTCAAATACTGTTTTCAAATAAACATATACAGTACAAATTTGTTTTATTACAATATTTTTTTCCAAAAATATCCAAAATCATGACAGAATGGCGTCACATAAATCCAAAAAAATGGATTTTAATGACTATGAAGAAATTAAAAACCAATAATCATAAACCCCTTATGGTATCCTTATCTATTATTTTAATTAAGACATATATTATCCCTTATTAACATAATTATTAGAGGATTCATAATTCTTATACCTGAAATACCAATGGTAAAAATACGTATTCAATAGAATTTTTTAATCCAAATAAATACTCAAACAAATTTTTTTTCACAATTGGTCCATCCAATTTTTTTGGGAAAACCATTATATATGGTAATTACTCGGATAATGACCATGTTCCCCAAATTTAATAAAATGGACTACAATCGGTGATATGATAAAAATTATATCCTTTCATGGTAAAAATTATTCTTCCATTACCATTATCTTCCATAAATTATTATTTTCAATATATGAAAAAAATTACCATTCCATTGGGACACATTCATTTTTATATATTCCCTCATTTTTTACATTAGGTAATTCTAGCCTTATTTTCATTATGGTTTCAACCACATTAGAAATTATGGAGAACTATTAATTTTTTTGTCGACTCCTATAGTTAGTAACAATATAATTAGTTAATCATATGTCAGAATAAATAATTTTTTTTCACAATATCATTCAATCCAATCATAATGAAAACATTTTTATCATATTCCACACACATTCCCTCTTTTTAATGATAAAAATATAACATCATGTTCTATACATTTACTAAAAAACATTGTGTGAGATACAATAATCATAGTGGAAAAACGATAAAATCATATAGTATATTTATAACTCTTGAAACAAACATTTAAATATAAGACACATTTTTTTAACATATGACCTTGATTTTCATTATCTATGAAAATCCATCATAAAATAATGTAATGATAATATGATTCATCTAGTACATATCCCCAAATAGTTTGGATCTCATTGCACAATAAGGATCATTTTCATATACCAGGTAACAGGTGAGTTAATCATGATGTTAATTTGTCATACTTATTATGAATATGTACTTAAAATCAAAAAAACATCAACTCATAGTTTTAATAAATGGATTAATTTCCAGGGAAAAAACCAATATTTACTAATTTACCAAATAATGATGATATTATTGTATTCTTATGTTGAAGAACTGTCATAATGTTATGTTCCTTATTATATGTTTCCATTTATCTTGTAATGAAGATCCCAATTAAACACTCTCTGATAAAAACTATAAAAATCCAAACCATAGTATCATAAAGAGTTTGTATTCATTATTGCATTGGTATATGCTAGAATGAGACACATCTTGAAGGGCCAAATAGTATATTTGTTACAACCCAGGTATTTACAGAACATTTTGTTTCATATTTTTTATTATTCTTGAATTAAATATTTGTCATCATTATGTCAAAAAATTATAAAAATAAATAGTTTATTTATTGTTATTAATTTATACAAATTATTTTTCAATTATAGAAATGAAGTTTGAAAATTCTATTTTCTGATTTTAATTCATCATCTTCAAATTGTCATATTATGAATGATTTTGATTTTTATAAAATATTATAATATTTTTTGTATAGTAAAAAAATATTTTTTTATAAAATAGAGTATTTTTTGATATCGTGCAGACAAAATTGTGGTATAAATATTATAAAATTAAATTAATAAATAAAGTCATATTTTATATGATTAATATTATACATAAATAATTTTGAAAAATTCTGTTATTATTTTATTAAATGATAAGTATAAAAATTAATGTATATCCTGATGCAATGCATATACAGCATTGGTGCGATCAAATATTATTTGTTATAAAAATATATTGTGTACATATAATTATTCCTTAGAATGTTTTATTAATTATTATTCATAATCAACATTATTTGATATCAATTTCAAATTTTACAGTTATAGAACATTTGTCTTTTCCATATTACTATGCATTAATTTTTTATGGCCTGAAAAGACGAAATAATTTTTTTATAATTTACATTAACAAGTATATTAGTGGTTATACCCAATTATCTAATATAGAATTTTATTTTTAATTTAATTATCAAATTTCATTTTGATATTAATAGTTTCTTAAATTTCATATATGAAATAATTATCATTAATTTAAATGCAATGTTGATGTAGTACTTGTTTGAGAATAAGAAAAATATATAATATGTTTTTAATTAAAATTATAACAATGATTATATGGTTCTAAAATTGTAAAAAATTTTCCAAGAGAAAATAAGAACCATTATATATTTTTTATCCGAATTTGGGGTATATATACCCACTAAAATTACACTAAGGCATTTATAATAGTTTCATTAATTTTATGTGAAGGTAAAAAAACTATTAACAATAGATTTTTTATAATTTAAAATTATGGTTTTCTAGAATTTATATTAGGAAATAATTATTAATTGAATATATAATAAAATAATATATTTCATATAATTTTATTATTAATTTTTAGGAAAATTATTACTGCCCTAATATATTTCAGAATATTGATGCAATAATTACTTAATTTAGGAATAATTAAAATTAATGAAATTAAAAAATATAATATTTTCATATTTCATATTTTTATTTTAATTCCTTATTTCCTTAAATTTATACATTTATTAATAGGAATAATTAAAAATATTATTTAAATTTTAAAACATTTTTTGATGCTTTTATTATCAAAAGTTATGAATAATATTTACTATGAAATTTATTTTTATGAATATAAAATTCAATTTCAATAATTATAATTTTAAAAAAAACCAATTTGGACAAAAATGAAAATTTTTTGTTGACCATGTGATATCTTATTGTCTTAACCCTTTTCACCTCTATTAATCCTATATTATGTATCATATAATTTAATATTTTATATAAATCCTAAATTACCCTTCACCATTAACAAAAAAGAATTCCCATTACTTTATAAATTTTCATCACAATGATACATTTTTCTGGACTATCCTTTAACAAAATCTATTTTCCTTCTAATTTCCCTCAATCAATTCATTATGGTCTCACAAATAGTCCACTTTCTTGATCATTATAGAGGTTTTCAATGTGATGTTTTCTTGTTGTAAAATTTCTTCTTCTCCCCTTTAGAATTATGTATCCACTATACATTCATCTTATCCATATCCCCTGATTTATTATAACCATGGTATAATTTTTATAGTATAATTTTATTATGTTCAATGGAAAATTAATTATGGAATATCTCATTTTATTATTTTTATTCTTTCAAATTAATTTATTATTTATGGTGTGTTAGTTCATCAACTTTGTGAATAATGAATTATTATTTTTTTATACCAGAATCATGGGAAGCATAATTTCGCTAATAACTAAATTGTCTTCATATATATATATATATATATTCTCACTTATAGTGTTTTATTTACATTTGAAAAGATAAATCAATGAAGAACTGATCATAAAAACCATAAAAATATTTTATCTGAAATATTCAACATAATGTAATTTTATTATGAATTGGAGGGTATGTTATAAAAAGATTATATAAAGTATTATAAATTTGAATATAGTTATATAATATAAAAATACTTTTTGGAATATATTTTCTCATCAATACTCTATTTTTCTGATGCACACAAATACGTTTGTTTGTTTTACTAATGATTTTATTTTGTTTGTATTTCATGAAGTTTACAATAATTATAATTATTTTCTAGAAATAATATTCAAATATTTATTTTTGAGAAATATTTTTCAATGTGCTAGAAACACTCTTTATAATATTCTAAAAATATTGTTTACAATTTTTCGTTTACAAGAAATATTATTCATTCAATAGGTCAATGAAAGTAGACTATGGATATAGCCTTACGTTTATGTTGAAGGATTAACATGTATAGTTAATCAACCATAATTTAAAGAAACATATTAGTAAGTTACATTACGTATGTATAACAAAATTACATTTATCAAAAAGAAATATTAAGGTTAATGAACCCTTCGTATTTATGGAACTTTACAAACATATGGAGCGTCAACCATACTTTTGTAATCATCCATACATTTTCTACCATAAATTTTGTAAAACTAAACGTATAGAAAATAAATGTTACATTTACAGTTCAATGATGATGTGGGGAGATGTATAAATCATCCAACCTATGTTTTTATGATTTACCCTATGTTTTTTATTTTGAAATTTTTTAAGGATCCTGAAGTTTGACTTTAAAATGCAATAAAATTTAAAGTTATGTATTTTCTGATGTTTTTTGAAACATTCATTGAGAAATATCTGGACTATTTAAATCTCATGGTTTAATGATTCAAAGATAGTTATATATCATTTTAATAGTAATTTATAATTGATATTTCTATACATATTTTAAAGGGATGATCCGATTAAACTGAGATGTGTTTTTGAATTTGAACTCACTTGATTTATCTGGCATCATTTGTGGATCTGAAACCATGTTGTAGATTTATCATCATATATCTCTCCATTTATAAGATCTGAAAAACCCAATATCTATGAATACCTCTCAAATATATGTGTAAATATTATTCATTGAATTTTTCTACCGTGAAATGCTTTTAGTACTACAGTGATTAGGTATCAAAAAAAGTGAACTTCATTTTAATGATATTCGCTTCAAATATGTGAATGAAACATGCTATATTATTATTTTCTCTTAAAGGAAATGATATTAAAATCAATAATATCACATTATATATTCTTCAAAGATTATTTTCTTCTGATGTCATAGATCATTCTTTTAATAGTATTGATTTGTGGTAGTTTTGTGTTATACATGTTTCTCAAAAAACTATAATTAATCTATTTTCTTTTTGAGAATCAGCTGCTCAGACTCTGTTGTGGTTGAGTGTCAGCTTCTTGCACTATGTTATGGTTTTATCAATTCCATTTAAAATAACTAGTAGGATCACTTTTATAATCCATTGTTTTTTAGTCATAAAACATCCTACAAATAGTTGGGAATCAGTAATAATTTATAAGGACCGTACTAGTGAAATTCACTAAACCTATAGAGTGGGTAATTGGTTGAGTGGACCGAGGGATCATTGTTCCTCAAACCACTAAAAAATAATGTGCTTTATTTTATGATCATATCTTTTGCATATAATATATTACAGAAACTCTGCATATTACTTTCTTCTCTTTGTGTGAATCATTACAATCAATTTTTTTTGAAAAGGACACAATTCCCCCCCTAATGTGCCATCACTATAGTCATTCTATCATTAGATTTGGTATAATAGGATGATCATTTCATCGTTGGTATAACCATCTAAAGTCATAATATATATATTAGTGATAGAAATAGAGAATATAAAGGAAATAATTTCAATGTATTGTGATACATATACCAATTGTGGGCGTTATAGATGTTAGAAGTCACAAATGATAATATAATTTAAATATCATGGATTTAGAGTATACTCAATGATTATAAATCCTTACATAATTCTTGAAAAACATGTAACAAAATCTAGAACTACAATGTTTGAGTATGATATGAATTCAAAAATCAATGAATGATATTATTTATGGTCTTCGACCAGATGAATTATACTATGTATCACAATACCCAACAACATATGTTAGGTGGATGACAATTGTGGTAGCCTATGTCAGTACTAAAAATGTTAGAAAAATTAGATATTCTAAAAAAAATTTAATTTTTGATACTTTTATAATATTTGACAAAGATATTATCACCCATATGAAAGAAATGCAGATATAATTGTTAATAATATAACAACTTTAGGATATCCAATCATATAACTTGATCAACCTTTTAAGGTTATTAGAGTTCAACTTGTGATGTGGAATAGAATTTCTACTACAATCTTTTAATATTAATATCACAATGACATGAAATAATTTTTTTCCATGCATGAATTTTATAAATCTGTATAAATTTTTAATGTCGAGTTAATTTAGTTTTTTTCGAATCAGTAATGTTGTTATGAATTTTTTAAAAATTTCATGTAATGAATAATATCAAAATTGACATAATACATAACATAATTTAAAAAATATATAATTAAATTATATAAAATGTATAAAAATCTATATTTTTCAACAAAGATTATATTACTCTATTAATATTATTAATGACTCATTCAATGGTTCTTTAGCATGATTTTGTAATTATATTGAAACATTATGTGTAAATTACATGAAAAATTGTAAGAGTTAAATAGGGTTAAAAATAATGTCGAAAATAAAAATAAAACTTGTATAATATTATTTGGATTATTGTATTTCAACACATCATCATCCTATAATCTAGATAAATTATTTTTCACACATTTGGTTTTGAAATTAAATTTATATTCATTCAGTACTAATTAAAATTCCAAGTGTGTCACTCCCCTATCCTATAAAAAGGATCTCATTCCAATCTATTACTCACACATATATAACCATTAATATAAGCCATTATCTACCCAAAACCCTCAGTAGAGTCCCTCTCCAAATTCTAGAGGCCTTAGTTTAGGCTGAACACCCTTATTACAGGTGATTAGGTCTTAATAAAGGATATCATCTGAATGGAAGGTAATGGTTTTATTTCTGTGTAACTATTTTATTTAACATTCCACATCCGGTAAATCTCCTTAATCAATTAAGAAATAATAACTCCCATATAATAAATATAATGAGATGTTATTATGTAAATTTGAACTACCAAATACATCTCCAATTTCATCAAATGGGAAATGAACATAGTTTTTGTGAGTATGGTGGACAACTACCTCATGAACTGATATTGTTTTTTTCATTAAAGTCTCTCAATAAAAGTCATAAAAATGGAATTAAAGTTTTTTATGATGTTAATGACATATTTATAATTATTATATAATAACATATCACATATGTTCTTATTTTCCATGTTCATAAAAATTATAACTACATTCTTTCGTATGTGTGAACTATCAACTCAACGAATCAATATGAATCATTTTTATTCACTGCAACACATGAATGACATATATATGAATATTTAAGTAAATTTTATGATATTAGTAATATTAGGAAATTTTTTTAAAGAAGTAATAATAATTTACTTATTTCCATAATGATCAATGAAAATGAAAATGTTACTCATGTGTGCATATGACATAAAGTATCTGTGATTATATCATTGTTCGTTTTCCATACAGTAAATATATCATTTTATTTAAGAGTATAATTAATTTATAAATGTGGATATTATTGCAGGAATTTTATTATAGAAATTGTGGAATTTGGACCACAAGGACTATTGACATCATACCAGGTTCATTTTGACTAATATAACAAATATCGACAGAACATCTGATATAACGTTAAATAATTATGTAATTTTTATAAAATTATTATAAGTGATATAAAAGGACTAATAAACCTAAAAAGGTTCTAATTAAATTTTAAATGTACAATAGTTTATTAATTATGAATATAATTATAGTATGTGATGAGTTGGAACCATAATTATGGGCATAATATCAATCTCCATTTATTGAAGAATATTTTGATAATATACACCATCATCTTTTATATTGTTTAAAAATAATCCCATTGAATTTTAATAAAATTAAATGTATTTCAAATGGAATAATTTTTTTATTAAGTGATTTACTAAACAAAAAAATTAATGTTTTTTAATGTTTGGGGCAACCATGATGTTTCATAAATAGTGACCACTATTTGATATTTGGATTCCTTTATAAGAGTTAATGTTTATACTATAAAAATAAATAAAATATTCCATTTTCATGTATATTTTTCATTGAAAATGGTTTTTATATGGGATTTATTATTTCAATATCATGAAATTAAATCATATGATTGCAATGTGGAAATGCTATTTTTATATTATGCTTGTTAATGTGTTTTGAATATCTTATGGTTATTGAAAATTAATTATAAATATTGGGGATTTTATAATAAAATGAAGGAAGGGGTGTCATGATAGATTTACAATTCATTGGGTAATGATACAGAGTAAAATAATAAAGGTTTCTCTTATGAGATTTATGAAATATATTTTTATAGATATTACAAATGTTACCATCAAGGTTACCCCATATATTGGATTGAAAATTACAATGTATATATGATATGCATTCAGTATGTTACCTTTATGATTTATAATTATTAAGAATTTATTCATGAATCATATAATTTCATGATGTCTGTTAAAGAACAAATGATTTATTGGTAAAAATTATGATTTCTTAAAAATTATTTAATTAGATCAAAATATTCATGGACTAACAGTTTCATTCCTTATTTATATCCCTTATAGAGATTTTTGTGCTCATCCCGTGTTTTTGAAAAGTCTTCTATAGTGTATAAAGATGTCCTAGAGAAACAAAGAAGACCATATTATTTTTTTAAAGAATTTTATAAAGAAAAATAGTTAAAATTTTATTTTAATATGTTTTATATTGTAAAAAAATTGATAGCATGTATACTATTCTAAATAGTAATATTCGAGATGTTATGTAAAAGTTAATGCCTAATTTAATAAAAATTGAATCATGGAAAGATCCTCAATGTAAATGAATGTAAATTTTTTATATAACTCAATATTGTGTAATTTTTAAGGAAGGGTCCTTAAATTTAGTATTAATGGATATTTTAGATAATTGTAGTAGTTATAATATTTTTCATATAATATACATAATTGATTTTAAAATTACAGAAAAATTGAAATTATATTTCATTTGATGATGAATATGTTGCTTCATCTAATATATGTTTGTATAGAATTGTTGTCTATAAAATAAACGTGGATGGTGTTTCTAAAAAACATCCTGAGGAAAAAAACCATTCTAATCAGCATAATGAGATAGACAGAATTGGAACAGAATATTTTTTTTGTAGTGGTGGCGGAATTGACTCAGGAAAGTAATATTGTTTGCATCCATCCGCATGATTATCTCGATCAACCATAGTGGGACATGTTGGAAGAGGATAATTTCTAGGGGCTACACCATCCAATATTCTGAGGATCATTTGACCCCGTTCAAGCTGAAGGGTAGATAAAAACACTAGAAAATATTTTTGATGTCATGGGGTGTTGAAACTATATAATGGTAAGGCTTTTTTATTACCATTTAATGGTGAACCTGATCAATAGTGGTTTATGGATAAAAATATCAAGAACTACAAGGAGATTGATTCTATTTAGTAGTAATAATTCAAAGAAATTCATCTTGTGAAATATTTTCCAAAAGTGGTTTGACATGGGATGAAAGAACTATTATTAAAATTGATGTATGATGAAGATTTCGTGGAGGAATAAGAAGAAAAAATCACTTGAATGGTAAGGTACACTACAAATATCATCCAGGATCATGATAGTAAAATCAATGACGTTTTACTCAATATTAAACCCAAAGAATTAAAGGGATTTGTCTTCACATGAGTTCAAATGATTTAAAAAATGTGTTTAATGTGTAGAGAAATAGGGGATGGATTTTCCGATGATCATGTGTTCTTTTAAAAAATAGTAGAATATGATTTCTAGGATATTAGATAAAGGGAATAATTCTTCGAAAATGTCTATCGGTTTAAAATTATGTTTACAGTTTGTGAAAATTGAGGAAATAAAAACATTGGATAATGCCTTATGAATTATAGTAAATTCTTATGATGTGGTAAAATGGGACATAAAGCTGGTAACTTTAATAAAAAATATCAAGGCAGGTTTTATACAAAATCTAATTTATAGTGAATAAAAACTTTTAATTGTAATTAGATATGTCAATATTAAAATGGATTTCTGATGAAAACTTTTAATGATGGTAAGTAGCCAGAATATAAACTAAAAGGTGTGGTGAAATCCATTCAAGTACTCCAGCAGATGTTGGGCCATCAAAATAAGTGGTATTAAGTAAATTTTTTGTTTATTCAGTTTTTGATAATGTTTTCTTTTATTGAGGAACAACACATAATTTCATTTTGGATAAATTTTTAGATAAATTATAAATTCCACTGCAATAAATCTATATAAAACTTATATTAAAAATATTGGGGAAATGATATGGAAAATAGTAAGTTATTATAATATTATGTTCATTATCATTAGAATTATTTTAATTTCAAAACTATTTTTTTCCTTTTGTAGAGTTTAATGTTTTAATGGGTATTGATTGGATTTATATTTTCCATGCGATGAATTACAATAGAGGAAAAGTGGTTTATTTTCAGAAATAAATTCATTTGTCATATAAGTGTAAACCCTTATCATTAATAACAAATCTTGAAGTTGAAAAGCTGTTAAAATATATAAATTAATTTTACCGTAAACATATTATAGAAATTAATTGATCTATTCAGATTAATGATGCACTAATGGTAAATGAGTCTCTAGATTTTTCTCAAGATGAGTTTTCCGGAATTATACATGACCAAGAAGATGAATTTACTATTGGCTTAGTTCCTAAAGCTAAGACAATTTTAGAATTCTCTAGTAAAATTGTTAAAATTTCACTTTTAGGGGTTTTCATGTAATTATAGGTGTTATTAGATAAATGAATCCTTTGACCTAGTAAAACAGAATGGGATTCACCCATCTTTTCATATATTTTTTTCAATGAGACTTTTCAATGATTATATAGCCTTGAATAATGTCACTATTAAGAACATGTAACCTATACCTCAAATCAGTGATTTTTTTATCAACTTCAGGTAGCACAATATTTTTTGAATGACGAATTGAGGTCGTGGTACCATTAGTTGAACATAATGAAAGAAGACATTCCGAATACTATATCTCTTAATAGATTTAACCATTTTGATTTTTTATTATTTCATTTTTATTATCTAATTCACCTACTATATTCATAAATCTTATTAATATAATATTTAATGAGTTCTTGGATATATTTTTTGTTGTGTTTATTGATGGAATTAAGTTATATTTTATAAGAAAATAGGACAATTAATGTCATCTATGGTTTATTTTGAAATCATTATGAGAAAGGAAATTGAATGGGAAATTTAGTAAAAGTGAATTTTGGGTGAAAAAAATTCATTCTATGGTCATATTTGTTCTAATGATGACATAAAAATTCATCCAACTATATTTAATTTTGATGAATAATGACAAGACCCATAAATATAACTAATATTTGTAGTTTTCAAGGTTTATAAGTCTATTAACTGTTATTCATTTAAATTTATACACATTTATCTATCCCACAGAATAATTTATATATAAAAGGTGTTATGTGCATGTAGACAAAAGAATTTGATTATTGTTTTTAGGAAGTAACAATAAAATTGTTGAATGACACAATTATGGACCTGATTTCCAAAAATGGTTATTTTTTTGTCTAACGTGATACTTTATTTAATGGACATGGTTATTTTCTAATGTATAATGATAATGTAATTTATTAAGCTCTACAGATTTTAAATATAATGAGTTAAATTACAGTGCACATTAGTTGGAATTATCTAGTTTTGTTTCATTAAATATTTGGAGGAAACATCTATATCGTGTAAATGTAAAATATATACTATCTACCAATGTTTGAAGTATATATTCACTCAAAAATAACTGAACAATAGATAGAGAAGATGGAAGGAACTATTAATGGACTATGATTTCCTAATTCATTTCCAACTGTTGAATGAATATAATGTGTCTAATGATTGGAGTAAAAAATGTAATCCTACATTAAATATGTTAATTTTAGAACGTGATCATTTGATTAATGATTTGATGAACATCGGCTTTGATGTTTTTAGTGCATGAAATTCCTCAATTGTGGTCCAGGTTTCATTGAAAACATATATATCAGAACGAATTTGGAAAATATGGAAAAAAGACCATACATTGTTGGAAAAAGGATGAATTTGATCAAAAGGTTATGATTTAAGAATTTAACATTGATAATTATTTTTTATATTTTTCAAGATATTTTGGGTTCTCGGTGATTCAAAATTGAAGAAAGAGTTTTTATATGAATTTCATAGTTCTCTATTTTCAGTTCATACCAGATTTACTAATATGTATAGTGACCTTCAAGAGTATTATTTTTGAGGTGGAATAAAAATTGATATTGTTGAATTTACTATGATTTTTATTACCTTTTAGAATGTTAATTTAGCGAGGAAATTTCCAAAGGGGAGGATTAAACTTTTCTACTACCTATTTAGAAATGGTAAAATATATTAATGGATTTTGTATTTGAATTACCAAATACATATTGAGGTAACAATGTGATTTGGGTTATTTCTTATATATTGACTAAATCTGTGTATTTTATTCCAATTAGAGATACACAATATCTAGATGAGATTTCATAGTTTAATCATAATGACATAGTCAGGTTACGTGGATTTCCTCTCTCTATCATATCTGATCATTATCCCAAGTTCAATTCATTCTTTTTTAAAGGCATTATAAATTAATTAGGTACTAAAATAAATTTTAGTAGATATATTCCTCAAAATCAAAATGGAATAAAAGACATATAATTCAACCCAAGGAGGATATGATATGTGCATGTCAAATAGATTACCAATGATGTTGGGAGAAAAATATTTCTTTGGTTGAATTTTATTATAATTATGGTTTTTATTCTATTATATATATGTAACTGTTAGAGGAACTATATGAAATGTTATTTCAAACACTAGGATTTTGGGATTATGTCAAAGAAACAATGCTTATGAGACTCAATTTGGTAAATAGATGGAAGAAAATGGCCAAATAATTCCAAGACACATTAGGAAAGCTCAAAGAAGGTATAAAATATATGCCAATAACTAAAGGAAGGAATTTTTATTTGAGGTAGGTGATCCTAAATTTCTCTATGTTTATCCATGGAAATTTGAAGTGGTTTTTGATAAGAATGAGAATTTGATTCCACAGTTTATTGAACCATATGAAATTCTAATGAAATTTAGACCAGATTCCTATAGAGTGAAATTACATCTTATTTTTTCAATAGTGTGCTATTTTTTCCATGTTTCAATGTTAATAAGGCTTATCCCAAATCCATATCTTGTATTGTGTAAAAAAGTAGTTCAGCTGGTAGAGAATTATTCTTGTGAAGAATTTCCAGTAATGATAATTAGTCGTAGAGATAAAGTGTTATGGGATATGGTAATTTATCTAGGTAAGGATTCATGAAAAAAACATATGGTTTAATATGAATAATATGAATATTAAAATCTTATTAAGGAGAAAAATCCCAATTATTTTAAAATTAAAATAAATTATGATGATGCAGTTTCCAAAATTGGGAAATGATGAAGGATGTAACATACCAGGCCATTATAGAATAGTAATTTTTCATATCTATAAATATTTATGATTTTTTATTTTAATTTTAAATTAAATGGGATGATATATCAGATAGCATACTTGACACACAACAATGGGTTTCACCAAAAATCTTATGATGCACACAAGATTGAGTTATATCAAAAAGTAATTTATTATTAATATTATTATCTAAAATGGTAGTCAACACCTAATTATTATATTAGAAGGAACGATCAAAATTAACTATATTATGCTAAAAAATGTATAAAAAATATTTTTACAATCTTCTAATAAATATTAGAAGCTTAAAATGAGAATAAATCCAACTTTACGCATAAAATTATATAATATTCAAAAAGTTTTTTTCGCACTATTTGATGTCGAAAAATTTTTAAATCATGTTTTTTCACGTTTATATATTAATTTTTTTAAAAACATATTCTTTCGATATGAGAAAAAATTATTTTTATGAATATTTGTATATTTATAAGAAAATTAAAAGATTATTCAATAGTGAAAAATACTGTATTTTAATTAAAAATTGCCTTCATGTCTAAATTATACATATTGTTAATTTATCCATTAATATTGTTTTATGTTATAATTAGATGATGTTTTTATTAGTTATACTAATATAGTTCATTGGATTCATTTGAGAAAAAATTAAATAGAAAAAAACCGTGAATATTTGAACATTTTACATAAAAATATTTTTTCTCGATCCATCAATAGGATTAGTGTTAAACATAATTTATCTACTTATATGAATATAAATTTAAAAAATTGTCATATATGGTTATTATCATTATTAAAAATGTGGTAAAATTTGTTAAAAAAAATTGGTTAATAGTAACATTATTATTTTATTTACCATTATGAAAGGTAAACAAGTTTATTTAAGGTAAAATTAATATTATAACATTATAAAATACACTAAAACTTTTTTTAATCTTATTTGATGTGTTAATATCGACCATGGCCATCATTGTGTAGAAATTTTCAACTTTGGAAGCCATGTGGTTTTGATTATGATATTTATAACATTTAATTTAAAGTAAAGTAAAATATGTCATAAATATACCTCTCTTTACTAAATCAATTTTATGGGGTTATATATGTGATATATTTGACTATGAATATATATTTTAATAAAAAATATATTGACTAAATAATTTTTATTTTTTTATAATTTTTAGGAAATAAATAACAAAATTAAATAGTGACATAATAACGATGGAATAATTGATGTATTAAATACATAATCATAAAAATGATAGTAATAATATTAAAATAATCATATTTTCAAATATTTGATATCATCTATAAATTTTATAGAAAACTATGACATGTTATTATTGGGTTAATATAGTTTGTTTAGTGAAATCTAGTTTTAAATTTTTTACATAAAAAGTCATGTAATAAATTGTATCAAAATTGAGCTAATTCATAACTTAAATTATAAGATATATAATCACATAATATAAAATTTATAAAAATATATGACTAAAAAAATTATTATATTACTATAAAAATTTCGTTAATGACTCATTTATTAATAATTTACAATGATTCTCAGACTATTTATCCCTCTAAATGTAAATTACATTAAAAAATTGTAAGAGTTAAAAGGCATTAAATCATAGCATTAAGGATTTGAAAAATAATAAAACATGTCGAATTTTATTTGTTATTATTATATTTATAAACATTGTAATCATATATTCTAACCATATGAGTTTGGACTCATTTTTAAGACAAATGGAAATTATTTTAATTTAGTATTATTATTAATTCTAATGGTACCCCTACTCTCTCATATAAAAAGGTACACATTTATCTCTACAACTCAAACTTCAAGAATAATTTTTTAGAAAATATTTATCTAAAAACCTTCCTATAATTCCTCCCAAAAATATTTCGGAATTATTTAAGTGAGATCACATTTATTATAGGTGTTAAGTTGTAATGAAACGTGATCATCCAATGAAAATGGAAATTTTTATATTTAAGGGTTTCTATTTTATTTCTGCTTCCACTTCCTATAAATATCATTAATCTATGAATGAATAATAAATCCATTATCCTCGACATAATGATATCTCATTATGTAAATATCATAACCCAAATCTATCTCCAACTTCATCAAATGGAAATGGAAATTTCATTTTTGTGTTTGGAGGTCTACCGCCAAGCGATCCAATATTGTTGGATTTTTATTTTCTTCTCTCAAGATATATCATAATAATATAATTAATGTTTTAATATTACTTATATGAAATACTAATCATTATATGATACTAGTATATCAATTATGTTCTTACATTCTAGGAACATAAAAAAATAACATCGTTCGTGCGTACCTGTGAACTAACACCTCCATGAGGCAATGTGAATCATTTTTAGTCACCAGATACTTGTACAAAGTATGTAAGTATATTTACATTATTATTATTATTATTATTATTTTTAATTACTTTATGATCATTCTGGAAAGATAATATAATAATTAACTTATTTCTATACCAATCAATGAATAATGGAAACACTTCAAATGCGTACATACGTCCAACCATGTACATGATTATAACATTGTACATTTTTCATACCATAAATAAATTGTTCTGTATAAAATTATAATTAATGTATAAATGTTATTATTTTTTAATTATTTTATTTTGGTGATGATGGTCTTATGACAACATAGACTTTTGAAATCATACCATGTTTATTTTCTTCTAAAGTACTGAATACCGACATAACATTCGATATGAGGTTAAATAATTATGTAATTTTTTATATCATGGTAATAAGATATATAAAAGGAATATTTATCTTGAAATTGGTTAAAAAAAATTATAAATACCATGATTTTAATTTAGGTATATAAATATTATACTATATGAGTTAGACTCAAATTAAGTCACTTCATCTTAGTCTCCTTTAATAGAGAAATATTTCAATAATACACACAACATTTTTTATATGGTTTATAATAAAACCCTTTGACTATTCTCATAATTTAAAGGATCTATAATGGAATATTTATCTTTGAATCTTTTTAAAAAATGGAAAAATTAATTTTTTTTACAAACATGGTGAAAATAACAATTCTTCCACTGTTACAACTATTTTATTTTTTGATACCATTATAATACATAATTTCTTCTAAAGGGAAATAAATATCATATTCCATTTTAATATATTTTGGTATTGAAAATAATTTTAATAATGGATTTATTATGTCAATATAATTAAATGATATTTTGTAAATGAAAATTTGAAATATTATTTTTCCATTTTCATTGCTAATGTGTTATGATTATGTTATAGTTCTTGCACTTTGTTTATGTATATAGGTGGTTCTATGATAAACTGATGTTGAATGAGTTTTTGATATCTATACAATGCATTTGTTAATGTGAAAATTATAATCTATAATGTTTCTTTTAAAATTAATAGGTAATATTTTATAATGGTTATTTAAAATCTAACAATCAAGGTTACTCCCTATGTAGTAATGAAATCTAAAATATAAGTATTACATGGATTTCAGAAGATACATATTGAATTTATGAATTCTAAGAATGTTTTTAAAAAATTAATTACTTCATGAGGTATAATAATGAACAAATTATTTATGATTGAATTTATTGTATTGAGAAAATGTTTTCATGAGTATAAAATAATCATAGACAAATGGTTTCATTCATAATTTATACACATTATTGAGATTTTTGTGACCATTCAATGTTTTTGAAATGATTTCAATAGAGTATAAGGATGGATAGAAAAATAAATAAGACAAGATGAATGTTATAAATAATTTTATCAATAAATCAAATTCATGTTATATTTAAAAATGATTTAGAATTTTATAGATGGATAGCATGTAGAGTTTTATACATTGTAATATTTGAGATGTTGAATAATATTTATGGAGAAATTCTTTAAAAATATACACCTGAAAATATCCTTAATGTGAATAAATGTAAATTATTGACTTAAATCAAAGTTATGTAATGTATATGTCTATATACTGGTATATTCTATTGTATATTTCCATTACAATGCATTTTAACTCACATAATTTTTATGTTAACATTTCCCTAGTTATGATAAAATGTAATATTTTTTTTCATTTTTGGTTGAATATCACATGCAGATGAATTTTTTATAGATTTTTTATAATTATCATTAATAAAATATCCATTTAAATAAGTTGTAAAATTATCATTTGTGTAGAGATACATTTTTTACTTTATGTTTATGTTTTTTATAATTATCAAAATCTGTAAACATGAAATGAACAATTCAGTGTTATAGAAGAAATAATGGTTATCTATTTTATAATTATGGTTTTTATATAAATGATTTTATAACAAAAATTTATTTTAGTATTTATTTTATATGTTTATTAAACAAGTATCGTGAGTGAGGTTATATAAAGACATACCAATTTAAATCATGATTTTGATATATCATGTTTTCAAAATAAATAAAGTGTTCAATGTTTATGTTTGGTCTAAATTTCACTTTTATATATAATTATATAGGATGATATAATATTTTACATTATAATAATAATGAAAATTTTATTTTTGGGTTAATATTGGGAATCAATAGTCAACACAGTAGGTTTGTTCTATGATATAATTATAAACATAGGTAAATGTTATAATGACTTGGTAATGTTATGGTTCTAATATTTTCATAGTAATTATATCTACCGCTATATTGTACAATAGAATTTTCAATCTGATCGATTTATATCTTGTGGTAATAACCACTATAAGGGATGATTGGGTATTATCTTAATCAACACCTGGTACACGACAATGAGATCGAATGGAACATATGGAATGCAACTCCTAAGGATATGATTAGGTTTATTAACATTTTTTGGGACATTTGGAAGGATTTAAAAATTTTGATGATAAATAACTTAATTTTAATGTCCTAATAGGTGAAATTTATTGAAGTATAGATATTTATAAGTAATGATAAAAATTAATTAAAATTTTCATTACTAGATAATGGATATATCAGATAATGATATTATAGATTTGAATGTTTATTGGGTATGGAATATAATAATAAATATTAATGTAATAAAGGATCATTATTTTTTATACAATATAAAAAATATTAATTTAACCAAATATATTATATCTAATTTTAATCTATTATTGAATTAATATGAAATAAAAATTGTTGAAATATAACATTCTGATTGAGTAAAACAAATCATTGTTGAATCCATTTTATGTTATTGATTAATATAATTCACCCTTATTGTTAATGATTCATTATACAAGTCAAAAAATGATTTTATTAATTATTTGAACTTGAATAAATTGTGGTCTAATGGACAATATGAATGATGTCTAAACTGACAATAGAATGCGACAAGGGTTAGAGTGAGAAATGATGTGATAATTCCAATACAGATAACAACATTTTTTATTAACGATGCAAATATATTTATTCACATTAATATAATTAAAAATGGAAATAATAATTCACATTATTGATCAATTGAATTAGCTGATGATGGGAAAGGGATTATATTTTTTTACATTTCAAAAATTTGGAAACATGAATTTGGGATATTTTATTAATGGAAAATATAAATGTTATATGTGAAGATATAATGGAAATTTTCCTCTAAACTGTACTAGATAGAACTAAGATACCATAATATATTGTATCAATGGAATGATATTTTTTCATTAAGAATCCTACTGTATCAATTCTTTTTTACAGTTATTGAAATATTCACTACAAATATTGAAAATAAGGAAACACATATTAAACTACAATTAATTAAATTTTAATTTTTATTCATTCTTGGTTTCCATGTGTCATATTCCATTAATGTTTTAAACATATAATATGTATTGAGTTCTAGAAAGACCCTTATTCATATGATTATTATATAAATCAATTTTTTGGGTTTTCTGAAAGATATTACCTATATAACTAGATCATTAACCTTTTTTAAATTATATGAAAAATTAAAAATAAGTTACCACCCTCTGTAATATTAATATAATAATTTATCATTTTGATTTATTCCAATCATCATTATATATAAAATGATGATCATCAGTATGTGTATTTTCAATTATTATTTTTCTATTAAAATTACAATTTGTAAAATTTTGAAGAAATAAATTTTTAATTTGTTAGAGAATATAACACACAACTATTATACTAAATGAATTCTTATAAATGATCCAAATTTTTATGCTAGATTTATTCCAATGAAGCATCATTTTATAATGAAATTGAGTTATATTTAGTAAAAAATATAATTTTTAAATATGAACCTAATAATCTTCACATTCAATAAAAAATAATGAATATGAAAAAACATGTTGTGAAATATTTGAAACTAAATATATAAAAGAATATTTTCATATGAATGACATTCATTTAGAAAGGAAAATATGATTATTAAATAAATTTATATATTGAAATATGACGTCTTATATACTAATTTTTTATGTGATATTCATTCCTATTTTAGGAAACATATTATTAATAATGATAAAATATATTTTATATGAATAATTAGTTAACAAAAATTTATTTACAATTGAATGGAAATATTTTTGATAATTATAAATATTATTGAAAAAATATTTTCCTATAAAAACTATTATTCATCATGTGTATCCTTTTGATTAAAAAATGAATTTATGAAGTTTAGAATATTAATTATAAAAAAAACAAGCCATTTTTCTATAGAAAATAAAATAATTCATTAATATAATCATAATGGATTTTAAAAAAAAAATATTAAATTTTTTTTAATGAAAACCTGATTTTTATCTCATAAATATAATGTTTGTAATGAATAATAATTTAGGAAGGATTTCATTATGATAAAATGTTTACATTATATGAGACTTTATAATTTAAAAATTTTTTGTTTGAATTTATATTAAAAAACTTTATATCATAGAATGTATGAAATATTTTCTTAAAAAATGTTATTAATAGAATATGAATTTTTACTTTATCATGTAATTTTTTCACTTTTATAAATTGAATAATGAAAAATATATTTAAAATATTGTATAATTGGTTTCAAATTATCCAAAAATTAATACTCTATTTTTTGACAAAATTATTTTCTTCCATTATGTTAAATCTATTCACAACAAATAAAGCTAATATGATATAGAAATAATTTATGAGGTAATTGACTCTAAACATTATAAAAACATTGGTATGATGTATTGGATGTTGTTTTTTTCAACCTCATCACTTCCCAAACTCAATAATCTATCAATTTCATAGCATCTTGAGTATTTTAACATATAATAAATTTATATTTTCTTGAAATAGTTATAAAATACCCATTCATAACATCTATAAAGGGTTCTCTCCCAATAAAATAGTTTAACTCCAAAAAAGTTTGTATCTTCATTAAAACAAAAAACAATTGCTTCGTATAAAAATCTATTTTAAACACAAGACATTATGGTAGAAATAGATTATATTTTACAATAAATTTATTAGGTATCATCCATGGAATTCCCAATATCATTAATTTAAGTATTCATTCATTTTTTAACCACATAATTATTATTATTTATTTATAATTTAGATATTAATACGCAACATCATCAGTATTAATTTTTAAAAAAATTATTATTATATGGGAATACAAATTATTCTCCACTTCAATTTTCATTTAGGGTAAAACACTATAGTTTCTGTGTTTTTCGGACTACCGCATCAGTTAAACATCATGTTCCATTTTCATTCTCTAACAAACATGTATTGTTTGAATAATAATTTTAATAAATGAATATTGTCATTAAATATTGTTTATGATTAAATAATAATAATCCATATTCTTCATATCTACTATTCTTTAGATAATATTGGCATAATCTGTGCATCTGCCTGGTATACTACCTCTATGGAATGTATAATTTTCATATTAGTTGTCATGAAATCAATAAATTTCTGATTATGAGAATAAATGTAATGGAAAAAAATATATTCTTGATATAATTAAATATAAAAAATGAAAAATTATTAATATATTAATGATATGATTAAAAAAATTATTCATTATTCTAATATATTAAAATGTGCATACGAAGATGTAAATAATATATTATTTATATAAAATAGATTTAATATAAATATCTCTAATTTATTATTATTTAATTTTTTAATATACCTCAAATGGCCCGAAGGCCTTTATTTTTATTGATCTCTGATACCCCCTTTCAATGGGTGAGGGGGAACCCTTACAGGGACCATAGGCTTAGATATTACATGCCCCGTAGGCTTATGATATTACATGACCTGAAGGTCTTACAGTATTCATTGAGACTATCTACAAGGAACTGCCCCTCCCCAGCATCTGCATCATGATAGTAGCTCTCCACCTTCACATGGCCATCTAGCTTAGATTAACATGGAAGAATAGGATGATTCTAATGTTATATCCACACCCTATCATTTTGAAAAATCCATTTGGCTCTCCTCTAGTGAGTGCACCTACTTTGAATCCTCTTTTGGGGTTGCTCTGTTTTTTTGTATTGTGTATTTGGAAACATTATGTGGCTCGATTGCCTTGAGGTGGCCTGAATGCCTTAATGGTGGCCCGAAGGCCTTAATTTGTGACTATATATGGTTATAATTAATAAAATATTCCCTGGGTGTTAGTTTCAATGAACATACATAATTATTCTATTTTTTTGGTAAAAGTGTGTAATGGAATGGGACCAATGTACGTGATTTTGTCTCAGGCACCCCACTTTGTGACCTGTTCGGTATTATGAATAAAATTTATTATATGTAGTTTATTTAATATTTATTTTATATATCATATCATTAATAATAACAATATCAAGGAATTTTATTTTCAGTGACACACTCACTCTATTAAGGCATTGGTATAAAATGTTACAAAATCCTCAACTATTTTTCTTTTCCTAATTATTTTTCATTAGAGACTTGATTGATGTTGTAAAACATGTTCCATTTTATAATATTCAACTTATTTTTATCCTATTAATGTTAAAAAATCTTCATCAATTTAATTCATGTGATAAAATATTCAAATTCATTAATAAATGATTGGATCTAATTTTACTCATGTATTACCCCAATCATATTATTATTTGGTAACTCAATTTTATTTCAATAATTTATTATTTTTCCCTTAAATATATTTTAGTAATTTGGTTAAATTATTATATTATATTTTATTCTCATTCATTCTCCAATTATTTTATATGTTTACAATAGAGAACACTTTATAAAATTTTAATGATTTATGGTGTTTGTTTTTTCTAAGATATATTTGTAACTTAAATATTAATTATTTCTGTAATTATTTCTCATCATCAACATTTACTTTCAAATCATGGGTAATTCCACACTAATATTGTATAATTTTTTATATTATAATAATCTTTCATAAAATTATATTTTTTTTAAAATGAATGATTTTTTCCACTTTGATTAGTAAATGTTTTGAAAAAATGTAATTTATAAATAATAAAAAGGGGTTTTCATATCACTATAATCAATTTGTTCTCCCTCTCCTAATTTTATGAATATAATAATTATATCCATTAAATGATATATTATTGGATATTATATTTAATTTTAATGTTTTCCAAATATTTACCTCAAACATTTAAAAATTTAATACTAAAATGGTCAAATACAATATAGTTTTAGTTCCATGATAAAAATATATTCTAAATATACTTTTAATTTTTATCTAATATATCAAAAAAAATCAAATTTATTTTCCAAATTGGGGTTTATTGTTCATGATGTATCCACTATTTTATATATTCGTAATTTAGATTATTGAACTGAAGGTAAAAATATTATACTCTAAATATATTATTTAGTGATATCATTAACTGTATTTCTATCGAGTGTGTTTTTAATTTGTGTTAAAACAACACTATATTTCCTTATCTATAATATTGATATGTTTATTTAAAATAATCCACAATTATTCACCTGATTGGTTATGATTATATCTTCCATTTTATTTAAATGGGGAAAATAATATATTATTAGTATATTTTAATCAAATTATTATGATTATTTTCATGATAACAATATATTTTTTATGTATCCACAATTTAAATCAATATGGATCTTGATAATGTAAACCCTTTTATAAACATGGTGAAATTAATTGACTTTATTAATTATTATTCACTAAAAATTCATATTGATAACATATTTAAAAAATTTAATGATAATTAAATTGATATACATTTCATTCAAAAAAATGTTCCTTGTGGAATATAATTTAATGTCTTATTGAAACTAATGGTGAATAAATTAGATTAATTGATTGATTTTAATGTTCTATAATTATATATCCCATTGATGTATCAGAAAGTCTCCTTAGAAAAAATATCCTAAGGAATTTTTCTATATATCTCCCCTAATCGATATAGTTTATTTGAACTATGATGTAAATAAATATTTTATTTTCTATCTTTTTCCAACCAAAATATAGAAATTATAAATTATTAGTATTCATGTTGTTAATTATTGACATTAATTTAACATGAACATTATTTATGTATATTTTATTATTATTAAAATTAAATACTCTTCCCATATTATATTTATCATTTTTATGTTCATGATAACATAAGATATATATTTCCCTTACCGTTCATTTTAGGTCATACAGTTTTTATGTTTCCAATCCAAGAGATATGAAGAAATTTTTTAATGTTATATATTTATATGGATTTAATATGTTGAAATATTTTTCAGAGATGATGAATAATTTGAATGGAAAATTCTATTTCATAATACTGTATAAAAATTCCATAAGGTTATAATAGAGTATTCATTCTTGGATCATGCCTTCACAAAAAACACTAATCCTTTAAATATTAAAACATCCATATTATATAAATGTTGGAATAAATGTTATTTAATTTTTAACTAAGGATTGTTATATTTAATATTTTCGAGTTATTATGTATTCAAGTTAATTATTTAAGTGTTTATGGAAACATGATCAAGAGCATTGGTACAAGGTATCACACATTACCTCTCATTTCATGTTTATATACATGGAAAATAATTACATTAACATCCTATGGTTAGATATAATGTTTTTTATTAATGATTATAATTAATTTTATAAATTTAAATTTATGGCCTTGGGGAATAATGACATGATTTACAATTCAAATCATATTTCTTATTATAATACTAATTTTTTTATATTATTATTTCTTTTATTGGGAGTTATTTTATGTCAGTAATATTTTAAATAATAAGAAAAATGTTGTGATTGTTTGAATAATCAATTTATATATAAAAAATATAATCTAAAAAAATTATAATGGACTAGTCTTCCATATAAATAAAGAATTTTGGTATAATGAAAATGAAAAATAATATGTGTTGTTCGAAAAGAAAATCAAGTTAAATTATTAGATTTGGAAGATAAAATATTCATCCATGAGTTTATCTCACTGTAAATATTTATTATTTTATGGGTCTTGATCAAGTAGGTGTTTTACTCGTGATCGTGGTGATAAGGATTGAGGAATAATGTAGTGGAAAATAAGATATATTTGTTTATCATTGGTTGTGATGAGGTAATATTTAATGTGATTTATTAATTATATTTTTATTCAGAGAAAATTTTGTTATGGTAGTCAGGTGTTATATATTATTATATGTCATTGGTTGATGTGGATAGGATTTTATTTGGTGTGTTTGGATTTTTTATGTTTTGTAATTAGAAAAGGAAACTATTTGAAATTATGAAACAAACATATCATGTTTTGGATTTAATAAGAATTTTCTCCAACCAAGGTGTTGTATTTTGAATAAATAAAATTAATGTGAAATGAATGGGATGATTTAAATTTATATGACACGTATTAGTAAATGGGAGTTATGAGAAACATCATTATTTTTGGAACATAAAATGGACTCGATCAACATCATAATTTATTCCATTTTCATGTATTCGGGAATAAATAAATTTATGTTTCAAATGAATATTTATATATTTATAATAGTGAATACATTTGATTTTAAATTGGTATTGTATTCAATAAATAATTATTTTGGCATAAAAACTCATGGTGCAATTTCGGCTTCATAACAACGTCATATAGAAATACAGAAAATGGTTTCATCAGAGGTAAAGGGGTGTATATGAATTTATACTACAAATGTTAAATAATAGGGACATGAATTGATATTCCCCAACATAAATAATTGTAAATTTAATTTGTAACATAATAAATAATAGAATAAATATAAGAAAGAAAAATACACTTAGTTTTTTTTCAAGATAATAGGTATGCATAAAGTTCATAGGAGGGTTAAATGAGAGTTAAAGGAGATATCATAATTTATTCGTAATATATATTTTCGGGGGTATGGAAGAACATATCCTAACACAATAAAGTATAAATTTAATCATATAACATTAAATTATTTGTTTGATACATGATGATAGTGGAATATTCCTTATAGAATATCTGAAAAGCGAAAACATAGGTAAGAGAAAAATGATAAAGTATAAATACTATCATAGTAAAATAAAATTTAATGGGTATTATTGTATAGATAATAATTGAAAAAAATATAAAATCAATTTTAGTTGTAATGATCACATTCATAAATGGTTCATGAATTGATGGAAGGAGAGGAAGGTATAGATACCTTACAAAAAACCAGTATGGAAACAGGAATACATAACAGTTATTATGAGGGATAAATGATAGTGAAAGTTGATATAATCAATTATAAATGAAAAGGAAAATAATGGGGATATTTAGGAACATAATCTTATATAGTAAAAAATAAATCAATTATATATCTTAAACGGAGTGCTTGATATTAGTAGATGGTGGAAGACCCCATACTTGAATGTTTGACTACAAAGGCTTGGGAGGGTCTACATAATAAAATATCCAAAACCAAAAACCATCCGATGGTTTTTGCCATATCTTCTTCCAAGTAAGAGTTTTATAAATTTTTAATATGGCCTAGGTCTATAATTTTTAAAATAACATCATTGGAGATGTAAACGTGAGTCACAATCTTAATGACATTGTTCTAAAATATTAAAATATATTATTAGTCCTAGAGGGATAATAATGGAAGAGAAAATAAATAAATAAAAGATAAAATCATATTATTTTCAATTTATAATATATAATTTGTTGTTGGTATAATATATATTACATCTCACATCACTTTTTTGTAATTTTAGTGTCATAAAATTGAAATAATATTTATATGGTTTTAATTTTTACCCAAAAATATGAACATCTCAATAAATTGATGAAAAACTCACCATTGTATAACTTAAAAAATATGATTAAAAACATAATAATAGTTTTTCTACAAAAATCTATATATGTTATTTTTCAATTTAAAAATAAAAACAGATATTTATTGAAAAATAACAGGTTTTTTATAAAAATAATTATTTTTTAACCCTAAAAAAATAACATTTATCATCATAAAAGTTATATGATCATTTATATTTAATATAAAAAATATTAATAATATTTTATTAAAATATTATTTATTTCCAAAAATCATTAATTCATTAAATAATAATTCCAATTTGAATATTAACAAAATATATAACATGTTGTTTAAAATAATATACAATGTAAGAATAGTTGGAAGAAAATATATTCATAATTTTATAACATATATTGTACATATAAATATTGCAAGGGTATTAATATATATCCCTTTATTATAAAAGAATATTCCCTAAGAGTAATATGTACGATGGTGGGGCTTTGATGGGGTTGTTCGGTGAAAACGGTTTGGTATCGGATCTTGATGAGCATGATCTTCTCATGTAAACAGTTTCTACCATTCTTATGTTATTTGATATAAAATTATTCATGGTCAATGGAAAATTATTGGAATGATATCTACCTCAGAAGCACTAATAAATTGCCATTATAGGGAATGATCCTACTTGTTGAGGCCATCGCTTGCAATTTTTTGTGTGAAAATTCCTTATTAAAAACCCCAATTTTATAAACATATTTTGATAACTATTCAATATCTATATTATAAACAAAATTTAAATCAAATTAGATAAAATAAAATAATTATATCTGATTTCTATAACCAAAATACACTTAATTAAATCATAAAGGGTAATATTATTCATAAGAGTTCAAGTCCTTACAAACATCACCCCTATAAGAATTTATATGTAAAAATTCCCTTTTCCAACACTAAAATATATGATTGAGACTCTACTTCATTACATTCTTTGGTACCCATGATTCTTCTTCAAAATTTTTTCTCTACAACACTTTTAATAGGAGTGTTATATTATTTTGTAAAACATTTTCTCTATGATCTAGGATCTTCACCAGCTACTCCTCAAAAGCTAAATTTATTCTTCAATAGTACCATATCTAGATTAAGTACATGAGATGGTTCTAGTTTGTAATTTCTTAATTGGGCAATGATTTCACTTTTTCTCAAATCTAATCACTCTCTTCCTTGGAGATATGCATTGAAATATCATGTCTCCAATGTCAAACTCTTACTCACATCGATGATTGTCAACATATCTCTTATATCAACTATGTATTGATTTTATGTTTTTCTTAATAACCATAAACTTATTCAATATTTCATTGGCCATTTGAAGACATAGTAGTTTTCATTCCCCAACATCGTCCAATCATGTTAGTGTTCTGCACCTCTTCCTATAAAGGGCTTCATTGGGATCCATTTAGTTCATCAATTAGATACTGTTGTTATAAGAGCACATTATTAAGAGAATATGTTGGTCCCATCCTCCATTGATGTCAATTGATTATTCTATTAACATTTTACTCAATTTTTTGGAAATACCTCTATAAAAATCCATCTGTTTGATAGATAAAGTTGTACTGAAGTTCATCTCAATGCTTAAAGCATGCATGAGACTTTTCCAAAACATAGAGGTGAACCATAGATCTCGATCAAAAACAAATGATAGCGGTAAAACATTTAGACTTAATATATATCTGATGAATATCTATTCATTTTGACCTAGTGATAAATCCTCTTGAATCATAATGAATTGTGATGTCTTTGTGTGATGAACCCAAAAACCCTATATATTATTTTTTTAATGTTTGGTACCCAATCAAAATTTATTATTAATGCAAAGAAAATACATCTTTTAACTATGTATAGGTAGACCCATTACATAGCCTGAACACCTAGTGGGAATTTAGCCCAATACATGGCTCGTACGCTCAAAATATTTGGCCCTACGCCCATTCTGTGAATAGTTCTGCTACAGTACCTGCCCACTATAGCCCATACAGTACCCACCCCTACTAAAGTGCCCCTGCCACCACTATAGTGTCCTTCCACTGCTACAATAACTGCTGTTACTAAAGTGCCACCTCTGATATAGAATTCTATAGTATGTCTATATTACCATCCCCAAATGGGTTTTGAATCCCCATTTTCAAGTAGAATTATAGAGTTCTTAACACTTAGACAAAACGTAGATATAATTGATTCCCTTGGATGAATTAGGATGTACAATGACAATTTCCATGGGGATGATTTCTGATTTTCATGTTGGTGTGGGAAATGTATGTATCATCGCCTTATAATTATTCCTCTCATCCTTAAATTTTTAAAATACTAGGCACGTTGATATATAACTAGTGATCTCCTTCTTCATGTAATCTCACCAATAGTGCTCTCAATGGTCTCAATACTTTATTGTGTTTCTTATGTGAATGGATAAAGTAAATCTTTGTTTATAATCCTACAGTACCTTCATTGAAATGTTATTTTATAGAACATATATTATTGGCCCATGTGATATAATTGTTTATTCATGAACATTTAAATCCATGCATTTCATTTTTCAAATAGTTTCCCATTTTTTTAAATTCCAAAATCATCTTCTTTATCCTCCATAAATCATTTTGGAAGATAATATTGTGAAATAATTTGTGATAGGATTGATGATGTTATTTCCTTTATGATTTCAATGTATTTCCTCTATAAATCTATGATGATCAGATCCTTATCAATTCTTATTGATAATAGAATAGATGGATCCATTCAATACAATGGATCCACCACTTTTTTTCCTTCCCATTGTAGTAGTGGAATGGGCATTCATAATCCATGATGATATCTAACCATATTCATTGACACGTATTATGATATTTATATGTGAACATATTTTTAAGAATTTTTTATACATATATATTTCACACTTCTCTCTATAGAGATACTTATACGAAATGTTTAAAGTAAAAAATCCGTGATTATAACTCCAAAACATGTATTGGATATTTTTTCTAATGAATTTTCAACTCCATTGAAAAATATAACATGAATTTTTCAATTTTATTCATCAAGCATCTCATTCCCTTCTTCAAGTAATAAATGAATATAATAGAAAGTATTCCACTTGAGGGTTGTGTGGGAATAGTGGTTTTGATAAGTATCCTTGTCAAATACATGAAGAATTCTTCACATTCATCATTCCAATCAAATATGACACCCTTATAAGTTAATATTTTAATAGGGTTTTAACGGTATGATATATTTTTCAAATAAACATCATTAATATTTAACTCTCCCATGAAATAATATATTCATGTCAAAGATGATAGCCTCAGCCATCATCTAACTTCTTTTTTCATTAATGTATCCATAGATATTCAACATATTGTGATGATATGGCCCCATAATGATTCTACCTTAAACTAAAAATCACACATTTTTAACTTTTCATAGGGATTACCCTTTCACAACATCTTTTGAATAGTGCTCAGTTGCTCCCCATCATCCTCCTTGGATTAAAAATATATTATAACATCATCTATTAAAGATACATTAAATTTTTCAATTTAATATATGAAGACTATATTCATCTAGTCAATATATAATTATGGGGCATTAGTGAGTCCTAAAGTAATCACCATGAACCCATAGTGTCTGTAACTTATAAGAAAAATAGTGTTGGATACATTATCCTTATTCACCATATCATGGTAATTTCTCGGCCTCCTAACCAACTTGGTGATGTATTTATCATCACATAATTGATCAAATAAATCATCAATCTATGGAAATTGATATTTGTTAATTATCTTGTTATTGTTGAGCTCATGATAATAAATGAAAAGGGATATTGACCCATCATTCTTACTGAAAAATAGGATTAGTGAACCTTGTGTTGAATCACATGGGAGTATGAATCATTTATCTATGTTCTACATTAGATTTTTATTCACTTCCTCATGATCCACAAAAACCAACCTATACTGAGTCTTGGATGTTGTGAACGACATAGCTATAAGATCGATTAAAAATTCTATCACTCAGTGAAGTGGAAAACCATACAATTCATTAGGTAACACATCATCATATTCTATCAGAAAAGGTATTTCATTGAGTATGATAAATTTTTTAGAATAAATAATTTTATCTATGTATGTTTTCACATTGGTAAATAATATCGATGCTTATGATGATGTTGTTAAAGATGATTCAACCTTATCATTGTTCATGTACCTAATAAAGGGATGATATTACATATGGATAATTATTTACATATTGTAGTAATTTTTGTTGGATCTATATATAGAAATCCAATAAACGCCTAGAATTCATAATATTTCACAAAGGGATGTATGAAGAGGATCACAAAGAAGTTCAATTCATAAAAATTGACTGTGGTGGATTTATAATCATGGTATTCATTAATTACCCCATTTTTTCATTGAAATCTCTACTTCCCGGCTTTATAGTAGAGTTTAGATAGTTATACAAATCATTTTTGATATGAAGGATTCTGTAAAACCAAAATTAAATAGTGTGTTCACGTTTAATTAATTAATAACTAGAATACCTATCACCCCTTCATTTGGGTGATTATCTTTGGAGATAGTGATGGAAAAATTTATCCCATTCTTCCTAAGAGGATGTTGGTCTCCTGGGAAAACCCTTGCATTAGAGATATAGTTCAAAAATTTCATTGGTTCCTTACAGTTGATGTAGTTAACAACACATTAAGGGTTCACTATAGAATTCTATTTATCTATCACATTGGTGGGTTTATCATTCATGAAATTATTGGAAAGGTTCCATTATCATCCACAGAAAAATCATTTCCTTATTACCCTTAGTCCGTTTCTGTAGTGCTTCTTTCCATATGTTTGACAAGTGGGATGCTAAAATTTCTCATCACCATTGGATTTATATATAAAATAACTAAAATTTATCTCTATGTTCTACTTAAAATCCCCATAATACAATTAGATTTATCTTATCTCCATTTTTACTTTGAGGTTAAATTATCCAATTTCCTTATAGCTATCAGTGTCACTAATCACCAAGGATTTTCATTGAATATGATTTAGCCCACCAATGAAGTGGAAAACATTGAATATGGGGGTAATTAATGTGTTTCATTCATGTCTTGTGAAATTTTCGCCATACAACCAAATAGATACATCATCCTTTTATATACATAAATTAAATTACTTTCCATTTTAAGATGTAAAGTGGAAGAAAAGTATTTATCGATATACTTTTTTTTGAATTCATTGATCTAATTTTTTTCTATTTCTTAATTAGGATATATGTTATTGATCAATTCCCACCACTGATAATCTTACACTTACATATAATAAATATAATAAATATCATGGATATCCTTCTTTTTTCTGTAACATTTATGTAAGAATAAAATTTTATCAATAGAGTTGATACATTGATTCACTATTAAGGGATAATATGATACATTAGAATGAAGATTCTATATCAAAAATATCTCTACATTGTTTCTTTTTATTAATTAGGGGATTATTTTTTTATATTTAACATTGAATATATTTATAACATTAGTTAGCTAAGAGATTATTCTGATAATTTTTGTGATTACCACTCATATTGGAATTGACATCTTGTTTGGTATGTCAATGGATCTCCCTTCAAATCAATTGTTATCTAAATTCTACATATTATTTTCCATTTCTTTGAATATAGAGAAAATCATAGATAATTATTTTAAACTTTTAAATACATTAAGGGGAATAAATAGTAAATAATGGTCTAACTTATAAATTACATTTGTTTTTCAAATTATGAATTTTTAGGCTTCAATCATTGTTATCCACAATCAATTTCTTGACATATATTCTAATTGAATTTTATATATTCCCTTAATAATAGTATATAATAAGATTATGAATTTACTATATCATATCCACTAAGTGTGTCAAAATAGTGTCACAATATGGCCCGTTTTAATTTACCAGATTACTTCATGTAAGGACTGGAATGTCTTGTCAGAGTTGATACCCATATTTACAACAGTTCTAGAGAAACTTTCACTTCTATTATCGAAAATAGATGTATTTTATAAATAAACCAAAAATTGAATACTTCTAAAATTATAGGGATGTTTTAATATTATTATTTTTATGCCAATGTAATTTATTAGAGTTCTCTAATCCAAGGGATTTTACTATAATTCTCAAATCCTATTTCCAAAATTAACTAAACATATCCTATGACACCAACTACAATAAATCGATTACATTTATCACATTCAAACATGATTTATTACAAAAAATTACACCCTATAATGCCTAAATTATTGAGAGGTGTTGTGTATTTACAGAATAGCAACATTACATTTCAAATTAATGCATGGAATCATCATATTTTTTGAAAACTAATTTAACTTGATCAAAAAGCTCCTTAATACTTTATAATACATGTGATAACCTAAGGATATACAAACTACAAGGGTGAGATATAAAGCCACGTAAGGTAATACAAATGGAATAACATGGGAAATATAGTACATGTTATAAATCAGGCATTTCAATTGTGAATAAAAGGAATATTGATAAAATAATGATATTATAAGATAATCATAACATGGGAAATGAGGAAATAACTTAAAACATCGAATCATAAAGATAAATTAAGTATAAAACTACTACAACAGTGTGGTTGAAAATTTCCCATTGAAAATTAGGTAATCCTCTTATCCCAAAAGGACATATCATTATCATAAACATTTTCCATTTACTTGGAACTCTATCGGGGCACACCATTCATAACCATTTAATTCCGATTATAATGTGTGGCATAATGATCATATAAAATGGATTCACCAGACATCATAATATATTATATGATCAAGTAATGTTTAATTAATATATTTATTTGTATAAAAAATATTTATTTGTGTATAATTGTCAATACGCTTGATAGAAAATGGGTATGGTATTCACTACACAATTATATTGGCATGGAAAATCGTTTTGTAATTTGGTAGCATAAAAACGCCACAATTGAAATTCATAAAAAATGTTGATGAGATAAAAAGTATTATATCATAATATCGAAATGAAATTGACTTTAATTGGGACCTGTACTGAGATTCCCAAACATGAGGAATTGGAAATAGAATGCGTGACATAATAAAGAAACATGAAGAATGTGGAGAAAGACTGAACCCTTATAACATTTTGGCATGGTAATGGTTGTGCATAATGGTTCATAGGTGGGATAAATGATAGTTAAATAGGATATAATAATATCTTTTTAATATTTAATTTAATGTTCATGTTGAATAAAATATCCCCACATAATAAAATAGATATTATAAGGGAAGACATTAAATGGATTTTTGATCAAATTAATGAGTGAATAGTACCTTATAGAGCTTTGGCATAGTAATATCTTTGATAAGGGTCATAGAGAGTGATTATATAAGGTCTATAATGATTATAACATTAATTATATATTAACATAATGATAATAAATAAATGAAAACATAACAGGATGAAATTATAAAGAAAATTTTAAAAAATGGTTATTGAATTAATGGAAACAAGTAATGTAAGGATCCATTATAGAATTTTAGCATGGTAACAAGTGTACATAATTCTGATTGTGATGGATAAATTGGATTGAAAGGGGTTATAATAATTTATATTTAAAATTTAATTTATAGAATACATGTTGGAAAAAAATACACCAATTTAAAAAATGTAATATAAAATATCATAAATGGAGTTATTGAAAAAAGTGTAGTGTAGAAGTACCCTTAATCGATTTTTTGTCTCTAATGCTATTACAGGGGATTCATTTGAGCGTGGTAGTGACATGGGTGAACTATAGGGGGTTTATAAAATAGTATGGATGTGATAAATTTATTTTGAGTGAAGGTAAATAAGGATTTTTTAGGGTTTATATAGGAAAAGAGTGGGTTTTATTTATTATTTAGGTTTTGGACTCTACATACTAAAATATTCAAAACTAGAAACCATCCCATGATTATTGAACATTGTTTCTTCTAAATTGGAGTGTTATAAATTATTTTATAATTCCAAGGGATGAAAATATTATAATATTGCCCTTGATGATGGGGTGGTGAGCCACACTGTTGAATAAATGATTTTAAAATCATAAAATATATTATAAGTCTTGGAGATTTCATATTTGATTTAGAAAATAAATAAATTAAAGCTTATGTCATGTTATATTTAAGGTGAAACACATATTTTGTCTTGGGTAATATCAATATTATTTATTACATCACTTTTCAGTGATTTTGGAGTCACAAAACACAAGGTATATTAATAAGGTATTTAATGATTACCTAAAAATTCAATTGTCTCCAAATATTTTGAATAATTTAATAAATATATAATTTCAATGCCATTATTACATAAGTAATATTAATATTTACTAAAAAATTTCTAAATATTTTAATTTTCATGTTTAAATTAAATAAATCCCATTTATTAAAAATTAAGGGCTTTTTTATGATAACCATTTATGAACCATAATAAAATTTTAAATTGAATTAGTAAAAATTAATTGATTGGTAATATATTTTTATTTTTTTAATAATAATATTTTATGAAAATATTATTTATTTAAAAAATATATTAATTCATAAATTTATTAATTTAATATGTATTCTAACCAATAATACAATTTGTTCATTAAAAATCATCTAAATGTAACAATATTATGATTAAAATATATTTATTATTTTATAATAATCAAATTACCTATTCCTATATAATTTTTCTTGATACATATCCTTTTAAAACACAAGTGTACACCCTAAGAGTAATGTGCATGATGGTAGGGATTTTATGGGGCTGTTCAACAAACATTTTTTGGGTTGTGATGTCGATGATTGTCAAATTATATATTAAAATTTTTCACTCATCCTTATGTTACAAGATCCGAGTAGGGGATTAGTATAGGTAAAAGACAATAAAATATTTCTCCCTCAAAATATATGATATATGGTCTTCATAGGGTATGATCCTACAAGTTGATGATGTCAATTCATTTCTCTGTGACCAAAGGTCTTGTTAAAAACAATATATTTATACTTGTCATGTGATAAAAGTTCAATTGATATTTTTTATATGGTCATCTAAATCCAACAAGATAAATCAATTAATTTGTTCTCATTAACCATATGATAGTTAATTATTTCAAATTGTTGATTTTTATTCAAAACAATATTGGGCTATTACATAAAACAATTGAGGAAGGTGTACTTCAAGGTCGAATATTGTAATGACCCTAACTATTATAAATACATCCCCCCTTTTTATTGAATTAAACATCATATTATATACATTTATTTATATAAAATGCATGATTGTATTGGGTTTCTTTATATATTTTCATATTTAATTTTCATTTATGAACCATATATATGTTGATTATAGAGTTTTTGAATAGTGATCACATGGTTATTATAAATATGGTGCTTCAACAATCCAATTAACTTATAAAAAATAAGTGATGGCCTAAACGCATAGGATCATACCTTATAAATCCCATTTGTTTTATATTTTAATGGATATAGAATCTATAGGATTTTCTATTGACAAATCCCAAACTATGATCAAACAATTGAAGCATGAGAGATATCATGATAGAAAATATTATTGTTGAACTACCCCATGAATTTCCCACCACTTCAAATCTGAAACATAGGGAGATTTTTTAATTTAACGGATATTTATCATTACCATTGAAATAAGAATTTGTACATTTTAATTGATTAATGAATATATTTTCATCTTATTATTGTTTCTTTATAAGTGATTATTATTCTTGTATAACAAAGTACTAATTTTACTCTTCCATAGTATAAAAAATCAATTAATGTATTTTTTATATTATTAATATTTTAATATTATTAAACCGTTTTTATCATTCACAGAAGAACATTTAATTTTAATAAATTTAAATGAAAATTTATAATGTTTTAAAAAATGTTATTTTCAAAAATATTCGTCATTTCATAAATAGTAATTTTATTTTCAAAGTGAAAATAAAATTTTTTAGAAAATAAATTATAAAAAATTATTACTATATTTTGAATTAGTAAACAAAAATTATATGATGGTAAATGTTTCATAATTTTCTAATCTAGTATATTTTTTTCAGGAAAAATTAAATATATAATATAAGTATACTTTGTGTTTTATGGCATCATAATGATAAAATATGATGTAATAATTATTAAAAATTGTATCCACAAACAAATATAATTTTTTAGCATATCATAATTTTATTTTATATATAATGAATTTATTTTTTCAATATTTTATGAATCCTATAAATAATGTAATATATTTTAGGGTATTAAATTAATTTTTTATGATTATGAATTACCTCAACATATTCAAGTGAATTATTTTCTTATGTTCGGACCATTTCCATTAAAAATAATAAAAACCTCTCTAATTTCGATGAAAACCTGGGCAAATTCCATAGGTTTTTTTTATTTTGTTATGTATATTCAAAAACATAAATAATAATGAAGTCCCCCACTATTCCCATATATACCCACCCATTCTCTCAATTATTTTCACTAAACCTTTTTTGTGCATTACCAAACTCTACCATACATTCAATAGAGTCCTCCTTAGGCTAATGAGTCTCTCACGAAACCCATTTCAAGCCTTTGAAATCACATACTCTTGTAATAGATCCTCTAATATAGTCATTTTACACGAAACCTCTTTATGTTTTGTATATTAATATTTATTTTAATATGATGGTATATGTTCTTAGATATCACCCATAGATTCCATTTTTTTAAAATAATATTATGTACACATTCAATTTATTTTACCCTCCAATGAACTATTATTCACACTAGTTAGCATACAAAAAATTTGTAAGGGTTCTTTCTATTCTATTATTTATTAATAAATATATAATATATTATGCCATGTATTTAAATTTCATCATGTTGGGACATATCCCCACATTTCACATTTAGATTAAATTTAATTTATAAATGATGATACACCCATTTTTTTATCATCGACCAATTTTATGAATTTTTTTGTGAGTTTTTTATGCTATAGAAATTTCACTGAAATATTCCCTACCAAAGAAACTATGTAGTGAATAGAATACTGATTTCTATCAAGGGTATTCATAGTTTTCCACGTTAAATATTTTATAAGGAGTTAAATATTTTTTATCAACACTCTATGACCAAAGAATAAAATATTATGATGAATAAATCCATGTTTTATGATCAATGTGACACACTCTATCATTAGTATGAAGTGGATATTATTGGAGGCCCAAATAGTGCTCCAATGAATTGTTTATTGTTTAGTATAATGACACATCATGTTAAGAGATGGAGGGAACCTGATTCATTTATGGTAATTTGAAAACCTTAATGACTTGTAATGTATCGCCTTGGAATATTTTTATGATTCAGTGTTTTATGTAATTTCCACATTTCACATGTTATGATTATCTGACTATATAATAAATTATTATTCATATTCCTCTTATTACACATTGATATTACTTTTATTTAACAACAATAACTTATTCCATGTTTATTCCTCTATTGGCCTTTATGTCTCACCCCTTCAATATGATTTTCCCCTGAGCATCCCACACATTTATAAGTACAATGGAATATTATGAAATTGTTAAGGATTTTTTCATTAATTAAGATATATTCCATTTTTATATTGTTATGTAATATACCTAATTACAATATAAAATAAACATATATATCATTGGGGTTGTATTAAGTGTGATATTATGAAATAAATATACTATTAATGTAAAATAGATATTAGGGTTTTAATAAATTATGGCACTGTGAAAATAGTTTTAGAAAATCAATAGCACAGTGTCAGTCAAAAATCAATCGCATCAGGAATGGGCTCATGGATTGAAACCATAATGGAAAGATGACTATAGTTTAACAACAAAAACAAGCCTGTATGAGTTCCTAGTTTGTGTGATTTTTTCCTTTATTTAAACTATATATCATATATATGTTTTGTTTTTTTTGGAACATATGTTTTCTCATATATATAACCATGGGATTTAAAATTTACGTAGTTTTATTTGATTAATCTTATATCCAGTGACAGTCACTATGTTTGGATCCTAATATGAATAACGTAAATATAATATTCTGTAGTATTGATTCACGAATAATGATTTTTATTTATTTTGGAGGCATATTGGATTTTATTTTGCCTATATGGTGTTTTAGGATATTAATGTACATTGTTATCGTATCATAGTGATTATATATTAGGTATCACACATCTTCAGAGATAAAAATTAAATTAACCATGGATTACTATGGTATCTAGATCAACTATTTTTGGTATTTATTCACAGTAGAAAATATATTTTTAGAAATTTAATTATAGTTATTTTTTGACAGATCAATATTGAATTTTTTTTAGAATTTTAGAGATTTCAAGAATTGTACGTCATATGAAGGGTTATTCATTTTGGGATTCATTTTAACATGTTCAAAATATTTTGGTTTTGGTTAATTCCTAAATGAAAGAGGAATATATTATTTATTTTTTGGTATTTTGACTTCCATTAAAAAAAATTAGTTATTCATGGAAGAAAAACGCATCTTAATTTCTAATCATGTTGAAAATCATATGGGACTATGTTGTAAATTGATTAATGGGTGAAATTATTATTTTTATGTATGTATATTTTAACATGTTCATAGTAATGTTATGAAATTATTTTATCAATTATTGGAAAATTATTATGAAATTAAATTTATATTCATTTATTTTTATTATAGGGAAACCATTTGATTTTTAACCTATCACGGATTCACTACAATTTATTGTTGACTTTCTCATAAACATGTTTTCAATCACTCAATATCAATCATTGTAAGTTAGGATTTTGATCAATATTTATGTTTTCACTTAAAAAACATTTTTTACAATTTTTATCTAAGTTATATCTTATTCCTGATGACTATACAACTTCCCTTTATATCATTGAAATAGAATGTTTTCTTAATCCTCTTTCAATGTGGGTTTCATCAAAGGAATTTTGCATATGTAACAACCTCGGGTCACTGAGAAAATATAGTGTTGAATAAATTAATTTATGTGATTGAGAATGAAATTCGAATATATTTTTATAAACTTTTTATCTTTAAATAATTTTATCTCTTTAATATCATACAATAAATTGAATATACAGTTTAAATGAATAATGTATTATTATTAAAATATTATGTGTCTATTATTGACTTGAAATTGGATTCATCGGTTTGAAAAGGATAAAATGATTGATGTAATATATAAAAATGGATAAACCAAATATACACCGATTAAAATTTCATTGAATATAATGAATGTTTTTAATAAATTCATTTATATATTAAAAATAATTTCCAAAAAAAATTGGTTTTCCGTACAAATAAATTATGAATGTTTTAAAAAATTCAAATAGAAAAAAAATATCATTAATCTTTTAAAAAATATCATAATAATAAATTTTTAACATTTTATTAAAAAAATATATTTTCAATTACTATTGGAAAACCAATTATCTGAGTCCAAGGAATCCACTTTGGGGATTTATGACACTCGTGATGATGTAGGAATGACATAGTCATGACATGGGGAGGTTGTGACATAAAAAGAAATATGCAGGAATGCCAACACACTAAACCTCTGGTTCATTTTCTTGGTCAAGATGGATATTGGCCTATGGTCAATTATATTGTTGTCCCTATACCTTGATACAAATACGTCATTAGTTTCAGTATAATATGAGGTTTAATAACAAATTATTTTAAATGAAATTATTGTAAAATTAAATTTTGATTAAAATTATATATAAATAAAAATTATAAAAAAGATATTATAAAAATATTAATAGTTACCTTGGATTTAAAATAAATTCATTATGGTTAATGAAATAGATTGTATAATTGAGTTTTGTAGCTAAATATTTTCATTTTAAACGTATATATTTTCTAAAAAATTATTTTCATTACATTTTTTAATTTAATATTAATATTAATTATGAAAATTTTATGGTTTGATTTAAGAAAAAAATATTACATATTTGGGCAGAGTAATTAGAAATTTATAAAATAGATTCCTTATTGTTTGGTACAATATAAATCGTAAATTTAATAATTGTTTTCACAATATCAGTGATTAAATGTAGTAAAAATGGTTATTAATAAAATTATATGATATATTAAATTATAAAAATACATAAAAAATAATATTGGATAATTATATCTCAAGCATCATCATACAAGTGTTTAATATATGACAGTTTTGAGACACATGGACTATATTATGACCATTATAATATTTTGTTTAATTATAATTCCAAATTATCACACTTGTATTGGTAATATTTACAATATTTATAATATTTGGTGAGAATGTTGATATATTCATGTAAAGATATTAAATTAAAATGAAAGTTACTTATATTTATCTTGTTCATTTTTTATATTTTTTAGTAATGATATAATAACCATACACTTTGGAACAACAATGATATGATAGTTATACATTTAATTGAAAAATCAAACAAAAATATTATAAATATTATAATATTAGATAAATAATCTAATTCAATAATTTTAATAATGGAATTTTTTTATTTAAAATATTTATATTTATTTTAATAATTTTTATTTAATCTGTTATATTCAATGTAGTGAATAATGTTAAAATTTATGGTGGTGGTATTTTATGAAAATAATATTGTTTAAAATGATATTAAAAACATAAAAAATATATAAAAAATTGTGATGTTATATATTATAAAAAACAATAAATTCTCCATGTACTATCAAGTTATAAATTTTATGTATAAATTAGAACCTTTTAATATTCAAAAGGTACTTATTGTAGTTAAAATTTAAATTCGATAACTAGGCGATAATCAAATTGATAAGAATTTATTTTACAAAAAATCATGTATAAAATTATTTGGATGAAGGTATTACAAAAATATTCCAATAAAATATTTGAATACCTATACATTTTAAGGTATTTTTATTGTTTATTAATTAATTATAAATTAATAATTCGAAACAATACAATGGTGGCCCTCATGTCAACTATATAAGGACATTTCCTCACTCACTTAAATAATCCATGTTTATGATTATATATAGAGAATTATATTAAAAATTATCTTCACCTAATCCTTTCCCATATTCTTTAGGTTATGGTCTTCCCAAAATTCAACATGTACTCCCCTTTACAAAAAATCTAAATGATTTGTTTGGAAGAAGAGGTAATTGCTCAAAACAATCACCTGATTTATTCTAATGTACTCTACATCCTATAAATAATTAAAATTTTTCATAATAATATAGATTAAATTTCCTCAACTATATTAAAAACTAGAATTTTCATTAAAATACTATTATACACAGTTGTTCCCATCGAATACAAAGTGGATGTATCACACATATATACATAAACCATACTATCTTCATGATGTAATATAATTCATTTTTAACTCTGTATGTTATGTATGGGTATGGATATTATACTGCTATAATTTTTTTATGTGGAACATATTACCAAATTATAATTCTAGAATTATTATTTTAGATATATATTCTTATCAACTATATTTCAGGAAATGATAATGGTGCTGGTGTGTATGTTTGGACTCTATTCTTCATGAGTCGATTTGATTAGTTTTTCATTGAAATTAAAAATGGATTTTAATATGTATGAATTTGAATAATATATATGATTTATATTATATTATAATAATTCATTTATGATTAATTATAATTTTTTTATTCTACTAGTCGAAAAAATGGAAAACACCGTAAATGAAAACGTACGAACTACCCTATCCATGAATGGTGTAAATAATTTTAATATATATAATTTTAATGAATGAGTATATATATTATATAATGAATATATATGAAATTTTTACCCATGTTATAAATCTATAAATTATGAAACCTAGATAAAAAATTAAGGACTGGGGCTTCCGAACAAGAACTTGCATAGAAAACAATGATATTATTACACAAAATAATGATTTCAAAAATAAGATAATAATAAGGATGAGATTTGATTTTATTAATAAATAATTCACTGTAATATCAATATATGGTTATGTGATACATGTAAAATAAAATATAAATTGTATATAGGATGTTTGAACTTGTATAATGAATGTAATTTCATGATTTGATGGTTTATTTCACAATATCTTAATTATTATACATTGGTTAGGGTTAATTATCCATTGTGGAGTATTTATCGTCAATATCTTTGTTTAATAAAAATATTAATAAATTTTATTAATAGAATAATAATTATTTTGAATAATTATATGAATTTTTACTTTTTTATAGTGGATTGAAAATTATTCTTTAATTAGTTTATTGATGAGATTATTTATGACTTTTCTAAAAAAAATTATGAATTAATGTGTTTTAAATATTACTAAGTGAGCTTTTTCTAGAAAATTTATAAATCAAATAATTTGTTGAAACTCCCTTTATTATTATACAATGTTCATATTAGTGAAAAAAATTCAATTACAATTTGATGAAATTTAAAAAATTATTTCAAAATAGAATGGATATTTTCCTCAAGAATTATATTATGTGATACAAGAAAATAATTATCATTTACTGATAAAATTATTTAAGGATACTTATGATTTACTAGGTATATGAAAAAATTATTACACTGTTATTATTTATCTAAATTGTTATATATATGGTGGCATGATTTTAATTAATCCTGATTGCATTCTATGTGTTATGTTGTGATGATATGTTTATGAATCCCATTTACTTTTAAAGGTATATATATGATAATTTTTTTTGGATCCTATGTATAATAAAAAAAAATTATATGACTGTTGGGGCATATCTCTCAATCCAATTAATTGGTTTTTCATTTTTATCTCTTCAAATTTTTGAAATAATCTTGTTGATAATCATGATCTTTTATAGGATAAAACTGTTGATACCTGATGCAATGGTCTTTGTTATTAACCATGGAACACAATTCTTTATACGTTATAATGACACCAAGAAATGAAATTCATAATATTATAGTTCATTATGTATTTATGCTGAATTATCATTTTTATGATTCATTCCTTTTTAAATGAGAATTTCATAGGTAATAAACCATGTTTATTATTTTTTTCAAATTATTTTGGAATATTTTATGTCATGATCATCATATTAGACCCTTAATTGTATCATATTCTTTCCGTTGATCCAAAATGATATTTTTTATGTTTAAATTTTTTGAGAATCTCACTAAATATTTTATAATGTTTCCAATCTATGGGAAATGAATAAATATTCGATGTAGAATATGTCTAGGAAGGGCAGTAGTCATGAATAATTGTTGGGAGTTGTGGTATTTTATTAAAAATACTTTTTTGTATTCCAACAAACATAAGTGTCTCTCAAAATTATCTAAAACTAAAATCCTAATTGTTTATTTGGTTTTATGTAATATATTATTTCTTTATATTATTTTAAGACATTGAAAGAATATATTAGGTCAAATTTATCAGTAAAAAAATTCAAAAATGTAATTCTTATGTTTTACCACCCGATCTCGAACTACATATTACTAGTTCATACATGACTAAATTGAGATACATTAGTCATAATCTACTTCCATATATCTTTAGTCACAATCCACATCCATAATAAAACATAAATAACCAAATATATTACTTCATCAAAATCATAAACATGTATAATAACATTATAATCAATATAATATCATCACATAACATTATCAAACAAATGATAGTTAGATAAATATTGAAAGTGAACTGGCCTCATGTAAAAATTCATTCATTATTTATTTTACTACTTGAGTGTCTATACACCACACAAGAATTACTTCCCAATCAATAATCAGGTAATATGGTTCTCTATATACATCAGAGTGTCTAAATATGAAATATATATATTCTGATTAATTTAGATTCATTGGGGTGTTTCTTCGAGTTCATGGAATTAATTCATCATCAATGAAAAAATAGGAAAAATAGAACCCCAATATTTGAATAAAAACCTATATTCTTGAAAACCACAATTAGAAAAAATTAATTTAATTATGTATAATCATTTCTTAATGGTGTATGTCATTGAATATTGTAAACATCTCTATAAATCAGGTGTCGTGTCTTAACATTGAACAATAACCTTTAGTAAATTACTTATAATCAAAAAGTCAAAAATCCCAACTACACCATTCCATATTGAAAATATTTTTACAAAAATTCCCCCTTCTGTTCATCTATTTTGAATATTTTTTCATGGATATAGTATAAATTCTGTAACATAGATAATGATTTAAAATATCTAATTGATTTCAATTTAATTATTTTCAAATAGTAACACTAGTGTAACAACACTATGTTCACTATACATTCGACCAAATAGATTGTTATCGTGTTAACATGGTTCATAGAATTTAAAATTCCTCAATTAACACATCAATAATTCAAATTGAAACACTTAGTTGTGGATAGAGGAAAAATGTCTCATGGAATTATACATCAAATATAATCTCAATTAGATATAGATGTTATTTCATTATAACTTTTGGTTTCGTCATCAAACAATATATTTCCCAATAATTGAAAAAACCTGATATTCATTATCCCAAAAATATCAAGCTACTCTAGACATATAATAATCATATACATTCTCTCCAAATCATTTCATCATTCAGAGAAAAAAAATCATTGGATATTTATGGAAAAGAATCTCAGTTTAACATATTCGTGAATCCATTTTGGTTAAAGTCTGGCTTTCTCAATTTATGATAATTTTTATCCCCTGTAGATTAAATAATTATGTTAAAAAAATATTATTTATCCAGATTCTTGGGTTGATATGTTATATATCTTGTTAAATATGAGTATTTATTGTTGGCATTAATGATGAATTATCTACATGGGGGTTTCCCATATGAAATAGCAAGGTTACATGCATTAGAAATTTCCTAAATAGAACATTGTAAGAACAAGTACATAGTAAGGAAAAAATTTAACTATGTGAATTCCCTTCATACTATGTCTAAGAGAGTGACTGAGGCCAAATGGACTCATGGCATATTCATGAAAACAATTATAGGTCAATTTTTTAATTTTTGAATATTTTTGTTGCAACATCCAAACAAAGATTAAAAATAATAATCCATTAATATTAAAATAAAAAAGTTGAATTTGTTAATTAATTAATAAAATGTTAAAAATATATGTAAATTCATTTCATATTCATTGTTCTGTTAAATCTATAATTGATTAAAAATTCGAATACATTTTTTGAAAAATTCAAATAATTTTAAAACGAACAAAATAATCAATAGATATAAATTATAAAATAATGGATTTATAAATTGATATTCCTACATATAAAACTAAATATAAATTTTATTTATTTATATAAAAAAAATATAATCTTTTATTTCCACAAAATAGATAAATTAAAAAAATGGAATAATAGAATAAATATTTGTAACCATAAGAAAATTCAAAATGAATTTCATAAATAAATAAGAATATAAAAAATTGATATTTTATCAATAAAATAAAAAATACATTTAATAATTTCATTTATTTAGAATATTTAAAATTATAAAACCTTAAATATATAAATAATTAATTTAATTCCTTATCTATTATTAGTAATATATTTTAAATGACAAAAAAATGTGAACAAAAAGAAATGATGACCACATCAATATAGTAGAATAGTTTATACAATTTCAAGGATACTCAAGAATTATATACTGGATTATCATTTTATTTAAATTTTATTATATTTTATGGTCACAAAAATGATCAATATATGACTTATTAGGATGTATTCTAACAAATGTGTGGATGAGCCACTTTTATTAATAAAAAATATTTCCTCTGAGGAATTTTAAAATAATTCATCGATGATAATTTTTTAGTGGCCATGGTATATTTTATCTTCAATAGTGGATAGATGGATTTTTTTAAGGCCTACATAATGATGTTCCATATTTATAGGTTCCTAATCTTTGTCATGATCTAGGAAACCATCTATAGTGAGGTAGTTGATTTGGATGTGGGAATTTTCATGTAATGTATGTTGCAACACCTACCGAGACAATGTTTGTTGGAGATATTATAAATTTATCATCTTCATTTATCTATACCTAGGAATATTAAAAAACTTCTGTGGCCTATATTTATCTTACTTTGGACAATACCTATGGATATGAGGTGAAGATGCCCCTAATTCAACTATTTTTTCCACAATAATTGGTTTATATTATTATTTTTTTGACGGTTACTAAGAATGTAAACATGTGATGGGTAACCACTTGTCATTGGTCGACATATTATTTTTATATGTACAATTATATATTAGTATGCATGGAGTGGTGTATTTTTTTACTGTGTTGGTGGTATTTTATTTTTTTAATGAAGTATGTGTTTTGTAACATATGATCTCATGTGATAGTGTTCATTGTTGATCATATATATAATGTGAGGAGGGTGAGTAGAAAATCTATTTTTTCAATTAGATTAATTGTCAACGGTGGTCTACATGGTGTATGTTTCTAATGTCATTAATTATTATATGGGTGTCTTAAAAAATGAGGTCCTAATGCTTCCCCCTTTTCATAACATTTATTATTTAATAGAGTTTAATTGTGGATATTCTATAGTATTTTGGGATTTTTTTGCCTGAAATCCACATTGTTGTCTGATATGAGGAACTGGGATACCATTCAAAATAATTAGGGTTTAACATGACCTAGTTTGTTACCTTAGGATATACAATTTTTTATCATCTATATGTTAGATCATAGCATTAGAGTTTACATCGACTAATTAAATATAAATAATTATGTTTTTAAGAACCTTTACCCATTTTCAAAGAGTGATGTCGTGTTAAATAAAGTGAAGGGGGATTCTTATTGTTGATCATCAGTTTCTGATCATGATAACATAAGATGATTGTGATAGGTAATGATATCTTTAATACTAAATTCTTATATAAGTATTGAATAATTTAGTTCATTACCAAGTATGGAATCCAAAAATGCACCATTTTTATTTATCCAACTCATGAAATACATGTTATTTAATTTTTTAGACTAGTTCATGGGTATGATTATTTATGAAAACCTTGTCTACTTGAGATCAGATAGATTTCATTTTAACTATATTAGAGAATTCCACTATAATCTCTAAATCCAAAAACATTATATAATGTTATCCAAGATCAACTTTTGGATACATGAAGTTAATTTCCAATATATTGTTGTGTATTATGAGGAATTTATAGAGAATCCGTTAAATTTATTGGTACTTGTTTCTTGTAATAAAACAATGAATACATCATCGTTTCATATAATTCAGGGTTATTTAGGTTATTACTTGAGTATTATGACTCATTTCTCTCAGATTACATCCAATGCTTGCATTCCTAACACAAATGGACTAATATTTGTTTTAGATAGTTTAGTGAAGTGCATTGTGTTGCATTTGTTGTCAATAAGGCATGTTGTTGTCTTAGAATGAATGGATGTCAAGGAATGTCAAGATGTGAATGACAAAGGATGTGATGGTGATGGTGAGGAAAGGAGAATGGCCATGGTACTAAGATGAATGTCACTTAGGAGATTCACTAGGTGACATAGGTGATGATGGTTGAAACATTCTCTATTATATCTGACGATTGTTGAACTGGTCTTTAAGTTCAATGAACTTGTATCAAGTGGATACAATGTCACAACAATGTTAGAAGACCATGCATTGTTAAGACAATGCATGAGGAGATGAAGTGATCCATCCAAAATCACTAAGTGGATGAATTGGTGCTAATGAAGTCCATGTACTAATTCTTAGTGCATGATGAATTGAAGATGATCCAACTTGATCTCTGATTGGATCATTGAAGAATGTTGAAGAATTATTTGATTCAGGAGCTTCGGTTGAAGAAGAACCTTCGGGAATTCCATTCCTAAGTGATGAATAAATGTTGAAGAGAATTGGAGGAATTCTAATGAAGAAGATGGCTTGGCATTTGGCTTATACTCATAGGAGAACTTTGTATTTGACAAAGTCTTATTCATGCCTCTGCCAAAAAATATGGCCAGCCATGGGCACCTTGAGGGTTCAACCCCAAGGCATGGGCGCTAGGGCACCACGCCCATGGGGGAACCTGTGGGGCGAGCCAGGGCGGCAGGGCGCACCCAAGACACCGCATGGGCGCCTGGGGCACGCCTGAAAGAGCGCGGCAGGGGCGTAGGAGCGCCCCCAAGAGTATCATGTGCATAGTGGGCACCAGTGGCGCGCCCGAAGGTGCATAGAGGGCGCAGAGCGCGCGCCCGCAGGGAGAACTCGGTGCGGGGCGGCACCGAGAGGGGAGAAGTGCAACTGAAGGGAGGCCGGCAGCGCTTGGCTGTTATACCGCAGAACTTCCGCGAGAAGTTTCGATGTGGGACGCGGAAAAATTCACAGGGAGCACATCCTGGCCGTCCGAGTGATCGCGCGGCAGATCTCGGCCGCCCGATGCATCGCGCCATTCACGATCTGATCCAGGCCGTCCAAGGTTATTTGATCGCCTGATCCGACGACTCCCCGTCCGTCTCCTTCCTCGAGCTCAGCCGAAGGCCACCCTCGCATTCCTGCAGCCTCCGTTCGAACCAGAGGCATCCTGACGACGGTTTTTGAGTTCCCGGCCACCTCTGAGAAAACCGAGACCTCCTTTGTGATCGTTAGTCCATAACAAACCCATGCATGCATTAAAATGTTGCATGCATGCATCGAGAAAGAATTCGAAGTTCGGCCGAGGCAAACCAAAGGTGCCGAGGCCACGTGTGTTCGTGGTATGCATAGAAAAGTATTAAAGAGGCCATGCATTCGTTCGAAAATGCATGCACGTGAAGGAGGAAAATAAATAGGAAACCCACGATGAAACAGCGAAGGAAAACAAGATTTGGAGAAAATATTGAAGATGCGAAATCTTCGGTGATTCTAGATTTATCACGTGGATGATTTGAGGCGTCTCTCTGCCTATAAAAGAAGAGCCCATGATCTCGTTTATGCTTGCTGAAACGTTGTTGAAAATCTGCTGTCCCGTGAGCGCATCTCTCTGCCTCGCGAAGGTTTGAAGCCCCACGCAAGTATCTTGCATGGCTGAAGTTCCTTGCGTGCATCCTCTTTTTGCGACAAGAAGAGAGGGTTGGGAAGCACGAACTTGTGCGCTCCCTCTGTGCACCGCGACCCCCTACGCGGTAAGCACCTGCGCGGCAGTTGCCACCCGATATCCTGCGCACCTTGCACCTTGTGCTTGTGCGTTTGAAGAAGGCAGTGGGGTGTTGCACCTTGCGCGGCCCTTGCCAGTGCACCATGTGCGGCTGTGAGGAGAGGAAGGGAGTTCGGGTTGTGAAGTGTATAACACACCTTGTGTGTGTGTGCAAGGTGAACCCAAGACTTGGCCGTGTGTGTGCATAAGGAGGAAGACCACACTATTTGTGTGTGTGCAAAGAAGACGAGAACACCCTACGGGCAGTGGGTGCGCAAAGGTGGAAGGCCACCACATTTGTGTGTGTGCAAAACAAGAGGAAGACCCGAGGCCTTTAGTGCCTTGTGTGTGCACACTTTGAAGAACAAATTAAAAGAACAAATTGTGTGTGCAAATTAAAGAAGTGGCCGATGGCTATATGTGTGCACAAGAAGTGTGTGCTCACTTAAAAGAAGAGGAGAAGACCCACACAAAGTACAACACACTTTTAAGTGTGTAAACAAATAGAATTAAGTGTGTGAAGATTGTGAAGAAGGTGTGTGCTATAATTGACTACACCCTTTGTGGGTCTACTGCACCAAGAAGAGGAAAGGGGAAGTTCATGCATGCATGCATGCACATGCACACGTGAACAAAGACAAATCTGGTTGTGTGCATTTGAGTTGACCAAGACCAGAGGATCTTGAAGAATTTGAGAGACCATGCAATCAGTGCATGAGGATGCAGAGATTCCATGCACTCAGTGCATGAAGATGATGTGAACTGAGACTGGACCAGACTGAAGTTAAAGATATCAGTTGTCTGAGTATTCAGTAGTTGGAGAGAAGCCAGGTCATCCTGAGAAGAAGGAGGTAAATCCTGAGCAAGACGAGAAGACCTGATCAACTCAAGTGATCAGAGGTACAGAGCAAGGCTAGGAGTCTTTATCCCAGACTGCTGAAGATACATGAAGAAGCTTAAAGAGAAGAAGAGCTACTCGTGTGACTCGAGGAGCCAGGAGAAGCCCCCTGTGAGACTCAGGGTGGAAGAAGTCTTCAGTGGGATTCTGGAGCAGGCCAGTGGGACTCTGGTAACACTGTGGGATGCAGTATAAAGACCCTCCTGTGGGACTCAGGAGAGATACAGTGGGATGCTGTATCAACCATTGTAATTCTAACAAGTTATAATGGAGAAACCATGTTGGGGCGTATAACCAACATGGCAAGGAAGTAGGCCTTTGGTGCCGAACCTTGTAAATCCTTGTGTCCAGTGCCTTTATATTTTCTGCATCATTCGAGGAAAGGTGAGAGATACAAGAAGAGTGGATCGACTCCTTAACAAGCCATATAGGTTTAATTGATTAAGAATCAATTAGTAAAAAGTTTTAAAGGATCACTGATTCACCCCCTCCCCCTCTCGGTGATTCACACTGATCTGGGCACTTCAATTGGTATCAGAGCCAGGTTACCTCTAAAAGATCCAAGAGAGTCTATATGGAGTGCAGATTTGAGGAAATGAAAGAACAGCCTCAAATGGATATATCTGCCAAGACTCTGAAAAACAGAATGAAGAAACAGGCAAAGAAGATGAAGAAGAAGGTTGTTGCAATCAGAGAAACTCCTTCTATGGAAAGAAATGTGAAAGTCACATCAGATGACAACTCCTTTTATCATTCTACTGATGAAGCCTTCTCTAGCTGTGATGAAGATGGAAGAAACAATGATCTTCTAAATGCAATCAAATATCTTCAGAAGACAGACCCCAATGAAGTGGAAATGTGTATAGCAACAGGCCTCCTTGATCTTCAAGAAGAAAAATTACAGCTAGAAGATGAAGCCAATTCTCTGGAAGTCCAATTGGCTAAAAGTGTTGGCATAACCAACACTCTCAGAAAGCTGGTAAAGGCTAAAGATGAAACAGTATCGCTTTGCAATGAAAGGCATGAAGACATTGCTGAAGAATTGCAAAGAAGCCTTTCTGAGAAAGAATTCTTTAAAATAATAATCAAACATGTTTTCCATGCACTGGAAAAGAGGCACAAAGTTTCAATGAATGTCAGAGATGCTCAACTTGAAGACAAAGTCAAAATGGTGAAGGAGCTTGACAACTCATTGCATGAATTAAAGATGGTGCATGATGACCAGATGGAACAGCTGAAACAGAATTGGGAAGGTAGGCTAAGATTGGTTGAGGATGAGAAGAACTCCCTCAACATGAAATGCTTAGAACTAGAGGTGATATTGAACAATCAGCAATCACCCAAATCCAAATCCTCCCAGTCAGCTGAAAGGAGAAATGTTGCTACTCAAGTATGCATTGAGCAAGATGATTCTAAAAGAAATACATCCTCTAATGAAAGGGAAACATCTTCTAAAAGGAAGGTACCATCCATCCCATCTTGTACTAATGCTTCTAATTGTGTTTCCACAAAAAGTGCAGGATGGAAGAATGATTCCATACAAGTATGGATGAAGAAAATGAAGAAAGAATGCTCTCCCGAAACAACACAACAAGTCAAGAAAAGTACCCAACAATCAAAAGGACTGAGGAGGTCAAGATTTGTGGGTCAGTGTTGGTGTTGTATTAAGTATGGGCATTGTGCAAAGGATTGTTGGTACAATCCACTGAATGTCAAAGCACAATGGAAGCCCATGCCAAGGGGGAGCAAGCCAGGGGAAAAGAAGCAACATCCACAGGTCCAGAGACATCTGTTTACTGCTAACAGATTTGGATTGCTTGATAACATCTGGGATGTGTGCAAAAGTGGTCAAATAGATACATGTCAATCTCCAACTGCATCCAGAAGGACCACCAAGAAGAAATTCTTCTATTGTGGAAAGAAAGGACATGTCATGGATCTTTGTAAAGAATCCATGAAATTCAATAGAGGCAGACTGGACACAAACAGACGATCAATCCAAAAGAATCAGAAGGGATTGATTGAAAACAAGTTGCCTAAGAAAGGTAGCTTGAAAGCATCAAAAGAACCATGTGGAACTTCCAGAACTGAGGCCACACTTCCAAATGACTTGTTAATCATATGGCCAAATCAGTTGCAACTTGCCAAAGATCTGCAGATAGCTGAAGATGAAGTTCTGGCAATTGCTAAGGCAGAAGGGAAGAATAAGATTTCACATGAAGATGTGTTGAGATCCACACAAGCACAAACATCATTGAAGATCAAATGTTCAAGTGTGAAGAATGGTGAAAATGGGACATCTCGGTTGAGAGAATCTTCTCAACCTTGTTGTTCACATTGATGAACCAAGGAGGTTCCATATTATTCCCTAATCACTTGTATTTAAATGTGCTAACACTGCAGGGAATTGAAGATGACGATCATTCTCAGCTGGAGGATGGTTTGGAAGGAATGGAGTGCACCCCTTGAGGGGGAGCCTATCTGAAGAAGATGGGATTCTGAGATTTAATACCATCTTGAGAAAAGTGAAGGTATTCTAATCATACTTTCATCCCTTGTTTCTTAATTGTATTCATCATGTCAATTAAGGGGGAGTATTGATTGAAGGAAAATGGTTGAAAGGGGGAACTTTATCTTTGCACCTGAACTTTCTAATGAGTTTTGTGAAGTTGTGCAGGATTTAGCAAATTCATTGTTATATCTGAAAAATTTCAAACCCCTGAAGCATGATCTCACATGTTATAGTGAATGTGGAGAGCATTGAGTTCCTTGGTTACATCACTCATGTTTTCTACATCGGGTTAGACCAAGTAGACTTAGAGTTGATTTACTAAAGGTTCTTTGCTAAGGAAGAACATGTGGCATCATCCCTCTCTTAGTGATTTTCAAGAAAATTCTATTCAAAGGGAGGAAGATATTTGTGAAAGTGAACCACACCACACCTTTGCATTTGATTGCCAATAAGGGGGAGAAAATATTGGGCACACATATTGACCCATTCATATGTGCTGAAGTTGTGATATTGACAACAAATACAAAGGGGGAGATTGAAGTGCATTGTGTTGCATTTGTTGTCAATAAGGCATGTTGTTGTCTTAGAATGAATGGATGTCAAGGAATGTCAAGATGTGAATGACAAAGGATGTGATGGTGATGGTGAGGAAAGGAGAATGGCCATGGTACTAAGATGAATGTCACTTAGGAGATTCACTAAGTGACATAGGAGATGATGGTTGAAACATTCTCTATTATATCTGACGATTGTTGAACTGGTCTTTAAGTTCAAAGAACTTGTATCAAGTGGATACAATGTCACAAAAATGTTAGAAGACCATGCATTGTTAAGACAATGCATGAGGAGATGAAGTGATCCATCCACAATCACTAAGTGGATGAATTGGTGATAATGAAGTCCATGTACTAATTCTTAGTGCATGATGAATTTAAGATGATCCAACTTGATCTCTGATTGGATCATTGAATAATGTTGAATAATTATTTGATTCAGGAGCTTCGGTTGAAGAAGAACCTTCGGGAATTTTATTCCTAAGTGATGAATAAATGTTGAAGAGAATTGGAGGAATTCTAATGAAGAAGATGGCTTGGCATTTGGCTTATACTCATAGGAGAACTTTGTATTTGACAAAGTCTTATTCATGTCTTTTCCAAAAAATATGGCCAGCCATGGGCACCTTGTGGGTTCAACCACAAGGCATGGGCGCTAGGGCACCACGCCCATAGGGGAACCCGTGGGGCGAGCCAGGGCGGCAGGGCGCACCCAAGACACTGCATGGGCGCCTGGGGCACGCCCGAAGGAGCGCGGCAGGGGCATAGGAGCGCCCCCAAGAGTATCATGTGCTTAGTGGGCGCCAGTGGCGCGCCCGAAGGTGCATAGTGGGTGCAGAGCGCGCGCCCGTAGGGAGAACTCGGTGTGGGGCGGCACCGAGAGGGGAGAAGTGCAACTGAAGGGAGGCCGACAGCGCTTGGTTGTTATACCGCGGAAATTCCGCGAGGCGTTTCGATGTGGGACACGGAAAAATTCACCGGGAGCGCATCCTAGCCGTCCGAGTGATCGCGCGGCAGATCTCGGCCGCCCGATGCATCGCGCCATTCGCGATCTGATCCAGGCCACCCAAGGTTATTTGATCGCCTGATCCGACGGCTCCCCGTCCGTCTCCTTCCTCGAGCTCAGCCGAAGGACACCGGCGCATTCCCACAGCCTCCGTTCGAACCAGAGGCATCCTGACGACGGTTTTTGAGTTCCCGGCCACCTACGAGTAAACCGAGACCTCCTTTGTGATCGTTAGGCCATAACGAACCCATGCATGCATTAAAATGTTACATGCATGCATCGAGAAAGAATTCGAAGTTCGGCCGAGGCAAACCAAAGGTGCCGAGGCCACGTGTGTTCATGGTATGCATAGAAAAGTATTAAAGAGGCCATGCATTCGTTCGAAAATGCATGCACGTGAAGGAGGAAAATAAATAGGAAACCCGCGATGAAACAGCGAAGGAAAACAAGATTTGGAGAAAATCTTGATGATCCGAAATCTTCGGTGATTCGAGATTTATCACGCGGATGATTTTAGGCGTCTCTCTGCCTATAAAAGAAGACCCCATGCTCTCGTTTATGCTTGCTGAAATGTTGTTGAAAATCTGCTGTCCCGTGAGCGCATCTCTCTGCCTCATGAAGGTTTGAAGCCCCGCGCAAGTATCTTGCATGGCTAAAGTTCCTTGCGCGCAACCTCTTTGCGCGAGAAGAAGAGAGGGTTGGGAAGCACGAACTTGCACGCTCCCTCTGTGCACCTCGACCCCCTACGCGGTAAGCACTTGCGCGGCAGTTGCCACCCGAGATCCTGCGCACCTTGCACCTTGTGCTTGTGCGTTTGAAGAAGGCAGTGGGGTGTTGCACCTTGCGCGGCCCTTGCCAGTGCACCTTGTGCGGCTGTGAGGAGAAGAAGGGAGTTCGGGTTGTGAAGTGTATAACACACCTTGTGTGTGTGTGCAAGGAGAACCCAAGACTTGGCCGTGTGTGTGCATAAGGAGGAAGACCACACTATTTGTGTGTGTGCAAAGCGGACGAGAACACCCTACGGGCAGTGGGTGTGCAAAGGTGGAAGGCCACCACATTTGTGTGTGTGCAAAACAAGAGGAAAACTCGAGGCCTTTAGTGCCTTGTGTGTTCACACTTTGAAGAACAAATTAAAAGAACAAATTGTGTGTGCAAATTAAAAAAGTGGCCGAAGGCTATGTGTGTGCACAAGAAGTGTGTGCTGACTTAAAAGAAGAGGAGAAGACCCACACAAAGTACAACACACTTTTAAGTGTGTAAACAAATAGAATTAAGTGTGTGAAGATTGTGAAGAAGGTGTGTGCTATAATTGACTACACCCTTTGTGGGTCTACTGCACCAAGAAGAGGAAAGGGGAAGTGCATGCATGCATGCATGCACATGCACACGTGAACAAAGACAAATCTGGTTGTGTGCATTTGAGTTGACCAAGACCAGAGGATCTTGAAGAATTTGAGAGACCATGCAATAAGTGCATGAGAATGCAGAGATGCCATGCACTCAGTGCATGAAGTTGATGTGAACTGAGACTGGACCAGACTGAAGTTAAAGATATCAGTTGTCTGAGTATTCAGTAGTAGGAGAGAAGCCAGGTCATCCTGAGAAGAAGGAGATAAATCCTAAGCAAGACGAGAAGCCCTGATCAACTCAAGTGATCAGAGGTACAGAGCAAGGCCAGCAGTCTTTATCCCAGACTGCTGAAGATACTAGAAGAAGCTTAAAGAGAAGAAGAGCTACTCGTGTGACTCGAGGAGCCAGGAGAAGCCCCCTGTGAGACTCAGGGTGGAAGAAGTCTTCAGTGGGATTCTGGAGCAGGCCAGTGGGACTCTGGTAACACTGTGAGACGCAGTATAAAGACCCTCCTGTGGGACTCAGGAGAGATACAGTGGGATGTTGTATCGACCATTGTAATTATAACAAGTTATAATGGAGAAACCATGTTGGGGCGTATAACCAACATGGCAAGGAAGTTGGCCTTTGGTGCCGAACCTTGTAAATCCTTGTGTCTAGTGCCTTTATATTTACTGCATCATTCGAGGAAAGGTGAGAGATACCAGAAGAGTGGATCGAGGCCTTAACAAGCCATAGAGGTTTAATTGATTAAGAATCAATTAGTAAAAAGTTTTAAAGGATCACTGATTCACCCCCTCCCCCTCTCAGTGATTCACACTGATCTGGGCACTTCATTTAGTTTCCTACATTTTTCAATTACCTAAATTGGTTGTTGATATATTATTCAATGCATCAATTCATAATTTAAATGGTGATGATTTATGTTTTGTATATCAGTTACCATCAGATGACGGGATTAATTTGAATGATAAAAGGGGAGTAACCTCCTATAGATCAATTACGATACATCCAATGAAATGTAACTTTGGAAATATTATACATAGATGGAAGCTGTGGTATTTTCACAAAATTTCCAGATTCATTACTGAATCATAAACTACATTATGGTCAGTATGAATTAGAATATATTGATTAACATATTATCTTATTGGTATCTAAATCTTCTGAACCTGAGGTGGACAATGTTTTTCAAATAATTTTACTTTTATATCTCAACAATATAAGTGATGGATAACCCTAAGCCTAATATATTTTGTAGTATTTTGTGATGGGATATCATTTAGGAGTTTGGAAACACTTGTAGAGGTAGATGAGATCGTTTGATAATGAATTTCAATGTAGAGAAAGGGAGTGGAAGAGGTTTTCTTTTAAAAATACTATTGAATTTTCATTCATTTCTAAATTTGAGGAGTTATTACATCATGGAATGTGGAATATGTGGTTAAAAATTATGGGGGATTTATGGCCATACATTCTTATTGGGATAAATAATATACCCCTTAATTGTGGAGATGACGGATGAATACCATTTAATCAAATTTGTTCTTTAGAACTAAATTTCATCCCTTGATAGATGAGAATATTGTGTGGGATATCATGATCCTCTAGGATATTTATGGGTTTTCATTCTATTTTATTATAGAATATAGATAGTGAACCTATTTTTTATATTTTCTCTATAATAATAGTTATCAAGTATAAAATGAATGACTACTTTTATGAATAGAATGGATGAAAGTATTTTAGAATGTTGTGTTAGGTCATGTTTGTGATGTAATAAATTCAATTTATTATTATGGTGTATAGACCAATGGATATGATTAACATAGTTTTAGAGTACACGAATGTGATTCATAGCCTCGAAAAGTATTCTGATATTCATATGTGATAGTCATAATATCAATTTAGAGACCTGATTTTTTTAGGATTTCACCACATTATGGGAGGTTGATTTTTGTTCATGCGAGTAAGATTTCATGAAAATTATTCGAACCTTTTATTTCTTTAGTGGGAATTTTTATAACATATTATAGGTTTTTCTCCCATCACGGTGTGATCTGATCCATGACTACTTCCATGTGTCCCAGCTCTGTGAGCATATTCAAAATTTCTATAATTTCATTGACATTTAGGAGTTGGATATGTATATTTTGTAAAATTTATAGTGTCAAGAATAAGTTCATGATTTTCAATATAGGGTCTATTATAAATGAAATATTCCCCTAGTTTATTTATGATGAAGACATTATGAACTAGAGGAGAGTACAAGGATCATAAGATATTGTTACATTTTGAGGACCATAACAAATTTTTAATTTCTTGGGGAATACTATTTTTTCTTCATTGATCATGTAATGAATTAATGTTTCTAATTTGTCAAATTTTCTTTCCACATTTTTAGTTATGTTGCAGTGTGGTAATATTTTTTGTAATGAGATTCCTTAGATTTATGTTATTGTATTTTTGTATGATCTCATATCCTGTAATTATTTAAGTTCATATTATGATTATTTAGGATGATAATGGTTTTGGAGGAATCTAATGTAATTTTCAAGAGGTTATAATCATTTACACTGTGGTATTTGAAGGGAATCATTTTTAGGTTTTTGTATTTTATGTCGTAGTTTTATTATTGGTAGTTGAGATATGTCTTGGTTTTTTTGGTTGTATTCCCCTAGGTAAGATTTCATTTGGAAATATTTAATGGATAAGTGTTGAATAGATCATTCAAGGATTGGTATTATATAATAGAGGGTTAAAATATAACATAGAGCCTTTCATATTGATTTTATGATGATTCTATATATTTTTAATTAGTAACAGTATGGCATCTTTTTTGCACAATGGAGTTTAGTGGCATATGATTCTTATATTTTATAATTGTTGGTTAATTTTGATATTTTAGATTTATTCTATTATTTTTAGGATATAGAATTACTTGTTTGTTAGGTCTTCCTTTAGTATATTCATTTTCCATGTTTAGAGGATCTCATCATGGAACATACAATGTTTCTAGGATTCAATTTTGAAAATCCATATTATGGCATGGAAACATCCATTTAATTGTGATTTTATTTATATTATTACTATTTAATTATGGTGCATGGATTATTTTGGCTTCCATTTTACATCGATCATCCATATAAATTCCTTATCCCCATTTAAAACATATCATCCTCAATAATTTACCCTTTATTATTTGGAAACACCTAGGATATTTTAAGGGTTTATACAACCTATATTTATAGTATTTGACCTGTTTAATTAGGATATTAAGATATCAAAATTATAATTTTAGTCAACACATTTCCATCTCACATATTACAATCCTAATCATTTTGAAGATTTTTTACTTATAGAGATGGAAGGATTTGTTATGGTGGTGGAAGAATATTGATAATTTTTATTGTGTTAATGGTTTTAATAAACAATTATTAGTGATCATGGCTATTTTGGCAAATTTTTCCCATTATATCCTTATTCAGGGATTTAGAATGACTCTTTTAGGTACTGTGTCCTCGTTCTATCCTTTATTTCAACATATTTTTCTGTATTTAATTTTACTAAAAAATAATTGTTTAATAATAACTGTTGAATTTATGAACATAAAGTGTCCTATTACTGAATTAATGTTTATTGTGTTTAATATCATGAAATTACAATTTTCAGGACAGATAATTGTTATGATACAATATTTTTCTTTGAATAGAGGAAGATTTTATTGGGGGCCATATTTTCAATACGATTTATGTTAATTAAGGGTCCTTTTGTATGACCCAAACTATTAAAAATAAAATTACTCTCTCAATTTAATTAAATTTGTTTAGGTTATAGAAAACACATGCACTTATTTTATTATATTTAATTGTATTTTGGATGACTGTTAGGTATCTTTACCATTGATAATATGGATTATTAACAATTGTCCCGTGAAAAGAATAAATATTGTATTTTAAAAAATCCATTTTGAAAATTCAAATGAAGTAATGGCCTCAACAAGTATGATCATACCCTATGAAGCTGATTTGTCACAGAATCTGATAGAGTTATCATTTATGGGATTTTCCATAAACCAGGCCAACGTTTGGATCCTTCCAAGTAAGCATGATAGAAACTATTTAAGGGAGATGTTCAAGGTCATTAAGATCACGACCCAAACCATGTTCATCGAGAAGCTCCATTTGAATACCCTCCATTGGGAACCTTACTCTTAGGGAATATGTTGGTGTGAAACGTAGATAAGTAGCAGGACCCTTGTAATAATAATATTCACATTATTCTATGTATATAATAATGAATATATTTTTACCTTATTTTAAAAATTGATTTTTTTAAATCAATAATATTTTTTTGGACAAATAAGAAATATGTTCTCATGAATTAACGATTTCTTTAAATAAACCATATTTTAATAATATTTTTTTATTAAATAATTTTTTTAATATAAAAATATTATATAATTATAAATAAATCTAATTTAATATTTTATTATACTTTCAAAATTGTTTCTGACAAAACATATCAGTTTTAAATAAAATTATTATTATTATTTAAAAGTGAAAATTCTCATATATAGAAAACTATATTGTTATTATTAATATTATTATTTTTTATTAGTATATCAAAATTATTAAATTCTATTTTTTTAATAATTTTAAGAGACAATAAAATTATTAGATGAAAATTAATTATTGTATAAATAAACAATGGGTTTTCTTATATCATATTGGCCCAATAATGATGTAATAAATAATAAAAAAGGTATCTTCAACGAGGTATATATTTTTCATTTGAAATAATTTAATTTTTCATGTATTTATTATTTTATAAATCATTTTATAATCCACAAAAAACATATAATATATTTTGTGATTTTAAATTAATTTCATTATGAGTGACTAACTTCCACATAATTAAGATAATTATTTTATTTATTTATTCCATTGACCCAATAATATAATTCAAAGCACTACCCTTTGATAGAAACCATGGTTAAATCCATGGGATGGTTTGTGGTTTTGAATATTTTATTGCTTTGTGTCCTAAAGAAAAATAATAATTAAATCCCACTCCATACGGATATAAACCCACTAGGCACCCATTTAACATCACTCAAAAAAAATTAGGCTCAACCTTCCTCATCCCATTACACCCCCGAGTTTTTATATGGAACCCCCATGCTATCAAGAATCCACTACCAAGCCTTGGGTGTCACAAATCATTTTTAGAGACCCCACCTTCCTCTCTTCCTTTCCATTCAAGGACATTGTTTGATATTTTTTCTTTGAATTTCAATTAAATATATATTAAAACAATTTTAAACAATTATCTATTGTCCATTTGATGTTATTGGAATGTTGAATAATTTATTTCAAATCATTTGGACCCTTACCTAAGCTATTTCTATGTCAAAATTTGGTAGGAGATCTATATCTTCACATTTCCATTCATGCCCTATTTTTATATTATTTTTCTTAAATTTCATATTCATATGTTGGGATTTGATGTTACGTGATCCCTATACAGTAATTAGGATTTATAAATGATGTGATCTTGTTTTATATTCCCTTAATACCCCATTGACCCTTTAATCCCACCCATTTCTAGGCCAAATTTTTTTAAGGGGTCTTCTACCTGTCTTTTTTATCGCACATACACTTTATGTCTTGTCATATAATTTAATTTTTTCAATTTTGGGATATGTTATTAAATATTAATTTTATTATCCATTTAATTTCTATATTATTGGAGATCCCATTCTCTCTCATCAACCAATTTTATGAATTTATATATTGTGGCGTTATGCTTCTGTAATTGTACAAAAATTTAATATTCCTAAATAGTTGAGTAATGATTTTCACACCCATATCTCTATCACATGTATTTATATTCATTCACATAATATTATTTATTTTTGACTTAAATTTATGTATTCCTCATTAACATATCTTGGAAAAACTATTATGCTGTTAATGGAAACCATGTTATATGATCTATGTGGATCACTTATGCATGAGATTAAAATGCTTAGGATGGGTGGTCCCTGATAGTTCTTCAATGAATTGGGTTATGATTAATAGTATGATATGTAATTTTGGGATATAGGTATACCTTATTATTGTATGGGACAATTATACAACATGAATTATTTTCAGTTCATCATTTCTATATGTTTGTGATGAAATGTTTTATGTTGTTTCCACATTTCCATTTTATGATTATTATGCAATTTCATTCTATTATATTCATGTTTTATATACATCATAGAACTTACTTTTCTATCATTAATTATTAACCTGAATTTATTCCATTTTTATTCTCTTACTGGGCTTTTCAGTTCACCCCTTTATTATGTATGTCATACGGTTATCCCTTGCAGTGTTAAGTATGAATGAATGATGTGGTCATGTAATGGATTATTCCAATAAGGATGTTTTATTTCATGTTTTAAGATGTTATGTAATGATCCAAATTTCACAAGGCACAAAACCTCTATATCATTTCATTTATATGAAGTGAAAATATACATAATAAATTGTGTTTAAATATGAAATAAAGGGTCATGTTTTTATAATTAGTATAAGAGGATATGTTTAGTTATATTTGGGATTATGTTTGTAAAATCCTAGTGTATACCCTTGGAAATAAGACTATGTATTTATAAGCATCAATAAATTTAGTTATGTATATTTTAAATGGTTTATGAGTATAATATATCCATTTTAGCAAATTACATGTGGATTTGATCGGTTATATATGTACCTTGGAGTAAAGACACTGATAAGATGTTTCAGGCCAAACTCGGCATGCCTTAGTTTATGACAACGGGTCGTACTGCGCACCTGGATTGACACTCTAAAGGGACATGCTTTAGTAAATTCCAAATATCATTACAATCTATTATTAAAGGAATAAAATTAACATACAAATATATTATAGTATGCCCATCATTTATAACATAGTCAGAAGCATATAAACTCATAAATTAAGGAGATAAATGTTATTTATATGCTATCCCTTTAATGTCATTTGAATAATATTTATAAGTTCAACTACATATGATACAAATCTAGTATTTTCCATTTAATTTATTAAAAGTCTAAAAATATGAGTATTTAAGATAATAACTAATTCGATGGGAAGGGTGAGTATTTACCCATTGAGATTCCCTACCAAATAGGAGTGGGAATATAAAACTTTTTCACGATAATATCTTCGTAAAATCACGTTCTAAATAGAGACATAGTCCTTTAAAAGTTCCCCCAAACCCACCCCCAATCCACTAAGTAATAGTACCCTATAGTGTATAGTTTTATGTTATAAAGGCCTCCTTCCTTTAATGTATCATCTAATCCCTTAGTCATTTAAAAACATATCAATTCCATCAAAAATGACTTCTCTATCCATCAATGTTTTGAAAAAGATAATGTTCATGTATATGTTTATCATATGGTGGGTGAAGATGATCAGTGTTGGATATTTCTCACGAATACAAAGAATGAAGAAGGTAGAGAAGTAATAGAGTGTGAGGAATTCTCAAAAATGTATTATTGTTATATATTTCTCCCAAAACATCATTCTTATGATAGAATGTTATTTCCTTGCATTCATTAAAAGGGGTGAAGAATTTGTTAGGGAATATAAATAAAAAATTACAATACATTCATGATATGCCTCCAGTTTTTTCCTTACCTCATAAATAAAGGATGACTGCTTCTTTGGTGGGCTAAGGCCAAGAATACCAAAATTACAAGAAAATAATGACATTTTTAGATAAAAGGAAATTTTCAGATGTTCAACAAATAAAAATTTGGAGATCTATGAATCATAGGGGAATCATGGGAACATTAAGTGGAATGTGGACATTAATTCTGTTGTTTTCATGGATAAAAAAAATGGTGTTAATAAATTTCATCTCCCTAGTTGTCAAAGGTGTGGAATGAATCACCCCAAAAATTTTATATGGGGAAGAAGTAATTAATTTAGGTGTATAAGAGAAGGGTACATTTCCTTTGATTTTCAATAAGAAAATACCAGCAATGTAAAAGAGAAAAAGGAATGATTTGGTCAATACCTATTGTATTTCTCATTACTAAAACATTAAGTAACCATAGTAATTGGTGAACTAGTGACCTAAAAGAAGGTTTTTCATAGGAAACCAAAAACCACTGATGTAGAAAGGGGGATCCATTTTACATCACTACATCTGAATTTAAGCCCAACAATGAAACTGTGTTGGATAGGTAATATATTCACTCAATAATAGAAAAAATACTTTTTTTATGGTTTTACACAATCATTTTTATCATGAATGTTATTATAACAATTCAATTTTCGCTACAACGAATTGTGGTAGATTTGTCGGTGAAGATTAAAAATTGTGAAATTATTCTATCCCATAAATATAATTCCTCCCCTATCAACTTAAGTGTATTGAACATCCCAGTGAACATTTTTATTACTCCCTTACAATATATTTATGCAATTCATTGCATGGATTTTCATTCCATATATATAGATAATATAAATTGCCACGAGGGATAAATCTCTCACCATATGGGGAACCAGCCCCAGATTATATACATGTCAAAGGAGGAGGTTGAATCATCTTTAGCACAATCATTTCAAGAATGAAAATTTTTTCCCTATTGGAGAGTGTGTCTAGTTCGAATGACAGAGGCTATGGAATGAATTTTTTTTAAAGACATTCCTATTGTTAAGGAATTCACTAATGTGTTTCCATAGGAATATTATAGTCCTCCTCCACATTGATAGTTCAATATTTTCATCACACATATTGATGGGGAATTGAAAATATCCAAGAATCAGAATTGGATGGATATCATAGAACATGAATATATAATTAATCAACTATCATAAAATATAGATAAAGGGTTTATACAACCAAGTGCATCACCATAGGGTGCACCATTCCTCATCATCAAGATGATGGATGGGTCAATTCTCCATTTCATTGATTATCATTAGCGCAAATAAATCATGATAAAGGACAAGTATCCATTTCCATGAATTGATTTCTTATTTGATCAGCATTGTGGATGACAATACTGCTACATGGTGGATAAATAGTCAGGATATTGCTAATTATGTTTAAAGAAGGTGGATATCCCAAAGGATTCTTATTGTAATAGGTATGGGAATTATGAGGTCTTAGTGATTCCATTAAGACTCATTAATTATCCAAAAATAATCATGGAATTGATTAATAGAGTGTTTAGATATTGTCTTGAAAATTTTTGGTACTCTTTATAGATGATATTCAAATATACCCCAAAACCAAGGAGCTGAATGGGGAGTATCATAGCATTGTGCGAAAGGCCTTTTAAAAGGATAAGCTCGATGAAAATTCAATCATGTGTGTGTTTTGTTTAATGAATTTCTCATTCATGGTGAATATAATTATAATAAATGGTATATTTATAGAACCTTTTATGATTAATATAATTGATGAAACTTCGAGGACAAAATATATGACGGATATCAGTAGAATCCTTGGGATTGCTGGATATTATTTCAAATTTCTGAGAAATTTCATAGAATTTTCAAACCCTATTACCAAGGTGACTCAGAAGGGGTTCAATTTTTTATGGAATGAAGAATGTTAAGGAACCATAATGAAGCCAAATTGAACGTTTTCAATTTCCCTTATTTTAATAGTACCTACAATTTAGGGTCATTTAATAATTTTTAGTGATTCCTCAATGTATGTATTGGTATCTGTGTTGATGAAAAATGATAAAGTAATTTCCTACAACTCAAGGAAGTTTTGAATTTAGGAGAAAAAATATCCCACACATGATCTATAGTTAGAATACAAGATCATTACATTGAAAATATGGCAGAATTATATATTTGTGGAGATGTGTGAAATATATACAGATCACAAATGTCTCAAATATACATTCATCCAGAAATAGTTGAATCTGCACCAATGAAGATGGATAGAAACTATCCAAGATTATGACTTCTCAATGAATAACCATCCTAGGAAAGATGAAATGTTAGATGATGCTCTATGTATAAATGAACCCACAACTCTATCATTGATTATAATTGAGATGGATTTTATATTCATATATTTTAAGAGGATGGACATGGTAATTGTAATGAAAGGAATATAATCAACCATTTAGTAAATTATTTCTCCAAAATATCTTTTGGAAAGGATAAATGAATGTCAAAGAGACATTGTAAAAATTTAGAATAATGTGGAAAATATCAGAAATGTGAAATCCTCAATGTTCTATGGTAATAGAGAATGGATTGTTTGATTTTGGAAAATATTGTGTATTCCATCATTATATTAGTTAATGAAATAGATTTTTGATGATGAAAATTGTCAGACATTATCAATTCTCCCAATGATCACAACATGGTAATGAGATATCTGAGGGAACTATTGGTGGGATAACATGAAGAAGAAGATTGAAAAATATACATAAATGTGCCTAGTAGGATAGTAGGTTACATCTGAAAGAATGAAGCCTAAGGGGATGATGCATCCAATACCGATATTAAATTGGAAATGGGAAAACATCACAATGGGATTTGTCACCAGACATCCAAATACATCCAATGGAAATTATGATATCTATGTTGTTGTGGATCATCATATAAATACAAAATAGTTCATTGTGATTCAAGAGATTTTTCATTGGTTCAAATGGAATAGATATACATCATAGAACTTGCATGGATGCATGGAGTACAACCATTTACTATATCTAATCAAGATCAATGATTCACCTTTATGTTTTGGAAAAATTTCAAACATGTACTAAGCCCTATGCTAAATTTTAGTATTAATTATCACCCTCAAAATAATAACCTATCTAACAAGACTATTCTAACACTTAAGAACATGTTGAGATCATTCCCAATGGAATTATATGGGGTTTGGGAGAAACATCTTTATCTGTTGTACTTTTCTTACAAAAATTATTTCCATTCAAGCATCAAAATAGACCCTTATGAGGCCCAATATGGGATGAGTTTCCGAACACAAGAATGCATGGATGATGTTGGGGAATAAAAAATTTTAGGCCCTAAAATTGATGAATAAATAGTGGATATGGTTAAGACCATAATGGAGCAAATAAAATGTAATCAGATTCTACAAAATCACCATACTGACAATGGTCTTTGTGTCCTAGAGTTAAATGTAGGAAACATGGTATTCCTCTATATATCTTCATGGAAGAGAGTAATAAAATTTTGTAAGAAGGGAATGATTATTACAAGGTACATGAGTCCTTATTAGATCCATAATTACCATTGAGAAGTGACCTATGGACAAGAACTGTCACCAAATCTATCTCATTTATAAAATGTATTATAAGTTTCCCTCTTAGAAAAATACATAATGAACCCATCACATTTACTCAATCAATTAGTGGTACCATCGTATAAATTACATTCATATGAGAAGCATCTGGTGATGATATTTGATCATAGTTAAAAATATCGACAAAATAAAATAATTCCCTATGTCAATGTGTTTTGAAAAAAACCACATGTTTTAAGATGAAATGTGAGAACCAGATGAGGTGATAAAGAAATTTTACCATCAATAGTTTTAGAGTTGAAAAAAGGAAATATTTAGGGAAAAATTTCTTGAGGGGTGAAGGTTGTAACAACCCAAAAAATTATGATTAAAATTCACCATTTCATTTAACTAATTTTTTTATGCTTATAAAAAACACATAAAATTATTTTATTATAACAAATAGTATTTTATATGATCGTTAACTATGATTAACAATAATAATATAGCTTTTGAAAAATGATCTCATGAAAGGTATAAATTGGATTTTAACAAATCCTTTTAGCACAATGTACATGATAACCTCAACAAGTAGGATCCTAGTCTATGAAGACTATTTATTGAAGATTTCCAGGGATAGAATTTTAAGGAATTTACCTAATCCAATACAATGATGAGATCTAATAATGTAAGAATGATAAAAACTGTTTACATGATAAGTTCATGTTCATAGATATCACAACCCATACTTTGTTCACTGAACGGTCCCAAGAAATCCCCACCCTCATTCGCCTTACTCATAGAGAACATTCTGGTGTGATAAATGGATATGTATCAAGACCCTAGCTATAAGAATATATACACTATTGTATAATAAAATAATGAATATATTATCTCCTATTATAATTACATTGTAAATAAATTTTAATACACAAGTAGTATATTCTTTTAATTAACAAATATATTTTCAGTAATTACTAAATTTATTGAAATAATAAATATCTTAATATAATATTACTATCAAATTTATTTTATTATAAATAAGTTAAATTTAATTTTATTCATGTCAAACATAATTTTCATTTAAGCTTTCAAAGCTGTTTTTTTTCAAAACACCTAAATTTTCAAATAATGTCGGTTTTTAAGTTAAAAGTAAAAATTATAGTATATATAAAATTAGTTAGATAAAATGAATATTATTTTTGTAATCAGGATGTTGAAATTTTATAGTAGTAATTTTCTCAATATTTTTTGATATAATCACATTTTTAGAACAATAATTTATACAGTATAAGTATTTTAGCAATTTAATGACATCATAATAGACCAATAATGATTTAATAAATAAAATAAAACATATATTCCTCTAGATATATTTTTACCATTAATATAATTTAATTTTAATATTAGTTGATTTATTTTATATTTCATTAGTGAACCCGCCAAAAAAAATATATTTTATGATTTTAAATTCATTTCATTATGAGGGTGGCTAACCTCCAAATAAACAATGGGAATATTTTAATACATGCATAGGTTTACTTTATAAAATAGTTTAAATATGACCCTTTCATAAAAACCATGGGAAAAATCATGGGATGGTTTGTGCTTTTGAATATTTTAGGGTGTAGTGTCCAAAACAAAAATAATAATGAAATCACCCTCCTTTCCTATATAAACCAACCCAATATCCCATTTCTCTACCATCAAAATCATTAATTATCAATGTAACTCATCCACATACTCCGTAATGTCGTCCAAATATTCCCTAAAGATCCCAATAATCTCATTCCAATCATTTGGAGTCACACATCAATGTAAGGGATTCTCGTCTTCCACTCTTCCTTTTAATTTGAGAATGTTGACTGAAATTTGGTTTTTTATTTTCAATTGGTTATATTTTCATCCATTTATAATAAATTACCTAATTTCCATTTTATTTTATGTCATTGAGTGATCATTTATTCCACCTCATTGGTACCCTTAAAAAAGCTATTACATTGCCAAAATTTCATAATAGATCTCTCTCTTCACATGTCGATTCATGCACTTAATATATATTATTCTTCATAAATTCCATTTTCATATGTATGGATATGATGTTCCTAGAACCCCTTAAATTCATTTTTTAAAAGGTTATGGGAGAAAATTTTAAATTCCATTATCTTCAGCGAGATCCTTTAATATCACTCTTTACTATGTCAATGTTCTATAAGGGATCATCCACCCCTCTATAATTTCAATCATCATTTTTATGTTATGTCTTATATATTACTTTTTCATGTGATGTGATATGTTATTAAATATTTATATTAAATTTTATTTTATTTTAATATGATGGGAGCACAATTTCTCTCTCATGAACCCATTTTATGAATTTATATGTGATGTCCATATGCTTCAGAAATTGCACCATGATTTACCATTCCAAAATAATTTGGTAATGAATAACTTCCCACTTTTCTATCATGGGTATTAATCATTGTACACATACATCAATTGATTTGAGTAATACATATATTTATTCACCATTTCTAGATAATGGAATAATGTTATTATGTTGAATGAATCCATGTTATATGATATAAGTGTTTCACTTAAGAATGAGATTGAAATGTTTAGAAAGGTTGTTCCATGAAAGTGCTCCAATGCATTCGGTAATGTTTAGTATCAAGAAAAACCATGTTGGGACATTTATTTAACTAATTACATTATGAAATTTTTGTCCACCATGAAGTCTTTGTGGTTTATCTTTGACATAAGTTTATGATCATGTGTTTTATGTTGTTGAATCATTTCCATGTTATGATTATAAGGTTATATCATGACATTATATTCAAGTTACTATATAACTTATTGATATTTCTTCTCTAATATGTATTTTATACTCATGTTATTCCTTGTTTTTTCCCTTATTGGGTTATATAACTCACATGTTTCTTATGTGTTTCCTCAGGATATCACATGCAGTTTTAAGTATGAAGGAATGTTGTGATCATGTAAATTTTTTTTTGAATAAAGATGTTATATTTATTGTTGTATATTTTTATGAAATGTTACTAATTTTCCATGACACTGGACCTATCATTCATTTGAGTTGTATTAATTTAAAATCTAGGAAATAAATCATTTTAAAATATGAAATAAAGGGAAATTTTTGTATATCCTTGTTGTTATTTTTTTACTTATCTCACCATCCATGAAAAATTATTTTCATATATATATGTTTAATGAACTAATGTCATTTGGAATTTAGAAATAGTGAGATACTCCTCATACAGAAGAATCTGTTTTCTTATAAAATGAATTTAATCCCAATATATTTATAAGTTAATGCTAAAATTTTCTTCTATATTCCAGCGTTAGTACAATATTGTCTTCTATTATGTGTTCTGTTTGTGTAATGATTATACTAGAAATGGTGGTGATCATTTTTGAGCTGGAATGTGATGGAAATGAGGTTATTATTTTTTGGTATATTATGGGATATAGTCTATTTTTATAACCTTAGATTTATGTGGATTTTACTGTGAGATGGATGGGTTTTAGTGATGGCCCATAATATGTTATGATGTTTATGTTTATTATGTTTGAGGGATTACATTTGGTGTTGTGTGGTGTTATTAAATTACCATTTATCCATAGATTGACTTTGAAATTACTAAATCAAAAAATATTGGGATAATTTTAAATATTAACATTATGAAATTGAAGATTTTTAATAGGATTAAATGAAATATGTATAAAATTATTTTTTTAATGTGATGTGAATTATTTTATTAAATGGGCATTAAAAGGTAGTCAAAAATTCTAGAATTTAATGGACTTTAAATTTTAAATATCATTTTTTTGGATTCCTTATAATTATTGTGTGTTGTGGTGAATTAATGCTTGTAGTGTATTTTTGTGGGGGATATGAGACGTAGTGGTGGAGTTGTGAACATTTTGGTTCTCATTTTATAAACCCATAAGATGATGTTATATGTTATATTATTATAATATATTAAAATAAATTTATATAAACATATCACCCCAATATGATAACCCTATCTATTCCCAAATGTGTTGGGCTTTAGTTTTTTCGATATCATCTATGATTGTGGTAAATGTGCTGGCAGGAAACCACCTCTTCCATTCTCTTCCATCAAAAAAATTATTGAACAATGGTTTGTGTCCATGATCACCCAAGGATGATGTGTTGTGATGGATACAACCAAGTGAAGACAAATTATTGATGGTGATCGCAAAGTGAATATGATGATTTTTTTTGGGCATGGGTCATTCAAGGTTGTAATAGGGAACAAGACTAATTTACCATAAATTAATGAAACCATGCAATGTACACATTCAAAATGGACATTAAAATTTCTATCATTCATGAAATACCAAAAGTGATTGTATTATTTAATCTAATAATAAATTAATGATGACATGGAAATATGATGAATTAGAAGTTTGATTACATGAATCATTTGACCCTTAGAGGACATAAGATCACATGACCATTAGAATTCAACATGGATAGATTATATGGTCTTCCTGATCTATCATTAATCCCACAAATCCCATTTAGTGAATCCATGTGATCATCCAATTCACAATCAAATAGACAATTTCATCATGTGATGCCCATCCTCTGTGTATTTTTAGTTATATTAACCTTATTCAGAGGAGTTCCTCTAATCTAGTGATTTTCAACTAAAAACCTATTAACAATCATCTAATTATCATATCAAATAAATGATACTAAATGTGAAATCTTCATGTGATGTATGTCATATTGGTTTTCATGTGAATGGATTACACATCTCACATGATCAATTTAATGATCAAAAGAGATTCTACGAAGCGTTTTAGCAATTACATGTGAATGAAACTAGGTACATCCCCTTCATCATGAAATGACGCTTAGAAATTTTCTTTCAATCATGTGACACCCAAAATGACAATAATTGTTAAAATTTTAAATTTCATTCTACAAAATGAATAAAAAATATGTAAGATTCATGTGAAAGATATTTAATTTTTTTCCATCGAATTGAAGATGAAGTATGCATGATCATCCCATTGATAAAAACAATCCCCTATGAAATATCATCTTATTCACTTGAAGGACACTGTATAAGTCGCCTCTGACAATAAAATGATCTAAAACATGGATACATGATCAACCAACACCTCATTGACAAGAGGGGAGACTCCACGTGAAAATGCCCATGATTCATCATGAGATACAACATTGTAAACTCCACACCCCATATACTGTATAATTTAATGTATATAAAAATATGTGTATGAAACTGTGAGATCTGGTGTTGATCATGAATCTACCTAAAATCAACCAATGTGAAAAATTATATTGTCTTAGAATATAACAGATAAAAATATAGAAAATTTACAAGATTCATGAGAACAAAATTTACTCTAGTTTTTATAAAATTGGTAGATGTGGTCTACATTAACAATCCATTGACCCCATGAACACCCATCTGACATATCTTCTTCATTTCACAAAGTCATAGAGTCATGTATCCTTCTCCATAAAAAATATTCTTCACATGTCCATTTCATCACATGATTCCCTAATATACAATCTTTGGAAGAGTTTCATAATCCTTTTTAAATTAAAAAAAAAAATTTGGTACCATAATGAGAGAATTAGTTAGTATATTTTTCATTTGAAGGATCTTAAGAAAGTGAATTTTATCTCACTATAGTCCCCAGACATGTCTATCGCAATCATATGCGAGCCTCTTAATTTTGCATCCTAATCTCTTGAAGGATCCATGAAATTCCTCCCATATCTTGATATGTCTCTTTTACATTTTGATGTGTCTATTTATAGTCCCTTTAATAGTAAATTAGTCAAATAAATATTTTTATGATAGCGTGATCACAAAATATCTATTTATCATGCATCATAAAGATAATTCCCTTCATTGACCCAAAATAGTTTCACATATAACATGTGATCCTCCAAAAAATCATGAAAATATATGTGGTATACATTCCATGGGAAATTTAAATGATTTTGGGTTTAATGGACAATAATTTCTTCCCTCTTCCCAAAAAAAGACAAACATGGAGTTGTAGTGGTGAGAGAATATTTCTCAAAGGTGAAAGCCACACAATCACAATTGTATTCCACCATGTAACCTAGAGAAATGACTTAAGGGATTACATGTTATTTATATAATCCTAAAATTATTATACTATTGATAATTATAATCTCTTATGGTGTGATAGATAGATCATACAGTAATGATTTTTAATGTTGCATGGATACACACCATTTTACAAGAAAAATCATGATAACCATAAATTCATTCCATAGACAAATAATTATGAAATTATGGCCTTATGAAGATTTAGATATGATAATTTCCTTATGAAATAGTAAATTTAACAACCATAAAAATATATCACTCTTGATATAGAATTATAACATCTCATATTGATCATATAACGTCTCCTGGTCATTTTATCCAAGTTGTTCGATATCCTCAGGACATTTCAACAATTTCATAGAATGTCCATCATACTTGTTATCATATTCATGTAATTTTATAATTATATATCACTGAATCCATGTTAATTACTTTGAAAAATCATTCCATATAATTTGAATTCTCTTCTATATTCTAGGATTGATAACGTGACTCCCTTTAGTGTTTATAGATCAATCACACATAGTGTCCTTAAACATGTTATCAAGTTCACAAAATTTTCCTCTAGAATGTCATTATAAAAAGAAGTACATGTGTATAAATCCACATAAATTTTAGGGATACAATCACCGATTGTTAGGTAGGAAAACAAGATATGTTAGGAAGATAATCTGTTCATATTAGGAGACACTCTGTACAATTATGGTGGAAAACCATAGAGAGTTCAAACATTTCATGTAGAAGTACATGGGATTGTTTACTCAAACAAAGTAAAATAAAAACAATGAATATTTGGTCAGGTATTTTCATTAATATGATATATAAACATTGTTGTTTTAGGAATGCATCCACATACATCAATATGGGTATTATGGGATCCTCTTGTGATCCCTACATGCTCCTCTGGAACTCATGGTTGTTTTTAATTATTCGTCAATGGTTAAGGGTTGGATATATTCAAATGGGAGTACATATATCACTATGAATCATTATATGATCCAATATCCAACCCATGGGATCCAACCACCCATATATTCTTACATTTATTTCTCATCTATAGCATATTCAAAATCTATCTAATTGATAGGTACTCTAATTTAATTTATATGTAGGATAAGTAGGATGGCTTCCATGGGATCATGCTCCAAATAAAACAAAAAATGAATCCCCCAATTTATTGAGGTACCACTTCCATATTTGTTAATTATTGTAACATTCTATCCATTTTTTCACACATGATTTTTGGATCAGGAGGTCATTGATATTTCGAACAATCATGTCACTATCATCGGAAAATTACAACATATAGGGAAGACTTAGTGTGTAATCCTCATTAGATGTAATAATATAATTTCCCCCAAAAAAGGTTATCCTTAATAGTGTAATTCCCAAAAGAATTTCAATATTGGTAAAAACTAATAAAAGTATCCCAACAAGATTTAATCACATGTTATCTCTAACTATAAGGTTGGTGGTTGGTTAAAATACTGTAACACTGATTATTTTTATAAGGATACAATGGACACAATATTTCCGATTGTGCTCCATAACATGTTCTTATGTCCCCTTGTAAATGCCAATTTCTCTAGATGTTAATATTCATCACTCGAAATTAATGTTAATACATAGGTTTTATTATTATTCTAAACATGATATAAAGGACATCTCAATAAGTTTCAATACCATCCTCGACTCACCAATCACCCACCTGGATGGAATTAAACTCTAGATTTCTTCATTTTATAACTTCACATATATGAATATACACATTCTCCCAAATAAATATGAATTGGATGGTGAAACATAGATACATAGTTATTTTCTCATTAATAGAAAACCCTTTACATGTAGAAAGACTCAACTTCGGATAATTTTTATAGGGTAACCAGTCTAGTATAGTAATCTTAATGAGATTCATGAATATATATTTAATATATAAGAGAGTCCCTGAATAAGAAATAATTCCTCCCACAAAATCTCATGATGAACATAACCACGCATTATCTAGGCCTCTAGGAGATCCTATGTATAGTTTTCCTTGAAATAAAAAATTTAAACCTACTAATTGAATGAAGTCATGTACCATGATATGGATGTGGTTGATGTTGTGATATTTCTTGATAGATAAAAATTGTGAACCCAAAATGAATGATAGTGAACAATTGTATAACTCTAAAAAATCAATCATTATCCCTTTGGGTAAAATCTTGAATGGAAAATAGTGAACTTGACAAAATGTAATTTAATTAATGATAGTGGAATAATTATGGGAATAGTGATTCATATTCCCAATATCCTAGGTACTGTACGAAAAAAAATTAAAATGATATTATAAAATTAACACTAATCAATCAGAAAATATAAATTCTTGGTTAACCATGCATCGAGGAATATTGTTTTTCACCTTTTAATAAAATTAAAGTGGTATTACCTTTATAAAATCACTCAATAATAAAATATATTATTGGTTCCCAATAAATAATCCATTCTCTTCAAAAAAATTCAATGATAGAAAATTGGAATATGAATTAACAAAAAGGGAAAATTGGATTTCTTTTGAATTTCTAATAAATTATGATTCACATATGCAATCAAGTAGTAAATTTTAAACGTGATCCATGTTTTCATGGTGACTGTAGAATCCTCTCTTACAAAAAATATTGTCTTAAGATCATTTCTTCATCATGTAAATGATCTAGAACCAAAACTATAATAGGAACCTCCATGAGTGTGAAAAAACATCAACCACATGAAAACATTATATTATGGTGGAAAATATTTTGGTTTGTGAATAACATTGACATAGTAAGACCCCAACACTTGATGTTAAATGTTTTGATCTCTATGTGATAAAAGAATCCATCACTTTCATAGAATGCTGTAAAGAAATTAGTGGAAATTTTCACTACCATAATTAAATTTTAATGTTTATCCAGGAATACTTAATATAATAACAATTTATATTATAGGATGGTGGATCATAGAGTAAACAACATATTAATTCCAGATCAAGAGCTTCCAATGAGGTATTATGTCTCCCTGAATCACCAATGTCATCATACAAGGGTACCACACTCTCCAACTTAGAGAAACACCCAATTATTTTCATGGATGGAAAATCATGCATGATTACAATAGATTCATGTCGATAATGGAAATCTATAGATAAATAGATGTGGTACCATATTCTTTCTTCCACTAATTATTCCCATTGTAATATTTTGATGGTGGTCTCAAGGTAGGTTCATATTTACAATAAATTAGATGATGTATTACCCTATGTTTCTATATTAATCATGGGGAAGGTGAATATACCATATATATTCCATGAATACCATTAACAAATTCTAATATCTCCTGGAAGATAGTAGAGTGATTATATCCCGACTCCAATAAAAAAATCATCCCGTGTATCTTGGAGGTAGAGAATGTGCTGGAGAAATTCCAACAGACACATTAATAAATTGTCACTACTTTATAGAAATATAATAAGAGAACAATTGTATTGTTTTAGAGCTACTATAAATGTTGGGACTATCACATCTCCATCGACCAACACATTTAGAGACATATCAAAATGATTAGTACGACAAGTGGTCAATGTGGAAAAAATAACATATTCTTACTCCCACGTATAATTTTTATGATTATATTCTGATTAATGTGGAGATATATGTCTAGAATCCAGTAACAGAACTATTGTTTTAAACTCCATAGAAATGATGTCAGTTTTTTTACCGATGGAAAAAAACTTGCGTTGGAGATTTTAGGAGTCATTTTTACTAAATACCGAAGAAAAAAAAACTTATACATGGTTTTTGGCGTTGATTTTGCAAAAAATCAAACCCAAAAATTATTTTATATATAAATAATGACAGATAATTAAACGAATGATGGGAAAAATAAATATTCAATACAATTTATGACATTTTTACCAAAATCGATGGGATAAGTAATAAAAATTTATATTTAGTATTTATTATTAAAAAAAGACCAAAATATATTTCTCAGACTATTCGCCATCATTTCTGTAATAAATGATGCAAGAAATCATCAAATAAAATTTTGGATCGAAAAACCCACATTTTTTCAATCTTGGGAACCAACCCGCTTGAAATGAATCCCTCTAATATCGTGATGACTTCGATGGAAAATCAATCATCTACAATATCATATTTTTTTATCTTCTATGATTTCCATGATCTTTAGTCCACATTTTATGTATTCTTCAATTACATCATCATCTCCAAATTATTTTCCCCTCAAAAAATAATTTCTTTCCAGAACTACGGCTTGATTTTCGTTTTTTGTTTATATTTAATGTTGGTTTCTATAATCAATTTCATATAGATCTTGAAGTAAGTGCTTATTCATGCAACACAGTCAACAGATGAAGTTTGTATTAAGTATTGAGGAATATTTTAACTGCTTATTTTTATGTTTTATTAATTTTTAAGCAAAATTATATATACTAAAAATCCTATTTTTTTTTTCTAAACTGGGGTTTTATTTTAGTTTTTTGTTCATATTTAATGTTTTTTTACAATCAAATTTTAATTGATCTTATAGTCGGTATTTATTCTTGCAACGCATCTGTGGGAGGAAGTTTGGATTATAGATCATGGAAATGATGAAATCTAATTTTTTATGTTGAATTTTTAATTTACAACCCTAAATATTTGTGGGAAAATTATAAACGATTATAAAATAATCCAAATATTGTATGTTTTTTTATTATATTTTAATTTTTCATAGATTCATGGGGATTATTAATATTGTGTCAATATAATAATAAAAGAATCATTTTATTTATTAGTTTATATATTTAGAGTTTATGAAAATATATTTATCTTTGCATAACTAGTATAAAAAGGAATCTATTGTGGAATGGAATAAAAAATACATATATAGTTACCCATAAATGGATGAATATATGATATGGTAGGAAAAAATAAATATGGAAAATCGTATATATACATATTGAAAAAAATATTGTTTGCATGGTCGTTCCATAATAGATGATATTAAATATACCTCCAATATGATTCAATAAAAAAAATATGTGCATCTCGGGATTTAGTCGTAGCCAATGATATCACATATATCACACACTATGATAAAAAATAGTACAATTATATAATATTTACCTCAGTACATGATACATATATGTCATACCCTATGACTAAAAACACATATTATGTTATCAAAAAATTGTAATGTCAGGTGGAGTGAACAAATGACATTATTATTGTAATTGAATTATATTCAATAACCACCAATTAAACTCACAAATGGTATGAATGAGTATTTTACATCATATATTGACATAGATATCATTGTTATAGAATTTCATAATCCTGATCAGCAGCTATGTAAGAGTATTAATGATTTTTTTCAACATACTTGAGTTGTTGTGTTGAGATGTGAGAATTCCATATCTATTATGACTAGTGAGCTTCACATGTAATATGCCCCACTCTTTAGTAAGAACAATGTAATGTGAAATAATAAATTAATTCAATCATCAATACTTCTGAAAAACATAACACCAAAACTAACCTAAAAACTATAAAAAATGATTATATAATGGTTATATTATTGAACATAATTTAATTATAATATCAATAAATAAAATGAATATAATATCAAAGAAAAAGATTACTATTAGTAATTTTTTAACATCTCATGATTTCTATCATATTATCAACATTTTTGATTAAATGTGTTTCTATTTGTAGTATATTAGTTTATATATATATATGGTTTAATATATTCAAAAATTATATTGCTATATCATGTGTTCAATGGATTGTAATGGGAAAAAATTATGAAGAACCATTGATGAATATGAAAAAGTAGTTAGTGAATTAATTGAATATTTTAAACAATATCTTCAAAACAATGACATGACAATCAATCCATATGTGATGTGATTGAATATGAGAATGTTAAACATTATAAAAATCAAGGATCAAATAATTTTTTATGGATTTAGAAATAATTATACATGATGGATTTTGATTGGTTAATGAATAATAAATTAAATATATAATGTTGATAAAAATATTCCTAATGTTAAAAAAGTTATTATTGATGATTTAATTATTGATTTGGGAGTTGAAGCTGTTGAAAAAATAGTATGAGATGAACTATTGCATGGATATTCTAAGAATCCATTATTTTTATGATGTATTAAATATACACTATTATCAGCCGTTTTGATAGAGTATAAATTGAATGTAGGTAATGGTTGTAGTGATAAATGTATCCCTAACCATATTTCTATTTTAAAAGTAAATATTCTATAAGTCAATAGCCATCAATATTCCAATTCATAGGTGAAACAAAATATTATGCCCCAAGGGATTGGGGTTTAAAATGATACATGTATACAACATTTATTTTTTATTGGAAACACTAATAATTTTTATCAACCTTTCCTTTATGTGGAATATCAATCTATAAGATGAATCCAAAAGTAAATTTGGATTAATTCAAAGGTACTAACATATATCCTCATGATAAATCAAATAACATCTTCCTATAATACATTCATATAATTCAAATATATTAACACTTATTTATTTTCTGGTAATGAATTCAAATTTCATTCTAAATAAATTGGGTACCTTCCAATAATTACATATTTGGAGCATCTATTTTTAAATTCAATTGAAGTTAAAATGTAATGGTGGAATTTAGAAGAACATATATATGATGATAAATTATATCTCTCTAATAACTCATCAAAATAGAAGAGAATTGATAATCAATTCCAAAATATGGGTTGTGATGTTGTAAATCATAGAATGTGTGTCTTTATAGATGGAATGAATCCATATCACAGTTTAGTTAGAAAACTCAATTAGTGGACTATTTTTGGGTAGCTTCCCACTTATCCCCATAGATTTCTGTAATGAAAAAATATGTATTGATTACCTTGATGATTTCATTACCAAAACAGATAGGTAACAATACTTCAATGTATCATTCAACATTTATTGATGATTTGAATCTACATTGGGAGGAAAGTTTTAGTTTTCATGATTTATATAAGAAAGAGTATTTTCATTTCCCTACTATGATACTGATCAATATAAATGATTTTCCTCCAAATGGAATCTTATATACATATAGTGTTATGGTACAAAAACATTTCCCAATTTGTGAAGATTATACTTTATATTATCATTTCCATAATGGAAGAATGATGGTATACAAGTGACATTGATGATATTTTCTAATTGATCATCCTTATTAAAGATTTAACACGGAATTTCATGGTTTATAGGAATAAAATCTTCTCACACAACCATTTTATGTTAAAAAATATTAAAATAGGGTGAATATTTTTTATTCAACATTTTTAATGAAAAGTAGTTATAGACATAAAAAAATACTAAAGAAATAGTCTATTTTTATTGAACTAGATTCTTTGATATTTTTAGAAATAAAAGAAAACAATAATTTTATGCATGTTGATGAAAATATATGTGATATTTTGATTTCGATTTATTAGAAAAAAAGCTAAAAAATATGGCTTTAATTCAAGATTGGACGTCATAGTAATTAGAATACATTTTTTGTTTGTTACAACTATGAAATGAAACATAACTTGTTTACTTATGTCATGTCACACATTAGGAAAGATTGAATAGTTGAATTTCTCTCAGTTTATATACAATATTATTGTACCCAGTGGAAATTCATCAAATGTAAATACATTCATGTCAATGAAAGACTGGAAATTAATATGTATGAAATCTCATGACTATTATGTGTTGATGTAAGATGTATACCAGTCACAATGCATTCTATATTGTCATCTACTGTCATAAAGATTGTCATCGATTTATGTAATTTTTTAAAATCCATTTGCATCAATGTTATTGATCCAAATTTCATAAATGAGTTGGATAATTAAGCAATACATGTACATTATCAACTAGATATGTTTTTTCAACCTACATTTTTTGATATAATGGTTCTACTGATGATTCATCTGTTGTTTGAGATATAAATATGATGGTCTTTTTATTTACATTGGATGTATCATTTTGAAATGTATATTATGATTTTTAATGGTTTTGTTAAAAATCCATAGTGACCAAAGGCCTCTATTTTATAAAAAAATGTATCAAAAGAGTTTATTGAGTTCAGTAATGAATATTTGTATGAAGTGGAGCATATTGGTCTCTTTATATATCCATATTTGACATTTGAGAATGATGGTGGAGATATTCAAGTGTTAAATATGATGTTAATTCTACCTGAAGAAGTTACACAATTGCATATCTATATTTTGAACAACATAAATTATGTTCAATCACATATATCATCACATATTTTTTAATTAAATAGAAGATATCCAAATGAAATAAAATTTGGTTGATGATTGAGCATAAGAAGATATTTTTTGTGTATTAAATAGAAATGTAGAATAGATATATCTGCATCAGAAATGTTGAAATGGTTGGAAGGGGGACCATCTCTTAATGTGACAACATTGTTTGGTTTTGATGTTAATGTGTAAACATTTTATGAAAAAAAGACGGATGACAAGGGTATGCTTAAAATAATGGTGTGATAGATAAATGTGAAGTAGTTTAGTTTTTAGGTGTATAATATAAAAACACAATTTCAGCTTTGTCATCATATGTTGGAGTTCTTAGGGATATTTGGGAAATTTATTTTACAAAATATAGAGTCAATGTGTTTTTGTGTAATTGGATTGAAAATAATAGCGGTGTGAAATAATATGATTGGGGATTTACTATTTTTGATATGAAAATACTTAATTACAATGATGAACCATTTTTCCTGGAAACACATGAAATGTAGATATTTTATGACATTGATTCATCCAGTGATCAATGGCATATAGTTTAACAAGGAAAAAGATATCATTCTGTGATGAGAATGACCACTGTCCATGGAGAATGAAAATGATGAATAGTAAGGAAAAATTAAATGTATCTTATAGTTTAATCTCTGCAAGTATCTAATAAAATTTTATATAAGTAATATTTATTTTTCATGAATATTTATATTATAAATATTTGAAACACTAACACAAATTTTTTATTTTTTATTTCAGGACAAACATTAGGTGTAAGAGACATATGGTACATTTATCTCTGATGGTATGATGTACATCATATCCATTGATTTTGGAATTTTAATACACCCATGATGTGTAAGAGGATATCACACACATGTTAGTTTTGGAATGTTTTTGGATAGAGTATGCAATCAAAATATAATGAAAAATAATCCTTCAAAGAATATATGAATGTGATGAAATAGTCTATGGGTGATTAAATTCAAGAAGCCGTGTAGAAGGATTTTGTATAACACATGGAAAGACATTCACAGTCTATAATGAATTACAAACCTTCCCAGTCTATTACATTGATCCTCCACCTCCATTCTAGCAGGACTACCCTACACATCCATCATAGTCTGCTTACTCTAATCCTCTACCTCCATCTCAACTAGACTACCTTGGAAAACCTGCATATTTTGATTTTCCATCTCCATCCCAATAGAACTACCCTTCCCAACCTACCCAGATGGATCCCCCACCACCTTTCTCAGACCAAACTGTATATTGTGAGTTTTTTGTTGAAGATCCTAATATTGATATTTTTGTGTTAGGGCTCATAATTTTTTGGGAAGATTCATTACATCACATTCCTATGCAGATGGGTCAGTTTAGAGTATTATTACATGATATGATTGATCATAATGCTCTACAACCATTTCCTACTGAAGACATTACCAGTATTGAAAATTTATTATTAATTTTTTAGTTTGGCCAACAATTCCCCTTTGTTATATTTCATATGATGTATTCATTTTTCAAATATTAATTACTTATTATTGAAAATTACATAAAATGTTTACTGACATTTATCTTTTAAAATATTATCTAAATGAAAAATAATTTGAACAATTGAAATAATATATTCTGGAATAATCGACTGTAGATATTTCTGATATTTATATTGGGATAAAAATATTATCTCATGCTTCTCCTTCCATGAATAATATTTAGGAGTTTCTGATGATTTTTGATATATTCCAAATAATTATTCACTGAGATAACTCAAATAATATTTCATGAATCTAGTTAAATTTGAATAGATCACACAAAATATGTTCTAGTTATTAATCATGTAATTAAATTAATGAATGATTTTTTATTTTATTAATTATAATATGCTTTAAATTGACTAAATATATTTTCTTTTTAAATTATGTATCTACACATAGTTCTTGTAAAAAAATATAGAAGAACCATTTACAATTTTATAGAACCTAAATACATTTCCATTGAAGTGAGCCATGTGGAGAATCCTAGTAGAGTTGCATATATATGTAAGAGATTATCAGAATGAAGATTGGATGTTGGTATTTTCTATTTCATGATATGTAATAATAGAAAAATAATTATGAAGTAATGATTATTGTAATATCATTAAATTCTAAATTTTATGTATTGTAGGGTGAATTGGATGTTAAGAGTATTTTTCCCATGAGAAGGCACCATATATTGGTTTTTCTCTTTATCAGAGAGTGTTCATAAATGTTTTTACACTTTATTAGACATATATATTTCATTTCATAATCACATTATTTTTAATTATCATTGTTTATACTTGTATTATTTTTTTATATACTTACAAATGTAGTTAACGGATAAAAAATTCAAGGAACACATGTCGATAATGAAACCAAATGCAATCAATTATATGAATGTAAAGGTAATTATTTTAAATATTACATATTTTTCTAATATATATATATATATATATATATATTGTTTGTTAATATCATGTTTTTAATGACCCATCATTTTTTAAAAGAAAATTCTTCTTGATCTGATTGAATTTATTTTTACGTAAAATTTTTATATAAAGCACACGAAATTATTCTGATTTATATTTTTGGATATTAAAATACCATTAAAAATGATACAATTTCTAATACAGACGTTAAATAGAGATCACATGATTAGTATACATAAAAGGCTTTAACAAATCCAGTATAAAAAAAATTGATGCGATGGACATTTCTATGAGAACTACTCCATTAGATGCCCATTTGTTAAAGCTCAGATAGGAGGTGGCTTCATAGGGCATTGTTGTTATAACCCGACCCGTATGGGGGCTCAAGCCGTAACTACACTATGCCTGCCTCAATAGGCCAGAGACTGGCAACAAGAGCCAAAGTCACACCAAAGTATGGGTGGTCATTGCCTATGAAACTGTACACACACCTACATCCAACTCCATTCAAAAGTGAAGTGGAAAATAAATGGAATATACAAGACTGATATATAAGAAAAACCCATCATGTATACATATACCTCAAAAAATTACTTGTACAAGAAATGTAATTCTAAAATGGAATAGGAAAAAATTAAAACCCAACTAGAAATGTGCCACAACCTCACAACATGTGAAAAAGTAAAATAACTGGTATAGTCTCACTCTTTAATCCTATGCTATGACCACCACATGTGGTCCATCTACCCCATATACCTATGATCCTCTAATATGATGATCATCCTATTTGTCATCTGCAATGGAACACCAAATGCTGGAAAAAATCAACCATGGGTTAGAGTAAGAATGCTCAGTTGGATGCCCTGAAAGCTTGAGGGATCTAAATGAGAGGTACTAAAGAGTGGAGGAGTAAGAGATATAATAGAGAAATACCAGTATGGGAACAAGGTACTTCAAAACTGAAAATGAGTATAAATCATCCCAATAAGAGAGTAAATGTAGACTCATCAAAATAGAAGGATCTCAAAATGGTGAGGAGATGAACTCACTGTCAAATATTTTCTACCTATAGTAGGAGAATAACTACTATAAAAATTTGAAAGGGAAGCACCACCTTTTATCATTGATAAGAAAAAAGTGTGGATAATGGAACACTTTATCAGCACTAAAATTTTAGCACTGATAAAGAAGAACGTTAGAACCTCATTTTTCTAATCACTTTTAAACAATGCACTTTATAAGTGAAAAAAAGCAACAGTAAAGAGTTTCATTATCAATCCTTTTTTACAATTGATAGAACCATAGTCCCATATTTTATAAAATAATGTGCATAGTATCCTCGGTTAATCGATCCCTCAAGCCCTTGTGGTGTTGTACCCATGAAACTAATCCCCTACCACCATGATCTTCTCATTGCCTGAACTCCACTGCTGGCCCTACTCCTTCTCCTCCCCCTCGAACCCATTCCGCAGATACTCCTCCCCAAAAACCCAACATCCTCCTCTCTATTGGACTTCCCACGAACACTTCTCCTCCATTTCTCAGTGGTGGCAGCTCC